>CM061146.1:6838868-8233868 GCA_030710495.1 Labroides dimidiatus | reverse complement strand
GGTCTACAGGTTTTATTAAGGTATGTATTATGCCTTGCCATGTAGCCAATGAAAGCAGAGTGTAGTTTGTTTATTGTAATGGACTGAACAGTAAACTTGCAACTCACACATAGTTCTTGGAGGGGATATTTAAATTTTTAAAAAATTACAACAGCTCTCCTTATTGTTTTTATTGCATTTTTATGCTGATTTTTTTTTTTTACAGGGGTTTCTATAGAGTTTTTATAACAGAGTCAGTTCATCATGAGGTGGTTTCAAAGAGTTACAAGGTTCTGTAAAAACAATAGAAAACAATAGAGCAACGTACTGATATTAGAAAATGTACTTTGTACTTTTTACTTTTAAATACTTGAGAATTTTTAAATACATGTACTTTTGAATATAAAAGTAAGTATTTAAGTACTTCAGTACTTTAACTTGAGTAAAATTTTGACCAAGGGACTTTTACTTGTAGTTGAGTAAGATTTGACCATGAGTACCAGTACTCTGACTGAAGTACTGGAGTTGAGTACTTTGTCTACCACTGTCAAAAACCAAACAGGCATATGAGTTTTTAAGCTCCTGTGGCCAGTAGCATCTGTTCTATTTTTGCCATGGAGACATTAAAGACTTCTGTTTTCCTTCTGCACTATGAGATAATCTGAGATGCTCACAGAGATTTTATAAAATGCTTTTAAATATGAGCATTGCTAAAATGATCTTTCAGCTTGGATCCTCACTGGAGACGTTAACAGCAGAAGCAGCGGCTCATTAACACTCATTACTTTGCTTGTCATGTGATTCAGCCAGCGGGGAAATTTTAAAGTCTGATCCCCACATAACGAGAAAAACTTAACCCAGTAATATTCGCTCTTTTTTAGATTTTCCAGGAAAAATAAGACCATTACAGATTTTTTTTTCAACACCAGGAATCTCTGTTCTGTTGATTTCAGTCCAACATGACTCAGAGGCGAGCGCTTTTCTCATTAAAAAGCAGTGAGTCATTGAGGAAAATGTACTCTGGTGGGCGCTGAGGGACACAGAGGGGGGCTGATTTTGTAACATATCAACAGTATCTGCAGACAGAGAGAGCACAATATTAACTTATCGCACCATAAAAGGGAGAGACAGTCTAGACTTTAATCTGTTTGCCCAACCAGCTCAGTGTCTGCCCACAGTTAAAAATATCCATGTTTTAACCACCAAACTCCAAAATATTGAGCCATTTTCAAGGCTCTGACATGTAGCGTGTTTGTGCTGTCTCCATAAAGCAAGAAGGATACATCAACCATAAACCGGAAAATATAGAAACTGAAGGTCAATGCAGGTCAGAGCATCAGAAACATTAGCATTAAATACAACCCTTTAGTTTTAGTATTGTGGACTAACGAAATACTTTTCGCAGAGCTTTCCTGCGTCTCTTGAGCTGCATTTACTTTCCATTTCTGTTAAATAACATATTTTGCTTAAAAAAGGAACATTTAAATCATTAAACATCTTCATTTTGAAGTATATTGGAATTGTGAAAACAGTGACAGAGTTTTGAAAAATTATTCAAATGTGTATTTTATGGCAGACAAACACACCTGTGAAATGCCTTCAGGTTT
Organism: Labroides dimidiatus; assembly: GCA_030710495.1. NCBI lineage: Eukaryota > Metazoa > Chordata > Actinopteri > Labriformes > Labridae > Labroides > Labroides dimidiatus. Next base: position 8,232,282 of record CM061146.1, on the reverse strand, counting down.
ATTTATTATTTTTTTTTATTTAACACTTTAAATGTCAGTTAACATTGTTAGTCTGTGGAGTGCAGATGTCCTGGTGGTTTGGGTCATGCTTGTTCCCTTGCCCCGTTTCCTGCTCTGTCTGCTGTCCTGCCCTCTCGCATCAAAGACATAAAAGGCCCAAAAAACAAAACAAAACAAAAAAAACTTTATGTGTGGAATTCATGTCATGTTGGTTCAAGGTCCCTAACAAAACTTTTTTTTCAGTTATTTTAACCTCCACCCATAGGGAAAAAAAAGAAAAGTAACAAAACAAACACAACAGCAATACTTAAAATAATAATAAAGTCAGGCTGACTCTTTGTAACTGGAAGGAGTGAAAGCTAGCATGCTTTGTAAAACACTCTTGCCTGGCAGAGGATTACCTTGACCTACTTAACATGGAAAGAGCTGCTTGACTTTTCAAAGACTTTGATAAGGGTCTGAGCAGGCACTGGGATATTGGTGGGAAGTTTGATGGGTTAATTTCTTTATACTCTGAGTTGTGCGTGTGTCTATCTCCCTCTTTAAAGATGCTATTTATTATGATCTGGCTACTCTGATTAATGAGTTCTGCCTACTTTTTGTTTTGACCTGAATTTATTCAATATGAAATTGGTTTGTACTTTAAACTGTTTACTAATACTCCCTCCACACAAATACACACACACCACCAACAACAAACCCCCCCCCCAATAATTTCAGAAATTGATTAAATAGGTCAAGAAAGGAAACAAAAATAATAAATATTTTTTGTGGAAATAAATTATTGGAATTCTTTCTTTTTTTACTTTTCTTTATTCATGACAATTTTTCAGCAGATTACAGACCGTAACAACAACTTTATCAGTCTATGTGAACTATGAGCTACTGTGTTGGCTCGCTTACAAAAAATGACCTGGACTATATAAGGGGTTAAAATTACCCATCCCAGTTCCATAATGAAGTGCTGCGCAAAAGTCATAATACATAAGTAAATGTTCCGGTTTGTGTCTTTGAGAATATTATTTTAACATAAATACAAGCTTGTTAGCATGCTAGCTTTTTACGTTGCCATTGTAGTCAGTGCCGAATATCAACTGCTTTTATTCTGAACGTCTGACACAAACAGAGGCACTAAAAGGTATCAAGATTTGTGTATAAATAACTGGTCTTGATTAAATTTCACTAAATAGGTCATAGAAAAGTATAGAATAAGCTAAAAAAAAATCCTGAGTGCTTTTAATTAGCTAACTGAAAATTGTTTCATGTCACATCATTCGCATTGAGTCTTTTTGTTGAAATTTAGCATCTGTAATAAGTTGCCCCAAGATACCACAAACTCCTCTTACAATATAAAGTTAAATTACAGTATCATATGATTTAAATCTTTGCAGCAAAATCTGTAGTGTTGTCGAACAGCTGTAATGAAACGGCCTGTATTTTTTTAATCTCTGACTCTTTTTCCTTCTTCTCTCTGTAACCCTTTCCCCTGCAGATATTATCATCCCAGAGAAAGCTTCCTGTTTGGGCTGCCCCGAAGACATAGATGAGAACTCAGAGGACCTTAAAGTCCCCATTTCAGTTTCCATCGCTAAGTACAACACGGTCTCCAACTCTACTCACCTGTTTTCCCTGCACACTGTCGGCCAAGCCACCAGACAGGTAGAGGCTGCATCACGCAGTGGGAGAGAAACTGGGATGGATACGAGGTGGTTTCTTTTCACCTTACTTTCACTTTGTGTCGCTGCAGGTGGTCGCAGGTTTCAGGTTCAAGTTCCGTTTTGATATGAGGAAGACAGTTTGTGCCAAGGCTGAACACAACGAGCTCAGCGAAGTGTGTAGCCATGATAACGAGAACCTGGTAAGCATGAAGGCACATTTTTTTCCAACCATTATGGTTTTTTTTGTCTCAGGTGTATTGTAATGCTCTCTCTCTCTCTCTCTCTCTCTCTTTGTGTGTGTGTGTGTGCAGGAGTTTGCTAACTGTAACTCTACAGTGGATGTAGCACCCTGGAGACTGGAGCCCCCACAGGCCAACATCGAGTGTGAAGCAGGAGCAATGCCTCCATCAGTGAGACTCAGTTTCCATAAATTAGTCGGCTAAAGTTACACTTTTTTAACTCACATTTTTAGGCTTTTTTCTGACTTTTTGTTGTCAGAGACATTCCTGAAGATATTTATAATAACCTTCGAGGCACCAGTGTATGAGAGAGGTCAGGTAACTCATCTACATGTTGTAAATTTCTACCCTCCAGGTGCTGAAGCGTCGCCCTCCTGGCTGGTCTCCACTCAGGAACCTTGAAAACAATGGTCCCTCCTCTACGAGTCCACCTCAGACAACGCCGCCCCCATCCAAGGCTCCCAAGGCCAAAGAAGAATCTTCTGAGGAGGACACCAAAGCCTCAAAACCATCTGCCTCCCCTGATGCTGCCAACAACCCCTTCCACTGTCCATCCAAGCCCTGGAAACCGTTCAAACCCATCAGTGCTGCAGGTCCTGTGAAGGACGCCACAGAGGCCACACCTGCTGTCGACGGAGGCTTTAAAGACACAGACCTGATTGGTTCTGCATAGAGTTTTCCTGAAGAGAACCATGTCTATGTTCAGATTAATCTCACTCGCCGTGCTCTCACAGCTGATTGTTGTTTATTTCAAAGACTCTATTGAACCGAGTCACATCTTCCGGGCTGTTCTGCAGATTTACATTTTCAAAGTTAAGAGAAAAAGAAACAAGGAGGAAAACATATTTTGGGCCTAAAAAAAATCACTGAAAACAGACTGAAGTGATGCCAAAACCTTCACTGTAATCATTTCCAGTTTCTGTGAATCAACTTGAGATAAAAGTCCAAATATTTGGTGAAATCTGTCACCATCCTCAGGACAGAGATTTAAGCAAACAAAAATAAAACTTTGTCTCCTGTTCAATTCCTTGAATTTTCCCTTTCTGTTAGAACTGCTATCACCTGATTTAGAAAAAAAAAATCAGTTTTACTCTAATAAAAAACACTTTGTTTCCCCCGATACAGCATCCCATGACTCTCTTTCACAAACTGATGATTATTTAATGAGTAAATGCTGCTTCTGTCTTTAAATGTTGGTGGTTTTTTCCTCTCCTCTTTTTTTAAAATTTATCATTGAAACAATCTGATTCGCTCAACAGTCAGACTGAAAAGATGCAGCGTATCAGACATTTACCTGGTCTTTGCAAAATCATCCATGTGTTTTTGGAGCAGCTTCATGAAGCCAAAGGATGGCGGTCGCCATATTAGAAATTCTAACTTCAACAAACATCAAACTAATCTAGACACTGACAAAGTCGGAGCAGGAACTTTCCTGCTCGGGGAACAGCTACAACATGCACCGGCATTACAATCCATCACTGATGCTGAAATATTTTAAACTCTTAGACTTTAAACATCAAAAAGACAAGATAAAAAAAAAAAAAATCAACTATAGGACAGTTTTCACAAATTAAGAAAGCAGGTAAACAGAGCAAAGCTGTTTTTATGCCATGCTGTAAACATGTTCAATTCTGCTGTAAAATGAACGTTTTAACATGAGCTCTAATGAGATTTCCTTGACTTCTGGAGCCAGCCTCAAGTGGTCACTTAAGGAACTGCAGTTTTGAGCTCTTCCATAGTGGCAACATTTCTCATGAGCAGAAGTTGCTGCTTGATGACACCCTGCAAAAAAAGACTGTAGCCTGTTGTTTCAATCATTCTTTACCCTTTTTAAGGTAAGAAACAGGTTCGCTTTTCAGGAATCCAGTTTTAGTTTGTGTACACTTGAAACGCTGTTTGATAAAGTAGTTTATTTCATTACACAAGATTTTTGATCTTTACGAATTAAAACCCTTGACATAATCAGAGCGTCTGTGCCATTTCAAAAAAGTTAAGACTCTCAGCTTCTCTAAAGTCAAATTGTAAAAGAAGATGAAACGCACAGTGAGTGTTTAACAAATTTATTTGTACATCTTCACAGAACACTTAGATGACCAGTCCACCAGTTAGGGTAACAAACCTTCACTTTGAGACCAGGAAACCAAAACAAAACACAATTTACATTAATTAATAAATAAAAAAAAAATGCAGGTTAATGTATGAAACTGTTCCTACAGGGAGCAAACTTAAGGCATCAATTTATATAAAAATCTGTATGGCTGCTGAGCAGACTGAACGTGAAAAATAAAACATGTAGCAAGACAATTAATACTCATCTTCACCCAGTCTCATGCAGGTCGGCTGTGGAAAAACATTACATTGGCCCGCTGTACATTCATAGTATAGGTTTCGTGTTCTGACTGCATGGTATGTTATGGAAATACATGTGACACACAAAAGCGTAGAGCATCAAACTACAAACTATAAGTCTGTATTTCTCTCAAAAGAGGACACGTGAGACTCGTTTCCTAGTCTGTGCATCTTTTTTTACAGCACAGGAGTTTAAAACCTTCAACATTTCATTTGCTCTGTTGCGTTTAAAGCCCATTAAAAGGCTCGGTAAATGACAATTTGTGTTTAAAAGAAGAAGGACGGCCACAAAATGTGATTTTTGACTTCATGTCTTTTCAAACGGTAGGGGGATGTGATGATTTGAACACCTGTCCATCAGGTCAAAGAGCAGGAACATGAAATATGTTAAGATGAAGACAGACATTCAAAGTTTACTCATTAAACTTCACATAAATTGGATTTACTGCACAGATCCTGCATTGAGTAATCTCTGGCGCTCATGTTAACATTTTCTTTGTCCTAAAGTCAGCCCAGAGAGGATGATTGTATTAGCAGGGCATGAATAAAAAAGGTACATCCTTCCTTCCTTTCTTTCTGTGCTAAACTTCACACAAAAATCAGCATTTATTTGCACAAATTATGAACATAAACACTTCCATCGTCTCATTTCTTAGTAAAATGGCAGGTGCTATGAGAACATCATGTAATATCGTCACGTTTAACTCAATCTCCCTCAGTGTTGGTGCCGTTAATTCCTTCACATAAGGGGGAATTAACTAGTGCAACAAATTTTGTGAAAACTCTGCACCAACTCAGCTCCAAAGTTTGGGAGCCGGAGAACTTCCAAAGAAACAGAGCTGGTCGCTGAAATCAATTCTCACTGCAGCTGATCTAAAAATCTGAACTCAAGCATTCATCATCGATGAAATCAGTAGTTTTATCTTCATGCTGAAATGCTGGACTAGTTTGTTTCAGCTCCCAGTATTTGCATCAACACAATACACACACTCACAATCACAACTGCCCCCCCAAAAAATACAGCTGTGGTTTTGATTCTCGACTTTTCAAGTAAAACATTTACAACTTAAGTATGAAAAAAGTTTCCTTACAAATGTTGCAAAAAAAAAAAAAAAAAAAAAAGAGGCATAGAAAACATTTAGCAACACACAGCTCAGTGTCTTCACACACAGACACATGGACGTGTACACAAACACACATCACGTTCATTGGAGCCTGCCAATGAAGCTCTGCAACCTGCACAGAAGGAGAGTTAAACCCCATGAGCAAACACACCAACAGTTTGGAGCACATATGAGAAAAGATGACAACACTGCGGGTTTGTAGAAAAGAGGATCGAGCGTAGCGCTCCATAAATATCACCTTAACATCTACATCATACACACCGCTATTGCTGCTGGAGAAACATGCATGCTAGCTTAACTTTATCTTGTGGAGTCCTCTTGGAAAAAAAGGCAGAACTAGAATTTGAAGTGCATACGGCCAACATATTTTCTTTCTTTTTTACTAATTTCTGCAAGATGTGACTCCAGCATTAGCTCTCACAGGCTTCAGGGACGCCTGATTTGGCACAATGAGAGAGAGAGACAATAAAAGAGCTCTCTGCTAACTGACAGTTCATTTCGCGGAACTGCACTGAGAAAATTCATGGATGACTCACAAAACAGAGAAAACTGAGTGCACAGTTTAGCATTTAAATACATTCTACTGATTAATTTTCCAATATTAGGACATCCAACACCGTATCAGACCAGACCCCAACTTACTTTGGCTTTTCAGTACAATCAATGGTTAAATTTGCAAAGTGCAGACTTTCTTTTTGCATTAGCAGATCAACTTTCAAACTGAAGGGTTACTGGAATACTTTAGTGCACATCCGAATGTCTTTCTTGTTGCCATGGGGATAATGTCAGAGGCTCTGAGGCACCTTTTCTCAGCAAATGCTACATTCTGTCCTCAGAAAAACACAGAATACAAGAGTTTCTCAAGATATCAAGTAAGATGTGATACCTACTGCCATCAAGGTTCTTTGTAAATTGTTAGAATCTCTCTCGACACTTTCTAAAATTCCCAAACCATCTAATCTCAGATCAGACAGCTTTACTTTGTTTTAAAGACACAGTAAAACCAGAATGTACTGTTCTAAAAATTCTCCCCTCTCTCCTGTCTCTAAAACATTTAAAACAAACTTGATTCACCGGCTCGTGAATGATCAATCCGCTAACCTACTCAACGCATTAAACTGCAGAAACACTGAAGCTACCACAAAACCCTTTTACTGCACTTGACTTCTTGTGGCTCGAAGTTGCTGATGATTCTTATGTTCCCAGGGTGCAATGCTGACCAGCACTGTAAGACAGACAGTAGCCGAGATTATCGGGATAATTACGATACTGAATAATAAAAGGAAATGGATTTTTTGAAAGCTGCTTCTTTAAGCGTGAACATTTTAGGGCATGAGTTTCAAGGTGCAGAAGAACTACAAAAATGGACTACAGTGAGCACAAAACCCACTCTCAAAAAAATCAAGCTTTGGCTTAGATTAAAGTTATTATGTCAGCCACAATTTAGGTTAGATGAAAGCAATAATTTCAAGTTTGCCTTAGCTGACCCTAAAATTATTGTTTTTAACTAACCTAATACATTTACATGGAACCGGTTGATATTATAGATTTAATCAAAGTCCATGTTCCATTTTTTTGAGTGCAGGTCTCTGTGGATTTGATGTGTTCAGTTGTTTTTCTGCTGCAGAACAGAGTCCTCTGAAGAACAATGAGAACACAGTTCTAGTTTAATGTACTCATTTAACATCCATCCTCTGATGACTGACCTAACTAGGCTGATAACGGAGGTCTTTTACACCTCCGTATCGATCAGAATTAAACAGACTTGTATGAATACGTCAGGAAATCTTGCACTGACTACATTGAAAAGATAACCAATAAATGGTTTACAGCATGGTTTTAACAAGACCTGGCAACAGGAAGTATGGCTCTAAAACCACCAGGATCACAGGTTCAGTAGCTTGGCCCAAAAAGTAAGTAAATTTGTGATTTGTAGATTATTTCTTTGTTGTAACAATGCTTCTTGGTAATAAATCTTATACCGTTGGACAGTCTGTTCATTTCCCTCTTAAACGGAGTCAGTTTTGCAAAGAACATGCTTTTGTGCGATGAGCAGTGGAGTTGAGTATGTGGGTTGTGCCCATGACAAATTTGCCAAATCTTCTCTGCCAATGCCGATCAGATTATTGCAAATGCACATTCCTTACAAAGGGAAATAAACAGGCTTTCCAACAGTCAACAAAGAAATAATCTATTAAACACAAACTGCCTTACTTTTGTGCAATGTTTATGACTATAAAATGTGAGATAAACAAGTTTAATTGTTTTTTTTCCTTTTATCATTTAAAAGATGCTAAAATGAAGGAAATGTTAAGGATCATTAATCTAACCATAGGTATAAAAACTATGGGTTAATCTAGTCGTAGCTTCTCTTTGTTATGGATGTTGTGCTGTGATGCCAAGGCGTTTTATCAACAGGAAGATGCAACATTCCCCTGGGTCTCCGCTCACACTCATAACAGACAGCCAGAGGCTTAAAATAGGTCCCATTATTCAGAACATTCGAGATTGGCACTTTCACTTTTTTTTTTGTCATTTGCATCCCTAAACAAATATGAGTTTAAGTAGGGCTGCAAAAAAGGCCAAACAAAAAACAAAAAAACAACTAATTTTCAACTTAAAAAAAGGATGGGACGCAAAAAAAAATAAAAAATCAGCAGATTTGAGAGAGGGTGAAGCTGTTGCACTTGTGTCCAGAAGAAAGTAACAGGAAACAAATATGTAAACCAAAACATAAAGTAAACAATACAAATATATTTACACAATAATATTGTGTTTCTGAAGAGTTGCCTGTGTATAAACGGAAAGAAACTAGATACATAAATAAATTTAAAAAGTCATAATAAATCTGTATATTATTCTTGTATCTCTAAGTGCTGATTTTTATTTATTTTCCTTTTGTTTATTTTGATGGAGAGGCATCATCACCCTGAAGTCTGAAGCTGCACCACCAGCAAATGTTCCCAAGTGGTGGAGTGCTTTTTCCTTGAGGCTGTTGAAGAGTTTCAAGCTTTGCAAAACAACCCCGAAAAACCTCTTCTGCAGAGTTTTTGAGCTTTGAAATGTCCTCGTACAGACGGGAGAGCTCCACCACAGGGATGGTGGAAGACTGTGCAGTGGGGATCCACAGAGACTCCAGAGATCCAAAGTGGAGGAATTCAGACAGTTCCTTGTGCCTGCTCAGCGGTGATGGGATACAGAACGTTTTTTTCTTCCTCAGGTGGAGCCACGGTGCAGCACTGATACAGCAGAAGAGCAGCAAGATGAAGATATTTTGTGGCTACATTTTTTAAATTGGCAGAAAAACACTGTCGCGCTGATTTGTCCATTTGATCCGCAAGAGCAGCGGGGTTATGAGTAAACTTTCCTGTCCAGTTTGTTCCTTTTGGGAAGAAAAGGAAGCGTAGTCTCCAAGAACACGAGCATCAGCCAGGTAGGGCGGCGGCTTCATGAGGACGCAGCGTTGTGTCGGACATTTTCCAGACCAGACAATGAACAGAAACCTTTTGAAGAAAACACAACAGAAAGCTCGGTCTGCTGTAATGGAAACTGAAATTCTTTGAAAGATGAGACAAACAGCTGTTTGACAGAAGCAAAACCTCTGTGGTGGGCCTGTTCTGTCTTTGTTTTTTTTGTTTTTTTTCTTGTCTGTGTGCAGAAGATCAGTTTAGTGCATGCTGTCTTATTGTGTGAAATATCCAGTCCATCTTGGTGGTCCACCCTCCATGATGAGCATCGTTCATCTGTTTCATAAAGTAGTCCAAAGCCTCCTGCACACAGCCGACAACACAAATAAAAGAGATACATAATTAGATAAAGTATGAGACCTGACAGTATCTCAGGACCCCAGAATAGAATCAAAAAGGATATGAGCACAGGGAAGGCTTTATTACCTGTTCGCTTTTCTCCAGAGCCAGCGTCTTTCTGATGTAGGCGATGTCATCGAACGACTGCAGCTCAGGCATGCCAGAGCCCAGCATCATGGAGAACAGGTTGATGAAGAGGTTAGCGTGCTGACGGATGGCCAGGTATGCTTTATAACACATCTCCTGGAACCTGGAGGCAGACAGAAGAAGGAGATGTGAGAGAGAAAAAAAAACAGATCTTTAGAAATGTGTGTAATGGCTGCAGAGTGAGGAAGTCATTAAAATACCAGCAAGTTTAAACCAGCTAAAAATGGGACAATGACACCCAACAAAAGATGGCCACTTGGTCTCATGATGGGATCTGAGGAAGTAACGCTCGAAAAGACTTTGTACGCAAGCTTATCCAATTTTCATAAGGAAGATGAGCAAAAGAAGTAAAACTCATGGTGTGAATTTGGTAAAACATGCCACAGAAATGTCTTCCCACACAGAAAGGATGCTCCTTTTCTTTCCTGTTTCTTTTTTCTGTTTTTTCTCTGACACACACAGTAAGTCAGTGATGCAACAATGATCTCACAGAGTTCTCAGGGAGCTTATCATGCTTCAGTTAGTTTAGGAAGTTGACTGTAAACTTGCCCAACAGAGGGAAGTGAGTCAAGAGAAACCCACTGCGTGCAAAAATAATCTGGACTGCATCCAACGTCTTTTCCTTTTTTGATGTATTCCAAAATTAGACACCATTTCCTGTGCTCTGGAATTGTTTATGCAGGTAAATCGTTTAAAGAAAAATGCACCTTTTTAAAAGCTTTTATTATGAAGAGTTTCTTTTCACTGTAATTGTTCTTAAACAAATGAAGATCAGAGAAAAGAAAGTGACATCACCTCTCAAACTCTTTGGTCTTCGCACACTCTTGGGATCCTTTGCTAATGACGATGAGGAAGTCTTGTGTCAGGACGAAGGGCACTCGCTCCCTCTTGTAGCCAAATTTCTTCTTCTTATGGTCCAGGAAATGTCCGAAATCTATATGAAACAACTGAAAGAGAGCAGAAGATGAAGACAGCAGGAAGTCAAATGATGTCAAATGTTACGCAGGTTAGACCTTTTGTGTGCAAGGATGTGGTTAAATGTCAACTAGAACTTTCACACAAATTTGATGCAAACAATATCAGGTTTAATCTGTCCCACCATAAATGTGTGTGCTGTGGATATTTGATTAGCAATGTTATTTCCTTACAACTCTGTCTAAATTCAGAGAAAGTCCAGTCAGAGAAAATGAATTGAATCAAAGATCGGGAACATCATAATGTGTAAAAATTTACATCACTTTTTGTAATGTTAAATCACTGTTATTTACTTCATTCATGTACTGAAACAAAGTTTTTTAGTGGTTGTTTGTTATTCCTGATTAATTTCTGACTTCTAAAAGTTTCAGTGTTTTGGCTCAAATTTGTGAGAAAAAACTTGAAATCAGTTTTAAACTCCTGAAGTTTTGGAGGAAACTCTCTGAGAAAGAAAGAGTCCAAACTGAAGCACTTCATGATGCTCGCTGGTTTTCTTGTTTTCATGACAAATTTATTAAACACTGTATATTAACACATATTTGAGAATATTTATGGGCAGCAAACATTTAAGTAAACAGAAACATTTACAACCGACAGTGAAATCGATATTATCTTGCCAAATTTAAGAAGAGCTGTATTTAAAAATAAGAGATAAGCAATTAAAACAGTTGTTTAATAATTGCGCACGATCTCTGAACAATAGTCAGCAATTTTGTGCTCTCAAAGGGAAAAATGAACATGAATGAGTCGCTCCTCTTTTCTTTTCTTGGACGGCGTAATTTGTGGATGTTATTCTCTCTAACTTCGGCTCACTCGACTCTTCATCTTCTCTTTCTGTTTCACTTTCTTTATTTTTCTCTCTATCGTCCTTTCTTCGGCCCCCGGCTTCTAAACTTACGCCTGCATGCAGAGCGGCAATATTTAAAGCCTGGAATGCAGAGCCTTCATTGGCTGAGAGGCGTCACATGGGATGGCTTAACTTGAATGCAATTGGTCCGTACATTTCCAGCGCTGCTCTGCCCATACTGTAAGTTCGGCTACTTTCTACACACTTATATATTCATACTTCTTTCCCTTGCTCCAGCTTTCCTTTCCCTTGTATAAATTCTGATACATTTTAATTTTACTGAAAAACTACACAAGAACAGCAGCTGTCAATCATCGTTTAACGGGACATTAAACACTGTTTTTAACGTCTAATAACTAATGATAAAGAAACTTTTTAGAAAAAAAAAGAGGACTTGAATACAATGCAGCCAAAAAGTATCTAAATATCACCACAGCATACGGATGTGAGAAACATTTCTATGAGGTGTATTCATTTTTTAAAGTTTGACCATAGCCCATCTAGAATGAATAGACACTTTTGGACCTATACTGCAGCCAGCCAGCAGAGGGGGCAGTTTTTGTGGCAACCTCAGTTCGAGCCGAGGAAGATGACGTCCATTTTTTTTTTTTAACAGTCTATGCCTCCTCCTTCTCCTTGTGTTTGTGCCCAATCACAAATGCATTACCTGTCCATCATCTTTCACCATGATGTTACTGTTGTGTCTGTCTCCAATCCCGAGGATAAATGTAGCTACACAGTAGCCAGCACAGGACCTTGTGAACAGATCCACAGCCAAGTCATACCTGCATAAACACATCCCAGTCAGACCGCATTCTGTACATATTCAAGAGAGAAATTAGGAAGGAGATGTTTCAAATGTAATTAAATGATGCATGTAAATTCAAATAAAGGAAAGCAGAAGTTCATGTCTGGAGACACGGTTTCTGCACCCAAAATAGACGCTGTTCAATGCTGTGTACTCAAGCATAGTTGCTAAATAAACAAACACTCACATCTCGCCTTTATTCTTGTCCTTTAGCCACTGATGCAAGGTGTTTGAGTTGAACTGCAGAGCTCCCTTCAGACCTCCTTTACACTGAATCTGCATGATGGTGTGGGAGCTGCGCACCACCTCGATAAGACCTACACAGTCTCCTAATGACAGGCAGCCATAAGGGAGCATCCTGGGGACACACAAAACAGATATTCTTAGCCCTGTGAGCGAAGGCAGATAGAGCAGAGAGAAAATAAAAATAGATACTGATGATAAAGGAGTGAGTCCTACCGAAGGTCCAGACCCTGATTCTGCCAAATATTCTCCATGATTTTAATAATCTGCAGTGTTAGCATATCCTGTCGCAAGTCTACAACAGAAACACACGAAAACCAGAGTTAGTAACATCCCAAAATACTGGCAGATTTAGACACATACAGTATAGAGAGGAGAGGACTGCACGCTCAGAATCTAAGGATGAAATGAAGAACATATAAGGTTTGTTTTTGAGTTACCATCTCCATTTTTGAAGATAATCTCATTGTTCTGAAAGAGCAGCTCAGACATGATATCAGGATTCTCCCAGTTCAGCCACAGCGGCCTCTTTGCTGATGACATGATCCTGCATTCGTCTAACCTGTGCAAAAATCAATCAAACAATGTCAGAAAAATGTTTTTGTCGCCTGTGCATGTAAAACTACAAAAACTGAAACACACACAGTCAGTAAGAATGACTCCCAACCTTAAATTCCCCAGTTGGTGTGCCGGGTTGAGAGGAGAGGTGAAGTTCTGTAGAGCATCCATGTAGTCAGGTCTCTTCATTTGGTCCACGAGAAACCGCATCTGGACCTTCATTAGACACGAAAGCATTCCCCTGTGAGTGTTTTGGATGGGGGGGGGGGCAGCACCCACTTCTGGAGGATGATCAGGGGGTGCTGGAGCTTAATACCTGCTTTTATGTCAGTCTCCAAACTCCAGAAAAGTCCCTAGATTTGTTGCCAGTCACTTTTTTTTTGGAAAAAAAATTGCTAGAGGGGTCTGAAAAGCTGCTAAATATAGCGACAAAATCGCTAAGTTGGCAACACTGCTACTGCTATGAGCTGGCATTCAACTTAAAGGCGCATTGCTGCCACCTACTGGACTGGAGTGTGAAACAGCATGTTGGGTAGCTGCCAGATGTCCGAGTGATTCTCCAGATCACACAGATAGCCAATCTGTCCCTGACAAGATTCATGACTGGGCTCGCGAAAAAGGTTAACACCCCCTCCCCCAAAAAAGATTTTTATTGCAGATTTACATGAATCAGAAATTACCCATTTCGGATCCAAAACTGGAAATTTCGCTGAGAGTTTGCACCTGTTTCATACTGCCATTCAAATCTTACGATGTGAACATGCAGAGATGTGTGTTATTATCATATGTTATTGATGCTTACTATAATTTGGGTTTTAGTGACAGTCACACACGAAGCAAATAGTAAGGATCAGGTGCATCTAAGCAAATCAGATTTCTAACCTAGTGGGTCTGAAGGCAAACAGAATAACCGAGGACACCATACAGGTGGTTCTAATACAACATCTAAGGCCGTTCTTTGTGTGTCTGTGCTCTCCTTACCTTCTGTGTCTCATCCTTCTTTTCCTGTTTCAGGATGTCAGTGAGGTTAATGAGCTTCTCCATGGCCTCCACCTGCCTGCTCAGGTGTTTGAGGTACATGCCGCAGGCCCTGCAGTAAGCCTCTAAAAGCAGCCCAAACCTCTGGCTCACTGTTTTATTGTGCATTTCTGACCTGTGAAGAAGACAAGGAGACAGAGTGTGAACAGCATGGAGGAAGGTAGGAAGGAAGGAAGGAAGGAAGGGCGGCATTTCAGCCTTTCAGACTGAAACAGGGAAAAGAAAGTACATCTGAAATCTGGATGCTGACTCACTTGAGATGCCAGAAGAAGAAATGACCTATCCTTTGATTGGTTAGGGCCTTTTTGAGGAGAAAACGGGCCAAGGGATTGTCAAGATATTGCTCATATTTCAACACCTAGCCCAGGAAGAAAGAGGGGGAAGAAAAGCACAAGTAGAGATGCAAAGAGAAGGTTTTAGATTACTCATTTCAGTCTCCCGAGGTCTGCATACAAACTTTGGCATTACAGGTCAGAAATCTTATAACACAAATGAACAGCCCAAACAAAAGCTAGTTTACAAAAAATGCAAGACTAAAGCCTTGGTTTTCTTAGATCCTCAGTATTTTTCACTTTTTTCTCCACTTTCACTGAAGTCTACAAACTGAGATGGACCAACCTGTACGAGCTGGATGAGGTACTGAGACAGTTTGTCATCAGTCAAGTATTTGTCCAGACAGCGGACAGCAAAGTGCCTGACCATGGGGTCTGAAAAATTACAGTCCAGCAGCTCCATGGCCTGCTCAGGACGGATAGATGGCCACTCCTTTAACAGACAGTACATCTGAGACAGACAAAATAAGAAAAGCAATCTTTTAACTCTTACATATTCATGACTTGTAGAGATGTATTTTTTCTAATCAACAATAAAAAGTCTCCTCAATAGAAAAAAATACATTCAGTATTAGAGGGTAGTGCTTTTCCAAGGGGTGTAGTTCTGCACTCCAATCTGAATTCAATTTAAAGTTTCTTTTACTTCCATCTTTCAGAGTCCACTCGAAAGACAAACAACTCAACTGAGTGACTCTTTTCTTTCTCACAAAGCTGAAAGTCAACTTTATTTTTGGAATGAGTCATTATATAAAACGGGTAAGTATGAAATAGCATGCCATTACCTGTGCTACTTCATCTCTGGAGTTCCATTTGACAGCAAGAAGGATCTTAGGAAGAATCTCAGGGATATTCATGCAGTAGTGCCTGATAGAGAAACAAAGGAAAGTCAAAATAACAACTTAGTTTTGTTGGTTTAACAACCCCTGACACATAAAGGAAGACTGTATTTTTTTAATTTGTCACATTAAGTTGTGGTTGTGGTTAAATGGTTATAAAGTCATGCCTGGGTTACCTGTGTCTCCAGAGGAAGTCCTTTTCCTGCTCAGTGATTTCTGAGAGAGGGTCTCTGTTACTCAGCTGTCTGAGCTGCTCAGTGTCGCTCTCTGTCAGGGCATGATCTCTGGCCACACGGTTGCTCTGAAATACATCAGAAAGAAAAAGTCTCGTAACATATTATAACAAGCTTTTCTGCTGTCAAGTCCCTGTATAAACCCTGGACCCTCCAGGCAGTGCCTTGTAATAAAACCAAGTGAGATGCAGCATAAATTCAGTCTCATTACTCCATATAACTAATATTTTCCCGGCAAGACAAAAATCTTGCTTGGGGCCTTAACATGTAATCCATTAAGATCCATCACTAACAGGTAAGTTTCAAGTTACAGATAAAGCATTACTAAACAAATCTGTCAGGTGTAAAAGTTAATTGTACAAATTTTGACTCTAGTTTTTGTGAGAGGATGAACAATAAAAAAAGTACAGCGGAAAAAGGGAACTGAGATGAGCACAACAGTTAGCCTGACTAACAAATGCATGGATATTCTGGAAACCAACATAAACTCTACAGTTACATTTTTGTTTCTTATGTTTTTTTTGGCTTGATTTACACAGATCTGCATTAAAACTTTAGTAGAGAACTGCTCATGGCTTGTAAATCTCCCATTCTGTCTGGACTGTCTGTTCCTCAGATCATAATAACTGTGTTCAAATGCAGCCAAATTCACAATGAAGTCACCAAGCTGCAGATAAAATCATTTACAAACAAGATTTAGTCTTAAAAAAATAACCAAAAATAAATGTTATCAACAGGGGATATACTGTCAGATTGTTTGTCCGTGCATTTCAGCCGAGCAAAGATAAAGATGGTATTAAAGATGCAGAGAGATTGCAATATTCAACACTGACAGAAAGCTTTAGTTAACACGATGTAGACATGTATCTGCTCTTAACACACAAAAAAATGCAAAAATATTCTCAAATGGTTGCAAACTATAAAACACTTCACTGCTGTAATGTTTCCAGTAAATCCTGAAAGTGGGACAGAGCAGGAGCACAGCTGGACTGCAGTGCAGCCAGATGCTGTGTGCATTGGTGTACGACTTTTAGAGTTAACTCAACTCAAATCATAAATTTGTACTTCTCTTTTCAGAAAACGAGGAGCACGAAACTGCAAGAATTTTAGCATAATTATCCTCCAGGAAAAAAAGGTTAATGTTTTATTTATGTCTGTATCAAATATTAAAAAGTCTTTCGTTTAGATTTTAACTTTACGTGAGACAAGATCGAACACTCCCACGGTCTGGAGGATCAAGCCTAATGATATGTTTGATAAATTCCCATCACACCATGTCTTTGGCTTGGCACTTGTCACATTTGACACACACATCATGAATAACCTAACGTGTTGTCTCACGCCGGTCACATCCTCTCACATCAGAAACCATGATGTGCCAAACATCACCAAGAAATGTGATAAGGCAGCATCATCAACACCATCATAAATAACTGAACACAACAGGGCACAGTGAGTCACATGAAGAGTGGGGGGTCATCTCAGTTTACAAGGGGGTACTGCACGGAGTCATTAAGTCACAAAGAAACTTTCAAAGAAGTTTGTCTGCCTGAAAATTTAAACCTTACACACAGCTACTGAAAAAAAAGAAGTCATGGTGATCTATAATTAATCATGGTATTCTACACGACAGACATACTGTATCTGTTTACATTAATTACATTCCACCATCAGCATAATTCAGCAGATGGCTCCATTAAATGAGACGACTTAAACAAGGATACAACACCTTCCATCAGGGTCTCATAAATCATTGTCAGATTATCCCGTGCAATAACGGGCCCGACTAAAATTCAATATCATCATTAGTTACCTCATCATTCAATTCACTTTGTACACACTCCACATGATATCTTCTGTATCTATATAATACTTATGATATGATGTCAGTGCTGAACTCTACATGTAGCTGTGGCTTGAGGATAGATAAGGCTGTTTTTAAAAAAGTATATAAGGGATGGCGTCTTTCTCTCATAGCAGAGATGGGGACTCGAGTTTACGACTCGAACTCGACTCGACTCAGACTCGCATTTTGGGATTCCTGAACAATCATCATGTTTTCTTTATTCCTTTCTTTTCTTTTTTTTTGGCCTATTAACATTAGGGAAGGTCTGAAACATGTGACGAGCTTAATGTCATTCTCTCCTTTTGACATGGTAACCACGGTAACCATATTACGCATCGGGTGGGCAGCTCACAGCCCCACGCATTAGTACCTCAGATGACACTATGATGACCAACACACCCGCAGCTGCTGCTGTACCCTTTGTAATTACGTTTGGTTATAAAAACTTCAAAAAAGACAGCACCAACAAAAGAAGCACTGACTGCAGAGTCTGCGGTACCAAGATTACGGATGCTGGATCAACCACATAGAATTTTATCAGGCACCTGAAAACTCACCCAGATAGGTCAGTCACATTAGCACATATTGACGGTTAGCAAACATGTTTAGCGCAGCATCACCTGTGTTTAACTTAGCGTGCTATCAGGTTTGTAACTGGATATTTGAAGAGATGAGTGAATGTTAGTTTGCTTGTCACACTTATTTGCATGGAGCCGCGTTAACATGACGTTTATTGTGTAACGCTATTCATCTATATTCCGTTGCCACCATCTACTGACCAATGCTAAACATTGAAGTTAAACTGTGGGTTTACAGGCAGGTTACAGGTTAATTGTTGGACACAAAACATTAAAGTTGCAGTTTTGTCAGCTTACCATTTCACTGCGTTTCAACTTATAATACGTCATTAGAGACCCTCATTTAATGAGAGAGGCTCGTTACAACAAGAAGAGACATGAGAGATTTTTTTATAACTCGTGAGCAAAGACTTAAGACTTGACCAAGTCTCACCCCACAAAAACTTGAAACTTGACTTGGACTTGCAAAAAAGGCTTGTGAACATCTCTGTCTCATAGTGACAAAAAAATGAAGAAATAAACTTGAAATTTCTTTGTTGAGATGGCGTTTTCTCAGTAAATGTAAAGACGCAACCTCTGACTTTAAACGGGGAGTGAGAATTTGTGCCAAATTTAAGGAGATTCAAATCAATAATTAAAATATGACACCAACCAGAATGGGGCATTCAATCCGAAGACAAAAAAATAACTCAATGAAAATAGTCAATCTAGCTTTTTGCGTGTGGTGAGCAGGTAATTACCTGCCCAGAGAGGTTGTAGTTGAACCCCAGTTCCCTCGAGATGGTCCAGTTTGCATGATCCTCCACTGCATTCATATCTGGGTATTTGACCGGACTGCTAAAGTGATCAAACTCCAGCTCCAGACATGGGGTTTCCTGCACACAAAAATAAAGGAATATAATCATTTTGAGCAGTTATAGTATATCACATCACAGCCAAACTCATAGACGAACCAGGAAATCAGCTACTTTCTTTCTACCACATTCACTTTCAAATGAAACCGAGACTGTGCAGTGAAAGAGAACACAAGTTTGAGTACCTTATTAGGGTTGGATCCAGTGACTCCTATGGGATTTAGGAGGTCTTCAAGACCATGAGGTACAGACCACAGATTCAGAGCCATCTTGTTGGCAACCAGAGTGTGAGTGTAGTCAAACAAGTTGATGTTACCCCAAGCTAGTGGGCAGTGCTCCTAAAGGAGAGAGACAGGGAGGAGAGAGAGAGAGAGAGAGAGAGAGAGAGAGAGAGAGAGAGAGAGAGAGAGAAAGAGAGAGAGAGAGAAGCATGGAAAAGGAGATGTCAGACACCCATAAAGAAAGAAAAACACTGATGGAGAATCATTTCAAAATCTGTCATTGTCAAATGATTTATGATGTGAATATTGATTGGTTATAGAAAATCAATGCAGCACACGAGTTAAAGACAAATTTCTCCATGTGGATACTAAAGCATATGGTTTGGTGTGGTACGGTAATACACCCTAGAACACGTAGCTTTTCAAGTCTGCGCAGTCCACCTTATGTCATTACTTATTTTAAAACCAAACCACAATGAAACTTTCCAAATGAATTACTGGTAATGGTGGCTAATTTTTTCCATAGGTCTCTTTTCTGCACTCTTTCCCTGAGAAGGAGAGAGTGTCTCCCTGTTCAAGCAGGTTCTCTGCATCACACGCATCACAATCACTATGTGTGGGTCTTTCTCAGACATAAGGAAATACATCAGGCCCAATCCAGACAAGAGCGTGCCGGCCATGGTTTTTTGCTTGACATCTTCACCACATACTGTTTCAGCCATGTTATTCTGGTGAAAAAAAGTCTTTTGGCTAAAAACCGAAAATGCAATTTTGGGCCATTTTTAGCAGAAATTTTTTGATAAATAATTCCACCGTATAATTTTGTACAATTATTTATTCAGCTAAAAAGCTTATCAAATGATCTCCAAACACCGGCACTCCTCCTACAGCATACACATCAACCTACACAAAGGCTCAGGAAATGTTTAGGACGACATCTCAATGCTAGAGTAGGTCTTCACTAACAGGCAGCAATGGAACTGGGTGACAAAGGGCAACACACTGAGGCGGACAAAGTTACATGCAGACAGCTAGTCAAAATGCATCTATTTATAGTAAGTGCTGGAACAAAAGGCTAGTGTAGAGAAGTGTTTATCTTTAATTCAGGCGAGGCATGAAAGAACATCCGCTAACCTGACCTGGCCTAGCATGGCGCGTAATGGGACAGGGCTCACCCCCCCAGGTGTCTGTTACAATATCCATGTCTGGCACTCACTAATACACTCTACACGCATTTCTCTCTTTAGTACAAAAGATGGAAGTAACAACAAAGAGTGAAAGACATTAACATTGACATTTGGCTTCCAGTCATGGAGAGAAATGTAAAATTTTTCACTGTCATTTCAAGCAGTTTCGCTAAATATCTCCGTGTTTTGTTTCATAAAAGATTTCTTGAGTTACATCCAAGAGTATAAAAAATAAAGAATTTAAAGTTTTAGATTTACTTCAGACTTCGCGTGTCTTTCCACAATCAAAGATATTCCAACATGAATGGACCCTCTGACTGATATATTCTCGTTTTCTGCCACTATAGTGCCAATGGCTGATAAGTAATTAAACAGAAGCAGAGATGATACCACAGCTCCCATTCACCTTGGACACTTATACCCAAAGTGACACACAGTGGAGGGGCACTTCTCACACAGGAGGTACCTATACCACGGAAAGTAAGGGTTAGCATGCTGGTGTGAAAAGATCTGGGCACCTGCTCTTTGCTATCTTTAGTCTGTGACAACTGTGGCTGCTATCATAGCATACGCTAACACTGGTGTTTGTTTGATCGTGTTGTTGCTTGCAGTAGAAAAAAAGCTCATGGCTGACTCTTCACAAAAAATATTACTCAGTTATTTTTCTTTTCATTTCCCCCTTAATGCAGAACATGTATTTATCGTTCATTTATTCTCCATAAGTGTCTAAAAAAAATGAAAGTGGTGCCTCTTAAATGGCCTAGTAACGCACTTCCTGTTATGCAAGTTGAGTTCATGTTAGTTTTTTTGAGCTGCACTGCAGAGTCATTTCCTTTTCTGCTTTGTTTCCTACCTCCTTGGCTCCCTTCCTGCCCTTGACAGAGCAGATGGAGAGGCAGAGTCTGGCAGCGCGGGGTATGTCTGGGATGTACATATCATAAGTGAGCCACTCGTTCCACCTATGAAAAAAAAAAAACAGATAAACACATAAAGGCAATTTTTACCTCTGAATGAGGATTAAAAAAAAGGGTTCCAAAATTTTACATCCCTGATAAATGGCAGTGAGGTTAACCTTAAATCAAGTGATACCCAGCAGGAAATAAAGTCTATTTATGTAAATCAAGTCTATTGATATACAAAAAAACTCTTTTGACAGGCACACGATGCATATTATCAACAGTTCATTTCTTTTACATCCTTAGAGGGATGAGAATGGGCCATGGTTTGTATTACCGTAATGTAATACAGCAGTTTAGTGTTACTAGTTAGCACTAAATGGTTAACTTTACCCCATCCCCCAAGTCTTAGACCACTTAAAAATGAATAAGGAGTGTTAATTGTGGAAGGCGGTGAAAAAAAAAGAAAGTGAATGGCAAATAAAAAGTTATTTCCATTACTACTTCCCACAATTCTATAATTACTGAAAACCATGTTGTGTTTAACACTATGTGACTGTTAGGAAAGTCTGTTCACATACGTATGTGTTAATTTCCAAGAAAAGAGGATGTACTGAGTGTCACAGAGGGGAAATAAAAGGTGTTTGTGATGACTGTTGAATAATTACCTGGGGTTAGAGCAGGGAACTCTCTGTGTGTTGACATTATCACACATCTGCTCACCTCCATGGTAAATTCCTGTTCTCACGTAGATCTGTGCAAGAGACACAACATGCAAGCAGGGCAAATACATTGATAATATGACGCAACACATCTTCACTATAACAGTATTACGACAAAGGTACGTAGGTTGGGTTATTTTAGAAATATACAATTAATAGCATGTAACAGCTGTCATGTTAAATGCTCTTTACAGCCCAGTGGCATGCAGTCCAGCACTTTTGCTAAGACGGGTTACATTTACGCAAATGATTTATGACAGCAAGCCGGGATGAGCTAACACAGCTCTCTGTTCACATGAGACCTGGACAATGACTGTATGTTTCCACAGAAAGTCAGACAGGTGGAGGATGGGGCACCTTGAAAGCAGAATCTATTGATGCTGCTGAAAAACAAACCTTCAGCCACGCAGAAGATGTTGTTGCTTAACTGTAATTTAAAAGTCATGTATTAAATGAAGACAAATGTTGTGCCCCCCCACCTTGTCTATGTCCCGTATATTCACATTGACATAAGTGGCACAGAGGATTCGTATCCGCAGAGTCCCGTTGATGGTCCAAAGCGATTTGGCAGCTGCCTCTCCGTTCATGTAGGATGTTGCCGTGGAGATGCGTCGAGAGTATGACGGCATGACAAAGTTGTCTGTAGGCAACTGGGTGTACAGGCTGTCCTTA
This sequence comes from Labroides dimidiatus, assembly GCA_030710495.1. Lineage (NCBI taxonomy): Eukaryota > Metazoa > Chordata > Actinopteri > Labriformes > Labridae > Labroides > Labroides dimidiatus. The sequence goes on along the minus strand of CM061146.1, from coordinate 8,210,113 downwards.
GCCATTAGCATCAGGTTAGGCATCCTGCTCAGCATGATGCAACTACGGATGTACTAGGAAGGTAAGAGACAGAGAGAAGAACATTACTGAAGAGGAGAGTGAAAGCCAAAAGACCCAGACAGTAACACCATGCATGGTAATCAACTGTAAACAACTGTGAACAATTCTGCCATTTGGTCATTTTCCTGCTGCTGCTAAGTTACACTGAATGTTTATTTATCTTTTACTTTTCCATGGCTCACATTGGATTCCTCCTAACCAAAACCAAGTGTCTGCGTATGTGAGTGTGCATGTTGTTGTTGTCTGTGACGTGTCCCCCCAGGAACTGCTGTGATTGGTTATACCTCAGGACCTACAGGGCCAATCTGTGATTAGGAGATGGCTACATTAACACTGGTTGAGGCACTCAGACACTTTGCTCCAACACTTTGTTAAAATTTGTTGTAGAAGCTTGTTGAAGATTTTGAGCTGGCCTGAGAGGGCTGTTCATTTGTTGTTCTGTTTGATAGAGAAGCAGGTTAGTTAGGTTTTGCTTTACAGGGGCTGTGGAGACAGTCTGTTTGAACTGGACTGCAGCCGCACCAAATTTTGGCTGGAATTGCAAACACAGTGATGACATGACTCTTAACAAGGCCTGTTTGTTTTGGAAATAAATGCAAATCAGATCTTTTTAACACTACTTTTCTTTGTTCAAACAACTTTTTACCAGATACAAAGTGACACAGCTCTGTTATTTGAAATGTGACAACAAGCAAACTTTGTCAGTTCGCACTGTAGTTTTGTAACTTTCTATTCTAGTGCCACTCACAGCCCGGCGTTCTGATAGTGTTTTAGCCTTTAGCCTGTATTTTAGCCTTTAGCTAGTGTTTTATCCTTTAGCCCATGATCTACCACTCTCCTGTTTAGCTTTCTTCTGCTCTGAACTCTGTTTTCTGTCTGACAGTTCAGCTCCAGTGTCCACCATCACTACAGCTGGCATGTTGTCGCAGAGATTTCAACGTGCCATAAATTAATCTGGTCCTGTTTGAATCTGGTCCCGATTATGAAGCTTAGAAAAAGCATTAAGAAATAACCAGTATTGGTGCTGATAATCTCAATTTAAATTCTGGATTAGGATCAGGCAGATATCGTGAGACCTTTTCAAGATGACTTAGAAAGTCCTCCTAGTACCTTTAAGTTTATCTGAATGCAGAAACCCTGGTTTAGAGTCCTCCTTTTATATTACTGTGAGAGGCATTTATCAGCCCTTTTTATTTGCCTTACTTTCTGAAATGCACCACTCTTACTCTTGCTTGTAAAAATAAAAAATAAACTTTGTTTACCCAAAAGAACTGGGTATATTTAGGTTGCTTCCCCTTTCCTGTAATGAGTTAGGCTCTAACACGGTATTGCCAAAACGCTTAATAGACAACTCTCAGTTTTCATTATTGCACAGCACAAAAGTTTCCGAGCAGACGGCCCCCAACTGTGCCTACGTCTTCATCAACTTTTTTTAAAGAAACAGTTTCTTACTCAAGAAATAACCCTTCGGACTTTTTGAGGCTAAATAAAATTTACATGTTTATAAATCTAAAGTCAAGATGACATTTACAATCTTTATCTGTGGATGTCAATATCGTGTCGAGTCTACATTTTTCTGTGAAATTTAGAAGCCACAACAGTTAAAAAAAAAAATACAGTTTAAACTTCATTTAAAGGCTTTTTTTCCTTTCTTTCTACATGAACTGGATATATTTTATCCATGAGTCTCTTACCTTGTATTGGCTGATGGGGTGTTTTTCAAGCAGGTATTCATCACAGCCGCAGACTTTAAGAATGTATTTACCCTGATATTCTTGAACACACATCTTTAGCTGCTCTGGAGATAGCAGCATGCTGCGTGTCTTCTTCCGAATGGCTTCCGCAATAACCTTGAAGCAAAGACAGATTCAAGACAGTCAACATCAAAGATACTTTCATCCACTCATGCTGAATTTTAAAATAAATGTGGCATGCATTGTGACTCGTGCGCTCGAGTGTTCCTCACCTGTTCAGGCACACAGTCGTGGTTGATCTTCAGTGTGTATTTTTGTTTGTCATTGTTTGGAGAAACAATCACCCAAATCACAACAATAATCTGACCTACATAAGGAGGCAGAAAAACAGATTGTCATGGAGACTTAGAGGAAAAATCGATAAATCAAATTTTACTCGAGCACTAACCCAAAAAACAACACCCACCTTCATTCATACTAAGGTCTGAATGCATTCATGGAGTGCTGTGTCTCTTTTCTGAGCATTGTCTCAACACAATAGGACCACACTAATAGCTGTACAATCAATTAATTGACTGCCATGCTCATTACTGCAGTCCCATCCATTGTAAAGGCTCAATAGTAGTGTTGAAATATTGATGGGAGGCTAAAATGTTTACTACTGGCTCTCTGTTTTCCTCCAGATGCCTCTCGGTGCGCTCTCTTTTTGTTTATTACTATTTCAAAAGACATACCTTTTACAGTAGTCAGTTTCCCTTTCTGCCCTTTTCTCTTCTTTTATTTATTACAAACCAAAAGGAAACAGAGTGAAGAGGTTGCCTACCTTTGTCTAGTTTGCTGTAGATGTGTTTGGGAAGCTCCTGTGTGGATTCTACATTAGGTGGGTAAACATATAGGGCTCTACTGTGGGGCCCACCAGCATCCCTCAGCTCCACGGAGTCTTTACAAACATTCAGGATGTTTCTCCTGAAGTCCTGAACCTCAGGATCCTTCACAAGATCGAACTCACAAACTGGCATCCCGATGGCAAAACCTTATGAAAGATAACATGAGGTCAGTGTGTTTCAGTCTTTTAAGGGAGCGCTGGCAACGTTAGCCTCTCCAGATATAAAGAAATATATTTTTTCCTTTTGCATGTGCTGTAGTTGCTTGAGAATTTAAAATAATAAGCCAGAGGCTCAGAGATGCTCCCTCAAGAATCTAACAGATATAAAATATTTCACTACATTTTCCTTGTTAGAAAGATGAAATTTATGATTTGAAAACTTTAAAATTAAATGTCCACTTCCTTAACGAGTAATTTATGAGTTCAAGTCTCTATTCCTAAGAGGGCTTAATTCTGAATTCTCTGAAAAATTTAATCAAGGCTACCACGTATCTGGTGCCAACAGAAGCGCAGAGAAGAGCTTCTCACCGATCTCTCTGTTGAGGATCTTTTCCTCTCTGTTGCCAACTGGTTCAATAACCTTGAGGAAAGGCTGGAAGAGCCGGAGGTCACACAGCCTCCGAGTCTCATCATAGAACTCCTCCCGCTCGGCTTCCTGTGGAAAGAAAAATAAAACAAAGGTTGCATGCTGTTTTTCCGATGCTGAAGGTAGTTTTCTGTGAGACTGGCAGTCTTTCCTTCAGGCGTAGAGAGACGGTATCTTTGAAAAGAGTCAGGCATGTTGTATTTTCAAACACAGGGCAGCATTTTCTCAAGGTAAGCTAAGCTAAACTGTGCACAGTTCTGTAGAGACAAGAGAGATTTGAGCTTTCCATTCACAATAAAGTGCAAGCACCGCTTCCCACGCATTCTCACAGAGTAGGAACCTTCTGGCCATGTTTTAGTAACAGCTTCTGATGAGTAAAGAGCTGAATTTTTTTAAGAAGAGGAAGAAGGAGGAGGACGAAAATAAGAACTTATGGCAGATTTGGCAAATCCAGATAAAAAGTTATAAATAGGTCACAATATAAATAGCTGTCCATCAAAATTTCAATAATGGATCTCCATTTTGATGGACATCTCTAGCTACCGGATATTAAAGATGAGATTGAGAGCTCTTACCTGAGTAACACTGACAAAGATGTAGGATGTCTCTTCCTGTAAGAGGTGATGGAGGGGATATTTCCTGGCCTCCTTAAAAAGCTCGTGCTTGATGGTGATGAGTGTGGCCTCACGGAGACATTCCAGGGTCAGAATCATCCCATTGGGCAGCAGGCAGTCCACCAGGATCCTGCAGACACAGCGCCATTAAGTCACTTATTCTGCTCTGATCACACACTGTTGAAGATTTATGAACAACTAGGATAAAATGTGCATTACAAGACTTTTAAATGTGTATTCACAATCTTAAACAGAAATAAACATTTGTATCTAAACAAGAGTCTAATGTTTCATACCTGGGGGGCATCAAGTGGATGCCCCACAGCTCCCCTGAGGACGGCCTGGGAGGCATCTTCCTCTCTGTCTCCCAGCTCAGTCACACAGTTAAGCTGCAGAGCCAGACCTGAAAGATAACAGCACTTTTAAGCGAGTTCTAATCCTGAGTGAGAACAAGTCAAAGATCCTGCAGAACTTAAGCCATAATGTTGATACCGTTTTAAAAAAATATCAGCAATCTGCAGTTTGGAAGTTCCTGATCTGCTGTTTGTGCAGTAACTAACTCAGAAGCAGACCACACGAACTGACAGTGATTGTTCAAAGGTGTGTGTGCTACACTTTCAAGGTGACCTCATGGGCACACATGGTGTGCAGTGGTGCCAACTGAACAACTGTCTGTGTGTCTTGTGACTTCATTAAAGAGCTGCTACATGCTTTTTGACTGCACTGATCGAACAAAATAACAAGACGCTGGTGTGTTAAGAGGCGTTTCCTACCAAAAACAATAAAAATCTACATTTAATGAATTGAAGAAGGTTGAACCTGCCCTCTACTTTTAATCCACCAAGCCTTACAAGGTTACAGTTTTCATAGAGTGCTGTTACCACTGAACAATTGCTCTCTCACACATCCATGCATCCCATGTCATCAGCCCTTTGTCCACTTTTTAACATTTTCAAAATCATGCTGTGGTTGACTCATTCGCTCCCAGACGTTTTTCAGAGCATTTTGACTGATCTTTCAAGACCCAGAGAAAATTGTCCTCTACGACTATGTAAACGACTCCCTTCTTTCATCTCTCTTCCTGTTAACAATAAACAGAGAAAATACACTTTCTTTAGATAGCGTTGGTCTCTGAAGCTCCATCCTTTGATCCTCTCCATGATCTCCATCATCTTTTCTCACGATCACACATTCTCTGTTCGAGTGTGAGCTGCCTGAACTTTTCCGACTTGCAACGTCTCACCATGCCTCTGTCATCTTACATTTTCTTCTCATATTTCTGCTGATCTCTCATCCAAATAGGGCACCGCTGCCACCTACAGTAGTTTACAAGCCTGAGACCAGTGTTAGGCCCGTTACTGGGAAAAAAAGTAATATATTACTTATTACCCATTACCCTGGGTTGTTGAAGTAAAGACATAAATTAAAACTGACACCTTCTTGCATTTCCCCCTTTAATCCAACAATCACTAAAACTACACAATGCTACAAGAAAGCACATTTTACACGGTCAAAAAACTGTGTGCCCATCCCAGTCCACAAAAACACACCCTCTAACCTGGCGAGCACACCTATATCCCTTTCCTGGACTCCACCCATACAACACAAATAAATATATTCTATGCAAAAACAAAAATGACTGTACCAATTACTGTAACGTGTTACTAGTAATGCATTAATGCCCTACACTGCTTGATGCTGACAGACAAGCTCCGCCAGAAACCACCCCCAACCTTGAAATGCATAATTGACGTCTACAGATGCAGTCAATGGTTGTAATCGAATTGACGTCTACAGATGTGAGCGGCTGCCAATGAGTTTATGTAAGGCTCAGATCTGGATTCGAAATGACACTTTTTATGTTTGCGTTATTAAAAGGTTAAACAACTTAAGTGCCACAAATAAAGCACATGACTTTTTTAATATTTGGTCAACTTCATTTCAAAATGTGGTTCAACATGAACTACTCTGGTGAAAGAGTCTGCACAACAGCTCAGGGAACTTGCAGCTCTGCTTGATCGCTGCGGCTCAGGCTCAGCTGTGCTCACTGAGTTTAAGAGAACAAGCATGTTCAGTCAACCACAAAGCAGGGAGACTAAAACAAGTACTGGACTGGCTGCTAGGCACCAATGACATGTGTAAAACTGGCAGAGCTGATCCTACCAACAGGCTGCACTCACAGTCCAGATGCTGGGTAGTCTTATATATAAAGTCACAGGAAAATATTATTTCAGGCCAGTGTTAATGGCTTAAACACTGCATGGGATGAATAAAGTTTATTTCTGCATGATAACTTGGCAACTGCATGTTACCATCATGGCACACTGAACATCTGAACATTTAACTGGAGAAAGGAACAAAATAAGACTTTGTTATTTTCTATAGGCCGTATTGATAAAGACTGGGAGGAGTGTATGTTCCATTTCTTCCTTTAAAGTCTACACTTTAAGAAATTAATGGATTTTATCTGCATACAACACTTAGTATTTAAGACAAAAATAAATGAGACTGACGAACATCTTCAGGGAAATTCCACCCAACACCCTGCATGATAGGATAAGATCAGCGCTATCGAAAGACCTTGATCAAAACCCTACCCATCCCCTCACATCTCTGCATAAATAACCCTCAAACCACAAACATAACCTGTGAGACCAAGGGTCAATACTGAACTAATTCAAACTTATAAAAAAAACCACCCCAGGATTATGACCAGTTCATCATCTTACACCAAAGCCTGTTAGAGCTTTATTTAATCTGGTCAGTGAACAGCAGAGGCCTGGAACAGCGAGGGATCACTGTTCTACTGCCAACAGTATTTATTTCAACAATCCAATAAGAGTTCAACCGAAGCTCAATGGCCATTCAGTCCTGCAGCTCAATACAAAAGCTCTTTTCAGTAGTTTGGTGTCATTTTTCCATGGGTATTATATCAGTAGCAGCTCAGCATCAGAACAGAATGATGGTTTCAATTCACACTGAGCCAAGCAACACACTGTTGACAAATGAATTATGCCAAATCTACACCTAAATAAGGGACAGAGGCATCTCAAGGTAAATATCAATCATCAACACAGGGGAAAAGTTTTCTTTGTAGAAGACAGCCATGAGTTGGGATGGAAGAACAATAGGTCTTGTGATTTATTATTATCACATCATTCCCACTACTAAAAACATTTAGACAAAAAACTACCACAAAATCCTGAGCGAGAGGCTTTTGAGACTAAAACCCTAAAGCTTCAACAGTGAAATGATTAACTGTGAACTACCAGACTGTTTTTTCAACTATTCTGATAATAAACCAAGCGGCAAACTCCGGTCTGAAAATATGAGACAATGCGGAAGTGCTAAAATCTGCAGTTCGTCGAGTGTCCGCTTGAGGCTGGCTCCAGAAGTACCGGAAGTCAGATACACACCAAGCCAAAAAATTGGCATTTTAAACATGTTTACAGCCTGGTACAAAACATGTCTCCCATCTGAATCGCTAATTTCGCTAACGGCATGCACTGTACGGGGGATAAACTGTTCTCTAACTCTGCAGTTTAGATGATATTAAGATCAGCAGTTTGTCCAATCAGAGGCACAGCTCAGCTCACATGACTGCTGGGCGCCCTATGGCTGTTACTGTGGAGACTCAAAGTCTGCCTCATTTTCCAATATGGCCGCGCCAGCCGTTTTGCTTCAGAAACATTTCAGAAACAGACAGGGTTTCAGAAACAGACAAGGTTTCAGAAACAGACGGGTGACGTTGCGGAGGCTACGTCTGTTAATTATAAAGTCTATGTAATAAGTATAGCACCAAAAGTTAGCCAACTTGTGTATGGTAGATTATATCAATAAGCTGTTTGGCATTGGCAGAGAAGATCTGGCCAATTTTTTTATGGACGCAACCCACATACTCAGCTCTGCTGCTCATCCCACAAATGCATGTCCCTTACAATGTGGCACAATTTAAAAGGGAAATAAACAGGTTCACGGTTGACAATTTATGGAAAGGAAGCACTGACACAACAATAATCTACCAAACACTAATTGCCTGGCCTGGTGGTTGATGAATGTATGCATTCATGAGAGACGATATGTGATGTAACATCTTTTTAAGCTAGTTTGGTCTGGTCGTTAAATTGCTTGCTCCATGCAGAACCTATAGTTCTTAAAGCAAGCAGCTGGGTGAGAATCTAACCTGCGGCCCTCCTTTTAAGCATGTCCTTCCCCACTCTCTCTTCCAGCTTTCAGCTTCATTAACTGTCAAAAAGGCAAAAAGCCCAAAAGTAACTTAAATAAAGCATTTGAAAATGGATGCAAAAAAGAGCACTGGTTTGCCCCCATTCTGACACAGAGTAAGCCAAGTGGGTGTATGAAAACTGTTTATTTTCCATTGTTTATCATACCACTATTTCTGTCATATTGATTTGATTTGTGATTGCATTAAGAAAGAAAAAGGGCAAACTATATGTTTTTGAGGTTTAATCACCACACATTAGATGAGATCATTAATTCACTCTGTCACATTTTAAGGAGCCGGGATACCAGGAAATGTCAGGATCCTGTGGGACTTCAATGAAACAACTATTTTTGACCAACTGCTAAGGTCTAACACTCACAGACAGACACCAGAACAACACAGTGACTCAACTGTGGATTGTGACACGGAGATGGGAAAGAATGTGTTTGTGTGGGCTCTTAAAAGTTTCAACATATTGTCTTTATTGAACCTTAACCAACTCATTTCCATAAACAAGCAGTTCTCAGAAAATGAAATCAGACAGGAAGGAAAACAAGAACTGTTTATAGTATTGCATCATGTATTTTATTAATTTTAAATAGGGGTGCGACAATTCTCAGTATATTATTGAGCCATTCTGCGACCTGCAGTATATTTGGTTTTGCTAGCTTTCGTGTATTGTATTTCTTTTAAGAAAGAAAGAAAGAAAGAAAGAAAGAAAGAAAGAAAGAAAGAAAGAAAGAAAGACTGACAGAGCACAAGAAAATAAAAAGCAGGGAGAGCACCATGTGAATTTATCTTGCATTTGACTACAAACAAAATTCCCATTGACTCAGTGGTAAGAGCTATAACCAAGACAAAAAAGCATGAAATCGAGCCAACCTCATTTATGAAGACTGGTAGCATTAAACTATGAACAAAAACAAGTTTAAACTAAAAACCCCTGAATTTGAACAAACCAGCTATTGAGCTGTTCCACGATCTGTGACCCTGATCAGGATGCAGCAAAGCACTTTAGGACAAAAGAGGAAGCTTCCTCACAACACAGGATGTGGGAGTGGAGAAACATTGGCCTAGAGACATGAGCTTGCTTTGAATACTGAAACACAACAGTGGAGGGTTGTCAAGTTCACCCATAAGCTCGGTCTCTTCAGTGTATAACAGTCTGTGGTTTACAGCGGGTAGGGCCTCTTGCACCATATTATACGACAAAGCAGTTTTAAAATATTCTTGAGAAACATGGTCAGAGTTAAGACTCATTTCAATTTGAAGACAAGACAATGCAAGATACCTGGGAAACACTGTTTAAGAGGCTAAAAATTAAGCTATGAACATGTTTCTTTCTTAAAATAACTATTGTTACCGTTTTAGTTTTGTTTTTTGCTTTTAGTTATGAACTCACTTATCTTTTCCAGAGACCTATATCAATCTCTATTATGAATACATTAGTGAAAACTGTTCAAGCATTAGTCTGAACTGTGGGTGGAAGCAATTTCTTTCTCTCCTTTTTATTATGCTGCCTAACAGAAAATAACCCAACTTTCCTTCAAGGAATTGACTTTAACCTACTTTATATTAAACACAAATCAGCATAAAATATATTTTTAAAAATATGTGAAACAAAAACACTGAATAATTCCAAAAAAATAAACCAACCTACCATAGATATCTTGTGTTCCATAATCATGCATGGTATGTTTCCATTGTGAGAAAAAACGATTACATTATCAGCAACTGTGATAAGTGTTTGCCAAATAATGTGCAAATTCAAAAGCTATCCGTCTGAATACTGGATATACTTTGACAGAAGACTGAAAGAGGAGTTTGTAAATCATACCCAAGAGAAGCCCTCCTATTTTGACGATGGGACAGTTCCACCCTTCATGTTTCAGTCCATCTTCACGCTGTCACAGAAATATGTGTTGGAAGAGGAGGACATTAGAAAACAAACAACAACACAGGCATCTATGGCACTGTACAGTATTAAAGCAGACAAGCAGCAGGTTAACTATTATTGGGTGTTCAGGGATGACAATTCAGATCACAGCTACACCACAGTATGAGCTGACACTATTTATCTAACAATGAAATTATACATACAGTTCTTTGGCAACGCCGCCTCGTCAAAATTGCTCTATTTTCGCTTTATGTCAACCATCCTGAGCAATAAAAACGTTAGCTGGATGTCTAATTCTCAAGCTAAAGGCTAACGATGAGCCTGGCATCCCCTTCTCAATGAGTATATATCCTAACATCAATCGAAAGCTCTCTTTCTACTGAGAGTTTTAGATATAAGCCTTTCAGCATGTTATCTCACCTTTCTGTATGGGCGTCAACGCCGTGAAGTGTTTGAGGATGCTAGTCTGAGAGGCTCGATTAATGCCAGTCAGCTAGCCGACCAGCTAGCCAACCGCTCCAGTTCCCAACGGCCGGGGTTTGGTGTCTCCCGGCAGCAGCAGCAGCCTGTTATCTGATGCTTATGCCAGCTAACCGTAACGGTGCTCGTTTCCCCGCGTCGTCATTAAATCCCCGAATGTTGAGGGCTTGTAAGGTGAACGGTTATCTCCAAAATGCCCAACCCGAAGTGCAAAGCGGAGGATTCTATGAGCAATCGAGCAGCTGGTCGACTGGACGTGAAGTGTTTGCTGCGGTACTGCATCCACGCTGTCTGAGGCCCTCCTCCCTTTCACTACCACACAAACACACACTTAACCAGAGTGAAAATGTGTGTCATTCATCATTGAGTCATATCAGTAGTTTAAAAGGTCGTCTCAGTCATTCTTCAAACCACAAAACCACAGTGATATGTTCCTGACCCCACGAGAGTAACATTACTTCATTACATGAATAATAATATGTGTAATGTTTATGTTAGTGGGCGTGGTACCTACTTTCTACTGCCAGGGGCGTGTCTTGATGTTTTCTGACAGGGTGCCCCAGCAAGGGCATCAACTTTGCAGTGGTGGCAGGAAGTATATAACACACCTAACCACAAAAAGCATTTTTTTTTTTTTTTTTTACTGAAAAAACCCTGTTATCATCCTGGTACAAAAGATGACAGTCTAAATAGCTAATTTCTCAAGAGGCCCACACTGTATAGGGACTGAATTTCTATGGAGGATTTCATATTCAAGGATTACCATTAAGAGGAACAGTGCTCCCAAGTGACCGTGTATAACTGTTAGGCCTCATTTACAAATGAAAACAGAAACTTTTGAAAATGGCCTCCAAAACCACTGCAGCTACCGTTGCAGTGTAAACACAGAGCTGGAGTTTTCAGGGGAAATGCTGACGTCACACTCCGCTTTGCGCATGCACATTACATTTTCATTGTGAAACCTTTTAATTGCCATGCATGAACCAGACAACAACAACGACTCAGTGGAGGTGTACCATGTTGTGCTTATGCTGCTGTTTTTCACTTTTTTCCCGTTTTCAAGTGAAATGATGTGAAATGTTATTGTGTAAACAGGGCCTTAGTGAGGAAGCTCAAAGCCTGCCTGATAGTAAATATGGCCGCCCCCAACTGTTTCAAAACTGTATTAGGAACAGATGGGTGACATCACAGATATTACATCCATATTATATCATAGACTTTACATAGTGTCCATAGTGATTTTACTTGATTTGATTTACTTGATTATTATATACAAACTAAATATCAAATGTATAAAATATATACAATTATATATGCATTAATATACAAACATATACATTAAAATGTGATACATTCTTGATACAAAAAGCCCACTTATGCTGCTTGTATTCCCTGCCATAGCTACACCAAACATACTTACAATAGTGGTTCCATTAATATAATAGTTAAGGTAGTGTGATATATTACAAAAGTTTAGATTTTTCTTGTCTTTATTTTGCTTTCATGGACTAAATGTAATTTAAATAGTGTCTTTCCCTCTTTTTCACCCATACCATATAAGCATGTTTCTGCAAACACGCCCACTGGCTGTTAACCCAGCAGATTGTCACTCATAAATAGCTTGCACGGGTGATCAGAGTGTACCACAGAGGTGAAACATATTTTTACAATGTGTCATGATTGCCACCCATGCAAATCAACAGCGGTGGCATCGGAAATGGACTGTACCAAGAGGAGGGGAGGCGGGAGGACGACCAGCAGGATTTCCGTCTTAAGAAATATAGTATCGCGAGTGAGACAATATTCTTTGAGGTCAAATAAAAAATATTTGAGCAGATAAGATTAAAATATTTGAAGTAAGATTTATTACTACTGGCTATCATTTATTTTATGTCTGCGCTCTCTGACAATCCCCCCTCCGGTGAACACCGCGGTGTCTGAGCGTGTGGTAAGGTCTGTCATCGCGCCTGGATCGCCCGGTTTTTTGGAGAGCAGAAGTTGGCAAAGGGATGCCAGTGCGATGATGGCGCTGCAGCTGAAGACTGGGGATGCAGCGTACTACCAGAGTGCAGAATACTGCAGAAATTACACTTCACCGCCTGTCAGCTACGGTGACAGCAGCCATTATCTCACCCGACTGCCAGGTAAGGAGAGGCGTAAGCCTTACATGCTCTCTCCTCTTTGACATCAAGCGGTGTGATGATGCACGATTGTGCAGGGATTGAAAATTTATCCAGAGGCTTTCAAATGATACAGTGGATGGCTGATTTTAAAACTGGTTACCCTGGTTGTGCTGTCATCATATTGTCATGTTAGAGGGGTGTACCAGTACCAGCCCTCATTGTGTTCAGCTCAAAGATGCTGCGATGCAAAAATCGAACTCTCTTGTACAACGGGAGAGTTTTATATCTTGAGCTGATGTCAGAATTTGATTTAAAACAGCCTGAATGCTATGTTCACTTCAGTGCAGTCTGTTGTCAAGTGAAGAAATGCTGCTCCCTTCACTTCAAACCCTTTGCACTGCTTGTTCTGCACAGCTGATGGTGGCATGTGGCAATTTCACACTGAGGGTTTCATCGTTGCACCTGCACCGTCCCTGCCAAAAGAAAAACAGGCTTTCTCTGCTGGTGACAGAGACTCGAGGCTATATGGATCATATAGCTAAAGATGATTCAGATTTACAGCATGAGACTGATCTGTCCACCTGGTTATAGTCCTGCCATCAAACTGTCATCCTAAATCAGCCCCTCTGTCAGGGTGAAATTGCATAGACTGCAGTCTTGGATTGAAGTTGGTCTTAGATGTTACAGTGGTGATCTTGGTGGGAAAACGTGCTGTATTAATTAACTAACAGATAAGATTAATTTGCATTTTTGTGTTTGTTTTATTCCTTGAGTGCTGTTGGATTTTGTACAACTTCTCATCAGCCAAAACGAAAAGAAAATTAGTCTTGAATGGAGAACTGATCACACCTATGTCAATTATTTAAAACTTGACTGCAAAGTAAGATATTAAAAAAAGTACCGAAAGATGATGGCTATCTGGTCTTGGCTGCTTTCAACTGTTGTCCAGTGTCTAGTGAAGCAGATGGAATAAGTGCAGGAGGCATGCGCTCCTCATTGCTCCATAATTGATGTGATACAGCACAGTATGGCAAGAAAAACTCAAGAGAAAATGAACACTTGGCCTATTTAGAGATTCTCTGTGGAGGCCACGGGATGATCAGGCTCCAGGACAGGAGTTTGTGTGTGTGTGTGTGTGTGTGTGTGTGTGTGTGTGTGTGTGTGTGTGTGTGTGTGTGTGTGGCTTGTTACTACACCAGAAAAGTAAAATATCTTGAGTGAAGCTCACAAAAACAGGAGCGAAACGAGAGCTTAACTTCTAAGGTCCCTCATCCTTGTCATACTTTAGGGACTATCTCTTCAAAAACACGTTAAATGTCACTGTGTTGTCAGTCTACTCATCACTTGCTGCCTCATGCTTTGGGCAATATTACATAAGCCTGGTTTTGACTTGCAGAGTTTATTTTGTCCCCAAAGCTCAGATGCAAGGAGTTTTTTTGACTTTGCTGCAAAGTCCACATTCTGTAAACATGAATATGTCCAGTAGACTGAACTTTGCTGGCCCGGAAATTGGTCTCTGAGGAGCAGAAAAATCTGACCCCGGTCTCTCTCACTCTCATTAAAAATGTGGAAAGATCGCAGCCTAAATGAATGGATAGGTTTTTGGCTTTTCTGCACCATTAATGTCAAAAACAGACAAAACACCAGCCCCATTTTTGTCTTTCTTATAACAGCTGCACTTTGATCTGGTATGACGTTTCTGCAAGCTGGACCTGTTTTGTGTCTTGATAGAGGAAGATATAAATAGATGCTTTCATCTGGTGTAGTTTTGTAACTGTTTATAATCTGCACAGTCATAGCTAAAGATTAATATATTTTGTGGCTGATTCTGGATCCTCGATGGCAAGGGCACGTTTTGCCCTTGTGCTGTCGCTGAGGCTGAATAAGTATTTATTCAGTTGTGAGATGTAGCTTTAATTATTTGTCTTCTGCTTGAAAAGATGAATGTGCTTTAAAATGTGATCAAAAGAACATCATTATTTTGCTCAATTTCCCTCAGAAACAAGCTACATGTTTTCATTACCTGTACCTTTTTCATTCCAGGGTTATTAAAATCATATTCAGGTGCGAGTTCATATACAAGGGATATGAATCCTGCTGACTGTGCTCTTTATATGCAAACACTGAAAAGTCATTATAAAGGTAATATGTACAAGGCTACATTAACATTGAGCAAGACACATTTGAAATAAATATATGCAAGCCAGCATGAGAGAATAGTGCAAGAAGTGCAAAGGATGTTGAAGTAAACGTAATAAATCATGTGATTATATAATTGATGAGGTAGATCATCTTCACAGTATTAACATCAAAGGGACACGGCTTTTAATTGCTTTACTTAGGTGTCAGTATTATATTTGACGTTGTAAATTAGTTTTTTGCAAGAGTGAGGATGGTAAGTTAAAAAAAAAAAAAAAATTAAAAACAAATGTTTACTTGATAACGGTCACACATACAACTCAACCATTGGTTCATGTCTTGTTGGCCCCTGTGCTGTTATTAGATATAATTCTAAATAGAGCCTGACCAATATGGAATTTTGGAGTCAATGCCAATACTGGTATTGGTGGCTAAAAAAAAGATTATAACTAATATACTGGCTGATATATGAGATAAGAACATTAATATACAATGGACATATACTGAACATGAACACAACCAGGTTTGAATCTAGCCTGCAGCCTGTTCCCTGCATGTCATTACCGACTCTCAACCTGTTTCCGACTCTATCCACTGTCCTATCCTCTCTGATTAAAGGCATAAAAGACCAAAAGATTAACTTAAAAATGATACTGCTAAGAATCACATGATTCTTGCACCCACAGTTCAGTATCTGATATTTAAATGTCATGCTTTGATATTGTGAATTGGTAAACGTCTTGTTTTCTGTTTCACCACTTTGTTTTCTTTAGTTGTGCTCGCTCTCGTTACTTTATCCTGATGTGACCCGACCACAGCTGAGCTCTCCTTTTTGCATGCAGCAGCTCTTGGTTTAAAACATGACTGGAGATATGTCTTTTTGATAGTATTTAATGTTAAAAAAAATCATATAGAAATGTATTCAACATTTTGACAACCGTATGGAGCCATACTGGGCATACCTTACATAAAAACTAATAACATTAATTGCGCAAGTACTTAAACAGTGCTTCATTGTTTGGTGTCTCTTGGAGTCTAATTTGAAGAAATCAGCTTGAGGTGTTCTTTGTGCTCAGAGTTGCTGCGGTAGTAAGGTGTCTGAACTGCTGTGCATGCTGTCTCAATCAGGGTTGAAGGGTTCTCTGGAGGCTGCTGCTGCTGATGAGATTGATTACGAGCAGAATGTGGAACCTGATTGGTGAATGTTGCTCCGGTCTGACTCCAGTGAAAAATACGAACATTTGTTATGCCGTCCTCATAAACTGTCAGGTCAAGTTATCCACTGGACCTTTGTATAACCTTTTATTAGCAGAGAATACAGATGAGATATGTTGTCAACACTGTAAAATAAAAAACAGTGCCCAAACATACCAGCTCACTGCGAGTCTGATAAGTTGGCTATCAAGTAAAATGGTGAAGTAAGGACATTAAACTGACTGTATGATTAGAAGTTATACTAAGAAGTTGTAAAAACTTGTTCCAGTTGTCTATACAGAATCTTAGCTATCATTACATGAACATAACTCTTTTCCCAAGAGTCATTATCTTGAGATAATGAGGTAAATAAGTTGAGATTTATAGGAAACAGCTAGAAATGACTTGGTATCATGGGAAAGCCGGGTAAATAGAATATATTTATGCATGTCCCTTTAGGGCTTCTGTAATTTTTAATATTATCCCACTTGGTACAAGCTTTATTGCATATATATCACTGTTATTGCTCCCTGCAGATGCCTGAGAAAGCCACTTTTGAGAAGACTTCCAAAACAGCAGTTCACAATATGATAAAACAATAATAATACTGCCAATAAGTAGTGAAACAAATCTCTTTTTGTTGTTTTGTTTCACGATGTGACTGCATGGCGTGTAGCTAATCTTCCATAGAGTCATCTTTCAGTACACTACAGTAAGGTCGGCGACTTATCCAGCATACCTTTCTGCTGAGGTCAGTGAGACCAGGTGACAGAGAGGCAGCTAGACAGGCCAGACAGACAGACTGACAGAAAGCAGCAGTCGGAAACACAAACACCCCAGGGTGTTATTTTGGGGCCATGAATCATTGCCATTGGGTGTCCAGTTGGAGTCCAGATGAAAGCTTCCAGCACAGTGAGTTTTGACACAGCTGTTAGCTTTTTACTGACCTGTCAATGTATGGAGTTGCACACACACACACACACACACACACACACACACACACACACACACACACACACACACACATACACACACATATAGATATAACCGCTCATCAGAGTGGCACAAACCAACTCACACATATCAGTGCAGTGACAAACCTAACATCATGCTCTTTATTTCTGGTTTCTTACACAAACACGAGTCTATTCAAGCAGTCACACTTCAGACTGTGTATGAAGAGAAGCCTGAGGATTTTATTCTCACTGTCTGTGTGAGTGTGTGTGGGTATGTGTGTGAACATATATGTGTATAAATTGTCCCGTATGCATGGCTGCAGGCGCTGTGGGCGCAGTCTAATCTTTCTGATGCCCAGTGGAGTGTAAATCTCCTCTGTCCGACGATGTGTTACCATTCGTACATTTCTTTACATCTCTCTTGCCTCAGGGCTTCAGGATATAATCTCTATGCTGTTGTACATTAGACATTGGATTCCAACCAAATACTGTCTCAGTGTCTGTACGATGATCCGTCAGTACACAATGTCAACTTAAAACCGCAGTATCTGAAGCATCTTCAAAGTCTCCATACCAGAGCAACCATGCTTACGTTTTGATAGATTTAAAAGACATTTGTTTGACAGACAAGAAACATGGGCCTAGTTTCTTGTGTCATTTATAGTGATGTGTCAAAACTTTTTTTTTTTTTTATATTCATATCTGGATTCTATGCTTTGAGGCCAATTTGATGGATCAAATTAAATCACAGTATTATGAAATGTCCACTGAAACAGATTCTCTGCGGTGTCTTTACACCACTAATCCCACAAATCCATGTCATGTAAGCCAAATTCAGCACATATATCACAAAAAGGGACTATAGTAAATATAGTCTGTGTGCAAAGCCAAAGATTAAGAATCAAAGGTACCGTTAGGCTCTGCAAGGCTGTGCTGAACTTCTTTTTTCCAGCAGTTGTTTACACTTGTGAAGCTGGTGGTGGTGGCAGAGGGAAAAGCCCGGGGATTATGCAAAAAGATATTCATATACATCGTCTTAAATATGCTGACTCAATTTATATTTCAGTTGACCAAACAAAAGGCAAAGAGGTGGAGCTAAGGCGGGCCGTAGTTTCCCTGTGAAGTGTGCTCGCATATCAGTCAAGTCAGCAACACCCTTGATTATGTAAAACCTTTAACTTTAATAAACGTATAAATATGTAACTTGTGTGCTGATAGAGAAATGAACTATTCATACCAAAACAGTGTTATAAACCAGGCTGTACAAAAATGTATCCTCGCGGAAAGGTAGTCCATGTGTGTGTGGTTTTCAGGTGCTTCTTCAGTTTGTCTCAAGTGAACGCTTGAGGAACTGAAGTTTTGGGTACTTTCACAAAGGCTTCAAATATTCGGACTGGTTGCCACTTGATTGAAATCCATCTATTACAATATTTTTTCTGGAAAAGTAAAATATACAGCATTTCTTGCTGAAAATGTTTAATAAAAAGGGAGTAGATCAGTACAGCCACCACAAATCACCCTCTGTAGACCATAGCTGTGAGAATTATAATGCCAGTCCTTGGAAGTCTTGGAATATTAAGGTTTTGACCGTTATCATGGCTATCATTGGATATGTAATGGTGATTGATTACCTAGCGTAATGTTGTGTTATTGCTGTAGTGTCTATCAGCACTGACCTCCTTATTAAGGAACTGACTTGAATGAAATGTGTCCGGCTTTTTTACATCAACATGTCTATTATGTCCACAGGCCCAGAGACAATGTTGAAGCCTCCCCTGAGTCTCTTCAGTCATCCCCAGCAGCCTTTCCATCACATGGACTCGCTTCACCAGCTGGGACCTCCACCAATGGCACCAGTGCAACCTCTCGGTCCACCTCCCATGGTCCCTGCCCAAGCGATGGGGCCCCCAACTATGGTTCCCACCCAGACTCTATGTCCCCATCCCATGACTTCCCACACACTAAGGCCTCCTCCCATCACCCCACCACACAGCTTAGGCCCCCCTCCAATGGCCCCAACTCAGCCACTCGGGCCTCCACCAATGGCGCACACGATGCTGCCTCCACCTGTGGATCATTCCCAAGCAATAGTGCCTCCAACCATGGACCTTACACAACAACTGGGGCCTCCTCCTTTAAATCCTCCACAAGCCTTGGTGCCCCCTCCTGTAGTGGCTCCTGGAGCGGTGCGATTCTCTCTCCCTCCTAGTCCACTGTCCTCCCCTCCTGCTCCAGGCCCAGACCCTTCTCAGCTGCCTCCAAGACCCCCTGGACCAGCTCCCATCCCAACCCCAGTAAACTGTGTCATACCTGGCGGTCCTCTCCCAGGTCAGGCAGCCCCAGCCAGCGAGCAGCCCCAAGATGAGGGCTCTTCATCAGGGGTGGAGGAGCAGGAGGACTCCCTGGGTCTTGGGGAATTGTGTAAACCACTGTACTGTAAACTCTGCAATGTTACACTAAACTCAGCCCAGCAGGCACAGGCTCACTACCAGGTCAGAAGAAGTTCATATTTGAATATGCTCTAAACATGTGAAATATTAATCTGCATGCAAACAACAGCCTCTGTTTCTGTATCTTTTCTTTCTAGGGGAAGAACCACAGCAAAAAGTTAAGAAATTTCTACGCTGGCAGTCAACAGCCTCCAGCAATCAGGATCCCAGATGCACTCGAGGGAGCCGGCCAGACAGCGCTCAGCTCAGGATCCAATGACAGTGACGCAGGCAGACAGGTCAGGACCAAACTTGTGAATCCAGCTCCCACCTACCTAAATGTTACAGTTTTTAGTTGAGTGGGTGGGTTTTCTGCTTTGCAAGGTAGAGGTCATTTTGTTCTGAGGAGGTGGTAGAGAACTGCACAGTCTGTTTATACTAATAGTGGAAGCTTACAGCTGCAAATATGAAATACCTACCCCCTTTGATTTAATTTTAAATATTATAACTGTGCCCAAGATTTGAAATGTAGTTCCGAATAGAGGCTGGAAAACAACAATAACATTTTCAATATATGAATATGCTTTATGAAACATCAGGAGCATGATGAGAAACGTACAAGAGGGAGGCAAGAATAACAAGCTTATAGTTGAACTATTGGGAGACTGTTAATGCATACAGTTAGGATTAATGTAATATGTATGCATCACCAGTTTTTATCATTATTTTACAATGTGACAATGTGGAAGGAATAACCCAGAGTGAGAAAGTGCGAAAGAATTGTCTGAATACTTAGTTCTCTTCTCTACAGAGCTTATTGAGAGTTGCAGTTCCTTATTGCATGTAGTATAGTGCATGTGAGTTGTGTGCTAAAATGTTATAATATGTTCATGTTAAGCTTTGTTTTCAGTCATTGTTGTTTAATCTGGATAAAAGTGAAAAGGAAACAATAAATGTACCAGAAATATATCTGTGTGGCATCTATGTGAAATGGTCCTTTCAAGGCAACATAAGGTACAAATGTATTATTTATGTATACAAACTAATGGTATGCATATTTTAAACCTTAGTCCATGTACGAGTTATTTTACAGTTAAATGACCTTCACTGCTAAATATTGCAAAGGTTGTTGTGCATGAAATCCCTTTCTCCCTGTTATCAAAGAGAAACACTTCTTTTTTTGTTTTCTCACTGTTTACTCCTCTCAGCACAAACACAGCCTGTCTTTGTCCTGTGTCCTCAGGCTCTCTATAAGGGGGCAACCCGGGTCATCTTAGCCACTGAGAATGACTATTGTAAGCTGTGTGACGCCTCCTTTAGTTCACCAGCAGTTGCACAAGCTCACTACCAGGGAAAGAACCACGCCAAGAAGCTGCGGCTCGCTGAGGCCCAACAGAACGCCAACAACATGTAGGTTTAAGTTCAGAAACTCTCAAGCACAGAGGACTCAGTGAGTTAGCTTTGTATGGGCTGAGAAGTTGTTTTGAGGAACTTATGAAGCTAGAGCTATAATTTGGGTTTCTAAGCCAAACTGCATAGTATAAAAAAAGAGTACATATAAAGGTATTGTTGACTGTATCCCTGCCATTCAATATTTACATCAGAATGATTCACTAGTGTTTGTCTTCAGATTTTAGCCACAAGTGAACTTTTCCAGTCTGATAGAAAATAGCCTAGCTTTGTTTATAAATCTATTAGCCTTGCCAAACATGAGAAAACACAGCTATATGTTGCTCATATTCTCTTCCAAACTATGTTTGACTCTATTTCAGGGAAGGAAACAACGACTCGGCCCCAAGAAGAAGTAGGAAAGATGGAAGTGAATATAGACTGGTGAAGAACCGCCGCAGCCCACAGCTACCTGCTTCCATGCCAGGTAAGATGTTTAAAGTACATCATGACCTGATAAGCTGATAATTGAGTCATACAAATGGGCGCAAATATGATTTCAGTGTGCCAGTATGACAAATAAACAAAACAGTGGTGACCCTTATCCAGTTTTCCCAGTGAAACAACAGTTAGCCTCTTAACAGCTACTGTATGTTAACAAGCTACTATTAGCAGCTAAGCTAGCCTCTTTTAGCAACAGCGTAATCTCATGAAAAATGTGAAAAATGTTACAGTAATTACACTTTTTTTTAAAGCAAAACAAAATGAACTTTATTTGTTAGTGTTACTTTCAAATAAATTTGCTCAAGCTAACTCTCCGTGGCAGCTACTTTATTCAAACAGAATATAACAGTCTTTGCTAACCACACCATACGCTCTTTCCCTAAGACTGGACTCTCACACATGGAAGCTTTTGAGGTGTTTTTAAGGGCTCTTTTCCGGTAATTGCATTTTTGTCTCCAGCCTGAGAGAGCTGAATTTGATTGCTGTGGAAAAACAGAGAAATCTCTATGTAGATGCTGACTTTTTCTTCTAAAATGTCCTAATTACACAACCAAGCATCAAAATCATCAACCTCCTCCTGTTTTGTGAGTGCTCTGAAGAAACTGCTCCACTGTTTGGCAGAGATAATAGCTAATGGATAAGAATTTTGACTTACAGCTTCTAACCCTACGTTTTCAGTGTGCCTGTGTGACACTCTGCTTTCGTCCAGGTGCATGTGTGAAAACAGATACACAGCAGGTAACGTCAGACTTTCTGCTGACGTCAAGCCACGATCTCTTTCTCTGTTTTTCCACAGACGAAAAACAGTAGCACCTTGGCTCAAGATGGAGCAGGGTGAATCATGCAGTAGAGCCAATTCACTTCCTCACTCACTCTCTCTCTCGCTCTCGTTTTCACTCTCTCCTTACTCTCTCACGCAACAAAGTTCTGCTGATTTAATCAGTTTTTTTTCTTGATGGACAAACCCAAAAATAGCTGCTCTCTTTTCTGCAGTTGCCTCCTTGCTGTCTTTTTATCTTTTGCCTTTATCTCCGGCTCGTTTTACTGCTTTTACACAGACACACACACACACACCTTCACACACACACACAAACACACTAACAAGCACTAATCCCAAATGATTTGTACCATAGAAAAGTAAGGCAATGTTTTTACGACTCATCTTTCGTGTCTACTGTACAACTGCCAATAATTTCGCTGCTGTCAGTCTCTTGTGTTTAGATACTTCAGTCTGGTGCAAAAAAAAGACAAACTAACAGACCTTCAAACTGTGATATTCAAGCTGTAGTGTCACTCTGATAGCTTGGTTACAAACATTTGGCTGTCTCAGTCTTTTTGCCTTACTATGATCACTTAACAGACTGCATATGAGAACACAATCTGTGGTGGCAGGACAAGACTTCGGGTGTCTGGTTTGTGCTTTTTGTCTGTGTATGCGATTGGTGGCGAGCAGGAAAGCAGCTCATGCTAACAAAAGAGTCCATGAGACAAAAGGAGGCAGAAAACATCATCATCAAACTATTATTTAGTTTTTTAACCATTTTTTAAATGGGCTTAAGCATATGCAGCTAGTCTTCCAGATGGAGTTTTCAGCTACATCCTAACCCATCATCTTATTCTGTAAGAAAAATGACAAGAGCCTGAAAAATGTCCGTATTCCAGTCCGTGTCCATTTCATCTGAAATCATTGCGAGGTTGGTGAAGCTCAAACGCTTTTATACTGCTGTGCTGATACATTATTGAATTGTAAGACTACCAAATTGAGCATACCTGACAACAGTTATGATTTTACCACACAGATGTACAACTGTACAGGCAATGATTGCCAAATATGTATTGGAGATTCCCATGCAAAACAATGTTTCATAACTTATTAACAATCTTTTAACTATGGCTAACTCTATTGTTGAAACATATTGTGTAGAACATTACGTTAGCTAATATTATTTTAGATGGTGAGTACATCAATTAGTTTATTGTTCTAAGCAAGCATTGTATATATAAAACAAACAAACAAAAACAAAACAAAAACGTTTTCCTACAGTGTTATGTACCACTACCAAAGAGTTATACTAGCTTTAAGCCACTTCTTTGCTAATGCAAATGGAGTCCAGTAAGTAACTGGATGCTAACGCTTCCCCTTCTTTAACTGAAACGCAATTTCTTCGCGATAAATAAAGTATTTCTGATTCTGATTGTTTACAGTCAAAAAATGAAACACTGACTTTAATTAAATTCATTATGTCAACCAGTTCCATGTAAATGTATTAAGATAGTTGAAAACAAAATTTTCAGGTCACCTTAGTTTGAACTTGAAATTATTGCGTTCAACTAACATAATACATTAAATGGAACCAGTTGACGTAATAAATACATTTTTGAATGTAATTTTTAAAATTATTTTATTGTGTTTCACCTTTATTCCGTTTGAGATAAACAGTCTATTTTTCAAGGGAGATCTAACCAAGACAGCCAGAGGTAAAAGAACACAGAGTCACAGACACACAGAGAACAAAAGTACAATTAAGAAGCACTGAATTTTTCAATAACAGATGAACTGAGAGCTAGTTGTTTAACCAGGTAAACTATAAAAAGAGGATCTAAAGGATCTCCTTCTTTGTCTTTTATTTAAGATTTAAAAACATTTTCTAAAGCATTCAGCTCTTTGGTTTCATTGGATGTCTGATCAGGTTTCCTTTTGGATTTGTCCTTTGGCCTTAACTAAAGCACTGAATGTAGAAAACAATCTACAGTTTACTTCAATCAAAAATGACATTAAAAAAGGGAGTAAAAAAATCTGATCACTAGAGTCCCTGATGGTATATGAATAACAACCTGGAAAAACTTGCATTATGACAGTTTAAGACCAATCTTTTCACCCTGGGTTTGACATCAGAGGATTCTGACAGCTGTGTGAAAATAAGTAATTGGCATTTGCAACTGGAGGCTACATCCTTATTCGAGGATAGTTGATGGGTTATGAAAATGATATGATGTCATTTTCATGTGGTTGTTTAAAGACAGCTAGCTGAACATAAACTAGGACCAATTCCTGTTTGTTTTAATTTTGACAGAGAAATCAATGGAGTCATCAAAAGAGGAACTTCATTGCTTATAAACCACAAATAATCTCATATAATCTTTGTCAATAGTGAGTGTTACACTCTCCAGCTGTCATGATGGATAAATGTAGAATGAATGCGGCTCTCAATCTGCAGCTGCAATTAGCTATCTTTCCCTCCTGTCTCATTCTCTCCTCTCTTTATCCCCTCAGGCCCGTACTACAACCCCAGACCGAGGCAGCGCATCCCAAGGGACCTGGCCATGTGCGTCACTCCCAGCGGACAGTTCTACTGTTCCATGTGCAACTGCGGAGCCGAGCAGGAGGCGGACTTCAGGCAGCACCTGGAGAGCAAGCAGCACAAAGCTAAAGTGTCTGAGCTACGGTACCGACATGAGATGGAGAACCTCGGCTACAGCTAGGAGGCACGAGGGGAGAGAGGTGGGAAAGTAAAATTCAGAGATTGAGAGCAGAGACAGACTAAGACCAAAGTGCAGTGAAGTAAAGCGACCTCTCTTTTGAAGGGCATATTTAGCGAGGGGATTAGCTCTAATGGCCTCAAGACCTTGTTGCAATTCATTTGATAAATGGATCAAACACTTAACTCCTCATAATTGACATAATGCTCTACCATGGGAATCTTTAATTGGATTTTCTCAATTCATTTGATTTGGGCACGCTCTTTAAAACCAGTCTGTGTTTTGAACTGCACTGGAACATGTCTTTCATTTGAGATCTTTTTCTGTCTAACTCTGAAACCAATCATGTTTAACCCACAACCTTTTGTTTCGCTATTTTTGATCAACTTCCCTCCGATGCTCTGAGTGGGTGGCACGCTGACTCAGGATACAGGTCAATGCAAATGAATAGCAAGCAAATCTTGAGGTTGTTCAGGCCAAAGGAAGAGGACTACTGATGCAAAGCAGCACAGGAGAGAGGGTGCAGGAATACTTTAAAAAACTAGGCCAGGCAGAGGGTTTAAGCATTTTGAAAAAAAAAAAAAAAAAATGCAGTCCGTGGAAACAAAGAAAAACTTCTGGGTAGAAGTAGAAAGGCACACAGAGGCAAACACTTAAGGTGAGAGCAGGTCTCATCCTTGGTGAAACAATCATCACCGAGGACAAAGGTTGAAATTGTTCCTTTATATTGTGTGAGAATTATCCCTGCAGGTACTTTTTATAAGCCCTCCATCTGGGACTTATGATCTATGTCCTGATCACAGAGCCACACGGGGCACAAAAGAGAAAAATTAAACATCTTTATAGCCTCATAGAGGTAATAAAACACAAGGTACTGTTAGATAGTATCAAAACAAAGCACAAGAAACTTCATCCAGTAGAAACAGTGTTACATGAATCTGTAAGCCAAACTCTAAGTGATCCTTTACGTGTATCAGGCTGAAGCCTTCACCCCTGCTAGCCCTGTTCGTGCCTTTAGTGAAACTTAGGCTAAAGAGCTAGCTTTGGCTAGCAGTTTCGGAATTATAGTGAAAACCAATCTATCGTATTGATTGGTTTTTTTCTATACTGTGTCACCCTTCTTATTTTATCCTACATAAATACTATGTAAATATCTTGCGATGACATTGTAGATGTTGATTTGTTATAAGAGACTGGAACACTAGTATTAAAGTCTATCAGTGTTAGTCTAGCATATATTGTAAATACTCATGATCTATTTAATAATAATCAGGAATCTTGTACAAAGTGTGCACTGGCTGAATGTCTACTTATAAACGCTGTATGTGTGGTGTGTGTGTGTGTGTGTGGACTCTAATGTAGGCCCTTCGTACCACATTCTACGTGATTTTCTTTTCATTTTGAAGTAACTCCATCCATGTGTTATCAAAGGCTTTCAATTTTCTTTTTTTTTCTTTTTTTTTTTTTTGAACCTGCGATCTCTTCTAAGGCAGCGTAAAAGCTCGACTAAACAGCTAAAATGGTACCATTAGGTAAAATCGTGCTAACACCTTTTCAACTCATGGGGGGTGCGTGCAGCTGAAAGCAGTTGCATCCAAACTCCTAATTAGTTTGCAAATTGCTAATGAACATGTGCAGAGCTCTTGGATGTTTTTTGGTTGTAAGACATATCATTAAATCCTCCCAATCAGTCCTGATTCCCAGAAGGGACATACCACGGTTTTACTGCAGTGTGAACAGCTGCAGAGGAGAGTGATGGATTTTGTCTGGATTTGCAGACGGATTCCTGAAGCTGTTGATTTTCTTATACAGCAGGTCCTGTCTTTTTTTTATTGTGAAGCCCATTCTGAATGGACAAGTAATATAACTGGAATCAAAGGTGGTTTTCTGTTTGTTTCCTCTGTTGAGGTGAAGACAATGCAGCTGAAAGACATTTGGTGGTATTTCGTCATGCGTTCAATTTAACAATAATTTACAATGGATGTTTTACTTTATGCCTCAAGACTTTGTTGCTGCAGCTAAAAGGATTTTCAGTCACATTTCCAGTAGACAAAATGTGCTGAATAGATGGGTAGGTTGGTGGTTAAAAAAGAGGAAACACTCAGTATTTCCCTTTGTTTTCCACTGCACACACACACTTTCACACACACAGTCATAAGCCTATATCGGGTCACTTAATTAGATGTGTTTCAAAGTGTAATGAAGCAGCACCCCGGCTGTCTCTCTGGTGCGTTTAGTTATCTTTGGGGACAGGCAGCTGTTCACATCTTAGAGTTATGTCTCTGGAGCACAAACACCTGATCACACTCAGGAGAAAAGCACTGTGAGGACAAAGTACTGTGGCATTTGGGGATTTAAACACACATGAGAGATAATTTAAATGTGGGAGAGTGGCGGACAAAGAAAAGCAAACAGAGTGTAGAAAATAGAAAAATAGGTTGTTTTCTTAGCTCAACGTGCTGTTGGTTTTTAATCGAACAGGAACAAAGAAGAGGTGATGAAAGCCGAAGCTGTGGGTGAGACACAGCTAGTCGAGGAATTCTTAATATTAGACACATTTGCAGTCAGTTAAAAGCTCTCCTCCTCCTCCTGGAAATAGCACGCTTAGTATAACTTGAAAGCATGGGAGGCATAACCTTTTATTATGTTGACAGGCTCCTGAATTCATAATGAGGGTCACACTCCAGAACAGAACACCTTCAGTGAATATATTTAATAATAAATGGCAAAAAAATGGAGGAAATGAGGATGTTGTAGAAATACTAGGTGCTTGAGGAAACAGCAAACATGGTTTAAAGAGCCTTTGCAGTGAGACAGTAATTTCTCTTTAGGCGTGTATTTCACCGTCTCAACTCACGGTTCTCAGTCTTTGGGCTTAGGATCCCCTTAATGAAGTGTTTGTTCATTTTTACATTGTTGGATTGATCCGGGAACCATCGCCCCCACAGGTCTCAGGTCCATCTTATAATGATCCATTGCTCTACTTTTATTGGTCAAATCCTTGCAGGGGGGTTTGGACAGCTGAAGTAAATCAAGGAGGCAAGTTTTGCATCATTAATTCATCTTGCTGTCTCATCTTGTTAGGAACCAAAAAGTCAAAAGTTTTGAGACCTCAAAAGTTGCAAATTCTTACATAAAACTTTATGTAATTGAATCAACTGACACAAATATTTGAAATCTGACATTTTTCATGAAAATCTTTGCCTTTTATTCAAGGTGATTGATTAAAGAGCAGAGAGGAAGCAGGATATAGTCAAAGGTGTGACATGCAACCAGGTCTTCACCTTATCCATGCTGCCATTTAGCCAACCACTGGATATTTTATTGGGTTAATTTGGCAGTTGCTTTATAGAATTTGCTGTGGTGATATTTAGATAATTGGGCTGCATTGTGTTCAGGTCCCCTTTTGTCCGAAATTTTTCTTTTTTATGAGTTATTAGAGGTTAAAAATGGGGTTTTAAGTCTCGTTTAACAATGATTGACAGCTGCCGTTCTTGTGTAGTTTTTTCAGGAATAATAAAATACAACAGGAAGGAGAGTTAAGAAGAGATCAGATGGTCTAAATAAAAAAAATATATATTTTTGTCACCCGTTTCCACTCAGTTTTTCCCACAGTTCCTTGTAAGTCTCTGCTGCGCAGACTCTGGCTGCACAATGGCGGCCATTGGCGGCCATTGGCGGCTCCTATGATGGAGGTTTTTTGGCTTCAAAACCGTACAATGGTAAAAGGCGGGGCCACACTGTTCATTCTATATACAGTCTATGGGGAATCTTGGTTGTAACCAATGGCTCAAACCATCACAGTATTTTTTTTTTAACATATAATTTCAACTCCACACAGCTCTGTTCTCATATAGTTGTTTTTGAAGCCAATAAAAGATAAATGTCCCTTTAATATGTTTGAAAGGACCCAAAGGAAGGTTAAAAAAGGTGTAAAATGTGTTCATTCAAAGGGTTATGAAAACATCACTCTGTTGCTTTGCTAGATTCAAGACAATCCTAAACCAGTCAGCTCTAACTGAAAAGAAATTATGGAGCCTGAAATAGAATGATAACCGCGGGAGTGGTTAATGGGCTGAAACACGTCAACAAGCGGTGTACAGCTCCTGTTAAAGGGAAATATTTCTGGAGGGATGTTGTTGCAGCAAAACACCAATCTGCATCTAAGGATCCTCATTGATTGCACAAATGTTTCAAGTAGTCAAGCGCAAACGAAATCAAGAAAACACTGTGGTAAATAACAGCATTTACATACAGCCATAACTGTTTTGTATTTTCATTTCCACTTCAATTGCATTAAGGACTGAAAAATGGAGACTTTGTAGTTGTTGTGTAGTCTGGTACGATGTTGAAATAGTTCCCATACCTGAGGTAATGTTTCTGTTTGTTGTTATCAAACTGTTTTTAGAGGCTATAACGATTTTTAAGTATATAACTCTATTATTCTGAACCACTGACTCTGTTATATTCAGTGGATTCTCTGTTACTAACCAAGCTATTATCTAAACGCTGTGTCTCAGCACCAAAACCTACACGTAACACTTCAGTTCCTCTTTGTAAATGAGTGAGAAGTGTTGAATATTGCACTGTATAAATTCTGTCTGGTTAATTTTGTGCATGACTCAAGTCACACTGTAAAACTGTTGAGACATTTCTATAACGGGAGAGGATGAGGATGTTGTTTTATAACACTGATTGTTTGGAAATGTTTTTATGCTGTGCTGAATCTATAAAAGGGCATTGGATAGGATTTGTGATTTTGCACTGAATATAAGGGAACCACTCGTGTTTATAAAGGGAATTACGCTTATTATGATATGCTGTTACGTTCAAGTGAAATCTTTGCTAAAAATTGTCATTTTTTGCCTCTCAATAATTTTTATCCTAATGTTTACAAATGAGAAGTTGAAGCTTTTATGTATATGTATGATATTTCTAATTCTGTAAACTAATCTATGTGAAACACTGTTGGACTGATCAGACCGGGATAGATGGGCTCCACTGTGAGGCTGATTAGGTTATCATTTGATCACAAGATTTTGATAAGTTAATTGAATTTTGCACCCGTGGTTTAATTTTGGCACAACAAAATTATGATGGACTTTGAATTGATTGATACGAGTAAATTTAATCCAAATTATTCGTCCTCTTTCCTTCTACAAGATAAATGTTGCGTAGAAAGCATTTCGGTTACTGTGCACAAGAAGTCTTAAACCATCTACTTTAAAGGACTTTTAAAGGTCCTGGACTGAAATCAATCCCTGTAAGAATTGTTTAAAAAAATAGTTTTCTGAAGATTTGTGGCGTGATTTAAGAATATCTCTTAATCTTTACGTTTATCATTTTAATTGTCAATGGATTGTAAAAATGTACGAGGTGTATTTCAACTTGAAAAAGAAAAACCCCTGCGAACCTTTTACTCAATTTCTCAAGAGCTTGCATTAGCGCTAACTCAATTTCTCGCTAACATTTCCATTCAACACTATTACACCTCTCAAAAGATACTAAAGTTCCTAGCTAACAGTCATGTTAATTTTGTAAGTAAGTTTGTACTTTGATGAACAAAAACATTATCCAGGGAGCTAAGTTGCTAGTACTGAAAAAGCTTTTATGAACTTGTTACTTTTCGTGATTAGCATTACCTTTAGCTAGCAAGTTGGCCATTAGCCAGGAGTTGGCACTTTTCTTTCTTATGTTTAACATCTGTTGTCAATTTTTTTTCACTGCTGAAAAACCAGAAAGAAATCAAAGCTCCTGTTAAGAGCTTTAAGGTGGTTAATAAACAGGCTGAAATGCACGTTGTTGCCTTTTTATGAGCTTTAATGGAAAACAAGCTCTCTAGCTACAGGATGAACAATTTCTACAACACTAATGAATTTTTTTTTTTTTTGCCAGAAATTGTAGCATTGAGAAAACATACCATTGTTTTATATTTTATGCTTTAAATATTAACAATGAATGACACGTTTGACTGTCAAAAGGGAGCAGGTTGAGATTTTTGTTTAGAAGACAAAATTTAGAGCCCCTGTGTGAAGTTTTTTTTCTGGTAAGGAAACAGACGGAAACTGAAACTGTTGCTTCTTTATGAGCTTCAAAAACAAATTTGATCATCAGCATATAGATTGACCTATTGATCTATAACCGAATTCCACCGGGGGCGCCATAATCAACACAAACGTTTCTCCCAGGAGGTTTTAGCACATAGAGGTTAAGATGAACAAAGATGAAGACGATTTAAACACAGGGGGTGCCAAAGTTGACATCAACTTGAATTTGCAAGAGATTTAAATAAAAACGCTTTTGGATTTCTGCATTTCTCTCCAGTCGTATTTAACTGCAGATAGTAAACAAACACATTTACAATATGTAAATGTATGCCTCATCTTCAAGCCCATGTGTCCTGGTCTACAGACCGCGTCACTCTTGTACACTAACAGAATTCAGGGCCCTTCACCTCCATCCACTGTAAGGGGCCACAAACCTCCCCGCTGCAGGACAGTACATACTCCTGTTCTCTCTGTGGAAACCTCAGCACACTTTCAGTGCCTCTGAACAATGTTGCCAATAAACCGTTACAGACTGACTGAATGGGTGCCTGGGCAGCTGATGTACTTGTTTCTGTGGCTGTATGTGTGTGAGAGTGTGTGTGTGATTTCTGACAGATGAATAAACGTGAAGATGATATTAAAATCCAAGCTGCGCTGATGATCATTTCTGTGAATGTGCCTCTCATTTGTTCTCTTTCAAGCCTCGGCCCTGCTGCTCCAGGGGAAATAACCATTCTGTTAGCTGACGCTGTTATTGGCTCACAGGGAGAAGACGCCCTACATAGCCTAGTTTCCTCTGCACTGATAGCCAGGAATTACTCATTATTCTTCAAATTGCTTCTGCCAAGAAAGCTGTTCTGGTGCCCCTTGTAGTTTGTTTGCTTGCCTGTCAGCAGGATATTTCACGATGCTTCTGAACAGATTGCCTGGAATGTGTTGTACTGGCCTCAGGTTTCTGTTAGGTTTCAGTCAGGATCCATAAACTTGGATTCCTGCCACAGGATGGCTCATCTTTTATTTGCAACTAAATCAGAGCTTGAATCAGGCCAGTAGTCACAAGCGTAGAGTACTGGCATACACTGGCACAGTTTTTAATGACTGCATGTAGGTGCTGTAATGTGAGTGCTGGGCAAATTAGTCCCAAGGCTTTCAGACTCAAACTAGGGAGGCATAAATGAGCAGCTGCTGCAAGAGTTACAAAATGCTTCGCAAACTATCTGTGGTTCATAAAGGTGTTATTATCAGGGGCGCATTTATATTGTTATGCATAAACATAAACAACTATTAATACTTTTATATTACAGGACACTTTTTGCAATTTGACCATTAATAACTCCACAGCACTGGTTTATGTCTTACGCTGCAGGAACACTGCTGCTGGTTTTCAGTTAAAGATGTGCAAGTTTGAAGTCAAGCTGGGCACTACTGGCTTTTGCATATTCACCACAAGTAGAAACATTCAACACACGTTTTATTTAGTTTTTGCTCACACAGTCTGTGTTTATTTGACAGGGACAGATACATAAAACATTGCTCCATAAAGTAAACAAAGTAGATGCGATGAGTACAGCGGTCAAGCCAACTGCTGTCTCTGGTTGGGCTCCAAAATCAAAAACATTTTAAAACTATTAAGTGTGTCAAATATCCATACTGACCATCTTAAGTAGACTATTGAAAAAAAAAAACACCAGCCATGGCTTTTATCTGATTTTTGTCACAGATGGTGAAAAACACGAGGAGGACCCAAGCGCAGATTAAACTCAAAGTGTCAGGAGGCAAAAAAAACAATTACACATGAAAACACAAAAGACGAGAAAACATAGGAGAGCAACATACTTGGCAAGATGCAACACGACATGACAGTGAACTGACAAGGATCTGAACTTAAGACAGAGGCTGTTTTCCAAACCGCTAACCACATACTTCATGTGAATTTAATATGTAGTAGGCACTGCATAGTGCCTACTACATAGCCTACTCGTGTTTCCATCATCCTTGGGTCCGTCCGGTGGGATTCTCTTCCACACCCCTTCTCAGGAATCCCTGGGGGTATTACTCCTGTAGGTTGATCTGTAGCTTGTTGTGGATTCTTCCTCTCGGAAGATGCAGCGCAGGATGCTACCCCTCACAGCCCCAGTGCCATCTTTCGGAGCTGTCCGCTGTCTCTCCAGTTGTCACCAATCTGTACTTGGTCGTCAACCAGACTGTTCCTGGAATTCACTGGTGTTTCCAGTCCAACAGTTCTTATATACACCTTGTGGTGTCCCTGGACACATGGTCAGTGATGTAATATCCCATTTCTTTAAAATAATGCCTTTTTATTTATCTTACATGTAACCTAAAATGTCTCATAAACCAAATTTGAATAACATCTTTAAAAAAGTCTCAAGTCTTGTTGGTTTGAAATCAAATTGATTTTTATAAATGATTCAGTGTTCATTTTCTGATGTCAGACCCTGCAGTTATGACATGATGCATGAGAAATCAATAGTAATCAATTTTCATTTATATCAGCATCCATACAATAAGTGCTTCTGTTGCATGGTTGTTTTTTTTCCTATTAATGCTTGTTTTGCCTCTGCTAACTTTTATTTTATCACCAATGATTCAATTTTCATGTGATTTCAAGAACATCAACTTCCAATATTCAGTTTTCTGACTAGTGTACTGTGAATTGACTGTACCGCATCATTATAAGCATAAACAGACTTTTTAATTCAGAATCTGAATAACCAGATTCCAAGATCCCCTCTGATAGCTTTAATCCATTCAGATTAATTTTAAACTCCCCTTATTAATGAGGACCCTATCAAGTTTTAGAGTACAGGGAGCACGCCCCAAAATTTCAGCACCACGGACAGAGGCAGCAGACAAAAGCAGTGTTTATCTTGAGCGGTGAGGCTTCAGATCATTTCATACATTTTTACGACTACGGGGGTGAAGGAGTAAGGGATGTTAATTGTTTTATAGATAAATGGCTGTCAGATAAATAGGTTTTTGGTCCACTGGGTAATTTCTTGGACAATTAAAGACTTCAGAATGAAGAGCTGCAGAAAAATGAGTTTCTCTGAAGGTTCATTTATGAAGGATCCCACTCTCCTTTTGCCACATAGCTTATTGTCTTTTAGAGTTATTCAGTAAATATTAACAACAACCACATTCACCATAGCAGCAGTACATGTAATTTCTTTTAATCCTTTCTAAAACTGTTTTATTTTTTTGGTTGTTGTTGTTTATGGCTTCTTTATGCAGCTCATGTAACGTCTGTGCTTTACTCTCAGTACATGCATATTTGTGTTTTATTCTTGGCCCTGCTAGAAGACCATGGGTCAATAAGACAAACAGTTCTTTAGACATTCATGAGAATGTGATGACCTCAGTGTGGTAACTGGATTTTTTTCTTTGAAGAGATACACCAACACACAAACACACACACATACACATACACACACACACACACACACACACACACACACACACACACACACACACACACACACAAAGAAGGCCAGAGTGTTTTGGCTCACTGCATAAGAAGGCAGCAGATCTCTGATCATGTCTTAGCCTGAGGGCATGTAACAGCGGTCTTTGTTCTACTGCTCTGTCAGAGCAGGGAAGGAAGGGAGGGAAGCGTTTCAAAAAAACAGGAAGCAAATCAGAAAGTACGCATTCGCTACAATAACTACCTGCAGGGCGTCCTTTGAAAGAAATCATGTCGACAGTAGACTGCGAGTTCCAGTAAAGCGTGTTGAACATGCGCCTCTAAGATGTCAAATTTCAGGAGCTTTAACCTTAAATAATTGTCTTTAAAGTTTCATCCATAACAGCAGCAATTAGATTCATACATACAAAGAATGTTTTATGGTTTTGGTGCAAGATCATAAATATTCAAGAAGAGTAAAAAAGCAGTACACTTGCTTTTGAGAAACATGCATAAAATCAAATTAAATTCATGTATAAAAAAGGATAAAATACGTAACATTCAATTGAAGGGTCCAAAAGCTTTACTTTTGTTGTGGGAAAAAAATGTTCTAAAGCTGATTCTAAAGTTTCTGTGACAAACTTTGTGTCTATTTGGTGGCCACTGTGGGCAAAACGATAGCTTCTATTTCTATTCTGATCTCGTCATTTACAACAGTATAAAAATAAACATGAGTCTTATTCCAGATAGTCTTGTGCTTAGATAGTCATGCTATTTTAGCTTACTGAGAGGCATCATTGTTGATATCAGTCCGTTTCATCACCAGCAAAAACAAACACTCACAGGAGCTTTAACAAACCAAATAAGAACGATCAAAGCCACTTTGGTGACAGCGCCGCATGAAGTTTATTTAATACATTACAACATTTTAATACAGCATATAAATTCAGCTTCATTTCCAAACTTCAGAAGAAAAGGTTTTGCACAGCTAAAACTCTTGTAGAGCATGTTATTAGTAGGATAAAACCTTTAAAAATCAGACATTCAAAATAAAATAACATTACAGAGACTTTAAACCAGAGACTCCAATAGTGTTCCCACTGTAAAGACTTATTGTTTAACTGGAGAGATTGAGGCATCTTTTTTGAAGCAAAAATCATATTGGTTTAAGCCTTGGGTAAAGTCATAGCTTGTTTTTTTTAGTGTTAATGGAATATGTTTGTGTTTTTAGGCTGAACAGGCCTTTTTGAGAAAACAGCATTGAGCTTTGAGGACTTGGAAAACACATAATTGTATTCCTTACTAATTTAATGAGGTAAAGGATTGACCCCTTGATCAAATACAAAGTAATTGGCTTGGACAACAGAGTTGCATACAGCTATATTGTAGGCTCTCAGAGAACCTGGAGTGAAGGCAAGAATTCAGAATGAACGCTTTGAAGCTTTGTTTAAAAAATAAAAAGGCATAGTGGGTAATTTTCTCTCAAAGCTGTTTTTGTGTACAGTGTGTTTTTTAGTTTCCCCCTCAGGACCAGGTCATCATTCTTATTTCTTTGCTGATCTTGTTCTGTACATGCGTAGGCAATGTTTTCTGATTATTTTCCTTGGAAGATGTTGTTCTTGTTTTTTTTACAGTGCTTTCAACTATCTGTCCGACACCTTCCCCCTTGCAGCGGTTACAGGAACAGAAGATGATGTAAAAACTGTTAATCTTGTAATTGATGGTCTGTTTGCGTTTGTAGCTCATATGGAGGCACCGCTGTGAGTTACAAATCTCCTCACAGGAGTTTTAAACAAAGATCTCTTGTAAGGTTACAAAGCAAGCTGTTTTGTGTATCTTGTTGTTAAGCGCCCCCAAGAGGTGGCAAACCGGTACAACACAGGTTGTTACTCACACTCTTTCAGGAATCAGCATGAAATACTTGATGAAAAAGTCACATTTGTGACTTATTTACGACACCATTTGAATTTGTATTGGTTCAGAGTTGGAGTAAAATACTTTACTATAAAACATGACAGCATTCTAGTTTTCATGTTTGTTGTATTGCAATTTTTTTAAGTACATTGGTAGAGCATCTGTTTAAAGTGCAATCCTAAGTCAAGTGCACATTGTGCAGGAGCCACTCCATGTGTGAAAACCTTGCACAGGGACTATGATACCTTCATACAGCAAGGATTCTTAGGGTTGTATGAAGCTGCGTCATTTAAAATCGATCTGGCCTGGCAGTCCCAGCAGAACCCACGGTGACACTGAATGCAGTACATCATATTACATCCTCCTTGCTTCTGCAACAGAAAACACAACAAATGTGGGTTTCTAAAGACGGATGTTGAAAGCAGTCAGCACTTTGCAATCAAACGAGGCTCAATAAGTACCTGTATTCTGCAGAAGCAGTGGGGACAATACTTGGTGTTGATGTCCTTCCAGCTCTCACTCAGATCCTCCGTGACAGTGAAAAGCAGTCTATGGCGGCCATATCTGTTCTCCAGGAGCCTCTTCCTCTGCTTACTGCCAGTGGAGTAGTCTTCCCACAGAGCCTTTATCCCCTCTGAGACACACAAGAGCATAAATACATCACTGCTTTAGAAACACATCTGTATGTACACAAACTGGACAAGCAGCCCAGGAGTAGCATTACTATCAAAGATGGATCAAAGGTGGTTCCAACATGCCCCTAATCTACCAAGATATAAAAGTCATGTCAGGTTCCCTCTGACCACTGTGAAACAGAAAAAATACATTTCTTGTTTCTAGAAATCAACCGAGGCTTCCAGAAATCTTCATTTCAGAGAGTAGGATAATTGCTGGTTGCTGTCTTGTTGTAGTTTTATGCTCAATTATCTTGTCAGTCTTGCTTGTGAGGTAGGAAAAGAACACTTCATCCTCAAAGCATTCAAATACATTTTGCTGAAACTGAGCACAAAGTGTATGTCATATTTTCGTCTCACAAAACACCATATTCTCTTTCTTTTTGCTTTGAATAAAAAATAAAAAAAACCTGCCTCAGTGCACATTTTACTGAATATTGTCAAGTTAAAAGCTTCTGTGCTTCAGATTTTGTACTTAGATCTAGCGACACACACTAGCACGTCAGTTTATTGACTTTATGCCTGTAGATTCAAATGTATAAAAAAGTGATACATACAGTCTCATGTTTGTAAGCTTGTGTACCTTCCGACTGTGGCAGTGGGTCATCTCCCTCTTCTTCCTCTTCTTCCTCTTCCTTCATTTTTTTCTTTTTCTGACAGTCGTCTGGTCCATGGTACGTCTTTTTACAGGCGACACAGAAGGCAAAGTTACAAACGGAGCACATCGCCGCCCTGCTGGAATTCTCTGAAATAACAGCTGCAGCACAGGTACGCCGAGGACAGTATATCACATCTGAGAAGAGGGAGGAGATACGTTTATTCTCCTTGGAACATAACGTTTTCTTCCGTTTGTTTTTATTCCTTAGCTGACTTGAAGATAACTGAAAAGCTCATATGATTAAAGGGAAGAAAATTATTTAATGTGGGACTAAGCAGCTACCAGTTTAAATTCTTTTCTAACAAACAAACAAACCAGGCATGCTGTCAAGAGTCATCTGAAGCAGGAGACGATCATAGCGGCTGAACAGCTCCTCTCCAACCAAACTCTGCACCTACAAAAGATATGAAAAAAAAAAAACAGATTAAACAGAAACTGACACCAATTTAAGGGTTACAAAGGCAAATGTGACAAACCAAATAACATGTATCTTGATTTGTTATTATGGTATTTCTTTTTTTCTCGTAAAAGATTTCAGTGTTTCTCTAAATGCCACACTGTGGAATTCCTCTCAAGTGTCCTAAAGCTGAGAGTATTTAGCAGAGGGGACAGACAGACAGCTTAGGACTGTACCTGTGCATGTGTAAGGGTGGCAGGGCAGCCTGCATTGGGACATGTGACCCCTTTCACATTCCCTTCTGTTATCTGGACCTTACAGAACTCGCCGAGACAACCCCTGCAGAAGATGTGACCACATCCTAACAGCTCTATGCACTCTGAGCCGAGCCAGCCCATATAACATATGCCACAGTCAAACACGGTGGTGGCAAACTCTTTACGTTTTTGGGTTGCGTTGTAGATCAAGATCTGTGACATGAGGGCCTGGGATGGAGTCAAGGAGAGACCAGGGGATGAGGTTTTCGATGACGATGCTGAAAAATCACTTCCATTTAAGATGTCCTCTTGGTTGTGCTCTGAGACACCTTTAGATTCTGAGTTTTCTTGCTTCTGGTCAGGCTCACTTTCATCTGAGGCCTGTAACATTTTCTCGGCATCAGCTGCACTTTCTTGGATCAGGATCTCTTCCTCTGGGTTTAGTCCATTCTGGATGAATTCTTCAGCTTCCTGAGAATCTTCATTGCTAACTTGTGATGGTTCAGGATCTTGTTCATTTCCAAGAATCCCAGTCATGTTCTCAGCTCCAACGGATGGTGCAGGAAAGTCTGACAGCTCATCTGATGGGAGCTCCAGCAGAGCATGGATGTCCAGGAACCTGAGGGCATCCTCTTTGAGAAACTGTATCCAGGTGAAGAGCACCACAGTGCCCCCTGTGGCCTGATAGAGATCGGTGAGCTGACCAGTCAGTGCAGAGAGCTGTGGATGTAGAGAAAATGGACTGATGTAATCTTTACTGCCCCTCTGAAATCACTCTCTCTGTCACACACACACACACACACACACACACACACACACACACACACACACACACACACACACACACACACACTGTAGTAAATGTGGCAGATATAATGCTTTCATTAACCTATTTTCGTCTACTGATTACCTGAGTGTGAGTCAGCCAGCTGCAGGTGAGCGTGAATGAAGGAGGGGAGGAGGATGGGTAGTCCTCGGGGAGTTCAAAGGTCAGATGCAGAGGAGGGAGGAATGATATGTCATATTGCCTCTGTCTTTCACCTGAGCAAAAATCAAACAAGATTAATGAGAAGCATTCCCTGACCTTGAACTCTGTAATGATCAAAAATACGTTTTAACTTTTGTGTACTCTACTCTACAGAAAAATAAAGCCCAAAAGTTGTTTTAAAGAATAAGAAAGTACATAGTTGACACTTGAACAAGTGTTCCAATGAGCTCTTATAACAGGAAATGTTTACTAGTTTTAAGTTTCATCAAAGATACACTTCTCCCACAAACATCTCACATCGAAGACATGATCTTCAAATAACTGTATAAGGGTCGCAGGTAGATACAAATTTGATGTGTTTTGCCAAACACCCCAGCTGACTGAAGAGGATCTGTGTTTGCTCAGTCTTTCTCCAGCCATAGAGCATCTCATGACACCTGAGATTTAGCCTGTGACCCTTAAGAGGAACCGAAATGTTGGATACCACTGTTTTAAACTTAGCTAAACTGTAGCTTTTTTATCCTGAGACAATGATATGTTGTAATAGGAAAACCAACGTTGTAATTATAATAATAAAACTAGAATGTTATCCTTAGTAATTGGTCTAATAAGTTAAGGTCTCAAAAAAAAAAAAAAAAAAAAAAAAAACAACTGAAAAACAATCATTAACACGTAACGACTAGAAAATTATAAAGGCTTAATGTCCCATTGGGGCTCCCGTACATATATACTGTCGGAATATGTTTAATTTCATACCTCGCTTAAAGTAATTATGTGCTGTAACTCACTGTACTGGATTTAGTTCTTATAAAACCTTTTAGTTTGCATGTACTTCGGTTTTACCTTCTTTCAGAGCCACCGTGAAGTCTGCTGGCAGCTCGACAGACACTCGTATTTCTCCGGCAAACTTCGTCTCATCCCGAACAAACTCTTCGGATTCGAAGATACTACGCAGAGCGAGCAGTTCGTCTTCCTGCTCCTCTCTGTCTGCATCCATTCCTTCGGATCCTAATGTAACTCACTTCAGGTTGTCCTCGTATAGCTAATAAAGCCGAGTGTATGATGAAAAGGTTAGAAATATAAATATTATTGTTGCTCGGTTGTGTTGCGTTAATACTTCCGTATCTGTCAGAATGAGAGTCAGGTATGTCAGCTTGCCTCCTGCCGGTCTGGTTGCCCTTCCCACTGTTGACTCATCTGTTTATGATGCAAAGCTCATTAATCAGAGGCAACCCCAGCCCTCACCACGGCTTTTATTATGATCGAATCCAAGTAAACACTGAACGTGTGCCGTTCATGTGAATCATGTAAATCAGCTTTCTCTTAATTAAAATAAAAACGTCAAAATACAAAAGTTATGTTCCAAAGACAAAAGCCCTTCCTTTCGTAGTTATTTGTTAGATTAAGGTTAAAGAAGTGTTAACGAGAAAGTTAAATCTTATTTGACTAATGGCTACAGAAACTTTTCCCAACTTAAAAAATAATAATAAAAAATAGTTTATATTTAATATACCCGTTTCAGTCTTGATGAGTACAGTTTGCCTATATTACTTTTGTTGTACTGACAAAGTAACTGTCTAAATTTATTAACTTGTGTTATATTTACACTCATCCATCATTGCTTCTAAATTCATGACAATGTTGAGTTCCAAAACATTTCTTTAGTCTGCTTGAGAGTTACATTCTGCTTGATGAACTTGTCATTAAAAACACTGGCAAGTTATCCTCTGTTGAATCATTGTTTTGTTTTTTTTTTATATCTAATGTTTATATTTGTCCTTAGGGTGGTGCTACAGGGAAGGCTATATCAGTAAAACTACTGTAGTAAAAACATTAGAGTTCATCTTTCCCCTACGAAGTACTAGGGAAAAAATAACAGGAGCATTTCAGACAGTAATGAAGTTAGACTGTTGATGTATAAAAGAATCCAAATACAAAACTACAACTCATACATCAGTATCAGCACAACGCAAAAGAGAAATGTTTGAAGTACATAATAATACCATCACCATTCAGTTAAACATATCCAGTTAAGTTTAAAATTTAGAACACAAAAATTTAACACAAGTGTATGCAATGTAAGGTAGATTAAGTTGCGCTGACGCTGTGATTTTTAACTGATCATTTTAGCGTCCATCAGTTGTGGCTGTAGTTTTCTTTTAGGTTGTTTTCGACCTCTACCACATTCGAGGGCTCAGGAAGTCTTTGGTGTCTCAGCTCCTCAGTCATTGGGGCTGTTTTAGGTTTCAACGTGGCAGTCAAGGACCTGGAGCCTCCTTGGTATTGAAACACAACACTCTTCTTAATTCCATCAGCAGGAGCTAGATTGAGACAGAAAATATGTGCATGCTTTGGGTACTGTTTGGGTACTGTTTTTCATTTTTTTACATTATCCTATAGATATGACAAATTCAAAACCCCATGACTAAGTTTTCTTTCTTTTTCATTATTTATCATTAAAATAAATAAAATATAAAGCTTATTTACTGATATTTCTGATCTGCACTTTGGTGCTCCTGGGGCACGGTTTGGAGGCTGTTTT
Source organism: Labroides dimidiatus (assembly GCA_030710495.1). Taxonomy (NCBI): domain Eukaryota; kingdom Metazoa; phylum Chordata; class Actinopteri; order Labriformes; family Labridae; genus Labroides; species Labroides dimidiatus. The sequence goes on along the minus strand of CM061146.1, from coordinate 8,168,559 downwards.
TGTTTTGGTTTGCTGAGTCTTTGTTGAGCCACCCTTATTCCCACTTAACTCCTTGACACACTCCTGCTTGTGTCGTTCACCCCACGCATTCAGTTTGCAATCCTTAGAGCAGAAGAAGACCCTTCGGCAGCGGCCACAGGCAGTCAGCTTCACGGACACAGAACGGCCGCAGTAATAGCAGAACCTGAATTCTGGATTTCTGAAAGAAAAAAAAATGTTCAGTTGGAGACAAGCTCCCAGAGGACTTTCTGATTAATTAACTCTCTGATATGAATGAAATCATTATGTACCTGTCTTTTACCGTGATGGGTGTAAGACTTTCAAGGATCCCATTTGAGGACCCTGAGTAAAGAAACCTGTCACTGCGTGTTTACAGTAAACAGCCACACAACATTGATATTATTATTAAAAAAAAACAATAACAGTGTATTTACTATTCAATTTGAGTTGTTGTTCTCTGTCCAAATTCTCTTGCAGCCTCTTGCAGGCAGTCTCTCTCAGCAGATCTCCCATCATGCTCAGCAGATGGCGCCGTGTTTTGAATATTTCTCGCTCCTGCATGTTCAAAGCATGGAAGGGAGTTTGGCCAATGCGTAAGTCCTAGATGATATTGTTAAACATGCAGGCGTCAGTTCAGATTGCTTTTTATTGCAGAGAAGTAAACAATCCATAAAAGAGAGCCAAGCTATTTTTTTCTTTGACTGGACGTAAGAGTTGAACTTCTATCAACAAAGGCTGAATAAAACAAAAACTCACTACTAACTCTTATTATTTTCTTAACTTGTCAGTGTGTGCAGAAAAGTAAATGGTGTGTTACCTGGTTAAAGGAGTGGTGTGCATAATCAACTGCATTTCCAACAGTGTTGCCCACCTTCACAGGCATCAAGAAGTCAGCACCAGCCTTAGCTAACATGTCCAACTACAAAAAACAAACACAAGCAAAATATTTTTTTCATGTTTTTTCACACATCAATGGAAATTACTGGACTAATTATCTGTCAGCTGTTGTCTTCTCTTCTATTTCTGTATGTACCAGCTTAGCTCTGTTTCCGTCTAAGCGGTACTTGAAGTTGGCGAGGACACAGAGAGCACTGCCCACCCCGAGACCAAGAGGTAGATTAGGATTTGCTCCTCCCTTCAACAGCTCCTTCACTGCCTGCACAGGGCAAGCAACAAGTGAAGTTTAGGATGAAGTAAAGTTTTAGCACATGTGCGGGTATAAATCACAGATGTATTACCAAGTCATTCCCAGATGCTATAGCCAGGGAGAGAGGTGAGTGTCCGCTCCAGAGGAGATCTGTGCTGGCTCCATGGGAGAGAAGAAGGGCTACTATCTTGCTAGCATTCTGCAAAAATAAAAACAAAGTATCTTAAAGGAACCCCACTGATTGTGAATGACAGTTTTCATAAGAAAAGGTATGAACATGTGAGTGAGAGCGTGTACAGTATGAGCTGACCTTGTAGTCACCTTCTCTTTGGCAGGCAACATGCAGGGCTGTTCGGCCTCCAGTTTCAAGATGGTTCTTGTTCATGCTCGGTGGTTTGTCGATCTTCATTAAAACAAGAAAAAACTCTGAAACTCTTATTTTAGAAGTTTTACTACCACTCTCCAATCAAGTCTCAGTGAAAAATCAGAAAAGACAAAGACACGCACCTTATCCGGTTCATAGATCTCATCCTGGTCACATGCTTCTTTATCTGGGTCTGCAACAGCATAGAGGAGCAACTCTGTGATCGCAGGACCTGCTGCACCTGGTAGTGCTGCAGCTACATGCAGAGGATACAGGCCTTTCTTCTATTATAATGATAGAGATAAAAGATCTGTGAATGGATTATGGATTGTCTACTTTCTTTGTGCTTGTATTCTTTTTTTTGTTTGTTTTAATATATTACTACGTCCTCTTCAGTTTAAAAACTTTCCAGTTTTTCTTTTTACTACAAATGTTACGTTTGATACTGGATAATGTCAGTAACAAATATAAGCAAAACCAGTCAGTGAAAAGGTAATTCATGCCTCAGGTGGAAGGGGAACATCAGTGCGAGCTCCACACAGCAGCAGTCTCCTGACAGCTTCAGGATCAGCCGCCATGATGGCTAAAAACAGGACAGGCACAGGGACCCTGCACACATTGGGATCAGCTCCCCGTTCCAATAACAGCTTCAGGGTCTTTAAACGAACAGGACTCCTGGTCAAATAAACACATCAAATTTTCCCACAGATCTCCAACTAAAAACAAAAGCATAACAACAAAAGGAAATAAAACTGACTCAATTTTCATTGCAGCTGCTGTCCTTTCGGTACCGTGTGTCTCAGAGAGCTGAGGGAGCCTTGTGTAACTCTGCTTCTCTGCTGAGCGCTGCGTCACTCTCTCTGTATTCTGGATGTTACAGCTGCTGACAGAGTGGCTCGAGTCAAAAGTTGGTGTATGAGTCTTTTCTTTGTCTTTGCCCTGCAACACAAAGATAGCTAAATGAGTATTAATAGAGCTGGATTCTAAAAGTTAATATTATAAGTTTGGATCTTTAATACCTCATCAAACTCAGGACCTTCATCCCTTTTTTCCATCCTCCTCAGTTCTCTTCCATTCTCGTTCAACTCGCCATTTTCCTGTGTGCTCTCCATCTCACTTTTCTCCCATTTGCCGTCCTCTTTCTTATTCTCGTCTCTTTCTTCTAAAACCTTTACTCCTTCCTCTCCATCAGTGCACTCCCTTTCTTCACCTTCTTCTTCTTCTTCCTTGTTTCCTCTTTTCCCCTCCTCTTGCATGTGTTTGGTGTCTGCAGAAGTCTCAGGCACTTTATGCTCAGCAATCAGCGTGTAGTGACTGGATATTTTAGTGCAGAAACAAACAGAAAACTCAAGTTAATACATTTGCATATGGTAGTGGAAAATGTAAGCTATGAGTAGCAAGATATCTATTTAAGAAACATCTATTTAATCAATCAGGTTTAAATCTTTAACAGCTATTTTCCTACTGCTTAGAGAGGGGACTGTTGTTGGTCTCATTGTTAGGGTTTGTCTGAGGTCTGTTTTCAAGCCTGGGTGTTTTTGTAGTCAAGTCCACTTGGCTGATCAGAGGACTGTCCCCACATGCAGAAGACCTCAAAGCCTGTTGACACATTACAAAGAAATATGTTTCATTTTAATTTTCTATACAGAAAGAATTATCAATAAATGAGAACCAAACATGCAGAGGTGATGGCGAAGCATCGAAAATGCTGAAGAATCGTACTTGAGTTTTGGCAGGTAGCTGAACAAAAGTGGTACGGAGAGACTGAAAAGGGTAATAGAGGACATGACACACAGCCAGGGCGGACATGCCTTCACAGTTCAGCTTGTCAATATCAGCACCCATATCCAGCAGCAGGTGGATAACATTGTTATGGCAGTTCACCTGACAGGTACAAGAGAGAAAGAGAGGAAGACGTTTGAATTCTCAGCAGAGCAGATTATAAAAAGAGTAATTTTTAAATCAACAAAAAAGGATGTAAAGAAATATAATAACATCTTACTGTAGCAGCGATCAACGCAGTGTGTCCTCGTGAATCAGCCACATCAGGATGGACCAACCCGGTTTGGAGGATCTGTGACACAGCTTGCAAATTTCCTCGGGAGGCATGCTGGATTAACAACTCTGAGTTCATTTCTAACAGCCCCTTAGGACCAAAACTTTCTCTGTTTAAAGAGAGAACAGCTGCCACATCCCAGCCCACATTTTTGGCCTGTTGTCTAAGAAACACACACATGAACTCTTGTAAGCAGATAAATTATTTAAGCTTACTTTTACAGTCGGCATGCTCTTTTCTTTTTTTCCTGTACCGAATGTATGTCTGACCTGTGCTTGTATATGTGAGCTTGCATGCGTGACTGTAAAGGCAAAGTAGAAAGAGGGTCTCGCTCATAGCCTTGGTGCAGATAAGCATCAGGCTCCCACAGCTTGCCATAAAATTGTTGATCCAACTCTCTTCTTCGGCCAGGGGGCAGCGGCAAGTGGTCTCCATCTGTTGAGTAAATCTCAATTTCTGGAGGGAGGATAAAAACCTCATGTGGAAGGAGATCTCCCTCAATGTGTAACTGGATAGAATGGAGAATTAAGATTTATTTGTTTGTTTGTTTGTTTGTTTGTTTGTTTGTTTATTTATTTATTTATTTATTTATTTATTTATTTATTTATTTATTTATTTATTTATTTATTTAAGTTAAACCACAAGCTGATATAGTGTAGTATACTCATTCTTTACCTTGCAGTGTGTCCTTTCTTCTGTCTGAGTATATTCTGTGGAGAGCTGGTAATGGAAAGAATAAAAGGAGTAAAAGAAAGAAGGAGAAGTTTATATGAAATAATCTTTTGAAAACAAGATTTTTGTTGACTAAACCATTCAAATTTCACTTCCTGGAACAAAACTGCTTAAGTGAAAACAAACTGTAAAGCAAAACCTACCACAGAAACAGAGTGTAGCGGTGATACAATAAAATAAAAGTAAACAAAAAGTACAAAAAATTGTCTTACAGGGATGATTTGAGGACATTTTAATCCAAGCATTTGAAGAAGCCTTTCATACTTGTTTACAAGTGTGTTCAGTGTTTACCTGAGTGATTAAATCTGTGTTGTTAGCTGGGTCCATGTAGGTAGCATATTCAGGGAAACTCTTCAGGCTAAAACCCTCTTCTACTGAAGTACAAAGCTTTAGCAGCTGCTCCCCAAGCCATAAACCCACATCCTCACAACCATCTGGATCAGTAAACACACCTGGACCAAACCTCTGGTCTGTGTGGTATAAACCCTGTAAAGGAGAAGAGGGGAGAGGTTATTCACTGCATTTTAAATATCAATCCAAGAGCTTGAAACATAATACCTTTACCTGGAAAGTGGCTCCATCTGATAACATCTGTTTCCCATATCCTTCCTTTCTGTTTAGGTAAAACTTGCCGATGAACTTGTGGCCTGTAGGCCAGTAGTAAGTTCCGTCACCATGTTTGTAGTCTTTGTAGAAATAGCCCTCATAGGACTACACAAATGGGCAGACAGGTTAAAAGTTAAGTGATTGGCATTGGAAAAGTTGTTTGTGTAGTAACTCTTCTCTAATATAAACCTGTAATACAAGCTTTTTAAAATATTAATAAAAAAGTGTACCCTATTAAACTGCAGGCTATAGGACGCTTATTACATTTACTGTTCTATTTTTTACTACCTCTCCATTTCTCCAGCTGTAGCTTCCTTTGCCGTGTTTCAGTCCGTTCACAAATTCTCCTTCATATCTGGATCCGTCGAGCCACTCCTGAACCCCGAGTCCCTGTAGTCTCTCCGCCCCGCTTTGAGCTCCTCGGTGACCGCTGCTTTGTGTCTCTGACCCCGGCTCCGCTACTCGCTGCCCCAGAGGTACACCTTCACAGGTCGACGGCATTCTTAAGTGAGGCGTTACCTTTGAAAAAAACTCATATTGATTCCCTCGATTAAGACAGCACTCAACTGGGAGAGTTTGAAATAGCGTAAGTGTAAAACGAACAAAGTAGAAGCTGTCAGATTGAAGTTCTGACTTCCCATTGAGTGCCAGTAGTCATGACAACAGCGGAATCATGAACGAGGTGAAGTTTACCTCACGCATGCGCAGACGAAATCAAAGCTTAGAACAAATAAGCCAGGTTTACCTGTAGTTCACTTTATATAGCCAACTCAGGAGTTAATCTTCAAAACTTACGTTCACTAAATGAATATCTCTCTCAAATTTTCAATTTGTCGCTTAAAGAAGTACGTATCATTTTAATATTTTTTTTACGTAAATGCAATGCACTTTAACTGTTTGGATACTAAAATCCTCTCAATTTATAAAATCTTAAATTACTTTTCAGAGATTGTTTCAGGATCACTGCCATGCTGACGTTTTATAGATCGAAAACTAAGAATTCTCACACTTGTGCCATATTGAATTATTGGCACAAAGTTACGGTGTAGCTTATCTGTTCCTTATACAGAAAAGTACAAATACCAGCTTACAGATCTGATGGAAGAATGGGATCATATACTGTTGGCTATGTAGCTTAGTGATGCTTTGGTGCATCATGGAGTAGGCCATTATCAGAGAGCAAGGTTATCCTTGTTCAGCTTGAGTGTGTCTCTGTGTGGGGTCAACAGAGCAGAACCATGCTGTGACTTTGTGTGTGTGCACATATAGTAACCTGACACTTTTCCCTGCAACTGACACTGCAGAAGTTGTGTCCAGCCTGCTATATGTTTGCTGTATGAAAGCTTGGGGGCTTACCTAAACTGCAGCATCAGATTACATCACGGAAATCAGCATGTTTCCGTAAAAGTGGGCTAAGATGATACATGATGGGCTTTATGATACATCTATTTTTTAATATCCCTCTTACAGAAGAAAAAATGAAACCCCCTGGATACATCAGTTTGCTTATTAGTACCGTTGATCTTACTGGTTTGGGATGAACCAGAGTTTCTACTGGCATAGCAACTGATCCTGTAGTCTTTGCAGTAGGTCTGAACATTTTGTTTTTTTTTTCATCTCAGGTTAAAGGAAGTGTAATGAGCAGAATCAAGTTTTCATAAAGGTGTAATTTAAATTTACCCTGATCTTTAAGATTCTCCAGTTTTAAATACTTTTTTGCTATATTAGAAATAATTATCTAACTTGCACACAAGGTGGCAGAATCTGCATGCACTTAAATTGAAACCGAGACAAGATTTGAACCACTTCATCCGTTTATTAGTCAGTTGTTCCATTGAAAAAGGTAAATAATCTTCGTTAAAAACACTCTTTAAATTTATATTAGGTGTTTACAAACAGTAGTGACCGAAAAAGTGAGAATAACACAGCAGGGCCTCAGTGCTTACATACAGTATATACATTAAGTTTCCATTAATTCACCTGCATCTCTGTCTGAGAGCTTCTCAGAGGTCGTTAAACATGAAACAAATAATATTTTTTAATGGACAAAAGCAAAAACAAACATGCAGATTAGAAGATTTGTACTTATAATGCTCAAAGTAGGATGAGGTAAATTCACTTTTAACTTGATGAGTATTACTCTAATCTGTTCTTCCTTCTTTAAGAATAATCTTGACAGGACCAAATTAAAGAAAGTTTGCCCTCATGCCTACTTGCATGTGCACCAGGTTTGAAAAAGTATTAACAGATAGAGACAAGTATCAGATAATTTCCCTTCAGGCTCCCTTTCAGGAGGTTGAGATGAGTGCAGCGTGCTGAGGGAGATGAGATGTATGGGAGAAGGGGAAGTTTGTGTAAGCTGGAGAGCTTCACATTTCAGGCAGTGCTCCTTTCCTCTATTGTAAAAGTCTCCATGGGGCCTTTGCTCAGAGCCTTGATGTCCTCCAGCAGACTGTTTGGGGTCAGAATGTGAGTGGACCCTGCAATACAAATCAGTCAGGGATGAGAAAATGAAGTGAGGTTTACAAATGATCTAACTCCAGCAGGTGGAGTTTAAAAAAACAGTAACAAACACAGACAAATTGTTCTGGCAATCTGCTACCTCCTGTCAATGCTTACCTATGATGACCTCACAGGATTTCACTGCCTGCGTGACCTCGTAGGCACAGCGCATCTCCGAGTAGCACATTCCTCCCAGAACAAAGATGATGAGGCGTGAGCCTGTCCTGCGATCATCCTGAGCACTGGCTTTGTGTTTCTGGCGGGCACTGGGAAACGCACGATTAACAACAGATATGAAATGAGACAAATCTTTGACTGTAGGGCCAGAGTTAGGAAAACAGATATCCTGGCACAAAACAAGCTGGTGATGGTCAGATAACTCACTTTTGATTCGATTAAAGTACGGGCCTAGGATCTTGCATACACTTAACATAAGGATCTAAATGTAGTGAGGCTATTGTGTCTCTAGAGGGCACCAACTACTCACTTTTTACCGCCTGCCTCTTTGGAAAACCAAATCTAAACTTTCAGTATTCTTGGTGTAGTGTTTTAGCTGGGAAAGAAAAATTCTTATTACTCTGAATTACTAGAGAGTCTAAAACAAATATCTTGATATTCTAAGTAACATTTTATCCTATAAAATATAAACATAACAATTTGAAACCAGTCAAAGGTGTTTTTTAAATTGGGATACAGCCTGTACTGTATTAACAGTACCTGACAGCCCCAGAGCCGTTCCAGGCAGCAGGACACTCAGACTGGTGTGGCCATTCTCTAGTGTCCAGTTTGTTCTCCACAGCATCCTGAAAAAAAAGTTCCACATTTTTTAAAATTATTTCCTTACTGAAGAAGAAGACAACAGATGATATTAAACTGAGCAAACTGAAGTGAATGGTTTTGGAGTTGTAAAGCTCAGTGGTCACTGGTGATTCAAGGAAGAGTTTAGCCTGACTAACAATTCATGTGATACATGTGGTTTTGGGAAAAGTTCAAAACATGGGTGCTCATTTTAGAACAAAACGACACCCGCTTTGCAAATCAGGAACACAGGTTGGTGCTGCTTTTCACTTTAAATACTGGATAATAAATGCTCCAATTTTGACCTCCCTGTGACCAAAATCTAAACTCCAGAACCAATTCTAAATCCTGGAGCATGGGAAGAGCACGCGTCTACATGAAGCGCTCTCCTAATGACTACTAGACGCTTTAGGGGGAGTCAAAACACAGCTGAAGACAGGGAAACAATCTGCTTTGAAGAACATCTAAGACTTGAGTATTTGTTCTGTTTGAAACTGGCACATTTTTTCAAATCAGAATCAGAATCACTTCCCTCTGGCAGGAGGCTGAAGTCCATCCAGACCAAAACTTCATGCCAAAAAAAACCCCAAACAGTTTCTTCCCATCTGCAGCCTGCCCCTGACCCACACTGACACTTCTCATTTATCTATTATGCACAATGGCACATTTGCACTGTCACACACAACTCCCACTTAAACAAACTATTATTCTGTACATTTTTTTTAATAAAAATCTCATCTTCTCTTAGTGTATATTTGTATATATTTTATTTTTTATCTTTGCATGCATTATTTAAATTCTTAATATTATTTTATACAATTGCACCAACAGACCTAAACAAATTCCTCGTAATGTAAAAACTACTTGGCAATAAATCTGATTCTGATGTTTAAAACAACAAGAAGTTTAACACTTTTTAAAAAAGATTTAAAAAATTGGCTTCAGCTGATTGCAGGTGAATAAAGGTAGTGCATTGAAATCGGTTTGTTTCCTGCAACAGGAAAGAGTTCAGAACGTATACAGGAAACCAGGTGTTCTGGTGGAGATGACTTCTCATAAATGGCTTTTTGGATTTAAAAAAAGATGGTTTTTATTTGTCTGTTGTTTTTCAGTAAACACCAGAGTTGCAGGAGAAAAGACTGAGGTTTTGCACCTAATGACGAGCTACATCCCTCTTATGCTACCTTCCTACAGCTCGAATAACTCACCAGAATCAAAATGGCTGCAAGCAAACTACACAACAAGACAAAGTGAGAATGAAAATTAGAATACTCGTGTGTGTGACATGAGTCTCCTTCTAAAGCACAGACGTTAACTCGGCAGCAGGTGTCAGTGACCTGTGTTTTTACACAAAACTGATCTTGCCTTTCGATAATAACCTCTTGAGTAGAACCCATTTTACTGAACACAAGGCACGTTGCTGGGACAGAAGGATCGTCACTGGGGATTTGACGCTGTGCATTATTGTACCTTATAGAAACTAAGAGGCTGGCTTTCACAGAATGAATGAAGCAGAACAGAACAACACAAACATACATGACACCAACGACCTGAATCTGATAACCTCCTTTAAAGGTGGCCTCGTGGTTCAGTTCATTTCTTCACACGAACGCCTTTCAAGAGTGACTGAGTTAACACGGTAACCCAGATTGAACTTTGTGTACATAAAATATGATAACACTGCTACTTCCTTTCTTTTTTCTTTCATCTTTCTTGGCGTCTACACCCACTCATTCCAAGCTGCAACCAAATCCTTTTGTCTGGAGTGATACCACTTTCTGGATCATGCCATCCCCTGTGTCTACGCTTTCTGTTAGGTTCAATGAAAAACAAAAAACAGGCAGAGACAGTCATCAAAAGAGCGGTTTGTGGATTGTAGTTATGGCCTAGCAGTCAGGTCGCTTGTCCCATGTAGTAAGCCCTCAAACAGGGGTTCGGATCCAACATGGAGCCTCTTTTCCTGCTTCCTGCTCTAGCTACTGTCCTGTCTGCTCTGTTTAAATGTATAAAAAGCCACAAAAAATAATCCCTTAATAAAAAAAAAGAAAAAGATTTGTTAGCGAGTTAGATTAAACAATGGTGTGAATATAATGTAAAACATTATACAACAGGGTTATCTCCTCTCACTGACCTCCATCACATCTTTTATAACAGGAGTCCATCTGGAAAGGTTGTACTTCTCCTCGTGGGAACGATCCCGCCTGGTTGGTTTTCGAGAAAAGAAACTAGGCTGGAAACAAAAGTAAAAGGACAATAAGCAGGTTTCAAAGACTGAGAGTAAAAAAAAACAGAACTGAATGAAAGAAAAGCAGAACACAGAATAGACAATTACAAGAAAACCTTAGTAATGCATGGTGAAATGTCAGATTTCAACTGGTGGTAATAGTGTCTTTCAAAATTTAGGAAATTCTTCTTTTCTTCTCCACTTACCGACGTGATGATCGGGACCCCCAGCTCCTTCCAGTTCAGGATAAACTCTTGTTGATCCTCGATCTTAACATGCTGGATGAGTTTGCTTAAGTTCTCATCTGTTGTTCCTGTTGAAACACACATGCAAAGATAACAAAATGTGATGATAGTTTAATCTCTGCTTCAGTCAAAAAAAAAAAAAAATACATGTTGTTGGTTAAATTAAAGATCTTTTGTTGTTATTGTTTTTTTCTTCAGCATATAACTGTGAATCCTCATCCATACATTCATCACAGTATTTACAAATTTGCTGTTTTCTGTGAAAACTGGAAATCAATCTGTGAACATCAGACAGACTGACAGACAAAGAGGAATAAAATCTTTGCACCATTAAGGCTGAAGATGTAGAGCAGCACAGCTCGGATCTTCTCGTGGATGTCGTATGGGTGGAGCAGCACAGGCAGGAGCGTCCTCATGGGATCTTTCACCTTTACCCCCTCCACATCTGACCCAACTGCAAGGTCCTATAGCGACAAAGATAACTGTTTTAACCTTTGAAAAGTCGAAACCAAACAAACACAAACAAAAAACTGTGGAGCACAGACACACCTGCTCAGCTTTGCAGAGTCTCTCCACATTATTTGAATAAATATTCATGCAGCTCTCAGCCAGCTGCAGGTGAACAGTTTTCTGTAAACGAGACAGAGAGAAGAAATAGAGGAATACAGTATGAGTACAGATCACTTTCATAAACGCCATATATCGTTACTTCTCGCTCTTGTTTTGCTGAAACAAGAGCGAGAATTGAAGACACCACGCCCAACCACAACATAATAATATATGAAGACTATAATGACAAGTGGTGAGCAAAATAAGTGTCACATTCACTGTGAAATCAGTGTCATGTTGGATCAAAGAGGCTGCTGCCACCTGAACGTTACATTTGACACAGACAAAGGATAAAACTGCACACCTCAGTCAGCTGTTTACGGAAAGAAGGCATCTTCTTCATCATCTGGGCCAGATTGCTTATTGTGATCTGGAAAAAAGATGAAAGTTTTGTCACAATAAGTTTAGAATGAACACACTGGGGCAACACCTAAACTAAGAGACCTCAACACTGTACCTTTCCATCTGGCTGTTTTTTGCTAGCAGATATCTCTTTCACCATCTTGGGGATTTGTCTGTTGTGAGGAAAAAACACAGTGATCAGGCGGCAGTTAAGAAGACAGGAATCACCTCCATCACTTAGACCTTGCACACTCACGCTGAGACGTCGGCAATGTGTTTGTGTCTCAGCTCAACCCAAAGCATGTCCTCCTCATTCAGCAGGGCCTGCTTCTCAGAGCCGTCTTTACCCTTGTACCTGAAGAAAGAAAAAAAAAAAGCACATTTGGTTTAGCTACAGATGACAGAATAAGTTTACAATGTGGGAGTGAAATTAGTTAAATGCCGTCAGTGTCAGTGAAGCTTCTTCTTCTTACCTGTAGGTGTTATCCTGGATCTTAAGAAGATCGTAAGCCATAGCCTGGTATGTCAGCTCGTGCAGGATGGGACTCACCGGGTCGAAACCTCTCTCCACTATCAGCAGCTGGGCCTGAGTCTTTCCCTTATCAAAGAAAGGAAACAGTTTTATTTAAAATCACATTTTCTACATGAAAAATTCATAACTGTTCAATAGTGATATGTTCCTGTGATTATGCTCAGCTGCTGCACACTAACCACCGTCTCCTCCCCTTTCAAATTTCTTCTAAAAAGCAGGATAAATCTGCTTCAGGCTACAAGGATTCTTTTCTTGTGTTGAGGTGCCAGTAGAGAAATAATCCTGTACATTCATGTCTCCATGTCCTCCTTGTGCTAAGACACTGTTTATTCTGTCAACATCCTTTGTGCAGCTGCTGTCTCACCTTTTTCTTGCCGCCTTCATCCATTTCAAAGTGGTTGGCCAGCTTGGTGTCCACCAGCTCTGCCAGGGTCTTGGCATTCTCCATGTTGGGGTCTCTGGTTTTGATAGATAATGATTTGTGTAAGTTCATCAGTTTAAGTAATTATTTAAGAAAAAAAAGTCCAAATTCTCTAATTTCAGTTTCATAAATGTGAATATTTTCTTGTTTCTTTGCTTCTTTATGACAGTCCTGAATATTTTTGGTGACAAATTTGATGACATGTCATCTTAGTTGGCTAATCTTGCCTCGATTGGTTAATCATTAGTTGCAGCCCTACACCCAGAGTCAACTTTAACTACATTGGAGATGTACCAAGAACTGCATATGAAGGAAATCAATAAAATCATCATAACAATGCTCATTTGTTCTAAACAACCCTCTTGTGCATTTTGGTTTTGCCATCATGCTTCTCTGAAACTGGGCTTCTGTTAAAATATTAAGCTGGGCTTTATTCAGGCAAAGTGAGGAGGTGTCTTTTTCTTTATCTGGAGTTTGGTAACACAGTTTATGCTCTCGGGCCAAGTTTTTCCCATAAAAGCTCCCACTCTGCTGGAAAGCTGAGCTGTTTTGTAAGCAAAGAAACTAAATCCTTCCTGGCTTACTTCTTGTATCTGATCCCTGGGTTTTCGTCCAGTGTGGCGCAGAGAGTGACGAGCTGGTCTGCCAGTGTCTCCAGTGTCTTCCTTTTGTCTTCACTCTTGGGACTGTAGATGTTTCGGAAAGCCCCCGGATTATCACATGTGAAGACCTGAATGGAGTTTAACAGAGATGTGTAAGAAGCACATAGTACTTTCTGCTTCCTGTAATATTTTTGGTTCTGCATTTGTGTCCCTGGGTATCGACAAAAGTGAAAAGAAGCCCTGATTCACTTTTTAGAAATTTCAAAAGCAGCCAACACCCATACAAAGTTCACTGCAAACACTTCAAATCTCCTCCACCCACTGGCAATGTGACATGATACACTTAAGAAAGTGAGGTTTTCTTTAGTTAACATGAAGCAGTGGATGAAAAAAAAGGAAATGGAGTATTACAAAAGAATGTTAAAGAGCACACTCTGCAAAAACTCACTTGTGCCTCTTGTGGCATGAAGGATATGTTGATCTCCTTACAGACTCGTATGTACTTCGCACAGTACAGCTTCATGTTGTTGAACAAATCATCCGGACAGTCTGTGGAAACCCACCAAATAAACTCTTTTAATCTGCTCATCACAAAAACCTTTTGATAAAATATGGTAAAAGAGCGATTCATCTTATACTTACAGTCAGTGAAATAAACATATGCTGCTTTGTATTTGGGTTTGGTCTTGAAGTCAGCAATGAAGGCTTCCACACACTGTGAAATAACAGGATTTTAAGATATTAAAACTTTAGCAGAAAAAAAAACAGAGAGGCAGTGTAGTTCAAGGGATAAACATCAAACCTTTGCCGTTGGTGACATGAAGTAGATTGCCTTCATCTCTAGTACTGGCTCTCTGCTTTTGAACAGGTCCTCCACAACTGAAGAAACAAAATATACAAAACAAATCATTAAAAAAACAGCTTTTGACATCCATGTGTAAAAAAATGTTAGGTTGAGGTAACTAGTAGTAAGATTACTTGTGATTTTCTCTGCCAGGAGGTCTGACATTTTGCAGCATGATGAGAGGAGTTTGGTGGTGAAGGGGTCCAAAATCAATATCTGTGACACAGATAAAATAATTGTATGTATTAAAAAAAAGTTGCAGAACAAAAAGAGCCTAATTTTGTTCAGTTAAAGTAAAATCAGTTTAAAAGAGATTGTTTTTTTCCCAGCAAATGTAATCTAAGACCTCTGCATGAAAACAGAAAACAGTCCTACCTTCCATACTTCAGATTTTCTACAGTCTGCGATAATTGTGTCTCTTATTTCTGCAAGAGACAAAAGGAAAGCGATGAAAGGGAAGTTTATTTTTATGGCACACTTCAGCAACACAGCAGTTGAGAGTGTTTCACACATGACATCAACATTTCATAACAAAGGTCTCATGAAAAAGGATTAAAAAAAAAAAGTTTAAAAGCCATTAAAAAATAAAAGCATAAAAGTAGATTTAAAAAAAATTATCAAAATAAAAACAAGATAGATGCATTGTAGTGTTTAACTGTAGAATAAAATTAAGCACTTAAAAATCTTATTAAAATAATTTAATAAAAGGCAGCGGTAAACCAGTGAGTCTTCAGCCTTGTTATAAACGCACTGGCTGTTTTAGCACAAATTACATTTTCTGAAGGTTTGTTCTTAATATTTAAAGCAGATATTTAAAAATAGAACACAGCTTCTCCACGTTGGGCTCTGAACCTGTAGACAGAAAGCAGACCCGTTCAAATGACAGAGTGCTCTGCTTCCCTCATTCAGCGGTTTGTACACAGATTATGACTCACTGGAAACCACTCTGACTGTAAAACCAATGAACGGTTTCATGTTATGACCTGGCTGTTTGGGCGGCAGCTTGGTACCAGTCCAAAAACAAAAACCTTCAATAATATTTGTAAAATTAAAGTAATTAATTAAGAATGTACATTGGTGTCTGTTTTGGGGTGTGTGAGCCTGTCAGTCATATCTGCCACATCTCAAACATAACTTCGCTCTAACAGAGGAGGGAATCATAGCATCCGGGGGAAACAGACTTAGATAATATACATATTTTGAAAAGCTGACATTGATTTCTGTAAAGTTTCATATCTGCACGTACAACAAATAATGCTGAGCTAATATTAAAGTTAGCCTTTAGTTTGGTTTGAGGTGGGGCTCAATGGACGTAAGAAAGTAACCCCACTGCACCCTCTCTTTAAACCACAACAGGCTGGTAAGTTTTGTAAGCAGCATCTGTTTTTTTTTTTTTTTAACCCAAGGACATTTATCTTTACATCTAATCAAGGGAAGTTAACTTCAGCTGACATTAACAGCAGAGTAAAACTTGACGTTTTGGGGCATCCCCGGATGCACAGCTTGAAAGTCAAAACCGTAAATACTTTGAACACGCAGTTAAACGTTCTTCTAATTATAAAAGCTCTATAAACACCAGACTGTTCTCAGTGTAAACAAAAGAAGTTTTAACAGAGGGAACTCACTTTTCCAAACTATTCTTTGGAGCCCGTGATCTGAGCCCGTTGCCATCTTGTTTTTTTTTTCCTCTACGCCTCTTCCTGTCCCGTGGGCTTGGACTCTGACGTCAAAGGCATCAACAAGTGTGCGACGAAACGCTTTTGTAGTTTTAACTGCGTATGTAGTCCAGTTCAATACTTCTTTTTAGCTGCTAAGCTATTTCATTCTTAGAGAGATGCTAAGTGACCACTATAAAATACTAAGTCATTATTAAGAGATACTTAGTCCTATAATAATTAAATAAGCTACTTAGTTACCATTATGAGATACTAAGTCATAATAATTAGATCAGTCTAAGTCGTATTTATGAGATATTTTCTCATGATTTTGACTGAGTATATCTTTATTATTATAAAGTTTCTAATAAATATGACTTAGCATCTCATTTTAATGAGTTACTACATTTAATTTTTCCTGGTAGTCCCAGAAATGGGCTCCCATACATTCTGAATGTGTTTCAGTAAGGTTTATAAAAAAACAAATGTAAAACAGGAGAGCAAGAAAAGATAGAGGATATCAAAAATTTTACGCCACTGCCAGTCTTTGTAGTTAAGATTTAATTTGATAGAATCTTAAAATATTTAAACATAATGTTAAAACTTATGAGGAAAGTAAATTTCTTAATGTTTTAAGAATGGCAGTTTTGGTTTAACACCAAATTTGTGGATTGATTCAGCCATACTCAGAAAATAATAACACAACTATGTAACAATCCTGGTTAAGAAATGTACTCAAAACACAGAAATACTTGTGATTGTTTTACTTTTTTAAGTATTAAGTGAGATAAGACAACAAATCTGACTTAAATCATAAAGTTCCTCCTAACTAAGCATCTTTATTATGTTTTTTTGCCATAGCAGGAATAAGCTTTTCACAATATCAACTAAATAGATATAATAATAATACATTTCTTAATTTTCACACCTTAGTGTAAAAGAGTCAGGTTTTTGGCCTTTAGGGAGGGAAGATCAAGTCCCCTGCCAGATCCCTATTTAGGTCACATTCTTTAGTATCCTCACTTCATCCCTAAGTATGAAATGTCAGGCCTGTAGCTAAAAAGTTGTTTCCTTCTCATGCTACTCAACCTGCACCTGCCCTAAGGTGCATCCCTCACCTTTGCTATGACTGGACATTCTCAGTGGGAGGGGCTAGATGCAGGTATTTCAGCCAGCACAGGGACCTGATACGTTTAAGAAAAGCTGAAACAAGAAAAGAAGAGGGAAGATTTTTCATCAAGTCAGAGAAACATTAAAAGGAGTGTTTTGAGAGAGCGGTACAATGAAGTGGCTGGTGATTTTTGTCTTGACGGGTGTTTGTTTAAAGGTATGGTACTAAAATAATTTGTTACATTGTATTCTAACTCAGGAGCAAGGATCTTGTTGAAGAAGGGGGAGAAAAAATGCAAGGAAACATACTCTTAATGTTATAACCCAGATTTTTCTTGTAATTAATGCTTTGTTTTTTTAAATTTCCAGGCTGTAGCCTCATCAGGTAATTTATGTTTTCTCCTTCCAAAGTATCCACAATAAAAGACAATTGAAATACTATAACAAAGAAGCCAAAATGCTTACTGACAAACACGTCTTTCATCAGGTTTCCAGGTTTTCGTGTTTTCATCAGGGTCCAAAAATGCGATTCTCAGGTGGAACAGGGTTCCAGGAGCCACATCATACAAGATCTCTGTCGCCCCAACAAGTTCACCAGGGAACCAAGTCGCTTTCGCCATGTTTGGTCCAAACACAGTGATGGGCTCTGTCAACTCTCTGTCTCCAAATGTCGAATACGTATTCACAGTTGAAGCTCTTGATAATGCCCAAGGAATAATGAGTTCTGCAACTTTAACCTCATCAACAGGTAAGGTGCACTTCTTTCCACACCTGTGCTATGGTATTCTATTCAAACAACCGTTTAGTTTATGTTGTTGTTGAATTTCTAATCTCAAAGAAGATTTCTTTGCATTTTGGGTATGAATGTGTTTGATTTTTCTTTTCCTTTTTTTTTTTTCAAATAAATACACTTTAAGACAAAAAATCATTTTAACAGTAGAATTTTTATGCTTCAGTGTCTCTAATGGAAACAGATGGAAAGAATAAATACTATATTAAGTACAATAACTGATACTATGATGAGAATTTTATTACATACATTTAGCATTTTTTATTTACTGTTTTTTCCTCTTTTTTTCTTTCTTTCTTTTTTTGTAATCTCTGTCAACCCCTGAAGGTTTTAGGTAAAGCTTTACAGTGGATTCCCTAACATCCCAAGGACGATATCCACCTGTTTTACTGCAGATGTTTAATGTATGTGTTTCTTTTTTTTTTCTTTGATGCTATCTTTGGTCTTAACTAATCATTTTAGCCCCTGGGATGATGGATCCCATTCAGGATGTGAAGTCAAAGGACAGCAGCACTTTGATAGTGGCATTCAACCTGAAGACTGGGGCGACCAAGTATATCATTCGAATTCAGGACAGCAATGACTTCTTCAGAGAGGACACGGTGACCTCGTCCCCTGCTGTGATTCAAAACCTCACTCCTTACACTGAGTACACGCTCAGCATCATGGCTGTGAACGAAGGAGGCCAGAGCCAGCCGTCTCCATCTGTGACTGCAAAGACAGGTACTGTTGCACGCTTTACTTTCTTTAATCCATTTTTTTCAGCTTCCACAGTTTATAAGCCTCAGAAATCAATACAGATAAAACATCCTAAGGCTGGCTTATAAGGTAAAAGGAGTCTGGGAATCACTTGCTTCTTTTCTCATCAGTCCCCATGCCCTGCAGAGGTCACTTGATCCACCTTATTGTCACACAGCAGAGCCATTGTTTACAGAGCTATGACTGAATATGCGCGTACATCAATGTCAGTCAAAGCCAGTTTTACTAATCTTGTGTTTAGCATGTAGATGCAACAGTGGCCCCTCAGGGCCTCATCTGTATGGGTGGTAACTGTACCTGACCCTGCTGTGTCAAACACACAATGAGCTGACCTCCTCCTGAGAACATCTCTGTCCCTTCTCACCTTCATTTCCACCCAGGGGGAAAATCTGATCCACATGATCCAAAAACAACATATGAGATAACAGTTTCAACACGCATTGTTTCCTGGCTGTCATTAGTCACCCCTGGTTTTATCAAAGTTTACCTAAGCAGGCCATCTAAAAAGTTAGATAGAAATAAATGTTGATATATCTGGCTGTATTCAAACCACTGTTGATCTTTCCTCTTCTCTACAGTTTTACCACCTCCTCAGCTGTCTGCCTCCTCTCCCAGCAATGACAGCATCACTGTGTCCTGGGCCCCCATCACTCACGCCGTCCAGTACTCTCTGACTGTGTATAAAATTGGCTCCAGCAGCGACTTGAAGCTCAACACCTCAAGCACCAGTTACACCGTCACAGGCCTGGACGCTGGCTCATTTTACTACATCAGAGGTTCCGCCTGGGACATGGAGAGCCGACGGGGAGAGGCCAGTCTTTACATCAATCAGACAACACGTAAGGGACAGTTATCTTTATTTTTTTTCTAAAATTCCCAGCCCTCCTGTTGCTGTTAATAACAGAGATGAACTAAAACATGACCTGAAGTTATGAGCTACCAATGTGTATTTAAATGTCCCGAAAGTAATTTTTAATGCAAGCAAAATAGTGACAAGCATATCCAAATCCCCAAATCAGGATGCTGGAAAGAGATGACAAACATGTCTAATCATGTCAAGTAACCCATTAGCTTTGAAGCATCAGACCGACAGATTTTTGAAAAATGTTAAAACCTTAATCTGGTTTTATTTTATTTTATTTTATTTTATTTTATTTTATTTTATTTTATTTTATTTTATTTTATTTTATTTTATTTATTTTTACAAAAACAATCATTTATTTATTTAATTTAATTTTATCTTTTTACAAAAACAATTATTTATATATTTATTTATTTTATTTTATATTATTTTATTTTATTTTATTTATTTTTACAAAAACAATCATTTATTTATTTAATTTTATTTTATTTTTTTACAAAAACAATTATTTATATATTTATTTATTTTATTTTATATTATTTTATTTTATTTTATTTTATTATTATTATTATTTATTTTTTTTTTTACAAACACAAAACTCAATTTCCGCTGAAAGTTCAACTGCTTTATGTCTGGTTTGGAAAAAAAAAACAAAACAAAAAAATATGGAGACAGCTAGTGGTGGATATTGAAATGAAAACTTTGGAATATAAAGTAAGAAACTGCTGAAAGCAACATGTGGGCTATGCCAGAAAATAAAGTCAACCCTTTAAAGATCACATGATTTATGTTTTTCACATGAATGGGATTGAAGTGCTGCTATAAATAGAATTCTATGGAAATTATTATACATCATGTTAGATTTGTTAGGTCCCCTTATGGGCTCTGTCATGTATGTCTTTGTATGTAAGTGTGTTATGATGTTTTTTATATTTGATGCATCATTGTGTGTATCTTCATGTACCCTTGTAACGTCTCAACAGGCCCTCCTACACCATCTTTGGTCAATGTCTCCATGACGATGAGTTATGACGAGCCTGGGCTCTCTGTGTCCTGGGAGCTGGGTCAAGAGGTTCATGGATCCATTGAGTACAGTGTGATGAGTGACCAGAACCTGGAGTGTAACACCACGTCCAGCTCCTGCACCCTGTCACCGGTGAACTGTGGAGAGGTTCACAGCATCCAGGTCACTGCTTCCAACGAGGCCGGGCCCGGGTTCCCAACAGACCCTGTCATATTCATCACCTGTGAGTAGAGTAGACGGGAGTTTGTCTAAATGAGATCCACACACTTCTTTTCTTCTGGAATTTTCTTTTCCTGATATAATTGGGATCAAACATGGTCAGAAACACATGATTTAAAAAAACAGTTCACTATCAGAGTCTAAATAGAAATATGTTTACTCCTATATGAGTGTGATTTAACTCTCCGTGGTCCTGTTCTGTCAGACCCCTGCCCTCCACAGTCTCTGGCTCTCATGGGCTCTCAAGAAGGAAACTGCACCCTAAAGTGGGACACCGTGGCTCACGCCGACAGGTACCAGGCCTTCATCAAGAGAGGAGACGGTGGAGAGGATATCTGTGACGCCACCAGCAACAACTGCACCTTCCAGTGCCAATGTGGTTACACATACCAGATGTCCGTGTGCGCACTCAACCAGGCGGGCAGCAGTCCTCGGGGAGAGATTCTAAACCACACCACCTGTGAGTAACACCTGAAATAAGAACCATTATGAATGCCATGTATGTTTGTCTGTTGACCTGTGCATTTTGTTTAGTGCCCTGTTGTCCAGAGAGCGTGTCCGTCTCTGTGGTGAGCGCTGACACCCTGGAGATCATGTGGAACAGCTCCCGAGGAGCGGAGCTGTACGAGACTCGGGCTGTAGACAGTTCAGAGGTCATCCTCTGTAACGACACGGCACCGGTGTGCGCCCTCTCAGACCTGAACTGTGACAGCTCCTACAGCGTGGTGGTGACACCCTGCAATGAAATCAGTGGGTGCAACCGGGCATGCAAGGCACACACCAAAGACACAGGTAGAACATGTCCATATATGGTATATAAATGAAACCAGAAGTGACATTGTTGCAAGATGTCCTATAAAATCTGTTTGAAGACAGGACAAAACTCTATTTCTGTTTCCTCTGTCCTGATCAGCTCCCTGTACGCCGATGAATCTGATGCTGAATCCTCAAAACTCCTCGAGTGTCAGTGTAAGCTGGACTGCAAACAACAGAGCAGCTACTTACACTGTCAGCGCAATTGGAGATGGTGAAATTTACAACTGCACCAGCAGAGGAAACAGCTGTGACATCACTGATCTTCCCTGTGGCTGCACTTTTGAAGTCAGTGTTACAGCAGCAAGCGCTGCAGGTCAGAGTTTATCCAGCTTCTCTGACTCTCTGGAGACAGGTAAGAGGTCAAAAGAGCTCTACTTCTCAGGTGAAAGACTAATAAGACAACACTAATAACAAGTAGAATTTCAGAATTTAGCACCCAAACGTCTCCTCTCTTTACACAGAGCCCTGCTGCCCGATGAATCTCTCGGTGGATCAGGTCACTCAGGCCATGACCAACGTCTCCTGGTCTCATGCCAAAGGAGCACATTCCTTCATCACTTCTCTGACATCAACACGTGGTCACGCCCGCTGCCACACCCAGGATTCCCACTGCCTCATGGGATGCATCACCTGTGGCACCAACTACACAGTGACCATGGAGGCATACAGTCACAGCGGGCGCAGGTCCAACTGCACTTATCAGGGCTTCTCATCCAGTAAGTAAATATATATTTTTTTCTTTATACTTATGAAAAAAAATGAAAAATGAAAATGATTAAGGGTGACTGCACCAACAAAGAAACTACTTCCTTTAGCGCATGAAATCAATTCATAGATTGCCACACACATGGAATTCCACTTAAAAATGTAAATCCTGTGAGATCTGTTTTAGTTTATTTTATTTTATTTTATTTTATTTTATTTTAGTTTAGTTTAGTTTAGTTTAGTTTAGTTTAGTTTAGTTTAGTTAAGTTTAGAGCCACAAAATCTGCTCAACCTTTGCAATAAAAACAGTATAGTGTATAAAATGTTGCACATAGACATAATTAGAT
The DNA here is from genome assembly GCA_030710495.1 of Labroides dimidiatus. Classification (NCBI taxonomy): domain Eukaryota; kingdom Metazoa; phylum Chordata; class Actinopteri; order Labriformes; family Labridae; genus Labroides; species Labroides dimidiatus. Next base: position 8,146,248 of record CM061146.1, on the reverse strand, counting down.
ATATTGACTAATTATCTAAAAAAGATCATTTTTATTTTGAGTTATTTCTGAATTGATAAAATTTGTAAAACTACAAAAAGAAAACATGATTTTGATAAGATATATTGATAATGTTGCTCAACTCATCATTTGTTGTAATTTGCTTATTTCTTGCCATATATCAAGCATGTTTATTAAGCCTTAAATGAATCCATCCACACAGAATTAATTTTTTTTTCTAGATTTTTTTTGTTGACTTGGTTAATCCTACCAGGGGTGTGAAACTTGAGGTTAGCGACAGGTGCATTGAAAGTTGGTGGGTTGTTGATGTTGCAGGAGGTGAAGTAGAGAGGTGAAGAGGTGGTTTCCTTCAGTGTTAATGTTGTTTAACATCAATACTTTCTGTAAGAATAATAAAAAAATAATTATCTAAAGAATAGTTTTTTAAAGCTACATGGAGCCACTGCAGAGGAGTCAAAGAGCCGCAGGTTGCAGACCCCTGCTTTAGACACACAAAGAAAGACATATTAACTAGAACTATAAATCTTTGTATTAATATGTCAGAAACAGATGGACAGATGGGAAGTTAACGGAGTAAATAATCCAAAGCAGATACAATGCTGAAAAAAAGAAGAGTAGAGTTACTGTTTGTTTATGGTGAAATAGTAACAGTATATGATCTGCCCAGTAGAGGGCAGTAAATACCAACTTTTTGAGATATTTAGACACTTGAGGATTTCTAAGATGTTTATGTCATTTTTTTTTAACTTTTTAACTTAACCTTTATACATTCAGGAAAAAAGCAACATGCTGTCATTAAGCATTTCTAATTCAACTGTGTCCAGGTCAAGACAGAGTAAGAAAAAAGTCAGAAAATCAATGAGCAGCCACAGAACATATGACTACTGTACATTACCAGACATGAAAGAACCAGTAAAATAACCAGTATAAGGGAAATAAGTACAACAATAAAGATGTCAGACAGAGCCTCGCTCCACTTAACTCAAAAAAATATTTTAATCATAAAAGTTATGTATATTTATTAAAAAAGAAAACCATAATATCCCTGAGGTTGAATGTCTTTGTTTATTTCATGGTGGTTGTTGTTTCATGCAAAGCTTTGTCTTCTTTATGTCTTGTTTCATTCCTGAGGTTGTCAGATTGTGAGATTTTCTGTTGGGGTTGAATGAAGGATACACTAGTGAAAATTACAAGCATTTAGTTTTCGCTAACTTCCAGCGATATGAGATCATAACACCCCCCCCCCCCCCCCCCCCTCTACAGGTGCGTGCTGCCCCTCAGGTGTCCGGCTCTATAAGATGGCCGGTAACTCTGTGCGGATACACTGGCGCAGCTCTGGCAGCAGCCACAGGTTCATCACAGAGATGACGGGCACAGTCAACAACTACACCTGCACAGCGGCTCCTGGAGAGAACAGCTGTGACATCAGCAGTATCCAGTGTGGCGTTTATCACGTGGTGGTGGCTCCGCTCACAGAAAATGGCGAAAGAGTCATGTTCTGTCCACAGAGACACTACTCAAGTGAGATCTCATTTAGAAGTGAAAACTCACTGTGTGATTGTGCTGCTTTTAGCATTTCTATGGTTTCCATTATTTTTTCCCCTTATACATATACAGCTGATATTTTCTCCAATGTTTTTTCTAACTTTGCGGATTTTAACTCTTTTTTTCTCTCTTTCAGTCACTTGTTCAGGGGCCAACATTAGCACAGGTGAGCATGTGACCACCCTGAGCCTGTAATGTAAACTGATATTTCAATGGGGGTATAAAGTTTAAAAAAAAAAAGGCTAGATTTGCTAAATTTCCACCACTGTCTGTCAGGAAAACATTTCAGGTGATGGATTTTAACCTTTCACTTAATGCTCTCTGTTTTGTAGTGATTTACAGAGGAAAGAGAAGCGTGGACTAGCATCCTGTAAGTAAATATATTACTCTACATCAGACTTGATGTCACTTTTATTGGCTCCTTTTGTGAGAGTATCTGGATGAATTTTTAAAATCACACACTGAAATTCTTTCACAACACATACAAGTTCTGATTTATTTATCTATTTGCTTGTTTGTTTATGTTCACAGCCTCTTCTCTACAGATGCCATAAACACAGAAATCTCAGCATCCTCATCTTCCCCTCCCCTGCTGTGAAACCAGACCTGAGCTGAGCTGAAGACAAACTGTCAAACAAAGAAACAATTAAACCATCCTGAAATAATAACCAGCTGATACGATGAATGTTCAAGCGTAACCATCACTATGCCCTCAACAATCATGATCAAGCACTTAAACTTGAAAAAGAAAATAAAAACAACAGGGGAATCAACAAAATGGAAATATCTATCCTCAGATTAAAAAAACAAACAGGATTTAGGTTTGATGACGAGAAAAATGTCCTGATAAAATGTCTCACCCTAAAACATGGAGACTGAATTCATTTGCTACACAAAGATTTTCAAGTCTGATTTTATTTGTTGAAGGATCACAATATGATTATTTTGAAGTCGCAGTGCCACAATTTTGAGGAATTTTTAATTGAAGAATCGGCCAAATTTTAACATCATTTTGTAGATTTTACCCCAAGTAGGAAGCCTCCTGATGATAAGAAGCAGCTGAATGTCTCATCATGTGTCCCTGTAGCCAACACTGTCTACAGTAAGCTGTCGCTTTTTGTCAGGATGTTGTTAACTGGAATAAGTCTCATTGTGGTTTCACTGACCTGATGTATGTTTCAGTTAATAAAAAAAAATCCCAGCATGTGTTTTGTGTCTTGTGGTTTGCTTCGCAAGTGGATGATATTAATATATTATCATATAAAACTTTGCCCAGTTATAAGTTCAACAGATCTTTGATGTGATTGGTTAAGATGCAGTCAACCCCAAGACTAAAGGGGTGGTGTCTTCTAGTGTGTGAGGCTTGCCCCTGGAGATGGGAGATGATGACACCCAAAAATATTTGATGCAACCTCCTGCCTGTTGATGTTCAATTTCTTTCAGTATATAATCAAAAAATCTCTTTTTAACACCCATTGATTATCTTTTTGTAACAACCAATCAGAGCTTTTAATTATACAGTCTATGGTCATACCTAGAAATGGGGGTCAACCACACCTCCTCACTAAGATCATAGTCTCTGCCCCCACCTCACTCAGAGTTACTCTCAGAAACTTCTCGTAAGGTAAGACTCCTTGCTAGAAATTTTGGAACTAAGTTAGGAGCTCTCTGATTGATTGATTGATTGATTGTACTTTATTTATGTGTCATGCACAAAAAGTGCCCAACCCTTATGGGTTTATAAGACACCAGAAATACCGTTGCAGTGTTTTACAAAAGGACAAGTAAATCTTTTTTCTTTTTTTTTTTTTTCGGTTCATTAGTATACTATACACTCTGCCTTTTCTCCAAGGCTTTGCAAATAAAATCTGCAATAGCAAAAGATCCTTTTCTGAGGCAGAACTCAAGTTTTTCACAGTCATCAAACCAGAAGAAGTCGGTTTTAAAACATGCTGGTTTTAGTTTTAATAAACAGAAAGAACAACCAGACCGAACAGCAGCAGAGAAATAAAACTCATTTTGTAGGTGAGTTACACAGGCTGGTTCCACAACATTCAGGAGCAGAGAATTGAATTCCTGCCCAACTTTTAGCTAAAGGAAAGAGTATAGCTCTCAATTTATCCTCAGTGTGACCTTCACAAAGGTTTGCAGACGCACAGCCAAGTAATCGAGAGGTCTCACCATGTTCAGTCGCTGCAGAGGAATAAAGAGAAATTATTCTTTCCAATTTTTTAATAGTCTCAAAAGCACCACTGGATGGTAGCAGATAAACATTCAGTGAGAAGCTGAACAGCTGCATCTTGAAGACTCACTTTTTACAGCAAGGCAGCGGTCCTGAACACCTGCACACTGCTGTGTCTCATTACAGGTTTGATCTGGTTGAGCACAGGTAAAACACTGCAGGCCATTTGGTTTCTGTTCTTCAGGAACTGAAACAGAAAGAGAAAAATATGTGACTTTGATGTACCTGAAAATGTCTACTGGAGAGGGTTAAAGATATTTTATCTTAGTGCAGGTGTGTTGTATGTGGCTGTGTGTGTGTATTTTGAAGTTTGCAAAGAGAAAACAAAAAAATATACTTACAAGAGATATCTTTGCCATTACAGCCGTCTGTCGAACAGCACTGAAGAGATTGAGTCAGCCTGTGAATACCAGAGCTTATTGATAATGTTTGGTTGCCTTCATTGCAGAGGGAAGATGGTGCACAGGTCCTTATGGTGTTATTCCCATTATACTGATTGTTTGTAAAACCTTAGAACAAAAAGTTAGAGGGTACATGGACCCATGCAGGAGACGATTTCATCTTTAATTGGCACAATAAATGACTTAAGATGCATTTTGAAAGTTCCTACCTTGAGTGGCAAGTGTTACACACTGGACATCAGTAAAGTTACAGTGCTGTGGGTCTAAACCACGTTCATTCTGCACACACTCCAGAGCTCCAGCTGTAGAGAGGGGAAAGAAGGACAAACTGAATAAAATTAACACATGCTTTGGCAGCTTTACAGGACTAACGCAATATTTAAAAAAAAGTCAACAGACTCTAAATGTAACACAACAGAACACCTTCATCGGGTGCAGTGGTAAACAGTTCAAAATGCCAACAGAGAAACACATCCAGACTTTGTTGAAAGCAAAGTTCACAGTTCACAAAACATGATCCCTTACTGAACAAGAACCAGACAAATCACTCTGCTGTCAGTAAACCAAGTGTGGTTTTTTAACCAAATCTTTTCACATTGAATCAAAGTTCGCACTCCTGCTTTAAGCCTGATAGGAAAAAGTTAAGTTACCAGAGCTGAAGAGCATCCAGATGAGAGGGGCAGACAGAACCAGCTTCATCATGATGAGTTGATGAACAGACTGTGAAACTTCATCTGATACAGAGCCTCTGATTCAAAAGAGGAGGATACCTCCCTCTGTGGGTGTCTCCAACAGGAACTCTGAAACTCTGCAAACCAGGATTATAATCCACACCTGGAGTCGGAATAAATACATCAGCAACTGTGGAGAGAAGAAATGTAACAACAAAGTTCACCCTCAAACTGAGAAAGTTTATTTATCTGGATCATTTGTTGAAAATTGTTGTCAGTCTTTGCTGACTGCGTTTGCTTTCCAAACGAGTGTAAGGAACAGGTGATGATAATTCAGGGGATTTGTGTGTGTAGTTTTGCACTAACTCAATCTTCTGAATAATGTGCATAAACAGCGTGATTCAGTTTGTCTTTGGTGTTGCAACTATCTGTAGTAGAGCACTGAGAAGATGCGGTAATCTCGCTCAGAGTTACTCTCAGAAACTTCTCGAATCACTCGTAAGGTAAGACTCCTTGCTAGAAATTTTGGAACAAAGTTAGGAGCTCTCTGATTGATTGATTGATTGATTGTACTTTATTTATGTGTCATGCACAAAAAGTGTCAGACCCTTATGGGTTTATAAGACACCAGAAATACCGTTGCAGTGTTTTACAAAAGGACAAGTAAATCTTTTTTTTTTTTCTTTTTTTTTTTCTCGGTTCATTAGTAAACTATACACTTTGCCTTTTCTCACAAGCTTTGCAAATAAAATCTGCAATAGCAAAAGATCCTTTTCTGAAGCAGAACTCAAGTTTTTCACAGTCATCAAACCAGAAGAAGTCGGCATTAATCAAAGACATTTTTCTAAAAAGTAAATCTCTTCAGTCATCATCAAGCAGACAGTAAAACATGAAATGAATCTCATTCTCAGTTTCACCACCATTACACAACAAACACACTCTGTCTTCTTCACAAATGGCATTAAACCTACTCTCTGCTCTCTGAGAGGACTCTAAGAAGCTTTGTGAATACAGGCCCTGGCTGTTAACATGCAAAGAAGAAAATCCAGAAAAGAGGAATCATGATGGAAAAAAGCCTGTTTCTGCAGCAGCTGTTTGAGGCATTACACTAACTCAAAGAAATTGTCGGTCTTTATACCGATGGTTTCAGCTGACTCAGTTAGTTGGTAGAGGGCATCAGCATGCATGGTAAAAGGAGATTAAAAATACAGACAGAATCCAGGTGTTTTCGTCTTTTTATTATTTTATCTCTCTAACATGCTGGTTTTAGTTTTAATAAACAGAAAGAACAACCAGACCGAACAGCAGCAGAGAAATAAAACTCAGTTTGTAGGTGAATTACACAGGCTGGTTCCACAACATTCAGGAGCAGAGAATTGAATTCCTGCCCAACTTTTAGCACTAGGAAGGAGTATAGCTCTCAATTTATCCTCAGTGTGACCTTCACAAAGGTTTGCAGATGCACAGCCAAGTAATCGAGAGGTCTCACCATGTTCAGTCACTGCAGAGGAATAAAGAGAAATTATTCTTTCCATTTTTTAATAGTCTCAAAAGAACTACTGGATGGTAGCAGAGAAACATTCAGTGAGAAGCTGAACAGCTGCATCTTGAAGACTCACTTTTTACAGCAAGGCAGCGGTCCTGAACACCTGCACACTGCTGTGTCTCATTACAGGTTTGATCTGGTTGAGCACAGGTAAAACACTGCAGGCCATTTGGTTTCTGTTCTTCAGGAACTGAAACAGAAAGAGAAAAATATGTGACTTTGATGTACCTGAAAATGTCTACTGGAGAGGGTTAAAGATATTTTATCTTAGTGCAGGTGTGTTGTATGTGGCTGTGTGTGTGTATTTTGAAGTTTGCAAAGAGAAAACAAAAAAATAAACTTACAAGAGATATCTTTTCCGTTACAGTTGTCTGTCGAACAGCACTGAAGAGATTGAGTCAGCCTGTGAATACTAGAGCTTATTGATAATGTTTGGTTGCCTTCATTGCAGAGGGAAGATGGTGCACAGGTCCTTATGGTGTTATTCCCATTATACTGATTGTTTGTAAAACCTTGGCACAAAAAGTTAGAGGGTACATGGAGAAGATTTCATCTTTAATTGGCACAATAAATGACTTAAGATGCATTTTGAAAGTTCTTACCTTGAATGGCAAGTGTTACACACTGGACATCAGTAAAGTTACAGTGCTGTGGGTCTAAACCACGTTCATTCTGCACACACTCCAGAGCTCCAGCTGTAGAGAGGGGAAAGAAGGACAAACTGAATAAAATTAACACATGCTTTGGCAGCTTTACAGGACTAACGCAATATTTAAAAAAAAGTCAACAGACTCTAAATGTAACACAACAGAACACCTTCATCGGGTGCAGTGGTAAACAGTTCAAAATGCCAACAGAGAAACACATCCAGACTTTGTTGAAAGCAAAGTTCACAGTTCACAAAACATGATCCCTTACTGAACAAGAACCAGACAAATCACTCTGCTGTCAGTAAACCAAGTGTGGTTTTTTAACCAAATCTTTTCACATTGAATCAAAGTTCGCACTCCTGCTTTAAGCCTGATAGGAAAAAGTTAAGTTACCAGAGCTGAAGAGCATCCAGATGAGAGGGGCAGACAGAACCAGCTTCATCATGATGAGTTGATGAACAGACTGTGAAACTTCATCTGATACAGAGCCTCTGATTCAAAAGAGGAGGATACCTCCCTCTGTGGGTGTCTCCAACAGGAACTCTGAAACTCTGCAAACCAGGATTATAATCCACACCTGGAGTCGGAATAAATACATCAGCAACTGTGGAGAGAAGAAATGTAACAACAAAGTTCACCCTCAAACTGAGAAAGTTTATTTATCTGGATCATTTGTTGAAAATTGTTGTCAGTCTTTGCTGACTGCGTTTGCTTTCCAAACGAGTGTAAGGAACAGGCGATGATAATTCAGGGGATTTGTGTGTACAGTTCTGCACTCAAACTCAATCTTCTGAATAATGTGCATAAACAGCGTGATTCAGTTTGTCTTTGGTGTTGCAACTATCTGTAGTAGAGCACTGAGAAGATGCAGTTGACTTTAAGTAACCAAAGCTGAATGAAAATAATTGGATGTGCTCTGGTTGACTGTTTTGGTTTACAGTTTGGGAAATGTGAGTGGGGTTATGCAATAAGATGTTTAGTTTGTAAGTCTGGTAAAAGAGTGTAAGCAACAGAGAAAAACTGACAGATTGAATGGATCCTAGGCGGTTTGGGGTTAGATGCCACCTCTGCTTGTAGACAATGTTTCCTTGGATCAGACCCCAAACCTACTGATTCCTCTCCTTGTCCTCATGGAGTCCCTATCACATTAAGAGCAGATAAAGTCAAACACACTTATCAATTCTCTACCTCCTGATGAAATGACAAAAACGGGATACAGAAGTTCTGGATCAATGAGACAAGTCTGTCTGCTTGGTGTCCCACAGAAACCACAGGATGGCTTCACAAAGTCACCAAAGGGAACCTCTGAGGTCCAGGAATAAAACACACAGTACAAAAAAATGCAGAATAACCAAAATGCATCACACAGTAAGCACATGGCTGATGCTTACTAGGAGTGAGACAAGATACAAGACAGTAGGGGACAGTAGGACCAGACCAGATCATCCTACTGTCTATATAGAGATCTCCAATGCACCCTCTCCCTCCAGTTCAGAAAAACACTGTCCATTAACCCTGGCTTGAACAAGTGATTATATGATATAGAAGCTTGTACTGAGACATTTGAAAAAGGTAGAGAACATTGGGAGTGCAACCGTTTTTATTGCATTGATGCAGGTTATCATAAGAGAGGATGCAACTTCTAATTTCTTAATCTTTGTTAACTTTAACTTTTTTATCATATCCAAGAAATTTAGTTTTATTGAAGTTTCTTGAAACCTTGAGACCAAGGTGGGTTAAATGGGTCCTAACTACTTTAAATGGGAGAGATTTTAAGAAAGCACAGCCCAGAATATCTTTCAAGGGCATGAATTCACTTATGTCCCAGTTAATTGTGTATCCTGACCACCATCCTTACCACTGTTACATCACCTTTCCTTTTGACATCACTCAATCACATGTTCCAAAAAAGATGGGACCGGGGCATGTTTACCTCTGTTACATCACCTTTCCATTTAACAACACTCAATAAGGGAACTGAGGACACTAAAGGCCTTTGAACACTGAGTCAGGTTTATTTTTGTCCAAAACAGATGCAGGTTAAAAAAGACATTCATACCCATGTTGTGTCAATCTTGTTTGCACACTGGTGCCGAAACTTTCATCCGTCAGAACAAGTTTGATTTTCTGCATTTTTTCGCGATCCGTCCAGGTTGTTTTGAGGGTTGTTGAACTATTCAGGGATGTCGTAGGAATGAAGGCTTGTGTGTGTGTGTGTGTGTGTGTGTGTGTGTGTGTGTGTGTGTGTGTGTGTGTGTGTGTGTGTGTTTGTGTGTGTGTGTGTGTGTGTGTGTGTGCATCCTGATGTCTGAGCCTCTGACCGTCTCTCTAAGGCTGAACCCAGACGCCCTTTAGGAAACTCATTTCAACTGCTTGTATCCAGGACGTCATTCTTTCATCAGAACCCAGAGTTCATGAGCAGAGTTGCGGATTGGAACGTAGACAGACTGATAAATAGAGTGCCTTGCTATCTTACCCAGCTTCTGGTGCAACATCTGCATTACTATTGACATGTCCCCAATCCGCCTGTCAATCCCATGATCCATTTGACCCTCTTAGGATTGAAAGGAGGGTAGTGATGATATTTCTGCAATCTTTCTCATTTTCATTTCATGCAAGTCCACAAATCAGGCTTCCAAAAATATTTTCACAACTTGTCTCCAAAATCCTTTCACAAGTGTAACTCCTTAACATTAATGGGACCAATTTTAAACCAATAGATGGGATTGATTATTGAGGTTAATTTCATTCAAATAACAACTTTGCTTTAGTTGAAACAGGGATATTACCCAGTTACAAGCCTGAAACGAAAACAACACTGTGTATTTTTTGGATTTTCTTGAGGAGACAATCTATATAACCAAAATGATAAGAAATAATTTCCTGCCTGAAGACCACTTTTTTTCCTTCAGGTAAAAGGGAAAAAGCCTAGTAGGTGGTAGTGTCATGTTAATGAAGACATTAACAGCTTTTCTCTGTATTGACAGTTTGGATGGAACGAGCTGCACACCTCATGTTCTGGAGAGGAATGAAAGTACATGTCTTCAACTTCTTTGTTGTTTGTAACAGCTGATCTGTGCTGGAAGCAGAGGAGGACATTCAGACATACAATCTCCTGTTTTGTCAAAGTCCAATGTTGGCAGGTATGATTAAACTTCAACAACATATTCCACTTTTAATGACAATTACTGTCTCAAAATTATTCAGTTTTCATGATGAGTATCTTAAGTACTCTCTTCTTCTGCCATGTCCTCCTGCAGTGAGATTCATGGGCAGATACCAGCTTCTGGCAGTGTCCTCAGTTTGAGTCCATTCCTCATAAGCCAATGTACGTCCCCCAGTTCACTAATGTTCTTGTGTTTGTGTGCTGCAACCATCTTCTTCAAATCCCTCCACACATTTTTGGGGTTCAAGTCTGGTTACTATGACAGCCACTTTAGAATACTCCGGGACTTCTTCTGAGACTGAGCCTTGGTGGACTTTAAGGTCCTGCTTGAAGGTCCAAGCTTCAGCTTCCTCAGAGATGACAGGACCTCCCAGGATTTCCGGATACTCAATTGAATCCACCTTGCCCTCCACACATTGCAAATTTCCAGTGCCAGTCAAAGCAAAGCAGCCCCAGAGCATCTCATGACACCACCATGTTTCACTCCAGGGAAGTGTTCGCTTTATTCCTCCAGAATACAATATAATTCAAAGATTCTGAGAATCTGGCATTTGAATCAGGCCAGTACCTACAATAAACAACCTCTCATCATGGTTAAAACCCAACTGGAAGTTGACTATTTCATTAGAATGTTTTGGACTTGATCAGGGTTCAAATATTAATTAAAAAAAAAAAGTCCAAGGGGTTTAATTCCATTCTCTTCAACTCTTCTACAGTCATTATGCAATGGTCAAATGACCGTAGGTTGAACTTTGACCCAGATGCACCAGGGTTAGAGTTAGGGTTAGTTATTGTGAATGTAAAATGAGGATGGGGGATGTAGAGTCAGATTACTGATCCAACGAGCAGGGTCTCCAGAGAGACTGAGTCCATGGGGAGAGTGTGGCAGAGAGGCTGAGCTGGGGCGGCGTTGCTGGACAGGAACGGGAGACACTGGAAGCAAGGAGGGCAACAAAGATTAGTAAAAGGTTTATGTTCATGAGGCGAATCAATCAGAATCTTAACAGAACATCTGATAGCCGAGGTACCACAAACACTGAGGAATAATCTGGCGCTGGACTCTGCTCCTCGTCTGCTTAAAAGCCTGCGGTGATTGGCTTGATTGAAGAAAGGTGCACAGGAACGCCAGAGAGAGCCAGCGCTGGAACAAAAGGTGCCGCCCACAGCTCTGAAACAGAAGGGATGATGAAAAATACTCCACAGCCACTCAGGATATGGCCTTGGCTAGTGATGTTCTGTTTCATTTGATCCAGTCATGTCATGCCATGTCCTTGACTGAGCACACTTGCACACAAATATTTGCCATAACCTGAGATGCTCCTTCCTGTCAACAAGAAACAGGTTTAATTTTGTACATACAATTGTCGTGATTTTATCTGGAAACTGGACCCAGGAGAAACACTCCTGGTACTGGTATCAATTTATTGTCTAGAGGAATACGAATAAATAATGATGTGATGATGGGACAAGTGCAGATTACCACTGTGTTACATAATCTGTTCTTTTAACAGCAGTCAATAAGCAAAGGGACCGGGGCATGTTTACCCCTGTGTTACATCACCTTTCCTAGGTGTCTTTAAGGGCAAACTTAAAACATACATTTTTAACCTAGCTTTTAAATGCAGTGTTGATACTCAGATTTAGATACACTTTTTGTTCTAGTTAAAATGATCTTTATGTCCCAACGGCAATCTATGCATGATGTGTTATTAAAATAGAGTGAAAAATATCTGCTGTCTACAGAAAGAGTAAACACCAACCGATCCTAGCGTTTGCCATCCACTTTGATAAGTCAATAAAATCCTGCCCTGCTGTTCTGCCTGCCTCAGGTGTGCACTAGCCCTGATTTAATGCGTATAACCAAGAGGGATCCAAGTACACTGGAGAACGGCAGAAAAGCTAAGTAGAATGTGTCTTGGCATTGCCTTGCTGAAATAAGCAGGGACGTTCCTGAAAAAGACGTGGCTTGGATGGCAGCATATGTTGCTCCAAATCCTGTATGTACCTTTCAGCATTAATGGAGCCTTCACAGATGGTCAAGTTAGCCATGCCATGGGCGCTAACACACCGCCATACTATCACAGATGCTGGCTTTTGACCTTTGTGGTGATAACAGTCTGGATTGTCCTTTTCCTCTTAGCCTGGAGGACATGACATCCATGATTTCCAAAAACAATCTGAAATGTGGAATCGTCAGACCACAGCACACTTTTCCACTTTGTGTAAGTCCATCGCAGATGAGCTCGGGCCCAGAGAAGACGGCGGTGTTTCTGGGTGTTGTTGATATATGTCTTTGTCTTTGCATGGTAGAGTTTGAACTTGCACTTGTAGATGTAGTGATGAACTGTGTTAACTGACAATGGTTTTCTGAAGTGTTCCTGAGCCCACATGGTAATATCCTTTACACAATGATGTTGGTTTTTAATGTAGTGCTGCCTGAGGGGTCAAAGGTCATGGGTATTCAATGTTGGTTTTCAGCCTTGCTGCTTACATGCAGAGATTTCTCTATATTCTCCGAATCTTTTGGTGATATTATGGACTGTAGATGATCAAATCCATAAAAATTGTAAATCGAGAAACATTGGTCTTAAACTGTTGGACAATTTGCTAACACAGTTGTTCACAAAGAGGTGAGCCTCTCCCCATCCTTGCTTGAGAACAACTAAATCTTTTCAGGATGCTCCTTTTATATCCAATCATAACACTCACCTGTTTCCAATGAACCTGTTCACCTGTGGAATATTCCAAACAGGTGTTTTTTGAGCATTCCTCAACTTTCTCAACTGTCTCAACTTTATTGGAATATGTTGCAGGCATCAAATTCAAAATTACTGAATATTTTCAAAAACAAAAATTTAATTAGTTTAAACAAATTTCCTGACTTTATGTTGTATTCAATGGAATATAGGTTAAATGGGATGATTTGCAGATCATTGTATTCTGGTGGTGGGTGGTTCTGAGGGTGGTGAGTGCCTCAATGACCCTAGGAGCTATGTTGCAAGGGGCAGTAAGTTCTGGTTGAAGAGGTGGAGAGGAAGGCAGTTAACTCCCAGACTTGACTGCAAAATGCCCAAAATTGGTTGCAAAACACTCAAATTATCTTAATTCCCAGTTCAAGAGGCTGATTCTGAAATATCAGAGTGGTTAGTAGACAATCTGGCATCCAAAGTGTCAGCACTCATGGGGGTTTCCAATGGTTCCTGAGTTATTGTGGCATGTGAAGCCAGATTTCAGTGCCACAAAAGCAGAATCCAGACAGGACAGAGAAAGTTTTATAAGAGACACTAACAACTTTTCTTTTAATCAGACTCAGGTTCTGACTCACAGTGCTTGGAGAACAAACAGGTTGTGTGGAAACATTTTTAAAATATACTTCATTTGCTGGAGCAACTTCAGTCATGATCCAGATAAATAAAATGTTATCAGTTTGAGAGTGAACATCGTTATAATTTCTTCTCTCTATGGTTCATAAAGTTTCAGAGTTCCTGTTGGAGACGCCCACAGAGGGAGGTATCCTCCTCTTTTGAATCAGAGGCTCTGTATCAGATGAAGTTTCACACTCTGTTCACTGACTCATCATGATGAAGCTGGTTCTGTCTGCCCCTCTCATCTGGATGCTCTTCAGCACTGGTAACTCAACTCTTTCCCATCAGGCTTAAATCAAGAGTGAGAACTTTGATTCAACGTGAAAAGATTTGGATCAAAACAACACTTGGTTTACAGACAGCAGAGTGATTTGTCTGATTCTTGTTCAGTAAGGGATCATGTTTTGTGAACTGTGAACTTTGCTTTCAACAAAGTCTGGATGTGCTTCTCTGTTGGCATTTTGAACTGTTTAATAGAATGACCACTGCACCCGATGAAGGTCCTCTGTTGTGTAATGTTAAGAGTCTGTTAACATTCCTTTATTGCAGCAGTCCTGTAAAGCTGCCAAAGCATTTGTTTTTATATTGATACAAATATTTTTCCCTCTTTCCCCTCTCTGCAGCTGGAGCTCTGAAGTGTGTGCAGGATGAACATGGTTTAGATCCACAGCCCTGTAACTCTACTGATGTCCAGTGTGTAATAATTGCTGTGCAACGTAAGAACCATAGAAAATGTGTCTTTAGGTCATTTATTGTGTCAATTTCAGATAAAAAAAAATCTCCTGCACATTTCATTGTACCCTTTAATGTTTTGTGCTAAGGTGCCAATAAAGCAGGTGACAACACCACCAGTAGGACCTGTGCTCCATCTTCCTTCTGCAGTGAGGAACACCAGTTATTTTCACTGAGCTTTAGTGATATAAAGATGACTTCATCTCTGAAGTGCTGTTCCACAGATGGCTGCAACAGCAAAGATATCCCTTGTAAGTATGTTTTTCTGTTTTCTCAGCCAGGAAAGTATGGCTTTAAAAATTTCTTTGCAAATTTAAAGTCTGTTCTTTTTTCTTAAAAACAAAAGGTCTCAAAAGATATCTTCAACCCTGTATATTTAACATTTTCATGTAAATTTGTGTCACAAATCGTTCTCCTTCAGTTTCAGATCCTAATGAGCAGAAACCAAACGGCCTGCAGTGTTTTACCTGTAATCCACCAGGTCCATCTTGTAACAAGACGAGTCTAGAGTGTTTTGGCATTGAGGACCGCTGCATTGTTGTGAACAGTGAGTCTTTATGATGCAACTGTTCGGCTTGTCTCACTGAATGTTTCACTGCTGCCCTCCAGTGGTGCTTTTAAAACTAAGAAGAAATGGAAATAATTTCTTTTTTTTTTTATCTGCAGTGACCGAACATGGTGAAACTCTTCCAATCTATGGCTGTGCATCTGCAAATCTTTGTGAAGATCACGCTGAGATGAAAATTAGGTCTTTATCCTATCAATCGATCCATGATGACAGACTAAAATTCTCTGCTCCTGAATGTTGTGGAACCAGTCTGTGTAACTGAGCTCCAAACTGGATCGCCTTGTGTACAAATTGTGCTCTAAAAATAAACTTGCCTTGCCTAATAAAGCGACCAGCTTTGTGGGATGGTTTGATGTATGTTGTGTTTTGTGTCCTTGTTGCAGGTCACAGGCTGAGATCCTGTGTACAGATAAGAATCCTGTTCAGTGCAGCTTTGCTTTGTAGACTTTTATTCTACATATTCAAAATCACACATTCATTTCTTACTATCAGTATTTTCCTTAACTGCAGTATAACATTTTCTTCATCTATATGAAATCCATAACATCAAATCACATCAAAATGAAACAAAAATACTTAGACCTGGGATCAACTCACTTTAGGCGTTAAAATCAAAGCACCAGTTTCTCATGCTTTTGTTTAAACCAGTATAGAATATAGATCTTATTGAGCTTATTCACACACTTAAAGAAATATACACTAGCATGTTGCTAGATACAAAAGTGTATGAGCTGAAAAGTGATAACTGTCATCAGTTCAAATCAAAGCACACATTTGTGATCGCTAAGACCATGGCTGCTAACAGTCACGCATTGGCCGGGACACACGCATTTCATTGGCTTCACATGCTCTCAAGCCACACCCCTGATTCCTCAATTGTGGTGCGCAATTTTATCACATTGAACTCTTAAATTCTTACCAAGGGCCTTTACTCGCCATTACGGCTTCTATTTAACTGTTCTTATTACATCCATGACATTACATTAAAAAAAGAAAAACATACACATACCATGAAACGGTTGGTCAAACCTCAGAATCAAGAGGAACAATGCAGTTTTCGTCCTGGTTGTAGAACACTGGACCAGCTTTACACCCTTGCAAGGGTACTAGAAGGGGCATGGGAGTTCGCACCACCAGTCCACATTTGCTTTGTGAATCTGGAAAAGGCTTTTGACTTTGTCCCCAGAGGTATCTTTTGGGAGTTGCTCTGGGATAAGGAGTCGATGGCCCGTTTTTACAGGCTGTTCGATCTCTTTTTCCAGATTGAGAATTTGGTCCATATTGCCAACAGTAAGTCAAACTCGTTCCCAGTCAGGGTTGGACTCCACCAGGGCTGCGCTTTGTCACCAACCTGTTTATTACTTTTATGGACAGGATTTCTCATGGCAGAGGGAGTCAGGTTTGGGGGTCTGAGGATCCCATCTCTGCTTTTTGCAAATGATGTGGTCTTATTGGCCTCACAACAATGCCGTGTCAACCCTGGACCCCCTCTGCTTACTGGGATCCACCAATCAGAAAAAAGGCACAGAAGAGGTTGTACTTCCTCTTACAGCTCAGGAAGTTATCATCTTCTACACCTCCATCATCCAGTCTATCCTGTGCACCTCTATCTCTGTTTGGTTTCCCTCTGCCTCCAAACAAGTCAGGCACAGATTTCAACAAACTGTTAGGTCTGCAGAAAAAAACCATTGGAGCCAGCCTGCCCTCCATCCAGCACTTACACTGGTACAGAACCAGGAAGCGAGCTGGCAACATCTCTGCAGACCCCACTCACCTTAGACACAACGACGTCACAGAGCTCTGTGCATCAGAAACTAGAACTCATATTCCTCATTTACTACTACAGCCTGTTTGTCTGTCCCCCTTTGCACATTCCCTTCATTGCAAATTGCACATTTTTCTTTAATGACTTCATGGAGGGGATTTTGCAGAAGTAAAGAGCCTTGTTTAGGCACAGATTAGAATCAATTCCTCAACAGAGAGCTTCATGTGCTGTTTTCTACAGTGACGCTGAAGTACAGTACTGCTCTCATCAAAAGAACTTGTTTATTCACAATTAAAAAACATGATACACATTATAAAAACATAAAGAAATAGGAACTCTTTGGCTTTAGGCTGCAGTTTATAATGATGATATGATTAAATTCTAGGCATTGGATTTTGAAACATAGTGGTGTCTTTTCAGTGCTATCAGAAGGTACAACGCCCCTTCCCTTGAAGACTTGAAATGAAGGACCTTTTCTTAAAGACATTTTGAACAAGTGAAATCAACATGCTCAGTTCATCCCCTTCGCTTACAAATGAATTGAATATTTATTCTACAGAAGGCTGTGAAGCACAGAGCATTTTCCCAGGAGGTTAAAGCTCTTCTTTCTTCTTCAGGATTATCTGCCGCACCATTTCTGCTATTTTTGGTCGAAGTTCTTTCACAGAAACTTTAGGTCCCCATGCATCCACCACTTTGCCGTTAACATCGATGAGATACTTCCAGAAATTCCAGTCAGGTTCCTTTCCAGAGGACTCTGCAGAGAATAAGAGAATAAACACACTGAAGCTTCAACAAAGTAAAATAAACATAAGATATTCTTATATTTGAAACCTTTAGCCAGAAATAAAAGAAACTCAACTTCTGCACCTACACTTACCTACAAGATACTTGTACACATTGTTGCTTCCAGTTCCGACAACAGCGATTTTACTGAACAGAGGGAACGAGACGCCGTAGACTCTACGCACGAAGCTGTCGATCTCTTTATCACTTCCTGGCTCCTGCTGCCCAAACTGGTTACAGGGGAAAGCCAGTACATTGAAGTGATACGGCCCGAAGTCTCGCTGGAGCTGCTGCAGGTCTTTGTAGTGCTCCTCAGTGAAGCCACATTCACTGGCAACATTCACTACTAGTGATACCTAAAGCCAGAGTAACACAGCATAAATGAAAACAACTAAAAGAAAAAAAGAAAAATATCCTGAATGATGACAGAAGGGCATGAAATGGGGGTCAGCAGGAATTTTCTATTTTGATAGCAGAGCCCATCTTCACTTTCTAGACTTTAACCTCAATATTTTAAACTCTATTTAAAAAAAGAGTTACAGTGTACCAAAAATTTAAATTAAGATAACACAAAATATGAATTAATATTCTGATTGGATAATGTCCTTGTGGCATCCATAACAGGGAATATATCTTACTCTGAAACGCATTAAATACTTTTGAATACGTTTTTGAAAGTCTTTCAGGTGTTTCATCAAGGTGTGGTTAGTGTGGTTAATATTGCTCTCACATTCACAACAATATCACCCAGTACTGACATACCCTAACCCATGCTTCCACATCCCCACAGCCACGTGAGAAGAAATCACAGACACGTGAAGTACCTCATTACAGTTTTTTCAAGTATTTAATTACAGTTTCTGATAAATTCTCTAAACACACTCAAGTTTTTGACTGATTTTGGCTGATGCGAACACTAAGAGCTTCAGAGATACACTTATTCCTTATTTCATCATTAGTGTTAATAGTTCAGATTTTGATGCTAATTGGTCTATTAGTTAAAAAAATAACCTCACTAGTTAACGAGAAGGTCAAAAATACCTCACCAAGTGTTACTTGTGACATTTTGGTCATTACTAGTGAAAAAGAGGCTTACTAATTGACTTGTAATATCAATTACAAGTTGGGAATAAGTGCTACTTGTATCACTAACAGAAATTTCACATTAAAGACTAGCTTAGTCTAGCTTATGGTTATGCTTAATCATGTGAGAATAATTACAAAGGTAATAAATCATGTGGGAAAGAGTCTGAGTTCAGTCTGTGGTAAAATCAGAAAAAAACAGGAAATATTCCCACATGACAAAAAAAACCCCACTAACTTCATAGTTTAATAAAATAAAGCTGAAAATAAATTATCAGCAGTTTAGTTAATGTTGTTTTTTTCTGTAATGGCCCATCGATTAAAGTAAACACTAATTTAAGCTTAAATATCTGATCAGATCTATTCTAGCGTTGTTCCCTTTTCAACATTTCAGGACATGGTTAGAGGTGGATCGGTACATGTCAAAGCACAGAAACAGTGCAGTATGTTAGTAGAGGAAGGACAGCAACTCATCATTTCTCTGGTTAGCACACGCACTCTTCAAATTTAACCTTCCATAAACAAGAACAAAACATTTAACTTGAGCTGACACCTAGTGCCATGAAGAAGAAGTGTAATACTTTAGAAAACCTCACTGAGTTTGACACAAAATGGTTTTCAGAATACGTTCAAGGGAGCATTCTTTGAAGTGTTAGTTAAAAGTACAGAAAACCTATTTTTTAATGAGTTTAAATTATGGCTACTTTCAATTCATTTATACACATAATCAAAGTGAGCTAAATTGGAAATGAAATGTGTCACGATTTAATGTATTTTTTGTCATTTGAATAAATATTTGCAGTTTTACCACGATGTGTGGTGTATTTCTTTTCAACAAAAACAACCCAGTTAACAGTCTGCAAATTCAGTGTGATAAGTTTGTTCATTGTCTAAGTCAAATTCAACAGTGTCCACAGCAGCAGCAGGTAAATGCATCAGCCTATTGTGCAGGGATTAAGGCTAATCTGGTTTCAGATTCGTACCTTGTATGAATGAAAGGGGAGCTCCCCAGGCCTCCTGCCACGTATGCTAGCGGTGCTACATGATGAGACATCCCAGCAAGACTAAAAGGATCTGATGCTCTGCAGTGCGGCTTGTGTTAGTGATGTTACAGCTACGAAACAAATACTAAGAGGGAGAAAAAAACATTTCCATGCAACATTCAGTCATGCAGGCAGGCTGACATGCAGAGAGGGTTGCTGCAAGTAAATACACGAACATCCAGGTTCTGATGTTAAACTGCAGGTTTTAAGTAGCTTTTCTGGGACACTAACTTACCGAACCTCGGTATTTCTCCAGGGACACTAACTTCCCCCTGCTGTTTACCAGTTTAAAAGTGTAAAAGTCTTTCTGTTTGCTCTCAGAGAGGCTGAATAAAGTCAGAAACACGGCGAGCGCTCCAGGACGCATCTTTGCACTCTCAAAGTGCCAACGCAACACCGGGAAACTTCTTCAAACCTCTCCGGATCCCCCTTTAATCCGACAAGAAGAACTAAACTTCCGATACAGACCGGATTTAACAAAATAAGAGCCTAAAAATTTTTTGGGAAAAGGTAATTTTTAAAAAATATTTTCAACAGTTTATATAGATTTCAGTGTAAATATATGACAACGAAACTGACAGAAAAACACATTACTAAAATGATTAAATATCCAAAGTGTTTATTATAATGTGAAAAGTATTTTCCCCTACACTGAAGTACTATCCACAGCGAACGCAGTACAACAAAAGATAAAATAATAAAAATAATAAACAAGGCAGAAAATAAAAATGGTATTCAAAATACAGGAGATATATAAAATACATATAATAAGAAAAATGTGGACTGTGCAGAATTGAGACCTATCATATCCAGGAATAAAAAAAAACTATCAGAATAAAAATTTAAGTTCATTTTCAGGAATGTACTAATCCTACTACAAATCATCACCAGGAGAAGCACTTTGGAATTCGTACACTGTCTTTGAGGACTTTAGAAATACTTTTTGAGCTAGAAATAACTGTCCCCCCAACATTTGTTTAAAGAAAATGTTATTCAAGAGAGACGTGTCTTTCAAAAAAGCTAGGACCAGTATACAATATAGATGTTTTTCAGTTTGGGGAGTTAAAATATGGAACAGCCAGTAAATTATCAGAGTTAAAACAACAGGTAAATCAAACAATTAAAATTAATAAAATATGATTATTTTCAGATGCTAATATAACTGGACTCACGCATGTCATCATTAGTATCATTACACGTCATTTTCTGTTGTTACTCCCAGTTTTGTGTTTAATTTGTAGCAATATTATACATATAATTATTTTCATTTGTGTCTTTTATTCTGTTACTACATTTTGCACTTCTTTCATTTAAACTGCTATACCAAAACAATGTCCCCCAATGCAGTATCACTAAAAGAATATTCCAGTCTATGTTCTATAAAAAAATTAGGAATGGTTTATTTGGACCGGGGTATTACAAACATAAAAAAACAATCCTGAGATTCAGTATCAAAATAAAACAATAGCGCTCCTGTATTCTGAACTGTACTGCAGCAGGAGACGCTCAGGTCTGGTCTTTGAACGCAACACGTGACACGCCCCTTTTCGTGATCACTGGTATTCCCACAATGCAGCGGGATAAAGTATTAACATGGCGTCACTGGTTGGTGTTGTGATCAGGGCCGAGAGGTTTAAAAAACAGAATCATGGAGACAGATAATCACTGATTCAAATCATCTTCGGAGCTGGGAAGTAAGTCACTTAAAAACATTTATTGTTTAAGCGGTGGGAGTGTTATTTTCTCTGTCCCTCGTGACTTGCTGCTGCGTGGAAACCAGTGTTATTTATCTCCCGTTAGCTAGCTCAGCCGGACGACCGCCGGGGGCACAGCAGCTAATGGTTGTAAGCTTCTGAGGGCAGATAAATGTAAAGAGTCTCAAAGAAGTAAGAGTTAACGATTCTCAGAACACGAAAAACAGCCTATGGTTTTATGTAGCACACATTAATTCATGTGGAGTGCCTGCGTGTGTGATGCCCTCTTCGTCTTCGCCTCTGTTTTGGAAGTTGGGCTAACGTTAACTCTGGTGTTATGTCGGGTTTTGGTTCCCTTGCAGTTTCGTTTTTCGGTAACTCGAAACAAACGTTAGCTGATGTGCAAGCCTGGCATGTTTCTGATACCCAGTCGCCTCGCGGTGCAACGTAAAAGAAACTTAAGGATAAATAACGCTAACGACTATAGAGGGAACTGCATGGGACACAGTTGGAGGGGTATACAAACTCTCTAACATAACCGTAAAATTGAGATAAGTTCTGACTGACAAAAATAACAACATGTATATAAAAATGCCTTATTTAGTATCAGTAATGATAACGAACACACTTGCGTGTTAATTTACGGGCCAACCTTCCATTGTGTATTAATTTCCCTTTACAACATGTTCATGCCTGCATTCTGGACAGTGTTAATGATGAGTTTAAAGGCACCAGGAGTGCTAGAGGCTCGATTCTAGGCTTTATGTTGGCTTTCCAATTGCTTTGTTGTAGTTTTACATGATTTACAGTCAAAGGTATTAGTCTCTTTTATTCATATTAGGGTGTTGGAAAACATTTAACCCATCCTTTGTCTGATATGCTGGCAAATTTCAGCTGTTTTCTCTGTCACCACCCCCTCTTCGGCGCTCAGGAAGCAATCACGTTTGAAACGTCCGCCACTCTTGTTATAGAACAAAGTTGTATTTCTGCACTTAAATGACAACTCATGAAATATTAATGCACAGTTTTTCCCCAAAACAAACACAAAGCAATCTACAATTTCATTTGGCAGATACTTTTTTCCAAAGCGACATACAACACACAAAGCAGTCCTAACATCATAGAACAGGGAGGATGCCTCTGTTTTGTAATTCTCATGTTTAGTGAAATTGATCAAACCTTTGTCCCTCATGTTTAAACCTGGAACAACTCCAGCACAAGTTTACGTCACACTTATAAACTTTGCCCAAAATTTTAACCTCATAATTATTTGTAAAATATGAATAAGTACAGTATCATCCCTTTAGGAATAGTTCTTGTAATCCAGACAGCGTGTTAGATCAGCTTTCGGGACTGAAGATAGGAGACTTTTTGCCTTGTATTAAAGAACTGCACGCTCTAACTCAAAGTAAAAAAAAAAGCTCTGAGTAGTTTTGCTGTATTATAAGTTTTTTTTTTTAATTTAACAAGAGTGAAATCATGCTGTACTTGAGATTTGTATCGTGTGTGAGTTAAAAAACGTAACCTGATAAATTATAATCCCCTGATAGCTGGGGAAAAAAACTTTGTTATTCATGTAAAGCTCTGATTTACAGCAGAAAATAAATCTTTAACAGATCACACAGAATATAGCTGTTAGAAGTTGAACTAGAACAAAGAAAAGTGGCTGGCTCTCAACTGTACTGTGTGGCTACTTTCTTTACCAAAACTTTCTAATCATATAGTAGAGGAATATAAACCATTTATGACAATTTAGCAACTGAAAATCCTGAGCCTTGGAAGTAAGGCTGGACAATATGGCCTAAAAATTAAATCCCTGATATTTTTCCCACAACACTCGATTTAGGATTTTAATGGATTTATTTAACACTCTCAGTGATACAAAAATGACATGAATGAAGTTTTGCCTCTATGTTGTCAAAATATTTTCCCAAACCAAACAGAATTTCCCTCTTAAAGTTAAAGAGGGTTTCATAAAATATTGATTATGTGGTTCAAACCTAGGCAGGTTAGCCTTTAAAAGTCCTCGTGTAAAACTTGACAGGGCCTACCATCATGAAAACTGCGCATTTTTTAAAATATTGCAACAACTTAAAATTGGACTAAGGCAAGAAATAATAATCTTGATTTTAATTTTCAAAAATTTTCTGCAGAAAATATTTTGAATTAATCTATATATTACCCAGCCCTATTTGGTAGTTCTAGTGTTAAAACTGCCATTAAAACGTTCTTTTATCATTTAAGGTGGTTGGCAAAAGTAAAATCTGTCCAGACAGCACTTTGAAACAGTGATTCGTGCTTTAATATTGTCCCGTGTAACACTTTATTACTGGAGTGAGTCGGTCCCTACTCTCTCATCTGCAGTTGGTTCAAAATGCCGCTGCACGACGTTTAACTGGTACTCGTAAAAGAGAGCACATTTAATACATACATTTCATTTCTTATAAAGAAAGTTGGCACATGCATTTGTTGAATTGACCTCACTTGGACCACTAGAGCAACATTTAATGCTTCTCCTTTTTTTTTTTTTTTACGCCCAAAGACTTTAGGTGGCCAGCCTCCCTGGTCAACCTCAGCACAGTGTTGACCCCACCAGGGACACAAGCCAAAGGAAAGTAGGAATGGACGAGCCCAAAAGTCCATTCAAGTCAAGCAAACAGTCTCAGCCCAGAGGGGCCAAACAAGGTGAGAAGCCAAACAAGGAGGCTCCTGCTCATAGAGAGGGTACCAAGTCTGCGCCCCGCAGACAAGACAACCTCCCAGCTGCAAAGGATGAGCACAATTTAGGGAGCCAGGGAAGCCGCGGACCAGGCAAAACTTTCACAGATACCCCCCTGGACAAGAGGAGAGGACGACCCCCCAGGCTGACTAGACTAACTGGAAGGACAAGTTCTGGGGAGCGAGGAAAGGGAAAAGTGGCAAGCCCCCAACAGCAGCTGATGGCACAGACAGTGGACTCCAGGGCATCTCTGTCTGCAGACAGCAGCCCCTCAGCAAACGGAGAGACCAGCCCTCCTGCTGCCTTGGGCACGTCTGAGAAAGGACTCACAGAGAGGGCAAAGAGTTCCACTGCAGCCGCAGCAAAGGAGAAATCCCAAGGTGGGTTTGTAGGAGGCTTTTTATTGGGGTTTTATTTCATCTTCTTCCACTAATGTGTCTCTAATCTGCTTAATCTTTGTTGATTGAAGGGTTGAAAACTGCTGCCCTGATGCATCAGTCTGTGGAGCGCACACAGAGGAGGCCCAGTGTGGAGGACGGCCCTTTGACAGAGCAACAGCTGGGCCTCCGACAAGCAGAGGAACGCCTGTACAGAGACTACATCCACCGACTGCTGAAAGTAAGGAAAAATAGCCGACATGTAGTCGATGATTGCCCAGCTCTATTCAAGTGTTTAAAGATCCAAACACAAATCTTTTCTGTCGATCGGAGGGACATGAGTGCAATAAAATGCTTTCAGACTCATTATTTCAGTCAAAGTAGACCACAACAGGCGTAGTTTTTTGATGGTTGTGGAGGAAAATTGGTAGATTTTATTTTTGAGGATCAAACAGAGAAGTTAGCTGTCTTTATGTGGAAAAATGAGCCAGACATTTAGAATTCTAAGCATGTTTTTTTTTCATAACTCGTAAAAATGCCTGAAGCAGACCTTTAAATGATATAAACAGTGGATGAACAAGATTAAAAATAAAATCTTAATTTGTCTAAAATTGCAAATAAATTTCACAGAATACAAAGATGGTTTTATGTTTAGATCCGTAGTGGTGTGGCAGTGATATTATTATTATGAGTATGCACTTACTCATTCACAGTCTGTTATTTTAGCCAGCTGCAGCTGTGTAGCTCTTAGCTGTGATCAGTTCTTTTCTCATTAGTCTGGTTTTACATTGTTGTTTATAGAATATACTCCCGTTTCAGTAAACTTATTTGTAATTACCATGTGATTATTCCAAAGACTGTATAAAATCTGGACGTAGTCTCCGCGATGTCACCCGTCTGTTCCTGATACAGTCAAACAAAGCCAATCGTTGGACAGGGCCATCTTGGATATGACACGGACGTTATTGTTTGAAACGATCGTCGCTGTTGAGGTGATCATGTCTGCATGCTTGTGCTCGTGCATGAAACAAACTGGACTTTATGGCTGAAGCGTGCTTGAGCACGGTACATTTAGCCATTGTGACCGTGCCCTCAATCAGAATCAGTGAAAACACAAATGAAATGTATCTTGGGGGCAATTTGGTGAAAACAAACTAACAGACCAAAGGAACGATAAAAACATGCAACTGCTAACATCACTTTTCCCTTTTCTTTGATTCTGCAGCAGTCTCCAGAGTACCCGAACTATCAATACTTATGCAAGCTCTGCTCCGTGCACATTGAGAACATTCAAGGAGCCCACAAACACATCAAGGAGAAGAGACACAAGAAGAACATCATGGTACGGTTGTTCATTGTAATCATCCAGCTGAATGGGCTTGGTGTAAGGCATTAGAGTGATATATTTTGTGTGTTCTGGTTGTGGCATATTAGGAAAAACAAGAGGAGAATGTACTGCGTGCCCTGCCGCCTGCTTCTGCTGCCCAGTTGAAGGCGGTGGACGCAGCAGTCCTAGAAACAGCCACAGTGCACGGCATCTCTGAGGAGGATTTTGAGATTCGGAAGGCCGTGGTTGTCAGGATGGAGGAGATCATTAAGAGGCACCTCTCAGGTATGCCAGTCCTAAGCGTCTTCTTTTCGTTAGTAGCACTTCGTATTTCTTCTGGGTGTGATACGCTGCTCTAGCCCTTTAAATTAATCATCCTCTTCTCCTTGTTCTCCAGCTTGTTTTCTCCGTCTCTACGGATCGTGTCTTACCCGATTTGCCTTCAAAACAAGCGATATCAATATAGATGTCACCCATCCTGCTTCAGTAAGTCTGAATTTTCACAAAATAATGGTGCAGTAAACGCGTAATGATGCAACATGTGGACTGGTATTAACTTTTACTCTTTCTCTCTTAACTTTCTAAGATGACACAACCCGAGGTCTTAATTCAAGTGCTGGAAATCCTTAAAAACAGCTGTAAGTTTTACCATAGATAAAAACTTTGTCTTGACTTTTGCTTTGTTTTGAAATTCTAGTAAACAAATGTGCTGCTGTTTCTGTTTCTGTAAAACCTACTGATTGGATTTACTGTTTGTAGATCTTTATTTTAGATTATTAACAGTTTCCCTCCCTGTTTTCTCTAGCTGAATTTTCTGAGGTTGAGTCTGATTTTCATGCCAAAGTTCCTGCTGTCTTCTGTCGGGATGTCAGCAGGTGAGTACAAGCTTGAATGCACAAATACCTGGTTATTTTTCTGTCTGTTCAAGTGAATTTTGAGTTATTGATATTTCAAAAATGTGTCAGTTTAGAAATTGTACCCGTTCATTCACTTCTATCTCCCTCTGTATCTCTGCAGCGGTCTGTTGTGCAAAGTGAGCGCAGGCAATGATGTCGCCTGTCTCACCACCAATCACCTGGCAGCCCTGGCAAAACTGGAGCCTAGACTGGTTCCCCTGGTGCTAGCATTCCGCTACTGGGCAAGGGTAAGGCCAACACCAACAGTGACTCATCAGCTGAAACCAGAAAGATAATAATATTAGCTTCAGTATATGTCTTTGTTTTCATCATCAGCACCTCCATACCTGCTAAAACAAGACATACTTCTCCCATATGCTGATTGTAGAGTCACTGAAAGCTGTTTTTCTTTGCATCACTGCAGCTGTGTCACATTGACTGCCAGGCTGAGGGTGGCATCCCCTCCTACTCCTTCGCCCTCATGGTCATCTTCTTCCTGCAGCAGAGGAAAGAGCCCATCCTCCCTGTCTACTTGGGCCGCTGGGTAGGTGAAGTGTAAGCAATACGATGAATGTATTCACACAATGCTGAAAGAGACAAATGCCTCTGTGGCAATGAAAGAGTTGTTCTATTTTGGCATCCTGCATTAACCGCTGGAAAGAACTTTACTGCAATGTCTAGATAACCGTAGGCTGGAACATTTTGTTTTGCTGTGGTTTTTCATCTTCAGAAAAATGCACTTGCTGTCAGTCTAACATGGCCCTGAGGGAGATTATCATAGAGTAAAGAATTGAAAAGATGTATCTGACGATAAGAAAGATTACCTGAATGAACTTTCTGGTATTTCTTGCTTGTACTGGATAGGAAAGCTAGAGACAGACGGGATATGGGCCGGCTGAGGCACTCTTGAAGTTGCACGTGATGGTTTTCAGTTGTGAAAGATTGTAACATGTCCACGTTCTGCAAATCCATTGAGATCATAGCGTTGGTGCCTCTTTTGGGCACACGCTGATACTTGTTGACTTATAGACTATAACCTTAACATGAAGCTTGTCCGCCATATCAAGCAGATCCACTTTCAGGATGAAAATAGGACCCTAAAGCCCCGTTTCCACCAAGTGGTCTGGTATGGATCAGTACAGTTTGGTACAGGATCGGTGAATCCTGATCCTGTTTGCATTTCCACAGCCAACCGTGCCCCTCTTGGTGGTCTGTGCGTAAGCCAGATGCTGATAGCCGTGTCGGCTATGTAATAGCCTCATGGCATAGCAGCTCAACACAGTGTACCCTGCTAATAAACCCAACCAAAAAGAAAAACGTGACACAGTAAACAAAGAGCAACACTTGGAAGACATCCAACAGTTTGTCTCCTTTACGACTGGCATGTGGCTCTTTGACAAAATGCGTGCCATACCGAGAAAAACAAAACTAAAGAGCTTGGTGGAAACAGGGCTTTAAATTTTGAAAGTTTTATTGCCAGTTCTTCTGTTCCTCAGTTCTCGTGACTCAAAGTCAGATTACACACACGCTTCACTGCAAAGGTGGTAAACACAAAGACAGAGTCTGCAAGGTCTCATCAGATGAAAGAGTCATAAAAAAAGTTGGATTAACTTAAGAAGACAAAGAAAAGAAGCGATCACAACCACGCAGCCATGAGACTTTAAGTTTGCGTTATCTGGAGTTTTCCTGCAAACTTTTGTTGATGTCTGATTTTATTTTTCTCGTTCAGATCGAAGGCTTTGACGTGAAACGTGTAGACGAGTATCATCTCACTGGAATCTCACTGGACACGTTAGTCCGATGGGAGCACAGACCTCAGAGCTCTACAGACGCACGAGGGGAGAACCGAAATGAGGCCCGAGGGGAAGGAAGACAAAGACCAGAGCAGAAAAAAAGGGACGATGTTCATTACTCTGAAGGCTTGGTGAGTCTCATTGCAGCACTGTCAAATGGAATAGAAAAGTCAGATTATTTTTGTCAGATTTAACATACTTATCGTCCATCCTGCTGTCAGACGCGGCTAACTTTGGAACACAGAAAAGCCGTGTCCCTTGGCCAGTTGTGGTTGGAGCTCCTACGTTTCTACACGTTGGAGTTTGCTCTTGAAGAATACATCATCAGCATCCGCTTGAAGGAGTACCTCTCCAGGGAAGTGAAGAACTGGCCTCGCCGCAGGCTCGCTATAGAAGGTAAAAGTCCTCTCTGTGAGAAACTTACTCCTTTTCGTCAGGAGAAATTCACACATTGTTCTGTTATTTTTCTGTTCAGATCCTTTTGCCCTGAAGAGGAATGTTGCACGCAGCTTGAACAGCCAGATGGTGTTTGAGTACATCCAAGAGCGCTTTCGTACAGCTTATAAGTACTTCGCTTGCCCTCAAAGAAAAGGCAGCGCTGGGCATCAGAGAAGCAAGAAGACAGGGAAGCAAGGTGCAACGTCGGAGAACAAAGATGACGAGAAAGGTGAAAAAAGTCAGAGGGGGCAGCAGGGTTCGAGAGAGGAAGCCGAGAGCGAGGATGAAGATGGTACAGATCCGTCCAGGGAGAAGGATGAAAAGACTTTAGACGCCAGTCTCATGGACATGGTTCTCAGTGAAGGGAACAAAGCTTCCTTCTCCCCAAATGGCCTGCTGGACAGCGACAAGGAGGGGGAGAAGGAGGAGGATGAGAACGAGGAAGAGGAGGATGAGGACGAAGACGAGGAGGTGGAGATAAGTTGCAGTGTTCCAGAAAAAGATGGACCCATTGCATCAGAAGATCTGCACTATGTGTTTGATAGGATGATTTTTACTGGTGGAAAGGTGAATATAATACTTTGTGCTTTCATGTTAACTAATGATTCCAGCCACAAAGATTTAAAAGGACGTCTAACTCACCAAACATGCACTGGGTTGGTTCATGTGTAAGGATATTTTGACATTATTTTATATGACCTGTGAATGTTTTTGTTCCAGCCTCCCACCGTTGTTTGCAGCATCTGCAAACGGGACGGCCACCTGAAGGACGAGTGCCCTGAGGATTTCAAGAAGATCGAGCTGAAGCCTCTGCCCCCCATGAACGACCGCTTCAGGGAGATTCTTGATGGCCTCTGCAAAATCTGTTACTGTATGATTTATTTGAATTACATCGTTAGATGCTTCTGATTTGCTACTAGATTTTAAAAAATGGAAGACATTATTTCTATTTTTTGCTCAGCTTTCACCCTTTTAAGAGTTAATGGCATTACATGGAGTGTTTTCGGATAGCAGGAACTTTAATGTAATTCTAGGAACTGTATGAATCCTCCTCCTTTTCCACACCACAGGAGCTTTTTTTAGTTCCTGGAACCCTGTTAGGGAAAATTCTTAGCTCCTATTCCCCCAGGGTAAATACTTTCAAAGCATAGACTTAATTGAGTTAACTTAAAGTGGTGAACACAAGAGACAAAATTCAGTGCCACAAATCGCTATTTAAAGAATCTAACTGTAAAGTATCTGTAAATATTATTTGATAAAAGCTCTTAAAGTGTGTGCATGAACACAGCTAAGTGTTAATGCAACATGGCTGCAATGTGATTTAGACTTTTCAGAGTGTGTTTGTAGTTTTGAGAGATTTCAACGTCAGGAACTCGGGACTCTATCACGACGTCCTCCATATTTTAAGATATGCTAATTAAGCGTGTTTGGAGTATTGGCTTGTAATTGTTGTGTGTGACTAAATTCATGTTCTGCTGTTTCTTTTATAGACGAGTTGTCACCCACACATGCAGAGCAGCAGAAGAGGGAGCAGATCCTCGCCAGCCTGGAGAGGTTTATAAGGAAGGAGTACAACGGTGAGCATCATGAATGAAGTATTACACACATCAAATCCATCATGGGGCCCATGGCCTTTACAATTATCTAATCCCAAAGGCTCGTCTAAACCGAGTGTTTCTGTTCTCACTCACAAAAACAGACATTAAAATTACACCAGCGGTGCACCTGCTTAAAGGGCCTATCAAGAGACATGGAGGCTACTTCACTACATTAGCTTAGCAGCGTTCGGTATTATAACTGGCCTGCTGGCCAAAATGCACAACTGAAAGGCTCCGAGCCAGCTAAACGCATGCTCTACTGGCCCACTCTGGCCAGTTAAAATAAATCCTTCTTGCCCAATCTTACCCAGACTCAGAGTGGACTCAACCTGCCAGTTTTTATCTGATAATTTCTGAGAGAAACATAAAAACATATTGTTGATATTTGATAAAACTTCCTCCCCCCCGTTTGTGTTATTTCACAGATAAAGCTCAGCTCTGCTTGTTCGGCTCCTCCAAGAACGGCTTCGGCTTCCGTGACAGCGACCTCGACATATGCATGACCCTGGAGGGTCACGAAACTGCAGAGGTCAGTAAACCAAACGGGCGCATTATCATTCAGTGTCTGTGATATCATATAAGGGTAACTGGTAGATTTTTCCACTAAATCATACCTTTTTTTTATCCACGCAGAAGCTGAACTGCAAAGAGATTATTGAGGGACTTGCAAAAGTGCTGAAGAAGCACACAGGTGAGAGCTTGTCTTACAGACAGTTTTTAATAGTATTTGTACAGTCGAGGAGTGAATCTGACGGTCTTTGTATTGTAGGTTTGAGGAACATTCTGCCTATCACAACAGCCAAAGTGCCTATTGTGAAGTTTGAACACAGACAGAGTGGTTTAGAGGGAGACATTAGCCTTTACAATACACTGGTGAGTGAACAAACACCTTAACCATATTTCATGTCTCATTAAGTGCTGCTTAGATGCGCTAAGTGCTGCATCTATTGACTCAAAGTGCTCGTCTTTACAGGCTCAGCACAACACCAGAATGCTGGCTACGTATGCAGCTCTGGACCCACGTGTGCAATTCCTCGGATACACAATGAAGGTCTTTGCAAAGGTTCGTGAAACTGATGTAATAATCCACCAATTCACAGGGACAGTGAGGTTTGCATGTTTTTTGAAGACAAGGTATCATAAATTTTGGGGATTCAGCCCACACTCAGAATCTCTGATGGGGCTAAAACAATAATCTCCTCTCAGGACAAGGTGTGTCAGCTGCTACTTTTGTCTTTCAGTTTTTGTGTTATTGTGGGATTACTTGCTTTGTGATCAAATCGTCTTTGTGCTCGCAGCGCTGCGACATTGGGGACGCGTCCAGAGGAAGCCTCTCTTCTTATGCATACATCCTGATGGTGCTTTACTTCCTGCAGCAGAGAGAACCGCCGGTCATTCCCGTCCTGCAGGAGGTAAATGATCATGAAATAGGCCACATTTTAAGCATAATGTGAGCAGCTAGTTATAGCATTTAAACAACACTATTTGATGTCTTTTTTTAGATCTTTGATGGGAAAACTGTTCCCCAGCGGATGGTAGACGGCTGGAATGCGTTCTTTTTTGATGACCTGGAAGATCTGGTGAGTCTAATCAGGATTATTTTAGGTGACAGATATTTATAAATGAGTTTATGCTGTTTGGTCATTTCAGTTGAGTGGATCATATGGTGTGTGGTGGACGGTTTACAAGTAATTTACTGGTTTCAAATGACTTGGTGGAAGGAGGGTGAGAGGAAGAGGTCTGCATTGAAAGGGACTGTGAGGAGTTTCTAAGTGATCTTAAAAAAAGTCTCACTTCTAGATATCTGCCTGATTGTAACCCACAATTTAAAATGAGACTATCAGCACCAATATAGGTTATTTCTAAATGCTATTTCTTAGCTTCCTGATCAGGTTGGACATGACCAGATTGATTTGCAGCACGTTAAAGCCTCTATGACAACACCACGCCGGCTGACGAAGTTTAGTAGTGAGAAGAGAGATCTGTGCTTTTCTCTGCTGAAATGTTTTCTGGGATTAATTTAGTAGTGATGGTGGAGACTGGAGGTGAACTGTCTGACAAAAAAGGACAGAGGAGCAGAAGGAAGCTAAATGAGAGAGTGATAGAGCACTGGCTAAAGGCTAAAAGATGAGCTAAAGGCTAAATCACGGGCTAATCTGTTTGTGATAATGTCGGTTCCAACCCACATGCAGCAGTTATTCTGCAGTGATCTGATCAAACTTGAGAGTCTGTCAATAAAATAAAGAGTGAGGTTACGTTAGCTCTGTTTGGTAGATGAGCAGGACATAAGGATTCACTAGCATTACATGTTAGCCTACGGATACATCTCAGAGCATCGGGCTGCCAGCAGCACTAAATATTTCTGGCTACTTAACTACAGCACAGCTCTGTGTAACTGTTGATAAATACCTTACATCGTCACGTTGTATCTGGTAAAAAGTTGTCTTTAACAAAGAAATTAGTGTTAAAAAGAAGATCTAATCCCCCTTCATTTACAAAACAAACACCTTGTTAAGAGTCATGTCATCACAACAGAGTTTGTGTGATTCCAGCCAATAGGTGTTAAACTTCTGGGTCTCTTTTTATTTGGTACATTATTGTTTGGCATCGTTTTGATTTTCTCCATATGGTGCTCAGTACTTTTCATCTGTCTGCACAGCGCCGCCGTCTCTCAGATCTGCAGCCAAACACAGAGTCAGTGGGAGAGCTGTGGTTGGGACTCCTGCGCTTCTACACCGAGGAGTTCGATTTCAAAGAGCACGTCATCAGCATTCGTCAAAAGAAACGCCTCACCACTTTCGAGAAACAGTGGACCAGCAAATGCATCGCCATCGAAGGTACTCACACCGATCATCCAATCCCCCGACTTTCAGTCGAGTATCAGGGGTCCTGTTTGTACTCACCTGTCTGTTCTTCTTCTCAGATCCCTTTGATTTGAATCATAAT
Source organism: Labroides dimidiatus (assembly GCA_030710495.1). Classification (NCBI taxonomy): domain Eukaryota; kingdom Metazoa; phylum Chordata; class Actinopteri; order Labriformes; family Labridae; genus Labroides; species Labroides dimidiatus. Next base: position 8,112,897 of record CM061146.1, on the reverse strand, counting down.
CTTGGTGCTGGAGTTTCTAGAAAAAGTAAGTTAACCATACTTTTTTTTTCTCTCAGAGGAGTCTTTTCTGGTGTTGAACCCTCAGGTATTTTTGATGGATCAGAGGGCGTTTCTTTTTATCCCAAAGAATTACCAGCTGCCTGATATTTGACAAAGTAGCACTGGTTTGTGTCTTTTTTTTTAATGAAATACTTTGTAAAATAAAATGTCCTTGCTTTCCTTCTTAAGTGACAAACTTCATCATGAAGGCTTTTATAAATGGACGGAAGTTGTTTGGAACTCCGTACTACCCAGTCCCCGGCACCGAAGTGGTAGGTCACTCATGGTCCAGCTAACCTGCATGAAGGACTTTTAGTATCATAAAGCCATCTCCTTATCCTCCTGAGGAGAATGCTTTTGATCTTTAATATCTCTTTGTATTTTTTCTTGGTGCTCTCCTGCAGGACTACTTCTTCGACTCAAAGGTGCTGACAGACGGCGAGCTGGCACCAAACGACAGGTGCTGCAGGATCTGTGGGAAGATCGGACATTACATGAAGGACTGTCCAAAGAGGCGCAGGTTGTCCCCCATTCATTCATCCACTTTTTACTCTCACCTCAGTAGATATCCAAAAAGAACTAAAAGATCTTATTGAAAAGTAATAAATATGTTATGATTTCATAAATTCTTGTTTTTGTGTTTTTTCATGCTTTAAAAAGTCGATTTAGAAGCTGCTTAAAAAAACTGCTTTCAAAGGTCTTACACCATCCCACCATGAACGTTTCCATTAGAAATTTAACCTGACTGGTTTTAGCTTTGCTTTTTGTCTCCATGCTCCATTTCATTGTCAGCCTCTTGAAATTGCTACCTAGCTTTTATCCTTGTTTCCTGTTCAGCTTCTGTGTTCTTAATGAAATTTTATTTTCACATCTTTTTTTAAAAAGGGGACTTTTTAATAGGAGGATCTTGGGTCTTACTTTAGTCCAAAATAAACTGACCCCTGAAAACAGCCCTGCCTGGGGGTTAGTGCGTTCAAGAGGCCCAGGGACTGCAATGCTGATCATTTCTGATTGGTGGAGCACTTGCACTGTTTTTATTTCCGTCTCCCTTCCTCTGTCCACAATATGATAACACCAGCTGTTATTGACTTGGTTTAATAACTCCTTAACAGTCAGTCTTCTTTGAACCTGAAAGTGTGAATGTGTCTCTGTCAGCTCCTGGTGTTCCAGCATAAAGAGTGATCCTGTAAACTGGAGGCCTTCAGCTGAACGTGTCAGGGGAGATCCAGTTTACAACAGCTGTTTAATACAGAAGAAGTTCTCAGGAATGCATCCTAGTTTAGTTTTAAATGCGTATAAATTTGTGTCATAATCTCCTCATCAGATAAGGAATTAGAGGAAGTAAGGAAGTAAACCAGCAGCAGCATGAGGAGTACAGAGTCCTGGATTTCCAGCTGAGTAACAGAAACAAAAATCTGTTCACACATAGAAGCACATTTTTTCCTGCTGTTGATAAAAATTTTTACAACTTAAACATTTTTTTAAAGTGTATGTTCTTGGTTGTAGATAGTCAGAAGTTACATTTCATAAGGAGAGCATTTAGCATTGTATTTTTTATTTATTTATTTTTTTTTATTAATTTTTTTTTTTTTTTCAAATTTTTGCAAACTCTTTAACACATCTGTCCTGAATTTTTCATGTTTATTCACACCTTCTTCTTGTACCCTGAATTTTCCCATCCTCCAGGATTAAAAAGAAGGAAAATGACAAAGATGAGGACGTGAAAGAGGAAGAACGAGAGCCGAAGGACCGGCGATGTTTCCAGTGTGGAGACACTGGCCATGTTAGGAGAGACTGCCCTGAGTATCGCCACCTCAAACAGAGGTCTGCTGGAGCACCAGGTAATTTAGATCTGCTTCTTCAGGTTTCCTTTCACGAAAACTAACAGAGACCACGACATGGAATATTCCTCTGTGATGGTTTTGAAAGTATTTCTGCAAGGACACAGGCTCAAAAGTGCCTTCCTCTTCTTCCCCAGCTCCTCATATGGTACGCACCATTGTAAACTCCCAGTCGATCCCAATCCCACAGGCAGCTGCAGACGGTCCTGGGAGAACCAGACAGCCCTCTGAATGTGTGAGTGTGATACTGAGGCATAAAACTGCAGCATTTCAGAATGAGAAGACAATTTAAACAAAGAAATTATACAAAAAGAGTCAATTATTATGACTTCATCATATCTCAGTAAATATTGATGTACAAGACAACTCATAAATAGTCATTTCCATTAAAAGTTTTATATATGCAAATAAAAACTGTTTTGGGTAATTTTTGAAGATTTAAACAATGTGAAAACAAACTTTCCTTATAAAGTTTTTTCTTCTTTGGCCAAATTATTGATTTTGGAAGAAGGACTGGAGTTTTTAAAACATCAAGACTGACCAGATAAATCAACAGATTATTCTTACAGCATCAAATCTGAAGTTTTCAGCGCTCTGAGTGTTAAAATCTGTGCAGAAAGTCTGCATGTAAGAAAACCTTAAAGGAAGATACCTGGACTTAAATAACTGTTTGTTACAGTGGACAGGTTCTGTAGTTAATGTGTCTTTCTGTGCGAACTGATTTCTTATTCTCTGTTTTGTTCTTCCTCCTCATCAGTCTGACACTCGGCAGACTCCACCCTATTCCCCGCAGCCAACAGCTGCCCCCCAGAGTTCCTCCCAGTCCTCCAGCTCCCCTCAGCCCTCCCACAGTAAGCCCAGCTCCACCGGTCCTATGAAGCAGCCCGCTCTCCCCCAGGTCCCCCTGCCTCTCTTCAGCTTCCCCACCTCTCACCCGAGCCAGTACCACCCGGGAACGCTAACCGCACTGGGGCTTCTTCCTTCCCACCAGCACCAGTCACATCACTCCCAGGGGCAGCCTCATCACCCGGTCCACATCCCCTCCTCCTCCTGGCCCATTCACGGCCCGGTCCTCGCCTCGTCCTCCCCCACTGCTCCCTCCCCGCCCAGCCTGAAATTCGCCCTACGTTCAGCTTCAGGGAACGGTAGTCCAACAGGCTCAGGGGGCAACCACAACCCGATGAATCTGAACGACCCAAGCATCATCTTCGCCCAGCCGGCGGGGAGACAGATGAGCATCAGTGGGCCTGGACGAGAAGGACACTGGCACAACCACATGGCACAACCTGGGTCACTTATGGGCAATGGCACTGTAGTCAAGTCAGGTATTCACTGGGTGAACTTTGGTGGCACCGTTGGTGTTTCAGTCTCTGTGACTCTTTGTCTTTACAGCAGCAGATATAGACTTGATTTTGTTCCGTCTTCTTGAAAGTTTTTTTTAGCATTTTTTTAATTTTGTCTCTCCAGATTCAGGCCACTCGGCTCAGTTTGTAAATGTGAGCCCAGGCTCTCGGTTATGGGAGCACAACAAAGCACCACAGTATGCCCTCTCTCCCTCCTGGCCCTACAGGATGCCCCAGAACTTTATCCAGCAGGGCAATGGAGGCTACCAGCCTGGCAAACCCTTCGTGAACCAGGGTGAGACATAATGAAGTACTTCTTTTAAGAGTCAGGAAATCAGATCATTCTAGCTTCTCACTAAATGCTTCCTTTTCTGTTTTTCTAGGTTCTGTGGTGCATCCAAACCCTAACTTCCCACTGGTCCCCCACGTCCGACATCAAGTCAATCTGAACTTCATCCAGCAGAAGAAGTGAACTCGTGTCTCCTTTTAATCCGATTTATGGTCAGTAACATAACCGAGCAAATTGTTTCTCCTGGCATCATTTGATCACGAGGATTTTTAAAATGAATTTTATCATTTTTGTACAGTTTTTATGTTTTGTCTCATTCTATTGATTTGTGATACAAATGTCAAATATTTTAATACCCCCATTTTTGAGGGGGTCCAAAAAAGTGTTTTTATTTTATGTGTAAAGTAAACCAGAAAAAATGTATACCTTTATTTTTATTAGCTGTATTCATACTTTGCTTGCCAGAAGATGAAGGCTTTGAATAGACGTTTGTTTTAAAAACAATCTAACATGTCACCCTAAGTATGTAGTGCCAAAAGCAGGGATAGCAAGAAAAAGGAAAAAAAAACTTCATTATTAAAAAAGCTCCAAAAAAATAAAGAAAAAAGCAAACTATCTGTCTGTGGTGTGTGGGTTCATCTCTTTCTTTGGTTGTTTCTACACAATGATGATGCTGAGAGGTTGATTGTGGAGTATTTTGACTCAGCCTATGAACGAAAAACCACATATCTGAACTTCTTTTAGCTTGCATGGTCAGTGACAACCTTGTTCTGAGGCTATCAAAGTTGTTTTTCAATGATAAAGATCAGGGCCCATATTCACAAAGCATCCTAAGACTAAGTAACAACTTAGTAACAAATTTTCCCTAGGATGTAAATTTGTTTATCAATGGGATAACCCCTTGAGATGAATCATCTTGTTTTCAAGGGGGCTGAGTTATTAGTCTGATATTTGCATAAAGGCACCAAAATAAAAACATTGAAGGGCAAAGTTCAGGGCCTGAATCACCTGAGGAGCACCTGACAGCAGCCAAATGTCAACGCCAAAACTCACTGAAAGACAAAGCTCCAATTATTCTGTATGTTTTACCATTAGGTCGTTCCACTTGTTTGAAATCTCAATAGAGATGTTAGTTAAGGTGCAGTTCACCCACAGTACAGCAAATGGAATGGAACAGTGTAAGTACAAACAATTATGAGTTGTTATTGGGCTTAGGATCTGTCAGGTCAGGTCACATCAGGTCATACAACCCCAATTCCATTTAAATTGGGACATTATGTAAACCATAAATAAAACGGAATGCAATGATTTGAAAATCCTTTTTAATCAATATACCCATATGCAACTGAATACACTACAAAGACAAAACATTTATTGTTCAAACTGCTATTGCTTTATTTTTTATTTTTTCCCTTTTCCACTTTGTGTCAGTCCATCTTAGATGAGCTCGGGCCCAGAGAAGCCGGTGGAGTTTCTGGGTGGTAGAGTTTGAACTTGCAAAAAACAGTTTTATCAGTTAGAACAGTAAATATCTTGTCTTTGTATTAAACAGGATTTACGAATCATTGTATTCTGTATCCTTTTTATTTAAATTTTACGCTTTACACAACGTCCCAACATTGGAATTGGGGTTGTAGGAGAACACACATCTATTTAGACTGAAAGTCCCTTTGATAACATTATATTGGCCAACGTTTGTTGACCAACTGAGAAGCAAGGTCTGTCCTTTTTCTTGGAGGTTTTATTTTTGAGTAATGGTGGACACTGAAGCTGAACTGACAAAAAGAAAAATGACATCAGGAATATTGATGGGGAAATTTATTAAAGAGAGCTGAATGGTTTAACTCTGTGTTTGTTTAGTGAGTCTGAATGTATTTTAAATTCTGTTTTTCCTTAAAAGCTGGCGAAGTTCAGAGGAAGATGTGAAGAGTCTGAATGATTTACGTTAGTTTACATTGTTTCGTCCAGGTGAACAACTGTCCGTAAAAAAAGCTGAAACTGCTGAAAAAAGCTCTCCCTCATTTCCTCATTTGAATACTAATGGCCAGAATACACCAGATCACATAAATTTCCATTGAAATTAATGTCAACTCACACAGGATCCACTCCGTTGTGGTCTGGCTTTCCCTTGTAGTCTCTACAAGCCTCCTTACCACCAGCTACAGGGTGCCAGACCTGTCAGTCATATGAGTTGCACCTTGTTTTGGACAAACTCCCAAACCCTCCCAAGTACAGTGTGCTGATAGTGAAATAAAATACTCAGACTCAAGATGTTATTTAAACCAGTCTGTATATTTTTAGGCTTGTTGTGTATGTAGTTTCAGGTCTTTTTGCAGCTAGCCCTAATTGAACACTTGATGAACTGCAGCTTTCAACACTTCCACGTAGGCTTCTTTTTTAAAAAAAAAAAAAAAACAACAACTGGATTTTGCCTCTTGAGCAGATCAACAGAAAGTACTGCATAAAAACCACCTCAAAACGTAACGGAGCAGAGCTGGACTGGAGGCGCATCTGGTGTATTCCCTGCATAAACAGCAACAACTTGTTGGTCTCCTGCAGTTTAGCTGGATTTTTTTTCCATTTTGTTTCAGAACATTGTCCACATAATTTGTGGTTTGAGATACAGGATGGACGGATAGCAAACATCCTGATATGTCAACAACCATCTTCTGATCCTGTTGGTTGGATAATAGCCCTTTTGATAATATTAACTACACTTCAGTCAGAAGAAATAAGTCAACTGATATAAAACAAATGATTATTTTAAAGTGATGATTTGGCAGCAAAATATTGAAAGATAGTCTTAGGAAGTGATACGAGCTCTGAGTGGCAGCTTGATGTCCAAAATTGATTAATAATTTTAATTTAATTAAAAGAAATTTGACCCCATGTTATGTAAATCATGTTTGCACACTGATGACAAAACTTTCGTCTATCATAATTTTTTCGGAACAGGTTTGATTATCCGTTTTTTATTTATTTATTTATTTTTTTTGCTCCATACAGGTTATTTCGAGGGTTGTTTGACTATTCAGGGATTCCATGGGCTACTTGAAACATCAACATCATCATTTAATCTAGTTCGCAGATTTAAAAAAAATTAGTGAAAAAAATTAATGAAAAAAAATGTCCAGTGGGATAGGCCGACACATTTTCTGTCATTTCAAGTTATGTTTAGATAAAGAGTGTGTGTGCTTGCATCTACCTTAAACTTACCTACAGGATCATTTGCTTGATCACCATTCAGTGAGTACATTTTTCCTCATACTGCGAATTTTGCAGTTAATAGAAAGATAAATGCATCAGAGTCAGTGTGCAAGGTGTCTTTATGTGATGGATCAAAAAATATCCATCCGAAATTAATGGACCCAATGTGCAAAGGCCTTCACTCTTTAAACTGGAACACTGGGAGCTGACAGAGTCACATTCACACTTTCGGGTTCAAAGAAGAACATTGTTTATGAGGTATTAAACCAAGTCAATGACAGCTGATGGTCTCCTAATTGTGGACAAAGGGATGGAGGGAGGGAGGGGGAATAAAAACTGTTTACATGCACATAGTGGTACGGTTAATGTCATAGTTGGATCGTAAAGTCATGCCGGGGGATCTAGTCTTGACTTTATATCCACCCTTTTCCTGTCTACCCATAGTTCATAGCAGTTGCCAGTTTTGCTCTTTCTGTTGAACTTTTGGTTTATGTTGCTATGGAGACCACAAAGCTGATGATGTTAGCCTAGCTGTCATACTTGCGCAAATAACTGGCTTTTAAAAGCAAGAAAGTGACAAAATGAACCAAAATCAGAGGTGGAGTCATAGTGCAGATGTTTTAAAAAAACTTTACACTGAGCCCCTCTGTAGCATTAATGATTAAATGGGAGTTGTTTTGAGCTAGCTTGCCGGCAGCGGCAACTGGAAGTCGATAACTATCGGCAGAAGTCAGCACTTATGGGCTTCTGAAGAAACAAGTGGATACATGCACAAAAGAAAATCAGATTTCTGGCTGAGAACGTCTCACTCCGCTTCAATAGGTGGCACTTTGTCCATATTTGATAAGCAAAGCTGTGTGTGTATTGGACTAGTTTTGGTTCACCTGAAGAGAAAACACTGTAACCCTGATGGCTGAGATGGATGCAGCTGGGCTCTTTTTTTATTTATGTATGTGCCATGGTGTTTGTTTGTTGTGTTGGAGCTATACACTGTATGAGCGCAGCGACCCCATTTATCATGATCACCTACCTCGTCTTCCAGCTGAACACAGACTTACCGAGACCTGCCAAGTCCAGCCGAATGCAACTGCAGTCCGATAGCAATTGCATTACCTAGGTGTGTCAGTTGAGCTATGCTCAGTCTTATTTGGTCTATATGCTTGTTTTGTTTAACCCTTTAGAGCAAGTGAAATTGCAGGAGATCTCATTTGCATATTAAGTTTGGATTGGCTGTAGATTTGAAACCAGATAAGATACACTCACCCGCCACTTTATTAGGTACACCTTGCTAGTACTAGGTTGGACCCCCTTTTGCCCTCAGAACTGCCTTTATCCTTTGTGGCATAGATTCAACAAGGTACTAGAACAATCCTCAGAGTTTGGTCCATATTGACATGATAGCATCACGCAGTTGCAGCAGATTTGTCTGCGACACATCCATGATGCAAATCTCCCATTCCACCACATTCCAAATGTGCTCCACTGGATTGAGACCTGGTGACTGTGGAGGCCATTTGAGTACAGTGAACTCATTGTCATGTTCAAGAAACCAGTCTGAGATGATTCGAGCTTTATGACATGGCGCGTTATCCTGCTGGAAGTAGCCATCAGAAGATGGGTACACTGTGGTCATAAAGGTATGGACATGGTCAGCAGCAATACTCAGGTAGGCTGTGGCGTTTAAACAAGGGGGCCCAAACTTTGCCAAGAAAATGTCCCCCACACCATTACACCACCAGCACCAGCCTGAACCATTGACACAAGGCAGGATGGATCCATGCTTTCATGTCGTTGACGCCAAATTCTGACCCTGCCATCCAAATGTGGCAGCAGAAATCGAGACTCATCAGACCAGGCAACGTTTTTCCAATCTTATACTGTACAATTTTGGTGAGCCTGTGCGAATTGTAGCCTCAGTTTCTTGTTCTTGGCTGACAGGAGTGGCACTCAGTGTGGTCTTCTGCTGCTGTAGCCCATCTGCCTTAAGGTTCAACATGTTGTGCGTTCTGCATACCTCAGTTGTAACGAGAGGTTATTTCAGTTACTGTTGCCTTTCTATCAGCTTGAACCAGTCTGGCCATTCTCCTCTAACCCCTGGCATCAACAAGGCATTTTCGCCCACAGAACTGCCGCTCACTGGATATTTTCTCTTTCAGTATAAAGGGTAAAAAAACAAAAACATTGGGTCCAGGTCAGGTTTTTTTACACCACAGAACCAGCTAGAAGAAAAAATCAGTCCCTTACCTTGCAGTGAGGATCAGATGAGAGAATGCATTACCTAGTTTGATGAGAACCCCTCTTTATAAACGTTTCACCCTTTGTTTGACTTAAATGTTTGCATAACTCAAAAAGATTCATGACAATATTGGTATTGCAATCATTTTGAAGCTATACAATGTCATGGCATGTAGTAAAGGGCAGACTGCACCTTAAAGAAACATTTGAACCAGTGTTACAGAATGATATGTTGCAGTCAAGCGGCAACTTCCAGTCTGAAAATATGAGACAATGCAGAAGCGCTAAAGTCTGCTGTTCCTTGAGTGTCCGCTTGAGGCTGGCTCCGGAAGTACCAGAGGTCACATACACACAAAGCCAAAAAAGCCATTTTCATAGCCAAAATAAACTTATTTACAGCCTGGTACAAAGAATGTCTTCCATCTGAATCGCTAATTTCACACTGCACAGGGGGTGATTTTTTTTCTAACTTGGCAGTTTCCACAATATTAAGATCACCAGTTTGTCCAATCAGAGGCACAGCTCAGCTCACGTGACTGCTGGTCGCCCTATGGCTGTTACTGTGGAGACTCACAGCCTGCCTCATTTCCAATATGGCCGCGACAGCTGTTTTGCTACAAAAATCTGTTTCAAAAACAGACTGGTGACGTCCCAGAGACTATGTCCATTAATTACACAGTCTATGGTTGCAGCATATGATGTACAACTCACTGAGCCTCCCTGCATCTTTCATAGGAGAGATAACTGACCCAAAGTCAATGTCATCTGTTTTCTCTTGTTTTTTGCAGTGTTCAGAAAACTACTTGGAAAATGTAGTGAGCTTATCTGTGTTAAATCAGGCTTCACCACGCTAAGGCTATGACCCTCAGAAATGTAGCAAGCTAAACAACAGCAATATGGCCAAAATAGCTTAATAACTTTAAGTTATGTTTTTTTCTCAACACTAAACTGACTTCATTCTAATAACTTTCAGGGACTAGTGAAACTGTCAGTAAAATGCAGACAAGAAAATGTTATTTTGTTTATTATTAACCAATATTCTTTTGCTCACAGTGCTCTTAACTTCTGTGAAGATGCTAATATGCTTTAAGAAACACCTCTAACAATTAATTGCATGAAAGGATGCATTTGATATAACCAAAGCCATTAGTCTTCTACAGGATTTAGGTATTTACGTCACCAAAAATTATACATAATTCTGTAAATTGATTTATTTTACTAAATGTTTAATTCTTCAGGCTAACATCCATTTGAAATCAATTAATTCTCTTCCAAATACTGTATCCTCTTCTACTTAACTCTCTTTTGGTATTCAGTGGAAGATTAAGTTATTTTAATTGTTTAGTGTCTGTGTAAAGCAGAAATAAATTTGGTTTAAGAGTTTGTCACACCACAGAAACGTGTCATTGACCATTAAGCCAAATTTGAAAGATTAAAAAAAATTGCTAAGTATATAAATTTAGGTCTCAAAATTATGGGAAAAAAAACACTTCTCCCTGCTGTAGAGCACTGGGGGCGTGTCAGTTAGAGGTGCTTAGCCACGCCCAAACGCAGGAGGGGCGCCACCTCTGTGTACTTTTCAAGGACGTTACCTACAGTAACAATGGAAGCTAGCGCTAGCAGCGTCATCGGCCGGACCCAACCCCTGTTTGAGCCATCAGAGCCAGGAAATGACTCTGAGTCAGACACTGATAGTGCTCAGCCTCGGTCCTCGCAGTCTCCATCAGAATGGTCATTTATTTCTCCCATTAATGACATTTAGTAGCATGTATTACTGACTAGTAACGTTATAGCCTAGCCAAAGACAGTTAAACTATAAATGCACTAGTTCTTCAATAGCCAGATTACATCTGCCGTGGTCATTGGTTTCTGATGCCTTGCAACATTATGACCGACAGGCGATGGTGGCAGGGATTATGCTAATAATGGCTCCCTGACGTTAACCTGCTATGATTTCAGACCAGCCTATTAAATCCTGAACACAGGAATTTGAAACAGATTGTGAATCCAAGCTTCACAATTAAATCCTAAATGGTTTAAAGGCTTGTAGATGTTTTAAGGAAATACATTTGTGACCTTTTTAATTTTTACAAGAAAATGGCTGATTTTGCTTTACACAGACTTTAAGCTAATACTATTTCCCTTTTTTAGTTTGAGTCATTTGCTAGTGAGTGTTGAAAGTTATACTGAAAAGAAAAAGAAAGTTAAATAAGTGTTTTGATGGTTTTTAAATCACTTAAACCCCTGTTTTCAGTTGGAAAAAGTGCAAAGACAACACATCTCATGATGAAACTGACACATTTGAAGTTTTTTTTTTTTTAAACTTAAGTTTATTCCAAACTTGTTGCTCCAACACGTTTTTGAGAAGTCATAATTGGAGCATGTCACTGCAAACATTGGGGAAAGGAGGAGATTAATTCCTGTCAACTCCTGTGTCAGGGGTGAAATGTCTCACTGTTGACAACTATTATTTTTTTAAAGAATCTGTATTTTACATTAGTGTTGCTAATTTTCATCTGTGGCCCCTGGGCAGGAAGATGTGTAAAATATACAATACAACAATAATAAAACAAACATACTAGTATTTAAAACAATACATATTCAGTAAAAGTCCATAACTACCAACACATTTAAAATAAGATTTCACTGTCTGCAGTTAATGCACTTAGAAAATTAAATCAGCGATCAGTCCTTGACAAAGTTGGATTGGATTGGATATTTGGCATCTAATCTTTTGAGGGGTTTGTCTCATGTTGCACCAAGTGGTTGCAAAGGCAGCACTAGATGTCAGAATGCAGCACTGAAAATTAGGTCTCTTTCTGGTCTCTGGATTATTGGATCAAGTTAGTTTACAATCTTCTCATTGGATGATTCAATTTTAACCTCCAGTTGAGGATGCAGTGACAGACTGTTGTCATGATTCTTTTGGAAGTGATGTAGACTCCATGCAGTTATTTCCATTACAGTCCTGTCTGGTTTTAATAAAGATCTCATCCATACAGTACCGGTTTTGGTCCTCGTACTCTCTCTATTATATTATGTTGTGTATATGATGAAATCCTAAATCTTAACATTATTCTGAAACTGTTGATCTGTTTGCTCACACAGTCTGTCACAGAATGACGAACCTCTTCCTAGATTTTCATCTGAAAGACCTTTTAAGCTCAGTAATGTGGCTAACCTGTTAAAAATTAACAAAGTTAAGTTGTGATATATTCCTTCAGCTGTTTTTTAAGCATTACATAACTTTTTTCAGTGTTTTGGTGCCATAGTTTTAAAATGAGTGTACTTTTCTCCCCATATAACAATAATAACTAGGTTCAATGCTGAAGTGTTATGTTTGTGCTATTTTCAATTCATTAAAGATTTATGATGAATTACAAACCATTAAAATTTGTTGGAATTGGGGTTATAAAAACTGGGATTTGGTTGGTCAGCTCAGGGTGCAGCAGTGTGAAAGGCCAAGTGTATTTAGGCTCCAGTCTGAGATGCACACCATCTGCTGTGTCAGGGACTTTGCTTATTAATTGAAGTTTCATCAGCTTCTCCCCTACGAGATTTGTAGATTTCTTAATTCAGACCTGCTCATTAAACCCCCACACATACTGTTTTGTTTTGAGAGTTTTAGAATATGACCACAAGTGCTGGCCAGCTGTTAAAAAAGAGGCGAGATAGAATGCTGAATAGTCTGGTTTATTGATAAACATTTTAGTTTATCTTTTATGATGCAAGTTCCATCAGGACCATCGATGAAGCTGCATTTTCATTTCTTCATGACGAGTTTTGTAGAGCAAATGAAAGATCTTAATTGGGTACAGACAGAGTCGATGATTGTCCCATCTGTAAGAAAAACACAACACAAAGATGTTAAAAACTACATCTTGTATTACTGACTTTTTACCCAAAGCTATAACGGTAAGTAGTAAGAACAGCTGAGAAACAGACTTCCAAACATTTTTATGGTGGGGGTTTTGTTCCCTTTAACTAAAAGATTTCTCATAAATCACAGGAGAAAAAACAGACGGTGTATTCATACTTGTCAATGCCATGCAGTCTTCATCTTCTGGATAGTTTGGACTCTCTGCAGCCCAGTCGCTGACGTCACATATTGAGCCATCAGAAAATAGCCATTTACCCTCCTGGAACAAAAAGCGTATTCAGTCAATGGAGGATGAAATCCATTACTCTGTTACAATCTAAACTTCCAACTCAAACCCTCAGTGTCGTGCTTGTTTTTAATATCTTAGAATAAGACACTTTTCTCTGGACTTTTCAGGTGAATGTGGCTCATATCTTTAAGACTTATAAGACCTTTTTTTTATTTTTATTTTTTTACCAAAAATAAGACGAAAACACTAACAGATAAATTTTTTGCGGTCTATATTTCAGAGATATAATAGTCAGTCTTATGTTCATAAAATTCATAGTTATAAAGTTTTTGATTTGTAAAATATTGTAAAATAACTATGAAACCTAAATTAAGTGTAGTGAGGCTAAACTTGATGTTGGTTTTAGAGTCAAAATGTTGATATAGGAAAAAAAAAAAAGTTACTAAAATGTTAGACATTCACTTTATTTTAGGTGTCTTTTCATCTGTAACTGGCCTGTGTTTCGTATGCAAAACCTATTTTAAAGCATTAAGTCCCTCCCTGCAGGGTCCTTTGTTTGCAGTGAGTAAATCTTGGTTAAAATGTCTATCACAGCTTAATTTTTGTTTCCAGATTTACATTTGTTTTGTAGTCTAGCACTCCAAAACTATGTAATGTCTCAAAAAGAAACATAAAACACTCACCGTGACTGCATCATTTCCTCCAAGCCAAACATCTGTATTGTTTCCAACTTTAATCGCCAATGATTTGATTGCGTTCAACTCAGCTTCATCGTGGAATGAAGCCAAATTTCCCCCCTCCCCTATACAATAGGTCTAATATGAGCAAACAAAGAAGCAATAAAATTATGCTGTAAAGCTGCAATGAGTGGACAACAAAGTTGAAAACAGAGTGATGCAGAATGATGGAGTGTTATGAAATTATTCTGTTATTTCATTAAGTACCTCAGCATCACACCACTTTTTATTCAAGCGGCGATACAAATAACAGCGCCCTCCAACCTCCATCCAGCCCGATGGGCAGGTCATACAGCAGCCTCCTACAACACCAGCATTATGTTAGACAGACTTTAAGCATTGATCATTCTTCATTTATTAATGCATCCAAACAATAAAAACTGTAAGATTCACACAAACCATGTTTCACAGTCAGTCTGCAGCAGAGAGGCAGTGGTTGGTTGGGTTGGTATAAACCACAGAAATAAGCAGGTTTTGGGTGGGATTTTCAAGCCAAATTTCCCAAGGCTTTAAAGCTCATAAACACCAAAGTTAGAGGAACAACTTCCAAATGGAAAAGGTGCTATCAGAGGTAAAGAAACATCTTTTTGAACTTATGGTGAGGACGCAGTTTTCTGTGCCTTCAGAAAAATGCAACAACAAACAAAGAAGAGGAGCAGGGCTGTCATGATTTCTTAATAATGGCTTCATGAACTAATTCTTCTCTGTTAAGCATCACAGGGATTAGTACTGAATGCAATGACTGTACGATAAATGAAATCATCTTTACTGAAAACTCTAGAAGTTCAATTATTAGTAAACAGTTGGGCTCGGGTTAGGAGGTGAAAGTCTGAGCAGTTTTTTTGTTTTTCAGTCCTCTTTGGTTGTATTGAAGCTACTCATGTAAGGTCGCTGAACTATGCAAATTACAACAGGCCCTGTTGGCTTTAAAGGAACAGTTCAGATTTTAAAGTGGGGTTGGGCACAAAGTTTGACCAGATCTGTGTTCGGTCCATCTCTGCCCTGTCACAGCCCCAGTGCTGATTTAAATTCTATTTAGTGTGTTAACTTCCAAGGCTATGTTCTGTTGCATTCTGGATTCAGATCCAGCAGCTTGGAGAGCCCTAGAGCTGATGTGTAAAACTTATTTTTTTTGCCAGATATTGGAGCACAGTTCGTCAAAATGCACGGAGCAGATTGAGCAGTACAGGATGTCAACGTTAAAACAAAAGAAAAAACACTCTGGGGATGCCAGATGCTACTTCACTTCTCTACAAAGACAAATCCTCATCACTCCCAGAATCAAGAAGTTAAAGGTTTTTGTATAGGCCCATAAACACATCATGACTGGGGAGAGGTTCTTCATTGAGCTGGGAAGCATAGAAAATCCCAATGACCCCTGTGTTGAGTCCTGTCAACATACCCGGAGGGTATTAACAGATGAGGGAGGATAGTGCTAAGACAAACTCTTGAAGATCCAGACATAAACACAGGTTTCCCAAATTAAAGGCAACTGTTAAACTTGATGATTTTATTTTATTTTTTTAACAATAATAGTCACCAGAGGTTGTTGTTAATCTAAAATGGAATCCAGGTAAAAGGGAGCTCTTTGCAATAAACAGAAAGACAGGCTGAAGTAAAGACAGGCCTCCTAAGAAGATTTCCAGTTCAGGCTTTTGTACAAGTATGGGGGTATTGAATGCAGTCAAATTCATCTTAGTATATGAAAAACCATAGTGTACCAACCTTTTTTTCTACATTTTGCCTGTGAATACAAACAATATATAGTTAGGGATTGATAAATGCTGAAGATGATAAAGCTTAAGTTAGAGAAAACCATCATTTAGAGGGTTATCATTACAGGCTATTCTCACCAAACAGATGAGGTTGTTGATGAGGATTAAGAAGCAAAAGTATACAAACAAAGTCATCATCTTAAAAAAATGACACTGGTGTTGAAACTATTTAAGCTTGTCTCTAATGTAAGAAGTCTTTTACTTCAGGGTGTGCTGTCAAATGTCATGAAGTCACTACAGAAGCGCCCACTGTCTCTTTGGGATCATACTTACATCTGATGGCATTAACAGTCCACTGCTCAAGCAGAGGAGCAAAACAAGCTGAAACTTCTTCATCATCTGCATAAAGATCAGAAGCTGAAATTACTTTGTCACAGAAACTCAAATAACTGTAACTGTACAAATGTATATATTTTCAAACATGTTATAATTTGATATTTTACTTGTCAAATTTAGAATTAAAGGTAAAATTTGATGCCTTACCGTGTTGCAATGTTCAGGTGGAATTGGACTTGCTTAACAAAAAGCACTGTTGTGTGGACAAGCTCCACCCTTTAAATACCATTCAGTGATTTTTTTTTACCACAAAGTTTGCTTAGAATATAAGAACAATTATATTCAAAATAATTATCAGTTCGAACAACTTGAGGTTTGAGGATAACATTGATATTTGAATGACGTATGCCACAGCCTTGAGTAAAGGTTAGAGAGTTCCCTGAAGGAAAATTTGTGGTAACCTGATTAAACACGATAAAGGATGTTGAAATAAACTACCCTATTCTTTATTTATTCCTCAACTCTTTATAGGCATTCAAGTCAGAAGAAACATTTTTTGCACAGTATTTTACATCATCAGCTCTGCTGGCCCCCATCTATTGGTGATCTTTGATGTGTCCTATTTATAACACCATCATCAGCTGTGTGGTTTCCATGGTGTAAAGTTATTTCCATTCATTTTAATGGAACAAAAAATTTGGAAAATGATAAATGTTTTCAAAAGTACAGGGCTTAGAAATATGAATCATACACACACAATTTACACATACAGTTCTCCATAACATGCTAAACATTTTACAATTTGAGCTGTGAAAATCATTAAAAATTTGATGGAGGAGTAGCAAGCTGAAAAAAATGGAATAATAATAATAATAAAAGACAAGTTGAGCTCTTGCCAATTGAGTCTGTATGTCACTGAGTTCTTCTTCTACATTTTATTTCTTTCTGTTTGATTATCCAAGTCCACTTTGGCATGCTCTTTCCAGTAATTATACTCCATGACATTTAAACTTACTGTTCTCTTCATGCTCTTCAATTCATGAAGGGGGATTTCTTTTCAGTTACATCAATATTAACGCATTGCAGACGACAGCCCACCCAGATCATCATAATCATCATCCAAGAATTTTTTTTTTTTTTTTTTTAAATAAAAAAACATCTTACATTCTTATGTGGCCTGTAAATATTGATAATATATGAACATGGCTCTGGAGGAGGATTTCAAAGTGCTACATATTCAGAAGACTCAAAACCTCCAAAAGTTGCCCGTTTGCATTTGAGAGAGTCAATCAACAAAACTGCTCTCCTGTGAACTCACTGTTTCAACTCAATCAAGTTTCTGCTCAGTCATAAAATCATTAATCATTGGTCTGCTAAAGACTTGACGTTTAACATAACCATTTTTTTGTGCCTTTGGAGCCTCATCCCATTTTTTTTAACTAAGAAGTTGTGACAAGAAAAAAATTGATAGCCATAATAGGAGGGTAGAAAAAGAATCACTACTGTAAAACACTGGAGGACAGTAAAAATAATACTCAAAGGACTTGGGAGGTGATAAATCATATTCAGAAAAGATGTCATATCTTTGAAAATCCAGGTTATTTTGAAAATAGCTTTGATAGCACAACAGACACCTTAAAGGATATTGTTAATGATTTTAATGACTACTTTGTGGAAGTTGCCAGTACATCGCTGGGGATGAAGATTATGGTTTCTGATGACAAAAAAGAAAAGAATGAATTAATGAATAAATTCATATTAATACAAACTCTTACACACTCAGGCACGCGTGTGCACGCCAAGAGCAGCTGCAGTCACACAAGCCGAGGAACAGAGAGATGCAGATAGACGCACACGGAAAGAGTACTGCTGTACCAAATTTACTTTTGTTTATATTTGTACAAGAATTTTGCTGATCACTTGTTTTTGTGTATGTCCGGATGTTATAACCCATTGTTTGAAATAAAAGTTAAAGAAAGAAAGAAAAAAAGATCTTGTCAGTGACAAACAAGAAGACTTCACTCAGCATTAAATGACTGAGAATTGTTTCACATCAGTTATAAAATTTTAAATCAAATTGATTAATTTGATGTAATGTATGAGATTTTTGGAAGCTTTGTCTTATCCTTTTGAGTTGAGATAAACACTGCAGGGCTAAGATTAATCTGCTGCTGGATCTGAATCCAGAATTAATTTTAAATCATCTGGTTAGTGATGTTTTGAGCATGATTTGCAGGGATAGTTTAGATAACCATGGGTGCTTCTTTTGGATGTAAATTATGTCCTTCAAACTGGAAAAAAAATGATATTTCTCAGTTAAAATTATTGTTTTAAAAGGCTTTAATTGTCTTTTCTTTTTCATTGTAATTGATTAAGTTGATCTATTCAAATCTAAGAGAATAATTACACAAAACAGCTCAGGTTCTGTCATTCACTATTTTTGTTTTCTCCATGTATGGTGATTTTCTGTTTATAGGAGAGACAACAGAGACAATTTTGTTTGAAGAAATCTTTTTAACTTTATTTCTACTGATGGAGTTTTCTGCTCTTACTTTGTAGAAATAAATATTCAACTGATCTCGCTAAGGAAACTTTTTATAAGAGGCTTAAAGAGTCTTATTGCAAGCTAGTATGTGAAATAAAACTGTGGGAGGTGCAAAAACTTTTCTGCAGTAGAAAAAAAAGAACATTTTGAAACAGAAATAGCAGACCCTCAGGAGCATACATTGGTAAGCTTTTTTTTGTTTTTTAACTACTACTGAAAATGAAATATTTCACTCTACAGAGCATAGCAAATCCAGAATATCAAACATGTGAGCAGAGGTAAGAATCAAACTCATACCCAAGTTAAGGCTGGACAGACTGTACAAAATATCTTGGAGTGCTTTTATATGTCTTCTACAGATTGTAAGGTTCAAATTTCGCATGATATTAACTGATCTTAGGACAACACTGGTTCTGTGGTCAACTTTGACTAACAAGTGCAACATCCCTGAATCAAGATTGGAGTGAAATTAAGTTTTCACTTTGACGTGTGTTAGCACGAAAGTAAATAAGAAACGCTTCCTCATGTAACAGAGATTGTTATACTCTTTGTATTGAATGTCTTCAAAATTTATGTAGTTGTGATATAAATGTCTTTGTTGCCACCTGGTGGTTTGAGCAGTGCGGGTGCAGCTCAAGGATTCCCAGCTGGCCACCATATCCCAGCATAGGAACGTCTCCCGTGCTACAGGTATGTGTGTGTCTGTAATGCTCTGTTCAATGTTAAATGATTTATAAATGTCATAGAAACTGTCAGTAACGTGGGTTCTATCTATGAACACGTGTAAAACTCATAGCGAGAGTTACAGACGCTTGGGTGGAGAAATAATAACTTTATACACGAGTTGCACTCTGCTAACATGACGAGCTAATGCTAGCTAGCTTACCATGTGTCGTCTGCGTCTGCCCCACTCGCGGCTGTATTCTCATGTAACTGACCCTGATCTTCTGTTTTGTATTTAACAGATAAACAAACTTTGAAGTTGCACATGCAGCCTAATAATTCTTATTTTGATTTCCACACCAGGGGGTATTGCACAAAAGTAGGGTAAAGACATCGAGGATAAACGAGCAGGCACGGCTTGACTAAGCCTTGTTGGTGTTGTCTTGGATTAATCTGTTGCACGTTTGCCGAGCCAGGATGAAAAGACGCGGCTCAGTCAAGCCAGGTGTGGATCATTTAGAGAAGTGCGGGTTCACAGCATACTTAAAAAGACCATGGGTGTGTTCTAAATGGCGTACTACTCGTACTACTCATACTTACCCCGCCCCCATATTGAGTATGCAGTGCGTTCACATTGGACAGTATGCTAATTTTGTGTATGCGAGAAGTGCCCGGATGTATACTCAATCAGCTTCGATGTCGAGTATGGAGCGGAGCTTGCTTTACGTACTGCTTCTGCCCCACAATGCATTGCGCACTTCTGACGTGGGAACGAAGACGAAAGACAAATTAGAGACGGCCGGCAGCAGCAGCTTCGAGCGCCAACCACAGAGCGCTTATAAATGTAAGTTATTTGACTTTTGTATTGACCTAAGAAGGACCTAGGACGTTTTTTTTTTTTTTTTTTTTTCTCACCGCTTCCCTCCCTCGGAACACTCCCGCTGCTTCTCCCCTGATTGCTGGAGAAGCTAAAGGACTTCCTGGAGAGCTTCTCTTCCTGCCAGCCTTGCTGTGGGACCAGCAGCTGCTCCTCTGCCTTTCTTTCCAGGAAGCTCCTTCAGTGTTTACCTCTTTCAGGGTCTCAAGCTGAGCCTGGTTGGGGACCTGTATTCTTCCATGTCTTCCTAAGTAGATTTCACCAAATACTGACCTACTTTTGAATGTTTATTCTCTCTGAACAAGGCTCTTTTTTTTCATTCAGAGTCACTGTCTCTGTTCAGTGCGAGTCTCCAGCTTTGGGTTTTTCTAGCATCCACTTATTTCTGACTTCTGTTAGTTCAGTTTCAACATGTCAGCTAAGAGAAAAGAAAAGAAGCCTGGAGATATTTTGGCACCAATGTTGAGATTTGGTTTTGATTGTAATTATATTTAATAAAGCGTATGTTACCTGGATGCAGCAGCAGAGGGCACCAAAAGGCTGTAAATGAATGAATAGAGATGAACTTCATCTTACTGGTGAATCCTTGTGTATTTTTTCATCCCTTGTAATCGCTCTTGTGACCTTTGAGTGCATCTAAAACAAGGTTGCAAAGAATCACATGAATCTTAATCCAATGATTATGGTCAGGATGGTAAAGGTGTCAGGAGGAGCTTAAGTGCAAGATTTTACTGATGCACTTCAAAATCAATCAGTTCTGAGGATAATTTTTTTTAAAGTCAATAAAAAATAATAATCCTTGAACTTTAACAAAAAAACTTAATATATTCAGACAGAGGCCTCAAAGATAATTGTCCAAGCTGATTTTGACTAATGACATTACAATGAGAAATACTGATCTCTTATTGGTTAACTGCTGCAATCCTTAGAAGATTTATTTTTCAAAGACCCGCCTCTTTACCTCACTTTAACATAAACAAAGACAGGTTGAGTCAAGCTTCTTCAGTATGGCATCAGCCAACAATGGGCTTTAAAACTGTATAAGAAACAAATGTGTGATGTCATAAAAAAAATTATGTTATCAGTTGTTTAATCTATTATAAGTCAATCATTACATTTACTGCATCACATCAGCATCATATGTGTTTTCATGTGGGATAATGCTCCAAAACAGTTTGAAGGCTAAAATGAAAAGAAAAATGCTTAATTGAAATACCTTACTAAGAATATCAGACCCACACCAAAATTTTTAACTTTTGCATTAAAAAAAACCAAATAAAAACAGTCCTCTCATGAGCACAGTATTTTTGATAGTCCTCTAGCTGCCTTCTTACCTAAACGTCTTGACCGACAAACATACAGTAACAGAAGATGGTGGCTTCGGCGTCAGAGAGTTTCAACTTAGCGTAATACAACACTTTCAAAGTCAATGACAAATTAAATGAAGCTGAGAAACAAAAAACTCTAGACTCAGAAAAAGAGAGGAGCAGAACAACAGAATATCCCCTCTTTTATTAACGTCACAGAGACGTTCTGAATTAATTTGTTGCACGTAGACATCTGAATTGATTAAATCACACCATGAAAAATATTTTAACTGATATCTTCAATTAGAAACATTTCTATCACAATGAAGAAAGATGTTATGTGAAAACATGACTTCTTTGTCTTTGAATTTTTATACAAACTTTAATCATGAAACCCAACAAGTTACTCATACAACTCATGTTTTACATCTGTTAGTAATACAAACATCAACTGGCACGAAAGGCTAATGCTGTAGGCTATATCTAAATAACTGTTGGCAGGTGTTTGAATGGTGATATTTCACACCACACAAGCTTCCTGGACTTTAATCTCATATATTTGACCACAACCATGAGTTTCTGAGAGGTGAAAATGGTGCTTCAGAGCATCATGAAGGAAGACAAAACTTTATCCGCTCATCACGACCAGAATGACCCCGAAACTGAGCCAATGTACTGGAGAGAGAACATTCTGTACGTTCTTCATAAGTCAAACAGAACCATTTGGAGCCATGTTCAACTTTAGCCCATATAGCTGCGCTGACCTCAAGTGACCTCGAGTTTAAAATAGGTGCCGAGAACACACATTGTTTGGCTTGTTTCCTTTAGGATGAGGCGCGACCCCTCTTGGTGGACCATTAAAGCAGAGCTGCAGTAGACGACCCACAAACATTCCTTGTTGTCTCCCCTCGGACTCGACATGCGTTGTGCATCTTCCCATTGCACACGCACCTCATGTGGCCGGGACCTCAGGGGGCCCATCTTTTCCACCAGGCCATCAGATCCAAAACTGCATGACGTCTTCAGCAGTTTTCTGTTTCTTTACGTTGTTTTAACAGGGCAAACATAAAGGAAAAGAATAAGAAAGAGGATTCGTTATGCACTTTTTTAAACTGGTTGGCAGAGGGAAGCTGCCTGACCAGCAGAAGAAGAGAAGGGACAACAGAAGCGTATTACACTCCAAGCGTGGGAAATCTACTGATGAGTGTCCCTGGTGGAAAGGGGAAACTTTGCTGTCTATTGACTCTCAGTTCCTCAGGGTTCACATCCTCTGTCCTCTAAGGATCACACTCCGGCCTGGAAAAACAACAGCCTTGCATACTGAGTATGTGCTCTGCACCTTTCAGTTTCAGTGTGCACTTATCATGTTACTTTGCAGAGTTTCAGGATTCAGCAGTTTCTGTGCACTTTAGTTCTGGAGTCGTGATCTGCAAAGGGGCTGTAAGCATGTCACTGTTTTATTTGTGTGGATGTTTCAAAGTGGAACCTCTTGTTGTAAGGTATCCCAGAATTATTTAGGAACACACATTGAATTGGAGCAACTTTCCAACCATGACATGTTGCATGCAATGGGTCTTTAACGGAAACATGACCGATTCAACTGTGTGAAAAGTGTCAGTATTTACTTTAATAAAGACCCTAACATCTCTCAAAGTTACATTTTAATTAATCCAAATAGATTCTTTTGGGAAAATCTTACTTGTGAAATTCTAACGCAATAATTTTCTTCCTCTCTGTCTTTTGAATCATCACACAAATCTCCAACCAAGATATTTCTCACAACCCACGCCGCTTGTTCAACTTTTTAATTCATAAACACGATTGGTCCTCAGCTTACCCCCCCTCCCAGGGACAATAACCTCCTGTGATAATTCATGATAGTTATGGTTATCATCTAAAACTGTTACTCATATCATCCATTGTAATCATGTTTTTTTATGTTTTTGTATCAGAGATGACCCTTCATCCTTAACCGAAGCCTTTCCCAACATTCATTGTTTCATGAATCATTTTACGTGATTTTTTTATTTTATTTTATTTTATTTTTTTTTTTTTTGGGGGGGGGGGGGTCTCTTTCATTTCCTCATCATTCTCAGATGCGCATCTGCTATTTCTAATCGCATGCATTTACCAGAATCAGACGCTCTTTCCCATATTTCCACTGCACACACTTCAGTAATTTGGACCATATGTTTGCAGAAAACCAAACAGCCGACCTTATGACACATGATTCGGGGATGTTTAAAGAGAACAGATATCTTATTTATACCCCTTTTCTCTCTGAACTCACTGTTTATTCATATTTACAGACTTTAAAGCATCTTTTCTTTGTTCTTTCCGCATCAAAAACCAACTTCTGTCATAAAAATCAGAGCGAGGCCGGAGGTCATGTGTAATAAACTCTGAATTTCCCACAGCAGGATGAGGCATCATTCCTTCTCCTAGAGTTCGAGGGATGCTTGTATATTGGATGCACAAATTTAGCTTTTTTTTTTTTTTTTTGGCCCCCAAAAATGGGGAGTTATGTAATGAGAAGAAGGTCAATATCCTGGAAATTATGACGGCATCTGGTGCATAATTTACATTACAGCAGAGACACTGGTTTAAGATTATTAAATAAAATTGACCAACAGAACACATTAAAATTGAAAATATAATTGAACCAAGAATATTTGGTCTTTTCTGTGCATTTTTTTTTTATATTTTGTTTGAAATGTTTTTATGTCTGCAGGATATCCTGCACAGCTTATGATTCTTGCAAACAAGACCATCAATGAGAAAAATAACTTTCTATGGTGCAATTTTTTACATAATTTATCCCAATGAAGGTGGTAAGTCTTAGGAAAGGTGATTTAGGGCAGCCTTTGTTGTTGTATTCTGCAGCAAATATTAAAAAGAAAATGTTAACAATAAATCCATTGCTTTTATTTTAAAGGGGACTTTTATGCAGTGGAGTTCCATCTATTCACACTTCTCAACAGAAGGTGGGGATAATGCCGGGGCGTAATACTACTTGACAACTGTTATTTCATGGTATACACAAAGATCTGCAAAGTTTGTTTACATGTGCTGATTGGTTAAATGCAAGTAACGACACTGATTATATAACTTGGGGTTTCTTACATAGAGGACAATGGAGGAAAAAACCTAAGAGTGTTTTTTGGACATGAAAGCGTGAAGCCGTCAAAACTGAAGCGGCATTGGGAAACAAAACACCATTCTCTCAAAGATGAAAGCCTGTAGAGTACTTTCAAAAGGGATTCAAGACTTTTGTGATGTCCTCACCATGATAGTCTCATCTTTTCATGAAATACATTTTTGAATTTAAAGACTTTCTTTGGTTTGAGTCATTTAAGGTTGATGGTTGGTCCTGAGAGCCAGACCAGCTGAGAACCACTGATTTAGAGCACACGTCCTACATACACGGGACAAAATAAGCTAATGAGTCAGACGTATTGCTTTGTCCAATGGGAGTGCCAAAATCAGCAATCCTCATGGGATTTCATTTAGTTCCTGTTTTATACAGTCTATTATGGTGGTGGTGGTGGGGTATTGCCAGCAGGAAGGTCATGGTATTGTCTTGTGGTGCAGTAATTGTTTTGTGGGCACAATGTAATTAACTTCAGGGGCTTAAGTCTACCAACAAGCAACTAAGAAAAACAAAACACTTCATGATAAAATGACTCAGTTTTGACAAAGTTCTCTGGCCCCAAATAAAAAAAGAAGTTATGTTAAAACTTTTAAACTGTCAAAGTGAGCTTCCAACCAGAGGATTCAAAATCCCCTTGCTGGGTGTGTGAGACTGCATCCGTTTTTAGTTCTCAGAGCGACACATACAGTAACATAAACAGTACAGTAAGTCACAGACAGTCTGTAGATCAAACCTCCTCAGTACATTAACCCCTCCTCACATGACAAATATAAAGTACGTGCACTCTGCAGGCAAACAGCCCATGAAGAGTCTCTATATGTGTCCAAATACACTGTACACAGAGCAACTCAAGCCAGCCGCTCACCTCCCCTTCTCTGCCCTGGCTTTGTCTTAAGCACATGTTTAGTTTGGCTTCGATGGATATCATCCGCTTTAAGGCCATTTGCTCTGATTTAAGTCCAGATTTGTGAAAACCAAACATACTAAGACTACAAGCTGGGATTAAATGGCTTTTGATCATGACTCGCTGTTCTAGGGTTCAGGTTTATCTGATCTGATAGAGATGTGAACATTTCTTAGCTGTCCAAATACACAGGACAGCTAAGAAATGATAAATAGCTTGTGTGGGTCAACATTTATTGATGTCCAGCACATTTATTTTAAGAATACTTCAATAAAAATGTATACACTTAAAAGTGTCCAAAATGCAATTTATAACATAAAGCACTGCTTTATGTCCTTTATGTTTGATTCATAATGTGTTATTATGGTGGCACATAATGTTACATAAAAGCATCCCAGTAACAGATCCATTGTAGAATTTGTTGTTGACCTCCCTAATGGAAAATCAGCTCAACGTCCAAATGAGAAATGTGATTTGTTTCTCCAAGCCAGGAATGATAACGAACATAATTTTATTTATCCTCAAATTCTTCCCCCCTTAATACCCCAGGCCACAATTCCGTAACTCGCAAATCCGTCATAAGTCAAGAGAAAACAGTCTTTGTGGCTCTTCTGTGCCCTCCTGAAGACCAGGTTCACCGGAAAAGCCTCTGCAAACAAACAACCTTACCAAAACAATTAATTGAGCTGTGGGAAAAAGCATTTTAATTTCCTCTTGCAGGGCCTTTGGACGGAGCACTGAGAAACTGGACACCTTCTAAATCACCTCGCCTCATGCCTCAGGTTCAGTACATTTGTTTGAGGGAGAAACCTCATCCCTATTTGGACCCAATTTGGCAGAAAGAGAAAAGAAAGTCTAAGGGTGGAATTAAAAAATCACTCAAGTTCTTCTGGAAATGCCAAGGTCGAATCAACCTTTCGCTCTCTTTGTGAACATTTGCTAAATAAGCACTTAGCATAAGTATGCATCACAGTTATCTCAAAAGGCAGGATGGTTATGTCACATCCTGCTGAATGCAAAATTAACTGAAGAACTCTGAATTTTTATAGAGCAGAAATCTGTTCTCTTATATAATAGAGAGCTGTATGTCTTTGGCCTAACTGAAAGGCATTAATTTGTGTCTTTACTTTAGTTTACTACTATTTCTCACGCAGGCCCATCTGAGGGTTTGAAGAGAACGTTGCCAAAAAGAAAAAATATCCAATGAGCAGCAGTTCTCTGGGACTAAATGTCTTCTTGATGCCAGAAGTCAGAGGAGAATAGACAGACGGACAACAGGAACTCAAATCTTTACAACCAAGGTCTGCAGAAGACCATCTCTGAACACACAATACATCCAACCTGGAGGCTACAATTCACACGGGTTCACCAAAACCATGAACCACAGAAGACTGAAAAACATTTTCTGGTGTGATGAGTCTGGATTTCTGCTCCACATTCAGATGGTCGGCTCAGAATTTTGAGTAAACAGCATGAATGCATGGATCCATCCTGACTTGGATCAATGGTTCAGGCTGCTGCTGGTGTAATGTACTTAATACCTAAGTATTGTTGCTGATCATTTCAAACTGGTTTCTTGAACATGACGATGAGTTCACTGGACTCCAGCAGCCTCCACAGTCACCAGATCTCAATCCAGTAGAGCTCCTTTGGGACGTGTTGGAACGAGAGATTCTCATCATGGATGTTCAGATGACAAATCTGCAGCAACTGTGTGATGATATAGAATAGAATAGAATAGAATAGAACAGATTTTATTGATTCCCAAAGGGAAATTCAGGGGCCACAGCAGTAGATATAGTGTAAAATGCAAAAATTCCAAGAATATATAAAAAGTATAATGTAATAAATGTCAGCTAAAAAAAAAAATATCCATCAGAGATGTCAGCTTGGCCATAATTCTCACATCAGCCACCACCTCCACAGGGTCCACAGGGTCCAGGACTGATCTGGCCATCTTCACCAGTTAGCTCCATTAGCCATGTCTCTGTGAATAGCATGATGCTAGTCTGCCGGTATTCCCTCTGGTTCTGGATTGGCATGGCTAGCTCGTCCATCCCATTGTAGATAGATCTTACATTCTACAAAACGATAGATGAGAGGACAGGTTGATGTCGTCTGTTCTTAGCTCGCACTGCAGTAACAGCACGTGGTCCCCGCCTCCTTCTCCTCAGCTTGCAGACAACTTTGGACCAGTTAGCATCAACATGTTACCGGCTGCTAACAGCTGAAGTCTCGTGTGTAAACAATGCAACCATGGTTACACATAAGATGATACAACAAAGAGAGCTGCTGAAACAAGCTGCCACTCTTTTAGGCGCTAAGCAACAGAGTTGTTATCTATATCTACCTATATCATGTCAATATAGAGTAAAGTCTCTGAGGAACGTTTGCATCACCTTGTTGATTTAGAACTATCAGAAACCACCTGGGTTCAGAAAAAACATGGCTCCAGTGAAGCTCTTTTCTGTGTGTATCCAAGAATCCTTTTCTGCTGACCTGCTGACATCACTGAAAGCCTTTCTGTAATCCTGTTGACACACTTACACACTGCCTGGCTCTGCTGTGTTTGTGTCAAATGGTTGTTCTGACTCTCTCACTTGTTAAGGGTCAATATTGGCAGGTATTCAGTTGCTATGATCTGAGCCAAGGTCTCAAAATAAATCTCAAAGATTATCCCAGAATGAGATTGACTATTATTTCCTGTCTTGTATTAGTCTGTTTTTACACTCAGCTTGAGGTTTGCCAAGAAGACATCTGGCAATCATTAAGGGCTGCCTTATTTTCTTCCCTGGGAGATCAGGGCAAATACCTTGAAGACATGAAAAGGATCAAACCATGATAGAAATAGCTGAAATCCAAATGAGGACTGAGAAGAACAATGTGTTCAAAGGGCTGTTTGTTGTTGATAATAGGTAATTCCAGTGAACTGGAACCAAGGGCTGAGCAGTTGAGTACAACCATAATGGGAGATTAACTTAAAGTCTAAAACGCCCGTTACCGTTTGGTGGCTACATTTTTTTACGTATGTTTGATGTTTTAAGTCAGGGACACTAACTTAACTTACAATTCAAGAACGGTTTTATAGCATATAGCTAATGCATTTCATTTCCCTGTCTCGTAGTTTAATTCATCAAGTCATTGCACTGCATTATTCAAGCACAAAAACACCCACAAAGTTCTTAAGCTCTTGGCAGATCTGCACTGTGTGCCCTCATCCTATTGGAGCCAAATAAAATCCACAAACTGTGTGGAACCAATATGATTATATGTGGTACTGGTAAAGAGTAATGGAAGATGGCACCCAGCAAAAAATAATTAAAAAAATCTAAGTTCGCCTTAAAAAAGACATTAAAATATTTCAGGATGAAAATCTCTTTAAAAATGTTGCAGCTGCAGCTCTGAAACTTTATCAGACCGAAGTAAAACATAGGAATATTATTTCTGCTAAGGTTGACTCTGATAAAGTGAAGGAGAACAACATTAGAGACGTTTCAGTGCAGAGAGTTAAAGCGAGGTCTCCTCTGGCACAGTTTGGCATCAGTATCATTTGAATTTTCTCATGTACAAAAATATATATTTCATTTGTCCATCACTAGTGATGGACAAATGGTGATCAGTACATCCAACAGTGAAACAGTTTTTGGTAATTTTTATTTAATTCATGTATTAATATATACATACAGAAGTTTTAGGATTTTCATCTGGGGAAGCACTTTTTATGTTTGTGATTCTTTGGCCTCTATCTCTCTGATACTTTGGTGTAGAGAGCTTATATCACTGTAACCTTTGGAGTCTCTGCTTTCAACTGAGTTGTTGATCTTTTGTTCTGTATGTAGCAGCGGGTAGCCCGGGTTCTGCTGTTTGATTTGATGTGCAACATCACTATGTTCTTTTGTGATTAATGCGTTATTTCATGCTGTGTTTGCAGAGTGACATCGAAGTCTCCCAATTGGGGCACCTTTGGGTTAAAGGGGTTAAACACTGTACAGTTTGGGCTGAAAATACAGCAACAAAGATGCCAGCAGATGCCTGTTGTTAGCTACAGTGTATGAATAAGTGGATATTTGCAATGAAGCTTATTTGCATAAGAAAAAGGTCAAATATTTTGCTTGGAAAGAATTCATAACAGCTCATTTCAGTGTATGCAAACAACACGGCTCAGCTGTGTGATTTGTAGAGCACTGAACCCTTTGTGTGTGCTACATGAGTTAGATGGTATTTCTTGGGCTCATTTGCAGAAGCTAAGCAGGGACAAGAGCCATGCAAATAATATTTCTATTTATTTATTTATTTATTTATTTATTACCTGACATATGGCCATGTAATGATGGGAAAAGGTTATTCCAGTGAATATAAAATGAGAGTTTTGTTTCATGCAGGTGCAGCAAACATCCATCATAATGACATCAGAAATAAAGAGTTCTTTGAATCTGTTTTAGTCAAACACGGGTGCAAAACAATTATCAAGATATTACACATTTAAGCAAAAATCATTTACATTTTATTATGAAAAAGCTGTTATATATAAACCTTTCAATTTCTATAACTTCAAAATCTGATTCATTTATGTTTTAACTGGAAAAAAATGTATGTATATATATAAAAAAATGCTTAAACTGTGACTCAGTTCAGTCCAGTGACTAAAAATACCTTCTGAATGACATTAACTGCATATTTGTCATTGTAAAATTCAATAAATTCCCCTTTAAACTGTATATACATCTTTTTTGGTCCATTTAGTGACCATTACCTTTTAAAAAACAGGTTTTTATAGAGTTGCCTGAGCTTTCACATGGCCATCACACCCATAAATTGAGCGTAAAGCTTCTGTCATCACGGTAAACAAAGCACAGTGCCAACTGTTGCTAGTTTATTTGAACAATGATACAGTCATAGCCTCTGGACAAAGTGCAGATTCAGTTTAAGGGTTGTCCCTCACTGAACTTTGGCTTCCAGGAAATTCTGTAATGAAAGCAACGCCTCCCCCCTGCCCTCACGCAGCTTTGAGTGCTTACCTAGTGTGTGTAGGTGGTGCTGGGGCTTTGCTGTCATGGATAAACAAAATTACAGCATTGTTAAATCGTTTCCTCTTCATTTGTTAGGAACACAGTACAAAGACTCTGCTGGCGTACAATGAGGAAAAAAAAAACAACAGCAACAAAACAAAATGATGAAAGGAGATGTTGACGACAAATATAGATTCCTCTCCTGATCTAAAGCTAAAGTTTTGGTAAACTCTCAGATCAATTTAAAACTTGAGACTTTACTTGAGTTTGTGTCACAATGAACCAAGAAAATGGACACAAACACACGACTTCCCGGTGGTTATAACTGCCCCGGAGACATGACAGTACACACGTGAAGTCAGCATGTCATCAGAAGTACAATAGGGGTGTTGTACTTCCAAAACTCATCTCGCAACATAATGTGTTTTAATACACAGCACAGGAAGGTTTCAGACATTAGTACTCTTTTCATTTTCTAATGACACACCCTTAATCTAAAGTACGTCACTAACAAAGATTGAGCAACAGATATATGAGAAGCTGAGACTTAATAGAAGAAACAAAATGCTCAGGTGATAAGCATTGCTGAACAATGACTGGAAGGCCAAGTCTAAAAGATACTTGGGTTAGTTTTGGAAAAGACAATGGTTTGGGTAAATTGAAATTAAAGTCAATCAGCATCAAAATCTTCCCTTGAACCCCTGGGGTGGCAGGGTCTGGTGACATAAACAAATTTTGTTAACTTGATCACCCTTCGGAAGAGTGGCACATTGTGGAGACTTTAATCAAAAGTAGTTGCTTCCAAAGATCTGCGGCTTTCTTGCAGTTATCTCAGTTTGTTTCTCTGATATCCGAAAGATTTTCTATAGCTCAAGGAAGATGGATGTCTTTTCAGAGACCGAGTCCAAGAAGTCTGGACAAAACTGAAGGAAATCTGTGATGATTTGTCGATGAATTTATGTTAAATATGATTATTCCTGTTCTCTGGGGGTGCTAATAGGAAGCTGCCATCTGACCCCGAGAGACTTTTTTTTTATTCTTTTGGTATTTATTATTTTAACCCTTTGTTGCCAAAGGTATCGTATTCGCTACATGTATTTCAAAGACCTCTATCTCATCAACATGATAAATACTTTCACTAAAAACTGTTTGAAATTGTTTTTAAAACTTTATTCTACCCCCTTGAGGACTATCATTCCACTACAGGCAGCTGAAAATGTGTT
Source organism: Labroides dimidiatus (assembly GCA_030710495.1). Classification (NCBI taxonomy): domain Eukaryota; kingdom Metazoa; phylum Chordata; class Actinopteri; order Labriformes; family Labridae; genus Labroides; species Labroides dimidiatus. The sequence continues at coordinate 8,081,367 of CM061146.1, read as the reverse complement.
TTGGTCCTTATCAAAAATGTTGCTCTCAGGAAATCATCCACACACTTTTTTTTTTCAGGAAAAGTATTTTCTTCATTGAATTTACAAAGTTGCTAAAACTGCCAATTTTATCATGATGTGATATAGCAATTTTTGTTTAATTTTTTTTTTTTTTTTTTTTTGGGGGGGGGGGGGGGGGCATCTCAGTTTAAAAAAAAATAGAAGTTTCTCACTATTTTTTGTTGGGTCAGACTTTTAAAGGGTTAAAACTGTTCAGGAATTCTGACATCCTTTGTGGTTAAACATTCTGAGTCTCCTTGGTCTCCTAAAAAAAGAGAACTTTATTACATCGTAATGCTCTTTTCCTGTGCGGTTAAACATGCTGTTTTTCAAAAGTAAACCAGGAGGAGAAAAAACCCCTCTGAGGGGTCCTGACAGCATTTCTGCTCCATTCAAAGCTAGAATTTTTGACCGTCCGAGACCTGTGCAAGACCATTTTTACTTTTATTACATGATTTGACAGCTTTCTTACCTGCCTATCTTCATGCATCACTTCCTCCACACAGAGCATGTCTAAGCAGAGAGATTTGGTGGATCTGTTTGAATACGACATTGATTTCCTCTTGGCAGCTAATCATTAATAAAACTGAAACAAAGGCTGTTGTAGTTGAACTGTAATAATAATAATTATAAACTATTTGACACTTCTCAAAACAATGTTAGTGTTTTACAGAATTAAATAATATAAGCATTAAAAAGAAATGAAAGAGAAGACATCAAAGAGAGGTAAAAGAAAAATATAAGTAGCAGAAGAAAATGTGATGGTACATAAAAGGCTATAAATTAATATAAAATAAAAGAAAAAAAAAACAAAAAAAAAATTAGAACAATGGAAGATTAAAAACTATTAAGATAACAAAAGGTAAAGGACATAAGAAAGCACATCGATTAAAATGTGTTTTTAACCGAGATTTAAAGGAGGACAAAGAGTGATCTCTTCAGGCAGGTTGTTCCACAGGATGGGAGCTCTTACGGAGATGGACCGGTCACCTTTGGTCCTCAGCCTTGATTTGGGACAGCAAGCAGAGTGTTGGCTGATGACCTCAGGTCATGACCAGGAACATATGGACTGAGGAGATCAGAAATGTACTTTGGATCAAGTCCAGAGCGTGTTTTAAAAGTCAACGAGAAAATTTTTCAATTTATTCTCAGATTTATGGGGAGACAGTACATTTAGAAACCGGAGATGTTTACTCTGGTATTTTCAAGTAGAACTCATTTATGATTAATTCTATACACAGTCCAACATTGTAAAGTGTCATATATGGAACACAAGAGCAAAAAACTGATTGTGTGTATTTTGAATATTTATGAGATGGAGGCATATTTGGGTGTTTTTTTGTAAACACATTGAACTTTCTACTTATCTGGACCATAGACTGTAAAAAAAATGGACGTCATCTCGCTCGGCTCAAACTGAGGTCGCCTCAAATACTGCCCCCTGCTGCTGTTCTTTTCTTTTTCAGGAATAATGAAATACATCAGGACAGAGAGTTAAGACAAACTGTTGAAAGAAAAAAACAAAAATTTTGTTATCAGCTTCCATTCAGATTTTCCCAGAGTCTCTCATAAGTTTCTACTGCGCAGACTCTGGTGGCACAATGGTTGCCAATGGTGCCTCCTGTGACGGAGGTTTTATTTTTGCTTCAGAACCGTACAATGGTAAAAGGCGGTGCCACACTGTCCATTCTATTTACAGTCTATGATCTGGACACTCTAAACTTACTTGCACTTTGGCTCAAATATGATCTGTAGCCAAAAAACCAAAACACACAAAAGTTCAGTGACTCTTCTGTGGAAATCTTGATTGTTTAAGGCTTTCAGTCAAATACAAACACTTAAGATTGATGAGCCGAGCTGGTTTAAGAAGCCGATTGGAGAGAATTTATTAGATCTTTACATGAGATTCTTCAAAATTGCTTCCTAATGACTTCTGTCATCATTGAATCACGCTTACCACAGAAACTGGGACGAAACGGCTATTTCTCACTTTAATCTTTGTTATGACTGGGAGGCAGAATGAGAGATATCAAAACATTAATATCAGCTGAACATAAAATCTTGAGCAGCCATAATGAAAAGTAATGTGCTCGCTCTGGTTTGCTTGTTTTACTTGATTAAGTGTCACTTAGCAAGAGTCAACACAACATTAAGCACATTTTCTTTGACATTTGTGAAATGGACTGTCCTAACAAACAAAGTAGAGCCTCCTTAGGATGATATAACTCAGTATATATCATTAATATATACACTTAATGTTGTGGATAAATTAGCGGTAAAGAGATGAGGGAAGATCCAGTTCAGAAACTTCTTTACATTAACCACCTCAGAGACTTTCTGACTCGTTCAAACTCGTTCAGATCCTGTCCTTGTTAGTTTTCAAACCTTGTTTGAAACCAAAATTCATGAAGTCAAGTGAAACTCTGTTAGTGGATCATCTCTTTAGTGTGATTCTTTGGATTTGGATGGTTTAAAGCTCTTTAACACTGACTGATGTGTTGAAAAGGAAACTTTTATCTCTTCAAATAGAACCATGCTTCACTCTTTGTTAATGTCACTCAAGCGTCAAGGAAAACACTCTCCAGTCTGCAGGTCTTTGAAAATAGGTCCTGTTAGAGTGTTTTTTTACTTAATGAAATACGTGAGAACTTGTGGTTTTTAAAGGACTCTGGAGAATCCATTTCATTTTTTGCAACATCCTTTTTTCTTGTTTTTGTTCAGTCAGCCTTGATAACTGTGCTTCCTGTAGAAAAGAGCGTTGTAAAACCAGCAAAACCTCCAAGGAGGGGCATCTGCATGAGTGGTTTGACTTTGAAAGAGTGTCGATAAAGACAAACACTGGATAGTTAAAGCTTTTTATCACTTAAGAAATCTCTTCCCTTAACTAACTTTATAGTTTTAAAAGGTTATGCGTCTCTTAAAAGTGAATGTAGAGAAGGTTATGGTGTAAATAAATCTTTCTAACAGACAGTATGGCTACAGCTCACAGACACTGAGAAACGACTTTAGCACTCGAGGATCAGATGCAGTTGGAAACTCCTGCTGTTCACTGTCAGATTTCTTTATGTTTTGGGTTATTTTGAGTGTCTGTATATCTCTACAGTTCTCTCTGAGAGAACTTTATAATAAGACCCTTTTCAGAAATGGTCAGAACCTGTAGAATAACATCTTTTACACCTGTACTCTTTTCTAATGGCCAGCAGGGTGCGACTCCATCAGAGGTGCTATGATTGCATTGAAGTCTATGGAAAATAACATTCATTACTTCAGTTAATGTTTTAATCAATCCATTATTTTACTTTTTGGTGGATATTTAATGAGTCTGTGAGGAGTTTCTAAGTGATCTTGAAAGAGTCTCACTTCAAGATATATGACTGATCATAATCTACAACTTAAAATGAAATTATCAGCACCAATACAAGTTTTTTTTTTTTAATGCTATTTTTTAGATTCATGATTAGATCGGATAGGACTGGATTGATTTACAGCAAGTTGAAGTCTCTATGACAACAGTACACCAGCTAATGAAGTTTAGTAGCGAGAGGAGATATCTGTTTATCTCTGCTGAAAACGATTTCTGTGATTAATTTAGTAATGATGGTGGACACTGAAGTTAAATTATCAGACAGAAAAAGGACAGAAGAGCAGAAGAATTCTAAATAGGAGACGTATAGAGCACAGGCTAAAGGCTTAATCACAAGCTACAGGCTAAAACACAAGCTAAAGGCTAAAACACAGGCTAAGTTGTTTGTGATAAAGTTCATTCCAACCCACATGCAGCAGTTATTCTGCAATGATCTGATCAAACTTGAGAGTCTGTCAGTAAAATGAAGAGTGAGGTTACGTTTGCTCTGCTAACGTTACACATTAGCCTACGGATACGTCTCAGAGCACCGGGCTACGAGTCGCACAAAATATAGCCAGCTATAGTACAAACTGACAAAGTTTGCCTGTTGTTCAAAACAACAGCGCTGTGTAACTTTTGATAAATACCTTACCTTGTTGTGTTGTATCCTATACAAAGTTGTCTTGAACAAAGAAAAGTAGTGTTAAAAAGAAGATCCATTCTCCATTCATTTCCATAACAAACACAAGTCATGTCATCTCAACAGTGTGTGTGACCAACTGTGTGACTGCAGTCCTCTTCAAATAGATGGTCCTCACAGCCTCTTTAACAAATAAACAGGCTTTGCAATGCAATCCAGAATGTCATCAACGAAATGGTTAGCTCATGATTGCTACATCCAGTCCATAACTGCAACTGTAGTACAAGATGAACTCATTTTGATGAAAAAGTTTTATGGTTAGTTTTTGTGTCCATGCTATCTGCAGTGAAACAGTGGGGTGCAAAAATATGGAGTCATGGTTGCAGAAACAGGTAATTTCTTTGCAAAAAGAAAAATGCATTTAATGCAGCTAATGAATGCCAAATCCAAGAGGACATATCAACCATAAATGTAATAATAAGTTGGAATACTACACCAGTGTTAAAAGTACAGTTAATGTGAATGCAACAAACAGCATCCAACATCAGATTTGGGTGAACAGAACTTAACTTTATGCTGATCATGAGTCCGTTGTTTTACTGAAACCTCAAAGCAAACATACACACACACATCTAAAAACCCGCCCTTCCTCATCCCGGCTCCTCAGCTCAACACACACACCCTGATTGGTTTAGCTGTTGGCCCAGAGCCTGCAGGATGTCTGTATAAAACTCCCCCGGTGCTGAAAGCTCGAGTCAGACAACAAGGGCGACTCTGAGACTTACAGAGAGCTGACGGGAAGACTGACTTCACTCAAACTTACTGCAACAGAGAGCGCTGGAAAATGTGTAAAGGATTAGCTGCCTTACCCCAGACCTGCCTGGAAAGGTGAGACCTGCATTCTTACTCTAGCTGTGTTGTCATCTCCTCACTGTGGGGTCCTGTCATCTTCTCACAATATTCTCCTTTGATGTGGAAGTTTAGAAATTTGAAGAAGCAGCTCTTTTTCATACTTCACTGAGAACAGATCAAAGAGGCTAATCTTCAGGTCACCAGTTTCCATCTGAGGAAGCTTTGAGGTTTCAGTTGGAGAAAGTTTTCATTTCTGGGACAGAAATACAACTTACAAAGCAAAATAGTGTGTGTGACATAAAGATAAGTTTCTTCTATTTTATCCAAGTTTTAAAGCAATAATCTTTTTTATAACAAAGTTTTTATTTGTTTTGTTTTTTTTTTGTTTTTTTTCACTTTTGAGATGGTTGAGGGTTTTTTTTCCACCACATAAAATGGTTTCATACTTTTTTAGTGTTTTGGTTTTCATCAGAAAATTGTTCAAGCTCTATTTTTCAGTTGTTTATAATTTAAAGATTTTATAAATATACCTTGTTTAAAACATCATATAAAGTTCAACATTTGCTTAATCCATTTCAAAAAGTTTAATCATGAAATCCTGTCCAAAACTTGCATTCAGAATAAATCTCAAAACAGGAAAATAACATGTTACTGCTGATGAAATTCCAGGGTCTCAGTTAAAACTGATTGAAAGGATGTTATGCTGAATATAAGAATATTAGAAGTACATGTCCAAATATGGTACAATAATCAACAAAATTTTGGCTTTTCAAAATAAAAGCTGAAGTTCTTTGCTAGTTTTCAAGGTGCAACTATTTCTGTTTCCTCTTTATTTCAACCAAAATGATTTTTTTGTTAGAAAAGTTGAAGTTTCCGATTCAAACTGACTTCTCAAAGTAAGATGTTTCATATGACTACTTAACCAGACTCCCATGATGGAAAGGATACTGAAAGCTTAAGTGAAGAGTTCTCTCTTTCTTTTAAAGAAACTTTCCCATCTTTCAGGGCAAAGGAGATCAAGTCGAAGTTGGGAGTTTTGCTGCAGAAGCCAGAAAATGCCATCGACCTCATCATCCCGTACCCGGAGAAGATTGAGAAGAAGCCGGAGAAGCTGCAGAAGTGAGTCTCTGCCTCTCTCTTTGAGAGGGATGAATTACTGTGATGTTGTGAACAGTTGCTGGAGTGTTAACCAGATAACTGGAGAGCAGAGCTCCAAGAGGACAGTAAAACTTACCCCAAAACAAAACTGAAAATACTTTCTGTGGGGTTTTAGGTCATCAGGCTTTGGTTTAGCCTATATTCTGCTCTAATGTTGTATAACTTCCTCTTAGTTGAGTTGTGGTTTAGTATTTAGACAGTAACTAAATCTTTTCAGCTGTGTCCAATAACAACTGCATTGTTTCCCACATCCTCATTTATCTTAAGCTTGGTGAGATAATGAAAGCATTTGTTGTAGAAAAGATTTCTCAGTCAATTGTTTGATCTATTCATAATTATAGGAAATAATAAATTAACTTCCTATTTTGTAAACTGGAGTTTAAATGAGTCACAGCTTTGCAACAACTGTCTTCTCAGCACAGTGTGAAAAAAAAAACTAAAAGAAAAAAAAGGAAGCCTGGAAATTTTCAAACTAGAAAGCAAAATGTTACAGAAGCCTTGGAAACTCTCTCCTGAAAGGCAGGAGACAGAACAGAATGTGCAGTATTCAGTGCTCAGCTTCACTCCTGTGTCTCACTGCTCACTGTGATTTGTGTGAAAGGCACCAGGAGTAATCTGTCCATTCTAGATGGTTCCCAGACTGAGATCTCGCAGCAGAAACTGAGATCAAACGATGCTGTCCGGCTTTGTTGGACAGTCACGTACATGCAAAGCTTCTTTGAATATCTTGAGGTTGTTTAATGACGTACTAATGTCAAGTGTTCATCATCCTTTACAACCTTTATTTTCTCCCTTTCAACTTTTATTTAAAAATTTCATTAATTTTCAGTTAAACATGTTAGTAATAACTACCTTAAAGATAAATATATCTGTTATGTGTTCAGTTTTCTGCAGCTCAAACTGCTTTCTGCATAATATTTCTCAGACTATAATGTGTGAACAAAGCTAAAAAAAATGTCTAGTGAGGATATGGTTGTGATTCAGGTTTTATTTTTCCTTATGTGGTCATTTCCATCATGAGAATCAAGACTGAACAGAGGTACTTTGTGTGCAGGCCTGCTCCGGAGGAGGCGGCTCAGTGGCGTGAGGGTCTGGACCGAGTCCTGAACAACAACTGTACGTCTATCCCTCACCTCTCCAACTTTCACTCACAAACTCTCTCCCTACATTGCATCATCTCACAGTAACTTAACTTTGATTACATAGATTGTGCAGTATTTTCTTTCCAACATCAATCAATCAATAAACTTTTATTTACAAATTAAATGCAGTTCAAAGTGCTTAAAAATATATTGGGAATATATAAAATAGAAACAATGCACACCTATACAAATATTGATTAAAACACTTTAAAAAGTTTTTTTTTTTTTTTTTTTTTTTTTAATTTAAACTAAAGTTTAAAAATAAGAATGAGGTTACAAATATTTGACAAAATAAATCTATAAATAAAGAGATTCTGATAAAAGTTGAAGATAAATAAAAGCTTTAAAAATACCAATATGCTAAAATCATAATAACTTAAAAAATGAGCCAATCATACTACTAAAATACTAAAATAAATAACATTTCAGTTATAAAACTATAAGAACAAAACTTAGAGAGCATTCTATACTAGATTGGTCTTTGATAGTGGAATCTGTTTCAACAAATTGTGGAAAAACTGTTGGTAATGATCCACCTTTCCAGGGCTGTAGAGCTGCAGATTAAATTTCCATAGGCAGAGAAAAGATTAGGCAGATTAAATTTCAATAGATTTCCATTAATCACAAAAATGAAGAATGATCTTCAATAACACCTTCATTCTGCATGAAAACATTTGATATTTGACTTTTTCAAATGTCACGTTCTCACAAACTCTCTAATAAACACTCTCATGTTACTCTAAATGCTGGTTTCAATGTGGATTTGTTATTACCCCAAGCAACCTTTTTCTATCCACTCATCTTGTTTATTTTGTAGGTGAAGAGCAAGAGTGTTTTTCGGTCTAATTATGACAGCAGCACAAAGAGATTCCCATTAGGAAGCTGGGTGCATAGACTGGTCAAACAAAACATTATTTTAACCCAGGTGACCTTTGTGAGCGTGCAGTGTGACACCCAGAGTAAGGGCTGACCGATATGGCCTAAAAATAAAATCCCTTATTTTTTCCCACAATTTTTTTTACAATTTTAATGACTTTCTCTCTCTAACTGAACTTGCATACACCAAATAATGAGGTTAATGTAATCTAATACAGCTACTTCACCAATCTTATCCAAAAATTTTAGACTCAGACAAACTTTACAAGTACAGGAGAATGGTGACCAGACCTTGCTGACGTGTAAAAATAATTCTTTTTTGTGCGTTTGGACTTCTCTGTTCTGGTTTTTGTTCCCCTGAATCCTGTGTGTAGATTTCTCTTTCCCTCATTAACATCAACGTCTGTGCATGCCATTTCCCCTCAAACCTAAAGGATGCTCAGTCATTTCCAAACAGTTACATCCCCTGGTCTGAATCCAGGAATAGAGCACATTTAACATATTAGGTAAGCTTATATATGCAACTGCTCAGTGTCTCTGCTCAGCTGGCTCCATCAAAGACAGCCAACAGCATCTTCATCCTCAAAGCTTTGGTATTTATTATGCAACAGGCAGGACTCAAACTATAAGTGGTCCAAGAGAAGAAAACATGTCTTCTCTCAGCGCAGCTCTGTCAGGTCGGCTTATTTAACGGGTACAGTACAGCTAGCAGAGTCTGTGTGAGTTACATAACCTGTTCAAAAACATATGTGAATTAACATCACCTCATCATGAGAGTGTAATTTCAAACTTCAGGTACATCTGATGAACAAAGTTTGCATCCACAAAGTCTGAACAGTTTGGTCTTATATGAGACTTTCTTTAAGATGCCAGTTTAAACTCTATTCTTTAAATGTTGGCATTTTGAGCCTAGTAAAAGAGGTACCATTTCATCTGCAAGCCTTTTTATTTTTAACTTACCTTTACCTTACCATCTGGTTGGAAATAAGGGGTTCATTAGGGAGATGGTCTGGACTCAAACTTGAGACCAAAATTAGATTCTTCTGAGGAGTTTTCAGTAAACTCACACAAGCAGGGTAATTCTGGTTCCATAATCTAACCAAAATGTCAATCCATTACTACATGTAAAGCTTAAATTTGTTGCTTTTTGAAAAATCCTCCACTTTAAAAGTCTAACAAATCACTAAACTTGATGGATGTTGCATAAAATTTGTTGTGATCATCTTATTTTAAGAGACTGTGAGGACTTTCTAAGTGATCTTGAAAAAGTCTGACTTCTAGATATATGCCTGATTGTAATCCACGATTTAAAATGAGACTATCAGCACCAATAAAGATTATTTCTAAATGTTATTTCTTAGCTTCCCAATTGGGTCAGACAGAACCGAACCAGAACTGATTTACAGCACGTGACACCATGCCAGTAAACAAAGTATATTTGTGAGAAGATCTGTGTTTTTCTCTGCTGAAAACAATTTCTGGGATTAATCTAGTAGTGATGGTGGATGTAAACACAGGGCTGTTGACTTGCTGATGTATCTGATAAGCTGGCATGAAAATACACACAAAAAATAAATTTAAAAAGTAAAACGAAACAAAACAAAAAAACTAAATTGCATTAAATTTAAGTACAAATATTAGTTTCAACATCATGTGAATAATCAGGGCTTATTTGTCACTGCTACGATCTTAGATCAGTGTTTTAAAGCTCCTGTGAGGAGCATTTAGCCAAATGTTGAATAAATTTAAATCAATACTAATGCCTCTGTATGACCTACAAAAGCTAACAGGGCTTTAGCAACAAGTTAAAAAATGATTTTTATATGGTCATTTTCAATCTCTGTAAACAATGATACAGGGTATGTGTCAAATAAAGTGAAGTGTAGCATGCTAAAGAAAAGTTCACAATTCTCAGAATGATATTTCAGACTGTTGAGACAACAAGATGAGACTTTTCATCACAAGGGGCGCCAAAAACAAACAAACAAAAAATCTTCATGGGAGCTTTAAGTCACCTTTGTTTGTTTTTTTTTGTTTGTTTGTTTTTTTAAACATCTCTTTTTGAGGAGTTTAACTGACTTGTAATCTGATTAATTTTTTTAATCAGAAAACTGATTGCTAAACAATGATAAAGGTCAAACCATCGTTCTTTGACTTCCCATGCAGGAGCTTGAACGTGAACATTTTAGCTTCAAAGATGAGTTTTAGTTTGAAGAACTTTGAAATAACATTCCACCCAGAGCATATTTTTCAAAAGTCAAACTGTTGAATAATCCCTTCTCCTGTGTGGAAAAAAAAAAATTAAATCCCACCACATACCAGACCTGGACTCCTGGGTCCACTGTTTACTTCACAGAGCACACCGAGAGCCTGAGAAGCAACGAGACTGATGATTAACTTTAATGGCTGATGCTGTTTCACCCAATGTTTAAACTCTCTAGCTAATAAGTCACTTCAGTTTCTCTTTTGCATCCAAACAGAAGCAGGTAAAGATGTCACTAATACTCACAAACATTTCCTCTGCGCAGCTCAGTGGGTGGTTGAAAGAGCCTCTCAAGAAGTGTCTTCAGATGGATGTATGATCCACTTGTGTTTGCATGCCTGCATGTGTGTGTGTGGCGTGTGTTGACCTTAAGAGGTTACGTGTGTTATGCTAACATCTTCGGGGAGTAGTCAAAATGAGTCTACCAGCGTTGATTTATTGCCGAGGCGCTGCGAGGTGCTGAGCCATGATTATTTATCTACATGAGATTTTACATTAACATTTCTTCTTATGGCCTTGACCTCATCAATTCCCAAAGGATCCTCGCTGACTCATGTCGATTTATCACTGACTTCAACCCCCCATTTTCCGGAACATTAAAAACTGCATACATGTGATTTACATTACGCAACAGGAAGCCAACTATTTATGTCTTCTCCCACTCTGTCATGATCCAACTGTACATCTACCAAAGAATTAATCGGTTTGAGTTAACCTCACATCTACAGCTCTATGAAACTTAGTAAATCATACAGAATGATTTCATCTGTATTTTTTTTCTTCTTAACAAAGTACCACAGAATCAGACACAATAAATACAGGGCCTAATGTTTGGTAAGTCTTTCCAGACTTGGTTCACCAACACCCTGTCATCAGAAGCATGGTCCACTGAGCCTTTTGTGTCCATGTACTGAAGGTCTTTTGAAGTGAAAAAAAAAACAAAACAAAACAAAACAAAAAAACAACTGCAGCCTGATTGCGACTCTGTGCTATTTTAAACCCAAACTAACTGTTCAGATTGTAGATAAAAGCCTGGTTGCTTATCACCAGCAGCACATGCTTGTTCAGACAATGGGAGCATTTTGGTGGTATTATGTTTGATCACAATGCTCATTGCAATGAGAGGTTGCTCTTATCAAGCTTTGTTTCTTAGATCTTTATCTTTGGGTTAAATAGTGAGCTTTAACATGTGTCCAAATCAAAGATCTGGTTTTAGGATTGACTTTTTTTTGTCACATTTCCTGAAAAGTAGTTACGTGTACACTAAAGTTTGGCTCTTTGTTTAAAGTGATATTTTCATTTATACAGCTCAAAGCATCAATTAAAAAAATACAGTGTGTTTTCAGGGAAATGGTGTCGACCACAATCCTACCCGAGGAACATCATGCTCAGTAATGTGCTGTTTTTATGCAGATGTGTAGCTTTTTCCAGAACCAGGCACAGTCTGCATTAGCGTTGATGGTTGTGAGATTCAGACTGGCTACTGCCCACAACTTTTACAAAGACACAAGCCAACCATCTCCACTGGCAACACTACCGATTACCTCTCTACATTTTATAATGGTATATAAGGACACAGCTCATTTTTGAAAGGACAAAAACGAAAATGGAAAATAAAACCTATTAAAAGTGCATCTTATGCAGCATAACTTTTTATGTCTCAGTTGTTACTACCAGAGTTCACTTCCGAAATACGTATATGCTCTCCTTTTTAAGACTGAGTCATGTTTATTTGTCCACATTGTGATGTAAATGTGTTACTTCACACTTATGCAAGCAATTTTTTTTTGCATTTTGCATATAAAAAGGTCGACAGCAACAGGCTAAACTATTTTTCACCTCACCACACCTGCCTCCATAAACTGATCAAACCCGTGGTTTACGCCACAGCTTCAGAGATTTCTTTCCATTTCTTCTCCTTTACCTCACGCTATTAGATTATGCAACAGGAAGCTTTCAGACAGCTTTTAGACAAACCATCATTTTTATTTTCTCTCAGTCATTTTTTTTATGTAAATGATCTTAAATGGATGGTTTCACAATGACAGAACTGTTATGGCAGTGCTGATGTAACATTTGGCATTTGGTGCTAAAGAAGCAATTTTGTCACTAACAGAAAATAAGAATGACTGAGAAACAGTATAATTAAGAAATGTTATGCTTACTCATTTTTCTAAGAGGCGTACGGGTTTAAAAGTAGATTCTAAATATATTTTGAATTAATGACAGTCATGACTCAAACTGATGGATAACCTTGTTAACCTTTCCCTTTTAAAAAACATCAACCAAGGATTTCTGGAATCATAGATATAAATAACAAAATACTAAATTGAGGCTTGCAATTACTTCCATTTTGCTTTGGACTTAATGGTTGGCATTTAGTTGAAAACACATGGCAGTCACTGTTTATGAAAGGAAATCATTAAGAAGAGTAAGCTTTTTTCATCACAACCGGTCATTTTGATATCTTTGGAAATGACTGTTGCACAATGGTCGGATATCAATTGATAATTTAGGGATAAGATTGAAAAAATATCACAGTGCCATTAACAAAAGAGGAAAAAGTAGCACTGAAAACTTTCTGTTTGAGGTTTCACACATTATCATTTCTCATTTCAAAACCATCATTTCTCTCATCCATTCATTTCTCTGCCTTCTCTCATCCTCTCTCCATCAGATGGTCTGAGTGCTTTCCGCGGCTTCCTGCAGTCTGAGTTCAGTGATGAGAATATTGAGTTCTGGACTGCCTGTGAGGACTTCAAGAAGACCAAGAACCCTGTGAAGATGGCCGCCAAGGCCAAGAAGATCTACGAGGACTTCATCCAGTCTGAGGGACCCCGAGAGGTCAGGGAAAATTCAGCCTTTTTTAAGAATAAATTACATAAAGTGTGTTTTAATAAGTGCTGAAGTTTCAGTTAAGAAGTCTGACGTTAAATGTGATTTCCCTGACATGGCTTCAAAGAAAGTCAAATTAAAAAGGAAAAAAAAAAAGTAGAGACCTAAAGGTGTCTCTGACACAGACTGCTCAGATGCCAAGGTGTCAGAGTCTTTGTTTAATCAGAGAATGTGCATGCAGGAGAAATGCAGGCTGTGATGCTTTGTAAACAGACGAGGTTACAGACAAAACATCCTGAGATGATGTATCAGTGAGCTGCACACGCACAAGATCACACACACCAGCGAAAAACATAAGTTGTACATGGTTCAAGAAGAAATTCTGCGGGCCTGAATTTCACTCAAGTGGGTGTTTTCTTTGCTTTCATGCCAAAGCTTAGATGAGGGGATTAATTCTACTCCACTGTATGTACTCTGGAGGATGTATAGGTGTAGCCCTGAAACATGGAGTTTATAATTTAACCACTGAGGTAATCCAAGGCCCCAAAAATGAGCAATGAGCAGGATTCATTCATTTGATTTATTACAGAACAGAGTTTGCTTATATTTTCATCAGTGTCTTGTTGTAAACATCAGGGCTCGAGTTTATGTTTTCCTTGGAAACATCTTGTTGTTCATGGAGCTTGATTTTGTTATGTTTATGCTTGAGCTGGATTAAACATTGCCAGTTACATAAGGGTTGGAAAAGTTAATCGTGCAGTTGCATCTTGATCACATGATCATCCACTTGTCTGCGGCTCACATCACATTTGTTGCATTTTCTTGTACGATATACATCTGAATTTTACTTTAATTCTCTTAGTTCTTCATCCTAACTTTATCTTGTCTCCTTCTATAGGTGAACATTGACCACTTCACCAAGGATGTGACCCTGAGAAACCTGGTGGACCTCTCTCCCACCACCTTCGACCTGGCCCAGAAGAGGATCTACGCCCTGATGGAGAAAGACTCCTTCGGTCGTTTCCTGCGATCTGAGCAGTACCAGGAGCTCCTGGTTAACTAAGCAGGAGGAGTCTGAGGAGCTATGTTAGGGGGGTTGGGGCGGTTTTCAAACTGCAGTTTCTTTTATGAAGACGAATCTTAAATTAAACATTCTTAATAAAACATGTTTGTGAAAAAATGTTTCAAGAATCCAAGACTTTTATTTGACCGGGAAGCCAAATTATAACTTCAAATTGTTTAACTAAGAAAAAAAAAAAAGACTGCCTTTTGAAATAGCCCCACCTCCCCAACAGCAAACACACCAACACACACTAGCAATGATTGGATACTAATAACCATCATTAATAGTTATCTGAATGCAGTGATAGTCTATCAGAATGACCTCACTCATTAAAATGGCCCCAAAAATTTGCTGGTCCTTACGCAGAGAAACACACCTAAATGTAAACACAGAGTCAAACAGACAGTGTGTTTCATCTGGTCATAGAGTTTTTCCTCAACTTGTGCATCAGAGTGTTGTAGTAGCTAAAGCAGAGCTGTCTAGACCAGGGGTTCTCAATGTGGGGGTCAAGACTCCTTGAAGGCTCCAGATGGGGAGGTTGTGAACTGCTATTTGCTATTTATTGACTAAAATTGCAGATTGTTTATTAAATCATAAGCAAAATTGTGGTGACTGGATGAACAACAGCACCAGTTGCAGGTTTAGTAACTAAACTGAGTATCTTTGGCTAAAATACAAAATACAGACCATTCAGTCACGCCAACAGCCTAAAGCATAAAGATGGCTATAAAAAATATCATGTTTGTTTGGCTTTTCTGTATTTGTGTTGACTTAAGATCTATTTTTAGGTTGGTCCATCAGCTAGTGTGTAGTTGTGAGTGACAAATTGCTTATTTGGGGGTCGTTGGCTGAAAAGGTTGCAAACCCCTGGTCTAGATTCTTCCATGCACCCCCAAAAGACTCGTTGACAAACAGTACTATCGTCTGCAAAGAGGAAATCAACTTTCTATTGACTGAAACAGGATTTCTTGTCTGCCTTTGGTTACCAATTTCTTAACCAAGAAAGTCCATACATGTGGAGATCAATCAAATTTTACATTGTTCTCAATCACTGGTGTGGAAAAGTTATACCACTTTGATGCATTACAATGAATTAGCTGTAGGTCGAGTTCAGGGTGTAACTTCTTTGTCATTATATATTCTATATACTTTCTCACTTGTCTCTGTTTTATTCTCTGCAATGCTTAAAAAAAACCTTGACGTTTGTGGTAATGGGTAAATTTAACGATCACTTTGATTAAAAGATAACTTTTTATTGTGGGGATAATGTCAACGCAAACAAAACTGGTCAACTCTTGGACAAATTTAAAAATAAC
Source organism: Labroides dimidiatus (assembly GCA_030710495.1). NCBI lineage: Eukaryota > Metazoa > Chordata > Actinopteri > Labriformes > Labridae > Labroides > Labroides dimidiatus. The sequence continues at coordinate 8,065,837 of CM061146.1, read as the reverse complement.
CATCCAAAATGTATACATTTTATCCTTTTAAATATAAAACAGCTTTGCTCCCCCTTTCTATCCTGAGAAATGAAGGCATACATTAACATTCAACTGTTTTGTTGTTTTACATACAACATACAACATACTCTGTTTATGAAATAAAAAAAACAACAGGAAAATCTCAGTGAAATGACAGTTTTAATTAAGTTTGTTGACATTTCTTTAAAAGAGTCCGTAACACCACCTTGTTAAACCTGTAATAACATCGATACTCGAATATCACAGACTCTTATTTTGTCTCCTCTACTCTCTCACACTCACATAAAGAAAGTTTGGATCTTCACCAAACCCTGTTGTTAATTGGGATGCATCCTGTGAGAGTCATCTCTGAGAACTGTGCGGGCTGGTTGGCTCAGTGGTCAAGCTCCTTGGCTACCACTAAACTGCAAGTTGCTAAGATAGGAAAACCCAATGGGAGGGAATCTAAGTGTAAGAAAGAAAGAGAAATGGTTTAAACAGAGGGGGTGTTTTTTTTCCATGTGATAAATACCAAAGTTGGATGCATCCATGCCGAGTCACTAGAAGACCCTTGACCTAACACACCAGAAATATCATGAGAGACAGAACCTGCAGGTTTGCAGCACAAGACAACACTAACCAGAATTAGTCAGAAACACTTAATATTTTTATCATCACCAACACTGACACGGAAACGTTTTAATCGAGTTATTTTCACTTCTTCACACTAAAAGAAATACTGGTATTAGTCCATAAGCAGGACGTGATGGTGGATTTGAGGATGATGAGCAAGTATGTAACCTTCAGCTGAATGTAGCAGCCTTTAAGTGTGATTTGATGTAGTTTTATTGCTTTTTATATCAAACACAAGCAGATATGTCTTACAGAACACAAGATCATTGTTATCTAGATATTCAGCACTTTATAAGTCCTTATTGTTCACTAAAATCAATCTACTTAAAACAAACAAACTGTTCGCAGTAATGTTTTACGACAACTTATTTTGAATGTAGTACAAAACAAAACATAAAAAAAAGGAGAATGCTTTATGTACTGTATGTTACATCAACAAGGCTAAAAGAAAGGTTTATAATGGCACAGATTGACCAGTCTGCTGCCAAAACCTTTAACAGCATGAAGTCAGCTACCATGACACAGAATCATCAATAAGGGCTTTTAGCAGTGCTGAGTATGCATTATCTGATGTAGCCTTGCATGTACGTTTTGGAGTGGTTCACATAAAAATATATATGCTCACAATACCTGAAGATGTATTTATTTTTACATGTAAATACCAGCAGTTTGAAAACAATTGTCTAAGTTATTCTTAGTTATGAAGTCGACGGAGTCCTTGACAGATCTCCACTTAGAGTGTATTTACCGTTATAAAAAAGAAAACACTTTCATTTGTCACTTTGTTTTTCTTCATTACATACCTGTTTTTTTAATGTGTCATCATGAAACATCCCATGATTCAATTTTAAGAGTGTAACGACAAACTAAAACAGGTCAGGAGAATCCTCTGGATGTTTGATTGTAATATTGAATGTGGAATATTTTTGACGTTTTGTTACACCAAGACGTGTTTTGCATCATTAGTTTTCTCCAGTCAGTAAGTAAGTTAGTAAAGTTTCAGCAAGTCCAAGCAGATCGGTCCTTCAATGCGTTTTAAAAATGTCCGCATTGCTCAAATCAAGTTGAAGACTGTTCCAAAGACAGGACCAACAACTTCAAACACGGTCTTCTTAAGTATTGAGCATGGTATGAGGTACATCCAGCAAACCCTTATCAGAGGACCCCAGAGTCCTTCTTGATTGGAAGTCAGTGCAAAGACATGAGGATTGTTCTGACGTTAAACCTTTTGGATTATTTTGTCAACATTTTAGGAGGGTCATAGCCTTAGTGTAGTGAAGCTTGATTTAACAGAGACTAACTAGTAACTTAACTCACTACATTTTCCAAGTAGCTTGCCCAACACTGCTTATAAGATACCCCACAGGGAGAAGAATAGGGGAAAACAACAGGGGACCCAGGAAAGAACCCTGAGAGACACAACAGGACAGGTCCTCTGCCAGTAATTATTAAACCATTGTAAACATTGTAAACATTGTACCTGTGAAATGAAGGCCTGTTATTGGAGTGCAGATGGCCTAGTAGTCTAGGTCGCGCTCCATGTGGCAAAACACCTTTGAGTGGTCAGCCTGGGTTCAAGTCCAGCCTGTGGTGACTTTCCTGCATGTCACTCCCCACTCTCACCCTGTTTCCTACTTTATCCTGTCCTCTCACACTAAGGGCACAAAAGCCTGAAAAAAATAATTTAAAAAAGTCCTTTTACTAATAACTAAACACAAAATATGTTCCTTTTTTGTATTTAGCTGCCACTGTTTCATCCAAAAAGATGTCCTGAGAAATCACACAAGACCAGAGTGGAGGAGCAATTTGGTAGGAGAGGAAATTGACGAATAATGTTGAGCTGAGGTGTAAGGGCTACCTTGACAAAACAAGCTCAGGTAAAAGAAAGAGAAAATCACTGCTGCTGAGCAACTGACCAGAAAGAAAAACCTCAGGAATCACTCCTTTAAGAGGAAACATAAAGGTGGCCAGGGATGCCTTGGAGAGGAAACAGAAAGGCAGAGTTTTGTATGAACCAGCTTCTTTCTACTAGAAACTGGAGATTATGAGAAAAACATAATGAAGTCATTTTTCTGCAGACTCTCATGACAGAGGACTACAATAAGCAACCTGCCACTGCATCAGAAGGTGAGCTAATGAGTCTGTGCAGGGACCCCAATAAACACACCTGCTCCAAATAAGGGGCCAATAAGGAGCTCACACCAGAGCCTGCTCTGTGATGTCCTCACCAAACTCTTTCTGGTCACATGCTGTGTTTTACAGATGGTCAGTGGCTTACCGCTATTGCTAAATGTTAAAAAAACTACATACCCATCTGCTTTGGCTATACCTCAGCTTCAGTGTAAATAAGCAAATGTTAGCATGCTAACAAGCGTCATTAAGATTGTGAACATTGTCAAGACTTGAATGTAGTTCTTAGTTTGGGTTTCACAAAATTTCAAAATGCTCAATCCTTAAAAACTTTGAAGCTCATAATTTGAACCTAGTTGCATAGATTGTGTATGTGTATAACACTTTTGTTTCTTTTTTCAAAAGTGGAGCTGAAAACATTAAACATTATGCTGCATCCCACCCAGGTCTGTGTTGAGGCCTCTTTAAAGCTAATCCAATTATGTCCATAGTTGGCTAATAAAGAGAGAGAAATAATAAAGTGTGCTTGACTCAGGGTGTGGTTGACCCTAACCACACCCTAACCACACAAAAAAAACAAATTCTAAAAGCAAACCCCTCAGACCTTCAAAGAAAAACTCTTAAGCACTTATGTCTGATACATCCATTCCTTTCCTCATTTCATAATCTGCCTCAAAGATAACCAAATATTATGTGAGGATTACGCCACTAGAGCTGCTCAGTGAAAAATGAGTGAAACACAAAACGGAAACAGATGCAGCTGAGGAAGTGGTTGCCAACACAAACAGTGTCAGAGGCTCGCTCGGGTGCATCCATTACTATCGCAGTTCCTCGAAAAGGACGGGAAAAGGTCAGATTCCTTCGGTCCCCGAAGGAGGTTGGTGACATTTCTGACAAATGTTTTGTTGCGTTTAAGTCACCACTTGTACATGTTTGGTCTACTATCCCATTTTCTGCTGCCCTGTAGTTGCTCTTGAGAACATTTTGTATGTCAGAGCTCTGAAATGATCTCATTCCAGACAGTCTAAATGTTTTCCAGAACAGGTTGTGATATTTTACGCTAGCTAACGTGTTTTTTATGATTGTTTGATACTATCGCCAAACAAAACAATACAAGATTCGAGCTGATTTCCTAATACAAACCATAACTCAAGAATTTATTATGCTGATTTAAACCACTGACATTTTATCCTTTTCAAATTCCTGTTTATTCTCCTCCAAATATGCCAACAGATGAAAGAATCTGCTCTCAAATAACTGCGTGATAAGGTTTAGCAATGTTTTCACAAAATGATTAATCTCTTCTACTTTGCCAACAGTGGTGATTAGCCCTCTTAACAAAAGCAGGCCTGCAGAGATTGTCCAATCTGTTTCTGGGATCCAAAACACTAATCACACTTGATAAGAGTCTGCTTGAAAGATCTGGAAGTTTAATGTGGTAAACACCGACCTGTATTCAGATTCAACCTTTTAAAAAGAGATCTACACAGAGTTAATCCAACATGTTGCTATCTAGACTTGGGAAAATACAGATAATACCTACTCATGGTCTAAAACAGTCTACTGATGGATTAACACCATAAAACTATAGTGCTGTTTTTGTTTACCCAAGTGTCATTAAAAGGCAGAGGGCGTGGGCGCTTCAGGATCCGAGAGCACCCATGAAGCTGAGTGATAACTCATTTAGTTCCTCATAAAAGACAGCGAAGCTCTGTCAGTAGTCCACAACAGTGTGGTGAAGAGTTCGCGAAGCTTCAGTGTTTGTCATACACTTTTAGAAAGAAAAAAAAAAAACAAAACAGACCTGTTGTAATGTGGGAGAGAGAATACGAACATTCTCTTATTTCCCTCGGTGATATCTATGGTTGGCAGTTAAATTTACTGCCAACCACAGATATCACCGAGGGATATCTTTAAGCTTCACCCACAGGGTTTCCATCCTCCCAAAGTCAGTCAAGGACTGAGCAGTTTGAGCTTTCAACAGATCTGACAACATAAGTTTATTTAGGGGGGAAGGTATGAGGTACTAAAATTGTTGCTCCGTAGGCCGCCAATGCTTTCCTCATCTCAACCAGACTGCCCTTAAATGATGATATTTTTTCTGACAGGAGTAGCGGATTATGTTTGCCATCCAGTTTGTAATTGTGGGAACACTGTTTCTTAATGATTGACAGCCAAGCAGACTTGGATTTGTTCCTTTGAGAATAAGAATGTTTTTCTTTTTGTGTACGTTTTTAGGACAGGATAAGGGTTTTGAAGAACAAAACAGGGACAGAGACCACATAAATGTACTGCTGAACAGTGATACCCCCAAGAGCCCTTGATGGGATTTGAGTGGGTAATCAGAAGTGTGTTCCCTGTATTCAGTCAAATCGTAACACAGGTCTGTCCATGGGAAACTAATCTGAACGTATTCTCAGCTTGTCAAAGTTAGGAGTTCAGTCAAAACATGAGGATAAATACGTTTTAAATTTGGTATGTGCAGGTCTCCATGGTTATATTAATAATAAGTTACAACATCAGCACCCTTTATTTGGCCTGTTGGTTTGGCCTAAAATGAGACCATATGTGCCAATTTAAAGACGTACCCTACATAAGTCACTCAGGTACATTACTTACACAGCTCACCTTACATAACTGATACACCATATGACATTTCAGCAATGCACATATGTTTAACATTGCGTGACTTGAGAGGAATACTATTCTTCAAAGAATGCAGGAATTCAGCACTGGGCTCTGGTGAAACCCAGGCGTTTGAAGCACTCAATGCCTCTGATGGCAAAAGCAAACTTATTGTCTAACTTTTTATTACTGTCTACAATAACCTGCCAATACCAGTCATAGGTTGAGCTTCTGTCCGAATAACCATATTTGAGAACAAGTGAGTTCTCAGTTATCTCAGAATCTTTCAAGCTGGGGTCTGTGGTCTAATTTATTTAAGTTCTGGGGTTGTTGTCAGGGATAAGAAGGAATTAACACGCACAATTTAGTTCCAGTATAAACATGTAACTGTCATGGGAAGGCCTTAGATTCTCTTGCCTTGTACTTGTGTTACAACTGTATGTTTTAAATTACATTTCAACTGCTGTGCACATGCTTTCTACACTTAATCAGTTTTAGCTTTTGTTTTACAGCATATTCTCTGACCAAGTGCACATTTAGACATACTCTTACTTTGATCTAAAGTTTTTAACGATTTGTCCCACTGTTTGTTTTTGTTGTTTTTTTTTTTTGTTTTGTTTCTGTTTTTGATTGGACTATTTGTACAAATCTCTTTAATGCATTTCACTCTGGGTTTAGGGCACAGAATAGCACAGACAGCTCTCCTAGTGATGGCTGCTGATGCTGGAAAATCTTCCATTTTGGTTCTTTGGTTGACTGGGTTGGCATCTCTGGTTCAGTTTTAAATGAGTTTGGTTTGGTCTGGTCTGGTTTGGGTTGGTTTGGTTAACTGATAGCTCTTGTAGTGTGGCCACTGGCAGCTCACAATCATTTCATGCAAAGTTAACCTATGGGGCCCCCAGATCATACCCGGACAGATCATCTGCAGCCTTAATGCACTAGATAACCAACTGTACCTCTCTTTTAATCCCAGTGCTTTTGATAATTTTAACACACTGAAAACTGCATCCAAGTAATAACATGCTGGATGTCACAGCTGGATGTTTCTGCCATTAAATTAATATATATGACACAATTAGGTTCTCTGCCAGATGCAAAAGGTGTCATCTTTGGCCAGACCCTTAGTCTGAATCAGCATGTCAACCTAGCTGTGTTTTAATTGTCTTTCTCACATTCCTCTTTCATTATTATTTCATGCCTTGCTGTACATCTGTTTATATTGCTACCCTTGTTTGTCCTTACTGAGTTGTTTTCTAGTACTTATTTCTAATATTGTCATACTGTACCCTTGTGAGTGTTCCCTGTTGATTTATTTGTTTATAGTATGTTTATTCTTGTCTTACTTCCTTCTTCATCGTTGTGATTGTGTGCTGAGTACCTCCACCTGTGTCTCTATGTCTCACCTGTGTCTGATTGCCTCTGTCAGAATTTAATCTCTGTGCTTCCTCCCTTCTGTGTCGGATCATTACGTCGTCTCCTGTGTTCTCTGTCTTCCCGCCTCCTGTCTGCCTTGTGATTCCTTCATGTGCCCCCCGCAGTTTCCTTGTGTTTTTGTTTTGGTCTTTGTTTCCTTGGACATTAAACTAAGTTTTCTTTGACCCATTGGCTTTTTTGTTCCTTTCATTTTTTAAAGTCTGCACGTGTCAGCCCTCCTTTGTTTTTTACTGAACGTGACACACGTGCTCTCCACAGAACAGTTCTAAACAGATCAACCCTGGTGTAAAACCAGCGAACAGAAAGTACACAAATTGGCTGAAAGTACCACAGTTTGCTAATGTTTAGAATTAGGTAATCCGAGCATTTGCTCAGTGTTGCTGATATGCCAGGAGAGTATCACCGTTAGGACCACATCCTGAATAAACACTGATGAAGAAAAGAAAGGGTCTCTTTAGCCTATGAAAATGGAAACAGTCCGTACAGCAATTAAAACAACAAATAGCTTTCCAGTTATTTTTGGAAGCAAACAACAGCTTTCACATCCATAATATGAAATGTTGGGTCAGAAGGCTTTAAAAGCCTCTTAACATGAGTGGAAAAAGGTGTATTTATGTTTTGAGTCTGATGTATATCTCTTCTGTGCTTTAAGGTCTGGAACAAAAGTGGGTCCAACTTGATTTTAAATGAAGGAAAAGACGCCAGTACTTCCCTTTTTTACAAGTTGTTTTTTAAGCTTTAAAGTGTTTCCAGCTAAAATATATTGTTTTGCCTGTTTCTGATTTTTTGATAATTAGTCTGCATCCTTACTGATCTCAGCTCTTCTGATAAACAGTAGGATTGTGTTGTCCTTACCAGAGTCCCTGCATGTGCACACCATCCATCCATCCATCCATCCATCCATCCATCCATCCATCCATCCATCCATCCATCCATCCATCCATCCATCCATCTTCTATACCACTTACCCTGTTCAGAGTCATGGGTGGCTGGAGCCCAGCTGTCTTTGGGCGAGAGGACAGAGACTGAGGGCTCAGTCCTGAGTTTTGGTACAAATGTCCCATTGGACTCAGACTTCTTATCTTTCTCGTAGTCTAAGGTCAAAGTCCTTGCGGCCTCCCATGGGGCCAATCAGGTGATTTTGTCCAAAATATTTCTGTCATCTGCAATTACTGAGGAAGGTCTCTGCTCTCCCTTGACAGTCATACACTCCACAAGAGAAAACAGCCAGACGATCATATCCTGGTCTTATTTTCTACTGTAAATACTGTTACCACAACCTCTGCTCTTTAATAAAAGCCTAATAACTTTTGTTTGTTTGTTTTCTGTTCTGGGTTGTTTTCTTTCAGTGATGATTATGAAGAAGGACCCCCCCCCCCCCCCATTCCCCCGTAAACAGCAGCTAAACCGTCTTTCTATGGGAAATACATGGGTTGTTGAAAACTTAACTTAACACTCAAAGTGAGAACATGTTGAAGAGTTATAAACAACTCAGCTTAAATCTATGGGCTCCATTCCGAAAAAAAAAGTATTTAGACAACTCGTCACAACTTGTAAATTGGTATAAAATGGAATCTTAAAAATATGACTTAGTATGTTGTGAATATGATAAAAGAAGGAGGTCCATATGATAGCTTCTTGTGCACACAGTATCACAACCAAATTTTTTTTTTTTTTTAAACTAAAGAGGGTCGCTGCTGTCGCATGTGACAAGTTTTGTCTACTATTGTTTCTTAAAATATAACGGTGCATCAGAGAGACTGTGTAGAGATTTTTTTGTTTTATAAATTTGGGCAAAATACAATAATTCATGTTAGCTGAGAGTGCTAATTAGAGGCTGCCAACTTTGTTTTAGTCAATCAACCAATCCCTGATCTGAACTCTTGACTTCATATTTTCAATTGGCCAGGGCCCCCCAAAGTGTCCAAAATACATTACTGCAAGATTTTTTGTATGTTTGTGTTTTTTTTTTGTTTGTTTGTTTGTTTTTATTTTTTTTTTTAAAGGTTTTGAGTTTTGGAGTTGGGGCGGACTGTGCAGCCATTTTTTGCATGGAAAATATTACATCAGTTTATCAGTTTTGTGTCATTTACAGGCTTTTTTTTTTTTTACTTCTCCCATACATTATGTCATATATCTTAGATATTGCTTTACATCTAGTTTAATATGTATTTGTGAAAATTTTATTTATTTTTCTTGTGTTTTCATGATATTAAAACTATTTAAGTGTTGATCTGACATTCCTTTGGTTGATGTATCCTGATTCCTCAGGGCCTCATGAAAACAAATAGAGGTACTTAACATTAAGCTCTATTCCTGTAAGGTTATACCTAGCTTCTTACTAAACTTGTTCAATCCGCTCATCAAACCCTCTGTATGTGTAACAAAACTCCTTGCTGAGTCTATATGTAAGTGTTGATTTCAGCAGGACTCTTACACCATGCAGTTTTCAATCTTCTGTCTGGAAGAGCAGGAAAAGCAAATTACTGGAAAGAAACTGCCAAGCGGTTCTCTGGTTTCAAAACACTCTAAGAAATTCCTGCCATCCAATCAATGCACACACACACATCTGAGATGTTACCAGAGAGGTTCAAACAGGATAATGCATGGATAACCTCTCAGAGAGGCTGATGTTTGTGCTCTTGTTAGCAGAAAACAGCTCCTCACATTGTTGTTTCCTTACCCTCAGGTTTTCTTTTCTCATTATTGCTACTTCTACCTGTGAGACCTGCTGACAGTTTGATCTGCTAGTTAGCGCTTGTGCGTCACCAATGCAGTAACTCATGGCTCACATCATGTGTTTAAAGTTAAGTCTTTATCATCTTTGCTTAATCAGGGGAAAATATCTCAAAATAGAGCTTGAGTCTTGAGTCATAAAATAACTCTTGGACATATTTTGCAGATTGTGTCATTTAGGAGTTGAACAATAACTGACCCAGTTTGTCTTTGACCTCATTAGCAGTGTGGTATCAGATCCAACAAACCTGTGAGTCTGGCACCTCTTTTTAAAGATGAATGGCATCATATTTAGAGAGGTCAGATTTCATCAGGCAGAACAAAGGTTTGTGTTTTTCTTGCATGACAAGCTGTTGTGCACCAAGACCCAAGATTCAGTTTGGATAAGAAAAGTCTCCCTTTGGATAAATCATGAAGGATAAACAAAAACAAATACTCAATGCCTAAACTGTGTTCAGTGTTCCCTAGAGTCTCACTAGTAAACTTGGTGAATAATTTGAATTTGAGGAGATGTTTTTGCAATGAATATTTGTGACTATTTGTATACACAAACGCTAGAGTGTCTTTTTAAAGCTGTTTGTTTAGTTTTTGGACCATGTTGTTATTTCTCTGGCTGAAATGGCGCTTTTCCTGTCAACATTTTCTTAAAACCCAGTCTGCTCGATGTATTCACCTTCCACAAAATTGAATTGAGCGTCATTTGTCTCCCATATTTTATGCAATTAAGAACATAATGTGACTTATGCAGGATACAAACAAACACAAATCAAATAATCAATACAATGAAAATAAATGAGTTCAGAATTCAATAATGCATGACCACCATTTATAAAATGACCACAGATGACTACAAAGATGTAAAGTTTAGGTGTTATAGTCTCTGGTCTGTTGCTACTAGGGCACATTCACAGGACCTGCATAGATCTAATAAACACCAAATGCATGGGAGGAAAAGCTGTGTTTGAAGGCCACTTTGGAAAGTTTGTTTCACAGATGGCACCACGGCGACTGGATGCATCTTAATCTGTTTTTGTTTTGCCTTTAAGTGCATTCAGGAATCTCATGCCTGGTGAATGTAATGTGAAATTTAGGCTCTAAACCAGGGGTGCCAAAACTGGCCCGCCAGATTATTTAATCAGGCCCACGGAATGAATGCAGAGGTGTATGGGAAACCTGTGTGTTTGGTGTGTATGCAGCAAGTTTCGGTGCTCAAGGAATATACCATTTCGCACCACTATGAGACTCAGCATGGTGGAAAATACAACCTCTTTCAAGGACAACTGAGAATACAGATGATATATGAATCACTGGTGCAGCGTTAAAAGCCAGCAAGCTAAATGCGAACGTTAGCATCAAAGCCGTATTATGAGGCAGAGTTTATGAAAACACGCTGAAGGCTGCAGAATTCATCTGTCCTGAGAAGCTACAAACTTTTGCCAACATTAGCCTGACGAGGAAAACTGTGGCAGAGAGGATTTCAGACAGATTTTTAATGTTCTATATTTACAAGGCAGAGATAACATAACTTCAATTTGAAAAGTTCAGGGAGTCTATTTGTATTCAGAATAACTGCACAGATGTTAACTTTTAATTCAGTGTTTTGTGCCTTTGTACAATGACTGTGGTTAGTCATAAAGCACATGTGTAATTGATAAACCAACACTAAGTACTGTTGAAATTTTGCTTATATTTCTTAAGAAATTTCAAGCTATTCATTAAATGTTTTGTAGAAAGGTCGTTCATTAAATATAAAGATGTTTATAATATACTTGTGTTACTTTGCACTAAAAAAGAAAAGGAAAACTTGTTATTAGACTTGTTATTATCTATGGGTCTGACAAGAATCCTCCAAAAGACCCAAATGCTCAACTCAGCAGGTTAACAAAAAACAGTCTTTATTTTCAGAAGGAACAAAAAATCACAGGAACACTGGAAAATGCCGATCAAAAATTCACAAACAAAAGCTCAGCAAAGGCTGGGAAAAAAGGGGAACAAAAAATCACAGGACAATCCTGGCAAAAGAACTCAAGTAAGAAAACCAAAACTTGCAACTTAATCCTGACCAGGGAGACATGAAACGCATGAGACATGACAGGACGAACAGACACAAGACAAAGGGAGACACAGACTACTTATACACAAGGTAATGGGGAACAGGTGGAAACAATGAGGGCGGGGACACCAATCACAAGAGCGGGAAACACACCAGGGCAGGAAGTGAAGTTTTCTGAAAAGAGAGGGAAGACATTACTACAAACTAAGGCAAAAGTGAACAAACCAAGGCAAAAGTGAACAAACCATAGAGTAAAACTTAACATGTGTGACCAGACATGACATTACCCCCCCCTCTAGGGGCGTCTCCAGACGTCCCAAGTCCCCCTGACTGACGTGAGAAGAAGTCTCTGATGAGGTCCTTATCAACAATGAAGCTTGCCGGGATCCATGAACGTTCCTCAGGTCCATACCCCTTCCAATCTGCCAAGAACTGTCTTCCGCGCCCTCGATTCCTGACAGCCAGTAGACGTTTTACTGTGTATACAGGACCTCCTTCAATCATGCGGGGCGGAGGAGGGGGCTTGCCCGCTGGTACCAATGGACTCTCTTTGACAGGCTTGATCTTGGAAACATGAAAGGTGGGGTGCACTCTGAGAGACCTGGGAAGGCGAAGGCGAACAGACACAGGGTTAATAATTTTGGAGATGGGATAAGGACCTACGAACCTAGGAGCCAGCTTCTTGGATGCCACATGGAGAGGTAAATCCTTGGCGGAGAGCCACACTCTCTGCCCCTGCTTGTATGCTGGTGCCTGACCCCTGTGTCGATCCGCAGCTTTCTTCATCCGTGCCGAGCTGCGCATAAGGGCTCGGCGGGCTGCAGCCCAAACTTTGTGACAGCGGCGGACCAGGGCATGAGCTGAGGGGACCACTACTTCCTTCTCCCCTTCAGGGAACAATGGTGGTTGGTACCCATAGCAACACTGGAATGGGGTCAAACCTGTGGCTGAGGTGGGTAGAGAGTTGTGTGCGAACTCCACCCACATAATACGTCTGCTCCAGGAGGAGGGGTTCTGTGAGACCAGGCATCGCAAGCAGGTCTCGAGCTCCTGGTTTAGCCTCTCCGTTTGCCCATTGGACTGTGGATGGTAACCAGAAGAGAGGCTCACAGTAGCTCCAATCAACGTGCAGAATTCCCTCCAGAACCTGGACACGAACTGTGGGCCCCGATCAGACACAATATCCCGGGGGAATCCATGAACCTTGAAAACATGAGCCAACATAGTTTCTGCCGTTTCTTTGGCAGATGGTAATTTTGGCAAAGGGATGAAATGAGCCATTTTAGAGAATCTGTCCACCACCGTAAGGACGGTGGTGTTACCTTGTGACCTGGGAAGCCCAGTGACAAAATCCATGGATATGTCTGACCAGGGCCGGCTGGGGATGGGCAGTGGCTGCAATAATCCACTTGGCGAAGTAGAGGGTGTCTTGTTGCGGGCACAAACAGGACAGGCTGCAACATAGTCCTTCACTGCCCTTTCCATCACCGGCCACCAGAACCTCTGCCTAATTACAAACAGAGTGCGCTTCACCCCAGGATGACAGGTAAGCAAGGAGGTATGAGCCCAATGGATGACCTGTGACCTCACTGCCTCAGGCACAAACAGCCGATTAGGTGGACAACCACGAGGTGCTGGGCTCTCACCATTAGCTCGCTTAACCACAGATTCTATCTGCCAAGTCACCGCTCCAACCACACGGTTAAGTGGAAGGATGGATTCGGGTTCTTTGGCATCAGGCTCAGACTGAAAAAGGCGAGACAGTGCATCTGGTTTAGTGTTTCTTGACCCAGGCCGGTATGACAATGTAAAATTAAACCTGTTAAAGAACAAAGTCCATCTAGCCTGCCGTGAATTCAGTCTTTTAGCTTTCCTGATGTATTCCAAGTTTTTATGATCTGTCCACACAAGAAACGGGTGCTCAGCCCCTTCCAGCCAATGTCTCCACTCCTCTAGTGCTTCCTTAACTGCCAATAGTTCCCTGTTCCCCACATCATAATTCTTTTCAGCCTGGGTAAACTTACGGGACAGGAAGGCACACGGGTGGAGCTTGCCATCCTTGGCAGATCGTTGTGAAAGAACTGCGCCAAGGCCCTCACTGGAGGCGTCCACCTCCACCACGAACTGGCGATGAGGATCCGGAACAGTGAGAATGGGAGCAGTAGAGAACATGGTCTTGAGCTTCTGGAAAGCAGCCTCGGCCTGAAGACTCCACTTGAACTGGGCATGAACAGAGGTGAGTGCATGCAAAGGTGCAGCTATGGTACTAAAATGTCTGATAAATCTGCGGTAGAAGTTAGCAAACCCCAGGAATTGCTGGACTCCTTTCTTAGAGGTGGGTGTAGGCCAATTGGCCACAGCACTAACCTTAGCAGGGTCCATCTTGACCTGACCTGGTTCGATGATGAATCCAAGGAAGGAGACTGAGTTGACGTGGAATTCACATTTTTCTGCCTTTACAAAAAGCTGGTGTTCCAGGAGGCGCTGGAGAACCTGACGAACATGCTTAACATGCGTTTCCTCATCAGGGGAAAAGATCAAAATATCATCCAGATAGACAAAAACAAAAAGGTTCAAAAAGTCTCTGAGGACATCATTTACCAAAGCCTGAAAAACAGCGGGGGCATTAGTGAGGCCGAAAGGCATTACCAAGTATTCATAATGACCTGTAGGGGTGTTGAAGCCTGTCTTCCACTCATCCCCCTCCCTGATTCTGACCAGATGATACGCGTTTCTTAAGTCCAGTTTAGTGAAGATCTTAGCTTCTTGCAACTGTTCGAATGCTGATGACATAAGTGGGAGGGGGTACCTGTTTTTGATGGTAATGTCATTCAGTGGGCTATAATCAATGCACGGGCGTAGTGACCCATCCTTCTTAGCAACAAAGAAGAAGCCGGCTCCAGCTGGAGAAGAGGATGGACGGATCAGACCGGCCTTGAGAGATGTCGAGATGTAATCTTTCATGGCCTCCCTCTCTGGACCTGTGAGTGAATAAAGTCTGCCCTTGGGAATCGTGGCACCAGGCTGCAAGTCAATAGTGCAGTCATAAGGTCGGTGTGGAGGAAGGGAAGTAGCCCGGGCCTTGTTAAAAACTTCCTTCAAGTCTAAATAACAAGAGGGTACCTTGGACAAGTCAGGAAAGTCTTTACTATTGTTCCCTGAAACACGTGCATCTAACCTGGCCTGGCTAGTGTGTCCCTGAATGCATGAATGTATACAACCCTCCCCCCACCACTTAATTATCCCTGATTGCCAGTCAATGTGTGGGTTGTGTTGCTTAAGCCAAGGAAATCCAAGGATTAGTGGATGTTGAGCAGAATGAAAAAGGTGGAAACTGATGAGTTCACTGTGTGTCTGGTTAATAGTCATCTTAACAGGCTCAGTTACATGGGAAATATCAAACAAAAGTCTGCCATCAAGAGCACTAGCTGATAACGGCTGAGGCAAGGGAGAATACCTTAAACCCAAGCTTCTGGCTAACCCCCAGTCCATGAGACTTTCATCCGCCCCTGAATCTACTAGTGCCCCCTGGGGAAAGATCTGATTTCTGATTTCTATATTTACCTTTGTCAGTTTACGAGCAGGATTGTCAGAGGAAGTCATTCGGCTCACCAGCGCCCTCTTTTTCACTGATGAGCCTTGTCTTTTACTGGACACACAGTCAGAAAATGTCCCAGCTGTCCACAGTAAAAACATCTCCCTTCTCGCAGGCGGCGTTGTCTTTCTGCTAACGAAAGCTTTGTGCGTCCCAGCTGCATCGGCTCTTCTGAGCCACTGCCACCCGCTGGCATCCCTGAGTTTGAGGGACCCATAGTATGTGATCGTCCTACTGAATGAGGATGGATAGGGTGCCCCACGTGGAGAGGCTGACCAGGTGCACTCATCTGCTTCTCTTTCAGCCTTTCCTGAAGTCTGTTATCAATGCGCATGGCCATGGCAATGGTGGAGTCTAGGTCTGTGGGAAGTTCTAAGGGAGCCAATTGGTCCTTTATAGGATCTGAGAGTCCAGACAAGAAAGCGTCAAGAAGCGCTGGTTCGTTCCATCCACTGTCGGTAGCCAGCGTCCGGAACTCTATGGCATAATCTGCAACTCGTCGTTGGTTCTGTTTAAGATGACCCAATGCTCGGGCTGCCTCTCGTCCTGGAGCGGTGCGATCAAAAACTTTCTTGAGAGTATCGGTAAAATGTATCAGGGACTTGCACATGGGTGAGTCTCTTGACCATTCTGCTGTAGCCCAGGCTGCAGCCCTTCCCGTTAAATGGGAAATCATAAAAGCTACCTTAGATTCTTCAGTAGGGTAGGCAGCTGGATGCTGATTGTAATGAAGGTCGCACTGAACCAGAAAAGGCCGGCAGTCCCCTGAATCACCAGAGAACTTCTCTGGGGCAGCCAGACGAGGAGCAGGCAGGGAGGAACATGTGGTGTGGGCTGGTGTAGCAGCAACAGTAGTGGGTAGCGTGGTGTTGCTGGGCGGTGAGGCTGAAGTTCCAAGATGAGCAAGCACATGGTGTAACTGTTCCGACAAACTGCTTACTTGCTTGGTAATTGAAGTCTGGAACTCTTCTTGCCGTTGGTGAAGGCTCATCACCCCATGATTAATTGAGCTCAGCTGCTCGTCATGCTGGTGCAGACGACTTCCCTGCTTCTTTAGGGCTTGCTTAAGCGCTTCAGAGTCGGCTGGGTCCATACTGTTCTGTTCGTACTGACAAGAATCCTCCAAAAGACCCAAATGCTCAACTCAGCAGGTTAACAAAAAACAGTCTTTATTTTCAGAAGGAACAAAAAATCACAGGAACACTGGAAAATGCCGATCAAAAATTCACAAACAAAAGCTCAGCAAAGGCTGGGAAAAAAGGGGAACAAAAAATCACAGGACAATCCTGGCAAAAGAACTCAAGTAAGAAAACCAAAACTTGCAACTTAATCCTGACCAGGGAGACATGAAACGCATGAGACATGACAGGACGAACAGACACAAGACAAAGGGAGACACAGACTACTTATACACAAGGTAATGGGGAACAGGTGGAAACAATGAGGGCGGGGACACCAATCACAAGAGCGGGAAACACACCAGGGCAGGAAGTGAAGTTTTCTGAAAAGAGAGGGAAGACATTACTACAAACTAAGGCAAAAGTGAACAAACCAAGGCAAAAGTGAACAAACCATAGAGTAAAACTTAACATGTGTGACCAGACATGACAGGGTCATTATTCTGTGATTTTACCATAGACTGTATAATTAATGCACGTAGTCTCCGCAACGTCACAGCAGCTATATTGGAAGTGAGGCAGGCTTTGAGTCTCTACAGTAACACAGTAAGAGCCACAGGGCGCCCGTCAGTCACATGAGCTGAGCTATGCCTCTGATTGGATGAACTGGCGATCTTAATATTGTCTAAACTGCCTAGTTAAAAAAACAAAAAAAACACCCCCTGGCACAGTGCGTGCCATTAGCGAAACTAGCGATGCATGCAGGACATTTTTTGCACCAGGCTGTAAACATGTTTATTTCTGCTGTGAAAACAACTTTTTTTGGCTTGGTGTGTTTGTGATTTCCAGTACTTCCAGAACCAGCCTCAAACGGACACTCAACGAACTGCAGATTTTAGCACTTCCACATTGTCTCATATTTTCAGACCGGAGTTTGCCGCTTGGATTTTACTGGACCAGCCTATGTGAGATAAATTATGCTGTATGTGGCTCTTGAACTGAAATGAGCTTGACACCCCTCCTCTAAACCATTCAGAGCTTTGTACACCCGCAGTAATGTTTGACATTCATTTCTGTACCACACCCATAACCAGTGACGGTTTTCCAGAACCATATGGTATTGTGCTGTGGTTTTTTGCTTCCCCACTGAGCTTCACTGCTCCAGTGTCTCCCCAGTCATACTGGAAAAGTAAACTGTAGTCATTTGTGTGAAAGTTATTGTTCATTCCTCGAAGCTATCTACATCAAGCAGCTGTTTCTTCCCATGATGCTTAATGTCCCCGTCATTATCACAGTGAGAAAACTCTGAATGGTCCAACGCTGGAGGGATTCACTGAGGACTACAGGAATAATGAAATAACACAAGGATGAACTTAATCTAGCAAACAGATGAGCTTTGACACTGTGTTTGGCTGACTGTGTCATCTTAGTTCATATTTACAGATGTATATATTGGTGCATTTATGACTTATGCAAACAGAGATATTCATTTTTAAAAGCTGATACGTTGCGTAACCCTCCTGTTGGCACAGAAGCTATTTAATTATTGAGTGTCGCTGACAGTGAAAGAAACCAAAAACAACAGCATCAACACATTCAAGACAACAGGAGAATAAAAACTGACGGCACAGACACAATCACTTTGCAGGACTTATCAGGATGATGAACCAGAGATCCAGGCATGGAGCCCCAGGGATGCATGTACTTGACTTTTGGGAGTGGTCGGAGGTCACGTGTTGGCCGAAAGTAGCCCCTGCCGGTGTCTGTGTGTACGTGCGGCCTCGCATGCATGATTACATTAGATCAGCAGAGCCTCCTGTCAGGTTTTAATTATCGGGGCTCACAGCGGCTCTGTGTGAGGAGGGCAGGAGATAACATGCAGCATTAAGCAGGTTAACGTCAAATGAGGGTCCCATCAGACCTGAGAGCCTGAGAGTAAACAGATACTGGATAATTTCACAGCTGCAGGCAGATCTGCAGTTTATGAGACCTGCTGAGGAGGCTGCAGATGGAGTTTTATTAATGTTACAAGATTTCTCATCTACAGGGGGAAACCATCTTTACCGCTTCGTGTGCTACAGGTTATTAGCACTTTAAATTTTACCAGCACCAAAGGAAACTCATTGAAAAAAAACAATAACTGTCTAACACAAAATTACTTTGTCACTGGTTTGTTAACTGGTAATGACAGGAAATACTCGTCTCTTTTTTTTTTTTATCAAATTCTGACGCAAGCCTGACAGTGAAACGCCATCATTTCTGAGAAACAGTGAGTCTTTATCATTAAAAGTTCCATATTTTATAGCCAGTGCTGACATCTTTATATTAACAGTGTTTACTTTGAGTTAGCACGAACAGCTCTGAGGAGCTTTCAGCACGCTATCTCCATTATATAGCCGGCTTTCACGTTTCGCAGGTTCTTCCGCATCATTACTTATTTACAGACCAGCACTGTATCTAAGATTAACAAAGGTGAATCAAAAAATGGTAACAGAAAAGGTTTGGATTGGACTTCCTTTCAAGAGCAGCTGATGAGACTTTCACTCATAACTGAACAAGAAAATCTACATGTGGGAGCTTTTCATCCTAAAACTAGCTAATGAAGCTAACAGATCAGCTCAGAAGGAGTTATGAAGTGCTTTCTTCAATGCTTGATATTTTCTAACATTTTATTTCATAGGAAATTTATAGCCTATTGTAAATTGTGATTTCTGAATGTTTTTTTTTTTCTCAGTGTCTGTGGTCGGGCTGAACACAAATCCAAAAATGCAAAAAGCAGCCACAAACGAAATAAAGTAGTGTTAAGCTCAGCCTCTGATTGGACAAACTCGTGATTCTAATATCTAATAAACCTCTGAGTTAGAAAAAAATTCCCCACCTGTTCAATGTGTGCTGATAGCAAAATGAGCTTTTCAGACTCAAGCTGTTTTTTTGAACCAGGCTGTAAATATGCTTTTTATTGCAATAAAAGTCTGTTTTTTTGGCTTGTTGTGTGTGGGACTTCTGGTCTGTCTGCAACAAGCCTCTAGTGGATTCTTGATGAACTGCAGCTTTCCGCACTTCCGCATAGACTTCATTTTTCTCTACAGGATGCTGCCCCTTGGCCATGTCCTAATGACAGTGGATGATGGTGCTCATGGGAAACGGAGTCTACATCCTGGAAAACATGAGCAGTCCTGGCCTGTGTCCTCACAGAGCCTTTAATATCTGTTTGCTTAATATTTTTGCTCATTTGGGAAATCTGCAAACAAAAACATTGCTGACTGACTTTTCACATCAACTTCTTCATGTAGGTCAATGATTTGAAGGTGAATGATAACATTAAAATTCTTAAATAGTTTAAAAACTTGAAATACTACACAAGCATTACAATGATTTTATTTTATTTTATTTTATTTTATTTTTAATTTAATTTAATTTAATTTAATTTAATTTAATTTAATTTATTTTTTTATTTTATTTTATTTTATTTCATTTTATTGGGTGTGATTGTGTATTCACAAAAAAGGCTCCAAATAGTAATAGTAATAAAATTTTTGAACCATAATCCAAACCAAGTCAACTAGCTTGAATTAATTTTGTATTTTTGTCATTAATAATTCCTTTTCATTAATGTTATCCAAGTAGTTTTAATAATGTACCTCAATCTTAAAGCCCAGTAAGAAATAATAAAATCAGCAACACTTTCTAAAGAAATTCAATTATGACTCAAAAGCCTGTGATGACAGCCTTGCTGCTATCTGTCAGGAATGTCCTTTTACTTGAAATGTGATTACCTTTTTGATATAAAGTTTTAAGTACAACTTGAACCCCCGTTCAAGCACAGTATCCGCATCCTCCGGGCAGAATCAAGAGTTCTGTAATGATTCAGTTTATATGCAGGGAAATGACAGGATGTGGACTGTGTGTGCTTTCTGAGAAGCAGAGAAGCTTTATTGCTCACAGGAGTGGATTTATCTGAAGAAAGCGGTCAGAGTGCCAAACAAGCATCAAACTCTCTCTGTTGTTTGTGACAATAACAACTTTTATTTCTTAGCTTTATACGTCCTGTTTTAACCGTTCATGTGCCCTTGGTGATAAAAACTACAATACTTTGCATTGACTAAATAAACACACCCCACAATGGACTATCATTTTTCAGTTTTAAAAGGAAACATGCCTCAGCTGTTTTATATTTTATTTGTTTGAAGTTTTAAGAGCTTTGTTTTTAATATTTGGCTTTTATGTTGGAGTTTTGAAAAGTTTCCCTTTTAAATATGAAGGTTTTAACCTAAATTCCAGCTGCTTTACCTCACAGCAACCTACTGGAGCCATTCAGTTAGTTTATTTCACGTGACACTCAACCATCCTCTCATGCTTCTCATTCTCGTCGTAGTAAGCTTATGATTTTGTTTATTTGGAATACTGGAGTTAAGCTCGGGAATTAAACCATACGGAGGCTGACGTCAAACATTTATCAGGTAGTGATAAGATTATTGGTTTTAAAACGTGAGCTCGTATTTACACTTAGTATATATGACTGTCAATAAACCATTAACCCAAAACCTCTAGAATAGTCTGCTCGGATAAATCCAAGCAGAGAAACAGGAAGACACATGCAAGAGAGAGCAAATATTTTGGGCACGTTTGCCCTAATTCTGTTTGTTGAGGCTTGGTGTGCAGAGGAACACATTTCGGCAATTAATTCACTGAAGTGTGCGTCATAGTCCTGAACGTGTGTCCCCAAAACAGCACAGCCAGGCTGTGAGCATGAATACAGCTGCAGTAAACAGCCTTTACCCGCTTGGCCTCAAGTCCTCTGAAACTCCACAGAGAGGCCCAAGCTGAGAGTGAGCTAAATCAAAATCTTTCTATTCTTAAACTTTATGACTAAGAAGTAAATATTTATATTACCTTTTACTTTCCAAGTTGAAAATGTCAAAATCTTAGGTGTCCAATGTACCTTGCTGAGACATTAATCCTCTCCCATAGCTGTGCATCAGCTCAGAGGAATGCTGTGCTGTTTTGAAGAAAAACAGAAGTTACACTGGGGTAAACGTTTTCAGCTGTTCAAGGTTTAGGTTCTGAATAGGGTCTGATACTGACCGAAAGAGCTTTCTACCTCCTTTCCAAATCGTCCTCCGGTGATTATCGGTTAATGTGGTTAGATTGTGATGCATTTATGATTTATAGCCTGCAGATGTTGCATAACCACCGCCGGAGATTAGGTAGTCTGCCTGATGTCGGCTCATTGAAGATGATTACTGTGGGGATACAAAAAGACAGAACATGAACAAGTTCAACACTTTTTACCCAAACCAAACATGAGCTTACCTCATGTTTGGTTTGAGTTTGAAATTAATACCGATGTTTCACAGTAAGAAGGGATAGCATTCAGTTAGTACAGTTACAAATAGTTAGTTAATAAACAGTTATTCTGTACACATTTTAATCTCATCTTATTTTAGTGGATATTTTTGTATATAGATTTTTTTTTCACTGTTGCATGCAAACTCTTACTTTTTTTGATATACTTAATATTATTTTATTTTATCTTATTTTTTAAACTATTGTACCAACAGACCAAGAAAAATTCCTTGTAATGTAAAAACTACTTTCCAATAAATCTGATTCTGATTCTAATAACCCCAATTCTATAAAAGTTTGACACTATTTTGAGATGTTGATAAGAACAGAGTCTGATGGACATTGAACAAAGGCAACAAAACAAATACTGGAACTGAATTGAATTATATTGTATTACAACCCCAATTCCAATGAAGTTGGGACACTGTGTAAAACGTAAATAAAAACAGAATACATTGACTTACAAACTCTGTTTAACCTATATTCATTTGAATGGTTAAATTTAAAGGAGCATCCCCAAAAGGCTCAGTCATTCACAAGAAAGGATGGGGCAAGGTTCAACACTTTGTGAACAACTGCGTGAGCAAATAGTCCAACAGTTTAAGAACAATGTCTCTGAGTGTACAATTGCAAAGAATTTAGGGATTTCGTCATCTACAGTCCATAATATCATCAAAAGATTCAGAGAATCTGGGAAAATCTCTGTAAGTAAGCAGCAAGGCTGAAAAAACACACTAAATGCCCGTGACCTTCAATCCCTCAGACTGCAAAACCATTATCCATGAGAATTTTGTCGTCATATCTTCAGAACCTAATCCTGAGAAACTGTCCTGTTGGATCACCTGGATTCAGTTTTAACATTCGATAAGTTATTTGAGCCAAACTTTCAATAAAAACAGGGTTTAAATAATCTGCTAGTCATCAAATAACTATTGTTTTTAAAGGTGCTTTATGAATAAATCAAAACAAAGTTATGAAATTCCGTCTTTATTTTAAGTTTTCATAGCATCACAAAGCCATGACCCCAGTTAATGATCCTCCAGGCTTCATAAGAGCACAGCTGTAGACTCTTTTGAAAAGATAATAACGCATGTTTTTCAGGGCATTGCAAACATCACTTTATTTATGAATGGTCACTCAAAAATATGACAATATGACAACATCTTTGATAAATATCTACATGCAATACCTTGTTCACTATTTGTCACAGTATACATTCTGTTTTTTGCATGCAAGTCCACCGAAACATTAAGAAAAAAACATTCTTTCACAGTTTTAGCACAAACGGGGGGTAATTGGTTGAATAAAATCATTTGACCTGCAGAGAAGATTAAAAATGCCTTGAATGAGTCAAAATTTATCGTTCCTGTTTGTTGCCACAATGACAAGACAGAAAACCCACACTGCAGTGTCAGAGCTTGCATAAAATTCCCACAAGAAGTAGACAAAGAAAATGTTTCTATGTCTCAGAGATGTGTTTTAAAGATGGCTGTTTTGTTTTTGTTTTTTTTACTCATTCTGAGTGATGTTCAGTGCAATCAACATGTAATCTATTTCATGTCGTATTGAGCAAATTAGGAAATCAGACAGCTGAGAAGCTGAGAATCATGGCTAATTTGAAGCTGATGCCAAAGCTAATGAAAGTGATAGTGCTAGATGTTTGGAAACATATCAACGAGACAAAAAATGGCTCAAAATGTATCACTTTGTCCACTGGGGGCGCTGCAGAAGTACTGTTAGTTGCACTCTTTACGAAGCATGTCTCCACAAACAGCTTTTGAACTTGATGGGAATCTTCATGAATTTAAACCACGCTTTATAAGTCAAATATTTTTACTTCCTTACTCAAAGCAAAGATGTTTTCCACTTTTCTATGGGGGCTGTTTTGTCTGAGTCGATCTATTGTGTTGCGAGTAGAAACATGACCTGGCCGAGACTCTGCGGGCAGCTGATGTTTGAAAACACATCAGAAACAAACATTTCAACATTTTCTGTTTTACAGTTATCAGAAAACGTAGTTTGGGAACCATACAACAGGTACATGCACATTACTGGTCACATTATAGAAAGTCTGCCAAGCAAAGCTTTTTGAAATCCATGACACATAAAAATAACAAAAAGACAAAGCTTCATCACATTCACATTAACTGTTTTGAGCCAGCTTATTTTTCTACTTTAACAACACTGAACACTAATCTGAGGTTCATCTGTGTTAACCGTCTTAATCACCTCCATCTTTGGCACTTTTCTCCAGTCTTCTCCTTCACTTTCTGCTTATGCTCCACCCGTCAGCTCTTGCCTGTTCTCACGGTTTTTCTTCTCCTTCTTCTCCTCAGCAGCGCTTTTCTGTGTCTGCATCAGATCTTTGAACAGTTTGGAGTGGAGAAAGCGCCTGTATGAGTCTTTCTCCATCAAGATGTAGATCATCTTTTGTGCCTCGTTGAAACAAGACGGGCAGGCGTGCTCCAAATTATGTTGAGTTTCCTCCCTGGTTAACGCGTCCAAGTTCACCTTTAATTGCACAGAATAAAAAAGAGAAAAAAAGAGTTTAGACACTGACAATAACTTATTATTTCAAGAGAGTGAACATGCAACAGGAGACTTTACGGGGCTAAGATTGCAAACGTTAATGTCAAATGTGCTCCCAGAATTCAACCTGCAAAACCTCTAAATTAAATAATTGTTGGAGTATTTGTGCAAATGAAAATTTAAAAAAACTGATGCGGTCCAACACTTTTTATTTTCTCAGAATGCTGAGAGAATTCTAATGTACACTGCCAAGACTTAGCTCAACCTACTTAAGTTGCCAAAGTGCCAGCATCCATGCTAAGAATCTGATTTCCCAGGACACTGATACAATCACAGGGTGCTTGACTGTAATCAGGAATGAGACCTAGATACAAGTATGTGCACTTGCTTGCCAATTAGCTCAAAAGACTCAAGTATACTTGAGGTTGTAGCTATGCAGCTGCATGAACAGGTTTGTTCACCGTGCCTCTTGAAATATTCAACAGGCGTTGGAACGTTGTGTTCAAGAACCTCTTCCTTTTTTTTAATCTTCTCCTTCTTGAGTCTGATTTGCAATTATAGTTTCATCATCAGTGTAATCACCTCATTGGGAGCATCTGCCTCCACAAACTGCTGGTAGATCTGCTTGGCTCTGGTTGCAAACTTGGATGGGTCGGTCTTCTTGTAGTCCTCACAGGCGACCCAGAAGTCCATGTTCTCCTGACTGAACTCTGACTGAAGGAAGCTTGTGAAGACTGAACGACCAGCTGAAAAAAAACACATAAAACAAAAATTTAACCCTTTAAGGCCTGAACCGTCAATAAATTGCCAGAAAATTCTAATTTTTTTGGAATTGAGATGTTTATTAACTTTTAACAAAATCCACAAGAAAAAAATCTTGCTAATCTCTGCTCTTGTTTATGATTTTTTTTTAATCATATTTGATTAATTGGGTGGTTTGGCAACTTTTTTGTAAAGTTTTTATGCAGTCATTCAATGCAGAAAATACTTATTTTTAAAAATGAGTAAAGATTTAGATGTTATTCTTACCACAACTTAAAAATTATCAATGATTTTCCTGAAATAAGATAAGTGTGTAGATAATTTCTTAAAAGCAGCCATTTTGAAAAGGGCCAAAATACAACTTCATCTGCCTGTAGTGGATTGATAATCCTCAAGGTGGTAGAAAACAGTTTTAAAAATTTTCTTACAGGTTTTTAGTGAAAACATTTATTATGTTGATGAGATAGAGGTCTTTGATACCCATGTATCAAATATAATATGTGTGTTAATTGAGGAGTTAAGGACTATTTTTAGTGTTGATTGGGGGGAGACCCTTGGAAAAAATCTGTTGTGTTTTTCCGGGATAAGGACTCTGTTTCCCATGAGCGCTTTCACCCACTGTGGTAAAGATTTGTTTTAGAGGCAAATGAATGAAAAGCAGATCTTCTTTTCTTTGTCTAAACAACTTTTTGGATTATGCAAAGAGACAAGGTACTGTATTTATTTGTAGTTACAGAGAGCTATTGTTTGAAGCATGACAACAACAACAAAGTCTTTGCTTGCTGGCGTTGTGTCATTAAAAGCCTAAAAGTTTAGTTTGGTTTGTCTCGGTACGGCACGTGTTTTGTGGCGTTTCCTTTGACTAAAACTGGGACAGGTCCCTTAATTATCAACCCCATACTGTCACACTTTTTGGTACCTTCTGTTGTGGTGCCAGACATACTGATCCCACCCCAGAAGGTGGAGCTAGAGACACTGCAGTTCCCTGATTGGTTTGAAGAAACAGCCTTCTCTGAAAACAAAGTTTGATTGCACTTTGTAAGAAAGAGCCTCATGCCAATCACAAAGAAGATGAATTGTCTTCTATTGTTGTTCTTTGTTTACTGTTGCATTTTTTCCTCTATTTGGATTTATTAGCGGATACACTGTCCTGCTGCTATGCTGTCATGCTATTACCTAGCTAACACAGCTATTGGCATACAGTTTACATGTTGCCTACCAAGAAGGGTTGGCTGTAGATCAGGCTTTACTGATCCGACCCGCATCAAACTGTACTGATTGGTGGAAACTGGGCTAAAGGGACTTTTGCTCTATGTGCCATAAATGGATTTTTGTTCACCCAGGACAATCCAACCAGACCACATGATGATAATCTTATTTTAAACTGTTGATTAGGGACGAGCAAGTATATCAAAAGTGAGAACATTTCAAGACCACTTATAAAGTCCTTCCCTTCAATATGTAAAACCTTTAAAACGTAGTATCTGCAGAGCCTTTGGTAAAAGTCTTTGCAGGATAATAAATCATCTTAATCCAGAAATTATTGATGTTTTCATTAGAGATTGGTTGAAAAAGTTGTAAAAGCATCAGATCAAAAATTGTCCTTCAACTTGAGTGTTTTCCCTGGAGAAAGTAAGCACTTATCCAGTCAAGCCAGGAAGCACATTAGCTGTGTAATAATATAGATTTGTTATCTTGTCCTAAAACTTAGTGGAAAAAAATGCATCCTGTCTTTTTAGACACGCAACATACTGTCAGACCTTTCCAATACCTGTGGCAGTTAATAAATGAACTGATCTGAGCCTCTGAGTGAGTTATATAATTCTATCAAAGTGATTAACTTGGGCAGGAGACGGATGGAGGACACCGAGATAAACATGGAAAGATCTGACTGATGAGAGCTGACAGATGGAAGTTAGAGTTCAGAGGAGGAGGTCATGGAACGAAGCGGTTCAGAACTCAGCTGCTTCCCTCAAGGCCGTTGCTCCCTGACAGTGTCCCTGACTCATACAGTTGAACTCTCACAGGGCTTATATGTGCATACACACAGACACACACACACACACACACACACACACACACAAACACACACTGCACTGGTCAGCTCGTCCTGAGGGGCCGATGAGTAGTGCCTTGAGACACGTAGCAGTGGACCAGACCCTGAGAATGCTTCAGAGTGCCTGTGGGTTTGTATATCAAGCGCTCCTTCAATTGAGCTCTTCAGTTTAGTCCAGCTCATTAAGGTTTGTGTAATCGGATCCACTTTCCCACTGGGAAATTATATCAATGGCACCAATATGCTCTCTAAGAAACACTTTGTGACCCCTTGTTGAGGTGCACAGCGTGCTGAAAGTCTGAATTCATAATTTACTGTGCTTACTTTAACATTTCTTAGAAATCCAAGTGAAAATTCTACTGTTTTTGGCTTCTGTGACGAGCTATTTTTGTGTCAGTCTTACCTAATTCTATGGAAAAATTAGTGTCTCCTATTTTTGTACTGATCTACATGCAATCTTACCCTCCCTTCTTTCATCAGCTGAATGCATCATGAAATGTGAGTAATTAAAAAACTGACTGTTACAGCTGCGTGCCGCTAATCACTGAGAATAACACTGACCCTGTGGCAGCAATCGCTATAAAACAACCTTCATCCTGATGGTCTGGTTTGCTTGTGTCGGTCATACAGAGGCATCACTATTAATTTGTTTCATAACCAGCACATACCTCCAAAGGGCTTTAATCTGAGGGAAAATTGAGGCCAGTGTGCACTCGGACAGATTAACAAAAAGCAGACGCTCCCCTGCATCACGGTCTTTGTTAGACGTGACGTCAAGCTAAGAGTACATTCTGCACATAACATGCTAAACTAAACCAGGGTTTAACTGAGGTGTAGTTTCCAGTTTAACTGATAAAGTTTAAAGTAGAAATGATTCCTCCGTTTCTGATTTACATACGCGTATTCCCCCAAAGTTACATCTTCAGCTTCCCTTAAATGCAACTCCAACTGAATGGATTTATCAAGTGATAAGAGCAGATTGATGCAACGATATCATCACATCCGTCAATGCAGTTGCGTAATTTGCCATCGAGTGAGGCATCACTTCCGAGATAGCTGAAAGTTTCCCAGAAACCATTAACAAAGAATGCAAGGTCAAGACTTTGTCCCGTTTTATTCCCATGATTGCAGCAACATCAGGTCACAAGAGGACAATTACATTAAGTTTACCATTCTGTCGAGGGACAGATGAGTCATTATGATCAGGTCCTAAGGGTTGAATTTGAGTTTTGGAAACAGGCAAACTGGCTTTATTCAGGTTTGACTGTTATGGGTTCGATTTTTGTAATTGTAAATATGATGCTTACTTTCACTGCTCATCACGTGGCTGAAAGACTCCTTCCATTTCTCCACCTCAGCTGCAGAAGGAACCCTAAAACACAGAAAGATCAGCAGATTTTCGTAAACTTTGGTGTGAATCGAAGGAAAGAGGAAAGAGTAGAAGTAACAAAGAAGATGCAAACTAAAGATTGATTCTCTTTGTTGGGGATGAGAAGGTTGCTCAAATTTGGCAGCTGTTGGAGCATTGATTTCCCCCATCCAACGTCTTCCTGTCATCCTTCCCTCAGATCCTCTCCAGCCCAATAAGACACCTTTCAGAAGGACGTTTACCCTTTCATTAAATTTTTTTTCTGCTCACGCAGATCCCAGCTGCGCCAATTCACCGATCACTATTGGCTGCAAATCTAATCACATGTGCACAGTGCACCGTTTGACATTTACGGACAAAAACCCTACAGTACATCCACGCCTCCAATTCATTTGCTGAGAGAAAAAGAAAAGAGCAAAAAATAATGAATAGCAGTTTATAATGAGAAAAGAGGAATGCACATCTGAATCCATTAGTATCACTGAGGCTTTGCTGCATGCCACTATGCCGTGAATGGAAGCAGAGATACAGCTCCTGAACAATTCCAGCAAAGTGTCAGAGGAAAGGTTACATGTGAGTGAAAGGAAAAATGTCAGGCTAAGTGTGGTCAGTGCTAATCTGCTCATATAGAACAGCGAGAGGCTTTAAAGGAAGGACATGTCACTGAGAGACGAAGGAAACCCATGTAATGAAATGCAAACTGCTCTGCACAGAAATAGAAAAGGCACAAAAGCATTTATCATCAGGCTTTTTGCAACGTTCTGCATGGTGACGCAAAGCAACACCTGCAGTATGATTACGCAGAGAGGGAGGATGTGTTCAGATCACGACAAACATCACTGGAAGAGATGATGATGGGGGAAAAAAAAAAAAGCAGGAATACATTTTATTCTGCTTTCATTCTAGAAATTAACTATTTTGGTATCAGTGCAGATTGACTTTTAACCAACTTGTCAATCCTAAACAAATCTGAGTAGCTGAAATGCAAAAAGGTCCAAGCTAGAAATTCATCAAAAAGTGTTTAGAAATGAAAGGTGATAGATGTTGTCAAATGCAAAGATAAATAAATAAATAAATAAATAAATAAATAAATAAATAAATAGCAAAAAACATGAATATATTTTTTGTTTTTGTCATATAAATTTCTATTTCCGTGCTTTATCATTTCATCCATTTATTTCTAACCATAATTCATAGGATGGGCACAACAGTTAACACTGTGGAGTTTGTTTCTCACCAGGTTAATTGGTGATTCTAAATTGCCCGTAGGTGTGAGTTTGAGCGTGAAAGGTTGTCTGTCTTTGTGTGTCAGCCCTGTGATTGACTGGTGACCAGTTTAAGGTGTGCCCCGCCTCTCACCCTAAGACTGCTGGGAAAGGCTCCAGACACCCGCAACCCTGAACGGGATAAGCGTTATAGAAGATGAATGAATGAATGTATAGGACTTATAAAGCAGTTTTAGATATTCAAGACATGTTTTTTCTTTCTTTCTTTCTTTCTTTCTTTCTTTCTTTCTTTCTTTTAAAGCAGTGAAGTGATCTGGCATTGTAAAAGCTCCTGAACAGATTTATCTCTGAGACAGGAATAATTTGGAGCCATCTAAGATGTGAGTAAATTATTACATCTTGGATGTTGATTTTACTGAAATTTTCCCCAAAAATCTGAACAGTTATCAGTCCTGAGTAACACATGATGAAGAGAACTCTGGAATGAATCACATCATCCTGAGCCTGAGCTTCTACCTCCACAATCTGACACACTGGCATTAATTTCACAGCACTGGATGCTGCGCATCAGTCTTCATTTTACCTCCCTTTAGTCAATGAAAACTTCCACCCATAATTTATTATTTATATTTCATGCAAAGTGAACTTAAATGAATTTTTGTGACCATTGGATCTGCAGAGGAAAAACTTGCAACACAAACTGAAAACTAGAAGTTCCTCTGACCTCTTTGCAGCAGCAGCAGCATTGGCAGTCTTCTCCTTCGTCTGTTTCTGATCCGCCGTTTGGGGTTCAGGCTTCTGGAGCAAGAAGCTGATTTTATGCTTGATGTCTTTGGCACTGTGAAGAGGCAGAAAGGAGGATTCTGAGTGAAATGCATCTAAGGCGATTGCAGATTGTTTGGAGAACAAATATCAGCACAAAGACGTGCTTGTGAGCTGATCTGCTTTATGTAAGCATCAGATTAAAAAGTCCCTTCTCCTTCATGCACGGTTCTGTTGTTTTTAAGTGTTCTTACTGAGTTGAGGTATCACCTGTTTCATTTCAACTCAAAGACAACAAAGCTCCAGCTATTAGATATTACAAAGTTTATTTTTGCAGGAATGCAACAACACTTTTATCAAGTCTTCTTACCTTTTCAAGCATGTTGCTGGAAGCGTTGCAAGTCCTTTACACATTGTGAAACGTTAAAGATCCAAAGCCAGCGCTGGTACGATGAAAGATGACAGAGAGGCAGTAGTGTGATTGTGAGCAGCAGAGTTTTATAGCAGCCTTTTCTCATATTAAAGAGCAGCCTGAGAGCGTCTCCACCCCCTGTAGCACTTACAATGACAGAAAACTGACCAATCACACCAGACAAGAAGAGAAGGGGGGAAAAAAAGCAGAAAGGGAGGGAGAGGAGTCAGGGGAAATGTGCAACAGATGGACTGATGTAACCAAAACAGAAGATGTTTTTCCTTTGAGGGAGGTGTTCTGAGGATGTAAAGAGTTACCACATTCATCTCCTGCACACGAAAAGTGGGAGATTGTTCAATTAAAGTGAGCTCAAGAGGTAATACAAGCATGAAGTCATCATCTGTGACTGTACAACAAATTAACAGCAAGTAGCCTGCAGCTTTGATCACATGTGAAAAATCATTTGTGCATTTAGTGGAGAGCA
Source organism: Labroides dimidiatus (assembly GCA_030710495.1). Classification (NCBI taxonomy): domain Eukaryota; kingdom Metazoa; phylum Chordata; class Actinopteri; order Labriformes; family Labridae; genus Labroides; species Labroides dimidiatus. The sequence goes on along the minus strand of CM061146.1, from coordinate 8,034,567 downwards.
TAAAAAAACAATGTGTGCCTCTTTTATTTCACTATGAATTATGGGTAAGCCTCTCAGTGATTCTGCAGGTTGCAAGCTAAAAGAAAGGGTGCAATTTAGATAAAAGAAAAAAAAACATCAGAGGACGTGTGCAACTGATGATTTGATGGTTGGACAATGAGGAGCACTCTAAAACTCAGCAAATATTTTTTTAAAAATTTTAGGCTTGAAATTTTTAAAAACTCTATTGTTGTCAATTACATACAGGAATTTAGAGGAAAAAAATATGCAGGGGGGCAAAAAAAAGTGCTGGTTTCTTTCATGACAGGTATTTGGGCTTGAAGCATCTGCAGAATAAATGTATTATGTGGCAAGGACGTTGTCTTTGAATTCTGGTTTTGTTGGCTTTGATTGCTTTATAAGCTAGCTTGGAGCTAACACTGGTAGAGTGCATCAAATGGAAACAGTTTGGTACAATATGGTCCCTTTAAAAATCACATCAAACATATTAAACATATAATCCAATCCTAAACTACATCTTAACCCTTTTTTGATATACGAGTGTAAAAGAACACTACCTTATCAACATGATAAATGTTCAGATAAACTCATTCATTCACTCACTATCATTCACACACTTTTTTTCAGGAAAATCGTCGCTAATTTTCAAGAAGTTGCAGTAAGAGGGACATCTAAATTGTTGCTTTTTAAAAAAGAAAAAAGAAAAGAAAAAACATTTTCTGCATCAAATAAATGCATGTTTATTTCAAATTTTATTTAAAAAAAAGTTGCCAAAACTGTCCAATGTGTCAAATATGATACAAAAAATATCACAAACAAAATTTTGTAGTTTTTTTATTATTTTTTTTTTGTGGATTTTGTTAACATCTCAGTTCAAGAAAAAATCTGGCTATTTTTTGATGGGTCAGGCTCAAGGGGCAACATCTGGTTGAGAAAAATGAAGTCTATGCGGAAGTGCTAAAATTTGCTGTTCATGGAGAATCCGCTTGAGGCTGGCTGCAGAAACATCGGACGTCACAAGCACATCAAGCTTATACAACAGACTTTTACAGCATTAAAAAGCATATTTACAGCCTGGTTCAAATAACGGCATGGGTCTAAAACGTTATTTTCGCTATCAGCACACACTGTACATGGGGTGAATTTTTTAAACTCAGCGGTTTATTAGATATTAGGGTTATGGGTTTGTCCAATCAGAGGCTGAGCTCAGCTCACGTGACTGATGGGCACCCTAGAGCTGTTAGGAAGCTCAAAGTCCGGGTCATATCCAAGATGGCCCTGTCCAATGATTGGCTTCATTTGACCTTCAGATGGATGATGTCATGGAGACTATGTTTCATATTTTATGAGGTTGTGTTGTATAACGAAGTTATCAATAGCTACTGTAATACATAAAGTTAATAGTGTGGTCTCTGTTTTGGGCTCTGAAGACCAGGAACCAAGGAACTAAGCACCAACCATTAGTGTTAAAAATTTAGGCACAAAGCACGGATTGGAAACGGTCAGTTTCCTAAGTGTCGGTCTTTATAAGCCATGAAAAACCTGAGATCTTATAAAAAAAAAAAAACAAACACACATTTTCTTGCAGATTTAACATTTTTAGTGCCTTTGAGGGAAAATTCTGCAACAAAATACTGTTTTAGTTTGATAATTCTGTTTTCCTATTCACAAACTGTGCAGGAGAGGATTTCTTTCAAATTCTTGTCACGGGTTGAAGGTAAATCACTCCCTTTATTACGCTGACTGGAAGTTGAATAGAGCTGACATTTCCAATATGGCCCCCATCATCGTAAAGCTTCGACACATCCCTTCATTAACTAACAGGTGGACGGATGAAAACTTGGGAAATTGGAACATTTCATCTCCTAATCTTGAGGTTGGACAGCCATGGAGCAGCCTTTAATTTGCTATGCATAATGGGAATGATCAGCCCTTTGTGCAGCTATTAAAAAAGACTGTAAATCCAAAACAGTCTCATGGAAACACTGTAAAGCTTTCATTAGGGAAACAAGAGGATAATGAAGAGAGCACCTCCAGCAGAATAAACCAACACTTGAACTGTATTCACAGATCATGCTCTTTGTTTAGCCTGAGTGCTGGGAGACTGTGAAACCTTAAAGAGACAAAGATTTGTAAGCACTGCTTTGATCTGATTATTATCTTGACCTGACAGGACAAAGTGATCCAACATCTGCAGCCTCACTCCCTGGTAATAAATGAATGAGATTAAGCTCCAGGCAGGCAGATGTAAGTTCAAAGCCTGGAGGATAACCCTCTGATAAATGCTTGCATGAGAGTAAGCATCTCCCCTCTCTGTGCGCCTTTGTCCTACTGTCTGATACCTTTATAACACATGACCTCATGTCTTTATCTGCTGCCCTGCATGGTTTGTCTTCATCTATTGACCAAAAGCAGCCTGCGTACTTCTCCTGAGTGATATCAGAGGAGCTGAAGCAGAAACATAGCTTTGTGATTTGTAACCAGCATATGCATCCATTCAAAACATGGAAGGCTGCCAATGGCTTCCTTTGTTAGAAGAAGATTGAATGCAAAGAGTCAGAGACCAAAATTGAGCACAATCACAGCCGAAGTCATGATGGTTGTTTTGTGAATTTGACAAATGGCCCCTCGGACTGATAAATGCTCCCCCATCATTTTCTGACAGGCAATTTCACATGTCCTGCAGTGCACTTTCATCCAAAAACAACTCCATGCAAAGAAAACATTTCAAAAAACTTAAACATTCGTAAGTGACATTCAGAGAAAAATTATATGCATTTGAAAAGAATGAATTTGCTTGAAAAAAGTTAGTTTGGATGTCACTTGTTTTATTTTCTTTTTTTTTTTGACAGTCACAGAAACTGTGTAATTTTGCTGCAAGTATTCTGTAAAGGATTTTCTGATCCGGAAAGCTCAAAAGGGCTGTTTGTATTGTGCCAAAGCATTCAAACAAAACACTGAGAATTGACTAAATACACAGTTTGTGAGTGAGTGTTTCAATCCACAATCTGGCTGCACTTTTAAATGATTTTAGTATCTGATACTTAAATTTATCACATTTTTATCTTAGTTCATGTAGTGCATATTCTTGTTCTTTAGCCATAGACCTCTAACATGATACTCTGGGTAGAACTATAAGGGTTCCCAAACCTTTCAACCATGGAAAAACAGTAACAGGCCAATCCAAAATCAGACCAAAGAGAAAGCCAAAGATACTTTAATTTGTAGAAAATTGGACTAATTATGTGAACATTTTGCTGTGATTCCTAAATTAATCTGCTGCCACTGATACTGTCTTGATTCTGGCTTTGTCACCTTGGCAGTCTTCAACAAAGAAATGTGGGAACAGAGCAAACAAATTCTGTTTGCATGGTTTTAGATAAAAATTTAACCACTATTTAAAGGCTGTTTTATATATATATATATATACATATATATATATATATTGGAAGGCATTATGTGACCCCCTACCAGTGTTTCATGACCCCTGCTATGGGAATCACTGAACTACAGAGTTGGCAACTGCAGGGTCCATGGTATACTAAAAACAATGAAATACAGAAAGTCTGTTTACACTCACTTAAAAGGGCTATTAGGACTTGGGTCCTAATGTGGGTCCCAGCGTGGGTTGGAATGAACTTTATCACAAACAGATTAGCCCGTGTTCTAGCCTTTAGTTTGTGGTTTAGCCTTTAGCTTGTGGTTTAGCCTTTAGCTCATACTCTAGCTTTTAGCCCATGCTCTTCTGTTTAGCCTTATTCTGCTCTGATGTCCCTTTTCTGTCCAATAGTTCAGCTCCGGTTTCCACCATTACAAAATTATTCCCAGTAATCATTTTCAGCAAAGAAAAACACAGATCTCTCTTCTCGCTACTAAACTTTGTCAGGCGGCATGGTGTTGTCATAGAGACTTCATTTTAAATTGTGGATTATGATCTGGCAGATATCTAGAAGTGCGACTTTTTCAAGATCACGTAGAAAGTCCTCACAGTCCCTTTAATAAAGCCATTTAATCAGAAACACTGAATGCTTCACATTTTATACCTTGAAGAGATCAGACAACAGTTAACTGGTGATTAACATGGCAATGTTATAATGTGGTCAAACCAGATAAGGGCAACGAGCTGCCAGATTACAGTACGCTTTGGAACAAGTTAAAGGGATTAGGGGTCAGCAAGTACAAGGTTTCATACTCTGGTATCTCATGTAACTACAGTAATGAAATGTATATATACATCAAGGGTGTTATCAGTGGTACAGTAATGGTATTCAATAGACATAAAATCATGTCTAAGCCTGTTTGTTTGACCAATCCATGTTTATGTTTTAGCTCTTTATGTACTCAGTCTAGTGACACTGCCAATAAACTGAAAGACAGGATCTACAGCTGAAATTTGACATGTGGAGCTCTTTACTAAGCTGCTTTTGAAATAAACTTGGAATAAGAGTGTGCTTTTAAGAAAGAGAAGGAATGAAAACACTGCCTCTACCTCCACACTTGAAGTTTGTGATCAAATATACATGTTGACTGATTTCACACGGAGCTTTACTGAATCAAGGCCAGTTTAGTTCGGCCAAGAAAAACACAGATTTTCACTGCGAGATTTACAAATCAAATGCAAAAGCAGACTAAAATTATAATAATTCACTTTCACTTTGACAGTCTGATTGCTCTTTTCTGTTTCCGTCACCGAGGGGTTGATTGTGAATTTTGAGTTGCAGTCTCCTGCTGATAACAAGCATTAACACAGGCAGACGGATGTGAATGATTACAGCACCAGAACGTGATGACGGCTCTGTGATCCCAGTTCACACACCTGAAAAAAAACAAAACTTGTCTCTCAGCAGGCTTTTTCAGTCCCAGCAGCATCTCGCAGCTAGACACACACAGATAAGCCTGTGTTGGGTAAGATCTGTTGATTGATGGGAGAAACTTGGCAGAAACAAAATTACTGAGCTGAAAGACAAAAATAACACTGGATGTAGCCACTGTGGCATTACCTTTCACCTTGTTGAGAACTATTTTGAAGGTCTAGGTCCAGGTTTTGTTGTTGCCATGTTTTTTTTTAGTATTATTTATTTTATTTTGAAGACTATTTTTGGATGAGTGGGTACAGCTGAAGTGGATTCAGTGCCTGTGTGTGATTTGTTGTCTGGCTGATGAGCTAATTTACCCTCAATTTACCCTAATCAATCTTCTCATCACAAATATACCAATGTGTGTGTGTGTGTGTGTGAGTGTGTGAGTGTGTCTGATACTTAAAATGCGTAACAAACACCCAAAGGTTTTATAGCAAATTTTTATACACCATCAATTACAGGTTAACCAGATTTAGAAGAAAAAAAATAACCATACAGCAGTCTATGAGACTTTAATTGCCACACATGTACCCTAAATCCCGCTTCCTGCACTTTAGAGGTGAACCAAATGAATACGCATAAAAATATAGATTCACATTTATACAGCATAGTCTGATACACAAAGAGAAATGTAGATGCTTAACTTAAAAAAAGAAGTTGGATGACATTGTACTGAATCTGTTTAGAGATCCTCTTGGAGTGTGTCTGATTTTCTCCAGCTTTGCACGACTTAATAGGGAATGGATCCAGTTTTCATTCAAAGGAGGGTCAGAGGACTTCCATCTGAGCTATCAAAGGCTTTCAAATCCTTTTTCCATTCAGCCAGTTGGAAGGCTGGGGAGGTAACACCAAATAAAGCAATAAATGTAAACCACAGCTGTTAGATTGTCCTGGTCAAACAAAACTGAGATTGGCAGTAGTGCAACTTTCTGCAACTTGTCAGTAGAACGGCAATCATCATGTCAACCAGATGGAGGATGGGCTACGTCCCATTTACTGTTACACTGATGGTTCCAAAGGTTAAGAGGAGCCAGGACAGCATCAAGGGCTTTGGATATGCACCCTCATAAACCACAGAAGATGACAGGGAATTGCTTGGTTAAAGTGGTTGAGTCACAATAAATTATTCCCTCCAACGCCTCGTCTCATCTCCACTGGTCTCTCAGCTCCTCAGGCAGGGGACAGCAGAGCCACTTATAAGCCTCCACTGACAGCTAAAGGAGAATGATTATTTCTCTCCGAGCAGGGGCGATATCTATTATCAGTGTGATCTGTCTGAAATGATTAGGCAATTAAAGGAAAGCAGTCAGCAGCAATCCTTATTCCACTCTGCTTTGCTTGTTTACTGTGATGCATTCACAGCTAATTCTGTAGAAAACAATAGATAAACACTGTATGGAGGCCTCAGTAGGACTTTTAGTTGCTGATGGGATGGCGGCATCCATTTACATGTGACTCATGACTCATGAAGTACATACACTAAAGACAGGTGTACTTGATAAACTTCCAGGAAGATGTTATTCCATGACAGCATGGTCGTTAAACCGTCCAATTCAACACCTTCACCCGTCTTTAAATGGTAAAAGAAAAAAAAAAACATGAGTGAGAGAAAAGGATTTAATACCTAGTGGAAGCTGGAGATTATAAAGTTATATTGATGCAAAGAAACTGAATTGAAACATCTAGATATAGGTGTAACAGAGGTACTGTAACCACTATCTCATTTGCACCTATGCACTGGTTTACTTTTTAATTACCGTATTTTCCAGACTCTAAGTCACACTTTTTATTCATAGCTTGGTTGGTCCTGCGACTTATAGTCAGGTGCGACTTATATATCAAATAATGAGGTGCTGTGTTATTGGATATATTTATGGGAGTATGGGAAAAGATCACTGAGATTTGAGTCATAAACTATTGTCAAAACTCTGGTAAGTGTTATAAGAGTGAGGCTGTTTATCCCTACTGTGAAACACTCACGTGTTGTCAAATTGATGAAGATGTTTTCTTAATTTGCTTGTGTTTTGTCTTTTTGCGTGTGCTTTCTTAAGTTGCAGTGCTGTGAGCTCTCAGGGCCACCGTAGCTGCTGCCTCTTGGTCATTTTCACAGAATCAAGTGTGGCACTCTTTGAAAAAAGAGTCACCCCTGACTTATTGTGACACTGTCACAGCATTCCCACCCTCACTGGTAAAGTCAGGGGAAACACTTGGTGATTTAATTGGAAGGGCTGGACTATATAACTGCTTCAACTTTTGACACCTCATGCGACCTCGCCTGACACCAAATGTTGACATCAGTGCTGTCTGAGATTTCAACTCTGCAGCTCAACACGAGCTGGAGTTGGATAATGAAAAGCAAGCGGTATGACGTAACTTGAGGAACAAAAGCACCCTGAATTTTTACATGAGAACATGTTTATTTGTCTCATTCTGATGTCATCTTTAGGAAAAAAATTACATTGCTTTCTTTTCAGCGCTTTGGGATCCAATCAGACCTTTCAGACGTTTAATTGGCTTCACATGGCCAAATTCTTACAGCGATTTGTGCGTTCATTTGTTCTTGGACCTTCGAGGACAGCCTATTCTTTGTAACTAAGGTGAAAGTAATGTGGTTTGACTGTTCTCTGTAATTTATCCATGATATCTCCAAAACCTTTTTGATCTAGGTAATCCAGTGTTCCAATGTTGTCCTAAAAAAAGCACAAAAGGAAAAAAATGATTAAGTGATCATCAACTGAACCAAGGACAAGCTCTTTGCCTCAGATTGTGGCTTGTTATGTTCCCTTAGACATTATTTCTGTGTCACACTGTGCTGAATCCTGACTATACAAGGACCTACACACAATCAGGTAGGCTGTTTATTGTTATAAAGCAGAGCTTGTAACACCGGGGAAGTTTGTCTGACATAACAGCGTAAAGTGTCTCTGAGGATAAAGGGTTGTGTAAGGATTCCCAGCTTTCATTATGCACCATCAGCCGTATCAATTAGCATATCGAAGCCAAACAAAGATGTAAATTTAACGGCCCGGAGCAGAGAACTCAAGTGGAAGAGAGAAGCATGCTTGTGTGATTACTTAAAGATCTGGTCAGTGAGCCAGTCATGGCTGTCCATAATGAGCTGTGGTGAGGCTACGTGTGGAACGGCATGCAGGTTTAGATACCTATCAGAGCCGCTGGTGCTGGGTGGTCTTGTTCACAGCTTTGATCTAATGTGGAGGCAGCATGATGATGGATAAGCTGTGTTCACAGGCTCTAATCTGTGTCTGGTTTACAACCTGTGAGTGTGAGTGAGTGAGCCGTGATACTGCAGGCATGTTGTGTATATGTGGAGAGAGCGGGTGCTTTGTAACTCTTTTGTCTCTTTGTCAAGAAATCACAAACACCTGACTTGATACAAGCCACCCTGACTGGGTGACAAAGATGTAAACACTGATATGGTTCACGGACTCAAGGCTGCAGATTTCCTTTTTTTGTGTTGTGCATGATTTTTAACTCTTATGTCAACGTAAATAAGACCAGACAGAGGAAGTAACGCACAGAGCTCCGGTTCCTTCCTCTCCTTTCTCTCTCTCCTTTTACTTGTCACTAGTTTAATATCTCAAAGTCCTATTAAAGTTTCTGACCACAGATCTTTCAGGAAGTCGCTGAGCTTTCTCATCTCAGCTGTTATGGATCATTGCAACAGATGACCCGCTGCTGCAGACCTGCCTGACTCCGACTGTTATTAATATCATCAGTCTTATTATTAACTTCACTGCTTTTTTTTCTTTTTTTTTGGAGGGGGGGATTGTCGCAGGTTAAAATCACGGATTTTGCAGCAGCTTGTTGAGATGTTCTTAGATTTTTTTCTGCAATAAAATTGCAGCAGTTAGCAAAAAATGTAAAACTAGTTGCGATCTTATTTTGATAAATACACAATTCATTTGAAATCAAGGTAACTTGATACAGTGAAAATAATTCTCACTCAGTGACGTCACTCTCGATTTCTCTCTCTCTCACACACACGCTCTTCATCTAATATTAAAAATTCAAAAGTATATTTAGTATGAAGCTTTAAAAAACCTTTAAAAAAAAAAAAGAAAAACAAAACTTCATTAATTAATGTGTACTGTCTCGCATGTCGTCTGAGTTCTTTATTCATTTTCCTCAAGTGTTGTGTGGTAAAAAGTGTTTGTATATAGATGATTTTCATCTGTGTTCCACCACAATGTTGCAAAAACTGTTTCCTGCAGAACATTATTGTCTTGCACAGCCATTAGCTGCAACATTTGTTGGTAAATCACAGGCATTTTTGTCATATACGTCTGGAACTTCATAAACAAACAAGCAAGTTTCACAGGGGCGCTGACTGCTATGACTGGAGAAACTTGAGGGGACGGTGAAAATATTGCGAGTGGTCAAACTTGCAAATAAGTTGTGGTGACTGGACAAAATCGCAAGCTTTCCCAGAATTCATGGGGATGGATTGAATTTGTATTAATTTTTCCGACCACGACATCACATCTTCCTTGAGGGACTGTCTGATTACCCGACTCCAACTGTTTTATTATCTTTTCTGCCCCTATTTTCATCTTTATTTTAAAAGCTGCCAATAGAACTGTTGACTTTAACTGATGTAGATACTAAGATCAGTCTAATTTTGTAACAGTACACATTCTTTCAGCATTATCATCGGCAGTGTGACCACAAGTCCATATCAGCTACTGTTGTTGCTGCTGTTGTTTTTGTATCTCTTTGTCTGTATTTTGTTGAGTTTGCTTCTGCTTGAGGTTTGACCCTTTTAACAGAAGTTCTCCCTCACCACCGTGACTTACCAAATGCAATAAAGCCCTCTGCTCATGGTGCACTAAGTCAGGATTGAATCATATCCTAACTTGATTTTAGGTCATTGTACATAATACAGACAAAAACACAGTCTAGACTTGATCCTTCTTGTAAAGTGATTTGTAAAACATTTGTTATAATTTATTGATGTGAATTTATTAAATATTGATACCAGAGAGAGAGAGCACTTTAAACCTGTAACCACATAAGAAGGATTAATACGACAACATATGCTCAGACACTTGAACTGTGAGGCTCACACAATGGAAGTGTTCAGACTGAAGGAGGCTGATGTTGATACTTGACGCCGTGATGATGGAGGAAGAGGTATTTGACTGACAAAGGTGAGAGGCCTTTGCACAATATGTTAGAATCTGAGGATGTGTTTATTTGGTTATTTCAAGTGTGAATCAGGTATTACAAAATCCAGACCAGATATTGTCCGACCTCAGCATTTTAAAGTGTCATTTTTAGATCTCTCTAGGCAAATACAGAGTCTATGTATTTAAAAGCACAACCCATAGATATATTTGAATATTTTCTTTAATGTGTTTGTAATATGTACCATGTCTGAACACCTGATTCTGTTGTGATCAGCATATTATGTCAGTAAATCCCTATATGTGCTCCAGATATGATCCAGATTCTGGCAAGAGCTGAAAAATATCTCCAGAATCTTGGGATTTTGGCACTGTGGGCAAGCCAACCAAACATCGAGTCAAACTTGTCCTTTAATTTTGGATATGGGGACCATGATTCATTTTAGCTAGCAGAGGTGTTGGAGGGCTCTCAAAGGGTACCACCAGCAGACAACTTCTAAGTCATCAGCTTCTTCCCAAAGAAACACCTTGGCTGTTCTCCCCTGACCAGGAGTGGAACATGAGAGTCGACCACAACAGGCAACTCTGTTTCCCGGTTGAGATCACTGCTACATCTCTCTACCCTGACATAGTGGCTTGGTCCACCAAGGCATAATCCATGCTTCTCAATTAGATCACAATAACAGTTAAGGAGGGGACATAGGGCTGTTGATACTGCTGGGGAAATAACAACTAAGGGACTGCGGGGGTGACAGGAAGACGTCGCTGCTCCGCCATCGGGAGACATTCCAGTATTAAAGGAGTAAAACACTGTCCATCGATGGTTCCGGGCTAATGACCCTGCAGCTAACCTGAATCCTTGTATGTGCTCCAGATATGATCCAGATTCTGGCAAGAATTGAAATACATCTCCAAACTTTTGGGATTTTGGTGTTGTAGGCAGGGTCTAAGGCCTTAATCTGGATATCGAGTCAAATTTTGTCCTTTTATTTTGGATGTGGTGACTTTGATGCATTTTGTAATCATTCCAGCCACAATACGTATAACATGCAACTTAAAAACGAATCCCTCAATCATTTGGAAATTTGGAAAGAACCGACCAATGAAAAACATCTTCTGATTCTTAGATTGGTGCTGTGAGCAGGTCAAAAAAACTAAATCCTGAGATTAAGTCAAACTTTTGTCTTTAATTTAGGATTTAGTGAACGTGATTCATTTTATAATGATTTTAGCCACAATATATTCAGATTGTAACCATAAAAATCAATCAGTCAAATAAAATATGGGGTGAATCTTGGTGAAGCAGATATAAAAATCTTTTATTCCAACGTTTTTTCTTTTTGTATGAAGTGGCCATGATGATTTCTAAAGTTTTTCAACTGAAAATGAGAACCAGACAGTTTAAACTTTAATTCTGTATAAAAAAATAAACTGCTGCTTAGATATAAAAAAAAGAAGTTTCAACACTGCACCTCCTCTGTGCACTTAACCAGCATTTAAAGCAGCTGTGGCTGATTGTTAGTCCAGCCATGACCCTTAAAAATTATGTGTTTTGCTCCAATCAAAGGGTGTTTGAGCACCAAATTTCTTCCTGTGAGTCTGATGCTTCAAACATTTGTTATCCCAGAATAGTAATTTTCCACATTTCTTCTGATTTGTTGTGGAAATGTCAAAATTACCATGAGAGAAAGAGCCACAAAACTTGTCACGGAAAAACTGTTGATGTTATTTTTTGCCTGAAGCGTAGATAAATTTGTACAAAAAGTAGTGTCTGCACCGTAGGAGTGAATTCATCACTTTATTGTTGTTATGCTGCTTTTATTATACTGCACAAATCAAGCTCTGTTAGCTTCACCTTCACATGACAGTTAAAATTTAATGTACCATAAAGCAGTCTGTGTTTTTCAGTGAAGTAGATGCAGACATAAACATACTCTGAATCTTTGTGTATGTATCTTAACATCTGTTACGAGCATATAAACGTTGACCGACCACAGGCCCCTCTGGAGACAAACTCTCAGTTTGTATCTCTGAGGACGAGCTGTGAGTGTTCCTTGGTGCTGCAGTGTGACCGGCAGTCAGACGTGTTGCAGTCGCAGCTGTTTTACTGCGAGATGGTGTGTGTTACGTCTGGGACTCGCATGACAGGGTGAATACAGGAACCTCTGCTAATGCTCATAATGTCAGAATGGTTTATTACACATCTGGTATGCTCTTAATATCATGAGACAGTGAGTCGGAGTATGTATGTGTGCTTTCAAGTGCAATATATCATCTCCTGGTGCACTGTGGCTCATGTTGTTCCCAGTAATAGCTGAAGGAAGTTATTATCCAGCACCTAGACCACACTTTTGATTGGTACATTGGAAAATCCTTTTAAATATGTTGCATGTAAAATAACAAGTAACAATGCTCACATGCTTACATTAAATCTAAAGTAGTAGAAAACATGTTCCTGGATTTCTCTTAATGCTTTAAAAAATTCTGCAAACAGATGCTGAAGGTTTCATCTGTCACTGGTGACCCCAACCTTTGACTGGGGGGTCTTAACATTTCTTATCTACTCTGCTGCTGCGGGACTTTTTTTTACAGAGACAAGGAGGACCATCTATCTGGTTTAACTGCTCTGTCCAGGCTAATGTTCTCCATTTTACTCCAACAATGAATTTCCCCTCAAAGGAAGGTCTGATGAGAAAAAGGACGTTTCTTCCAAAAAAGGACAGAATAAATGGGGAGATTTATACAACCCTGAGAGTAAGTTACTGATATAGATAATAGAAAAAATAGATAATAGCTGTCAATTCTTGAAAGGTGCAGTGAAGACTATCCTTTCATCATTGTCTGAAGTGGCACCTTTGGACAGAATTGGTCGTGTTTTTCTGGGACTCTGTTGTCCATGAGCACCATCACAAAATGTCAGTATTAATATTTCAAAGACCAAAGGTTTCTTTGCAACAGTCTCAAAACCTATCATAGATCAATACTAACGGTCATGTAGCTGCTGATGGCGTGAGTTATTTGGTGAATTAGTCAGCTGTAAGCAAAGTCGCCTCCTGTTTTGCAGCCGAAATGTCATTTTTCACCAGACTGTTTTTCACTCACGACCTTGACAACAACACTGCAGACAGTCTGTACCCTTTATTTATTTAGCTTAATGGAAAATATCTCAACTTCACACTGCTTTTATCTTTGATTTTTTTTTTTGTGAGGTAATAATTCTTTCTTAGTTTATGAACAGTTCCTTTATCACATTAACAAAGATAAAATTATGAAAAAACTGCTGTTTGAAGTAAAGGAGTAAATCTCATGACATGACTCAGGCCCTCTCATTCAAGAGAGTTGTAACATGGACTATTCTGTCCCTTCGAGGTTCATTAAAATCAGACAGCAGGGTAGCAGTTACACCATTTAAAGGTAATTCAATACAGAATCACATGGCCGAAGCCTGCAGCTCCTATTCTACTTCAACCATAAGTCGGGAAAGAACCAGGGCCTGAGCAGTATGGATTTTTGAGGCCGATGCCGATGTTGGCAGAAAAAATTCTGATAACCGATTAATCGGCTGATCCATTTTAAAAATATGTAATGAATGAAATAACTTTTTTTTTGGTCCCTCAATGCTGAAAAAAACAAAGATATGATTTAGGTGGAACATTTTACTGTTTTACAATACTTTGTCCCTTAGTAATTGTTTAACTTTACAACAGAGAGAATTCTTCAAGTATAGAAACATGCAGAAAAGGATTAAAAAGGGCTAATTGGCAGAAACTCCTTTTGATTATAAGTATTTTAAAAAGGGCTACAATTGACCTATTAAATCCGCTGGCCGATTATATCGGTCAAGCCCTTGAGAGAGCTAGACATGACAGAACTTGACATTTATAAAACTGTACATTTCAAGATTGGACCACAAGGGGGCAGAAATACAAGCTCTATGGCTGCTAATTGTCTGATTTAAAAGGCTGTAACCAACTGTTGGGTGAGATTGGTAAAAGTTTTAATTCAGTCATTTATTCATTTTCTATACCGCTTATCCTGTTCAGGGTCGCAGGTGGCTGGAGCCCATCCCAGCTGACGTAGGGCAAGAAGTGGGGTTCACCCTGGGCTGGTCATTGGTCAATCACAGGGCTGACACACAGAGAAAGACAACCTTACACACACATTCACACCTACAGGCAATTTAGTATCACTAATTAATCTGATGAGCATGTTTTTGGACTGTGGGAGGAAGCCAGAGTACCCAGAGAGAACCCATACATGCACAGGGTGAACATGCAAACACATAAACTTTAAGCAAGAGTTCAAACGTTGTAACAAAACTTCAACTCACAGTTCATAAAAGCTGTGTTGTGGTGCATTATCTGCTCTGTAACTCACCGTGAAAGGTCAGGATTCAGAGTGTGGAGGAGTAGGAGGAGTGATACTGAGTGAGGAGACCTCAGAACCTGATGGAATAAATTGTTTCTCGGTCATGACCCAGAGCTAAGGTCACTGTTGTTCCTCATCCTCTCAATATCACATTTGTTTTCTCTGGCACTTACAGCCTGTGGTATGAATCACTGCTCATAAATCGAGTAACCAGTGATGTCAGAGGTCTGTTTCTGTTCGGGTCTGGATGCTGAGTGTGGTGGTTTCAGGGGTTTGTCTTTGGTATTCCTTACTTATCCAGTAAATACTGCGTCACCCCTGAAATGAATATTTTTGTATTATTTGTATAACTTCTCCTAATCTCTCTAAATACTTCTAAATGTGGTGACTGATGTATGTTTCTGTGTATCTTCCTCTCCTCTCCTTGTGTCAGGTGAGGTCTCTAACTGCAGAATGAGTTGCACCTGGTCCCAGACCTTAAAAGCTCACTGCTGCTTGCAGAGGAGAGGCATTTGAGTTGAGGACTGCTGCGCTGCTGCCTCTTCAGTGTGATTTTGGTTGTTTGTTGATCTAGTGTTGTGTTCAACAATCCATAATGTATGTCTTGATATTAATCAATTATTTTTGTAATGGTTTAAAGTGTGTTTTAGCATTTTACATGGATTGCTTTTGGTTTGTTGTTAGCCCCAGAGGGCTACTCATAGGGTGGGGGACCTTTCTTTTTCATATCCTTCAAGATCTCCGGCTAACTGTATTTAACCACAGACATGTTTACTGTTTAGTCAATATACTACTTGTGAATTAAACACAGGCTGTTTTCCAAACTGCCTACTACATTAGCAGTGTCTACTGATTTGGCTGAAATTAAGTATGTAGTGTATATAGTTTGCGAAAACTTGCGAAATCTACAGTATGCCACATGTATTGGAATTGGGGTTGGAGATAGTGGGCAATGTGGAAAACAGCCACAGTGTCTGTTTGTGGTGAGGTGTTTTAAAATGCTGCAGCACCCTCTTGTGTCTCTTATAAAGAAGTGTGTGCTAAAGTGAAACTTGAAAACAAAAAAAGAGGCTGAAGTGCCCCTCTCTAAAAACTAACGCTTGCTGGCTCTCTTAAATTAAGAACTATCCATCAACTCTTTTAAAAATGCTTTCAAAAAAGGTGTTTCATACCAAAGGTTTCTGCATGAGTTTTGCCTTAGATCCACTGACAGTCTGTGTCAATGCCCGAGCTGCCACTCAACTCATTTCACCCTTAAAACCCTCTGACAGCAGATGAAGAGAACTAGTTACGCTGATGTTGCTGATGAAGTCAGTGTGGGATCCCTTAATGGCTCGTAACAATGTGTCTGTGTTCGGAAAAACAGACTTTCCTCATCTCAGGGCCCTGGAAATTTCTATTCAAATGCTTTATCCAAAGATAGCATAGCGCTAACCTGATTTAGCTTTACCCACTTATCAGTCATGTTTGGTAAGCTGTTGTTTACCTTCAGTTGAAGTATCTTATTTGGTTTAGAATGCACAGCTGTGTCCTCACGCCTCTGTGTGTTATGTAAATGTCCCTGATGGCAGTTTCAACGGAGAAGCTACACAAGAAGTATTGATTTTTAGTCAAGTGATTCCATGCACTGTTTATTTTGTTAAGACAAAGGTCGACTGTTTCAGTATCCCTGCAGGGCCTGTACCCACAACACAAAGCAGCCTTACAGTGCCCCTCTGATTTGAGAGTACTTTGAGACTCTTGATTTGTGGTCAAAGTTCAGGATTGTGCTGAAGCACCGTGTGATTCCATTCACAACTTAAAATTAACTATTTAACCCCACTACCTCTTTAAAGGGATGACAAAGGATGAGGTTAATCGTTCAAATATCTTATATGGTGTTGAAGCTCAAAAACTAAAATAG
The DNA here is from genome assembly GCA_030710495.1 of Labroides dimidiatus. NCBI lineage: Eukaryota > Metazoa > Chordata > Actinopteri > Labriformes > Labridae > Labroides > Labroides dimidiatus. The sequence goes on along the minus strand of CM061146.1, from coordinate 8,018,293 downwards.
CTTGGGACTCTACAGAGTTGAGAAACACACCGCATGGCTAACTAGAATAAGCATTAGATGCCAGAATGCCTTCATTTAGACAACCTGAACCTTAAACTGTCTTAACAGTCCAACTTGAAATTATTTGACCTGGAAGAAAAAATGTATGACCACTTCAAGTTGTGTGAAAGTAAAGTTATTATTCTTTATTTATAATAATGATATTAATACTTTATCTATATAGCAATTTTTAAAACAAGTAACAGAGTGCTTGAAAAATGAAAAGCAAACAGTAATAAATAAAGAAAAATATTAAGACAAGCAGCCAAAAAATAGATCATAAAAACAAAACCATTGAAATCAAGATAAAAAAAAAAAATTAAGTAAAGTCAGAAAATATGGGGAAATCTTAGCACAATAAGTGGGTAAACGTGTGTTTGGTGGATGACATCTTTGTTGCAACATTACTTCTTGTCAATTCTTTACTTTTTGGAAAAGCCATTTTTTTTCTACTGTGTGTTGCCACATTAGTTAGAAACATGTATTTGTGGGATGAGCAGCAGAGCTGTGTATGTGGGTTGCGCACATGAAAAAAAATTGCCAAATCTCTGCCATTGCCAAACCACTTTTTCTGCTGTGGCTGTTAACTCATACTATGAGCTTATTGAGAAATATGTAAAGGTTAACTGTTGTTACTACCTATGAAGTTAGGTAAGTCTGTGAAAAAGCAAACAGAAACAAAGTGCGACCGGAAACGGTTGATCTGACAATCACAGGGACAGTACTGTATGATCATCACAAGTCTGAGAGCAGTTAATCCACTTTGTTTTGTTCTTTTCTGTGATATAATCAAAGTGATATCTGCTCCTGATGATCAGACAGTTGGACTGATATGTTTGCTAGTTTAAGAGTGAAAAGTGTGAATGGACTTAAAATTGACATCATTTTTGGTTTGAATGGAGACTGAAATTCTGTGACATGAATGGATTCTGATTGGTATCATTTTAAAATGTCTTTTTTGGGATTTATACTGAATTTAAAGTGAATTAACTCATTGATCATGTTTGCCAGGCTGGGTATAGACTTACTGATAAACTCCATTGAGCAAGACTGTACAGTGGTAGCTTGAATGATTGATGGATGAGCTTATTAACTGCTTCAGGAGAGGACTATGGGTTTTGAGAGGAGGTCAAGGGTTATATTTACCTGAGATTACAGGAGGGGCTGTGATTGAGTAAGTCTGTATGTACGGAAGAGGAGTGGACTCTTACAGCAAGGTATAAGAGTCCACTCTCTCTCTGACCATCTCAGGTTGTGTGAGAATCATCTCTGACCATTGCCATGAAGCACGTTGTGCTGTTGTCGTTGTTGGTGTTGGGGTGTGTGCTCGTCCATGGTGCACCGGTGGAGCAGGCCGCCTTGGAGCAGGGATCATGTGATGATGCACAGGCGAAGTTTACAGCAGGGCTGGCTCTGACCAAGCTCAACCAGGACCGGGAGGAGGGTTACATCCTGGCTCTGCACCGCCTCTCCAATGTGCACATGAAGACGCATGTGAGTCACGCTACTGAAATCTGTAGATTGGATTTAGGCTGTGAAGGAGGAAAACCTCTTTGAGTTGATATGTTCAGATAGTCGTCAGAGTGAAGAATCATTGGTTTGAGTTAAAAGAAAGGGTTCTTCAGTCAAAATGAAAGGCTTATTTCACTCATTGGGGGGTGTCTCTAAAGTTGTCAAACAAGCTTATGTTCATTTGCTGTGATCTGTAAATTCAGCCGAAACAATGTAATTTAGAGTGTGTAATAGATTTCACCAAATGTGTCCCAACTTTGAGACCATTATTTGTCAGATTATTTGGAAGAAAAACCAAAGATTTATAATTCTTGAATGTCTAATGCTGGATGTTAATGCTTGAACCATGGATTATATTGATGATACCAAGAAATGTTGAACTGAATGGGAGATAAAAAAAAAAAAAAAGCTTGATGGTAGAGTCAGGCCTTCAGTCAGGACTTCTGGGCTTGAATCCAACAGCAGTTTCCAGAGGGTTGCTATTGAGTCCAATACTTTGGTCAGTAGTTGCATGATGTGTCCTCATCCTGTATGTGTGTTTGTGTCACAGGGAGAGACTGGCGTTGTGTTCTACCTGACTATGGATGTTGTGGAGACCAACTGCAGCGTTCTCAGCAAGAAGGACTGGAAAACCTGTGAGGTCCGAGACACAGCAAGCACACCGGTAAGACAAAAATAAAAAAAAACATCACTCTGTGTTTATGTAAACAAAAAAAAGTTTCTTGTGTACGATAGAGGATTAGGGCCATGTTTAAAAAAAAATCTCAGAAATTTCAGACTTTATTCTTGTTAATTTATAACTTTATTCAAGTAAATTCATAACTTTGTTGTCATAAATATAAGACTCAAGTCTCATAAATCTATGAATGTATTCTTGTAAATTTCCTTTTTTTTACTTGGCCCTAATCCTCTGTTGTACTTCTGTGAAGGTTTACATTGGTTTTGTTGTTGTTGTTTTCTGCTGTATAGTTTGTCTATTAACTTAAATTAGACACAGATGAGTGAATCTTACAGTAAGTCAGCAGAACAAGGGAAAAAAGGTCTTAGAATTACAGGTTCTTGGTCTGTAAAAGTGTACTAAATTGAAACGTGTTACTTATTGTGTTCGCTTTTGCAGGTTTATGGTCAATGCAATGTTGCCATCTATATCAACAGGCCACACAGAGTGGTGCGTCTCTACAAATACAGCTGTAATATCAGACCAGGTACTATGACTAACTGTTAAAAAAATCCAAAGGACTTCTTGATTATCCTGTAAATTCAGCTGAAATCATATCTCTGCAATATATATTGAAACTTTTGGAAATGGAAAATTAGCCAAGTATCAGGTTTTAAAAAAGTTCTTTATTCTCATTAGTTCCTGCAGCTAAGGTACACGACACCTGCCCAGACTGTCCCACTCACATCGGGAAAGACAACGCTGAAATCCAGAAGGCTGTGACTCTGTCTATGGAGAAGTTCAACAAGGAGGGTGGAATGAGCAAACGCTTTGCTCTGCTGAAAATTGAACGTGCTACTTCTGGGGTAAGATTTCTCTACGAGGAAAGAACGAGATATCGCCTAGAGTGTTTTAACTCTTTGGGTTCAGAACTTAGCTTCCATAAAAAGTAATACTTGAGACTCACACCTCAGTGCTTCTTCCTGATACCAACAGCAGTACCTTAAAGGTACAGAGTGTAGAAAATTTAAATAACTTAGCTAATGCTCTCAGTGTTGTTTCAATGTCTCAGAATTAAAAACGTGACAAAGGTGGATTTGCAAACCTTTTACATCAGATCTGTATTTGTTTAGGAGACAGAAACAGTTTGTCTTTAAGTATCTTTAGTTAAGCTAATCAACGGTTTGACAAAAAACGCACTTATCCACCATGCTGCTTCATCATGTATTTCACGATGGATTTTATTATATTGAGCCATATAAATAATGTGCTGTACTAAGACTGAGACTTGAAATTAGCAGCTTCTCAATGATTTTCACGCAACCAGTTGAGTCTCCCCCTGCTGGTCCTTTAAAAGATGCAAACTGAATGAAAATGTGCATTGAATGCTATTACCAAACCTAAGGTGCTTCTTCTTCTTCTTCTTAAACAGTCTGTAACTAATTCAAATAAACACAGATGAGTTGAATGTCAAACAGCTTTTTACCTCTTCAACTCCAGTTCATCTGTTCTTTGTTTTAAGTCTAAACTTATCAATTTTTCTGTGTGTTTGTATGTTTTTGTGTATTCAGATGGCCATGGCCATGTATTACAATGTGGAATACAGCATCCAGGAGACCACCTGCTCCAATACCGCAGCAGCTGTTGACTGCCCACTCATGAGCTGTGAATTTTCTGTGAGTTGTTACGATTGTATTTTCATGTCTATAAAAAGAATTTTTATCAGTGGGAATTGTAATTCTTTTTTCCAGGATTAGTAGTATGTAGTCCTTCAGTTAATTAAATGTATAACTTCATATAAACTAAAGAATTGGTAAGACATGTAAAGATATTCAAAGACACTTGTCTTCAGTAAAGTTACAGATGTTCCTCTGTTTCTAACTCTCTAACTTCTTCTCTGTGTCCCTCCCTCCACAGCACAAAGGCTTCTGTAAGGCTTCCCTCTTCTACTCTCCCGCTGGTGAACCTGACGTCAGTGTGGAGTGTGAAGTCTACGAGCCTGAGGTACAAGTCATTGTGCTATGGCACACACTTTTAAATATTCATATTTTTTAGATATTTTAAATATTCATAACTTCGTCGTTTAGAAAGTTACCAAACAGTTTGAGAGATTTGTTTATGTTTGTCTGAGGATAATCAGATGTCGTAGTCCATCTGCAACACACAAAGTTGTTAATTTCACCATTTTTTGCTGATGTGTCCCACAGGCCGCTAACAGAGAGAAGGCACTGCATGACAAGGCTGAAGACCATACCCACACTGATTCAGCATCCCACAACCACGACCATGACCACGCCCACCCTGTTGACCACGAACACTCCCATGACCACACCCACGACCACACAAAGGGCCACAATGTTCACGACGACACCCACAAACACGGCCCGAACAGCGAGCACCATCACACACACGACCACAGCGGCCACAGCCACTCTCATGCACACTCCCACGACCACGGGCACGGTCATGACCATGTGCACGCTCATCACGCCAAAGCACATGACCACACCAGTGACTTCCCCAACCAGCACCATGACTACAAGCACACTGGTGACGCGCACACCCACGAGCACGACCACGAAGCTGCTCTGGACCATGACCACAAGCACCCCCACTTGCATACTCATGAGCACCACCATCACCACCATGATCACAGCCACGATGAATTTCACAACCACCCAGAGGGCATGGTGAGGGTGCTGCCTGCCATGGACCAGCCCATGACTCTGCCATCTTTCCCTGATGTCCCTGCTGCAGGCCCTGGGGCGGGAGTTCCTCTGGTCCTGAAGAATGATCCCCAGATCCCTGGAGTGACAGAGCCCTTCATCGAGCCTTTCCCCACCACAGTCTCCGGCCAGTGCTCACCTCCTCCCCAAGGAACCACTCTGGTGGAGAAAGCTTTCGCTGAAGACCCTTTGTTCTTGCCAGCTGCATAAAATGACGGTGGAGGTCACTCAGAAACTGAGCAGATATCACACACTCAAACAGAAAAACATCACTCACATTGTGTTTTACAAGCAAATACCAACATTTTCAACAATTTAACAAAATAAAATGATAAAACCAGTGGAAAAATTGTGGTATTTTCTATATATAAAAATAAACATGAATCCATGAGTCTACAGTGAGTCATAGACCGATGTAATGGAGGGACTCTGGTCATTTTTCAAAATAAAACATCATTCAGACTCAGTTAATAAATTCAACAGAAATCATGGAAGTTATTTATTCTTTTTGTGCAGCCCAGTACCAAATGATCCACAGACTGGTACCAGTACACAGACCAGTCCAGTAGGGGACCACCACACTAGTGTACAATCAAAGAACTGCTGTTCTTTCGCACTTCTGTATACAGTGTTGCCAGATTGGACAGATTTCCACCCAGTTGTGCTTCTTATGAACACAATGGGCTGGAAAAAATTGCATTGGGCAAGTTGATGAAATGTGGGCTACTTCACAAAATTTGGTGAGTTTTTAGAAAATATTCTGGAGGAAATATTAACAAAATAGTTTATTTTATGTGGCAAAAAAATAAAAACACATTTCAACAAACTGTTGCATCTTTGCACTCATATCATTAGTGCAAGCCTCTTAGAGAGCCTCATGCCAAAGTGGGGGAAATAAAAAAAAAAGAAATAAAATAAATAAAAAGAATTAATATCCTCCATAATTGATTTATGGAGGATAAAGTTAGTTGGGGGATAGATTGTTGGTGAGAACAAGTTTACAGCATCACACTGATTCTGAACTATCAACATGGAAATATCCTGACAGATGTATAAATAGATTATAGGAAAACAACACGGCTTCATGTGGAAGAAAGACATTGTTTTTACAACCTTGCACTGTCCTTTTCAAGCAAAACATGTCTGTGCATATCTGATAACTTCTCACTTCTGCACAGAGATGCACAGACAAACAGGAGTTCCTAGTGTCTGAAGTACAAATCATATTGGTATTTATAAGAATTATTCCACAGAGATTATTCTGATGAACAATTTGTGGCATGAAATTGTGGCCAAACTTGGCAGAGAAGAGGAATCAGCAAAAAAAAAAAAAAAAAAAAAAAAAAAAAAAAAGTCAGTGTAAACAACTTCTTCTACTCTAGTTTAGTGCTGTGGTAGACATGCAGTTGCATGGCTGATGGTCTGAGTATCCCAGTAGAACTCTGTTGTCTCATTGCGCTGACTCTGTTCTACTGGGATTTTTACACAACCATCTCTAGGTTCTACAGAGAATGGTCCCAAAAAGCTAAAAACAGGAAACTGAGGCTACAATTAATAAGGTCTCACCCAAACTGGACCATAGAAGACTGAAAAATGTTGCCTGGTCTGATGAGTCTGGATTTCTGCTATCAAATTTAGATGTTTGGCTCAGAGTTTGGAGTAAACAACACGAAGGCATGGATCCATCCTGCCTTGGATCAATGCTTCAGCCTGCTGCTGCTGGTGTAATGGTGTGTGGGAGATTTTCTTGGCACACTTTTGGTCCCTTCATACCAACTGAGCACGATTGAGGGCACGGTCATACTGGCCAACTGTAAAGTGCTCTTGAACCCTACAATTCAGTTCATTTGGCCAGTGTGACCACAAGTATATCATGCTTGAGCATGGTTCACCTCTCCTCTTTGGCACTTTGTACACTTTATGCAGTTGCACGGGGACATGATCAACATGACCGCTCCACTCGAAAGTCGTTAAACAATAACGGGGGTGTTAGAGGGCTGTGTCAGACCAAAACAACACAATAAGCCAAAAAAGTGAATTAAGTCGTAATCATGTTCTCCATGTCTCATTGTGCTGACTCTGATGAGACCACACTTCATGTAAACAGACGCTTCATGGTGACGTAGGCCATGCATGTGCCTAAAGTCTGGTTCATATTGGAGCAGTGTGCCCATGGACCATACTGGCCAGCGGAGGAACGGGGTGCGGTACGGTTTGGATAGCCATTGTGATGGTGCCCTTAAAGTCCACAGCCTACCAGAGTATTGTTGCCATCCTTTTTTCGAACCCTGAACTGGTAAATAAGCTAATCTACCTGGTTATTAATTGGGAAGTGTGAAAAATGCAGTGAAACATCAAAGGATGTTCCAGATGTTCCAAGTTCCAAATGAGAAAAGTTAGGTTTAAGAAGGTTTTTTTTAAGCTTTTTAACATGACAGTGAAACATTGCAGAACTAAAATAAAGCATGCTGTGTATGATTCTTTACTTGAGTCTCACTGAGTCTCCTGTTCCCTGTTGCACTGTGATCCCTCAGTGTCTGAGCCAGCCATTGGCCGAGAGAGCATCAGATAGCAGCTGTTTGCTAATCCTTTAGGAAAGAGGTCAAAGTCCACCCTCACATGTTTTGACCAAATCCTGTCTGGAAAAAATTGGATTACAGGTTGTGCAAAGGAAGATTTCCAGACCAGGGCTTGTGTTGGTGTAAATGTCATATTGCCCGTTCTGTGTGTATGAGTGTGTGATTGCATGATAAAAGGATGAGAGTGTACCTGCTGGTTCTGTATCTGGCTTTCCTGCAACAGGAGGGGACAGCGAGGATGCCAGACCCACCAGGCTGCACTACCCCTGAAGCTGTGGTGGTGGCTGAAAAAGCTCTGGACCAGATCAACCAGGACCTGACAAAGGGTTACATCCTGAGCCTCAACAGACTGTATGACGTCTCTCACACATATAAGGGGGTAAGCGTAAACACACACACAGACAGACATGCAATTATAAGCAAAACAAACAGGGTTATACACATTGTCCCTCTACTTTAAAGATAATGTAAAGTAATGTTAAGAAAATGAGGAAACAGCTGATGGACCAGAAGCATCATTTTCAGATCCTGGAAGAGAGAAACATATGAAAGTACATTTACTTTTGTGTATGTGTGTGTGTGTGTGGGTTGGTGTGGGTGTGTATGGGTGTGTCTGCATGGATTCTAGGAGGGTTCACTGTACACTTTGACCATCGATGTGATGGAGACCAAATGCCACATCATCAGCAGGAAACCATGGAAACAATGTGAAATCAAAGATATTGGTAGTATTCCTGTGAGTACCACATGATGGAGTATTTTTTTCCAATCAACATTTATTTTAAGACTCTTTTGTAGCACTTAGGCCAAATTCAAAGACCAGGATTTAGACTTAAGACTTGAAAAAATGAGTTTTCCAAACTATAACTGTATGAATGTTAGCTATTTGTTGTTATCACAATACAACAGAAACGCCCCTGTTTGCACTTGAATGTAATGCTTCATCATGGTTCTGTATTTTTAACTGCTGCCATGATGTTATGGTGCATAATTTCCCCTACTTGCACTAGAACCCGTAACCAGGAGCTCAAAGTATATTAAACACTTGTACTTTTTTTAAATACCATCTTTCAAATACATCCACAATGCCTTTTTTGGATTTGGGTTTCCAATCATTTTAAATGCACAGTGTGTAGAAATTAGAGTAACAGTTAAGATTCTTGGCTGCAACACTCCACTGCTGACCCCTCCTGTTGGTCAAGTAGGTGTCTTTTGAGGACAAGTATGAGCAACATGATGCAATCTTATTGTCAAGTTATTGTCAGAAACGTCCATCAGTATAAGTTTTACTTCTTTTTTAATGGAAATGCTGAACTCTTCCCAACTTCAGATAAAGTAGTACAAGAAACAAAGGTAGTTTAGGTTAGCTTTGAGCCCATTCAGTTCAGCTTCTCCTTCAGTTAAAACCCTGTCCAACAGGTCAGCTGGACCTACAATTGTGCTTAATCTTAATATCTTCTAACCTACTGAGAGGAAAGAAAATCGATCTTTCCCACAGAGTGTGTTGCAGAGAAATGGGCTAGTCAGACTAAAGTCAAGTATTTAGCCTGGCTGTAAATATGTTTATATATTCATGTTTTTGCAGGGAAAAAAACAACTTTTTTATTAATTGGTGGCTTCTGGTACTTTCAAAGCCAGTCTTGAGCGGACACTTGATGAACTGCAGTTTTTAGCACTTATGCATCACCTTCATTTTTTATGGCTAGTGGGGTTGCTGCTTAATTCTATTTCTACAAAGTCTGTTATGCTAAATGCTAATCACACAATGCACTTTTACATGCTGCAAGTTTGCAAAGTTTTTCTTATAAATTGTTTATGATTTTAAAGGCACGGTTTTTAGCCACAAAAAAACTAGCATGAATTTGAATGTAGCATCTCCTCAGGACTCTGTTTAGCCCCCGTCCTCCCGCACTTGGAGCTCTTCCAAAACGATGCCCCTTCTTATATGCACGCATGCTGCTGATTTGCAACCCTATGATTGTGACTGATTCAAAACCACAGACTCAAACTGGTCCTGAGTACATACTTTTTGTTTCCACTACATTACCAGTAGTCGGGGTATAGGTAGTTTTTCTGACATTCTCCATCATACTTGGATCCCTCTTGGTTATGCACATTGAATCATGTGCATGCTGGCAAAATGTACACACAGAGGCAGGCAGAACAGCAAGACGGGATTTGATTGGTATAATAAATCGGATCCTAAACGCTAGGATTGGTTGGTGTTTTCCCAGGTTTACTCCTGTTGTAGACAGCAGATATTTTTCACTCTATTTTAAGAACACATCATGTTTTGATTGAGACATAAAGATCATTTTAACCAGTATAACAAAAAGTGTATCTAAATCTGATTACCAACCCTGACTTTAAGTCAGAACCACCACACTATGTTTGCATATTTGTACATGCTTCTCTCTCTCTCTCTCTCTCTCTCTCTCTCTCTCTCTCTCTCTCTCTCTCTCTCTCTCTCTCTCTCTGTGTCCTCCAGGTGTATGGAGAGTGTGAGGTGTCTGCACTCATGAACACTGAAGTCACACTCCAAAGTTACTCCTGCTCACTGCGTGAAGGTAGACGGATGGAGTCATTTAGATTTTCTTTCACACAAATACACATTTACAAAGTGATAGACAGTCTGTTTTGAACTGTAAATGTTTCGAGATGTGGAATTGAAGAAGCTGACACAAAATGCATCATGTTTTATGGACTGAAATGCATCCACAGGGCAGATAAACATTGGGTATACTTGTGTATATGTGCAAGTGGAGCTTTCTGTTGACAGAAAGTTCATAGTTTAAATTTTAAGTTAAGGAAACTCATCTTCATAGAAGACAGTGTTACAGGTATGGATGACAACACCGAGTATTACCACACCAGGATGGAGGTGAAAGAAGCTGAACTTTTTAAATCCCAACAAGCATCTTCTCTCTTTGACCTTTGACCCTGTGTAGTTCCTGCCACTGCAGTGGTGGATGTATGTCCGGACTGTCCCACTGCTGAAAACATGGATGAACCTGTCGTAAAGGAGACGGCTAATCTCTCCCTGCAAAGGTTTAACGAAGAGAGCAATCTGGCCAACTACTTTACTTTGGAGAACATCACCCAGGCCAGCTCCCAGGTGAAGCACAAGATTAACGTGAAACGAACCAACAACCGAACATCCAGAAAGAAATTATGTGATTTCATGTTATTTGATGTCTTTATGTCATTGTGTCCTTTGTCAGTGGGTTGTTGGTCCTTCATACTTTGTGGAGTTCACCATAGTGGAGACGGTGTGTTCAAAGAAAACAGAAGCCTCCGATCTGAGTAACTGTCCTCCAATGAACTGTCAGTTTGCTGTAAGTAAACATGATCAAATTCTTCATAGCCGTGTGTAAAACAAAAGGTTATCTCCAGCGCAATCCAACTTTTTTCTGTAAGTCATTGTTGATTTCTGTCCTTGTAGCACCGAGGCTTCTGTCAAGGAACTCACACAACCCTTGAGGAGGAGTTTGAAGTCAGACTCCCCGCTGGAAAAAGGGGGAAACTTCAGAGTCGTAACGTGGTGGAGGTGAAGTGTGAGATCTATGAACCTCAGGTACCAACTCTGGAAGCACTTTTAGAGTCTTATGGAACGATAACTGGGAGGTTTGGTTAATCTAGATGCTTTTTCCTCTCTCTCTTTTTTAAGACTGCTGTTGTGGCTGAACCGGTCCACGCAAAAGCAGGCGGCGCACTCACTGGCCAGCAGCCCTGCAACCACACACACCTGCACCCCCATGAGCACACAAACCCAGGGACACCCAGCTCGGATCTTGCTGTCTCAAAGCCTCAGGACTCTCTAGGCACCATAGTGTACGCCCCTGCTCCAGTTAGAGCTTCACCGGCAGCCAGCTCCTGCCCCAGTCCAAACAGACACCACCTGGGAATAAAGAGACTCAGGCTCTGATTGATGAGCTGAAATACTACAACAGTTTGTCAGAAACTTTTTCGTTAGTTACTTTGGATAAAGAAAGAAAGGGAACAATAAGTAAACATTACTGTAAATTATCAGTCTACTGTAATTTTTCATTAAAGCATTTAAGTGAAAAGAATTTGTGTTGTTTGATTACTTTTACATCATTTGAAAACTCTTATGTGGGGCCTTGTGTTTCTCTTGACTTTGGTGCCCCCTAGTGAACAAGGTGACACCCCCTTTGTGCGTGTGTGTGTGTGTGTGTGTGTGTGTGTGTGTGTGTGTGTATGTGTATTTGTGTATTTAATGTTGTCAGACAAAAAAAATCCCATCCTGCCAGCTTTAAACCATCAAACACTCCACTCAACTGAAATATTTCCTTTGAAGAAGGTTAAAAACCTGTTTTTGAGGATGTCAATCTTGTCTTTTTTAACAGGTTATAAAGAGGCATCGCTATGAATTTCTGTTTAAATAGGTCTTGTATCTGTTGCTGGAATTTGAATGACCAAGTTTTTATTTTTAATTTTTTTACTTTTAAAGAGGCTGTGAGGACTATCTGAAGTGGATCGCAGACGCCTTTTGGCTGGAATCGTGCACACACTGTCATGATGACATGACTCTTAACAAGGCCTGTTTGTTATGGAGATGAATGGAGATCAGATCTTCTTTTTAACACTACTTTTCTTTGTTCAACACAACTTTTTACCAGGTACAACATAACAAGGTAAGATATTTATCAAGAGTTACACAGCGCTGTTGTTTGAAATGTGACAACAAGTAAACTTTGTCTGTTTGTACTGCAGTTTAGTAGCTTTCTATTTTAGTGCCACTCACAGCCTGGTTGTCTGAGATGTATCAGTTGGCTAACGTGTAACGTTAGCAAATCCTTATGTCCCGCTCATCTACCAACCTGCACTAACGTAACCTCACTCTTCATTTTACTGACAGACTCTCAAGTTTGGTCAGATCACTGCAGAATAACTGCTGCATGTGGGTTGGAATGAACATGATCAAAAACAGTTTAGCTCGTGTTTTAGCTTTTAGCTTGTGTTTTAGCCTTTAGCCCGTGCTATTGCTCTCACCTTTAGCTTTCTTCTGCTCTGTTGTCTTTTTTTCGGTCTGACAGTTCAGCTCCAGTGTCCATCATCACTATAAAAATAAATCCCAGAAATCAGAGAACCAGAGAAAAACAGATTTCTCTTCTCACGACTTAACTCAGCCAGCATGATGTTGTCATAGAGAATTCAAGATCACTAAGAAAGTCCTAACAGTCCCTTTAACAGTTTTTTCTATTTATAAATGGCATATAATCTCAGATACTGAAACCTTACAGACATTAGCTTGTAAAAGGATATTTAACAGTAATCCACGTGTTTTAGATGTTTATTGGCAAATCAGCTCAAGAATAGATAATTTCTTTCAAGCTCAGATGGTTTTTAAAAGGTCTCTTTAATTATCAGCCTTAAAAATTGTTAACAGAAATGCAATGACCATGATATGTCTGAATTTCCTAAAGTGAGTCTGGCTTTAAGTAAACATCGACTTGACTCACCTCACTCATTAACCTTCAGAAGTAAACCCTCAGCTGTCAACCCTCAGCTGACCTATTCGTGGTGTCCCCGTCCAGTATTCAGTCCTCTGACAGCTCGCCGTGATCGTATAGTGGTTAGTACTCTGCGTTGTGGCCGCAGCAACCCCGGTTCGAATCCGGGTCACGGCAGTGTTTTGGAAACGTCATTATAACGGTCCTAATTCTGCGGTGTGGAAAGGAAGAAAAAACATGTGTGGAAGCTCCCTGAAACCCAATACAGGAATCAGATATTTGTGAAGGCATGCTTCACAGCTCGCTCTTCACCAGTGGACGCTCACGTCCGACCTACAAGAACCATTCTGTATTTGCTGCAAGCTCTAAGAGCAAAACACCCTCTAATTATTGTTACATTTTGATTTTTTAAATAACTGCATAAAAGCTGCATGAGTATGACTTTATTTTGACTTTTGCTTGTTAAAATAAGACCGCAGCTTGATTTGTATTGACACTATTTTTACTGTGTTCATGACTAAATGTGTTTCTCATCCTGATATGTACAAGTGATGCGATAGAAGGTTATTAACATTTCCACAAAAGCTGAAAATTGTACAAAAAACTCATTAAGAATTTGTGTCTGTAGTGTTCCTAAAAGCGTCTGCAAATTTCTGACATTTTTTTTAAGCCTTTTTATTTTAAAACTGAAGGGGAAAACATTAAATGAGTTGATAGTGACAACAAATTTCTTATAATTTTGCCTGAAAAAACAAAGAACAACAAAAAAAAACTATGATTTGATTTTAACTTTGGAAATGTTTTTGTCATGTGAGTGTGATTTGGTTTTTTTTTTTTTTTCTTTTTTTTTTTGTTTGTTTGTTTGTTTGTTTGTTTGTTTGTTTGTTTGTTTGTTTTGGTAACTTTATACTTTAAAAAGTAAGCCACTTCAGACAACTAGATGTTTTATGAACTGATCTCCTGTATTAATAAAGTGTTACTGTCAAACTATTTCTAGTTTTTAGCAGAAATCTCATCCACAGTTTTCCTCTTCACACTTAAAGTGAATCACAGCTCCTGGCCTCAGAGGTTTACGGCCATGTATTCGTCTCTGACTGAGTCAAAAGGCCTGGAGCAGAGGAGCTGAGCTCTTGTGATTTGTGGCGGCAGTTTCATTGGCCTGTTGGGGTCAAAATGAACAATGTGTCCGTGGAGTGTGAGAGAATGTGAAGCAGTTCAGCAGAAAAACGGGCCGACAGGACCTCAGTCTCCAGGGAGAGCCTGCTGAATACAGATTCATTTACTCATTTTAAAAGAGTCTTCCGGCTGCCAAGCAACAAAGTGAGAAATGTTTACAGTTTTACAATGCAGTGCTGTGAAAAAGGAGGGAAAGAAACATTAGTTCATACAGTTAGAAAGAGAGGGCGATGCTGGCTTTGTTCTCAGAGTAAAGTGGTCACTTTTATTTGCTCTTAACTTACTGAATAAATCATGAAATGCAAGGGTTTTATGTTGAGATTGATATACCAGCTATAGAAGTAAATAAAGTTAATTTGGAACTTTATTTATTTATTAATGTTAGTTAATGTCTTTCACTGTGTGGTCACAGTGGGAAGAGAATTTGTAAGCTTCACGCTCACACTTTATCAATGGGAAATAGAGGAGCTAGATTTAATATTTGGCCTGTCACTTTTTTCTTTTCTTTAACAAAAGGTTAAACACATTTTAACTTGGCAGTTACTCACATGCCCCGTGTTCAGAGAGGGTGGCTCTTCAACCAGCAACCCTTTGCTGCTGGACACTCCCCACTTTCTCCAACCAGCTGTCTGCTTTTATCTCATGTTCTGTTGCTCTCATTCAGAAATTAAATCACAACACATATTTCTTTCTATGGCCAAGAAAAGGATAAAGATATTTGAATTTTTTATTTGTTTTTGGAGGCTGAGGTGATCTGCACTTCTCAATGTATCCACATGGTGTCGCCACAAACTTTGTTTTCACGCAACAACTGATCCCTGTCTGTCTACATGGAAACATAGCTACAATCTAACCAAATCTAACTTAAGAGAAATAAATGATTCACATTTGAGAGTTTAACAGGAATGACCTTCAGAGGAAAGTAACACAGTAGTTGTATTTCTTAGCAGTCAGTGTTTTTCTAAGCAGTCTTTTCCTCAGATATCTTTAGGTTTGGGACAACTGAGAGAAAGTTAATGGTTTTAAGATGATTTATTTAATCCAACATACATGATGTACATGATGACACAGCCCATTCTGGAGGCTCAGCTGTTTTTTATGTAAAGACTCTTATTTGCATCCAACTGCATGCATGTTCTATGTAACGGTGGAGCTCTTTCTTTGGTTCCTACTCCATTAACCACCAGCATCATCGTTCAGCTCAGTCGACAGTGTAGCTTTAATAGTTGTTTAAGTACAAACAATCTGATGCCTGTTACCAATTCAAGCATTTTTCTCTTAAAAGAAACAAAACACCTTCGAATTGAGACTTTTAATAAGGTTTTTACAGTGAAATGACTGAAGTAGTAAAAATCTCTCTTAACTTAAGTACTGCAGAAATAAAGGGATCACATGCAGGTATTGTCACTGTCACAAGTCAGTCATAATGGAGACTACTGCTAATTTTCACTGCATTAAATGTTAAAATTAAAATTTTATAACCATTTTTATTTAACTTATTTTGGCCAAACAAAAACAAAATCCACATCAGCCGGCCCGTCCTACATGATGAACACAAATATCCCTTGTTTTCTTTTCAAGAACTTCTACATTGATATCTTTTCTTCATGGAAGCACCCCTTTCTTGGCTTTCTCATAATTATGAGATAAAAAATTGAGATTATAAGATAAAAAGTCAAAATTATGAGACAGTAGAAAAGAAAAAAACCTTGCTAAAGAAAAAGCAGTTGCTTTACTTTGTAGTGAGCTCCAGAGAAATGGATTGCGAGTACAAAGCCAAGTTTTAATTTCTATTTTTTTAACCAGTGGAAATGGGCTTCCATACTTTTTGGTGTCAATGACAGAAAAAAACAAAAACACACATAATATCTCCTTCCCTATGAAATGTTTTAGATTCATCAAATAGAATAAAGTTTCAGCATCCCGTAATTAACAAAGCACAGTATGAGCTGTACACAGAGGCAGATAATGGGTTTTGTTGACTTTGCACAGGAGGCAGATTATTATATATTTGTTCGGGAGGAGTAATGCTGTGACGTAATGCTGTGACGTCGATTCGGTGAGACGGCAGATTCAAACTAGGCGCGCGCCAAGCATTCATTCATTCATTCATACGGTAAACATTCGCCAATCTAAAATTAATCTGCCGAAAGTACAAAGTATCTCAACAGGGACACTCTGGAGGACAACGGAGAGGATTTGGCCGGCCTGACGGACTACATCGATCGGTGCTACGACAGGATCGTCATGGGGAAGCCGAACCAGACATCAACCCCCTCCACTTCATCTAAGGCGAAGAGACCACGCAACGGGGACTCATCCGGGTCTATCTCGCCTCCAGGTAACGACTCACACGATGTGCTTCTATCCATAGAAAAGAAGTTAACCTCCCTAGACGCCCGGTTGAGCCTGCTGGAAGTCCTCCACAAAGAATTCCAGGCGCTGCGCGAGTCACTGGAGTTTAGCCAGCACCAGGTGGAGACGCTCGCGAAGGAGAACAACATTCTCAGAGAGTCGGTGAAAACTCTCTCCGAGGGGATGACCCGACTCTCTGGGGAGAATAAGAAGATCAAGGAAACAGTCCTTGATCTCCAGGCGCGCAGCATGCGGGATAACCTGGTGTTTGCAGGCATTCCGGAGCAGACTGGAGAGGATCCAGAAGCTACGGTCACTGCCTTTATTAAAAATCTACTGAAGCTCCCCGAGGAAACCGTGAGTAACATCTCATTTCACCGAGTCCATCGTTTGGGAGGTAAGAGATCAGATTCAAGCAGACCTAGGCCAATTGTAGCTAAGTTTGTTAATTTTAAGCTTAAAGAGCAGGTAAAGAGCCGGGGCAGGGAGCTGAGAGGGACGGATTTCAGTGTCAACGACCAGTTTCCCAAAGAGATCCTGGAGCGACGCAAGGTCCTGTTCCCATTCAGGCGGCGGTTCATTGAAGCAGGCTCCCGAGCTGTCATTACTGTTGACAAACTGTTTGTTAACAATCAGCTGTACCGTGATCCAGGTGTCACTCCTTGGCTCTATTAAATTCAGGCAAATAGCACCACTCATCAATACAACACCCAAGATCTAAACACTTAGGAGTTGCACGCAAGATGTTACAATTAATAGAAAGCTCACTGCTAGTCTCCACTCGTTTGATCTTGATGACTTCGGTCCTATTTGAATGTTTGTGTTGTTTTTTCCTTGTTTTTTTGTTGCTCTTTTTCTTTTTCCCGTTTTCTTGTTCTTCTCTCTCCTTTTCTCTTCTCTCCACAATTAGCTGCATCTTTAACCTTTTATGCTACACCAACAACAGGGTCTCAGACACATATAACTATAAACATGACACTCAGGGCACTCCTGCATTGCAAACAGCATGTGGCCACACACCAACACTCACTATGCACAGAAACACACTCACAGCATGTGGATGTACCAAACATAAACACATGTGGAAACATCACACAGGTGATTTCACTGGTACATGTACACACATGGGTGTAACATGCATACTCACAGGGATGCACACATATGAACACACACTTATATACCCGCTCATGCACACATGTACACATCTCTCTTAAACAACTCACTTTGCTAGCCAAGATATGTCACCACTCAGGTTTCTATCATGGAATATACGTGGAGCTGGTTCCAGGGAGAAGAGGTTGAAAGTATTTAATAGATTGAATGATCTACAGGCAGACATTATTTTGCTACAAGAGACTCATTTATCAGAGACAGCAGTGGGTTTACTCTCCACTGTACAATTTCCTCATGTGTATTCAGCCTGTCTCAATTCCAGACAAAGAGGTGTAGCCATCTTAATAAGCAGAAAAATGAATTTCACTGTTGAAAGTACAATCGCAGACCCAGAAGGTCGTTATCTAATTATTAAATTAACTATTCAAAATATGAAGCTATGCATTGCTAACGTATATGGACCAAATGTTGACGACCCCTCTTTTTTTCACTCCCTGTTCACCTCACTCTATGACCACTTAGATAACACACTCATCATTGGAGGAGACTTCAACATGGCCTTGGACTCGGGAATGGACAGGCTGAGTGCAACAGGGAACCATCGGCTCTGGCAATCCACTAAGGTCGTTAAACAGTACATAGAGGATTTTGGTCTTTGTGATGCATGGCGTTCACAACACCCCGCACTTAAAGAATACACATACTTCTCATCAGTGCACCATTCATATTCCAGAATAGATTTCTTTCTAGTTAGCAGCTCAAGAATGAGCGATATATCAGAAACTAATGTTCATCCCATCACCATCAGCGACCACGCACCAGTCTCATTCACTTTAATTGATAAGAAAATAAAACCACCAACGAGGAACTGGAGATTTAATACATCATTACTTAAAGATCCTAATTTTATCAGTTACTTTGAAAAGGAATGGTCTTTTTACATAGATAATAATGACCTACCAGAGACCTCGGCTTGTGTTCTTTGGGAAGCAGGAAAGGCAGTAATGCGAGGGAAAATAATCTCATTCTCATCACACAAGAAAAAGGAAGAGAAACAACGAGCATCTGACTTGGAGTTGAGAATCAAATCACTAGAAGAGGTGTACAGGGAATCACCTGAAGAGCACTTACTGAACAGTATTAGGAAGGCTAAACTTGAGTTGAATGAAATAGTCGAAAAAAAAACTCAGTTTTTGCTGCAAAGACTACGCTTGGAGAACTTTGAACATAACAACAAGTCTGGTAGATTCCTAGCTAATCAATTAAAGGCAAACAAAGAGAAAACAACTATTTCCTCTGTCAAGGATTCAGCAGGAAATATCACCCATGACCCTGACAGTATAAATAACATTTTTAGGGATTTTTATAAGACGCTTTACTCATCACAAATTGACCCACCAGACAGCAGTATTGAAGAATTTCTTAGTGACATAAACCTTCCAAAATTGCAACAGGAACAGACAATGGCTTTGGACTCACCCCTCACAATAGAAGAACTCCACAAAGCATTACAAGGCATGCCTAGCAACAAAGCCCCAGGTCCAGATGGTTTTCCAGCAGAATTCTATAAGACATTCTGGACCACATTGGGACCTACATTCCAAAAAATGGTCATAGAGATCAAAGGGAAAGGTAAAATTCCTAAAAACATGAATTCAGCTAACATAACCCTACTACTAAAACCAGGGAAAGACCCCACACTTCCATCCAGTTACCGGCCAATATCTTTAATAAATGCCGATCTCAAAATAATCTGCAAAGCCCTCGCCAGAAGATTAGAAACAGTAACTCCTCTTATCATACACCCTGACCAAACAGGCTTTATAAAGGGTAGACATTCTTCCACTAATATGCGCAGACTAATAAATTTGATAGATTACGCCACCTCACACAATCTAGAATCCACAATCATCTCTTTAGACGCAGAAAAAGCGTTTGACCGCGTTAACTGGAAGTTCTTATTCGCGTCACTGAACAAATTTGGATTCGGCCCATCATTTATTGACTGGTTGAAGATTTTATATAATGACCCAAATGCATGTGTCAGGACAAATGATCAAACTTCTCCAAGCTTCAGTCTGCAGAGGGGCACCAGACAGGGCTGCCCACTCTCCCCCTCACTTTTTGCAATCTTTATTGAACCCTTAGCAGCAAGTATTAGACAAAATAAGGAAATTAAAGGTATTCACGGTAAAAGTATGGAACACAAAACAAGTCTTTATGCTGATGATGTATTACTTTTTCTCCAGAACTCACAATCATCTCTCTCAAACACAATTGCACTCATCAATAAATTCTCATCAATTTCTGAATACTCCATAAATTGGTCTAAAACTACCGTCCTACCTATTAACTACACTTTCCAGAACAGTTCAGATTTTACACTACAATCAGGGAATATTAAATATTTAGGAATAAACATTTCCTCCAGTCTTCACGAACTAATAAAACTAAACCATGTCCAGCTTTTAAAAATAATTGAGGACGACCTCACACGATGGAAATCTTTACCCATATCACTCATGGGGAGAGTTGCCACCATAAAAATGATGATCCTACCCAGAGTTAACTATCTGTTCTCAATGATTCCCACGAAACCTCCTTCCACCTGGTTTAAGTCACTGGACTCATTCATCAATAAATTTCTCTGGAAAACCAAACCACCACGTATTAGTTTAAGAACCCTACAAAAGGCTAAAAACAATGGTGGTTTAGATTTGCCAGATTTTCACCACTACTTCTTAGCAAACAGATTGCAATATATTTCAAAATGGCTACATCCCAACCGACTAGATGAACCATGGCTTGATGCAGAGCAAGTACTATGCGATAAACTAGTTATTTCTAATCTGCCATTTATCAGCTCAACTATTAGACATCATAAATGTTTCAAAAACATCAACATCAACTCCACTCTTATAGCCTGGTGGGAGTTTCTAAAATTAACCAAGTCTTCACTCATTCCGTGTAAGCTTACACCCATCTGGAACAACCCCGACATCCTACAAAATAAGAAAATGATAAACTTTGCTCAGTGGAATAACAAAGGGATTAAACACTTCGAACATATTATTCAAAATAGAAATTTTGTATCATTTGAGAAACTCACTACACAATATGGGATCAGTAACGCCAAATTTCTAGAGTACCAACAAATGAAATCTATAATAAGTAAAAAATATAATTCTAATCAGCTAGATTTACAACTTCCTTCTAGGGTGGCAGAATTTATCAATCTCAGTGCCCCAAGATTGTTATCAAAAATTTATGGACTACTGGTCAAGCTAGAGGATTCCATCGCACTCCCAACGTTAAAGTGGGAAACAGATTTATCTGGTAGTTTCGATAATAACTTTTGGTCACAAATATGTTTGAATACCTTTAAAATTACTAGAAATTCAAACCTACAACTCATACAATACAAAATTATCCACAGAATTCATTACACAGGACAAAGGATGTTCAAGATGGGTCTAACACAGTCAAACATTTGCCCACACTGCACCAAGAATGTACCAGATGATTATTTTCACGCTTTATGGTCCTGTACACCTGTTCAGAAATTTTGGCTTCAGGTGTGTGAAGACCTTTCAGCTTGGTTCAAGTGTATTATTCCTATATGCCCCAAACTGTGCCTCCTTGGGGACCTAGACAATACTATCATAGACTCAAACACTGCACACTTAATCCTTGTTACTTTATGCATCGCAAAGAAAACTATTCTCTTGAATTGGAAAAGCAAAAATAATCTGTCTAACAACCAGTTTAAAAACCTTCTTTTAGATTACATCAGCAATGAGATAATGTCTGCCTCTTCTTCTTCTTTTTCTTATAAGTACGAATTGAAGGATGTTAACTCTCCCTGGTCCCCTGTGATTAGCTCCATCACTTAGTTGGGCGATAGGTTGGTAGGTAGGGATCTTGCTGCTACAGGTGGCTGGATGTGGGCTGGGAGGGCTGCAGGTTGTCGATCTCCTGGTGGTCTCATGGGGCATGGGGCTTGGCTGACTGCTGTGGGGGTGGCTGTTTGTCTGACTGGGCGGGGTAGCGGGACTGGGGCGGGGGGAGTGGGGGCGCCCTGGCATAGGTGGGTGGGGGCTACTGGCGGGTCTCGGGGGGGTGGCTGTGGGCCCCAGGCTGGATAGCTGGGCAACCCCGACGTGGGCTGGGGGGTGGGTTGTGGGCCCCGGTGCTTGGGGGCCGCTCTCTGTCCTGGAGGGGGGGGGGACTGGGCGCGGGGGAGCTATGGACCCACCTGGGCCTGCCTCCATGGAGCGGGTTGGGGCTTGCTTCTGGCGTCCAGTCAGCGCTCTTGGGACCATGGAGCTTGGGTGGCGGGATGGAATGGGTGGGGCTAGGGATGGTTTGGGGGGGGGGGGGGTTAGTGGGCCAGGGGGTAAACCAGCCCCTGCACTGATGTGAGTGGGTGTATGTGCGTGTGTGTGTGTGTGTGTGTGTATGTACGAGCATGCGTGTTGATACATATGGGTGTGTATCTGCATGTGCGTACATGCATGTGTGTGTATGTGTATATGTGAATGTATGTATACTTGTATGTATGTGGATATGTTTATGTGTGTGTACGTCCATGTGCGTGTGTGTGTGTATATGTATGAATGTTTGAGTGCATGTGTATGTGTATACACATGTATGTATATATGTGTATGTGTACATATGTATGCATATGTGTGAGTGGATATGTGTACATATATGTGTCTATGTATTTGTAAGTTATGTGTGTATGAATGCATATGTCCCTCTTCTCTCTCTGAGATATGGCTCGTGGGGATGAGGCGGGGTGTGCCGGGTTCTCTCCCTTCCGGCCCTGGGCTCCGGGCCTTGCGGGTCCCCCCCCCCTTCCCGCCCTGGGGGGGACCCTGGGGAACAGGGGTGCCTACTGCCTCCAGCTAGGTGGCTCATCCTCCAGAGGGGAGATCTCCCCTCTGGTCCTACTCCGCCCGACGGCCCTCACTCCCCCGCTCCTACAAACACCCACACACCTAGGACCTTGAGGGGGTGTTCGTTATGTGCAGTGGAGGGGACCTAAGGGTCCACTTCCGCTGCACACTAATCGGACTTGCCCCTCAGTTTTAATTACACTTAGTCATCACCACATGGTACCAATCACCACACCACACAACATACACATAGGGCCTTGAGGGACAGGCTAAGTGGCATATGGTGGACGGGGCTCTTCAGGCTAACCACCTGAAGAGCATTGCCTCCAGAGCCGCACGGCTGTCTGCCCCTCAATTTTAACCACTTTAGGTACACAACCATCCACCCACTACTGAGCGGGAGAGGTAGGGCCAGGGGGCCTTATCACGCCCCTGTTTCCTGGGCGCCCCCTGGGGCGGGGTTGGCGGGGGGCCGCTGGCTTGGATTCCGGCCAGGTGATGCGGTGGGGGCCCTGTGGCGCCCCGGGAGTGTCCATGGCCCTCTGTCTTGGAGAGGGGGGAGTCAGGATGTCAGAGCGTATTGTACTGTAGTGTTGCTGTACTGTTGTGTTGTTGTACTGTAGTGTTGTTGTGTCAGTGTGTTGGGTCACTGAGTTGTTTTGTATATGTGTTGTTGTGTTGTTGTGTTGATATGTAGGTGTGATTGAGTGGTGTGGATTGAGTGGCAGGTATATCTGTTTCGGTGAGTACGACTTGTTGGCGCCTGGGGCTTAGTATCCTCTGACCCACCTCAAGGGAGGTCGGTAGGGCTTTAGTTTGGAGGGGAGGGATAGGGGAGGGAGATCTTGGCGGGTTAGATCTTGCGGGGGGGGTGGGGGGGGTGTCTTCATGGCTTTTGGAGCCTGGCTGGGGGCGCTGGGGGCGAGCACTGGCCTGCAGTGGGTGGATGTCCGGGTTGGTCCTGGCCTCCCTGGTGCCGGGCCGGGCCCTCCCTTTGGGGGGGTGGGTGGTCCTTGGGCCCACGGGGCCCCAGGTCCTGCCCCCGGCACACAGTCGGGGGCCTGGCGTCCTGCCGGGCCTGCGGGCCTCTACCCCTGGCCCCCCGGGGCCCTTACCCTGAGGTGCTAGGGGTTTGCCTTTCGCTTCCCCTTGCCTCCTTTCCCGGCCTCCTCCTCCTAAGTTGGCCCATAGCTGTCTCTGCGGTGGACTGTATGGGTTCTGTGCTCCATTGCGACTACTAGCTGCCCGGCACCCGGGGTCCTCTCTGTATACGTCTGGTCTCTGAAAGCAGTTGGGACACACCTGCACGATCACTCCTAGGCATGACCACTCAACACAAAACACAACTTAACTGAAATAATCTGCTTTCTCACCCTTGCACAGACACATACACATGGGGGTGTGTCTATGTGTACACATTCCTATTTGCATGTGTATATGTGCGTACTTATTTGTATATATGTGTGTCTGCATGTATATGTATGTATGTATGTGTATGTGTGTATATGTATGTATGTGTATGTATATATATATATATATATATATATGTGTGTATATGTGTATGTATATGTATATATATATATGTATATATATATGTGTGTGTTTGTAGATATGTATGTGTGTGTATATGTATGTATGTATGTATATATATGTGTGTATATATATATGTATATGTATGTATGTGTATGTGTATATATGTATGTGTGTGTATATATGTGTATGCATGTGTGTATGTATATATGTGTATACGTATGTGTATGTGTTTATATGTGTATGTGTGCATATGTGCGTATGCATGTATGTACATGTGAACATTTGTGGGTGTATGTGTATGTTAGTAAATGTTTGTATACGTATGTATATTTGTAATTATTATTGCTGTGCTCATTGTTGCTAATGATCTCTCCAGTTTATTTCCCTGCAGGTGCCTCTAGTGAATGTTGTGTCAAAGACCTCACGTTAATGTTTCTTTTCAGGCTCAGTAGCTGGTTGTTCGGTTCTCCTGTCTGTAAGCATTTGCTCAGTTGTTGTGGTTGTTCTCTACTGCTGTTTTGTTGTTTTTCTCTCCCTTTCTGTCTTTTTACTTCTCACTATGCAATCCTTTTTTTCTGTCTTCTGCTATCACTCTTGTCCTGTCCGACTGTACATTTTTGTTAACGTGGCAATACACATTAAAAAAAAAAAAAAAAAAAAAAAAAAAGAGAAATTGCAAAGCACCAATAAAAAATATCACTTAAAACTCAAGGGGAGCCTTTTCCATAAACAGCTCCTTTTGGCAAAGCAAATCTGTTCTGCACAAATACGACAGCCAGACCACAATTCTGTTGTCATGATGCTGGACAGGACAAGTGGGAAAAAAAAAAAAAAAAAAAAAAAAAAAAAAATATATTTGTTAATCTACCCCTGAGTGTGAGCTTATATTTATTTGCTCTTCTAGCGTGATGTCTTGTAGCACAGCTTCAGGCACAATCACATGTGTTATTGTCATCATTTGTCCCACCTCTTCCCTTATTTTCTCCTTCTCAGTGGAGAAGTGGATCTAGACTCTTCTTACTGTGTGCCCCACATTCTTGTAAAAATCACCATTATTAATTCATCTTAAGAGGCCCTGGAGATGTGTGAGGCTCTGTGTGTGAAGGCGCTGATGTGTGCATATGTGTTTGATACACATACACAGCTTTTTGTTGCTTGGAGCTGAGTGTGTGTGAGCTGAGTGTGATGCCAGAGAGATGCCTCCAAGCTTCAGGGCTCCTGCTGACACACTGACCTCACATTTAATGGATTCAGCACCGAAAGAAAGAACTTCACACTGAAACATGAGGCTGGTGTGTTCAGATTTTCACACCAAGAGAGTAAGAATGAGAGGTTCAGTTTCTAGAGCAGAAAAAAAATGTATATATGGTCCTCGTGCGCACCGGATACCAATCCCTACTCTTGAGAAAATTTCTTGTAATCAAGAGAAAGTTTTCCGTGTGCACCAGATAACAGGTGCATACCGTCTGATCTGTGATCTCCAAGATCCGATTAGTACAGAGGTTTATGTCACGCAATAAAGACAGTAACAAACACGATGGTCAGTTATCATTTTGACCTCATTTTGACTTAAAAGTACTGTGAATTTTAAGGTGGAGCGTTTCATGTTACTCATTACATGATATGACATTGTGTATCAGTCAAGCTGCCTTCAAGGTGAAAATGATAACTGACCACTGTGTTTGTGATCGGATTGCAATAATATCTTGTTATCTTGTAAGCTTAGGCTGGTATCTGATGTGCACAATTTTGCGGTGGCCAATCAGATCCTTGGGGTGGGCATGGGCACCCTTGGCCAGCTCCTGGAAACACATTATTACATTTTACTGTTGCCTCTTTAATAATAATAATAATAATAATAATAATAATAATAATAATAATAATAATAATAATAATAATAATAATACTTTTATTTGTATTGCACCTTTCAAAACAAAGTTACAAGATGCTTGAACAAAAACAAAATACAATTAAGAACACATTAATAAAACAATTAAAACAATTATTAAAAAAAGTAAAAGAAGTAAAAGGTCAATTAAAGGCAATACAAAGTGAGTTTTATAAGGAGATTTAAAAGAAGACACTGAGTTCACCTGCCTGAGATCCTCAGGCAGGGAGTTCCAGAGCTTCGGGCCGAAACAGCTAATGCTCGGTCACCTTGTGTGACCAGTCTGTTGTTTTTTTTATTGTTTTAATTTACATTTTACACAATATCCAAACTTCATTGGGAGTGTGGGTTAAAAGCCTGGCGGCAGTAGCACTCCATGCACGTTAAACTTGCTGGTACTGGAATAAAGTGCATTACAGTAATCAAGTCTAGAAGAGACAGAAGCATGAATGACCCAAGTCAGAGAGTTGATTTACAATTGTGTAAAACACGACTGGACTATCTTAGTCACCTGGGCATCAAAGGACAGGTGAGACAGTTAAGAGACTTAGAACTTCTTTTCCCTCAACTCTGACACCCCTGCATATCTTTAAACCACTTGTCATGTTCAGTCCTGAATCTGGACTCCGTCTAAGCCTGCATCAGTCAGCCCTGATCGCTCCACAGGTCATCAGTATTAGCCCTCTTACAGCTGCACCTCAAACAGCCAGTACTTAACCACAATCTCACCTCAGAGCCAACATGTTGTTACATCTTATCCGTCTAACTCATGTAACACCCTGAGTCTTATGTAGGATTAGTGGTGTTGTGTGAAAATATGATGCATTAGTTCAAAGTGTGAAAGCTTTGTGGTGCAGCAGCTCTCCACAGGAAAAGGCCTCAGCATGGCTGACCTTTGTCACATGTGGCTCTGAAAGCCATCCATGCTGCTTTTTTTAGCTTTTAAGTGGAACCACGCTGTTAATGTGCACTGATCTCCAAAACCCACTTCCTGTGGGGAGCATATGCTGTAAAAGCCAAAGCACTAATCAACAGATCAACATGTATTTGAAGACCTGGCAGGGATTAGGTTGTTTCTATCCTTTTTTTTCCAGAACCTTAAGCCTACATGGGGTCTCTCTGAGGGGCTTTATTCAGCAGTAATGCTTCGTGCAGAGACAGCAGCTGTTCTCGCCGACGTCTCGCTGTTTCTGCTGACGTGAGAGCTGGGCGAGCAAGTCATGACCTTGGGGACTATTAAAAGAAGAAAAGTGTTATGCAGCAGTTTTCTATCCTTCAAAAACTGTATTCAGGGGAAAAACGAGGCGATAATATGAATGCTCTGTGGGCCTTAATGTAAACATACGCTCGAGGCTTAGTGGTTTGAAGCTGGGAGACTGCCTCATGTTATTGCTCTATTCAAAGATGAGTCACCTAAGCAGATTTAAAAAAAAACCCATGACAAATCAATGAGGATATTTTTTCATAGATGTTTCAATCTGTCTATAAAAAGAGAATTGAGAAGGGAAGAAATACTTCGTAAAGAAGAATTTTCATGTACATCAAAAGTTAAAACACAACTTTTAAGCCATAGATGAGGCCTGTTTTGGAATCTCTGTTACATCATTTTGAGAAAATCCAAAACTACCTTTGACAGAAACCTTGAGCAGACCCTAACTCAGCATAATAACAACTTTTTACATTCATACAGTGAGCAAATTGAGGAACCTGCAAATTTTAAAGTTAATTCAATAAAAAAAAAAAAAAAAAAGTTTAATCATTTTCACCTGACTTTTAGTGAAACAAATTATCTGGACTGATACTTTGGTAAACAACATGAGCTCCCCTGCCACCTCTGAAAAAAACAATAATCAAGGGACTTAAAGTTACATGACAGAAATTTTGTAACCAGATGCCAGTTTTTAACCCATAACACTTATATTAAATGAGATTTTAAATCACCCAGCTGCAGTAAAAACCCCAAGGACACCATTAGCAGCATTGCTTTACGTATTTCCAAAGAGGATGTGAGAATTACTGCTGCCCCACTTCCTCTCCTCCTCCCTGCCCCGCCTGGGACCACCTTCAGGGGAGTACTGTATCTTTCCTCCCAGGGTGACACAGATGGTCTGTGCATTATACAACATGAGAAACTGCATTAAACATGAAGTCACGCTCCACTGTGTCGACTGACCACATATCAGTGAGGTTTACTGGAGATGCTTCTGTGAAAAGAAGGCTGGAAAGATGCTTGGTGTGAAGGATTATCAACAATATGTGCATGCTATCATTGTACAGGATTTAAAAAGGCAACATCAACATTAATGCTTTAGTAACACTGATTCAGGGATGGAAATATTTGACATTCTAGATCTTTGTACCCAAATTTGAAGATCTGCATGTCTATAAAAATATATTTAAATCAATGAGATGCTTTCATTCTCATATCTGTAGCTCTGTCTTTGCTTTAGCTTTAAATAAAAGTGATACTTTAAATTAAATCTGGTTGTTACAAAATACACAAGACAAATTCTTACCAATTACAAAGTGAAATTTTACATGCTGTTCCCTCTCAAAATAAAAAGACAGAATGTGAAAATATTAATGAAGTTTCCATTACAAAATCCTTGGTTCTATCGGAAAAAAATAATATTTTTTTTCTTTGGTCAATAAGTTTTTGATTTTGACCCAGGGCGAGTTAAATTTTTCATATCTAAGTTAGAAAACTGCTTGTAGGGTTTTCAAATTAAAAGTTAAGATTAAAGAATGAACATTTCTCACAACCCGTCAACTGGTACTCTGGTATACCTTTATTTATAAGGTGATATTTTTTGTCTGCTATCCGTATGTTTTTATCACACAAAAAAGTGCTGGACAGTATTAATTGCGCTTCCAGAATCTTTTTATACTTTCTGTCCCAAAGGAATGGAAATTGGGTGAAAGGCTTTTGGGTTTTCTGCACCCCTGGGCAGGGACTTAGTGCAAGAAAGTCAAAGAACTGGTGTCAGTGATGTTTTTAAATCTAAAACAAGACATCTCGAAACATTGTCTGAAATGTGACAGTGAAATTCTGATGCTTAACAGATTCAAGGGTTATGTCAGATGTTTTAAGGTATCACAAAATCTAGGGTTGAAGTTTCAAAGCCGACTTTAGTTTGTGACAGTTTTCCATGTCATATGTAATTTGTCTTTCACATAAAAACTGTATAAACCTAGACTTAGAATGCGTCGTAAATTGAATAATACATATGGTAAACAAATGTAGAGAAAAAATGCACCCCTAATTTCAAGAACTTTATTTATAATAACTAAAACTATAATTTTAATCCTTTAAATTGATTGATACAATAAATAAATACAATAAAATAATGCAAAAAAAAAAACCAAAAAAACAAAAAAACAAAACAGTATTAATGAGTATCTTGGAGAGGATTTTCCTATTATCATCTAAAAAAAATTCTAATATGTCCCAGAATGTTTTTTTTTTTTTAATTATTATTATTTTCTCATCTCTGTTGTTTACTTTTATATTTCGATTTGATTTGAGCACATAAATAAAAAACATTGTATGAACCTTTATTATTACAGTGTTTAACATGATGTGTGAGCTAAAAATAAATAAATAAATAAATAAATAAATAAATAAATAAATACACGAGACAGTTCAGGTGTAACATTATTCCTGTTTGCCTCATTCATGGTTAAGGGTCCTGGCAAATATGGCCACTAGTTGGTAGCCTTTCTCTTTGTATTTCACGCAGAGGCAGGTAAGGACTACACCATTACTTCACCATTATAGATAGATCTGTTTTTCTTTATCATCAGAACAGATGGGAACAAGTTTACTTTTCTAGATAGTTGGATTAACATCCGTCACAATGTTGGAAAAAAACCCCAGAGAATATTGTTCTTGTATTTTGAAGAAAAGTAAGAGAGTGAGCTGAACTCATGCAGCACGATTCACATTCAGAAGTCACATAGTACTTGTCTTCTCAGCAAAGTTTTAAAGATTCTTTTGGGACGCAGCAGTAAATAGTTAATCACACAGCACAAATTTAGGGATTAGAGCTGAAAGTTGGCGAGCTTTTTCCCTGAATGATTTTAAAGTGTCGCCTATAACAAATGAAACATGTTCGTATTGTTGTAATAACAAAGTCAATGTTTACAGACTAAAGTAGTCTGCACCACACCTTAGTATGTCACACGAAGGTTATTCCCACGAGTGTGTAGTGTATTTTCTGTGTGTGCGGGGGAGTAGGAAGGACTGGAAGGGGCAGGTACCAGACTTTGGGCCCCTCCTCCTTCCAGCCACTGTGCGCCTATGTTCCAATGGAAACAGGTGGGATCCCCGAACTCCTCCAATCACACCCCCCTTAACTGCGGAGGGAGACTCCGGGGTGGGAGGCAGAACCAGACCGGCCAACTTCCACACCCACCACAGGAAAAGTCGGGAAAACACATCTGTCCGCGCGCATGTCCCTGTTTCTTGTATCCCGTGCGTGATTTTGAAACTGTGTCGGTGAGTATCAGGAGGGCGGTGATCCACCGGAGCACTTAAGGAGAAGTTACCGCCACTTGGCCGCTGTTGAGGGCGGTGTAGCCGGATTGCAATGCTGGGACGGTTCGCTGCGATGGAGAGCACGCACTAACCGGATTTGGAATAGCTTTTTTTCCCCCTGGATTACTCTTTCAAACCGACCTGGTCATTTGTCCTCTATATTTTCCTCTGGTCGCGTGGAGTAGGAGGAAATACTTTGAAAATGCCTGCAAAAACCAAATATAACCTCGTAGATGATGGGCATGATTTGAGGATCCCGTTGCACAACGAGGAAGCGTTTCAGCATGGGATCAACTTCGAGGCAAAGGTAACCACATGCCACTTTGACGCGTAATTGGCTTGTTGTTTATGACTTAAAAATGTGAGGTATGCAAACAACTCCTTTGAAACATACATTATATTTCACATTACACTGCCCCATAATGGTTTTACATTCACTGAGAAAATTCCAATCAGTTTGTAAACTTTGTTTGGACCAAAATGTTGTTTTAAGATCACTTTATTGTCATCATATATGGATATCAAAGAAAATTAAATGAATAAAATGTATGATAACATTTTCTCTGATTTTTTTTTTTTCTACCTGTCACATTTTATTCCCCTGACAACAGTACATCGGCAGTCTTGACGTGACGCGGCCGAGCAGCCGAGTGGAGATAGTGGCTGCAATGCGAAGAATACGGGTGAGTGGGAAAAAGCCTCACCAGACTCCGTTCAGATTTCAGCATTTTTTCACATTCTCGCCACCCAGCTTCGAAGCATGACATGTTTAACATATCTTGAGGTGTCTTAGCACCAACTGAGTACTTCGGCTTTGTTCGGCATATGTTTTAGTAACTTAACATCAACTTTTGCCAGGATTTGAAAGCGGTCAATGTGTTAGGAAGCTGTGTTGATAAATGATGCAAAGTGAAACTTTTCCAGAAGTTGTAGTTCGGTTTGTATTTCTAATGCAGAATGAAAAAAAAAACAATTGTAAGACTTTACTCTTATTTCAGTAAAATTGCCCTGTAACTTCTTATTAGGTTTGAGAAATTAACAAATTGATGACTTTTAATTACACATTACTTGGATTTCTCAGTAAATCCACAAACTGCACACTGTGTCGTCATTTAGATAAACTGAAGAGGCCAGTGAGACTTTAGGAGTCACTTTGCACTTAAAATCTGTCTGAGACTTCTCCTGCGTGGCTGGAGGTTTCTGTCTCCCATGTGCTCCATCACTGTTTTGAAGTTTCCTTTGAAGCAGTGCACTGGAGTGTGATCCCCTCCTCCCTCCCTCCCTCTCTCTCTCTCGCTCACTCTCTCTCGCTCACTCTCTCTTTCTCTCTCCCCCTTCTTTCCGCTGAGTAAACCTTAGATTTACAGCTTTTTCAGCTCCAGAAAGTTGACTTAATCTTAATCAGTGTGTCTGCCAGTTTGGCAGCAGCTGGCTTAACAACATAATACAGGTTGTGCTTGTGGTGTGGAGGTATTTGGGGATTGTAGAGAAGGAGTGGTTGGTGTGGTTGGATTAATGGATGATTCCTTCAAAACCACACACACACACACACGGATTCACAGGAAAGAGAAGCACATATTTGTTTCAACGTCATCACCTCATTATTTCAAAGGATATGAGAGTGACTTCACCTGACATTTCAATAAGCTGTGGATTTCTAGTGATCAGCTGAAAAATGTAAGGCTAGTTCACTGTGTTCCAATTCGTATCTGTGTGTTGAAATACGATGTTCCTCATCCTCAGTAGGACACCCACCCACTCTCCCACGTGGTGCACACACTCACACTCACACTAACACACACACACAGAGTTGAGCATAAGGTGCAAAATGTTCTTCTTGCTCTTTTCAAAGAAGTGACCCACTCCTATAAAGTGGACCTCCCAGTGTGCTGCCATGGCAGCTGTTGTTGTTGGCAGGAAAACAGACTTTGGTTTGGCTCTTTGCAGTGTGAAAATGGTTTGTCACTGGTTTAACAGCACAATGGAGGGAAACCGCAGGTATCCAGCATGGAAGGGAGGTCACACTGGAGACCATGAGGCTGCTGATACAAAGCTCTGAAGGCAGTTGTTTCACTTGGGAGGCGAGTAATCCAGTGTAACCCAGACAGAGTGTTGATATTATAATAAAAACTAGAGGAAGTTTAATCCAGCGTGACAGCGTTTGGTTTATAAATGTAGAACTGGACTTTGTTTATGGATTTCACTTGTGATTGAGTGAGAACAGAAAACGTATCTCACCGATGCTAAACCACTTCAAGTAAGCGAGGAAAACATGAAACAGTCAAAAATAATTTGTGTAATCTGGCTGAACATGCATGTTTAGACAAACCAATGAAGAGGACAGAATGGAGATTTGAATTTTACCGTTAAATGTCCTTTGCCTTAAAGCCAAAAGCACATCATTGCACTTTATTGCACTGTGGACGTGAGTATGCACCCTGCAAACAAATTCCTGAAACTCAGCATTTAGACATGCATAAACACACTGTGCATTTAAGTGTCTCAATGTGTTCAGACAATCTGCCCAATCAGATGACAGACTGCAGATTATTAATTAGAAATATTCCTCAGAGGACCTGGTGGCGACTAGGAAGTTTGCAAAGCGTGATGACAGAGGCTGGAGAGAAAAGAAGACCTTGCAATGAAAAAGAAAAGTGAATTGTTTGGAAATATTTGGATAAAGGAGCGTAGAGCTGCAACAATTAATGGAATAATCCATTATTAATCGATTTTTAAATTTGTCATCAACTATTTTGATAAGCCATTAATCAGTTTTAGTAATTATCTAAGAAAAAAAAATCCAAATTATCTAATTTCAGCTTCATAAATATGAATAATTCCTGATTTCTTTGCTTCTCTATGACATTCCTGAATATCTTTGGTTTGCAAACAAGACATTTGATGATGTCATCTTGGACTCCAAGAAACATAAACATTTTTCACAGTTTTTTGACATTTTATTGACCAAACAACCACTCAAAGTTTGAATTGAAACCTTATAAAACATGCTGAGTAGATGAACAGGAGCAGAAACATATCAAGATACTTTGCCATGTTTTCAATTCTCGTGGACAGTTCTTATTTCATGCAGGCCTCAGAAAGTACAGGGGAAAACGTCTGTGTCCAAAGCATGTTAAGAGCACTGATCAGAGGCTTCTTTTCTGTCAGATAAGCAGAAATATTCATGAATTACTGACACTGTTGACTTTGTCGACAGGAAAACTTGACAGTTCTGACTTCATCACTTTAAAAGAAATCAACCCTGACACTGCTTCAGGCTACTTATAAAAAACACGCTTTTCTGAACACTTACTTAGTCCTTCATGGACACTGAAGCACACACAGACTCCTCCAGTTTCTTTCTTTTGATGCTTTCATGCAACTTTTGACTCCTTGCAGAGTTGCTGAGAGCGAGTTTTGTAAAACGATGCTCCCCACAGCGACGTCTTTCTGCCTCTCTCAGTGATTTCTAACAGCCTCACTTTCTGCACACTTAGGCGCAGCTATGCACGTTTCCAGGCAACCTTGATGTATGGTGTCATTGTTCAGTGTGTGCATTCGTCACCTGTTAGCCGGTAGCTGATAACAAAGTAATGACATGGCAAGTAGGAAGTGGTCGAATACAATGGAGCGATACGTGCAGCGCTGCAGGAGCTGTTAATGGTTTGTCGTTGCTACACACACATACACACACACACACACACACACACACACACACACACACTCACACTTACTCTCACATTCACACAACTTTTGCAGTGAATGTTTTTATTGACTGATTAATCATTCATCAGTCGTTGAAACAGTAAAAGTTCACCACAGGTGGAAAAATGATTAAGTCGGTGAAATGCTCCTGCTAGGAGAAAGTTTATTTCTTAAAAAAACTGTTTTGTTTTCGTTTTTTTTTTGTTCTTTTTTTTTTTTTACAGAGGTTTATGTGGAACTTTTTGTCTCTGTTTGGGCCAGAACTTCAGTTGAGTTTGAAAAGTTGTGTCCCATGTTTAACAGCTTCTTTGGTGTTTATTTAATGACTCCAATAATAAGGAGTAAATGAGGTCAGAGTTTAAGATATAGCTCGCTTTTTTCACAGCTGTGTGCAGTTTTGAAAATACTAACAGATTTCTTGATTCTTTTTTTAAAGGTTATATTTTATAACATTTTTATGTCTACTTTTTTTTCCCACGTCATGACACACTGACATTTGTTATAAGCTTGTTTTATGGGGTTAAAAGTTGCGAAGCCAAACAGACTTGAGAATTATTTTTTTTTCTGTTCAAGAGCTGCAACAATTAATCAAATAATCGATCATTAATCGATTACTAAATTAATCATCAACTAGTTTGATAATAGGTAATCGGTTTTAGTAATTATTTAAGAAAAAGAAGTCCAAATTCTCTATTTTCAGCTTCATAAATATGGATATTCCCTGATTTCTTTGTTTCTCTATGACAGTCCTGAATATCTTTGGTTTGCAAAAAACACATTTGAAGATGTCATCTTGGACTCCAAGAGACATTGACAATTTTCACCATTTTCTGAAATTTTATGGACCAAACAACTACTCAATTAATCGAGAGAATAATCGATAGATTAATTGATTATGAAAATAATCATGATTTATTTGCAATCATTAGTTATTTGCAGCCCTACTGTGTTCTATGTTTAGTTTAACAGCCTGCCAATCTCACCTTCTAAATATCCTCTGATACATATTACACACATATTATTTTAGTAATTAAAATAATTGTCAGACTCAAGCAGTGACTCCATTCTAAAAATATAAAGCCTGTGCAGAAGTGCTAAAAACTGCTGTTCTTTAGGATGTTTCTTGAGACTGGCTATAGTAACAACTGGAAATCACACACACACACACACACACACACACACACACACACACACACACACACACACACACACACACACACACACACACACACTTTTTTTATTCTCAAGCTCATTAGTTATTACTAGCTTGAGTTTTGTTGTTCTAATGTCCTCCACTGATGATTTATCATAAGGTCTATGGTCAGAATCTAAAACAGGCTTTTGTATCGATGCGGTCATTTCAGCCCTAGGTTCTGTGTCTCTTGATCTTTTTTCAATGATGATGAATAAGTAAGGAACCATGTATCGTGAAGAGGTGGTTTTGAAAATTAGAATCCTGACAGGGTGAGCAGGATCGCATGGTGAAGCAGAGTGGTCTTTTTTCATTGGTTAATTTGTTAAAGATGATTTGATTGAATTCAAACAGATTTATTTATGCAGCTGAACTAACCCACTGTGCGTGATGCTCCCATGGTTCATAGTAGCCTCCTTGGCCGACAAACATTTATGACACAAATGCCCCCAGTTCAGATTTCTAATGGAAACTGTCACTTTGGCTTCAGTAATAATTGGAAGAAACACACTCCTTTTCATGGACTAATTCAATCTGATGTGCGCCATCAGTTTTTCCCGAGCGCTATGTTGTTTTCAGGTTTTGAGCATTGAGAAGCATCTGAATAACATGAACCCTCTGACTTACACAAAAAAATACATCTTTCCTCACTTCTCTTCGCTCTCACATGGATATGCTGTATAATATCGAGGTCCTTTCAATTTGCATGTAGTGTAATTATCACCTTCTGGCTGCAGACCGTCTGCAGCTTATCTGAATAAAGGGAGAGGAGACCTTTAGAGTGAATTAAAGAGATTAATTTCTCATTAATCTGCCTGTGCTGGGTTAACTGACTGTAGGAACACTGAGACGCAGCATGGGATGAGAAGATTAGACGTGTCTGAGAAGACGTCCGGGGGGACTGAGAGAGCATAGCAGAGGAGCTGGTGGACGGGGGATAGAAAGGCTTTGTCCACCCTCAGGCTGCCAAATGGATTGTGTGGACCTGAACCTTTATTTGTTTTTCGTCAGCAAATGAGAATCTTTTTCAGCGCTAATTAAGTGGGGATAAGAAATCGCACCAGAGCTCCATTAACCTGGGTTTCAATGAACTCTTTAGTGTCTCATTATGGTCTTAACATTTCAGCAGTTTGGTGTAATTAAATCTGGATTTCAAGAATGAAGAGGCCATTTTTTCAAGGTTTAATGAATACATTTAATGTCATATTGAGGCTATGAAATTGGACATAATAAGAGGCATGGCTATTTAGAGTAAAAGGTGGGTACTTTGTAGCCAACAACCAAATTCACTGCACCTCTTTGCCAGGTTCTAGTTTAGCCAGAAGTCAGTTTGGGTCAGCCTTTTCAAAACGACAAGCACCGTCTCTGCATAGTATTTTATTTCAGTTACAGACAGTGGGCTACATGAACATCTTGAAAGACTTTTGTAGCGATTATTGGTTATTTGTTTTGGATAGAATCAGACCAATAAACCAGTTGGCTGATGGATCATTTTTGAAACCAGAATCAAAGTGTTGCAAGTAATGCATGAAAACTCTTTGCAGAGCAAAAAGCACCATAATATGACAACTCATTCAAATAATGCTTTAAACTAATGAGGACACAATTTTTATTGTTTCCTCCAAGATTTGAAGGTAAATGATGGATTGGATGTTAAATGTGACTGTATTTGCTAGAGATGCACGATATGTCTGCATTGATATCGCCATCGGTCCAATGAGTGCAACTAGACGATATTAACAACCGATGTTTATATCGTCTAGTTGCTGTTTGTGTTTGTGTCAGAAGGGGGTTTCCAAGAATACTGGTAAGTTTGTTGAGGTAACTTTGTCAGGATGTTATTTTGAT
Source organism: Labroides dimidiatus (assembly GCA_030710495.1). Taxonomy (NCBI): domain Eukaryota; kingdom Metazoa; phylum Chordata; class Actinopteri; order Labriformes; family Labridae; genus Labroides; species Labroides dimidiatus. Next base: position 7,981,060 of record CM061146.1, on the reverse strand, counting down.
TTATGATCCTTTTTGTAATTTATGATCCAGACTTTCTCACAGGAGTTGTATGAGTTGAAAGTTTAACTACACACTCTTTACAAGTTGTGAGGGTTTCTAAACAGTAACACTGTTGGTTACTTGTGTTTATGGTAGTCCTGTTACATTCTTACCTGAAAGTGAAACACCTTTTGAAAATAAAGGAAGATATTTTCACAGCCATACACTTCTGTGATCTCTGTTTATCTAGCAACAGATAGTATTAACCTGCCTCGCTGCCCAACCAGGCTCAGCAGTCCAATTAATCAACCCACAGTTTTCTCTTTTTGCAGAGATGTCTTGCATGAAGGAAGAAAGGCCTCCACTCTTTTATCTGTGGCTGCTGCTCAATGCTCTGTGCCCTTTTTTTAGTTCACGATGAATGAATTTTGCCTGCACACAGTCGTGCTTCTGCAGCCTTTTTGTTATTCTTCTCCACAGCGAGGACATTAGTAAGAACCCTGCTTGATTGGGTTTTTGTATAAAATAATGAATCAGTTATTTTCTGGTTTGATTCCATTGAAAGAAATGAATCACTTGCAAACATTTTAAACTAATTTCCTCTCCTGAAAGAGAAGCTTCATTTATTTTAAACTGTTTACGAAGACCCAGCAAAACGTGTTCACAGCCACTGTTAATGCAGCCAATAACTAAGCGGGAACCCAGCCAGTCCTGGTTTATTAGCAGCTTAGCAAACTTGGCTGCCATTCTCTGCACATGCCTGTTTATGCTCCTTGCTCACCGCAGCGACAGCGGTGCAGCGGCTCTGCGTGTTTAACACATCAGAGGAACAGACGAGGCTGGATCGCTCTCAGAGGACGAACGCTGTCATGTCATGTCAGGTCGGAGTGAAACACACTCGTGTGGCTCTCAGGCTGCTGCTGTCTGCACCTGTCATTCTGCCTCTCGCAGACACACACACACACACACACACTAACACACACTTTCACACACACACTTTCACACACATACCATCCAGGTTTAAGTAATTACTCTAAACCTGGAGGTGGTGGAATCTGAATCTCAAAAACTTCATCAATTCAACACTTTGCATATCTTTTTTCTGCTCTGGCGCTCTGTATCTCAGTGCTACGTTCTCTGTTAGTCAATGGTACTTTTCCAGTTAATCTGATTTTTAATCTGCTGTTGTTTTTATTCAATGCAAAAAAGAACAATGGCATTAAATGTCGACTATCAGTTGACCTGCAGTTAAATTATCCAATGCATCTGGCTTTTTGGCATTTTGAGACACCAAACAAATTGTCTGACTTTAATCACTGATTAATAGATCAAGAAAGTGAAATACTGAGCCATATTTCTATTAAGACATCTATGATCCTGTGTATAAGCCCCTGTTACAGTGTTTAAGATAACGACAGTGTACACTTTTCCCATACAAATCACTTCCAAAATCTTGGAGGGAAGCCTGAATTGACTTTGACTTTAAACTGTAAGCAAAGAACTGATGTTGGAGAAACAGAAACTGAAAAAAATGGAAGTCACCTCAGCTGCTGTATTACACATTATTTTCAGCCATGCATGACTTCATTGAAAGATTTCTGGAGAAAAGTACAGCGTAGTTTTTCTCCTTAATGGAGGTTACTGCCTCTGCCCCCCTTTGATAACAGGTGTGATGCATTCACTGTCCTTTTCTGACTCGTGAGTCATTCTTTCTGCCTCATTCAGACAGCTTACCTTGAAAATTGAAAATAGGAAGGACAGTCTTTCTGTGATTCTAAATGGAAGAGCTGAAACTCCATTTTTCGTCATGGATGATATCCAGATTGCACCTTCCAGGCCCTGTGTGTTTGGCACCAGTGAATAATGAGAAGATGCATTTTTCAGCGAATAAAACCGTTTTGATGCATGAATTCAGAAAACATTAGTGGGAGGGTTTGTCTTGAGGGGAGGGTGCTCTTAGAATTTTGTCCTGCTGAATATTTTATGTTTATTCTCCTGTTTGCAGTTTTAAAAAAGTTTTGCCAAAATCTTTATCTATTTCTCATGTATGAATATCTTTGAATATTTTTGATCTCTTCCTTTAAAGCATTCGTTTTTATCGTCCAAGCCCCATTCTCTCTCTCTCAGCCTTGAGATATTGTTCAGAGTCTTTTGTTTATCACTTCAGGTCACAGTTGAAAGTTCAAAAAGTGAGCGTATAATGACTCCTTTAGGCTTTGTTTCCCTCCTTTCTTTTCTCTTGCACCTCATCAGCTTCTTATTTTCTTCACGGCACTGGGCTGGATTAGATAAAATTGGATTGGATTGGATTGGATTGGATTAGATTGGACTGGATTGGTGGATCAATTGAGCATGATGGCTATTTGTCTAGATAATGTTTATATGCTTTGCAGCACTTGCTCAACGCCACTTTTTTCACTCCACTTTACACTTTCTCCCATGCTGCCTTGCTGGAAGTGAACATAAGCTGAGTATGTTTAAGAAGGAAGTGGCTAATGCTTAACTAGCTTTATTGTTCAGTAGATAGTTTTTTTTCCAACATTGTTTTTATTGATTCTAACAACCTTAGACAGACACATTTTGTTCAGTAGATGGTTAATGGGTCAATGAGCTGCTGGTGTGAACAGATTGAGTTTACGTCACACTTTCAAACCCACTAAATCTGCTGCTTGAGCATGTTGTGGCTCACTTTTAAATGTTAAGTAACTCAGGGGTTTATAAGAAGGCCATTTGTTTAACCAGAAACTGCTTGAGGGAAGCCTTGTGTGCCAAACTAAAAGGCAACCATGGCTTCAGTTTAGTACATTTAACACTTTGGTAAAATCGGGAGGAAAAAAAAAATCTCCTCCACATTACAATTGTAGAAAGATGTTAATGTTTTTATACTAACAATATTATAACATATATTTAAAATGCAGAGTTCATTCTAAAAATGCTGGCCCAAAGATATTTTCAGAAATATTTGTATGACTGTTACAGTGTTCACAGCTTGGACACTGCCGACATAAAGGTGTTTTTCAACCAGAATGTCCAGGCACTTTTAGTTCCTAGTGATACAATCCCTGGACCTTCATGGTTCCTGTGGCCTGTTTTTTGTCTGCGTTTCCACTAAGGGCAAAAGACCCAGTCAAAATATTTAAATCAGGCTAGTGATGTTTGGAGAAAAAAAGGGGACTTGCAACAAAACACCAGACCAGTAGAGGGTGGTAAGATGAACCATAGAGACAGACAGGCCAGCACTCAAAATCTTTGTGTGTTGCACTGCTGTTAGCTTCTTAGCTTGTTAGCATGGAGGAGAGTCAGATTCAGATCAGAATCAGAAATACTTTATTAATCCCAGAGGGAAATTCAGTGTGACCATTGCTCTTACATAGTACAGGAGTAGGGAAATAAAATAAGTGATAAGATAAACAATAAGATAAGCAATAGAATAAAGTACAAATAAGTGGTAAGTACCAGGAGCGATCAATAAAAAGCAGTAAAAGATAGAAATAAACCAATTTAATACTAAAAAAGTTAGAAACGAACAGGAGCAGCGGTAACAGGCAGCCTGCGCCGTCGACGCATGCGCACTACTACTTCAGGTCTGATTGAAAAGTTCCTTATTCCAGGGTAAAGTTCCCGTGGTTGTTTATCGCCCATATTTTACAGGTAGATATCAGTAAGCCAAGCATCAAATGATAGACTTGTTTGCCCCCGGCCACATTTGTATCTTCAGGGGTTCCCTGAGGTCTCCTCATATTGAACTGGCTATAAATACTCCCTCTGCATTGATCTAGGTCTACCCTGGGGTCCTCCCCGTCCTGCCTTGACCCCTCATCGTGAAAGAGTTGTGTATCTTCATGCTCCTGCACTCCTCACCTCACCTTTAAAGGTCCAGACAGTCTGTATTTAATTTCTCGTCCCTCTGATTTTATATTTCCCCGAGCTCATCGCTGTGTTGACTGATGGAGATTAACCTGACAGTTTGGAGCTTTACCTTCAGGCGCAGTGTCAACCAACTCTAATAACATGTTTGCTATTTATGCTAACACGTTTCCTCAAATCCTCAAGCCTTCCAAAAAGTAGTTCCTGAACTTTTTTTTTTTTTATCCAGGAGTGAGTCAGACTGAGTATCAGGTTGTTTTTTTCAGTTCTATGGGATGTTTGCTCTGTCTATACAACTTGGATGCAAACTAATGTACTTAACAAACACCTGCTGCATGTTTATTCTCCAGTGAGCTGTAAATCAAGCAGTAACACATTTTATCTGAATGGGCTCAGTATAACTCTACTCCTCTCCCTACATCTCATCCTTTCTCTCTTTTTCATCACATTTTTATTTCATCCTCCCCTCTATAGCTGCCCACAATGACCCCCCTCTTTTTTTCTACCCCTGTCAGTGCTGTCCTTTTTCTCTGAACGATCTATTAAAGCCCTCACATTGTCCTGCCCTTCATCACGGGCCCAGCGAACACATCGGCTGATTCACGGTGTCTTTTTCCAGAAACAGGAGGGGACTCTGTCAGCGGCCGCTGTAACTAATGGAGACGCAGATGTAATGCGATCCTTCCCTTCTCATAATTAATGTCCGCCTCAGCATTGAATATATATGATCCTGCAGGTTTCTTTTTTTTGGGGTTTTAATATTGAGGACATTAAATCATGCAGACATAAACACCACAGAAGAAGAGTTTTCGCCTGAGAGGCTGTGCAGCTGAAAATGTTGCTTTTGACACAAAGTCGCTGTAAGAAATCTGACATGTAGCAGCTTCTCTTTTTGTACTCACATGTCTTAACCTCGAAAGGATATGACAGCAACTTATAAACTGTGAAACATCTAACCTTTACAGAGGCATTTCACAGTGGATCTTTGTTAAGATCTACAGCAGGGGTGTCCAAAGCAGGGGTGTCAGAATATGGCCGGTAATGGTGCATACGTAACTTTAAAAAAACACAACATGTCTGAAAAACATACAATGTGCTGTGACAAATGTGTAGAGAAAGTGGCCCCCAAAAATTGAGCGACGCCTGCCAGCTAGTTCAGGCAGACAACTCGAGCTGCGCTGCTACACACGTCACATGACCCACTCGTCATAACCATCTTCCAATCACGTTCTCTGCTATTTAAAGCGGTCTATTTAAACTGGGGAAAATCTCCCATCTCTCCCTCTGCCTGTCAATGCCGCTGCTGCCCTGCATTTGTGTTGCGCCATGTTCTTTCGCCGACACTCCAGCATCCACCTGCAGGCTCCGAGGGGGTTATGTTCTGTATGTTTTACTCATCACTCCTAAACCTTTTTGCAAGGAGTGATGACATCGGAACCTGGCACCAAATACGAAAATATATTTGCTGCTGCAATAAACCATTTAAAACGTGAGATGACTGACTGAACTGATATTGGAGCGATAAACAAAAAGCAATATCCAATGTAGTAGCCGATATATGAAATAACATTGACATACACAGGCTATATACTGTACATGTAAACAAATTCTTATAACACCCAAAATATGATTCAAGACAAAGAAGCAGCACACAAATAAATTAAAATAAGGAACTTTATTTAGTAACACTGTCAACATGAGGACTGTAAACCCACTTATTTCACGAAGATTCAACTTATACAACTATAAAACTCTATAACAGACTTATATTAGATAATAGTGGACATGCGACTTAACATTTGCATAAATCTTCCCAAACCTGCTGGGATTAATTGATGTCAGTGAATCAGTTTTATGCTATAATAAGTTGGACTCTAACAGGCAGTTATAATAAGGTCAGTTGGCCATCTAAGAGGCACAGCAAGGGGAGACCTCCTTTAACACCTCAAATACACCGGCTGCGTCTGCGTTGCAGCTCCGCTCCACTGCGTGTTGACGACGTTTGTCAACTCCCACCGCCTGCGTGTTCAGTCCGACAAGCCGCAGGACTGACAGACAGCTGGAGTCGCGCGCTTTCCTCTCCATTAATAAACCTCTCTTCATTCATTTTGTGCTGTTGAACCTCAAACCCGTTGATTCCTGGCGTGTCTTTGCTCATTGTGAAGTTTCCTGCACTGTTAAAGCTAAAAAACGATCTAGTTTTGACATGGTTTGTTTTATTTTGAAAGTCTCAGGCTCTTTTTAGGTAGTTATCGTGCACTACTTCCTGTTCCGCTCGATCTTCTGTACTTTGAATTTACACATCACAGCTCCGGCAAAAATAGGATGGCTGGGGATTAGCTGCGAACTGTCAGACCAGCCACGCAGCTGAACCGCAATGGAATAAACCCAGTGTAAGTTGACATATCGACTTGAATGGAAACCTATCTGATCCGGCGCCTTTCTCTACACCTTATCATTGTTTAAAAAACTCATTAACATTATATGAAAGTTATGGAGAGTGCAGCCAGTGCAAAATGTCAGTCTGGACATTTTTTGTTTCCTTTTAGTGATATGTGCTAAATCAGTCACTAAGTGTGGTCAAACAAACTTGTTCCATCGTTACAGACTCAAGAAATCAAATCTCACCTGTCTCTCAATAAGTTATACGATGAAAGCCGGGGGCGTATGGCAATGCACCTCACATCTTGATTGGACATGCCTGATCTAGTCTCTCTCCTGCTGGTGTATTCAGGGAGTAATTCCTGATCCAGTGAGTTTAAAGTTTGTACATAATGAAGATGTACACCTTCCTCCTCATCCCCCGTGCTGGCAGCAACAGAGCCGGCAAACAGCCTTAAACTGAGTCGTCAGCACTATTAACTGCTCTACCATTCCATCTTCACTTCCTCTGATCCTTCTTCTCCCTTGTATTCCTTCAACGCTTCACCGCCAGTGTGCGCAACCTGCTGCTTTACTCGCTCATCATCCTCTTTCTCTGACAAGATAATGTAGGAGCAAACACATGCTGCAGGGTTCCCTCGCAGTGTTTTATTTCCAACAACAAGAATCGCTTCGTGAACGAGCCAACTGCCCACCTCCACTTCTGTAAATGTCAGCGATAAATTAAAGGGAGAGGAGGGAGGGTTGTGCCCCGAGCCAGCCAGTGAGACGGGGGTGATCCAGGAAATGTTGGGGGTGTTTGTAACTTTGACGTGGTCCCCCTGCAGCATCAGTGTGGGAAGGTGTGACTGAAAAGAGGCAGCTCTTTTTCAGTGCAGACGGCCTCAAGAAGAAGTGAGGAGATGAACATCCATCAGCTGTGGAAGGAACTTCACCTGCTTTGATATCAGTCATTAAGTTCAGGTTATTGTGTCTCATGTTGAGTTTCAGTCCCTAAAACTCATCCATCATCTCCTCTCCTTGATTCTTTGTCTTCCACTAGACTCTGTCTTCCCTGTGTTCCTAACACGCCTTCTAACCCGACTCTGTCTCAGGTATTAAAAGCTGCTCCTGTTTGTTATTCTTTGCCAGTTTTTGGGCAAACCTTCTCTGCGCCTGAGCTGACAGACAACAAGCAGCCAGACAGAGATTACAGCGAGGGTTTGGTGCCCCTGGCAACACAGCAACAGGTTTACTAAGTGCTTCCTGACAGACCACACATGCGTGATGGACACTCATCTTTTCAGCATCAGTGCGACCAAACCCTCCAAGACCTGTATCCTCCTTAATCTGACAATTATTTTGATGATTTAAGAAGCGTCTTTCTCTTGAGCCCAAATTCAGGTATGTACAGGGATGCTGTTTTTAATGAGTCTTTATTTGGCTGCTTGTGCTTCTGCAGCCAGCCTCAAGTTGACACTCAAAGAACTGCAGTTTTGGGATGGATGGGTCACAATTTCCAAAGCATTGAATATTTATTACTTTATTAGAAAAATCAACCAATCGCAAAGTAGAGTTTGTTGATGTCAAATATTATTTCAGCTTGAAATGCTCAGTTTTTTTGGTACTTTGACATTGGCTTCACATTTCAGGACCAAAAGTTGTAAAGGTTTGGCCCCATCCTAACTTTGTACCACTTATTTCTTTTCTGGCACCATCCGTCTTCCTCTACCTCATCTTTCAGCTTTCTCCGTCATTCCTCATCCACTCCCCTTACTTTGTCTTCTTCCCCTCCTTTTACCGTAATCCCTCCCTCCTCATCTCTCTTCGTTCCCCTTCCCCCTTTACTCCTCCCCTTTGTATTCTCCTTCCTCGCTCTCCTCTTCATCACCCTTCACTTCATCCCCTCTCCACCCCTTCTCCTTATCTTCATCTCTCCCCCTCCCTCTCTTTCTCCTTTCTCTTCTTTATGCACCTCTCCCTCCTCTCCCTCCTCTCCCTCCTCTCCCTCCTCTCCCCTCCCCCTCAGTGTGGTTTCTATCATTGTAGGAGAGCAGGGCGGCATACCGCCGGCATACTTAGCATGGTTTTCATAGCTCTGCTCTCAGTGACAGTCACTCCTCCCCGTTCGGAGAATGCACTCATTAGTTTTCTTTAAGTAATGGTAACGTCAGGAAACAACCTGAGCAAGAAGAGATAAACCAGGTTGTGTCTTCATTAGTTGAAGAGTTAAAAAATGCTTTTTCTCAGCTGTTGTTAAGTAAAGATTTACTGTTTCATTGAAACCAGTAAGCAAGTTTTCATTGTTGTCTCATGTTATATCATCCAAAAATGTACAAAAACAGCTGCCAGAGCAACACATGACATGATGGAAAAATCTTTTCTTTGTGAAATTAAAGTAAAAAAAAAGTTAGTTAATGTTTTCCCAAAATAACCACTTTAAAAAAAAACAACAAAAAAGCAAAACAAAATCCCTCAAACTATTTTTATTTTTAAGACTAGTCACAGATAAATGTGTCTGAACACTTGGTGGAGATCATGAAGTAAGAGTTTTATCTTGGAAGAAAACCAAAACACATTTAGCAAGTCATCCGAACAAAAACCTGCTTCTTAAAGCAATTGAAAAAGACCTAAAAATGATCCTAAAACCTCTCCAAACACTTCCACATGTTGTGTGGCGCTGCCTCATTATCGCTCAGATTTTCTCAAGCTGGAGAGTCTGAAGACACATGAAGGCAGCCGTCTCTTTCAACAAAGAGCTTAAGGGAACAGAGGACTTGTTGCAGTGAAATAAATATTGGACTTGTGCACACTCTGCACTTGTTTGCTTTTATTTGTTTTGGCTCGAAGTGCTCCATGAGTCAACTCACGGTCAGACTCGGCTGTCTGAGGAGACTGAGCTCCCGCTGATGATTATTGAAGTTTGAATCAGAGGGAACTTTTGTTACAGCTGAGCAATAAAAATGTCAGCCAGTGCCTCTGTATTTGATTTCTTCATGATGGGATTTGTCTCTGTAGGTTATAAAACTGTGGATAAAGGGTTCCATTATCAAATTTAGTATCCCAGGTGTCTATGGGGGTGAACAGGTCAGCAGCCCATCACAGGACTAACACAGCGACAAACAACCGATCAACCTGATGAGCATGTGTTTGGACTGTGGGAGGAAGCTGCAGAGAACCTCCACATGCACAGGGAGAAAACGAGAGCTGGGAAAGCACCGAAAAGTTATACAAATTTTGAAAATATGGCCCTACTTTATCTCTAAAAGTACTTTTTGAGGGTTGAGGGTCTAAATATTGTACTGGGATATATTTACCCCTAAAAAATGTCCTTGCTATGCGGGGGTGCATGCAGATCCAAGAACTTTGAGAGTCGAGGCCTGCAAGCTGAATCTTTGTGGAAGAGCACCCACAGTGTTTAATGACTCCTTCTCTAAGCTTGATAGTGTGAATGTGTCAGTCAGCTCCCAGTGACCCTGTAAACTGGAGACCTTTGGCTGAACATGTCAGAGGATATCCAGTTTACAACAGCAGGTGAAACCCTGAAAAAGTCCTTGGGAATGCATCCTAGTTTACTTTATATGTCAAAATCTTCTCATCAAATCAATATTTAATGATGATATAAAATGTTTGAGAAGGATGCATCCGGCTGGAAGTCTTCAGTCAACAGACTCGGTATTTAAACCAAGACATCGGTTGATCTCAGCCGTCTAAAGCATGAAGACGGCAGAGCAGAGCTTTTACCCTTTCACTGCACACATAATGTAAAGATGTTATCAGTGAAGGTGTCTGCTGATAGAAGCTTTCTTGTCTTGGTTCTTGGCCACAGACAAATTGAAACCTTAAGCGATTATGGATCGTACGTGTAATCAGTTTTATGCGCAGATCATTTCAGCCACCGAGGGTCTTTATTCAGAAGGTTTGAATCCCAAGAAACAAGTATCAAAATATGCCTCCTCTTTCAGTGGCAAGTTTCGGTACCCAAAGGGTTATTCATGTGATCAAGATCTGATAAAACCACCAGTGATTGGCTGTAACATTACACGTGGTTGTGGCATGAAGGATACTGTTGCCAACATAGCGATTCTGTCTCCACATTTAGCAACTTTTTAGACCCTTTTTGCGACTTTTTTTCAGAAGTGACAAGTGACAAATCTGGTGACTTTCCTGGAGTTTGGAGACTGTCTTGAAAAGCATGTATTGATCTCCAGCACCCTCTGATTCCCAACGAGCAGCGGGTGCTAAGCCCCTCCCTATCCAAAACACTCACAAGCAGACTCCTCACTCACAGCCGTCCCTCCAAGCTGCAGCCAGAGCAGACGGCTGATATAAAATTGGTATCAGAAAAAGTCAGTCATCATTCAGGAACTGGTATCAAAGTAAAGGTATCTGGATTGGTACAGGTATTGAGCATATTTAAATGACACTCAGCCCTATTTGTTACATAAACATCCTTTAATCATACTGAAGTATATGATTCTGCTGGATTCGTACCTTTGTATTCACTCACAGATCTGAAGCCAGACTCTCAGGCACACAGCACTGAGTGCTGATAATGTTATGCAGTCATACGGCGCTCAGGCTGACCTTGGAGCTGCCCTCATCTATCAGCTGCGGGCCTTGCAGTTATCTCCACATTGCAACCATCCCTCCTCCTATCTCCTGTGTGCGGCTTCGTCTCAATCCTGCACTTGGCTCTCCTGTCTTAATCTCCCTCCCTCTGCTGTATGTTAATGCAGCCGGCAGCCTCTCCAAACACCTCTCCCGTAACCTTGGTTTGGTATTTCCCCAATCCTGGTCTAGGCCCCCCTCTCTTTACTCGGTTAAACCTCAATGATCCGGCTAACCTCCTCTGCTCTTTTTGCATATCCTCAAACCAAATTCACGCTTGCCAAAAACTTATTCCCACTTCCATTAAGCCTTTTAAAAGGTCACAGGCAGTTTTGAGCCAGACTTCCCATAAGCGAGGGAAATTTAGCACATAATGGTGTCCTAAACTTTTGCCATTCATGTCCTTATCCTGTTAAATCATCTTAAAATAAAGGCTATAATAACTGGAATGTAAATTCTCTTTTGCAGCTCACAGCTGAGATTCGTCTATTGGAGAACTCAGATGATGAAACAAACCATCATTAGTCATATTAAAGTCATCTTTCTTTGCCTTCTGTACGGGATCCTTCCTCCTCCTCCTCCTCTAACAGTCCTCGTTCGGTCTGTCATTTTTTTCATGCACAAAAAAATCAGTCGGGCCGAGGAGAGTATTCAAGCTCATCCGCCGGCATGGCCTGAAACGATTCCCTCGCCTTAAAGATCAGTACAGATGAAAGAGAGTCGAGGAAATGGGATGATAGGGAGGTTACAGAGATTGTTAGCTCTCCAGAATGTGTGTGTACTCTGCGTGTGTGTGTGTGTACGTGTGTGTGGGCTGTGAGAATGAAATGATGTTGCCCTCCAATATGGTTTTAATGAAACCCTTTCCCCTCCACAGACACTTTCATTAGAGCTGCAGGCTGCTGCTGTCAGCTCTGCTTCAGCCACAGCCACCGTGTGGATAAACTCCTCCTTGGAAACCCCTGAACCCACAAACCCATTATTATTTCTCTCTCTCTTTTGTCTCTCTTGTTTTAGACTCGGATTCTCCAGCTCTCTCTTGTTTCTGTTTCTCCCTCCCTCGCTGCCCTCTCTCTCTTCTTCTGTTCTCTCATTTCTCTATCTGCTGTAAACATTTTATGGCCACACAGTCGATCAGGGATAAACAAAGAGCTGCTTTTCACATTTAACTCATTAAGATGATGATATGATTTTCAATGCAGTATAAAATGTTTCCTTTTTTGATTTAAGTTCTAATTAAAACAAGTCCATAAAAATATCATCCAGCACTCTGAGTTGATTAGACAAGCGGTCAGGGCAGCATTTTGAAACTTGTGTGCAAAACTCTCAACCACACAACCTTCTGTGACACAACAAACAGAAGAGCAGAAGAAAAGCTAAACAGGAGAGTGACAGGCTGAAACACAGGTTAAGCTGTTTGTGATAATGTGCATTAAAACCCATGTGCAGCAGTTATACTGCAGTGGTGTGTTCAAAACTAGTGCTGCACGATTTGGCAAAATTGATTATGAATATTTAAGACAATATTGCGATTTGCAGTTGTACTGAATAATAATATGAGACTACATGCTTTGCTATAAAGGAACATGCAGAGATTATTGGTATTTGTAAAATATGTATTTCTCAGTTAAGAACACACAAATTTCTGTTTTGACACTTTAAATTTTTAAAATACAACTAAAAAAAGCTTGTTCAGCTTGTACTTGTACAGTACTGTTTTCAGTAGACTACAGTTCAATTTAGTCTCATTCAATTTTAGTTTTAAATGCTTTTTTTGTAATGCTTTGATTTACTTTTTATCAGTTCTTTTTCTTAAATGCTGTATCCTATAGATCCTCATTTGTATTACATAACTGGAACATTAAATGCAGGTTCCTGAACTTCAAGCTCCCCCTGCTTAAGTCAGTGCCCTGGTTGGGTCACCCCAGTCTAAAAGTCTGGACACGCCTCTGCTTGAGAGCATGTATCTCTTCACAGGTACATCAGGTTACTTTCTTATGGGCAGAAGGGTTAATGCTGTACGGAGGTTTCAGCTCATGGACTAAACAAAGTGTAAGACAGGAATCAACTTTCCCTTAGGTAAAAGTCAAACAACTTATCAAGTATTTATGGCCATGTAGTGCGCCGCTCTCTCTCCAGTTCATGTTACTCCTTGAAAGTGCCCGATAGAAAACAGAATATTGAAGGAGAGGGGTTTGAATGTTTACTGATAAGATTTTATATATTACCTTTAACACTGTTGATACAGACCATAAAGAGTGTATGTCCATCAGCGGGCTTAGTGCCAAAGAGAAACAAAACACATCTGATTTTGTTAATTTTGCAGCACTAGTCCCAACTTGAGAGCCTGTCAATAAAATGAAGAGTGAGCTTACGTTTGCTCTGTTTGGTGAGGTTGGAGTTGGTAGATGGTATAGCGCTTGTGGGACATAAGCAGGATTCACTAACGTTACATGTTACACACACGTCTCAGAGCACCGGGCTCCAAAAGAAATATACGCTTTGGCAAAAGTCACATCTGTACGACAGTGGGTGATGGTGCTCATCGGAAATGGTGTCTTTATCTTGGAAAAACGTTACCGATTCTGGCCACAGGTGTCATTGCAATCAACGGCAAGCAGATAGTCCTCACAGAAGTTTTAATAAAACATGCAGACAGACTGGCTCTGAAGATATTTTTTCTTTCAGTACAGTTATCAATTTTTATGACCTGAAAACATGAATATATAACAAACTTACTGCCTATGTTATTGATTCCAGTGCAGTAGCTTTTCTGAACCACATATGAATCTCAGCCCTCCCTGCTCAGCCGCTCACAGGGAATTTTTCCAGGGATTCTCACATGAGCTCATCCCAGCTTCACCCTGAATTTATACCAGAGGGCTTGAGTGGAATATCGGGGGTGAAGTCAGGGTGAAAATCTTTGCTGTTTGTTTTGCACACAGACATCACCAGGGTGATTCGGGGAATTCTCTAAGAGCTTTGTGCATATTTCAAAGGACATCAATATGAGCCAATATGGAAGATCAAGAGTCAGGCAGAAAAAATGGATTTGGAGTTTGTGTTATTCAACTATTTGTGCAAAGAAAAACAAAAAGATTAGAGTGTTGTATTAATGGATAGAAGAAATGATGCTCCCCCTCCGGCATCTTTGTTTAAATGATGGACTATGTGACAGCCTGCTTTGGTTTGATATCTGCTTTAAAAATCACCCCCAATCTGTTATCTCTGTTGCGCAGCGATGTCGCTGTCTTCTTTAAGTTGTGGTTTCTCCCCTCAGCCATCAGTTTCCTGTCTCAGGAGCAGAAACAGTAGAAGATGATGTATATCTCCCTGATTGTTTAAGTCACGGATCGGAGGAAAGCTTGTCGCCTAATTGATTCTAGTTTAGCCCGGTTGGGGGTGAAGAAGCAGGAGGCTGTCCATCACTGTCATCATCACGCTTCAGCTCGACACTTGAGGGGAAAAAAAAAGATTAAATAGAGGCACGGGATCAAAGGTGAGAGGTGAGACGCTCACCTTGGGGTCTGTCTTACCTCTTTGTTGGTTTTATGCTCTCTCTCTCTCTCTGTGATTCAGATCCTGGAGAAGTCTGCATAGGTCTAAAACAGGGGGCTCGGATGGAATTATGTGTTATGTTTCCCCACGGCCTTCTGTTACCTCCAGTATATCCACATAATGATGTAGTAAATTTGAGCTGCAAAGGTCTGGTGCTGTTGTAAGCTGAGTTTGAGCAGTTAAGTTGATTTATTCCTGCAGCCAACTCGCTTGATCATGTATGGCTCGAATAAAGGACACGCTGGATTTGAACATCAGTCTGTGAAAGTTGTCCTGACTTTAATCTGCTCAGGCATTAAAGAACCTGAAAGCTGCGAACATCCTGACTGTTGATCTTCTTCTGGATTGTTCCGTTGTGTTTCCGTGCTGGTCTGGCTGCTGTAGAGTTTTAATTTTGCCAATATTGTATTTTTGCCAACTCACCAGGGGCAAATGTAGTTTCATTCCCTCACATCTATTCAGCACATTACCGTCCTGTTGCTTTTTTCTTAATTGGTAAAAAGATGAGCATCCCACACTTCTTACCATCAGCAAACTTTCTGCACGTTCAGCCAAGTTCCTCTGTTTCCTCTTCCTCTCAAATTTGTCTATTTTTATCACAGTTTTTCTGCTGGTTCATCTGTTTTGTTTTTTCCTTTTTTTTAAAAATGAGCTTATCCCAACACGACTAAATATTTGAGCATCCACAGAGCAACATAAGTGATGTCTTTTTGTGCTGCATTAGATTTATATTTCTTTCATCTGTGGACACATTTGTGTCGATTATGGGATCCAGATTTTGAAGTGCATAGATTGTAAGCAAATGAAACACATTTTCAGCATATTTTCCTCCTCTTTAGATAACTGAGCTTGAGCTAAACATCTCAGGAACAGTTTGAAAACAGCACCAAATCTGACAGGTTTCAACTCAAGCCAATGTATCAACTCTCACCAGCTTTGCTCCGTTGCGATCTGGTTGCACAGAGCAGATTTAACAGGATAGGAGAGCGGGGACTAAAACCTCATCAAAACATCTGGTTGACTTTCAAAATAAAATTCCCGTGACTACACCAGACCGTTTTTAGCTTGACTACAAAAACAGACCAACATAGTGAGTGAAGCCAGGCTAGGAGTCAACAAGTTCAAGGCTTCACAGCCAAACATGAAGGAGGAGAGGATCATCATTGTGGGGGGAAGTGCAAGAACTCTTCAGCCTCACGCTTCAAATAAACCGGCTGCATCTGCGTTGCAGCTCCGGTGCGTGTTGACTGCATTTCAACTCACACCGGCTGCGTGTTCAGTCCAACATCTGGAGTCACGAGACCGAGGAATTAATAAACTTCTCTTCATTCATGTTGTGTTATTAAACCTTAAACCTGTTGATTCCTGGCATGTCTTCTCTCATTGTGTCATTTTCTTGTATTGGTAAAGCTAAATACGATTTGATTTTGACACAGTTAGTTTTATTCTGAAAGTCTCAGGCTGGTTTTAGGTAGTTTCCGTGCACTACTTCCTGTCCCGCTCGATCTTCTCTACTCTGAATTGACACGTCACAGCTCTGGTATCCATCAAAAAGAGGATGGCTGAGGTTTAGCTGCAACCTGTCGGACCGCAACAAAACAGATCCAGTGCGAGTTGACGCATTGACTTGAATGGAAACCGATCTGATCCGGCGCACTTGTATAACTTAAAAATTGAGAAGTGAGAATTGCACGCTGACAGAGATTGATTTTATTCAGGAGTAGCTAAAATGTTTACCTTTACTGTTAACATGAATAATTTATGGTCAGTTTATCAAAAATGAACCAAACTCATTTTTTAAGAATATCAGACTCTGCTTGAGAGGCAACAAGGAAACGTTATGAGATGTTTAAATTCATAGCCTAGAGGAAAAGGGTTGAAGATTACATTTTTATGCAGATGTTAAGTGTTTTGAAAGTGACGACTGCACTGAGTCAATGTTTTTCATCCCAGATGAAAGCACAAATTGGTAAAGTTTTGTTTGACCTCTCCAATAAGTGATGCTCCTGTTCTCACCTGTGGAAACGCAGAGCCTGTGTGGGCGTCACAGCTTCCAGTGCAATAATCTAAACCTGTGGTGATAAAGCTGTGTTATTAGAAGGCATTGACCCTTCAAGAGGAGATCCATTAAATGATAAAATTATACTTTTTTACTGCCTCCATTGAACCTGAGCTGTTAGTGATAATCTGGGGTTATCATTTCAACTCAGCTCTCATTTACTTACAGAGAGGAGTCTCCTCTTTCCTCTCCCCTCTCTCTCTTTCTCTCTGTACCGGCACACCTGAGTAGCCACTTAACTTTGTGTACTTTCTCTGCTGCATTGCAGAACATCGCCCTCAGCTAGTCTTATAGAAGTTCAGCAGGTCAGAATTATTTCCTGCTAACAAGCTCCCGTCTGGAGTTGAGTGGATGTTTACATAAGTCATTGAGATCAGCATTTACAGAGCTCAGTCTGCACTGAGGGTTTATTTATTTATTTATTTATTCATTGATTCATTTTGAGTTTGAGTCATTTAATCCATAAATTCCTGGATTTGTCCTCTTAATCTGTTATTACTGGTTTTTCTTATTACTTGAGTGCAAACAGAAGGGTAAAGAATCATCCACGAAATGCAGGAAATTGCATCTTTTAAAGGTTATCCATACCTTCAAACAGAGGAGACATGTTTTCATACACGGGGAACTGAATGAGTGGCTTGACTACAAAGATTTGGCGTTGTATCAAAACATGCTTTAGGCTGCATTAAGGAAAAAGGCTGCATTGGCTGTAATGTAATCCTTTGGGGCAAATGTGCTGAATGGAAATAGGAGTGCAGGAGTGCTTTTTGTGCTTGCAGTTTGATTCTTCTGCTATTAGACTGGCAGCGTTACAGGAAGGATGTCCACAGAGACGGACCGTGGACTGTTTGGTATGAAATGGTGATAGCTGTTACATCACTCCTTTATAAAACCACAGTTTCCATTAAGGATGGGGGGTGCACCAGTTCAGTTCTGCTGCAGAAAGGATCCTGCTTCACTGTCTGTATCTTATTTCCAAAAACTGTTCTGGTGGATGATCTTTTATTTTAAAACACTGCAATATGTTACCATAACACTATAATGCCAAAGGTTTCATATTTGACACATGAGTTCCAAAGACCTTTATCTCATCAACATTAACCCATATCAATGCTTCTGCTGCCTGCTGGCAGTACCAGGGTTAAAGTAGTTTCTTTAACTCATTCACTGGCTGTCATTTTTAGAGCATTTTGACCGATCTCTGAAGACCCACAGAATATTGTGTTCTACAACTATGTAAACACTGAAACTGCCAAAAGAAGCAGTAGACTCTTCTTTCATCGGTCTTCCTGTTTGCTAGATATAATACAAAAAAAACCTCGGAAACACTGTACAAAAAAAGAAAATATGAACGTTCCAAAATTTCTAGATACATTCTCTTATTGCACCTGAGGTTATTGCAATGCAATAATGTTTTTCAGATTATATGATTTCACTGTTTTTCATTTTTAAGGTTAATATTGCATGCTTATCTTGCTCTGTTATGTAATCAGCTGTCCATTTAGTCTGTGAGGTGAAGGGTCAGTCAATCAATCAATCAATCAAACTTAATTTATAAGGTGCTTTAATATAGCAAAATGTAACACAAGGTGCTTTACAGACCATTAAAAACAATCCTTCCCAACCACCCTTACACCACACCATCAGAGGAGCCGTCTGCACCAGGAGCAGAGAGTCGGCCACAGCTACAGGACACTGACACAGGGCCCAGACGAGAGATGTAGCAGACACCAACCTCCATCAGGAACCAAGTGGCAACTTCCAGTCTGAAAATATGAGACAATGCTAAACAATTGCTAAAGTCTGCTGTTCCTCGAGTGTCCGCTTGAGGCTGGCTCTGGAAGTACAAGAAGTCATGTACACACCAAGCCAAAAAAAGACGTTTTCACAGCCAAAATAAACATATTTACATAACCATTTACAGGTCTAGACCTGTTAACGCTTGGAAAGCGTCTTGAGATAACGTTTGTTATGAATTTGCGCTATATAAATAAAGATTGATTGATTGATTGATACTGCCTGGTACAAAGAATGTCTCCCGTCTGAATCGGTAATGTTGCTGACGGCATGCACTGTAGGGGAGGTGAATTTTTTTCTAACTCGGCAGATTCAACAATATTAAGCTTGCCAGTTCGTCCAATCAGAAGCACAGCTCAGATCATGTGACTGTGGGGCGTCCTATGGCTGTTACTGTGGAGACTCACAGCCCGCCTCATTTCCAATATGGCCGCGCCGGCCGTTTTGCTTCAAAAGTCTGTTTGAGAAACAGACGGATGACGTCGCGGAACTACGTCCATTAATTATACAGTCTATGCCAGGAACCCATGTGACAGGCCCCCTGCAACCACAGCCAACTACTGCTCCCAATGCAGAGGGCTCCCCCAGGGGAAACACAGGGGGTCCTAAAAATAATAAAAGGATAAAAATAGATAAAAACTAAAATATGAATAAGACCAAAAATTTAAGCTAAGAAGGTGGGTCCTGAGCCTGCTCTTAAAAACATGAACGTTCTCCGTGCTCCTCTGACAGGCTGTTCCACAGATGGAGGCTTTAACAGTGGAAAGATGCCGATCTTTATGACTTACTTGGCTTGGAGTGAAAGCAAGCACATTAAATCTGTTAGCAAAGTTTTGAAAGTTCTGAGTCAGAGTCAAACAATCAGGCTCCCCTTTCACCCCGCAGGTTTTTAGAAAACTGAGTGGAAATAATATTCAGGCTCTGCTGTGACTCCTGCAGCTCAAACTTGTCACACAAATTGCCCTTGCATTGCAGTATGATGAAATTTCATCAGGTTTCTCTCTCTCTCTCTCTCTCCCCCTCCTCCTCCCTTCGTTCTGTCGTGGAATCAGAGCAACTCAGAGGCCGCCTCAGACCTCGACTGCTCTCACTTAACCTCAAAGAAAGTTTCCAAAATCTGAGTCTAATGAATCGAGTTCTGCTGTGAGTTTCGGTTCATCAGAGGCCAGCAGCTGTGTTGATATGGCAGCATCAGAGACATCCAGCTCCAAGAACACATGATCAATCATTTAACAGATGCATGGCTGCTGTGTTTGTGTCTGATTTGCTTTCGCGGATCAAGGCGGCTCGTCTCAGTGATGTGGGTTTCATCTTATTAACTGCTGGTGGGTGATAGCGCTAGTTGGAGGAAAGGAAAGAGGGAATCACGAAGGAGAATCTGCCATAAGATGAAGGAGGGCTGGAAAAATCTTAAGATCAGCAGCAGAGAGAGAAAGAGAGAGAGAGAGAGAGAGAGAGAGAGAGAGGATGAAGGATTTCAACTGTGGAATTATTTTTTTTTTCTACTGGTGAGGATTTGAAGACGTGTGCCGAAGCTTCAATGCAGGTCTTAAAAATATTCTAACAGGTTAGACAGAAGACAAACAGCGGAGTGTGGATGATTCTTAGATGTCTTATCTTAGAGCAGCATGAAGGCTAAATGCTGCTGTTGACTTTGTTTCCAACTGGTGTTTGATTTCTCTACGTGATTGGACTGTGAAGCTGGAAATAAAGTTGTAGGAATCTAAAAAGCACCGTGTGTTTTCTGCAAACATTTTTCAAGTCAAGGAGGGGAAAAAAAAAAGTGAATTTCTGGATCGGTTAGCTTGTACCAGGATTATATTTTCCTCAACATCAGAAGGTTTTGCTTCCTGCTTCCAAAGGGAATCATTCCCCGCAGGTCAAAGGTTCATCCCAGAGCGGGTGTCAGTGGGTTTTCCTCTAGATTTGCATCTCCCCAAGCCCCATGGCTGGTGACCTTGACCTCCGAGCAGTCCTAGCTTTTTTTTGCCTGTTTTACATATGAAACCTCCTGAGGCTCCAGGGTACACTGAGACTACAGTTTCAATACCATAGCATCAAAAAATGAACTCCTTTGCACCCAATTTAATCAAGTCCTGCTTTTCAGTTTCCATCCTGCTGGTACAGAAAAACCAGGAAAGGTGTGACGTACTGTGTGGATTAATGAACACAAATTGTCGTTCAGTGCTGTGAAACTCCCATGTTCTTGAAGCTTGTCCTTTAAGTGCATTTTTTTTTACTTTTTGATGTCAAGTCTTTTGTATTACTTCCACATTTTCATGTTTTTTTTTCCCAAGTGACATGGTTTCTGGAGTTGCAGCTTGTTTTCCCAACTCGCCTGTTTACTCTTGTCTACCCAAATTAAATTCTTCTGGCCCCTAAAGACGAGAGAGAAAAAACACTCTTGTATTTAGTTGTGGTTACAGTGATTTACATACGACCCTGATATTTTCTGGTCCCAATGCGGGCTGTATGGGGGTTGCTTTAATCAGTCTCATGGGTTAATGTTTTGCATCCAGTTACTTAGGTGAAGCTGCTCTGTTTCCTCCTGATAAATTCCTGGTTACACAGGGCAGCTCCCAGTGGAAAAACGGCTACAAGCTGGTGTGTGTGTGTGTGTGTGTGTGTGTGCATTTTCAATAATGGAATCTGTATCACAGCATCAGTCGGTGTAGAAAACTCCGCAATTACTCTGCAGCTCTTTGAAAATGAAGGCTACCATTTCAGCTCTTTGCTTTCTTCTGAGGCTTTAAAAAAAACCTGAACACACTAATGGAGAATAAACCGATGTGATGCTTTAAGAAGTGTCTTTGTACTCTCATATGTTCTTCTAGGTTAGTACAGATTCTCGTTTTCTTGTGAACTTCTATTCTGGTGTCAGAATCTCTGTCTCACACAGCATCGTGCACAATTAAAGAAGCCGTGTTCTGTTTGGCAAACACTTAGGTGTCATGTTTACCCACAACCCGTCCCATATTAGCAGACGGGAAACAAAATGTGCTGGAATCAAACCAGAAAAACATGTCGGAGAATTACCATAAATCAACAGGGATCAATAGACTTGAGTTGTGTCCCATTTAAGCAGCATGAATAAAACAAGATGTTGAAGAAAAGAAAAGACGTCACAAGGGACACCAAGCAAACACACTGTACACATAACAAGGTGCTGTTTGTGGGTGTGTCAGAGTGTTTGCAGTGTGTGTCATGTTGGTGTTTAGGGGAGTTGTTGTGGATACAGAAGTGCAGGTAGAGATGAGGATGTGCGTACTGTAAACATTTGCTCTATTTTCTCGGTTGAATTGTGGGACTGATTCAACACATCTGCAGAGTGTGTGTGCGTCTGTGTGTGTGTGTAGTGGAAGTACACGTTGGTTTCAGGAAGGAGGTTTTATCGAGGGGAAACTGGAGAACAATACCTCTGACCTCAGTGAAGCATTGTGGTCAGTGGAGCGCTGAGCTACATCATCACTACACTATAAAAAATGACGCTCGGAGAAACAAGTTCCCGTGTTCAGACCAGTTTATGACTCAGAATCTCTGTCACACAGTCAGAGACGTTAGTGTTGGAGTGCATCAATAAATACCAGAGCTCTCCAGCTAGATAACACTACAAACAGGATGACATTGCTGTCTAACAAAGTTATGTTTAAGGGCACTTTTTTACCTTTCACTGAGGAGGATGAGTCCTTCCATGGAGTACAAAACTCTACAACTTAGCCTTATTGAAAACA
Source organism: Labroides dimidiatus (assembly GCA_030710495.1). Classification (NCBI taxonomy): domain Eukaryota; kingdom Metazoa; phylum Chordata; class Actinopteri; order Labriformes; family Labridae; genus Labroides; species Labroides dimidiatus. The sequence goes on along the minus strand of CM061146.1, from coordinate 7,959,097 downwards.
TTCCTGTACTTTGATTGCTTTTTGTATAGCGGCCTTGATATATTGTAAAATATTCAGTGTTGCAAAATAATGCCTGGTTTTGCAGCTGAAACCTCAGCCTGGTTGATTTTTGGCATCACTTCTTCGTCTTCTGTGTTCACATAGAGTCAAGGAAAGTTTGAGGGAGGCACAATGCTCTGAACGTTTGCCATTTTTTGCAGGGATGTAGTCCCACCTGTTCTAATTTAGGACAGGAACTTGACCAGCAATGGACCTTGAAGGAAGAAAGACAGGAAATGGAGGAGGAAGTGGATGAAGACCAAACATAGCTGAGATGCCGGCAGAGATAGAGGAGTTAACTCTGTCATTGCGTAACTTTACATGGTTAAAGTTAATTTTGTTGTAGCTGAAGGCTTCCTTTTCATACCCAAAATCTTCTAAAACATTTCTTGTAGTTCCCACAGTGCAGAGCTGTCGTAGAACTGATCCTGTTAGAGGCCACAGCCTGATCCTCAGTCCTCTGTGGAGCAGGTCTAATTTGCCATCTCACTAGAAACTCAGGATAATTACTTCCAATGAGGGATTACTACCTTCCAGCCACTGCACATTTCACAGCGGCTGGACAAAGTGGCCTCCCTGCATGACCTTAGCTGCCACAGATCTGTGAGTGAACTTTTAACTGAGCTGGCAGGAGAGCAGGAAGGCTGCTGTTCTTTCAGTGGTACTCAGGCTTTAATTAAATGACATCAAGCTCTGTGTAGGACTTATAGATCTAGATTATCCCATAGTTAGTGTCTGTAGTGTCCCCATAGATATGACCAAATATGGTCGATCACACACAAAGTGTTAGCATTGGCCAAAAAGTCAAACTTGGGGCTTCAATCAGTAACAGCTGGGTGATATAAAGTTGGTAATGGTTTAAGGTGAGGCTAACAATCCAACTTGTTGTTTGCAGTGTTGGCTGCATCCTGGAGATGCAGACCTACATGAAGGAGACTCCTCAGTCAGCAGGTAATACTGTAAACAAAAAGAGAGCCGCACTCGATCCCGACTTGTGTTTCAGGCAAATAATATCAGAAATTCTGACGGGCTGTTCAGCTGGACTATCGGTTTTATGTTTTACCTTACATTCTTATTTCAAAGCTGTCTCTGTTAGACGGATTGTTGGGGGAGGTGTCATTTTAAATTTGTCCAAACTTGATATTTTTTAAAAAGTTACAGCCCTAATTTATCACCAGCTTATCAATAATTGTATCACACAATGGGTACAGCGATATCTTTATCCAACCCCTTGTTACACCAACTTCCTCCACATCTTTATTCTTGTGGTTTAATGTCTTTATCTTCTTTCCTCATACAGTCACAGCTGAATCGATCTTGCTTTCCTTTCTTAATCAGCAGCATCTTTCGGTTCTCTTCGGCGTGCTGAACAATTAGCAACATCCAATCAGTCTTGTAGATAAAGCGTCCTGATGTTGTGGCTCAAGCTGACGTGAAACAAAGTGTTCAATGTTAAACTCTCTAACTATCAGGCCGACCTCATTCATCGGTGGAATGTCCCTGGCGATGTGGAGACACTCTGTGTTTTTGGACCTGCAGGGCTGGAAGATGTGCTGAGTTTCTGATATCTCAGCACTTCCACTCGGAGCAGTTTGATCCCGACTGCCTCTGCTCGGATACACTAATGTGTAATCCCAACTCCAAAATGAGAAGATAATGAGATATTGTTTCCAAACAGCGAGCTCTGCAGGGTTATTGACATATTTACATGGTTTTGCATATAGATTAATAATGATAGGAAAATTACTGACAGTGCTTAGTAAGGGGAATGATGGCTAATGGCTGTGTTTAATGCTGACAGCACTTTTTCTCAGGTGCTGTATCAACATCAGCAAAAACTGTGCGACATGAAAAATGGACTCATTTGGAACTTTCTCATTAAATCTCTTTTGAATCAGATTATTTAGTGTGGAAACCATTAATAACTCATATGAAATGTAGTAAACAAGGTTTAAAGATTAGATGTATGTGCCTCAGCTTGAAACATGTTTTTTACGTCTTTGAGGATATTAATTTCTGGATTTAATCTCTGTAATCTTAAGTTTTTGGTCTCCAACACAACATGTGTTGTGTTAGATAAAGAGCTGTAAAGAGGTTAAAGTCTACCCAGTGCTCCAAGTGATATTAGCAGATAAGGGGCGGTTGTCTTTGAATAATAGAGGATAAAAAGCTTTAGAGTTGAAGGGATATTTGTCTAATTTATCAGCTCCACTTGCACCACGCCGTCACCGTTAATTTAGCTGCAGTGTTTTCATTAGGAGCTCCCTGTGGTGGTACAGTTTTGAAGTTCGATAGCACATCCTCAGAGCTTAACATTGTAACCTGTAACTAAAATATTCATGAGCCTTGCTATCGGAAAGCTTTGAAGTTCGCCTGCACCTTTGGAACAGTTTTCAGTGAAGAAACAGGCGTGCTGTTTAAAACAAGCTCTGTGTATCCTGTCCCCTGTTTGAGACCCAACAATGGCATTAGTATTCCTGCACTCTCCTCAAAAACATTGAAGGGAGGGTAATATCCTCGTGCAGCTGACACTGTGCTCTCAAAGGGTGAATTTAATCAAGGCTGCAAATTTGGAGAACATAAAAAGTCAGTCAGGTAGAAACGTTCCTAAAACATGTCTGAAGTTAGCAACAAAAATCAAACAGAGCTCCTTCTTTCAGATCCCACAAAGAGTGAACCAGCATGAGGTCGGTCCCGTCTGCGTACTTTGTTTTTTTTTCTGCTCTGCTGTAAAATGCCACGCAGGAGCAACAGATGGCACACTGTAGATTTTACAATGACAGAAGGTGGTCTCTGAGTCTTCAGAAACTAAATTTAGCTCCTCCACAAAAACAAAAACAGACTCTGTGATTGAGTAAGCAGCTTCATGTTTAATATCATTCTTCTTTTGTAGAAACGAGACATCAGAAGGGTCTTTGAGCTGAGCTTCAACAAGCTGTTTTCATCCTGAGTAAAACCCCTCATCAGTTTAATGGATGGATGTAAAAACAGCTGAGATTTCACATAAAAAATGGATATTAAGCTGACTGGACTCTTAAGTTAAAGATACAGTTCGTAGGCCAACCATGTTGGCTGATGCTGGAGTCTGGTGTAGCTCTTGACTGGAAAGAAAGGAAAGAAATAGCCTCAGTTTTATGCCTCAGTTTTATTTTCAAGAAAGATAAATCATTTTTGAAAGGAATTATTCCAAATCAAGAGTAACTACAGCAAAGTCAAGGGATGTTCCCGATTCTGAGCTCACTGAGAACAATTTTCTGAAGAGACGCTAAGGTGCCGGTAAAATCGAACGATCAAAGTTCAACCCGACCTCGTAAACTTGATGAGAAAATAACAGGGAAAAATGTGAACATTGATGTGAAACTCTAGCCTGATCAAACTTAATTGCAGGACACGCCTTATATATCAGAATGGGACTTTGTGTTGGCAGATATTCAATTCTGAAAAACTGGATCAGAAGCCAAACTGCTGGTGCTGATTTAGACATCCCTGGCAAAAACTGAAAAAATGTTTGCTTTCTACATGACAAAAGTGGAATTGCACTCTATTTTTATGTGTCAAGCCTACATAATCAACCCATCTTCTCAGGAGTTGTTTGGTCTGCTGCGTAACCCCCCACCCCATTCCCCTACTCAACAGGAAGCAGGATCTTATGCCTGATTTATGCTTGATGTGTCTGCGAGGTCTGTGCAGCTTCGTGCAGACAAATGATGTCGTTTTAACAGTCACACCCCCTCAGGTGGTCCTTTTCACGTGGAAAATTTCTGTTGCGTACCTCTGAAAACTTCTAGCTTTTGCAAAGAGACAGAAACAAACAGAAGGTCCTCATGTCCGAGGTACAATAAATACTGGTATTTATATGATTCACTGCACAGAGAGTACCATGATAACCGTGAGATCAACAATTCCTGGCATGAAATTGCGGGCAAATTTGGCAAAGAAAAGGAATTTGTAAAACATTGTGGTAAACTGTGTGAACCACTTCTTTTTTTCTAGTTTATTACTGTGGTAGAGGTGTTTGCGATACACTGCCCCCTGCAGTTTTGGAAGGGACGCCGCGTGGAGTGTAAAAAAGTCATAAGAGTTCTCTCGTGCGGATCTCGGGTATTCTATCATTTTGTTCATGCACAGTTGGCTAATGGCTCCCTCTATCAGCGGTGAATTATGGTATTAAGTGATGTATAATGACATAGGAGGCCTGCGCTCATGGTAAAGGACTCTCTGCTCTAGCATGCTATACCTCTTTCCAGCCATGCTATTGCTCATTGATCGTGTGCTAATAAGAGGGGGATGGGATTTGCTCCACTGGCTTACGCTCCAGCAGCACCCCGCTGATGACAAATTGCAGGACGCATTGAGCTGTGATAGCGTGATTTATTCCCATAATTATTCACCCCGGCTCACCTGCATCCTTTCCCTTATTAATGGCCGACAGACTGGAGATATTAATTGGGATCAAGTAGAGTTTTCTGCGAGGATCGTGCAGAGCGGCTGGTCAGATGTCAGCCTGAAAAGTCTTTTGTCATCTGTGTTTATTTGCTCCCTGGCTTTTCCATGCCATGCTTTGCTGATACTGCAACATGGAATAAATAAATCAAGATTTTCATCACACAGAGATGCTTTGGAATGATTGATGATGTTCAGTGGGTAACAGGAGGCGGTGGAAACACATTTAAAGGTTCAGGTTCAAGGTGTTCACTGCATCAGTTATGAAGCAGGATTTAATACAATATTGAGCTTGACATGGGGCAGCCATCTTTGATCCCGATTGATGGGTTTGGACTTTTGAACAAAGCCTTAGTTAGGAATACACAAGCTGTTCTCGTTCATTGTGCACAGCTGGACTGTAACTAGAAAGTAAATCACGATGATGCAGAAATCACCCAATCAACCATGAGCCAATCTGAATATCTTATCTGAGGCAGACTGATGTTTGAGGCCCTGAACTGCAGCGTTTTGCAGGCAGCATGATAGACAGGAACAGGAAAATGGTGAATTTAGTCTACTTAACTAGCCTTCAATGAATATTGCTCACTGAAACAGTGCAGGGTTTAGTTCAAGGCAACCTCAGTTCAAATTCCTTCTTCAAAAATAAAACATTGAACCCATTATTCAACTGATGGCGTAGCATTTTCTCTTACAAAGCGATACATTTAGCTCAAACCTGTTAAAAGCAATCATTTCCATGTAACTTAATGTTAACGTTTAGAAAAGGGGAACCTTGAAACACATGCCTATGGGTACAGTTCACCACATACTTTTTAGTTATTCCAAACAAACCAGTGGGACACCCTAATACCAACTCATATGAGTACTTTGCCTAAGTACTTATACCTTGAACCATAGACTGTATATAGAATGGACAGCATGGCTCTGCCTTTTACCATTGTACAGTTTTGAAGCCAAAAAACCTCCGTCACAGGAGCCGCCATTGGCCACCATTGTGCAGCCAGAGTCTGCACAGCAGAGACTTGCGAGGAACTCTGGGAAAATCTGAGTAGAAACAGGTGACAAAAGTAATTAATTTTTTTTCTTTCGACAATCTTATCTCTTCTTAACTTCCCTTCCTTGATGTATTTTATTATTCCCGAAAAAACTACACAAGAACGGCAGCTGTCAATCATCGTTAAATGAGATGTAAAACCCTGTTTTTAACTTCTAATAACTAATGAAAAAGAAACATTTCAGAAAAAAAGAGGACTTGAACAGAATGCAGCCCAATAATATGTAAATATCATCACAGCATACAGATGTAACAAACGTCTCTACGAGGTGTAATAATTTTTTAAAAAGTTTGACCACAGCACATCTGGAATGAAAAAAGAGGCAGAGTTTTTGACTTGTACTGCAGCCAACCACCAGAGGGGGCAGTTTTTGTGGCGACCTCAGTTTGAGCCAAGCGAGATGACGTCCATTTTTTTAACAGTCTTGAACAGGATCTGATCAGGAATACTGGAACAGATGGCAAAGGGTTCCTCAAAATAGACTATTTGAGATGGATATGTACTGCTTTCTTTAAAGAGAATAAAAGGAACCTTGAAAGATATATTAAAGTTTACCAACAAAAAAAAGGTGTGCCACCATACAGGTTCATCATGCTTTACTTTGGAGCATGCTTATTTCAGTGAAATACTGAAACTAGACCCCTTGCAGCAATTTTGTAGATTTTTCAGTATTTTAGGAGATCATTTCTGGTCCTTTGAGGAGAAAAAAAAACTGCTCAGTGAGATTTTGAACAAAGTGTTCTTGTGAACTGGTATTTACATTGTGTTATAAATAATCAGAGGAGATGCTCTCTGTTCAGCAGCTCAGTGTTGTGTCATTACAGGCTTTGTTAAGGGTTGTTTTAAATAACAGTGCTCTTAACGTTACTGTCATTTTCTGCTTAAACGGTGCTCTCACCTTGTGTGGTACAAATTTGAAGGACCCTGTAATTAAGCTTTCTGCTGAATAGATGATAATTTTCCTCATTGACATGCTAAGCACATTTTCAAAAGGTTTGACATTCACATAATTATTTCCCTAACATAAAACAAATTACCATAATACTGGAATAATTGAATATGAATCAAAATTTATCATGCATTAAGTACAACATTGTAATTTTCTTAGGTGTTAAATGTATTATGCCTTGTGCTGAATGCCATCAAGGGTTTTGATTCCATGAAGGAACAAATGCTCCACGGATAAAAGATGTTAAAGTGAATCTGTCAGAAAGATCAAAATAATTACAAACCCTCCAAATGAATGGTTTATTATGAAAAGTGAGAACAGTACAGAGGCTGTATCGCAAAGAACACACAGGAATAATCACAGCTCTGAATGCTTCTGTTCTGTCAGAGAAATCACAAATGAGCGGCTTGAATTTGAGTGGGATCATAAACAGATGAGTCATTGTTGCCTCTATACATCAAAACATCATCAAAGGTATTTTTGTTACCCATAAACATATAGGCCTTGAATCCATTTACCTTCATGAATTAGCATTGCAGCAACAGCCACATTCATGATCATCAGTGTTCTGCCATCTGAGCAAATTTAGTTGTGATTCAAAACCTCAAATGTCTCTCATTAACTGGATGAAATGTGCAACAAGTGATACAGTTTAGCTCCATGTATGAAACATTTACCATCCTACTTTTTGTACCAGTCTGATCCTAGAAGGTGGAGCTAGAAACACTGCAGCCTGTTGATTGGTTGGAAGAATCATCACTTCCCATGCGACAGCGGTAATAATGAAAGACACATAACCCTGCCATGTTTAAATCTCCAGTTGAATTTTCTTTTTGTTTAGAAAATGGCGTCACGAAACAGCGTTCAACGGTCGCATTTTTCTTCTTCGTTGAATTTATTAGAGGGGTACACTGTGTCCAGCTGCTATGCTGTAGATGACGTGGCTATTAGCATCTGGCTAGCCACCTGTACCATACTGTACTGATCCATACTAGACCACTTGGTGGAAATGAGTCTTAATTGTAAAACACTGGATGGGGAATCATGCTCTCGAACAGCTTTGTGATGAACGAAGAGATGACGCTTAGGTTTTATACTTCCTGACAAACAGCAACAATATGCACAACCCTTGGCAATAAGACCTTTGACTTTTGGGGCCAGCCTCAAGTGGACACTTGGGGAACTGCTTTTTTTAAAAAAATTTTTTGGCTTCATTAAATTCTCCTTTTGAGGCTGCCAAATATTAGAGTAGATGAAAGTATTTTGAAGCGTCTCAAACATTACTATGACTTTAAGCTTGAACAGCTCTCATTCTGTCTGATTTAAAGAAAGAGAGGAATGAATGAACAGATTTTGTAGGACATGATATCGTGAAGCGTCTCAAACATTACTATGACTTTAAGCTTGAACAGCTCTCATTCTGTCTGATTTAAAGAAAGAGAGGAATGAATGAACAGATTTTGTAGGACATGATATCGTTTCATGTTTTAGCTGTCCTTTGGTTTTTTTTATATCTTGTATCTCTCGTCTTGAGATATTTCTGACTCCCCTCCTCATGCCAGCGGAACCTGCCCTCGCTCATATCAGCTCCATGCTGTCTCAATATGAGACGAAACGATATTCAATTGGAGAAATGAAACGAAGTGTCCCGCCTGGGTTGTATGGTTCCCCAGGCGAGTGCCATGCAGCGCTGATGGACTGTGGGATGCCAGCAGCTTCTGGAAAACTTGTACACTCTATTAGGATAGCTCTGTCTGCCCTGCTGTCTTCTGATGACAATGACACAGACTGCCTGTTGAAGCCGTAAGGCCTGGAGCGTAACATCTACCCCTGGATGAGTGCGTCTCTCTCTCTGGAGACAGATTGGAAGGGGTCAGGTCAGTTAAGAGGCTTGTAAGTGCTTTGTGAGATTTAATAATTACTTGGTTGTTATATCAGCTCACCTCCCACCAATCTAACTCTAAACTCCAATTCCACTTCAGAAAACAATCTCAGAGCTTCTTTTTCTCCCTGATTCTCTCGTCTGTGTTACTATTGATTCAAGATGACCAGGCATACCAATTACACAATAAAAGAAGACTTGGTGCTGCCTGGTGTTGTTTTTCTGTCATTATCAGATATCAAACTCAGATTGGAACTTTTTCTGTTATTATTGAACTTTTTCTTCTGAAGAAAAAACAGAAAAAATGGAGGATGTAGTAAGATAGGGATGGATAGAGATAGATGACAACAGAGTAGAAATAATGATCAAAGTCTGTGCCATGGATGTGCATTTCAAACTAAAGCACAATCCAATAGGCACTGGATCTATTCTGGGATTGGTGGACTTAGTTGTGATGCTGCCTCAAGGTCAAAGAATCAATAATTCACCATTTTTTGTCTGTATAAATCAAGAGAATAGTTGCTGTCTAAATGATTCATTTTTAAATAACATTTCCGTGGAATGAAATACAGAAAACTTAACCCTTTATTGCTGAACGTGTCATATTTGATAGATAACTTCCAAAGACCTCCGTCTCATCAACATGATAAATATTTTCATTAAAAACGTTAGAAAAATGCACTTTTTGTTGAAGAAAATCAGTGCTCATTTTCAAGAATTTGAAAATGAAAACCGCCAATTTATCAAATACGGTACAAAAAAATATATATCATACACTGCAGAAACTGAAATCTCACTGTTTGTCTTATTTTAAGCGACAATTGTCTTCTTATACTTGATATGAGCCACATTTACTGAACAAGTCCAGAAACATGTCTTATTTCAGGAAATTAGAAGACAAAATCGATTGTAATGAGTCAATAAAATTTGCCAATGGGGTAGGAAAAAAGTTGCTTGTAAAGTTTCTGGAAATAAGAATAATGTATTTATCCAAGAAACTTTTCTCCCGTCCCATTGGTTGATTTTTGTACTTGTTACAAGCAATTCACCCCTAGTTTTTCTCTTAAGTAACCTGAAATAAGACATTTTCCTGGACTGGTCTGGTGAGTTTGGCTCATATCAAGTCTAAATAAAGACATTTGTACTAAAAATAAGACATAAACACTTGATTACGTTTCAGTTTTTTTGCAGTACAGACAAAATTTTTTGTGGATTTTGTTAAAGGGGTTGATAAACAGTTCAGTTCCAAAAAATTAGAGTTTTCTGACTATTTTTCGATGGGTCAGGCTTTTAAGGGTTAATTCTTTTGTGCTGAATCCACTAACTGAAGCCTCATCACAGGCTCATTAACCAGCAGGAAAAATTGACTCACATTTGCATCCTTAATTCTATTTCAGCATCTGTTTCACCATATCTCCTTCTCCTCTGCTATTATTTTGAAAGTCAAGTTATTCCACTTTTGCAGTAATGAGGAAATTCTCTCTGTCTCTTGCTGCAAACATACATCATTTACACTCCTTAATCTCCTCCACCGAGTGTTCCAACATCTCCTGGTCATGCTAATTACAGCTGATACCACCATGGATTCAGGAAAAAATAAAGAGATTATTAAATTAAACTCTTTTTTCCCCTCCCTTCAAATCAGTTTTCCCTCTCCTATTTGTATCAGCATGGGTAATAAGGTGAAGACGTGGATGTATTTGCATTGCTAATTTGTTAGAATAAAATATTAACTGCACCCATACACTGCAAAAACTGACATCTAAGTGTGTTTTTGTCTTATTTAAAGTAAGAATTGTCTTATTATGCTTGATATGAGCCACATTCAACGGACAAGTCCAGGAACGTGTCTTATTTCAAGATATTAAAAGACAAAAATATGGTCTGAATTACCTGCAACAAGTAAAAAAATATTCCAGTGGGGTAAGAAAAATTTACTGGTCAAATCTTTTGTCAAGACAAAAGCACTTCCTAAGATTTCATTTTTTTGCAGTGTAGGCCCAGGCTGACCGTTCAAAGAAAATGAGTTAAGACACTTAAGATCTGGAGTCTGATGGTTTGATGCTGATTCCTGCTTTAAGTCCCTCTGAGGCTGAAATCCTCTCAGAGGAGCCTTCTTTCTCTCCTGAATGGCCCGATGAAGAAGCAGCTCTCAGGTTTAGTCTGAACATTTTTAGCAGACTGTTCAAAGAGGGAAAGAAAAGACTGTCCACTCTCACAAACTAACGCTGAGTAGATAAACATGAAAATGATTTCTGAGAAGCTCTCCTACAATTTGAAAAAGCAAACTATCTGTCGGAGTGTGTGTTCAGCTGTGCTCATTACATAGCAGAGTATTTGTTGATGCACTCCGGATGTTGTCCCGTTGTTGAAAATCCGGCTGTGTGAGAGGAAAAACAGTGTCCATGTGTTTTTCGTGGTTTATTCTTCCCCCAGAGCAGCTTTCCCTGTGTGCCTGCATGAGTCACTGTGAGCTTTATAACAACAGATAGGATACAGAAAAATCAACCTGATTGGCCCGAATCAGTATTCAGTAGGAGTGTAACGGTACACAAAAATTTCGGTTTCGGTACAGTTCTCAGTTTTGAAGCTTCAGTTTGGTACATTTTCAGGACAGCAAGGGACAAAAATGCATTATTATTTTTTTCTTTCCACTCTTGTGTTTCGCTGTAAAACCAAAACATTCCCATACAAGAGACGTTAAAGATAGCTGGGGATCTTCCAGTTCGAGCTGATGATTTGTTGTGGCTGCCATGCTGCGTGCCGTCTGTTGTGTGCTCCTGATATGTAGATCGTGTGGGAACACATATTAAAACACTTTTGTTCCTTGTGTACCGTATTTTCCAGAGTAGAAGTCAAAAAATGTGTCATGAAGGGGAAAAAAAACATATAAGTCGCCCTGGATTATAAAGAGAATTGCAGAGAATCATTTACGTATAACTTTGATAAGGAAGTATTTGAATATCAGTATCAGGAGGTTTAAATGTTTTTCCTAAAGCGCCTCCTATATGTGACCAGAGTTCTGTTTCAGTTTCTCTTCTCAACATGTGGCTTCATGGTTTAGCGCCAAAGTACATCTCTGACATGTTTGAGCCATATGAACCAACTCGGACTCTGAGAACCTCAGGGAGGGGTCTCCTTCTGGTGCCCAGAGTCAGGACTAAACACGGTGAGGCTGCGTTTCAGTTTTATGCTCCTAAAATCTGGAACAGTCTTCCAGTAGATGTGAGAGAGGCCTCAACTCTGACGATGTTCAAATCCAGGCTGAAAACAGTTCTGTTTAGCTTTGTTTACAACTGAAAATATTTTATCTGCACTCCTCATTTTTAATTTAATCATTTTAAATGTTTTATTTCATTTTTAATTCTATTTCATTTTTATTCTAATCTTGTGATTTTATGTTGCTGTAACGCACTTTGAGTTGCCTTGTGTATGAATTGTGCTCTACAAATAAACTTGCCTTGCCTTGGCTCCTCTCACTCGACATGCTCATGCCCATCCTGCCGCTCCTCCTCCTCCGCCTCTGCTCTACTGTGAGTGTTGCCGGTGTGGTGCGAGCTTAAATGAGCTCCATCCAATAAACTTCCTCACTTTTAAAAAGTTTTGAATCTAGTTTGTGACTCAAATCACGAAAAACTGTCAACAACAGAAGATGTGAGTGATCAGGCGCTAAACACCGTGGGCTGTCCAAACCGGTGATGCAGAGCCTTCGTCAGCGCGCAGAGCTGTTGGAGCCACAGAGATATTTCCTCATGTATGAATAAGTGAGTGGTCCGAGTATGTGTACCGTTACACCCCAAGTATTCAGACTGCATTCACTTCTGCACAAACTGCCCTGAAAATAAGTTTTCAGCTGCTTAAACTTATGAAGATGGATTTAGAAGAGGGCACGACTTTTTACTTCATTGTGCTTCTGTTCACATTCACATTCAAATTCTTGAATATGGATTCCATTTAGCGGATTTATTGAAAAATAAAACTCTTCTAAATATAGTTTTTTGCAGCTCTGTGGCTCATGCACTCTCGGCTCTGTGTTTGAGTGTCTTCAGACAGAATGCACAGAGAATTTTGGATGTGATACATTAGCATACAATATAAATGGGAAGAAGCAATTAGATGCCAAGTCACCCAGGGCAGTGTGAGGTGGAGAGGAATATGAATCTGTGAACCTTTGGAAAATGTAATCCGAATCTGAGAGAAATGGGGGGAAAGTTAAAGAGAAGAACCACAGCTGGTGCATTCAAATCAGTTTAGGGTTTAGTTTTTCTAACTCCCAAGATTATATCCCTTTGATGTTTTAAAATATTGGAGTTCTGGTGACTGGACAGCTTTGGATAGGCTGCAGCTTTTCTGTAGATTTGGTCAAACCTAACAGATAGCTCATCTGTTCACGCCGTGGAGAAATAAATGCTTCAAAACTAGATTTAAATCCACTTAGACTCTCATTAACAACCATTCATGACCAAAGAGACTCTCTTCATCACACCTCTTATAGAGCTCATTTCATCTGAACCATACTTCCAGTAGTTAGCTAATGACAAAGTTGTCCACAGCTAATGAAATTCCCCTCCTCCTGTCTCTCTGCCAAAACTTCCAGCAGGCTTGAGTCCATCCATCAGACGGAGCCTCATCAGAGCAGACAAATCAGAAAGAATGTGCTCGGATAAATGTTCCTCACACGTCTGGTATTAACCGAGTGCATCCATTACTCCTGATGCAGAAAGTGAGGCTGATTGAACTCCAGCACCTCTGGGACGAAGGGAGGGTGTTCTGAATACTATAGGTAGCTAATGATCACGATGACTGCAGTGGGATGATGGGAAATGAAGGTGAGTTTGTAGGTTTTTCCTCATGGGTGTTAATTAGAGGTCAAAGTTTGTTTTTATTCTCACATATACTTAAAATGTGAGGGATGGTGTTTGTACATGAGGGGACAGAGCTGGAAACTTCTCGGCAGAAAGGCTTCAATGTGAAGTCAGTGAGATTAAATGTTAAAGAGGAAGAAGACAACTGGATGGAGGAAACGGACTCCTCCTCACAGGAGATGCTCTCAGCTGGAGAAGCTTCACTCCAGAAACACGATATGAGATATGTTACAAAGCAGCAGACCAGCAACTCCCATGATATGGTGATGAAAAACCTGAAAAATTATCCATTTTTTTTTTCAAACTCTGTAGCTCTGCCTCTGCAAAATAAAAAAGGAACTCTGAAAACTCAGCAAGCGTCTTTGTCTTATTTTTAGTAGAAAATGTCTTTATAGACTCAGTATGAGCCACATTCACCAGTCCAGTCCAGAAACATGTTTTTTTTTCAAGTTATTTTTAGACAAAATTGAGGTCTAAATTGCTTGTAACAAGTAAAATAAAATCTACCAATTGGATTAGAGGAAGTTTCTTGTTTTAAGACATTATTCTAATTTCAAGAAAATTGACAAGATTTTTTTTCTTACCTTACTGGCAGATATTTTTCCACTTTTTACATGCAATTTAGACCTCATTTTTGTCTTTTAATATCTTGACATAAGACGTGTTTCTGGACTTATCAGTTTAATGTGGCTGATATCAAGCGTTAAAAGACGCTTTGTACTAAAGATAAGACAAAAACACTTGGATTTCAGTTTTTCCAATGTTTTGAGACTTCCTTCAGAGTTACATAGTTGCTCGACGTGATTAAAAAACACAAGCTGGACTCTGACTTTTATCAAAAGCTCCATCTCTGCAGGGGACTCTCTGTCATGTAATCAGATGCTTAGAAACCCACTGGGGGCTTGTGAGGTGCAAAAACATGAACTCATAGTTGATGCACTTCCGTGCCCTCCCTCTTCCCAAGTAATACTACTACCCACTACTTCCACTCATCCGCTATTTAAAGCCTAAAATATGCAAATTACAACCCAGCTTTAAAACCACCAGGTTCCCCCTTCAAGTGCAGATTCACCCCTTAAAAAAGAAAATGATTTGACATTTGGAGGCAGAATCTTGGATGCACAATCATGCTCTTGAGAGAATGAGGGCTGTGGGTGTTGCAAACTTCTGCAATAGGACTGATACCACTGCTATTCTTACACATAAAGCAACACTGAAACGCCATGCTGTGCAGTTTTTGGAACTGTATCTTGCTTTATATCACTTTTTTTTCTTCTTGCCAGCTTGAGTTTTATTTTAGCCCAAAAGTGAGAGAAGCTTGTTTGGACGCTGTTCTGATACCTGCAGAAAACTCAAGCAGCAGCACAGACAGACAGTATTATGTATGCTGCTGCTTCTCAGAGTTTCTTTTCAGTACCACACTGTAACACCTGCCGGGTGTTGGGTGACCTGATACCGGCAGTAACATGCAGATGCATGCCAAGAGAGAAAGAAGGCAGAGAACCAAAAATAATAATAAAAAAATGTGGAAAAAAAAGTGGAAGAGTTGGAAAAAATCTGCCTCAAAGATATCATCCTTGCAGAATGACCCTACTTTATGTTTGTCATATTATTATAGATTGATGGGGCTTGTCTCACCCTGACATGGATAAAATGACACTTAACTGTCCCCAAGGTAAACAGGCACACATAGCTGTACTGCTTTGGGGTTTACTTTATTACACACGCTTTGGAAGACAGTTTATTTACAGTGTGTGTAGGATCAGTTTAATGTGTGTGCCGAATATAGACCAACATGCCAAACATTTCCCCGTGTAATCCAAGTCTTCTACGAGGCATCACGCGCCGTAAACCGCCCGCCACAGGAGATATCGGAGAAGACTGTTAGTCTGGATTGTTTCCTTGCTACAATTAGCGTGCATGTATTCAGTAATACCCCCAAGGAGATATTTCCACGGCGTTCTGAGGCCTGTTTTTGGTGAAAGCAATGTCAAGCGTAATGAGAGGATCTGACAGAAGCAGGGATAGAGGGAAAACGCGTGCACCTTGAGACGTTTCTCTGGATTCGTGACTTTGTCTTTGTTATACGTTGTTCCCTGAGTATTCCCCTCAGCTCTGGCTGCCTGGAACAACTCCCCTGGAGACGGTGAAGCGTGGAGCTGGAAGTAAGGAGGGAAAACTTCTGTAGGTCATTCAGGGCAAACACACACAGAGGCAGGCACGCACACACCTACAGGACAGATCAAAATAAAAGTTCTGCTGTTAGACAGGCAAGGGAGGAAGCTCCTGGGAGAAAACACACACATGTAAAGACACATTCCCACCTTTGCTGCGACAATGTTCCTGTTGACTTTTTCATCATTTCTCAGTCAAGCATGAAAAGCAGCCAGCTTGTCTCCACTCTGCATCAACATCATTCCTCACATTATGCAAATCCAGCTAAGATCAGGAAGAAGAATAGAAGAGGTCCTTCAGTCCACCCTGTGACAATAGTGGTGGTGATGATAATGAGGGTGATGGCAGCTTAAGTCCAGTATGCTGGTGTGCGTCACCATGGTTACTTGTTGCTGGAGGGTAACAGCTGGAGGTGTATGAAGAGAGGGGAAGTTAAAGAGAGGGGAACGGTACATATACAGAAAACCTTAACACCCACTCAGACCAGTGTCTAGAGTGGTTATAGCTCAAGTTCAGAGAGAAATGGATCCAGTAAAGCACATTAAACCCATCAAACTCCACCTTAGGAATGTTGTTTTTCTGACGTCTTCAAAGCATCAGAATAATAACTGCCCATTATTCAAACAGGTGTTATAACACATACTGCTGAACAGATGGCAGTCAATGCAAGAAGACCAGTTTTTTATCGTTAAAATAACAGAAAACAGAAACATCTGAATTTTTCAACTTGAGGTCAGAAGATTGAAAATATAACTGGAGAACGTCAACAATCTTTAAAGACCCTCTGAGGATTTTATGAGCGATCTTGAACTGGTCTTGCTTTTATATATTTACTTGTTAATAATCCACGATATAAAAATGAGATTATCAGCATC
This sequence comes from Labroides dimidiatus, assembly GCA_030710495.1. Lineage (NCBI taxonomy): Eukaryota > Metazoa > Chordata > Actinopteri > Labriformes > Labridae > Labroides > Labroides dimidiatus. The sequence continues at coordinate 7,942,811 of CM061146.1, read as the reverse complement.
ATTTTTGCTAAATGCTATTTCTCAGTGTCTGTGGTCAGGTCAGACTTTCATTCACAATTCATTTACAAAGACTGAAAGTCTCTTTGACAAAACTACGGCAACAGACAAAGTTTTACAGTCAGAAGGTTAGGGCTGGGTATCAGTCAAAAATTTTCGATTCCTGTACTGATACCGATACCTTCACTTCGATACCGGTTCCTGGTCGATACTTTTTGCGATACCAATTTTTATATCAATTCTAACAAAAAGAAAATTACATTACATGTTTTGGTAAAAATCATTTTACCAGAGTTTTACTTTTCATCTAATTTTTTTTACTCTGAGCAGTTTTCTTACATAAAAAAATAAACAAGTAATCTAGGGCTGCAACTAACGATTATTTTTATAATTGATTAATCTATCGATTATTCTCTCGATTAATCGAGTAGTTGTTTGGGCCCCTCAAATGTCGGAAATGGTGAAAAATGTTCTCGGAGTCCAAGTGAAGATGAAATTAGAGAATTTGGACTTCTTGTCTTAAATCATTACTTAAACCGATTAATCGATTATCAAAATAGTTGACGGTTAATTTAGTAATCGATTAATAATTGATTATTTGATTAATTGTTGCAGCTCTAAAGTAATTTCCTCTGCAAAAGAACAGTTGCAAACAAGTGACAGAGGTCAGACACAGGGTACACAGTAAATGTGTTTGTAACTGTAAATGAACTTTCTTCTGTTTGGTCTTTTTTTATGTTGAAATAAAAACTGTTATGTAAAAACTTTATCTGAACAAAAACATGTTTTATCTGATTACTCCATTAGTCCATGGAATTTTTAGTAGAATACTCAAATATCAAAATATTTGACAGCTCTTAGTTATCAGCATGAAATAATGAACTGCAGATTGAACCTTGAGACAAAAGCATAAAGTAAGATAAGCAAGTCTGTGAACTTGTTCATCCTGTTCATCCTGAAACCAACTCTCATTAAGTCGTATTAGCAGTCCTGTCATGTGTGACCCACCAGCGGTTTGGCCCCTGCCCCCGTGAGGGCCTGACGCTCAGAGTTTGACCAGCTCTGCTTCAGATAATGAGTGTTTAGTCAGCAATGATTAACATTAATGTTTCATAACCATCAGTCTTTCTGTGTCAGGTTGTGAATCAGTGTTCCTCTTAATCTTCACACTTCATTGAGTAATTTGAGTCACGTTAAGTCACCGTGAGGTTTTATGTTTCCCCAAATTCAAAGAAAATTAATCTCATTACGCTGACTTGTAAAGCGTTTCACACGATACAGTCATTCAGCAGCCTCCTGCTGCGTTGAAAGGAGAAAAATCAAAGGTAAGTCAGCTTTTGAGGCGTATCAAAGGACATAAAAGCTTTCCCTGATGAACAATCAATCTGAATCTCTTTCCTCACTTAATATTTTGTTTCACTGAAGAATAAAGTCTCAGTTTCTTTGACCTGAGCTTACGCCTCTCTCTGGCTAATCAAAAGTGATGTTGGAGTATTAAATTAAGGTGCAGCTCTGAAGCTGGATCCGGCTGATGTGTAGCTGCAGGCGGGGCATCGGCCCGCGAGCTCTGCGAAGAGAAATCCAGAAAAGGCTGTCAGCTTTTATAACGTTTTCCCCGGGGAAACTGAGACTTTGAAAGGCACTCCAATTACAGTAACTTTGCCTCGCAAAGCAAAGCCTGTATCGGTGCGTACAGCCTGCCAGCACGCCCTGTTTTATCTTCCATATGGGTTCAAATGAGCTGTCGGAGCACGCTTTCACCTGTGTGAGAGCATGCATGAATGAAACCGTGTGTGTTGAGAGTGAGAAAGAGGCCCGGGGCTAAGTTTGGTGGTGTGTTTGCAGATAGGGAGTGTTTCAGGGCATTCGTCTGAAACTTCTCTCAGATCTGGATGCAGAAAAGATGATAAAGAGGTTGGGGCAGGCTTTGTATGAAAGAGAGTCTGACACAGACAGGAAAACAGGAATAACTTCCTCTTTATGAAAAAGTCACAGCTTGAAGTCGTTCCAGGTGTTTGTTGAGCAGCTCTTAGTGTCTGAGCTCTTTGAGCCCTGCATGAGAAACAGTCCACAAGCGCAAGCAGTAGTATATATTAGGGCTGCAACTAACGATTATTTTCATAATTGATTAATCTATCGATTATTCCCTCAATTAATCGAGTTATTGTTTGGTCCATAAAATGTCAGAAAATAGTGGAAAATTTCCAAGATGACATCATCAAATGTCTTGTTTGCAAACCAAAGATATTCAGGACTGTCATAAAGAAGCAAAGAAATCAGGAAATATTCATATTTATGAAGCTGAAGTTAGAGAATTTTGACATCTTTTTCCTTAAAAATTACTTAAATCGATTAATCGATAATCAAAACAGTTGAGATTAGTTTAGTAGCCGATTAATTGTTGCAGCTCTAGTATATATATTCTTACTGTTTATTTGAAACTAAAGGTGATCCAAAGAAATGTAGCCCACTGACTGATGGAAGTATTGTTATTTTGCAATTTTAGCACTGTGGCTACGGATGCAACGCTGTATATAAATATTCAGGCAAAAAGCTGATCACTTAATACAAACCCATAAGTAGTTTGCAAGTCAATATCCGATTGGTTTCACAAAAGTTTCAATAATCAACAACCTGTCAGCTATCAGTACTGCCAATTGTTGCTGCTCCTGAAGAAATACAACATGATTAGGGGCGTCCTGATCCAATATTGATATCGGTCTGATATCTAAAAAAAAAAAGTATCAGGTTATATTGGTAGTTTGGTAGGTAAGTGACTTTATTTCTACCTGTAGGTAGGTTTGTGTCACAGCAAGATGATGGCATCCACTTTGACATTTAGTTGCCAAACAAACATAAACACAAGACCCATATGAAAACAGTCAGAACTGACACACTATTAGGACACTAAAAGATGATTAAAAGGAACTCTGCTTCCACCAACCATAATTAAAATGAGAGCGAATATCATTTACAAGATGCATCGATAAAATAGATGAATAAAAAGTACCATAGAAAAATAAAACCATGTAAAAACTCAAGGTAGAAGCAATAATACAAAGAAAAAAAGATGAAAGCCATGATAAGACCAGATAATTAATCCACTGTGCCTGTTTGGTGTACAGGGATGCTTGATGAGGCTGTGACTCACCAATCAGCCGTCTGAAGCATTTAACTATTTGGTTCTAGAAATTTCTGCCTCTTAAAGATGCGGTACCGAACCATGACACCAAAGAAAAGGTCAAGATGGACTAAATAAAAGCACAATAAAATAAGGTCATGATGGTTTGGTCAATATGAAAGAACGTGAGTTTCCTTAAACAATCTAAGCACTGCTGACCCTTTTTGCACACTGCTTCACATTTGGCCTTAAAGTATAGTTAATTGTCAATGGTTTATTGATTTTTCCTCCAAAATCAATGAGCATATCTTTGGCCTGCATCGAAAATCTTTGATATTAGCACTCAGATAAAGGCGGTCCATTTCAGCACTTCTATCCAGCAGCGCCCGGATCCAGCATCCAGAGCCCACGTGATCATAACAACAGCATATGCTAAGGTGCTAGCAAAGTAGCAAGGAGTAGGAGTGATGTTGGCTGTGTGGCAGTATTTTTCGTTAAAGTCTGAAAAAGATGTTGCTGCTGAGTGCAAAACTAGTCATGCACAAGTTTCCCGTGGTGGCACAGAATGGAGGAAGTTTGTTTTTTGTTATTTTTTAGTAGAGTGATAGTGATTAGTTAGAGTAGGGAACAGGTTGAGAGTGGGGAGTGACATGCGGGAAAGTAGCCACGGATTGGACTTAAACCCGGGCTGCCCACTCAAAGGCTTTTGCCATATGGAGCATTACCTTAACCACTAGGCCATCTGCACTTTGGAGAAAAGTAAGTTTAATACATTTAAACTTAAACAAAATCCCCAAGAAGACCTACAGATAGAGCTGAACATCACACCATTCGTGCTGATATCATATTGGATCAATATCTGTATCAGCCAGTACTCAAGGCTGCAATATCGGTATCATATCGGAAATGAAAAGGTTGAATTGGGACATCCCTTAACATGATGAATATTTTTGTCAAAGACAACTGACTAAAATACAGTCAGCTGAGATGAGCAGTAAAGGATCAAAACAGATGAATTTGTCCTCCTCTCAGAGGCTAAACAGATTGGGATGTTGTTTGTCACCTGTGGACCTCTTCCAGATGAAATCAGGAAGTGTTCATGAGTGCAATAAATGTTGGAAAGTAGCTTGTCGTACTCAAAAGGCCGTCGCTCGATATTGACAGATCTGAGCAAGCAGCTGCTGATACATCATGAAGCCATGTGTTGGTGTGTTAAGCCAGCTGGGCAGAATTCAGGCTTCCTCGCTGGCAGTCATCTCCTGCTGCTTTAAGCCAAGAGCTCAGGATTTTTCAAGTTCTTCCAACTTACCCCCCCTGAAGTCAAAATAAATATCCAGAGGGAAACAAGCTGCCACTCAGCCTCTGCGTTGTGTTTCCTCTGCTGCTTCCTTACTGTGGTGTGCTGAGCTCGCATGAGTCCAGGTGGAACAACATCACAGCATTCAGAACTGCCGTTGTTGGACTGTCGGCATTCACGGCTGCTCAGTGGGAGTGGAGGTGCCATTTAGCCTTTTTTTTCCCTCACCTGGGCATGTGCACAAAATGCCAGGGCCAACGGTTAAAGCCTGGTTTGACTTTGTTGAAGAATTCAGGTGGATAAAATGTGATGTTACACCAGTTTAAATGTCAGCCGTTAAATTGATGGTGATCAACATGATTGGAACAAACATGACAGCTGGATGCAGACCTGTGATCCCAACCTAATGTCCTATTATCACAGCATCAAGGTATGTCTGATGTCACAGCATGAGAGCAAATTTATCTTCTCCTTGTGATGAAACAGGAGATGAGATATTTTAAACTCTGAACCCCTCTTGGAAAAAAAAGAATAAGCCTCCCTCCCACCCTCTGTGGATCAGCAGGATGGTAATTTTGCAGCATTAAAGGAAATTTTAATTAGCGTAAAGCTGCTTTAACATCACTCTCTTAATGTTGGCCTTTCCTTTATCAGGAGAAACCTTGATGGAGACATTGACGATGCTCTTTGCTAACAGAAGAATAGACCTCTGATTAAAGACAGAATGAATGCATTTCATCAGACTCGGCTGTAAGCCTAAGGATGTTTTTTTTTCTGTTTAACTAAGAGCTATGAATCTTCTCTCTGTCCACGCTTGGGTTGACTTTCATTTTCAACATTGAACTATTGCCCATTAAATATTCTGTGCTTGATATTTCTTACATATGAAGCAAGGTTGTTCAGGAAGAGGCCTCTGGCTTTACTCTGCTTTCTTTTCATTTCTAAGCCGAAACACCGATGGATCTCTGTCGTCTCAATGTTTTAGACAGGTGACCTGTCTGGTGTAAAATCAATGACCGGGGACGGCTTTCCTACTAGGTTACTGTCAGAGGAGCAGGTTATGGAGGGCTTTGAATGTCAGCAGAAGGACTTTAAAAGTTATGTAGGATGGGGGTTGGAGCAGGACTGGCTGAGTAGATGAGCAGCTGGTTTCTGAATGTACTGGAGTCTGTTGAGAACTTTTGGTGACTACTGCAGTAGTCGATTCTGGAAATGACAACAAAAATCCATCTGCAGTGCAAAGAAGCAGGATCAAAACCAGCACTGGCGGAATATCCTCCATGCTAACAGGCTAACTGTGGTGCTGGCCTGATTTGAATAATCTACCAGGGGTCTTTGGCCTGTGGTGGAAACAAACAATGGGCCACAGGAACCATATAGTTGCTGCAAATGTTTTACCAGGAACTAAAAGTTCCTGCACCTTCTGGTGGTGGAAAACAACTTAAGAATTTATGTAATGTATCTTCATCATAAAGATGTTTAGACTTGTTCTTCTTGACTTTGAGAATGTTGAATGAATAAGTTTGTCTACACGGCTCATCATGTATGTGGGATGTTTTGCACTTTGTTTTGCACACAGTTCCTCCCTGTGTTGAGGCAAACGTGTGATTTCGAGCTCCAATGACAGCTCATAGCCTTGAAAACTGTGTTGTTGTGTGATTGAAAATAAGTATCAAAGCAAAGGTCAAAGAGATAGTGAGATACCAACCCAGGAAGGCAGATTCTATGAGAATTCCTCCAACTCTGCTCAAAATGGCTACAAGTGAAGCTAAGAGCTTCCCCTCTCTGAATGTCTCTGACGTGTGGAAACCATGCTGAGACAGGTTTTATATCTTTAGATCTCAGCCCCAGCTCCACACTAAGTCTCTCTGAGGTGTGTGTCTGGCTGCTGTTAATGTTCCCCTGTGCCTGGGATTGTTAAAAGGAAATATCCTGTATTACCGTATCGATGACCCCACTTTTTCGCATTATTTTTTATGAAAATACTTTGTCCTGTATTCGGGTCAATACGGTAAATGCTTTTTTGAGATCTTGCAGAATTCTTAGGATAAATCTTAGAAAAATTACCACGTCTTAAGGGGCTTTCTTAAAGCTCCAGGACCATTGAACCTTTTCTTATTTATGAATGCTTTCAGTTCCCTCAGTGGGCTTAAGTACATTAATATTCCTACAAAAAACATTGAGTGTGAGCAGACCTGATTAGTTTAGGTGAAAATGAGACTAAAGAGGTATTATTCTGTATGCACTCTCTTTTATACTGAAGTTTACATCTGAAGAAGAGCATGTTTAAAAAAATAAAAAAAATATATCATTTCCCATCCTGCTTCCTTTTCTACTCGCCACCAGCTTCCCATCTCTCCCCCTCTGGACTCTTTCTATTCAGAAACACCTCGCCTCATATTTCTCGTCTTTTATTTCTTGCTGTCATTTCTTTTTTTTTTTTTTTCGTTACAAAGATTTCCTCCTTGCCCCAAATCCATCTGAATACTCCAGCAGGTGCTGAAAGGGGAAATCCAATTTTGGCGACCAAGCTATGGAACAAAAAAGGACATTTGCATGGAGTGAAGGGAAATGGCACGCTGTGTGTGTGTGTGTGTGTGTGTGTGTGTGTGTGTATGTGTGTGTGTGTGTGTGTGTGTGTGTGTGTGTGTGTGTGTGTGTGTGTGTGTGTGTGTGTGTGTGTTTGTGTGTGTGTTTGGAGATGAGGCAGAGAATTCCCCTGATTGCTTTAGTGATCTGGTTATTGAATAGATGCCGTTGTGGAATATAAATGAAGTACTTGCAGAAATTGCTCTGAAAAAAGAAACTGGTAACATAAAGGAGTGAAAAGACAAAATAATTCAATGGCATGGAGCTGAGGCTGGAATAACGGTCTCAATATGACATGAGTGAACAGTTTTGTGTTTTTTTCTAAGGACCCTCAAGTACGGTAATATCTGCTTCCTAAATTGAAATATTTATGAAGGTACGTTGAGGTGCGTTAAGTCAGGTCTGAAAGCATTTTAAAAGGTGAGTTGTTGGCTAAACACTGAAGGGATTCAGGTGAAAACCTGCAAAAAAAAGATATTGATGCCGCTAAAGCATTCAAACTGTACAGAACCACTGAAACCTGAAATAAAAACATGTCCTCATCTCAGTCCTTACTTACCGTCTGACTCAGAGGTGAGGATTGTAAAACACTGCCACCTTTTCATCAACTCTGGAAATATGGCTTCATTTGACCCTAGGACGAGTGTGGCTGCGACTATTCACAAGCTCTTCATACTCATCATACTTCAGATCCAGGTTGTATCACACACATCAGAAGAATCTTCACAGATTATTTCTCTTAAACCAGAAACACAAACACACACACTACAAGATTTGAAAATAATGACCAGCACACACTACAAGATTTCATCCAGATTATCAAGACCAGAGAGAGCGACACACCATGTGATCTACGTCATCTCATGAGAAAGCAAATGTAAACAAAAGCACAAAAAATGGAGACGAGTGCGATGCTGCTGGCTGCAAACTTTCCCTGAACTGTACGATACAATGAATGAAGGCGTCATCTAGTGACAACATTTAATAGAAGACAAAAAAAGTAAACATCTGACTGAAGACGTAGTCGGAGACATGGTTTGTATCTGAAATCTCTCACTCCTTCCAACATTTCATACAACATTTTGTCTCTGATAACTTCTGACTATTTCCAGTCCCTCATAGGCAGCTCTCTGATTGGTTATTGTCATCCTCAGTGAAAAAGACTTGCGTAACCGTTCCGATAAATATCAAACATGATTTAAAGTTATCAGGATGGCTCCAATGAGTCTTGTGAGCCAACTGTGGGACTTAAGAGTGATCCATCACCTGCTCACACTAGAAGATAGTCTGGGCCAAACATTGGGGCCGATCTTGGTCCCAGACCAAATTCCTTCGCTGATCGTCAGGAGGCCTGAATCAGGGTCAGAGCGGTCTGAGAATCCTGCAGTGTGAGCCAGGCTTTAGTTCGCTCTCTAAGGTCTTCACGGACAGTAGTGGACTTCTTCTGAGGAAATAAACCTTTTACTACATGTTCTCCACCTTGTTTCTGGCACATCTCTGTCGGATAAACTCTCGATGACCCCAATTCTCCAGCTCCAAAAGAATTAATCTTCTTCTATCTTTTATCGACTTATTTTGAGACACAACACTTGAGACGCTCAGAAACATTGTGCGACAACAAGCAACAGATGAATCAGAAATTGTCTTCATTTGAGTTCTGTTTATTTTCTTTTTTTGATGCATTGAGAGCTGAACCAACGTCTCTCTGTCTTCCTCCCCACCTCTGACTCTCCTCCCTCCTCCTCTCCCTGCCGGGACAGCAGCAGCACAGCTGATAAGGTTGTCGAACATGCAGCCTCTGGCCATAGCTCAGCACAGCTCCTGTAATCACACAGGTCCTTCTCACTGCACTGTGAGGATGAAGGCAAATAAAGGCTGCTGAGGCTTCTCATTACAGCACTACCATGAGATAAGATAGCAAAGCAGAACAGAGGAACTCTTCTGCTTCTCTTACACTGAATGTAATATCAGCCGCAAAGCAGAGGAGAAATACTGGATACGTGTGTCTGTGTGTCGGTGTTTGTTCCTTCCTCCTCTCTTGCCAGGTTGTTTCAGGCTTTGTTTGGGTTTTGGTGGAATAATCTCAAAGGAAATGGACCAACTGCTGGGAAAAGTCTATCCTGGAGCACAGTTCCTGTTCCTGTGTGCAAATATCGGTTTGTTTTTGTTCTGTGCGACTTTTGTCTTTAAGAATCTTTTAGTCTCAGTCATAAAGGTGAATGTGTAAAGCCCGAGTTCCTGTTTGTGGTAATTTTCAATGCACATAAAAAAAACCCTCACATTGGTTATTTTCCCATCTATAAAAGTGATATCCACATCCATTACAGTTTTATTACTGGTAGTGATATTGTATTTTTCTACACCTGTAACAGCAATCCAATATTGTCTGGACCATTGCAGTCTGTGCCCTTCTATTATTTCGCCTGTGTGTCTCTACTTTAATGCACACGCCTGCGAGCATCTATGATTATGTTGCTTATGTACCGTACCGTGTTTCTTTACTGCAGGGGAGTGTGCCTGGCTCTGATAAGTAAGCCTGTGGCGGTCCAAGACAATAAAAAGACCATTTCCTTGAATCTGCAGGGAGCAGGAATGCTGCGGTCATCAGTCTGATGCCAACATTACAGTTTGCCTGTAAAGAGGAGCCTTTACAGGCCGAAGCAAAGGCCGACCTTTGTGATTGTTTCTGTTAGCCGTGGATGATGGAGAAGAAAAAAATGGTGTGCAGACTCCGGAAGAGATTATATAGGAGGAAAAGTCTGCTTCACTCTCTTATCCAAAGTGGACTACATTAGCCTGATTGGATCATGTTTCAAGTAAAACAGTCCCAGCGGGATTGAAACTTTGGACTCAGTAGCTTAGAAAACATATCAGAACAGACACATGTACAGTATGTTGAAAGACTGCTTTTCGGCCGCGTAAATCTTAACTGGGTTTGTGGAATTTGGCAGCGTTGTGCCATAACCGAGGATTAGGGCCACATAAAGAAAAAACTAAAAGGAAATTTCTGAGATTAATCTCACAAATTTACACGAATAAAGTTGTAAATTTGATTCATCATTCATTCATCTTCTACACCGCTTATCCTATTCAGGGTCGCGGGTGGCTGGAGCCTATCCCAGCTGGCTTAGAGCAAGAGGCGGGGTACACCCTGGACTGGTCGCCAGTCAATCACAGGGCTAATTTGTAAATTTACGAAATCTCATAAATTTACACAAATTAAGTAATTATTTTGGTCTACAGCTATGCTATCGGAAGAGCAGCAGGCGCCCGTAATGAGGATCATGGAGCATCTTGTGGTGTTCTACTTTAGTACAGGTTACACAAATAAAAAAATACTTAATCGTTTTGGCACATCAGCATCACATTGTTCTAAGTATCTTAACAAGATACTCAAGATTTTTCCTGTAAATTTGACTGTATTCTTGCAAAATTATGACTGTCCTCATAAATTTGTGAGATTTTTCTTGTAAATTTATAAATTTATTCCTACAAATTTATGAGATTTTTCTGATAAATTTATGACTTTTTTTTGTTAATTTATGATATTAATCTCACAAATTAACTTTCTTTTTTCTTTAAAGTTTTTTTTCCCCTAATACTCTACCATAAAGGATGCACCCCCCCCCCCCCTCAGATAATTAAATTAAATTAAATTAAATAAATAAATAAATGTATTAATTAAATAAATAGATAAATAGAAAAAAAATAAAATAAAACTGAGAAGGCATAGACCAATTTTTTTGGTACCCTTCTAAAATTTTGACAATGGAACGCAAATTATCACACACATCGTAACTTCTGATCTAAACTCTGCAGTAATTTCATCGTGTTGGTGTGGGAATATCTTCAGTCACTGTGACAATTAGTGTTACTTCCAGGTCTCAGCCAACAGGCGCACATGAGACGTAACCACACTGCTGCTGGAGGCTGTAAATGTACTCTACCTGCAAACTCTGAGTCAGGAGGTTAAACTGTTTTTTGTTTTTTTGTTTTTAGAGCAGACTCACCAGTCACTTTCACTTCAGTATTTTTAGAAGACTCATTAGAATTCTGGCTACAGCTCTGCACAGTAGAGACAAGGTGTTCCTCTGCTTTCAGAGGTTTAATCTTTTACTGTGATTATAAAGTTGTGTGTTGAAGTCTCCTTTCAGGTGTGAAAGCTTTATTTACCTTAGGCCAGGGGGGCTTTTACACTGTCTAATCTCTTCATTAAGCCGCCGTGAGTCAGCCTCAGGGTACTCTTCAGAGCGCCCTTGTTGGCAGGTTCATCTGTTTGTAATCTCAGACTAATAGCTCCTCTTGTAATTCTTGATATTTCCTGTAAACTTAGCTTTTTGTCAGTGAAGGAGGACTCTTCCTCAAAAGCCAAGTGATTCTGCTAATCCTGTGTTAATTGGCCGTGTTGAGCACAGCCCACTTTTTCTAATTATGTTGTAGATAACTTGTGACACATTTTATTTGATCCAATTTGAGTCTGCATTAAATATGAACTCAGTTAAAGACAGCTTTTAAAGTTCCCTTTACTGATATCACACCCTGAGGTGTAATTGACGTGTACAAATAGGAGGTTTGCCTTCGGTGGCTGTCAGATTCATAGTGGGCGACTTCATTAAAGTGCCAATTAAAGCTGTGAGAGCTGATAATCCCTTACTGTTTGTCTTCTGAAGGGCTTTATCATGACAGCCAGTAGCTGCTCAGCCCACGCTCTAATTTAATTCCAGCCAAGATCCCCTCGTCAGCAGCAAAAGCTCCTCCTGTAATTGGTTGTCTGTTAGTGTTGCTGTTTCCACCTCCTCTCTGTGATTCTGTGTTTCTACATGAGCAGATTTTGTGCCTCACACTGAGGTGAAGAGATTAGAGCTGCATTGGGTTCCTTGGAAGATTTTCCAGTGTTGTTTGTGTTTGCTCCGATCTTTTTGAGAAGAGATGTTTAGAGATTTAACTTTGGCTCTTTTCTGTCTTGAGGTTTCCTTTCCAGTGTGGTACAATGAGTGGAAACCTTTTCATTAAAGAGGAACAAGTGCGTCAGCAGTGTTGTTTTCAGGAGTTTCTTACTTGCTGTAAGTCTGCCAACGCCAAAAGTAATACCATTACATCGCCTTTACATTTAAAAGAGCACCCTGAAACTGAGAAAGTGGCATAGGAGCTGGTGCCAGGTAGGCCGGTCTAAGTATTTGAGAAACCGCTGATCTACGGGGAATTTTCATGGGTCATGGTATTAGGGTTTACGTAAAATGGTCTGAAAAAGACAGAAAACATCCAGTGAGCAGCAGTTCTCCAGGACTAAACGCCGCTGATTAAATATTAATCAGAGAGTTTCATGTTAATATACTGTGAAAATACTCAGCCTTGGGTGTTTATGTCAAACCTGCCTACGTTTGAACCACATAATCAACATCTTTTGACACACACTTTAACTTTAAGAGGGAAAGTCTGTTTGGTTTGGGAAAATATTTTGACAACATTGAGACAAAACTTGATTCATGTAATTTTTGCATCACTGGAAGTATTTTTTTTTTAATTAAATTAGCAAATTGAGTGTTTTAGGAAAAGATCAGGGATTTTATTTTTAGGCCATATCGCCCAGCCCAAGTTACAATTCACATGGGCTCACCAAAACTGGACCATAGAAGATTGAAAAACGTTGCCTGTTCTGATGAGTCTGGATTACTGCTCCAGATTCAGATGATTGGCTCAGAGTTTGGAGTAAACAACATGAAAGCAGAGATCCATCCTGGTGTAATGGTTTTGGGGAGATTTACTTGACACATTGGGCCCTTTAGTACCAACTGAACCTCGTTTAAAGTCCACAGCCTACCTGAGTGTTGCTGACCACGTCCATCCCCTTTATGAGCACAGTGTACCCATCTTCTGATGGAGACCTCCAGCAGGATAGCGCTCCTCATCACAAAACTCAAATCATCTTAAACTGGTTTCTTGAACATGACAATGAGTTCACTGGACTCCAACGGTCACCAGATCTCAGTCCAGTAGATCTCCTTTGGGATGTGGTGATACTATCATGTTATTACAGGATCTCTAAGGAAGGTTTCCAGCACCATGATGAATCCAAGCCATGAAGAATTGAAAAAACCATGAGACGTGTTCTGAAAGAAGTTGAAACAAATTTAGTAAATAGTGGATTTATGTAGAGACCCTGCTGCAGTTTAGATTTGTTCCCTCACAGATACCATCGAACCATCCAGCAGGAGAACACTCCATTTCTTTAAGCCATGCTGAATTCTGGGGAGGGAAGAGTTTCTGATAAGTGAAGGTGAAAAAGCAGTGACCCCTGAAATTGGGGATACCATCTTTGTAGCCATCTCGTATTTATCTCTGCCCACACACAAAGTATTGATGGAGTAGTGCGGCCATGAGCTTTAGAGATCTAACCTTTCAGAGGAAATATATTAAACGAGTCAGTGTGCCTTCTTCTCTCTTTGCTGTTTTCCTTCTTTCTTCTCTCTGATTTATTCACATCGTCCTTCAGGGTTTTAGCAAAAAATGGACAGAGCGCTCGAATAAAAGGCTTTTATTAGCTGCATTGTAAAGGAATTAGACTTTGTTTTCATACTGGAGAATAAAAACAAAGTGAATGTCTTTGGAGAGGAGACATTAAAACCGCTCCAGTCAGTCATTTGAAGTGTCAGAGTCACTGAGGAATGTGAGGTATGACTGACAGACGGTCTTTGACATGCTAATGACGTCTCTCATCGGACCAGATGTTTATCAGAGGAGAATCTTTATTTAAGAAAGGTTGAGTTAGATACAGAGATGGTTTAAATCACTGCTTCTGGGCAGAATGACAAACCAGTTTATAAATTTCAAGCTAAAGTGAATGAAATGCAGTTTGCGTCTATCAACGTCCTAAAGTTGTTTCACAGACTTTGTAGACGTTTAAAGCATTCACAGTGAGAGCTTGTTTTCCTGGAAATAGTCCATCCGAAAAGTACAAAGAGATGTAGAAACCGTGTTGGTTTCAATTTTGACGTATGGCGGAAATCGCAAAAACCATGAAAGAAAAGCAGAGAGAGTTGTTCTCCTCTGTGTCTGATATCGTGCTGTGGGTAGGGAGAGAAAAAGCATTGCTCTAACCTACTTTCTGGCCCTTCAGGCTCTCCTCCCGCTGTGCTGACTCAACAGGTCAGGCTGACACTGATGTGGGCTCTGGAGTGCCACCTCATCTTCCAATCTTTCCCTGTTGACTGTTTACTTCAATGTATCGGTTGTGGTCGTGGGTTTGACTTCGCAGTTTGCAGCACAGCGATTCTTCTGCCTGTGAACACGCTGGAAATGGAGACAGAGACCAATTTCCTGAGTTTAATTGATAATTATAAGAAAGAATTATTCCAGTGTGACACATTTCATCAGGGTCAGGAAATCTATTTCCTGAAGACTTCTCTGAACTGTGATTGTTAAATTGCTTGGCAACTGTAATGAAGCGAGCTTCAGATTTCTAAATGTGTAAAAGTTCATGAGGGTTGTTGAATATATATATATATATATATATATATATATATATATATATATATATATATATATATATATATATGTGTGTGTGTGTGTGTGTGTGTGTGTGTGTGTGTGTGTATATATATATATATATATATATATATATATATATATATATATATATATATATATATATATATATATATATATATGTGTGTGTGTGTGTGTGTGTGTGTATATATATATATATATATATATATATATATATATATATATATATATATATATATATATAGTTCTGCTTATACACACCATGTTTCCTCTTTTAGATTGTTAAAAAATATGCATTTCACATCACCTGAGGTGTGTTCACACATGCTTAAAAACCTCAAAAACCTTCAGCCTGGGCTTCTCATGCTGACACAAACGGCCTCCTTTTTAGGAAACACATTTTAACACATCTTTACTCGGATAATTTCCTGCCAGACCAGCGTAACAGTTCCATATTAAGGACTAATGTGAGAACACATCAGGAACTATTCAGGAAAATTCACACTTAGTGAGCAAGCGAGCAGGGAATGTTCATAGCATTAGACCAGTGCAATAATGATGATAAAAATGATAATAATAATAATCATGAACAGAATAAACAGAATAAACAGAATAATGATATCTTGGATTTATATAGCACATTTCATGAAACCCAAAGCTGCTTTTCAAAGGTAAAAAAATAAAAAAGACACATTCTGTGGGGAGGGGGAAGGGTATAAGCTAGGTTGAATGTTTTTCCTGAACAGGTGGTGTTTGAGAGGTGTTTTTTTTTAACGTGTCCAGAGATGAAAAATTTGGATCTTTTTGACCAAAACCTCTAAAGTCACAAAATAAAACATCTTAAACTCCAGAGGCTTCACACCTTCAAACATGTCTTGCAAGGTGTTGTTGAGTATCTCTCGCCAATAAACTTTAATATCAGTCCCACATAACGTGGTACTGGTTTGGTTCCCACAGTTTCACCAACAGGTGGGGAGATTTCCATCTTAGTGGGATTTTATATTTTAGCAATGTTTTACAAATATGTTCCCTCCATATCTGTGCGCTGGTCACTTTTTTTTCATTCTTCATCCAGTATATCTATCCTCACTTCATTCTGCCATTTTCTTTCTTTATGACTTTTTATTGTGTTGTCTCGTTGTAAGCCTTACAATTTGGCTCTGCCCTGTCTCCTTAACCTCACCACATGTGGGGGACGTGTAAACAAGTTATGTATTTATTTATTTATTTAGTTAGTTTGCACAGTAAAGGATTACATAAAATCAGATTGGAAATGTATATAAAAAAAGAAATGTCAGGAGAGGTCAAGGCTTATGCGAGGGACCTCAACTTTCTATGAGAAAAAAAAAGATTTCAGTGAGAACATAAACTAATACGTGCATATAAACAAATGAATAAAACAACAAGTTCAACAAACAAACAGAAAAGTAGAAACTATAAAAGAATTAAGGAAAATTTGAACAAATATGAGACATGAAGTATTAAGCTTCATGAATTAAATGTTACAGTTACGTTTTTTATCATTCCATATTTGTTCACCACGGTATCTGATGGAGAACTGACCGTGTTTAGTTTTATAGAAAGGAAGGTGAAGAGGACTAACCTGTATGGTATTATAAGAATGAATCAGTGAATTTAATTTGAAGACGTGATGATAGTAAAGGTAACGGTTAAGTAAAGATACAGTGAATTTTGGGAGCAAGGGTCCTGAAAATGTCCAGAACTTATTTCAGGAGTGCTTGGAGAAGCTCAGGTCGATGACTTTGAAAAATCCCTGCCATCTGAAAAATCGCAGTAACCCCTCCTCCCATTTACATGGAACATCAAACCACCTCTGAAGATTACTGTGTCGATTCAATGGGAATTTAATTAACTTATATTCAGTGTTTTTAAGTATGCTCCACAGCTCTCTACAAGACATAATTAATGTCCTTTAGGACAGAGAAAAAGATGCAATTTTTTAAAAGACAAACGGATCATGTCACCTTTCTAAACTGCAGACACACTGTGCTGAATAGAAATCCTGACAGGATTTGTAAAAGTAACAAAGGGGGAATGGATGAGGGTTAAATGGCTCTGGATATAGATCAGTTTATTTCAGCTCTTGTAATAATTTCTTGTTAGAGTGATGAAAAGCACCCCGTATGTCTCATAAAGAGGAGTACCATGAAAAGATATTGTCCCATCTCAACATTTTCAGTAGTCCCACATTCACTGGACGTGTTCATCAAATCAGATCCACTCTGAATGAGAGGAAGCTGTAATCTTTATAACCAATAAGAGCCATCAGAGGCTCCAGCTTTTATACAGCAGGGCCCTGAAAATGAGACGAGCCCAAAGTGATTCATCGATACACCAACTGGCTTCAAATTGAGTTTGTCTCTTGTATCCTGTTGGGGAGGAGAGGGATTTCTCCGGTGACACGGTTCAATAAGAGCAGAGAAAAGCCGGTGTAACTCATCTCAAGCTTCCTCCTGCTCTTATATCTTTAGGCGGAGGGAAAGTGATCAGGGAGACAGGTTAAAGCCAACGAGAGAGACGAATGGAAAGCCCAGAATAAACTCGGATAACCGTCCAGGAGAGTACTTCTATCAGAACTTTGTGATTGTAAATCTGTGGATTTCATCTTCTTATAGTACATTTTCAGCATTGACCTACTGAACAGCACTCTGCCTTTTCTTACAATGGTAAAGGATGGATTGGATTTCTGATAAAAGAATCTGATATATCTTTTACACTTCAGATGGTGAGTCAAAAGTGAATCGATCAGGATGACAGGAACCTCTCCCCTCTTAGAGAGGTTTTTCTGGATGTGTTTCTATCAGATCTCTGTGGATGGTAGACTGAGCTCAGCAAGACCCTATGAGTGGAAATCTGGCCACTAGACACTCCCCAGAGAGCTCTCCTTCAGGTCGAGCTCCAGGGGATAGCTCAGGTGTTCTTTATCTCAGGTGCGGTTGAAGAATAATGAGCAAAAAAACCCAGAGGGAGCTCAAAGTGGAGCCATCACCTCATCGTACAAGAGCCTGATTTTCTGGGCACGTCCATCAAGACGAAGACAGCAACCAAAGTCTGAAAAGGCAGAAGACGACGGATGAATGGATGATCTTTTTAAGTTTGAATGAGAAATTTCTATTGTTTCTTTGACGCTTTTGTTTTGGATCAAATCCAGCCAGCAGATGGTGAGAGAGAAAAGCTTCTCTGAGGTAGTAAAAGGGAATTCAAGGCACTGAGATGAGACAAAGTGTCGGAGGGGAACGTCTTTAACTATTCATTAAGTTGTTGACAGGCGATTGAGAAATAGATTTCCCTCGATTCCGTTATCACACAACAGGAAAGTGTGCCAGCAGTCTTGGAAAGTCTTGTTTATAAAGCCCGAAGAGTAAACTTCCTTTCAGAAGTTGAATTTTGCTCAGCGGAGACAGTCCAGATGTGGAAATGTCTTCTTTAATTGATGCAGTCCCAAACGTTGCAGCTCATGCATTAGTGATGCATGTGGGACCAAAGCAGATTCTTTGACTTGGCAAAAGGAAACAGTTTGTTTGTTTGTTTGTACCGACTGGATTTAGTTCCTGCGTGCGTGAAATTCGCTCATCAATTCAGAACCAGTTCGCTGTGATGAAACACCTCCATCACGTTCTCACTGACAGGTTTTCTCAGCGCTGCCTGCAGATAAACTCACTGTTCACAGTTTCAAACAAAGGTTTGCATCACATCCTCAAAGGCATGAACTGAAGCTGTTTACTCATTTTAATCATCCCACTTTCCCCAAACTACACTTTCAGGTGAATGAAACCCTTAATAACTTTGAGCATAAATAGAAAAAATGTTCTTTTTTGTATTTTAGATAAACAGTCCATGTGCTCAGTTAGGTTTCTTATGTTTAAGTATGTTTTCATATTGAGTGATATTTAGGTTAGCTTCAGACGTCTTTTTTCAACTTTATTTTTAGGTCTTGTGTCTTCATGTACTGAAAGGATGTTTACATACTGTAAGTGATGCAGAGAGAAAGTGTTTGCCAAGATATTTCTTCAGGTTACCAGGGTATACCACTGAAACTCTGACAGTTTGCCCAGGAGGTTTATAAAGATCAGAGAACATGAAAGGGACTGTGAGGACTTTCTAAGTGATCTTGAAAAAGTCTCACTTCTAGAAATCTGCCTGATCGTAATCCACAACTTAAAAAGAGATTATCAGCACGGGAAAAAAAGCAGTCATTTCTAAATGCTATTTCTTAGATTTCCAATTTGTTGGACAGGACTGATTGATTTATGGCACATTGAAGTCTCTATGACAACACCACACCGGCTGATGTAGCTTAGTAGTGAAAAGAGAGATCTGTTTTTCTCTGCTGGAAACAATTTCTGGGATTAATATTGTAGTGATGGTGGAGACTGGAGCTGAACTGTCAGACAGAAAATGGAGAGAAGAGCAAAAAAAAAGCTAAACGGGAGAGTAATGAGGCTAAACCATGAGCTAAAGGTTAAAACAGGGGCTAAAGGCTAAACTACAAGCTAAAGGCTAAACCACGAGCTAAAGGCTAAAACATGAGCTAAACT
Source organism: Labroides dimidiatus (assembly GCA_030710495.1). Lineage (NCBI taxonomy): Eukaryota > Metazoa > Chordata > Actinopteri > Labriformes > Labridae > Labroides > Labroides dimidiatus. The sequence continues at coordinate 7,923,742 of CM061146.1, read as the reverse complement.
GTGTAACTGTTGTTACAGTTACATTGCAGTGATATGTTCAAACTTGAGAGTCTGTCAATAAAATGAAGAGTGAGTTTACGTTAGCTCTGCTTGGCAGATAAGCAGGACATAAGGATTCACTAATAATACATGTTAGCCTACAGATACATCAGCACAGGGTTGCAAGTGGCTCTAAAATAGTTGGCTACTAAACTACAATAAAAACTGACAGTTAGCTTGTTCTCACGTTTCAAACAACAGCGCTGCGTAACTGTTGATACCTCGTCGCGTTGTATCCCGTAAAAAATTGTCTTGAACAAAGGGTTTTGCTGCAGTCCACTTCAAACAGGCAGTCCTCACAGCCTCTTTAAGTGTATTACACTTAAAGAGGTGATGAACACTTGGAGGTAGCCTTTGGCGTGTTCAGTGCTGAAAAACAAAACGTGCTTGTAACTAAAATGTTTACATGCAGACTGATAAAATTTCTTCTAATCTTCGCTAACTGACAAGGCTGAAAGAAAAACGTTGAATTTCTTTTATCACTGAGGAAGATGATGATGGAACTTTTCCTTTTGATCTTGGAGAGGTTGACAGAGACCCATATAGTAGATTCAGTTGGGTTGTTTTTTTACATCTGGACAATTTCCCATTTCCCTCCTCGGATGAAAGCAAATGATCACCGAGAAGAGTGTGTCCCACTCTGCTTCCAGCTGAATCCTGGAGCGGTGCATTCATAGTGAGGATGCAGTCAAACTCAGAAACTAAAACAAACAACAGCTCAACTCATCACACTCCAGTTGGTGTTGTATATTTATTCTACCTTGGGCCGTGACATAATGATGAAGAACAGTGAGGTTTCCCTCTAAACATGCAATTCAACCAGTAGCAACAATACCAAACAAATGCAAACAAACCTGTCGCACATGCACAGTTGGTGTGTGCAAAATGTGTATAAACAACAATTACCATGCAGAGTTACATCAGCGTTCACAAAAAACTTTAGATTTTGCTGTCCACACAAAAATGACAAAATAATTTTCTGTCTCTACCTTTGACGACATTTTTTTAAACTTCTGTTTTCAGTGACTGAAATCTCAGTTAACATGTGGCAGAAGGCCAAAACGAAGAGGAAAAAAATGTTTTCGAAAAATATTCACCCATGAATGAAGCCCAACATTTAGAGAAGTCGTTACACGCTCTGCTGGACTTTGAATATGACTAACTCGGCTCAGAAAGATCTTAATTTCATGTGATTAAAGCTTTAAAGGAGTGAGGGAATTGTAAATACAGTTTTGCTTGTTTCCATGTACTTTTGCAGTTTGAGAAAAATATTTGGAATTTTAATACTTTTCTTTTTATGCAAAATGAGTCCTCAAGGATAAAGTTTTGTTTCTGTAAAAGGAATATAAAGCTTCTTTTTAGAAACTTTGTAATTGCGTGCTTAATATTCTGATTTTTGCTTTCATGAATAGTTTTACTTTGTGAAACAGCGTGCATTTAATTTTTTTTTTTTTTACTTCGTTTCAAAGGTGTGAGTGCGTCAGTGTGATTGATAAAATATGATGGACTCCGTAGTGTCTTTTGTTCATAAGGTTTTGGAAAATAAAATGCATTTCCATCAGCTGCACTGCTTGAGATTGAACATGCCTGTGGAGAAGAGGGAGGTTTGGGAGGAGCAGAGGGTGATGAGAAGGAAATGAGTGAGAAAAGGTGATGCTCTTTCAGGGAATTGAAGTGTCAAATGATGTCAGAGAAATGAACGTATGCACATCTAGTACAGTGACAAGTGGCAACAAGAGGAATATGGAAAAAAAAAACGGATTTAAAGAGGTTCATGTATAGGAGGTCAAAATGATGAAAGCGTGTGTTGTGGTTTAAGGAGCTGAGCCTCTGAGGAGTTGACTTGAAAGCTGTGGTTTAATCAGAAAATACAGCCGAAGCTCTTCGCAGCTGAGTGGATACACAGAGCAGACTGCTGCTCTGGTACTGTAATAGAAACCGTCTGTAATTCCTGTCGGCTGTAATCCTTCCAGATGTTTTTAAAGTTCCTTTGAGGAACTCTTAGTACACATTGGTTTTAGCGCCTCCTGTGGGCAAAGCAGCATCTCTGATATATTGCCGATTTTGTTCTGAAGGATCGGAAGTGCTGTTGAGAGAACTCTGTAGTTACCCTCTTTATTTGTTATGCAAATTCAAAGACATAAAAAGGTTTTTAATGTCTCCAAGTTAAAAACTGAGTCTGTTTTTTTAAGCTTTCAAATTACCGTGGAAACATTAGCATCTTCTTCTTTAGAAGACTGAATTGTTTCTTGACTTGACGGTCATCAACTTCATCTGACAGACAAATCATTTGGCTTGTTTGCTGACAAATAAACAGCTGAACATCAGTTTCACAAGAGTTGTTTTTTTTATCAAGTGCTTTCTGGATGCATTTCACTGAGTTAAGTGTTGGTTTTTAAGGTATTTTTTAGACACAGAAAGGGTAAAAATAAGAGGTTGTCATCTGCTTTATTGTTTCCCTGCTCCAGATGATAATAATAAACTCCAGGCCCTCCTTACTTTGAGGGTTTTTGTTTCAAAAACAAGCATTTTCTGATTTTTCTCCAACATTTTGGAACCTCAAACTTAGAGGCTTTTACAAATCATCTTAGTTAGTGTTGCTCTGAAATATGTGTCACCTGATCGGTACAGCTGAACCAGGCTTCTTAAATGTTGTTTCCATGTTAGCATGTCGATCTGGCTTTATTGGACATGACGGGTTCTCCCTGGTTTGTCATGCTTCTATCATATTAACAAGCAGGGCTGCAACTAACATTTTCATGATCGATTAATCTATTGATTATTCTGTCAAATAATCCAGTAGTTGTTTGGTCAAATGTCAGAAAATGGTGAAAAATGTTGACGTCCAAAATGACATCATCAAATGTCTTGTTTGCAAACCAAAGATATATAAAGAAGCAAAGAAACCAAAAAATATTGACATTTATGAAGCTGAAATTAGAGAATTTGGACTCAATAATTACTTAAACGGATTAATCGGTTATCACGAATTGACGATAAATTTAGTAATCAATTAAAAATCAATTATTGAGAGCGCAGATGGCCAAGTGGTAAAGGTCGCGCTCCATGTACGCGGGCGGCCTGGGTTCAAGTCTGACCTGTGGCTACTTTCCTGCATGTCACTCCCCCACCCTCTCACCCTGTTTCCTCCTTTATCCACTGTCCTGTCCTTTCAAAATAAAGGCATAAAAGCCCCCCAAAAATAAAAAAATAAAAAATCAATTATTGGATCAATTACTGCAGCTCTATTAACAAGCTTTTGTTTTAAAGGGATTAATTTCCAGATCCTTTAAACTGATTATGGTGAACCAACAAGTATACCTTATGTGAGCCCATTATGTAACAACGATCAAAAATGTAATAAAACCCAAAATGTCACAAAAAGCTGAGCCCAAAACGTATTAACTTTTTTGGGGGTCAGTTTTTACATTTCGGGTTCTATTACATTTATTTTTATTATTTTTTTTCTTACATTTTGGGTCGTTGTTACAAACCAGACTCTAACAAGCCCTTTAAACGTATTAACATAATCTATAAAGCCATTAACTGTGACAGCCGTGTTGCATTGGAAAGTGAGAGAAAGTTTGGTAAACAGCTTCTTCAGGAGCAAACTTCAACTTTACAAGCAGACCAGTTCCATAAGTCCCTCAGTAGCGCTGTAAGCCGGATGAGATGTGCTATAAATTAGCCACAGATCATTAGCGCTGAGAGGGATCCTCACTGCTCCACTTCTGATGCTGCAAAATGATACAACTGCCATTTTGAAAACCAGCAGCCTGAAAATAAATGATCTGCTGGCTGTTTGACTGACTGAGCGTGAAATGTGAATTGTGGAGAGGAGAAGAAAAAAAAAAAAAAAGGGCGGGACATTAAATCTTGGCAGTAACTTCAGGTGTTCTGTGAAGGTTAAGTTCACATGAAGCTCAGCTCATCAAGCAGCTAATGACAGCACGACCGTCTGCGTGTGTTAGAGGGCTCGGCATTAAGTCTGCGTAATTATGAGATTAATGATCCAAACTCTTAATTTAACTTCATAATAACTTTATCTTCTCCCCATCTTCTACTTTTTCCATCTCTCTCTCTTTTTTTTCCTTCTCCATAGAGAGTAGAGGTACTGTTGAGGATGGATCTGGGCTCATGGAACACATTGTGCATGTTGGCAGCGTTGTACACCAGAAAGCAGGGACGGTACTTTCTGAAAAAATGTGAACAAAAGTTGTTCAACGACACCACATTATCAGCTCAGACAGGCCTTTGACAAAAGGCTAATAAAGAGCTCGTCTGATGGGAGAGGAGGAAGCTGTAATGTCAGCTAACACACTCTGTGCCGCCCTGCTGAGATCACTGAATGCTCATATCGACCTCTGCGGTGTGTGTGTGTGTGTTTGTCAGTGTGTCTGCATGTTTATTTGCATCTCTTTTCTCTCTGCACACTCCGCCTGTGGTCATTGACAGAAATGAAACTTTTATTTTCCTCTCCTGGCTCACAGCTGATATTCCAGCGAGTGGAAAAAGAAGCAGCGCTGGCTGGAGCTGCCATTGTGTCTGTGTTTTGGCTTCTTTGTTGCCAAAATGATGGATTATACTGGAAACAGGAGGAGAGGACCTTTAGGAAATAATGACCCGTTTATCTAGAAACAGTGGCTGCAAATGTTAGACTGACTTTTTTTTGCATGATGGATGAGCCTATTCTTGGACTCCAGCATTCATTTTATTTTGGTGCTGTTTACATGTTGCTCTTAAATCCTGTCACTGCTTGGCAAACTTAAGTGGTCTGTCTTCCAGCCTGCTGCATGAGAGCATATCCTGTTCACTGAGAGCCAAAGCAGCCAAAAACTAGATTAAACACACGTTCACATGAGACCGACTTCACCAGTCCAACCTTTGAGTTTTTTCTTCGATTATATTTTATAACCGTGAGAAGCCAAAATCAAAATCATGATAAAAATTCAATTAATTGTCCGGCCCTGCTGAACTGTGGTATCAACTGATTCAATCAAGAACAGAATTAACTTAATCTGTATCCTCCACTGTGACCATTAAACTAGCAGGAAAGGTTGTTTTTTTTGTTTTGTTTTTGGCAACATAAAGTCTTTAACTGTGTAAACCAAATAGAAATGACTTTATGTTGTAACTGAATGTTACGATGTCCATCCATCAAACTTTAAATCTGTACCTACACCAGCGTTATGGGTGGGCCCAGTGGTCCGGGATGCACCAACTTTTCAACAGTCCCAAAAACTTTTTGTTGATTTTAATATCTATTAGGGCTGTAACAAACGATTATTTTCATAATCGATTAATCTATTGATTGTTCTCTCGATAAATTGACTACTTGTTTGGTCCAGAAAATGGTGAAAAATGTTGTTGTTTCTTGGAGTCCAAGATGACATCATCAAATGTCTTGTTTGCAAACCAAAGATATTCAAGACTGTCACAGAAGAGCAAAGAAATCAGAAAATATTGACATTTATGAAGCTGAAATCGGAGAACAAAATAGTTGATGGTTAATTTAGTAATTGACTAATAATCGATTATTTGCTGTATAATATATATATATATATATATATATATATATATATATATATATATATGTGTATATATATATATATATATATATATATATATATATATATATATATATATATATATATATATATATATATATATATATATATATATATGTATATCAGAATCAGCATCTGACCTAAACCCCATACCCGGTGTAGATCAGTGCATCTCGAATTTGGATGTCAAATTTGTTGTATGATACCTTGCAATGTGCAATCACATTGTTTCATACTGCAATAAAAACATTTGAATAGAATAGAATAGAATAGAATAGAATAGAATAGAATAGAATAGAATAGAACTTTATTTGTCATTGCAACAACTACAACGAAATTTCAAAAGCCCTTCAGCCAATGCAAAACAGTGAAAAGACAAAAATAAAATATATACGTAATAAAATAATAGAGGTTAGGTGCTAAATAGAATAACAAAGTATGGTACAGTAAGTAATAAGAATAAGGTGCAAGAGGAGTGGCATAGAATGATATATGTGCAAAACTGATAAACTGATAAATCAACTGATGAATAAACAAATGTAAAGTTTTCATATGAGCTATAACTCACAGCTTCAGTGTTTAATCCCTGATCTTTAATTTTTGACAATACTTTCGTTTGCAGTGTTTTTACAGACTCCTGGAATGTTTTTTTTTAATGTGAGTACTCACACTGTGATAATAATGAAACTGGGATTTAGTGTGCAGCATTAGTTCATAAGCCTCCAGTTCAAACAGCATATTTCAATTAATTTGTTTCACACTCCCCCTTTATGCATCAAATACTCTCGAAGCTGCAGAATTTAACATTTGGCTCCAAAATTTAAGAAGCGGAGACATTAGGGATTACCCAGAATGCCCTAAACTGTGTCCTTAGTTGATTTCTGTGCTCATTAAAACATCCTCGACACCTCCGCTGTTCTGCGGAGGTGAAACACTTTGAGTTATAAGTTTTTGCAGAACAGAAGCCTTTCCTGAAAAAAAGCCTTCAGTGCAGATGTTCCTGTGCCATGAGTGTTTAATTACATGCACTCACAGTCTCCTACAGAGGGATGCAGCGGTGACATGATAAATCACATCACTGCTGGGTCTTGTGATAGAAAGTGAAAGCACTGTGGAGCGCGTGAAAAGTGCGGTGAACTCAATAATCGGGCTGTATCAGACAGGAATAGACAGGCTTATTAGAGTTAAGTGCCTTCTGTCATATTATGCTGCATACACTTAGCCCGTCAAGCACCGCATGAAATTTGTTAAATTGCTGCTGTAATCATCTCCGAGGAGGTCAATCACCTAATCCGTCAGGCTCACCAACATTCAGATCCTGCATGTGCAGCAGCGTCAACATTAGCAGAGATTACAACACAGCCATAAAATAACTCGTAAAGCTCTGACACGAAAACATTTCTGCACCTTGAGACTCCTTTGAAGTACTTCAGGTTTCTCAGTTCGACTGTACAGAAGTGTGTATAGGCATTTGTGTAAAGTTGTAGTGTCTGACAGCACGGGGTTTGATCATGATTAATGTCGATGATTCGCCAATTCAGAGAGCTTGTCTTGCTTGTCTCAGCACTTTCTGTCCATTGCGGTTTTGTGCTCATGCACAGACACATGCTGATGTCGTTTTTCAGACCACAGGCTACACAAACGTCGAGTGTCCGTCACATCAAATGCATGTCAAGTAAACTGTTTTCTGTCACTGGAGGATTTCTCACATCAGGCTTCAAATTTTGTCTCAATCAAGAGTGCTGTAAGTTGTTCATGGATGCAGACTGTCCTGAGTCCTGACTGTGATAGTTTTTGTGTGAGAAAGTTGTCAAGAAGAAAGAGGTAACGACTGATAAGTCACCCTAACCAAGGCAATAAGTTAAGAGGCAGAAATCTTTCCTACCAAGTTTGTTAGTGTTGTTTTCGGCAGCTATCTCAGTCTTCTGGACGAAAATGCTCAATAACTTCAGTCACATTTAGTTTCTGTGATAGTTTTAGTCTAGTTTTAGTCGACAAAAACTCAAAAAGGTTTTTGTCTAGTTTTAGTCAGTTTCATTAACAGATCAACACACGCTTTTTAGTGGAGAAATTCTACACGTCACTCGATGCTCATGACTGCGTTATCAGTTGACACTGACCAGACTGTGAAATATAAAGACATGAACTGTGTCAATACAGCAGAAACCCAAACCAAACAAAGGAGACAGAGAGCTGAGTCTGAGACCTGGGTCATAATAAAGGATCCAGAAAAATACGTCCAGACAGAGAACTGCTCCAAATCTATCAGAATATTAATGGTTTTAGTTTGATTAATAGTTTGATAATATATCATAGTTTAACGCTGAACTTAAAATCTGTTCTGTGAATCATAATTTGTAGGATCACTTATTATTTACTCTCCATAGTGAGTCCATATTTGGTCATAACCTCTGCCTGAAACCAATTAAACCAATCATTAAATACACTAATTAAAAACTGGATTTAGCATATCAGCAGTTAATATTGCTTCTTCACAGTCAAACCTGGTTAACTGAGGTTGGATAAGAAGGTTTATTTAATAACACAGCTGCAGATGTCGCTGGTGTTTCAGTGTAAAGTGTGACCCTGTTAACTGGTGATTCTCAGACGACCATCACTGACACATTCAGCTGAGAGTCACCAGTTAGCACGGTCACTCTTCACTCCATAACGGTCAGGACTTAGTAGAAGTTGACTCCATGATGAATTATCATCACTGACAAGTGACCACAAAACAATCGAACATTTTTATGATGCTGACAGTTTGAATTTAGTGTTTAAAGAATGATAAAGTATCTGAATCAATGGAGCTTCTGCTGCTGCATCTTTATGATGATGTAGGTTGTAAAGGGGTCTTTGACCAGTGACCACAGGTGTGTTGAGCAGAATGTGTGCAGCATGCAGATGATGAGCGTGAACAAACAAGGGTAGGATGCAGCAACATTGCTGATACTTTTAACTTTTGACAGATTACACACACAACAGACAGAAATGTCATGCATTATGAATGTCTGACGGACCACCCACTAACATTTTTGCCCGGTCTCATCTCTTTGTCGTGACGACTGCAGAAAGTCACATCAGGGAAAACATGAACTGAAGTTTGCTGATGACATTGTTTGTAAAAAAATCACAGCAGCGATTACACTCCCTCCACAGACTCGATTGGTTTGGGGTTTGCAGCAAATTAATGTTGATGTTTTATCACTCCATGGTTGAATCTGTCTTGACCTTTGCCATCGTCTCCTGGTTTGGCAGCTTCTCATTTGGAGATAAAAAAAGAAAGGTTAGAACACGTTATCAAAGTTGCCAGTTGAGTCATTGGTGTTACTCTACCTGATCTGCCTAAAACCTTTTGCAGGAGTCTAAACTCTAAGATCAGGACATCATTCAGTGCCCTCCATGCTGAGTTTGAGCTGCTACCCTCTGACAGGAGATTTAGATTGCAAAAGGCTAAATCAAATGGGAGGAAAATTCATAACACAAGCAATTGCACACCTAAATAAGAATATTTTAATGCGGTATCTGGATGTGACTGATTGTGTTTTCTATGTTTTTGTGTTTTTTACCCACCTGCAAAGTAGATTTCCCTTAGGGGACAACAAAGTTGAAGTCAGAGAGCCATGTTTAGGTCGCCCCTGTCTCATTATCGTCATGATAAAAAGGGGCGTCAACGAAATAATTTAATCATTGTTGACAAAAACAATACTGGTTTGTAAAGGCTGAAGTTGGATGCTGTTTTTGTCTCATCATCATTTATTTATTTCCACAGTGGAGGCTGAGTAGCCTCATACCCTCTCGTTATGTTACCCATAACCCCAATCACAAGTCGGACTTGAACCCGAGCTGCTCGCTCAAGGGCTTTTTTGCCCATAAGGAGGAGCGTGACCTAAACCACTAGACCATCTGCGCTCCATAACCCCAATACTTTTACAGTTTTATCTTAACAAACATACTCGAGGTAGTACTTTGTAAAAGTGTCGACAGATTTTTGTTGATTGATTACTTGGCGCACAGTCTCAGGACTTCTACAGCTCCAAGGTGCTGGGAAATGAAGACGTGTAGCCCTCCAGTCGGACTCTTGGCAAACCTCAGTTTTCTTGTCCATCAGTCAAAACACAAACCAACAGTCAGTCCAGAATGCTGTGTCACAGTCAGCACTGTTTGTAACTGAGGGCTGAGCAACTGATCTGGATTTATTAAAGCTCCTGGACCTGATTTTTCACAGGACGATGCTGACAAGGCCCTGAGTTCTGCATTCTGTCATCTTCTGTTATACAGCGTCCGTTCAAATACACAGTCTCCTCACGGACATGCAGGCAGATGCATTTCAAATGTTCCGGTTTTAATTTGACTCTGGAGTCTGGTGTGACTCACACATTCAAAGATGCTGAAAATGTGAATGGATGTCGATAAAAGACAGAATGACCTTCTTTCCTTTTATCAGAGATGTCCTGACACTTGCACAGAACTGAAATGTTCAGGGTGTGAACGCAAGCAGCTGAAATCTTCAACTGCGCTCTACCCCGACTTTTTCCTCACAACACCCAGAATTTCCTCTAGAAATTGAGGGCGCTGATGTGAGGACACAGCAGGAAATTGTTGTGTCAGAGGATGATAACATTAATTTAATCGGACTGCTGCAGACCTGAAAGGTCCACATGTTGCAGGATGGATAAAAACACCCAAAGGGTTCAGATGAGAACAGTGAAATGTCCTGCTTTGTTCACTTGTGGCATCGATTTAAATGCAAAAACTGCCATCAGTTTGCATAAAGTGGTGAATGTTTGAGTGAAATGAATATTGCATATTAAATTTTATAGTTTGGCCTCTGTTCTATCTTTAAACATGAGAGTTTGGTTTTTGCTTGACACATCCAGTCTGCACAGCTCCATGTGGATGAAAAGTCATTTCAAGGCAAAAATTTCCACATTGAGTAAATTTGTGAATTTCTAACATTTCAAGGAGACTCATGGACGCTTGTCCAAAGTACAAAAATACTGGCATTGGTCTGATTCATCGCACAGAGATCACAGTGATAATGATGTGATGAACAGTTCAAGGTGTAAAATTGAGGCCATATACAGCGGAGAAGAGAAACTGGCAAAAATGGTGCAAATAAATGCAAACTTCTTCTACTCTTGTTTGGTACTGTGATAGATGTGCGTTTTTCAATGCAGCGCCCCCTGCAGTTTGGGGATGGACACGGCGTGTGAGTGTGAAAAAGTTTAAAAGCCACACAAGTGCTCTCATGCTGATTTTGTGCGTCCTATATCCATGCGTCATGTTTGTGTGGAAACCATAATCCAGCCTTACAGGCAGGGTTGGTTATCAGATTTAGATACACTTTTTGTTATTCTAGTTAAATTGATCTCTATGTCCCGATGGCAATGATGTGTTCTTAAAATAGAGCAAAAAATATCTGCTGTCTACAGCGGGAGAAAACCTGGGAAAACACCAACCAGTCCTAGCGTTCAGGATCCAATTTAGTAAACCATTCAAGTCCCATTCTGCCCGCCTCCTGCGTGTACATTTTGCCCCGATTCAATGTGCATAACCAAGAGGGATCCGAGTACACCGGAGAACGGCAGAACTACCTATACCCCAATTACTGGTAACGTAGTGCAAACATAAACAAAGTGCCGAGGACCGGTTTGAGTCTGTTGTTTTGAATCAGTCATATGATCGCAAATCAGTGGCGCTCGTGCATGTGAATGAGGGCGTCGTTTTGGAGGAGCTCTGAGTATGGGAGGGCGGGGCCAAATGGCGTTCTGAGGAGATGCTACATTCAAATTCATGCTAGTTTTCTGTGACTACCAACCCTGCCTTTAAGGAGGCAGGGTTTATGAGCTATACTGCAGCTGGTCAGCAGGGGGAGCTCTAAACCTTTTGGCTTCATTGTCAGGGATTTAAATATTTTGTCCATAAATTAAATTTTGAGTTGTTGTAAGATGTTTCTTCTGTCAGGGAATCAAAGAAATGACAAAAAAAAAATCATGTCGAAGGAGCTGAACAAACTTAACCTGAATCTTCCCTTTTATATGAATTTCACAGGAATCAAAGTGCACTTCAGATTCTTTAAGCTCTCATGAACACAAGTGGAGTTTTTTCCTTTGCTTCTTGTATGTGAAGTTCTTTTTAAAGAAATCCGAGTGAATCAGAGCAAAGAGAGTCGATATGAATTTAATCCACAGTGGCATTAAAGTGAGCAGGGAGGGAGTGAGTGACAGCTACAAAAGCAGGAGTATTGACAGATCGATTGACACAAAGTGCCAGCAAGCGTTTGGGAAAACATGGCAAATAAAGTTCAAAAACAGAATCCATACTCAGATTTGATTTAGAGGTGATTGGATGCAAACACAGCGACCTGTCAGATGTTTTCTTTATCGCTTTGGTGACACTGCAGATTTTGTGCTCCCACCAGAGCTGCCAGGAACTTTAACTTTTGGCAGTTCGCTCTGATGCTGCAAGTCACTTTCTGAGAGTATGAGAAACTCTATTAAACAGAAAACAAGAGGTGGCATCAGTCAGCTCTGTATATTTTATTTTCTGTGTTGCTGAAGTTTCTGGAGTAATTCAGCCTGTCAGCTTGTTTGGACACAGTGGTGTGTCGCTGCTGTTGCATTTTGCTTGCCCTGAGCAGACTTTCCACAGGCATCAATACCCAAGTCTGGATTTTAATTTCAGCAGAGTGGATGAATTCTGCAACATCTGAGAGCGGAAGGCTTTATGACTTAAGCTCATAACAGAGCTGCTTTTCTGCATATAAAGTTTTGGCTATGGAGCAGCATTTATGGACACTATATTGTAACAAGCAGCACGGCTCACAGATGAGCCAACTCAGTGAAAGTGCTGAAAAGAGAGAGAGAGAAATACAGACTGGACTTGGAGCTGATGTGTCTCCAGGCTGCTGTGACAGCTGGTCCCATATAACGCCATCACATCCCACCTTATCAGAGAAGGAACTACTTGCAGAGGATGATGGGAGATAGAGGACGACAGACACCTGGCTGCTTGAGTGTTTTCATATGAATATAAACAGGAGTCCTGTAATGATACTCTTTGCACATGCTTCGTATTTGACATGCAAACTGTGTGGTGTCAGGCTGCTTGTCTGCAGCTGAGTCCACGGCTCCATTAGAGGCTGTGGAGACGATGGAATCTATCTGATCCGTGATGTGTGAAGTGAGGACGCTACCAGCTCAGCAGGGCTGTGTCATTTTCAGTGACACGTTTTCATCGCTGGTGCGAAAGATTGTTTTGGATATGAATCTCTTGACAGAAAGATAAAAGAACATTAAATTCAACATCATTTTTAATGTATCTGTGCAGGCGATAGAGGGGTCCCAACATTTTCAAATCTAGCTCTGGCTTTTGTATGTTTGGAATAACAAATTCAGTCCAGTTAAGATAAGATATCTGTACCAGTGGCAATTGCCCTAAGACTGCAAGGGAAGCTCAGCTTCCCCTAAAATGTCCCCAAAAAGTGTTGATATGTCCTGCTATGTGTACATTTCATTGCCTAAATATGCGCTAGAATACCTTCATCTTTTGTTCTGAATCAGCTACTTATCACAGGTAACTGGTGCCACTTCCTTCTCATTCATCCCTGCAGCGTCTCAGCGCTTTAACACAGTCGGACGCTGAGCGTCTTCAGACTTCAACAGTGTAGGGTAGAGTGGTTTGTTCCACTGTGGAAACTGGACGGTCATTGGATAAACGCTGGGCTTTGTCCCGCCCATCGGACGCTCAGCGTCTCTGGGGGTCTATGAGGCAGTGGGCTGGCCTGGACGCTCAGCTTCTGCATGATAATTGGATGATCTTTCTGAGGCTGAATCCCTTTTTGATTGACAGTGAAATGAGCCAATCAGCGATCTTGAAATAAAACTCTCTACCGGAGACTTTCTAACTTCTACATTCAGTTGTTCTGGACTGATCCGGAGGCTTTATCGATCCCCAGCGAGTTTACCTTTCTTAAAAACGACGAGCGTTGTGTTTAAAGATTCACTCTTTTCACCAACAAGCAGCTACAGCTGCAGAGGTCACAGATCATTTCCTTGAAGGAATGGAGGGTAGAATTTACGTTTAAATAAATAAACAAATTTATGATGTAGGCCAGAAAAAAAATTGAGCTTCCCCTCCTTGACTGAGCAGCAGCTGCCACTGATCTGTACATAATCATCTGAGTGGGCTAGCTGCTAGCTAGCTTTTGCTTTAAATGTTAGTTTGAGTGTTTGATAATGTCAAGCATGGAGTATTGTTGTTACATAGAAAGATGCATTTAAAAAAATTGAGCAATTCAACGCTCTTTTAATCAGCAGCTCTGATGATCCACTACGCTTCATCTTGATCAGAATCAGATCAGAATCAGAAATACTTCAGCGCTGGTTTACCACAGACCCATGAAACATCTTCAGCATCGTCTTATAGATGTTTAAGGACCTCAGCCTCCTGAGGAAGCAGAGACCCTTCTTGTAGACGGCATCAGAGTTTTTAGTCCAGTCCAGTTTGTCCACTCTGTCCACATCGACCCCCTGAATGAAGACAGGGGTCAGTGAGGTCTTTCTCCTCCTAAGATCCACCACCAATTCCTTTGTCTTAGCCACGTTGAACAGGAGGTGGTTCTGCTCGCACTATGGAACAAAGTCACCCACCACAGCCCTGTTCTCAGCATCCTAATCCAACCACAGCTGAGTCATCAGAAAACTTCTGAAGGTGGCAGGACTCAGTGTTGTTGTTGAAGTCAGTGGTGTAGAGCAGTGGTTCCCAACATTTGTACCTTGTTTTTCCCCAGTTTTTTAATTTCGAGATATTTTATTACACCGTTAATAATGACTCCTGTGAAGTTCCTGTGATAGCACCCAGTCATTTTATACAACTTCAGTCACGCCTGATTGACACACAGGCTTCAAAGAAGGAACCAAACTCACATGGAATCACTCTACGGAGACACACGGTGTTACTACGTGACATTGAAACAGGCAGAGCACATGGCAGTTTGTTCTTGTGTCTTTCAGTTGGAAATCTTTTTCCCATTTTGTTATTTTTTTATCTGTTGGTGGTCTTTTGAGGTCATCATTCCTTTTATGTTTTCAATTTCCACAAACTGTGGCGCAGATTCAGTCTCAGTCTCTGGTGAAATGAAGGAAGATATTTCTGTCTGGTCAGTTGCTGGTGTGAAAATGTCTTTTTCAGATCGAGGTCGCACATGCTTCACTAAAAAAAGATGGACCCTGTCTTTCTGCGAATGTGAAAATTGATTTTTTTTTCTCACACTATTTCCTCTCTTTGTTTTCTCTCTGCAGTATGAGTTCAAAGTGAAAAACATCAAGAAGAAGAAAGTCAACATCGTGGTGTCAGTGGACGGAGTCAAAGTCGCCTTAAGGAAAAAGAAAAAAGTGAGTGACCATTCATATTTGGGATCCATTTTTAGTGAGCAAATGAGGGAACAATCTCCTCTGGTCAAGGCGATGACTGTAGTTAAAGTTAGCAAGGAGAATGTCACAAAATATGGACACACTGACGGTTCTGTGACAAATGCAACTTCAGGATTTCATGAATGACTCTTCTTCTATAAACGTCCACTTTAAAACAACTTAATGCCACAGCTGATCCCTACGCTGCAAACTCTGGCTCCACCAGCACAGTGTGCCAGCACCCATCTGTCATTTGATGTCTGTCATTTGTCTTTACACACAGTCAGTGGTCTTTTTAAAAACACCTTATTAATCATCTTTAACAGGAGCCTGTCTCACTCTGTGACAAGCTGTCACATATTCGGCTGACAGTTGAACAGAAGAGCTTTCTTCCCCTAGAATCTTTTGGATCTGTTCATCTTTGGGGAGATTAAGAAATTCAGGGATTAAATTTTTAAATTTGGGGAAATTACACAAAATATTTGTGTAATTTGGACAGGTGATGAGGAAGTGGATGTCAGTTTCTACCTGTCCTGTGTGACAGGTAGAAACTGAGATTTCCCCTCTCCTCCAAGCACATTTAACGCTAAGGACAGAGAAGGACTTCTGGTTGTGTAGTTAAAAAAAACGGAACCCATATCCTGTGTTCTATCTAAGGAGGAAGGTGGAAATCAATCAGCATCTTAATTAGATATTTGACAGAGGTGGAAATGGAGACATTACAGAGGCGGACAGAGGTGGGCCGAGGGCCTGAGAAGAATCGAAAGTGTGGGAGCTGATGTAGAACTTAACGGGTGGATGTTAAAGAGATGAGATGAAAAGGGAGGAGGGAGTCAGAAGTGAAGAAAACCTGAAGAAAGTCACAGCAAGAGTAGACAGGAGACAAGCGCATCTGTGTCTCAGGTGTGCTGAGGCTGACAGGCGTAATCCTCAGAGACTGAGCAAAGTCGACTTCACTCCCTGAGAATCACAGAGAGGCTGACAGGCGGAAAACCAGTGAGAGGAAACAAGGAGAAGCTCACTTTGTGGAGCCGTCCACTCTCCTCACCGGTGTTCAGTTTTCAATCGTTTTCCTTTAATTCAGGCTGGAAACTCTCTCTGATTCTCACTGTCCCAGCCTGCTGGACTGAGCCCTCTACAGTCGGCTCAATATTGGAGGCTCAGGCTGTTTGACATCATCTAGTCTTTTGGACCATTAGACTGTTGACAAACCGTGCCTGTAAAAAGATTTTCTTTTATTCACAGCACATTAACAATGAAATGGACTCCGATCTTTTGATTTCTTAATGGTTTTTGGGTTCGTCAGTCAAGGTCCTCAAGAACAGCACATCCAAGTCTCCTTTTTTAAAAGACTTTTTAAAGCCTGATTTGTAACACCGACCCGAAATTTAATTAAAAAGATAAATAAATAAAACCTGAAATGTAATAACTGACCCAAACTGTAACATAAAATTATCAACTGGTTATTACATTTCAGGTTTTATTACTTTTTTTTTTTTTTTTTACATTACAATCGGGCTCTAACAAGACTGATGTGAATAAGCATTATTCAATTAATCTATAGCTCACGGATCAAACAGCTTCCAATAATTTTTAGAGTTTTGTATCTTGATTAATTCAAAACTTAAATAAATGAATTAATGAATCACATAATTAAAATTTTAATGAACCCAGTGGTATAGATGATCCATCCTACAAAGCTGCTGATTTAAGTTAGGCATTATTTGATTAGCCTGTTGTGTAGTGAGTTAGAAAGACAGAGATGTACCGACCTTGACTTGGATGTACATGATACATCCTCATTGAATTAAGTCATGAAGTTCTCTAAATGCTCCTCTAAAGAAATGCATTCTGGGGGATGTGTGGTGGCACAGCTGTTAGTGGTGTTGCCTCACAGCTAGAAGGTTGCTGGTTGCTGGTTCCCGGTTCAGGCATGGTGGGCCTTTTTCTGTGGAGTTTGCATGTTCTTCCCGTGCATGTGTGGGTTCTCTGGCTTCTTCCCACAGTCCAAAAACATGCTCATCAGGTTAATTGGTGATTCTAAATTGCCCGTAGGTGTGAGTGTGAGCAGGAAAGGTTGCCTGTCTCTGTGTGTCAGCCCTGGGATTGACTGGCGACCAGTCCAAGGTGTACCCCAACTCTCTCCCTAAGTCAGCTGGGAGAGGCTCCAGCCACCCACGACCCTGAACAGGATTAGCAGTATAAAAGATGACTGAATGAATGAATAATTGTATTCAATTATCTGATCATCTGTGATATCAATGAATATTTTGATGCAGTTTACATGGTTCAAATATACTATACTAAAATCATACATGACAAAGATGAACTGCAAGTCATCAAATTGAAGTAACAATAAATAAAAAATAAATCTTTTTTTGGAGCTTTGCTTGACTAAACCAGTTGTGCTTTACTGTGCTGACAGCTGAGCACTTTGAGATTCAGACAACATAAAATACTGTTGCTGATACCAGGATAACTTGCTGATTTAAATTATCATTAATATCATCTGACATGCTGGTCATATGTCATGTCTGAGCTGTAACACAACCACTCGCTATCAATAGCAATAATAGCAATAATGCTCTACTACCCAGATGTAAACAAGCACAGGTGACTGTCGTGTGGTGGAACTTCAATAAAGATGTTAAAGAGACGTCTTTCAGACTTTTTGAGCTCTTAACTGTTCAAATTATGCAACTTACAGAAAGGAAAATGGTTAAATACAGACTTCTACACAGATGACAGCTGTCAAAATGTCAAGCTAACAACAACAACAACACTGATGTGAAACACTCTGTTTTTTTATTTATTTACTGACATTTTATGCAGCAAAATATTTAAATAGTGTGTTTAACATTCCTTTTTAAACCATTCCAGAACCCACCCCATAAAGGGGGGACTGGAGGTCATCCCCTAGAAAATTTAAGAGCCGCTGTCATTTCCCTCATTTCA
Source organism: Labroides dimidiatus (assembly GCA_030710495.1). Classification (NCBI taxonomy): domain Eukaryota; kingdom Metazoa; phylum Chordata; class Actinopteri; order Labriformes; family Labridae; genus Labroides; species Labroides dimidiatus. The sequence goes on along the minus strand of CM061146.1, from coordinate 7,905,765 downwards.
ATGCATTTATACATGCTATGATTATTTAAATCAGCTATAGCACAACAAATAGGTCGTAATTTTATCCAAAAAAAGGTGTTTTTTTCCCCCTTTCAGAACACAGATTTAAAAAATGTGAAAAGAAAATGAAATAACAGAAACTGTATGTAATGATTTATTCAGAGGACCACTTTATGCTTCCATGCAGTTGCAATTTCTGTTTTTATCAAATCACTGAATTAAGTGAAAAGGACAGCTGTCGTCAAAGCACATTTTCCAATAAATTAAACACTTATTCCATTTATTAGTAATGCTAGAAAACATCTCCTGCATCTGAGGCTCCGTCTGAAAGCAGTACGGTGCACTTCAGATGAAATGTTTCCCGTTCAATATCCCCATTGATTTTCTTAGAATTATAATACAAGTTTAACCTCTAATTTTCTTGTCTGGAAACAGAGAGGCATAAATAGAGACGGAGGTGATTTGGTGGAACGCCCTCACACTTCTATTAGCTGTCAGGGGTAAATATTTGGGCCATCATGGAGGGCTCGATGTTGAGTTAATTGGCTGGCTGGAATCAAAGCCTGGTCGATGAACGTCATCAACCTTCACCTGCTTTCTTGTCTTGTTTGGCTCCCTGGGTGGAAAGCTGAAATGTCAAGTGTGACGATCTATTTACATCTCTGAGTGCATCGGTGAAGGAGCGGAGATTGCACTGATTGAATGATTGAGTCAACGAAGCTCTTCAGACAAAGGAATCAATAGGAATCATTTCTGTGGGCTGGTGTGTTGACATTTGGTGACATTAAACTTTGAGGAGGATTAAAACAGACAGGGGAAAAGAAGAATGTGACTAAATGTCTCAGAGACGGAGACGGAGAGCTTTTATTGTTATGTTAACTGATGCGGCTCACTTCTGATTGTCATTCAAGGGACAGATAAATCTGTTACCGTCTTTTTGTTTTTGAAAGTTTAGCTAAAAAAACAAAAATCATCAAACTAACCCCTTTTGCATCAGTGTTGCTCTTCGTCTCTTTGTTTCACTTTACAGATTGAGTTTTAAGTAACAGTTTGTTAACATTTCTGTGAGGCATGTCCGTTTATTTGATGTCACGTTTGCTTGTCAACACCAGAGGCATGTTATGTTGCTCTACCCGGATGTAAACAAGCTCAGTTGATGGATTGCATCTTGCAGCGTGACTTGGTTTGTCTGTGTTCTGATCTAGAAAATTCTGTTAAAGTTGCAACAACGCTGTTTCTGGTTAAACCGGCTTATAAACACTCAACCAGCACAGAAACGTGGATGTTTACCTGAAAGGAGAACTGAAGGTTAGCAGTGCTAGCTCTGCTAATGCTAGCCACACTTTGTATAGAAATGATGTCCTCAGTTTTTGACAGGTTTTCCTGTAGTTTTGCTTTAAGACTTGTTGATTAGTTGGCATTTTAAATCCTAGTTAAAACTATTAAGACTTTTAGTCATACTGATGAACATGCTTTTGACCAATTTATGAGTAAACTAAACAAATTTGATAAAACATGAACATTTTGTAGGATTTTTTCATGCATAACTAAATATTTACTGTAGAGGCATCACTTATTTAGTTAAATAGACTTGTATAACCTCTCTCTGCTACTTATATATGACTGCTGCTTTCATGGCCACACCAGCTGCACTACTGCTGCTACTGCTCAGCACCTTATCACTCCCTACCTTTTGCATCTTCTTTACTTTTTGCACCTTTTTATTTTTTTTGCACTGTATCTGCATACTGAACACTGTGGCCCATGCATACAAAATTTTGTCCTGTGCACACCTGCTGCATACAGAATGGTAACAAAATCCATCGAAGTCTTTTAGCTTGGGCTGTTAACACGTGAAGGATATAAGGCATTTGAAAAAGCTTCACAAAAGGACTTTAAACCTGAAACAAATATCTTCTCATTTCTGTGGCAGTTAAAAAGGGTGAAGACTTTCCTCTTACCTCAGTCTTCTGCTTTATATTTCTAAAAGCTTCACTTTGTAAACAGACACTTGTTTTTGTGTACTTCCACAGAAGAAGGAGTGGACGTGGGATGAGAGCAAAATGATGGTGATGCAGGATCCCATTTACAGGTAAGGCGCTTGCGAATGTTTGTTTTGAGCACAACACGATACTCGGTGAGTCCGACTTGAAAGGCTGATCTATTTTGTTATTAAATCATATCGAGGCTGCTTCTCACAGTCCTCACGGCTCATTGGGTCTTTTCCAAACAAATTTTTAATCCCAACTTGATTAAATAAACAGTGTCGGCTCAGGAAATGAGAATGTTTTGTCTCTGTCACTGCAGGCAGTGATACTGGGGAGGAAAAAGGATACTGTTGCATATTTGTTGATAAGTTTTACTGACTGCAGCAGCTCAAAGATTTCGGAAAATTAAAAAGACTTAATAGGAAGTGTTGATGCATAAACACGCTTTATGAGGGAGAAAAGAAGCACTGATAACATGAAATACAGAAATGAGAAATTGAAAAAAAAGCAGAAATGGGTTTACAGATCCAGCTTGCATTTTGAGAAAATTTAATTAGCAGAATTTTGATGAGTCTCTTGGATCATTAGTCTAATTATTGCACAACATAAAAGAGTTAAGCTATTTTAAAATGTAAATTCTAAGTAAAAATCTGACAGACTTTTTTGAGTTTTATACTTTTTATCGTTTTGCACATTTCCCCCCTACTTGTTTTTCTTTTCATGCTCAAAAAGTCTCTTTTTATAATCTAATCTCACTTTATCAAGCTTCATCTGCTATTTAAACCCAAGACTTGTTCAGTCCAGTGTCTTTGTTTATAGATGGTGCTGTTTGGAAACAAAGAATATTATTTTCTTTCTGTAATAGTCGCCTGATTTCTTTTGGGACAGCACAGTTCCATCAGAATCACAGTGAGACATTTTTTATACATGGCTAAAAAAAACAACAGCCCGAGTGGTTTCATATCTGCAGCTCAGATTGATGCACCTCATTTACTCCAAATGGTTTCGATCAAAGCGCTGTGAGACCACGCTTTATCATCCTGTGTCTGTGGGGATGGTTTGGTTTGGTTTTGGTTTCGGTGTGTGTTCTCTGACTGCTCCACTTTGTGGACATTGTTCTGTTCAGTAGTTAAGGTCAGGGTCCGTCCTCATCTTGGTTTGTCATAGTTCTTTGAAGCTCTCCTTTCATAAAGTAGATTAAAGAGGCAGCAGGAGCTCGGTACTGATCAAGGCTGTAAATTGGGCTTGTAGCTGGAGAGTTCGCTTTTTGGATACTGCCGAGGTTTTTCTTGCACAAATCCCAACTGCCTGTCCACATGTCCATCCATGTGCTGCCTCCTCTCTCTTAATGCTCTCCATCAGTGGGGGTCCATGGGAGCCCGTTTGTGCACGTGTGTGTGTTTCTGGCCTTTCTGTGTGCTGCATGTTCAAAAAACGAGTACATGTTTTTTGTTTCGTTATTTTACATGAGCACTCTTGATCTCTGCCTCTGGGTCTCCAAGGGAACAACTCATCACACTGGACCAAGAATACTAAATTGTCTCTGCAGAATCTTGTTTTATGTATCTGTATGTTAAAAAACTGTTAATCTTTCCTTAAGTAAATGTTGTCATGAATATGCAGTGTAAGTGATCTACAGCCAGGGTTGGGTGGAAACAAGTAAATTTCATTTAAAGGAGTTTTGAATATCAATAATGGACTTAACTGCTTCTACTGTTTTTAATACCATGCTTCTTTGTTAAATTCTGAACAGAAAAATCACCTTTTTAACCCTTTTTTGTCCTTGGTTTAGTCTTTGTTTCTATATCTCTTAGATATACACAGAACACAAACTGAGATTGGCTGCAATTCATGTCCTCTCACTTAAAAAGATGCATTTCCAATATTTCTAGATCAATGGCTCCATAATGCTCAAATATAAAGAAACTTACCAAGAAACAAAGGTGATAATAATCTGTCAAGTTGAATGGAGAATATTTCTGAACAAAAAAAAGGCTGAGGAGTGTGAGTGTGATGATGCATTTTCAGTTACCTCTGAAATTCATCGGTTTGTTTAGCTTCAAGCAAAAGCTGCAGATTAACCCTCAGGATCCTCTCCCTCCAGAGGACTCAAAATACCACTTATTTTTAAATGACTGGTATTTACAAATCGTTTGTCCAATCCAAAGACTGAAAAAGACTGGGGTAATCTTCAGATTCTCAAGTTTCCAGAGATACCTGAATGTATCTCAAGTGAATGTGAGCAACATGTCTAAACAGAGCAAAGAAGACAGCAGAATTTCATCAACATCGCATTGATTCTCACTTTTTTACAGCTTTTAAATTTCGTCACACTGCATGAAGACATAAATAAGTTACATCAGCCCGTAGCCATGGTTGTCTTGTATCTATAGAGGTGCAGGACTTCACTTTGCTGAGAAAAATTAGACCACAGTGAGTAAAAATGTGACAAAAGCAAAACACTATCAGAAACTGACTTGGGATCCTGAGGGTTTAAAAAAGGTTTATTCTGTTTATCTCTGTTGAATTTCAAAGTTATTCTTTATAATAATTCTTCAACCGTTCTCTATTTTCACTGAAACTACTCTCGTCTTTGAAAAAGTTCACTCTGACTCTGCTGACTGTTTATTATGCTTTATAATAAAGTAGAAGACTTAAACAAGTCAAAGGTGGATAAATGAAAATTGTCTTTCCTTCCGTTTTATTTGACTTTGAGTGTGAAGCCCCAAAATCAGATAAGCTGGACACAAGGGCTGAACGATTTTGGAAAATAACAGCACGACAAAGGATCCTGTCAACATATTGGAGTTTGAGCCTTGTGGTGCTTTCTTAAATGCTGGAACAGGTTTGTAGTGTTGACCCTTGTTGTAGCTACGGTTAACCAGGCATGTTTTGCACAACACCTTATGCTGTGCCACATCTTCTTTCATAAAATCCAAAATAGGTCCAGACAACCAACGTGCTATTCCTCTTTGACACCAAAGTCGCCTCTTCTGTGTCCTCACTCTTCTGCTTCTGCTGAGGCCATTTTTAAAGATGTCAGCAACAACACAACAAATCAAAACTCAGTGTGGCTGAAGCTGTTTACTTCATCCCCCGCTCATAGATTTTTGTCCATTGGCAAACCAGCTGAAAGGTGCATTACCAACACCTACGGCATGCATGTCACATAAGGTTGCTCCTTTGTACATGAAACTTTTTTTTTAATCACAGCCTTTGCGATTTGAAAATTGCCTTCTATTACATTGCAATGTTGGTTTAAATTCGATTAATTGTTCAGCCCTACTGGACACATCAAACAAAAACACGTCAGCTGTGCTTGTAATTTAAGGGAATGACCCTCTCAATGTGACCGAATATCTTTCCAGGAAGTCTCTCTTCTTAAGTGAAATGCTCTTTTCCATTTTCTCTGAGTTTTCCCCCTTTAGGGATGCGAGCAAACTCTCCTGTCTGAGTAGACAGTCCATTAGCTCAGAGGAAAAAAGGAACGGGAAGCTGCTGAGACACAGATTGTTTAGGACTGAATGAGGCTGTGAGAACTTTTATGGATGCTCATGCATGTGAGCTTGTGTGTGTATGTCTGTGTGTGTGTGTATGTCTGTGTGTGTAATCAGCACGGCATTAGCACTGTGAAATATCAAAGCAAGAATGTGTGTGTACACTCCGAATCAGAGCTTGTTTTCAGTATCACATAATCAGGGCGTTTCCAGGACACACAAACATCAGATTGACTTTAATTGGTTGGGTGTGAACTTCTTACTGCAGGCTTCTGAAGTGAGAATGAGGGGGCCGAGTCAAAAAACACAAACCTTTAAGCCCCGTTCATACGACAATGCCTCTCAGCTTTTCACTCAAAAACGCAAAAAATGCTGAGAAAAAATCTGTGTTTCCATGGAAATGGTGGTGGACTGAAAATGCTGTGGTGTGCATACAAGGCCTGTAGGTGGCAATACAACTGTGGAGTCTTTTGGTAGACTTTCGCCGTGGAAGAGGTGGGCTGATAATCTGGCGTATATATTAAACGCGTTTTATCTGAGTGTGGAGCAACAGATGCACATTTGGTTGAAAGGCACTCAGCAGATTCAGCAGCACAAGCACAACACGGTAAGTCCGCCATTGAACGGTTTGCGGTTTGTCTCGTTCGCGCATGGGATTTAAAAGTTTTCACTGAAAACTCCAGTTTCCCATTTACATGGCAACGGTGCCTGCAGCATATCAGAAAAAATCCACTTTGGACGACGTTTTTAAAAAGTTGCGTTTTAGGTTGGCTAAAACGGCATTTCCAGTTAAACGAGAAGCCGAGACGCAACAAAACTTTTGCATTTCATCTTAATACTGTTGTTGTATAAACGGGGCCTTAGTCTGGAGCAAGATGTAACCTCTGGTCTTAAAATGTGAGACAATGTTGAAGTGCTAAAATCTGCAGTCCTTCGAGTGTCCACTTGAGGCTGGCGCCGTAAGTACAGTAAGTCACGTACACACCAAGCCATAAAAAAGCCATTTTGACAGCAGAAAAAAAAACATTTTTACAGTCTTGCTGACAACAATCACACTGGAGGGGGGTGTAAATTTTTTTCTAACTTCCATGAAGACTGCGAGTTTACCCAATCAGAGGCACAGCTCAGCTAACATGACTGATGGACACCCTGTAGCTGTTAGTGTGGAGACTCAAAGCCCGCCCCATTTCCAAATTGGCCGTGCCGGCCAATTTGCTTCAAAACTCAGTTAGATATCAGGCAGATATCTAGGAGTGAGACTTTTTCAAAATCACTTACAAAGTCCTCACTGACCCTTTAAGGATTGGAGGTCTGTAGTCCCACAGGTTGATGTTACACCTTTTTGTAGTAAGCAAAGTGGCTTTCTGACTCTTTTCCGTCATCTGCAGTGATGATTACCATCTGCTGCCTTGTTCCATCTGTTCATTTTGGGACGGAGTGAGTTATCCAGGGAGGGAAGGACGGATTAGTAAGAGACCCACCAAGGCTGGTTTTATTGTACACATACAAACCACTGATGGCCTGTTATTCACCAAAAGGGAACCTCATTAACATCACTTAGCTCACATCAGTTTTCATCATTTTAATGATGCCAGAGATGAAGCAAGAGTGGGTTTGCACTTTTGGTCTGAACTGTGGGTTTTTGCTTTGCAGTAGCTTCAGTTCACATTCAGTAAACAAGCCGACCTCCTGAGACCAGCCCGAGTCCTGCATCTGCAGCATATCTCATCACGGAAGACTCGCTGAGATCTCTGTTTGCGGCTCTGCTCAACACCGACACTGTTTGAAGTCAACACTTGAGACCAGACAGAATAACAAGCGAATACTGTTTCAAGATTTTTCTGCACTTGTGTGTTGAAAAAAAAAAAACTTTCAGACATATTTTTGAGTGAAGCGGCTTGTGATGATTGAACATTATGTAGTGCAGATACTTAGATCTCTGGACGTGGTCTTGGTGCTGTTTCTGAGCCTGAGTGGGAGGCAGAGACTAAAATCTGGAGTGTGTGCGTTTTCTAAATTAGATGACTGTCTGTGTGTGTGTGTTAGTGTGTCTTTGTTTCTCCTGTACTTGGTGAGCATGGCTAAAAAAAGAGTTCAGGCTGCCAGTCTGATGTTTGTGTGTGAGTATGTGTGGTCTGGTGGGTGTATAAACTTGATCTGTGGGATTCGGAGGCACTGCAGACTGAGCTAGTTGGCTGTTTTTACCCTGAGGCTGCAGATCTCTGGCAGGTGGGATGTAATGCACACACAACTGTGTTTTCAGTTTCTATCTCTGACTGAAACTTCCACGCTTCCAATTAGTCCCCTGCTGCACATTTAATGGATGTGACCAGTGTTTACTGTCCTTAAAATGTGTGCAGCAGCTTTTTAAATTCCGTTCCCCCAAAGTTCTGATCTTGCAGAGAAAACATGGTTCACTTTTTGTGTGGATGTTTTTTTTATGAAAAGCAGAAGTTGAGCTGTGGTTTAAGTCTGACCAAAGCACAGAAAGTTGTTGCTGGAGCCAGTTTGCATCTTTGGCCCTGAGACCAAACCACCCATCGCTCAGTGTGCCTGTTTGTGTGCAGCCTCCTCACTCTGACGTCTTTTCATTAGTGCATCTTTAGCTCTTGTTTTTGCTTGGGTGTATTTCTGGCCTATGTGTGTGTAGCATTCTCACAAACAGAGAGAAAGAATCATTTTCCCTTTGGGAAGTTATAAGAATGGCTTCCTCACACACGTTGAAAATATGGTAAATTAATTTGTTGCATAAAGGCTCACAGGAGACAAGTTAGTCAAGGTTTAATCTTCTGCTGCTGTCTGAAACAGCAAGCTCAGGTTTGTTTCCTTAACAATTCGGCAAATCTTGTTTGGAGGACATCAGGACTTGTGAAAGTGTTGTTCTATTGAAGGACGTTGTAATTGGATGGCTTCTGGCACAGCTAATTGAACATGTTCCCCAGATTAGAAGAACAGTCCAGTGGCCATGAAGGTCGAAACACTAGACTTTTACAAAACACAACAACACTTTTGGTCATGAAAGACAAGACAAAGATTCATTATTTGTGATTAGAGTAAACCCAAGACTTCTTACTGGAGGAGGTTGCGGTTCCAGGACAGCAAGGGCAGTACTCCAGCATAAATACTACTGTGAGTCTGACAACACATTTATGATGTTAAAGGTGAAGGGAATTTTAAAGGTGGTTTATGCTTTTTAAAATTTTTTAAATTATATTTAATTAACATGTTGGATGTCCGTATGAAACATGTACAAAGTTAAAAATTTTGGATTGGATTGGAAAATTGGATTTATTGTCCCTGAGGGTCAATTTGGTTTGAAACAGGAGTGCCCACTAGCTTCTTGTACAAAACTAGCAATAAACATAAAACAAACTTAGTTACATACATTTAATTTCAATGAATAGCTCCCATGGATCTGAATCTGTTGTGTTCTGTCAGATATGAGACACCTAACAGCTGATGTAAAGAATAATAAACATGGCCAAGAATGGTAATGATGTAATATTGGTGCTGAAGTAGTCCTTGGATGGGACTGTAAGCTGCTCTGGGCAGCTTGTTGACAAAATCACACAAGAATTAGACAAGACAGATGAAAGATTTCTCAGTATTTAATGAAACTGATTGGTGAATCTTGTACGAAAAGAGTGTAATTAGCTTCGAACTTACCGAACAGAGAGGCTCAGCTGGGTTTTTTGTCGATGAGGATTTTGGTGTTGTTATCTTCTTAAATCTTCAGATCGTAAGTCAAAAACTTCAGTCCTTATTTCAAAATTTGTCTGTTTCTAAACTGGAGTGTTAAAGCAAGTCGGCTGGTGTGGCCATATTGGGACAAGCTTTGAGCCTCCACACAAACAGCTATGGGGCGCCCGTCTGTCACATTAGCTGAGCTGTGCCTCTGATTGGGCGAACTCAAGTTCTAAATATCTTCTAAACTGCCAAGTTAGAAAAAACTTCTCCTTTAATTACAGTGTGTGCTGTTAGAGAGATAAGCCACTCAGACGGGAGACATTTTTTGTACGAGGTTGTAAACAGTTTATTTCTGCTGTGAAAACATTTTTCTTTTTTGTTTTTAGCTTGTTGTCTACAATTCTACAATTTCATTTAGCAGACGCTTTTTTCCAAAGCGACGTACAACACAAGCAAGAATTTTGTAAAAAGTTTTATTTTTGTGCAAGTATAGTATATTCATATTACTGCAGTAGCAGTAGTTTTGCATTATAAAAGTGACAGAAGTGTTTTCTGAATCACAGAAATGAGTAAAAACGATTTGGCACAGTTTGGCAAAATTTGGCACAATTTAGCACAATTTAGCACTGTTAGGATAGGTTTGGTCACCTGACACTAAAACCTCTACAACTCCTATAAGGTTTTACCTAGTAAGCTGAAATTCCACACAGATGTAGATGACAAGGTGTAGATGAGATGTGGTGAAGGGCTTATGTCTGGCATAAAGCATCAGGAAGTTATTGATTTTCAAAATAGTTTAAAAAAAATTAAGGAAAAAGTAGTGTTTCATCTATATTTAGCCCGATGTGGGCTTTGGCCTCATATTAAAAACCACATTTTCAGAAACTAGAGGTTGTTATCTTTAAAATAAGGTGTCACAGATGAATTCTGACCTTAATGTTCTTTGAAATTGGTATGGTAGATTGGCCAGAATTAGGTGGGACCCAAGGGGTTAAATAAAGAAAAACGGGTTAATCAGAATCCGAATCCGAATCAGAAATACTTTATTGATCCCCAAGGGGAAATTGCTTCAAGGACTCAAGGACAGCAACTTTGTTGCACTATTAGGGTGCAGGAGGCTTCTAGAGAGCTGGCCAAATGGAAGAAAGTGAACTTGCAAAACACTAGGTTTACTGGCTGGATCTGGTTCAAATCAAAGTAATGAGAAATTTCACACCACTGATAATTTATTTTCAAGATGCAGCAAGTTTCAGTCCATGTTCCCCCTGACTGCTTGAATGACTCACTGCAATATGCCTTATGTTTAATGAGAGAATAATAACTGCATGTGTAGCTCTGATTTAAACATCCGTACATATTTCTGAGTGTGATCTGAGCGCCTGATGACTTGTGACCACACTGCGCGTCTAAAGATGAATGGATAAAATAAGAAGAAACAGATGGTGAGCGCTGCCAAGAAGATAAGATAACATTTTCTCTAATTTATAACCGAATCTCATCTTTCTTTTTTTTTTCCAAATCATGGCAGTACATCTGCTTTACTTTTTAATTGAGATCTCAGCTTCTGCTAATGGAAACTATACAAAGAGGAGAGTCCATTGTGGCGAGCAGGCAGCATGCCAGGAAACGTGAGTCACTCTCCGGCTCTATTCAGAAAAAATCATTTCCCAGGACATTTTCAATGACAGAGAAGGTAACACACTTCTTTGTAATGCTCTTTTTACATAGAGTGGAACTTAGAGTTAAATATAGAACACCATATTTTTTCTAATGTTTTTAACCTTTTCCTGTTTCTCTTTTGTCTATTTCTTTCAGCAGAATTTGTAAAAAGAAGTCCACCAAATTACACTGATGCTTAAAAACAAACACTGAGCTTCAGCTGAGGGGTATTTCAGTAATTTATAAGATTCAAGAACTATTACAGCATCGGCAGAGGTTTATGAAGTTCAATATGGTGAGAGAGCTGTTGTGAATTATGACAATGAAAATGTTCCATTGTATTTATATATGGATATTGAAAATGACAGTGTTCGAAGCTGAAATTACCACACTCCCATGAAGTAGATCACTTGAATTGTGCAGCACTGGCTGTTCTTGCCTGAACATTCAAACAGAGCTCTGTGAAAAGTACAGGCCAAGTGCAGCTGAGAGCGTCATGGTTGTTGCCATGCAAGTTTAAAAGTGCAGATAAATTCTAATAAGTTTGGGGTTGTTATAAATGTGATTGCTTTTAGAATTGGTCCATTTACGGTTAAGCCTATAAAAGGTCAAAGGGTCTAAAATCTCTAAAACTCAACAGTCCAAAACACAAATATTCAGATTTTTTTTAAATAAAAATAGTCAAAAACACATTCAGGATGGTTTAACAAACGTGTTTAGGAAAAAAAAAATCACCAACAAGTCATTCAACAATACAATTATCAGAATCTGAAATACTTTATACATCCCAGGAGGAAATTTGGTATTACCGTTGCTCTTTACATAGTACAGCAGTTGGGAGTAAGAAAGAGTAGGATTACAAAATAAGTGATAAGATAAACAATAAGATAAGCAATATAATAGAATATAATAGAATATAATAGAATAGATAGATAGATAGATAGATAGATAGATAGATAGATAGATAGATAGATAGATAGATAGATAGATAGATAGATAGATAGATAGATAGATAGATAGAAGAAACTATATACATTATGGTCAAGGCAAGAACAGTGTTAAACAGTGTATTACTGATACAGCAAAGTGTAATCCAGTGTCTGATTTTAAGGGACGTGTTATGAAGCCTGATGGCCACAGGCAGGAATGACCTCCTGTGTCTTTCAGTGGTGCTTCGTGGGGGATCAGTCTTGCACTGAAAGCACTCCAGTACACTGTGGAGTAGATTTCACATTGTCTGATTACCAAGTCAAGTGATGAAAAGTTCTCCATAGGGTAGCTGGTTTCATTTCAGCCATGCGTTTGTTAGTTAGTTGCTGCATGAGTTATCCTTCTAAAAAGCAACATTGCTTCCTTTTATCCATGAGTTTTTGGAAATCTGGCAGTTGTAAAACCCTGTTGCAGTATTCAGATAGATTAGACAGCTACAGCAGCCACAGAGCTGCCTCCTCTGACAGCACTGTGACATTGTTGGAGCTGTTGGTGTCGACACTTTTAATGTTTTTACAGCTACAGTTCAGCCTGGGACTGTAAGTGAGCTTGAAAAGCTGTCAAGTGTCCTTGTGTTTGTTCCTCTGTGTCCATGCAGTGTTTCTTTTAGGACAGGATCACTGTCTGACTGTCTGGATAAATATGTATGAGTGCTGATTCGTGTGTTGCTTTCTGAGGAGTACTGAGGAGTCTTTGGGCGAGCAGGTTTTGTTGACCATCAAAAAGAGTTTTGGATCCTCAAAATCAGAACAGTGTTGATTTTTCCTACATGTCCATCAGATTTACAGCTACAAAATTGAATGATGCTACTGGACTATCCCCAAAAGTGTCCCCAGTGATGCCAACCACTAAATGTGATTACCGCCGGGCCAACCTGCCAGAGCTGATATTGCACATAAGGTGGTGGACAGCCACAGCTCCAGATCCAGCTCCAGCTGAAGATGAAAAGGGATGCACAGAAAAGATGCAAAGCGCTCAGCTAAATCCTTCCAAATGATTCTGACACTGGGCGGCTGGCCACAGTTCAGCGTCTTTGATACACATTTTGCTCCCTGCGTTTGAAAAGCGAGAGGCAAAATTGTTTTTCTTTGGCTTTTGGAACCGATAAATTCAAGGGTATCACAGAAGTTACATTCAGACTGTGTTTTCTCGCATGGGGATGCACAGGAGCTCAGGAAAGCCTTTTAATTTACACTTTGATGATATGAAGCTACCGCATGTGCCAAATAACTCATCCCTCTTGTCCTCTCCCTATCTCTCTTGTCCTCTGGAACTACAAAGAACAGTGTATGCGGTCACTTTTCAAAGGGAAATTCAGATTCATGGTGTGCATGCGGAGAGATAAAAACTGAGAGCTCTCTTTGCATATTGATAACAAATTAAAACAAAAGTCAAGGACACAATAGATATCACAGGACAGGCCCTACATTTTATTATGACATCTCCTACAGAGCTGATTCCAAACATGTATTCATTTATTGATTTAATCAATCAAGGCCTGCAGAGGAATCTGTACCTTTGCACAGGTGAGAGCATACAGAGAGGTGGAGTTCAAATCTGACTTGACTTTAAAAATGAAGTACAGAAATCTAACAGGTGCGAGTGGTTTTTAGCTCTTGAGCTTGCGATGCATTGACAGTTCGAAAGGTCACATAAAATAAAGATGAAGTTTAAAAGAAAAAAAAAAAAAACTTGAGCCATGGTGCTCTGTGGATTTTGCTTGACCAGGAGTAAAACATAAATTTCTCTCTTAGCAACCATTCAACACTGAAAAAGTAAAGCGCATGTAAACTTAAATAAGATTTCTTTCCTCTTGTGATTAAAATGAAAATTTGCACAATAATAGCTTTTCTGTGCATATGGAGTACAAAAGTAAAAACATGACAACTATCACATGTGAGAGCCACTTTCTCTGCTGACTTCAAGGACACCAAAACTGCTGTCTTCACCTCTGTTAGAGATGGTATTTATGGCTCTTTGAAGGGAGCTGGATCTTGAGGAGCCATTGCTTTCAAAGAACTGTTCAAAAGACTGGCCTGTTGTTATATTCAGTTATATTTTTAGACAAGGGGTAACTCGTTTTTATCAAGGAAACAATCACTTTTAGCAGTTATAAGATGCGATTTGGACCCTGTATTTTCCCGTACCATTATACAGCTTAGATCAGGTCTATACCTTACTCTTTTATTTAACAGACTAAATATCCTTATGTTATTTATCTTATCAACAGGACAGGATGTCATTTGTCTCTATGCGTTCAGAATTCTCTGCTGCTCTCTATATCGTGCATGGCAGAGTCCCGCCCCATCAGTTCACTGACACACCAGCACTGAGACAGGCATACTCACTACAGCAAACACAAAGTCGGGAAAAATAATGTCACAAAAAAAAAACAGAATGAAAATCTCTGCCTTTTCTTAAGCTAAAGACAAAGATAAAGCTTAACGCTGCTTAATGCATCCATACAATGTGAATCACACGCACAGTGCCCCCCACTGGCCAGGAGGTGAATTGATTCTGAGGATTTGCTGAATCAATATCAAATTGGGGAACGAAATATTAAAATGCATTGATGAATCAAAATTTTTATCTACCCCTAATTAGGATCATACTCTTTGTTTATATTATTTACAAAGACCCAACTTTCAGATGACAGATTCAGTCCATCTACTGGGAAAATAGCCAGAAGATCAGGAAATATGGATATGAAGCTACCTGATCCTGTCATAACATGTAAATCTCTGACCTGCAGGTGAAAAAAGTCAAAGTACCATCTCCCACTGCAAAGGCCAAATATTAAATCCCTGACAGTACCGTCTTGTTACAAAGTTAAACAGAAACTTCTAGGTCTGTCAGGCTGGACTCAGGAGATGACAGCGTCTGATCGATGAGACCTACCCGTTGTTCTCTGCTTTTTATGTTTGCCCCTTCCCCTCTGCTGTTCAGTCTCCTCCTGGGGGGGAAACATTGAGACTGTAATATCTGAAAACTGTGCTCAAGGCTCGGATGAGCGGGAACAGCGAAGGCATCTCCAAACAAACCAAATCTTCTGGAATTTTCCGAGTTAAGAGATGCTCGCACAAACAGCCGGGGAAGAATCCATCTTCCTGACAGGATCATTCCCAAAACTCAGAGGCCCAACTGGGCTCCTGGATGCACTTCTGAGCTGTGAGTGAGTGTGTGTCCATGTGTGTGTGTATAGAGTTATGAGTCATTCATTTCAGAGTATGAGCTGTTGGTCTGTGGCAAAACAAGTCTTCAACTTTCTTTCAGCTCTGATGGAGAACATGAGTCTTCTGCCCTCCTTTGGTAATGCAGACTCACACTGTGGACAACATGTTGTGTTACAAGCGTACGCCAAGAATATCTCTGCAGCAGAATGAATGAATGCACTGGATATTGTGTTTAATGAATGCTGAGTTATATCAAACGGAAAGCATGTTTTATTTGTTTCGCTGCCTTTATTATCTCACACTAACCAATTCCAGTTCTCCTCTCATGAGGTCTGATCACTGATTCCATCTCTTCTGCTCCTGCAGTATTATCCAAGCCTCACAGAAACTAATATTCAAATTTTAATTTCTCCTCAAACTTTTTATTTTAGTCTTTAAAGCAGTGTTTCAAAGAAAAAAATATTCTTCATATTTGAAATTTTGTTACAGAACAAAGTTCTGATGTAAAGGTTCAGCATGGCAGCAGTTTTTGCTTGTGGACACTTTTGTTTACTATTTAAAGGGAAACTGCATTGTGTATGTAGATGTGATTAACTAAGTTTTAAATTCTATGCAGCGGTGATTCCATTTCAGGGGTCAGGATCCTAAGCAGGGGACAAGAAGCTGTGTTTGGGGGCCACAGTGAAGCTAGGTCAAAACAAGGCTGTCAATAAATCTAGACCAAATGTTACCAAAACCAAAACAAACTAGACGATAGGATCTGGTTTGTTTTGTTATCTTCAATATGTTGGTCCCTGGATCTTTGAACCTGGTTTCAGTGCACAGCTTTCTTTGCAATTGATTTGCTCTGTGCATCTGATCCATCTTTGCTCTGGCATCCGGCAAAAAATAGAAGTCCTATGTATCTGATCCAAGGGGTTTCGACCTGCTGGAGCTGAGACTAGGATTGTAACGATCCAATCCTGGTGTCAGATATCAGTTCTGATACCGACTCAAAAAATAAGACTAAGGGTCGATTCTTTGTACTGAACAGTTCAACTCAGTTCTGCTCTTCTATGTTCATCAACGCTGGTGTTTCTGTGCAGAGCTGAAGTATCATGAAGGAAGAGAACCACAGCAGCTCAGCAGTTTGGAGGATTTCCTGTTTTTTTTTTTTCATTCGTAATCTGGATTCTCTGTACAGTATGAAGCTAGTTGTAGGCCAAGAGACATGCAGGAAAATACTTCTGTACAGCTGGTTGAGCCTCTTCCCACACTCCGATCAGAGAAACCCTGTGGTATCTCTGCATTATTACAGAGCTGGGCAGCGTCCAAACACAGAGGAAATCAACATGAGCCAGACTTAATCATTGACAGTCTCAAAACATAACAGAGTTTCCCCCAGCTTGGCCAACCCCCCATTCCTCTCTGTGTGATTCATATGAATATAAAGATGGAGCAGTATCAGTAATAAGACGTTTGTAGAGCAGCAGTTGAAGGGGTCCTGTATTATTTGTTCACTTTGGCTTTTGACTGACATTTTAATTTTGTCCTGAGAACTTGTGAAACACCTCACATGGTCCATTTCTGTCATCTGTGCCCAGAAAACAAGATATTTCCATCAGATTTTTCAGCCTTCCATTGCCATGATGTCCTTTGATTTTATTAATATTCAACATGACATTTTCTCAATTTAAACTTCATCCTCAGTTTTTTTTTCTTTGACTTATTGCTTCGTTTCAGTTCTCATCACCTTTTCTTCTCAGGCAGCAGTTTCTGTCTCTTGAATTGTTTTTCAGTTTCTATGAGCTGTTTCAAATATTGTCTTTTGTCTCTGCACATGGTTTGTCTGCTCTTGTATTTGTCTT
Source organism: Labroides dimidiatus (assembly GCA_030710495.1). Taxonomy (NCBI): domain Eukaryota; kingdom Metazoa; phylum Chordata; class Actinopteri; order Labriformes; family Labridae; genus Labroides; species Labroides dimidiatus. The sequence continues at coordinate 7,888,924 of CM061146.1, read as the reverse complement.
TCTGAAGTCTCCAGACGTCTTAAAGCTTTCAAACTTGTAATAAGAAATGTTAGAGGCTCTTAACATTCACTGTTCCTTTTTTATCCATAGAAGTAAAACTCAATGATCCTTCTAGATGCCTCAAGTATCAGCTTTGGACTCACCCGTCCTTAAAAACTCTCCAGTGTAGGCCCACTCACAGTAGTAGACTCTCAGGGGACTCTTCTTGTCCTGTCATCCTCGAGAGATGATAGTAAAGACGTTAAGGTTACAACCAAGAAAATCAGCATGTACATTGTTTATAATGTCATCAACTGTTGGGGGGAGTTTTCTACCACTGGGTTAATCTTAATACTTGCTACTGAGATTTTAACATCTGTGTCACTTGCTTTTCAAAACTTCAACCTTGGGGTTGTTACTGCTAAATCCAGTAGAATTTGAAAGGTAGACCAAAAATGTGATTTAATTTGTGCCCAGGCTTCACCTTAATGTCGTGTTCGTGTGTCAGACGGTGAAAGAGAGTAAAGTATGAGACTTAAACACAGACGTTAGGTATTTGCTAAAAGGGAAACCTTGTTCAAACATTAATTTTTGACAATCAGTGATGACAACTTGTCGGACATTGCACAAGATGATTTCCTTAACCACCAAGAGCCAAAGCAACTTATTACATATCCAAAAACTGATGGTGCTATTGAGTTGCTAAATTACTGATTTCAGTTTTAAATAATATTTTAAACACTCAAACATGTCAAGGCCGATCCTGAGCTAAGTTTTGAAATGTTGTGTAGTTGAAAATCACTTGTTTTATGAGTTACACCAATCAGGGGGCAATTCTAGAGTCTGTTGGGGCCCAAGGCAAAAAATTCACTAGGGACCCCTACAATAAGGGTATAACACCATCCTGTTCTGAATAATTGGACAACAAACTTTTTTCTTTTAAAAAAAATCAGTTTTTTATTTTCTAAAGTTCAAATGTGCATCATGAAAACAAAAACATTGAACATAAACAGTACCAATAAAAATTTAGTCTAAACCAGTGTTTCTCAAATTGTGGCACCTCCTAGTGGTCTGTCTTGACAGAGAGTAAATATTGTTTTTTGATGGAATATTTAAAAAAAAAGAAGTTTACTGGGACTCCCAAAGTTTCCTTGAATTCCTCCTCAGAGAAAACGGTCACACTAACGTTACTCCATTAACAAGCCTACAGGGAAAAATCATCATGTATCGGTGGTTTAAGATGGGATCATTAAAAAGAAAATCAAATGGGGAAGAGAAAACCTCCAACACTGGCCAAGAGAAGTTGCAACAGCATGATGATTCATCCACAGTGAGCATTGAGGACACTGTGGAAGCTAACGTTAGTGCCAGTACTAGTAGCCAGAGCATGTATGATGCCAGTTTGTATTACATCAGTTGGCTGTCTGGGCTGTTGTTCTGGAAGCTATTTAGCTTGGTGGTCCATGAGGATTTTTTGGGGGGGATAAGTGGTCCTTGGTCTGAAGTAATTTGAGAAACACTGTGAATCTTCACACTGAAATGTTCTCATAGCTGTGATCATTCATAAGTTATCCATGCTGAATCACCATTCGCCGATGGCCCTTGGCACAGATCGTGAGTCTGTTTTGTTACCAAAGTTATCTGCTGTTTATTGTTTAAAACTGCTATGAATGCTAAAATACAACACCGGCAAAAATGTATTGTTGTTGAAGAGCAACTCCTTTCCCACCATGAGTTAAGGCTGGGGAAAATAAGCTTCCATTTATTATTAAATTTTATCAATATCTGCTCCACTCACCGCTGTCCTGCTTTCTTTTTTCGTCATCTTTTTCCCTCTTTCGTTTTTCTTCATCTTTCTTGGTTAGATTCATTGTAAACTTGTTTTCACAAGATAAAAGTGCATCAACACATAGCAGCAGTCAGCGTAACAAAAGAGTGCAGTGACATGGGGCCCCACTAGGGGGGTTTGAGTGTGTTTACTGTCACTGCATTAAGTTGTGGGTTGCTGCTAGAGGTTGAAGTTTGTCAGCCCTCAGGGGCCCCTTATGGCGGCTCTGACGCTAATTTAGAGTTTTGTCTTTTTGTCAAATGAGCACTTTGATAATAGTTGAAAATTAAGACATTGATAAAGTGAAATAATCTTGTTTTTAGTTTAACTGGCTCCTTAAAATAAGTTTTTAACCTACTAAAATACATTAAGGCAACTTGCATAATTTTGTTTTGCAGAAAACCATCTTCATTTTAAACTCTTACCTCTAACCGCCTTTTTTTTAAGAGTGTGGATAATTTCGTTTATCCCTGAATTTTTTCATTTGGATTTGTCCTCCTGAATCTTCCAATCAGCTCCACCCACTTATCTTTGTTCAGAGCAACACTATTGCTTGACCCTGAATTGGACCTGTACAGTCACACAAGCTATTTGGACATGAAAGTGGCAGCAGAATGGCCCCTCATTACTTCAACAGTCCGGTAATTGTGTCTGAAATGACCTTTTTTACTGTTAACTGTGGCTGCACAGCTGAAAGAAAACAGCCATGAGTGGAGTGAACGGCCATACAGCTGGTGTGATTATTGGATTTACTCTCCTCTATGTTCTAAACAAAACAACAATATCTGGAACGGTTTTACGAGTCCTTTCACCACAGCGCGTGTGATACGTTAATGGGGCGTTTTAATGAGAGCTCCTTTTTATCATGCAGGGTTTGTAGCTTTTCTTGTGTTAAGCAGCATTGTGTTTTGACTCATTCAGTTTCCTGATCATCTCAAGGACTCGAAGGTAGCTTTTCTGTGTTTTTATCATCGCTTACAGAAATTGAAAGTGTTTCACTTTAATGTATTCATTCCTCACTGATCCAACCTCACACTGCTGCTGCTGTAAACCTCTTCTTCACTTCTTGTTGTCCTCCTCTCCTCCCACTCAATGTGTTGTACCGCCTCTGGGCTCCCTGTCTGTGTCTTTGTGTGCCTGTAACACGGTGTTCAGATATTTGTGTATGACCTTGCTTTGTGTGTCCCTCTTGCACAACAGGCTGCATACTCCTGGGTTCGTTAGGGTGTGCGGGTGAGATAGCAAATGCACACACACTACCAAAGAACTAAAGGACAAGAACAAGATATTTGACTTAGAAAATCAGTTCTGCCTTAAAGATAAAGCTGTGGTTAATTTATTCTTTGTTGGTCTGATTTTTCTCTAAAATACCCTGAAATAGAAAAAAAAAGTACGCTAGTTTAAGATTTATATTCCTGTACTCAAGACAAGATGCTGCTACTGTAAGATTTATCTGCCCTTCATTACTGATGTCTTTGTCCAATTTTGCCTTTTCAAATGCAACTTCAAAGATATCTATACCCACTTCGGTACTGATTCTTTATCGGATTGTTTGATGAAGTTGTGTAGAAGAAGAAGAAGGAAAAGAAAAGTAAATAATTTGTTAGTCCCTGTAGAGAAGCTGAACTCTCTGGTTTTGCTACATACGTAAACACTTGGACAAAGAGGATTCTGTGGACATGGAGATATTTCAGAGGGAGGGAGCTAACACAAGGAGGAGCATTCAGTACCTTGCTCAAGGGAAACTCTGCAGCACCCAGGAAGTGAACTGACTTCTCTCCAGCTACCAGCCAATTTCCAAACTCGGTCCCACAATCAAATCTCACATCATCTTTTTCATCACAGAATGCATTTAATGCTCCTGGACAGAGAGACAAGGTGTTTTCCAGAGAATGGAAGTGTGCTCAGAAATTCTCTGTGCAATGTACCGTTGATAGAAAAAAAAAAACAGCCAGGGGAGGACTGGATGGTACCACTCATCAGATAAAGAGAGGGAGTGAACATGGGGGAGTGTTTGGCCTGAAGTCTCATTAGTTTGGTAGTGAGGTGTGGTGAGAAGAGGAGGATGAGTTCCCAGAGTTGATGAGACATTGCAGTAGTTTGAGCTTTGAACAAGTAATGGTGTTTAAAACAAAAAGTCAAATCCACTCTTAAATTATTCTCACTCATCTTTGACTGATCCAACAGTGCTGTGATTTTAATAACATCAACACTGTCAACCTAAGGTTAGCAGAGCTAGAACCATTGGCCTTTGATCGTAATTGAAGGTTCCCTCTTCTAGTAAAGAATTGTCCGGTAAGTGGCAGCATTGTTTAGTTGGCCCCAAAAAGGTACTCTTGGCCAATGAAGAAATGTGTTGCAAAAGCAAATGACAAGTATGTGGAAATTGTAACAAAATGAGGAGTAGATAATGTTTTTTTTTCCCCCTAGTTTAATACACCTCTATATGGGCGTGTTAGAGCCAAGTTTGTATGAATGACCCGAAATGTAATTAAAAAAAAAAAAAAAAAGTAAGAAATCCCAAACAGTAAGAACTGGTTGATAATGTAACAAAAGTTATTATTATTATTATTATTATTATTATTATTATTATTATTATTATTATTATTATTATTATTATTATTATTATTATTATTATTATGTGATAAAACCCAAAATGTAACAACTGAAAATGGAACAATAACTGTAATTGCTGCAAAAAGTTATTAGGTTTTGGGCTTAGCATGCATTTTGGAATTTTTTACAATTTTTTCATTACATTTTGGGTCATTGTTACATATGGGCACCATTGGTTGCATGAAGCACACCAAGATGGAACTAAATTTCTTGCCATGTTCACATACCCCCATCAATGGTGGTGATGGCATCAGTGATCTTTTGCTGTAAATTAGTGACGTCCCGTATCATTGGACTATAAACCATGACAGACATTGAGCCTTTTCTTGAAGAGTGGGATTTTTTCAGGCTTTTACACTTTTTAGGTGACAGAGAGGGCAGCAGATAGAGCAGGAAACAGGGCAAGAGTGAGGAGTCACATATAAGAAAGAGGCCAGAGGCCAGATTCGAATCCATTTCGACCTTGCAAGGACAAACCTCATGGAGCGGGATCTAGACCACTAAGCCATCTGCACATCAGGTGTAGCCATTCTTTAGAGGTTTATTAAACAGCACCTCTTTCATCAACAGGATACCTGAAATACATGAATGCAATGTCATTAACAACTCTGATAACTCACAAACAAAATAGAACAAATCTGATTAAGACACCGCATCAGTTGCCTTTGTAATATGTTTTTTTAAATTGTAAAGAGACTTAATGGACACCCTGTACATCACAATATATAAACAGCGCTCCACAGCAATAGTAAGTGTGAGGTGTACTGTAAAACTTTCAATGTAGAGTTGGAATATTTCAAAAGAAACAGCAACTAAGCCTCTAAAATATCTACATTATAATTTCAAACAGTCTCAGTCAGAAGTTGTGATTCCTTGCTCTTGTCTTCATGTGGAAGTGGGTCCTGATTCGCTTCAAGAAGTGCAGCTTGCAGGTTGAGAATGTATGTGAATAGTTAGATGACAGTGTGTGGGTAAAAGCTAGATGTGATGTGTCGGGTATAATGACTATGAGTGGTTAGAAGAGTTGGTTAAAGTTGCTGTAAATCCAAAGAGTTTAGTCATGTTGAGTCCACTTTGAGATTAAAACAAAACAGTGTTTCAAAACAGACATCATTTAAACCCAGTGTTCAGATAAGACAATATTTTGATCTATTGCTTTGACTGATTTCTATGCGCACAATTGAGCCGACAACAACTCCTGAAGAACTCTTGTGTTGTTGATCAGCCGTTGTATAAACATTTGTGACAGTGGACGTGCTTGAAGGTCATTCATCAGAAGGCTGTTGTGAATAAGAAATCTGTTTGAAAACATTTCAGCAGAAGTGTGAAGGCGAGCAGAATGTCTGCCTCAGTCCTCCTCTGAACAATCTGTTCTTGAGATTTTTTTCTTCAACTCCTTTTCTTTCCTCCCTTTTTCTTTTCATTCTCAGCAGTCTAAATGTTTCACCAGTAAAAGCTTTCCTCTCCCTCTTATCCTCCTTCTCTCTCTTTAGTTCTCTGGAGACTCAGAAAACAGACAAAGCCAGCATGCCTCTTTATAATCTGTTTTTATAATAAAAATGCCACCATCTCTTCCTCTTGATGTTTTTTTTTTTTTTTTTTTTTTAATAAGAGTCATTTCTGTAACAAAGACAGAGGTCTCTGCAGGGATCGCAGAGCAAAGATGGATAAAACTTAGGAACTAAATCAAGTACTGAGTGAGACAGTGTACAGATAAAAGAGGAGCTGAACAAGCAGAGTGTGGAACGACACTCCCATAAGATTAATGTTTAATTTCACAGCTGGATTTTGAACAAGATGTAAATGTTGTGAATCACACATAGGCTTATATCTCCTGTTGGGCTGAATACCAGCACAGATAATCTCACAGTTTGCAAAGCAGTTCTGCATGAATGGCGCTCCCAAAGTCAGCGTTGGTAAAGATTTACACAGAAAATGCTCAAACGACTGATTCCCACTGAGGTATAAAACATTTATGCAGCCGAGAATCCTTTTGAATTCAATGCAAACTGTTCTGTTTAAGCATCTAGGTTACATAAGTTTTTGGGGACTTTGGCTGTTTTCACCCATGCTTTTGGAACAGTCTGGAAAGTTAGTAGGATGAGTTTTTATTTACATATCGGTCGGAGAATTTACAACCAGAAATGTCCAATTTTGAGCCCTCAAATGGGGTATACAGATAAAGATTTTCTAAATCTTACGCGATTCTTTCATCTTTTAGAGACCCCACATATAAAGATAACTTGAACAGTTCTGTCTCAGCACCAATCTTGAATCTCATCCTCCAAGACAGAAATCTCACGTGACCAAACGTGATCTACTAAAACGTAGAAGAAGAAACGTATAGCAACAGATAGCAGCAACCGGCTAATACTAAATGCAACATGGAAGAGGACATTGAAGAGGGAATGATGGTGGTCTTGGGACTAATTACAGAAAATTCCCAAACAAAAAAAAAGAAAAGACTGTGGAAAAAATCTGAACCTTCAGTGTCAGGTCAGCCATGCTTGATTTGTGTGCTCGCCTCCTGATTGGCTCCATTCCAATCTACCTCACAACTCACAGAGACATGAGTAGGGGTGAGTCTTTCCCTGCACACATGAAGATTTTTGGTTGTAAATATTGAACAAGTTTAATATCTATGATTGTCGGCCCAACTCGTTTCGAAAACAATTATCTGGACAAATTCAGTCTTAACACACCTCAGACCACAGGATAATCTGATGAGACAATCTTATAAGACTCAAGATAATTGGGCGTTGTCTGTCCTTGGTCAGGAAGGAGGAAAATCGGGACAAAAACAGCCCGACAATCATCATGTGTGTACCCTCTTTAAGGTGTAACATTGGTACAAATTTTGACCAATAAGCCCTGAATAAGTGAGCAAACATCTCTGCATCATCTTTTGAAAAAAGAATAGAACAAAAACCCTCTGTCTCCTCTTTTACACTCGAACATCAAACACCTGAGTTTTCAAACTGAATCTGGGTCAGCAGTGTTTCCAGACTTCTTCATTTTTGAGACTCGTATTCGGAGGAGTGTGGACACCGGAAGAAGTGAAAAGAGAAACGATGTGTTGTAAAACCAAATTTGTCAGAGTGACTGTAGCCCTGAGTCTTGACACCTCTGCAAATATTCAAACAGCTTGTTTGCAATTTTACCAAAAATTAAATCCCTTCCTGGAGCTCCAAAGCCCTGAGGCAGAAATCCAAAACACCACATACATATTTTAGCCATCCTGATTGGTTCAGAGGTTAGCGTTTGGGGTGAATGTGAGAGTTTTATTCAGTGCCTCAGCGGGGCTCAGTTCATTAAAGGCCATGAGATATTGATTTAGGGACCTTATCCCTCATAAAAGCCCCCTGAATATTTCCGTGCACAAACTGGGGTGCCAACCTTTTTGAGTAAATAATGCATCAAAGAACAGGAACCAGACAGGGGTGCCTGCTCTCACCTTGACTTTAACAAGAGCAGGAGGGGAAATTGCCTGTCTGCCTGATGATAAAGTCTGCTGTGTTTTGGTACTTTTGGGAGTTGCAAATGAAGCGTGTGCTATAAACTTTCAGGGCTTTTCTTCATGTAAGGATACAAGGGTCGGGTAGATACTGCAGCTTTACTGATAAGAAGCTGTTTCACCCCGCTTTCTTTTGTTGTCACTTCTTATCAACATAAAGCCTGATCAGTATGCATTGTAATTAAAGCTGCTTTGGGCTTTCACGGGAATCTGTCCTTTTATCATATCTGCTGGAAAAATAAGAGTTTGTAATGTGTCACTGTAAAAAGGCTTTCTATAACCTCCTTCAACCTCTTTTCGTAAATTGATATCCTGCTGTAAGTCCCTGCTGAAGTCTAAGTCGTGCAGTAAAACGTCAAGATACACAACTGAGCAACATTAGCATGTCAACATGTTCTCCAACACATAGACTGTGTAATTAATGGATGTAGCCTCCGCGATGTCACCCATCAATTATCAATTATCAATTAGTTTATTTAAAAGGGGACAGTGAAATTTCATGAAATGTAAAACAGGCAATAAAATTACATTAAAAAAGAAGAAAGGAAAAGAAATGAAGAAGAGAGAGAGGGGGGGGGGGGCACAAGTACACTATAATACATATGCAAACACTCGCTATACAATGGGGAGAAAATACAACATCACAACATTTTATCACAACTTCAAAACATCACAAAAGGCTTATCTTTTAGTGTTGATTAGCCACATTTTCAAATTTTTGTGAAGGCCTAGTATGTTGTGAGCAGTTTAACCTCCTCAGGTACTGAGTTCCACGCACTCGCGCCCCTTACTGACCAGGCCGTCTCACTGAAAGTGCTCCTGCGCAGAGGAATGTAACAGTCTTTGATTGGTGGTTTTTGTGTACTCTGACTAGCCTGGGACCAACTGCTTAGGCAATAGCTGAAGTGACTGAAAATCATTGAATGCAAGTACATTTTTGCGGCTTCAGTTGACATTTTATTTCGAATTGAACAAAAATTTGCAAGATTTAATTTAATGTTTCACACAATTAGCCAATATAGGCTTTAAAGGAAAGCTCTGAATCTATTCATTTTCCTAGATATTCATATTGGCTGACAATTTGTATTTTTTTCAGTCTGCCCCTGCTGACGGCGTAAAGTCGACACAGAAACTGCTGAGTTTTAACATGGCACTACATGCTCTGTAAGATTTGATGGTCACTAATTACAGCTTTCGATAATGAAACATAAATGAAGAGCATATTTTGATATTGTTTTATTTTCCTTCTCACTCATAGTTAGCTTAGCACATGTCAAGACACTCGATTAGTTTTTTAATACCATCAAATTTACTTTGTGGTGTTAAAAGAGGTTGCAAAGACTTGACAATGAGTCTTGAAGAAACTTTTGATGGACGCTGCAATTACTTTGGTCGATTCAGTCGAATACGAATCGCAGCCCTGTACACTCCTATTGCAACACCAATTAGCCTAATGGATACTGATGACTGTTATTACAGCTCAAAGGATCTGTCTCAGACTCTGTAACTCTCAGCTGATTGACGCACAGCCCGTCAATTAAATCTACTCCTTCTTCTTAAAAAAAAAAAAAAAAAGAAGAGGGCTGTAATTAACCTCAGAGGGTTTAACACACTCTAAATATAATTACAGCATGGAATTTCAGCTTTCTCTGCACTGTTTGGTTGAAAGAAAAGAGCCATAATTGAGTCTTTAACCCAAATCAAAGCTTGAACACCAATAACTGTGTTTTAAATGCAGTTGTTGCATGCTGGGTTTCTCAAGAATGACTCACATTTGGTGCACAGCTAAGAGGAAAGAGGCAGAAAGTACCATGTCTCATGACTCATATCTGCTTCTGTTTGCTGTTTACTCTAAATATGTTTAAAAAAAGAGTGGTATAGGGATGTAAATTATCAAAAGATTCCAAGACAACAACAAGACCCTGAACAAAAACCCGCAGTGTGCTCTTGTGACCAAAATCGATCTCAAGAAAAACGCGATACCTCCTGCCAACAAAATACTCTCATGGATGTATTGAGTGGATATTTTCAGGGTGACACGCTGCACCCAAGTTTCATGTTACTGCAATGAGCTGTTAAAGATTCCCAATATCCCGGTGCATTATGTTGGTATATCATATCAATGATGATGCATTTGAATTTTATTTTTGGATGCTCTACCATACAATACCACACACACACACACACATGCACACCAGATCTGCAGCCAATCTGACACAGGTTGGTTATTGCATCGATTACCTGTAACTGTGTGTGTGTGTGTGTGTATAAATTGTCGATGGTGTGTGTTTCTTCTTAGCCTTTGATTTATAGCACCTTTTTTTTTTGCACTGGCAGTAATTTATTAAAGAGAAAATGACCAAGTCCTTCTAAAGCAGGCCCTCTTCATTACTCAAAGATTGCATCACAGCATGACACACTCAGCCTGCTAACAAGACGGCCTCATTAACAAGGTTAGCAGACTGTGTGTGTGTGTGTGTGTGTGTGTGCTGCCACAGAGGGTTGTGTTAACGCAGTCATACCCCACTTTTCGTTGGAGTTAACACATGTGTTTCTGTTTATTTGCTTTTATTTGGAAGCTGGGATCTTTCAGGTGCTGTTTGGATGTTGTGGACGAGGCAGCAGCAGGTTAAACGTGAAGGATCAGGAGGGTTTTTGTGCGGCTTTGGATGCGCAGCTGAGCTCAGACTCAGCAGATGAGTCATGAATCATCTGCTCTGCTCTGCTCTCTCACCCTTTATTCATGCACAATCTCACCCTCTTTCTCTCCTCCTCTCTATCTGGCTGCTCATTCCTAACCCAGCTTAAATGCCTGCTTTTCGCCTCTCATCTTCCTCTGGCAGAGACGACCCCCGCCCTACACCCCCCCATCCCCCAGCTGTATATCACAGTATTTTGTGTTATTTTCACTGCTAGAAACACTTAACTGCAGTTTATTCCATATCATCACCTTTTAAATACTTTATGTAAAAGCCTCTTTGAGATTTTCAATCTTATTTTTAGGGAACATCATAAAATAAAATCAATAAAAATGTCCTGCCAATTAAGTGCACATGGTTACCTGGACTATGAAATATTACACAATTAAATTACAGAGGTGATAAAAGTAAAGATTTAGATTTTTAAATTTATGATAAGGAATTAAATAATCAGGACAAATTGATTTACCTCCATCTTTAAACCTTTAAAGTCAAACAAGATGAAAAGTTTCTATAAGAGCTGGATCTCATGATTTATTAAACTAAACATGGCCAAGATTTAGGCCAACATTATTTTCAAAAATCCAGTCAGACAAACTTTAGTACTGGACCACAAACTGAAAAGTCACAGATACCAGTAAGGGTTTAATCTGATCTGAAATTTAATAGATAAGCCCCTACAATAGGGGTCTCAAACTCGCAGTTCGTGGGCCAATTGTGGCCCCCAGAACAATATTTTGTGGCCCCCTGCCTGAAATCAAAGCTTTGTGTTAGTGCCGCCCACATGTTTTTTTCTTACATGCATCTGGGCGTTTTATATTTTTTAACACTTATGGGCTACCATAGCTCAAGCTCATGACAACAATGCGAATTAGAAATCGGTCACTTAATAAGTCAAAGTTCAGGTCCAAACTTAAAGATGAGCATCTTAAAGCCATACTGAGGGTCTCAGTTGCTTCCTCCGTCAAGCCAAATGTTCTGAAGAACTGTTCATGTTCTGCATGTTCTGACCTGTTATGACTGAGAAGATTCGATCAGTTGTACTTTTTTTTTTTAATACTTGAAGCCCTTTTTTTGTGAAACACTTGATGCGGCCCAGTCTCACCCAGACACTACCTCAAGCGGCCCCTTGATAAATTGAGTTTAAGACTGCTGCCCTACAATCATGTGTGTGGGTATGTGTTTACATGTATTTTATTGGTTTAAATGCATGTTGTTGTCTAAAGAAACAATAAATCAATTATACAAAAAAAGAAATGAAAATAAAACAAACTTTAGCTTAAAAATTAAACAAAATCCAAATTAAAACTCATAAGTCTGAAAAACCTGTTACAGGTGCCGGATAACGCTTGGTTTAAATGATTCATTAAGAACAAAAACCAAACAGACAAAGCAAAGTAGAGAAGATGGAAAGAGACTCCTGTTAGCTTGCTGTTTTTTCAGAGCATGTACAGGTAAATAGATATCGGAGCTTTTAAGCAGCACTCTGTGTAGCTGTAACATCAGTAGGTATCAGAAAAACTAAGAACGAACTCAAATGAGGTTGATGTAAAAGAAAAAAGTAAATGCTGTGCCACAACAGCCTCTACTTTTATTCATAGTTATGATGCTTTCATATCCAGGGAGACGGAATAGAATACAAGTATTTGATGTCTTCACACGGTTTCATTATGTTTGTATAAGCAAACTAATCTTAAATCACACCACTAAATATTAAAATGTTTTATCGTAACTCCAAAACTTTCCTCTCAGGGCCTCATCCGGAAATGCTGGGTCCCCTTGCTAATTTCTGTGGCCTCATGATAGTCAAGTTTAAACCCATCGGGGCGTTTCTCAGAAGATTGTGTTGCGTCGCCAGCTGCTCCTCCTGCACAAATAAAACAAAAAGGAAAACTTGTAATTTTCTAAGCAGCAGAGAAGGTTGATTTGCTTCCCTAACTATGCTGCCAAGTTAATAGCATCTGGGCTCTCAGGTGCTATTTGCAGAGATTTAAATTAGGTGATATGCATACATTTGATCCAAAATAGCCCATTTCCATGCAGATTAGATTCAATGCAAAAAAAGAAAGAAAGTCCAATTAACACCAGCACTAAAGCAAGACACAGTTGGAATAAAAGTTAGAGGCTTCCATGGAGAGTTGGTGGCAGCTGTGGGCACATCTAGGAAGTCTTAAACTTTAACATTGTATGCATCATTTAAACAGACGACATTGCACTGAAATCAGTCCTGTTCTGAATTTGGTATATATTTGTATCTTCTGTCAAGGTCACAAACCAAAGTAGCTCTAATGTCATTCTGCAGAAACTCTTCAACTCTTACAGCTGACGTCTTTAAATGAATAGATTTATCACGATGTGAGGTATGAGAGTTTTAAAAAAACACATTAGAGGACACAAGATGAGATTAAAGTTATGAAACAGTGAAGAAAAGACAAAAATTGGTGCAAAAAAACTTGTTCAGAGTGTGCAGGATAAAAAATATTTGTTTTTGGGTTTTTTTTAGGTCAAAATAGTCTTAAAAGCATCATGATAAACAGTCCTTATAAAATCCAGATCCTGATCTTGACATAAACAAGATTCCTTACATATTTTCCCCATACCGCCCTATAATGGAGAACATTTTCCTTTGTTAGAAGCAAAGTTTGCTGATGTTTACGCAGCACGTAACACTGCAGAAAACTGACCACTTATCATCTGGTATCAAGAGACACTTGAGGGACAGGTGAGGTTTGATTTCACAAGCCTGTAATGATGGAACAAAGATGTTTTACCACACTTAGAGACTGTTTAATTTTGTGTCTGTTCACTTCAGAAGTCACATAAAAAGTTCAAAAATAAAGTTTGGACATTCTTGGTGTAAACTGAAACTTTTCCCTTTGCATTGAGATTCCACTTCAGTGCTGTGACGAAGCCTTATCATCACCACACCATTATATGGTGGCGTGGGACCCTGCATTGTAATAATATCAGTGTCCCAGTGTGTGTTTTTGAATTGAACCGTATCATTTCAGGAGAAAAAAGACTCCCAGGGGTGCACACAGAGCTCTGTTCCCTTCTGCTGTCTCTGACTTTTAGCGTGACTCTGTTGGCCCTTCGTACTCCCTCTGATGCTTGTGCAGATGCATAACATGGCCCACAGTCCCATCTTGACCTTGCAATGTCGTTTCCCTCGCAGACCCATGCAGCTCTACTCTTGTGGCTCCCCGTATCATTTCTGCAAAATGACAAATCAGGAAACAGACATAGAATCATTTCCTGGTGATGTTTCCAAGAGTCATCACCTCAAAGTAGATCTTTTCTAATGTTTTGATTCCTCCTCTAAATGTCTCCTATTCCCAAGACCATCTGAATGAAAGGAATGAACTATGACCTGCAAGGTGACAGAGAGTGTTTCTACGGCAGGAAAGTTTTGCCTCATGTGTGACTCCCTACACCTTCAATGATCTGAAGCTAGTTTGACTTTACACTGAAGTTCAGTGATCTGAATCATAGTTGAACATGTTCCTTTTTTATTCTTACAGGTAGTTTTGGTTCACTCAGTGACAGAGGGTGAAAAGGTGTGTTTCATTCATATAGAAAAGTGTTGGTTTTTTTGTGACTTTGAATGAATGAGAAAATAGCTCACTTGAAATACAAGAGAAGTTCTCCTGCGGCAGTCCTTGTGGTCTGATTTATTTGGCTCCAAACCGTCTTTGACAGACTCAACGTCGAGTCTCTTTCCTCATTCTCAAGTCTGATCTTTCTGACGCGTCTTCACCTGAGTGTTTGGCAGCTGTTCCTGTTAGAGACGCTGATAGAGATGTATCTGAGCTGTCATCTCAGCACCGCTTGGGGATTTGTCAGCTAAGGCTCACTTTGACTCGCTCTGGGCTGAGCTTCACTAGTCTGGCAGGATGTAATGTTTCCTTTTTATCATTGCCTGCCCTTTTTTGAGGTGAGTTTAAGTCCCCTGAAGGCAACATCAGGAGAACAAGAGGCCTTCTCTGTGCTTTACATGTGGAAACATTGATTTTATCGCAGTGACGGGGTCAGGGGTTGACTGAAGCGCAGGGAAAGAGTTGAAAGGAGAAACCCTTAAAAAGGTTTCAGCAGCCGGATGGGAGCGGTCAGTTTTCTTCTGGTACAGGAGATGACATGGCTTGATAAAAGAGACCCTCCCTTCATAGAACCATGTGTGTTTCTTCTTCTTTGTTTTTGTCCTCCTGTTTCTCAGTTAGTTTTTCAGCAACTAGAAGTCTTTCCTGTAGAAATAAGTCAGGAAAAGCTCTGTCAACTTTGGTCTTCAGTCTGGACCTTGGAACTGCTAATAGAGCTCTAACAGGATCTCATTTTGAGATAAAAGCTTGGAAATATAAGGAGGGTAGAGTCTATGTTGAGCCTGAGCCTAAAATGAGATTTAAAAAAATAAAAATCTTAAAACTAATCCATAAAACAACAGGTTGTTCTTGTAAACTGATAATTAGTATCACTCCTGTGGATTTATTTTTTCATGACTGATATATTTGAGATGAGCAAATCAGCTGATGCATTGTGAAGGAATTTAATACCACTCTCATATTGTTGCCAAGCGCTGCTCACTTGCTCAATTGGCAGCTTGTTGCAGCAGCTCTCTCTTCGTTGTTCTTTTTTTCTCCTTTTTCCCCCTTATCCTTTTAGCTATCTTTATATTTGGGGCCTGTCACTGACACCCAACTGGTTGTGTTTGAAGTGATATTTTTACCTTTTTTTATTCCCGTTTGTTGTGGGATCCCATGTGTAACCATGGTCGCGTTGTTTACACACAAGGTCAGCTGTTAGTAGCATGCCGATGCTAACCGGTGTTAGTCCAATGTTCCCCAAGAGCTGAGGAGAACGGCGAGGACAACGTGCTGGTACTGCGGTGTGCCAAGAAGAGATTCCATCAACCTGTCCTTCCATCCATCGTTATGGTGAATGAAAGATCCATCTCCAATGAGATGGACAAGCTAGCCCCACTAACCCAGCACCAGAGGAATGCTGGCAGAGTAGCATCATGCTATTCACAGAGATAGGGCTGGGCGATATGGCCTAAAATCAATATCACGATATATTGAGCAGTTCACCTCGATAACGATAAATGGACGATAACTACTCCACTGCCCCTGGGGCTGACTTATTTATTTCAATTATTTTGCCACTTTAAAGGACTATAAAACTACACTGTCTGAAAATAAATAAGGAAACACAAATAAAGTACTTTTAGTTAAGATATTTATTAAACAGCTGATAAACACAGATTTGAAATAATTACAATAACTTAAATTTCCTGAAAACAAAGTATTAAAATGCAATCTCTTATACACAAATTCTTAATATGGATATTACAAAGAGCTTACTCAATAATGGCCACATTTGAGTTGTCAAGTAATCAGGTTATAACGAGAGAAACAAGTTGCATCCCTTGTGTTTACTGTGTACTGTCAGACTGATATATGGGTCCATGGTGCGACTGGACCAGAGATCGGTTGTGGCTGCAAAGTGCTTCACATGTCTCAACTCAGCAGCAACCTTTTCTCTCTCTGTTCTGTACATGCTGGGAATCACCGTTTTCGAAAAGATTTTTTGCGGTAGCAGGCTGTATCATCACGGTTTTCATGCAACGGCTGCCTGGTGGTGGAAGAGGTTGTGTTACCTTGACTCGTCGCAACTGTCTTTTGGCACAGTTTACAAGCCGTTCACTCTCTCCTTCGACCGCACCAACTTCGTCAACTTCAGCCGCCGCAGCAGCCGCTACAACTTTTGAACAGTCCTCCATCTCCTCACCTCTCTTTCTTTTTGTGTTACAGACTGGATGGGGTGGAGTCGCGTCTCTTACGTAGCTCCCTTAAAGGCACACGAACACATAGCCGACCTACACACTACTAAAACCAACTTTTTTTTTTTCAATACCGAATATACCGACATGGGCAAAATGACGTCGGTTATTCTTATAAATTTCGGTATCTGTAAATTTTCGGTTTATTGCCCAGCCCTACACAGAGACATGGCTAACAGAGCTAACATCAGACAAGAACACCACATTGAAAGATTTCACCTTCTATTTTATTCTTTTCTATTCTAACTTTGACCATGAACCTGATGAAATCTAATTCTAAAACGTCGATATCTTGGACCTTCCATTTTTCAGAAGGGTCAGGCTGAAACTCCCCCCACTCTCTCTCTCTCTCTCTCTCTCTCTCTCTCTCTCTCTCTCTCTCTCTCTCTTCGTGTGAGACGGTGTGAGTCACTGCAGATAGCTGTGTCTGGAATTCTGACAGGCCGCTAACAGGGACTGATGAAGACGCAATCCAAACCGCAGGACCTCAGCTCGCCTCACTCCCAATGAAAAGGCCAAAACAAATTCCAAAGAAATGTCACCGAGTGTAGAGATGAGCCCCCTGCTCTCTGCACGGCTCGCAAATACACACACAGAAACGCTTTTACTAACTCCGACAGTCCTCTCACTGCTACTCTAATAAACCACCAGACCCTTTAATATGACATTAATTGTCCAATAAGGATTCGGCTCAGCCAAGCACTGCTTCTAAACAGTAGATACTTTAAGTTAACTTTAATAGAGCCTCTGATTTCTAGACAGTCATGCACTTCTAAGGGGTGCCATCATAATGCTGCAGCTTTTAAAAGACTGGCAAAGACAGGATAAGAGGCTACTTTGTTCAGAGAGTGCAGTCATTTTGGTCTGACTCACCGGAGGTAGACTGAGCACTTACATCTCCTTTTGTTAACCTGTACTTACCTGTGAAGTTCATCCCTCTTTGGTGGATCTGATTGTTAAAGTTCAGATGAAACATGAAAAACTTCTTCTCACGTATTTTGACAAAGATTTGTTTGTTTCTTCCTCGGGTTGTTTCAAACTCTGGGCATCCTCATGCCATTTCACTTTTGTTTGATGCAAATTGATCTCAAAGAAAGTTCTACTTCTCAGTTTTCAAAGACCTTCTTTCTCATTAAAACGTCCCGTCTCTTTTTGAGCTTCTCAGTTTTTGCGATGTTTTGTCCCTCCAGCACTTTTCTTTTGTCTTCATAAATTAGATCTATAAAATACTTCCCCTCCTGCAGGTTATTGCGTACTTTCTCTTTAGCTTTCATTTTTGCCCCATAACTTATTTCTTCCTATTTCCTGCTCTGCAGGATACTGTATATCTCTACGCTGTCGGGTGCACATATTCTCCCCGAACCAGGAGAGAACTCTATTATCATGTCAAATAACAGTTTCCTCTCTCACAAGGGATACTTTTTATTTGCAGTAATAATACCTCCCCTGTGTCCTCCTCGCAGTTGAATATATCTCTCTTTTCCTCGTTTTATTAATTTTTGTTCACTCAGTGTTTACCAGGCCTCTGATGCACATCACTGAACTTTGGCTTTAAAAGTTCTGTGACACAAGAAGAAAGATCTAAGAGGGAGTCTGTGACTTCCAGTTGATTTTATTCCGATAATTAAATCAGAGCTAAAATTTGGCCCCTTGCCTTTTGATTAAAACAAGCTTAAAATAGTTCTTATTTCTGTCACATGGAGACCCCAGAGAAACGGGCCCTGTGCCTGTTTTGCATCTTAAGATACATTTAGAAACGCTGCCTGGCTCTGATTTTGTTTTGCTTCATCTTCAAATTGTTTTCTGACCTACTTAATTCTGTCTTTCAGGATATTCTACGTGTCTCATGACTCCCAGGATCTGAAGATATTCAGCTACATCGCCAGGGACGGACAGAGCAACGTCTTTCGCTGCAACGTCTTCAAGTCCAAGAAGAAGGTAAGAGAGATGGCAGGACTATTGGGAAGATTTGTCCTTAAAGGCAGTGTTGGTAATCAGATTTAAATACACTTTTTGTTATTTGAGTTAAAATGATCTATAATGTCCTGATGGCAATCAATGCATGATGTGTTCTTAAAATAGGGTGAAAAATAGCCGCTGTCTACAGCAGGAATAAACCCGGGAAAACACCAACCAATCCTAGTGTTTGTGATCCAATTTATTAAACCAATCATCGATCAAATGATCATGAATCAGCGGTGCTCGTGCATGTGAGCTTGGGCCTCATTTTGGAGGAGCTCCGAGTGTGGGAGGGCAGGGGCTGAACAGAGTCATGAGGAGATGCTACATTCAAATTCATGCTAGTTTTCCCTGGTTCCAACTGTGCCTTTTAGCAATTAAATCCATCTAAAATTCCACAAGAGTGAACAAAAACTGAGTCATTTAGTAAGACAACATCAGAATAAATCTCAGGAGTTCAAGGTGTGTAATTTAGTATAATTTAGCACAATAACACATCTCCTCAGTGCTGCAGTTTTGAGAGTCACCCACCATGAACTGTTCGATGAGGTTGGGCTTAAAGAATTTTTCTCTATCAGCTTGCTAGTTTTTTGTTTTTTTGGAGAGGAAAGGAGAGTGGAAAGAGAAGGAAAAAGTTGCGAAAGGTGCTGGAGGTTAGATTCCGTCTGTGGTCTTGCCTCAGGGTGTGCACATCCTTGACCAATAGGGTTTACAGGCGCCCCAGCACGCTAGTTATTTACAATTGACATGTAACACTTTAAAGCCTGAACCATCAGGCTTTATCATGATAATCCTCAAGGGGTTAAAGTAGATTTTATAAAATAATTTCAACAGGTTTTTAATGAAAATATTTATCATGTCTAAGAGAGAAATCTTTGAAACTATCAAACATGATGTTATGGCAATACAGGGTCAAAAAGCTGTGACAGCCAATACAGCTGCCACACCCCCCAGAAATGCATTCATTTAAGGAGAGTTGTCCTTGAGCATCACACCAAACACCGACAGTTTTGACTCGCCTCATCTCTTCTGTCCTGTTAGCGGCTCAGTACAGCCATCAAAAATGTCAAAACTGTCAAAGCTGTCAAAAAGCGTCAAAGCTTTCCCCATCGCTTCTGAGTGTTGGTTTTGTAAGAGTGGTTAAAAGCCTTCAGTCTGCTGGAGTGCACCATCAAGTAAACAGCAACAGGTAAACACACCTGTTCAGCTGGAAACACTGTAGACTGTTACACTTCCTCTAAATCAAAAACCCAATGGACAAGGGTCACGGTGTGGGAGAGTAACAAAACTGCAGAAATAGAACCTTGTGTATTCTGGAAGTTTCTGTTGGAAGTTAGACTCCCTTTGGACATCCAATAAATCTATCAAAGGACAGACAAATAAACTTGGTCCAATACCAAAAAAATGGGAGTCAGTAATTGGGTAAAGAAAACAATGAAAGGTTGTGCACACCAACTGAAACTGTGTTCAGATGTGTAGCAAGAAAACAAACACAAACACTGATGGTGTTGACTTTCAGCCTCCTGATTTAACCTCCCTCAGCTGGAGGCAGTCAGCTGAGGAGAACATCACAGGTTGCATTCCTAATACCTGGATCCCTTCCAAACCAGTCACTTTTATTTCATTGAAAAACACACAAAACCTAATTATTTACACATTTTAACTTGTTTGGAATTTATATGTTAGAAGGATAAAAAAAAAAAAATGATTTTCACATCTGGAAATCTTAATATTTGAAGGAAAAAATCTTCCACAGGTGTGACTTAAAAAAAAAAAAAGAAAAAAAAAAAAGAAAAGAAGAAGAGATGTAACGTAATGCTTCTGTTTATATTTCTCACTGCGTCAGTGATGGAGTTTGTCATTTTGCTTGAATTACAATAACCATCTTGTCAGACTTCGTCCTTCCGTAATGGTGAAATGGGGAAAAAAACGGAGCACCTAAGTGTTTCATTTCCAATGTTTTCACAGTCTGCTAGTCGGGTATTGTTTAAAGCGTTTCCTCCTCCCTCCTCGTCTTGAATCACATCGCCGTCTGACTCACATCCTGACAACCGCCAATAAAGAGATGCACGACTCAGTGGCAGCAATGATTCCTGCTGGGACTATAGGCCTGCATTGTTGGGGTTTGAGGAAGAAGTTTGAAAGCTGTTTTGGCAGGAGTGGGGGGAGGGGGTGGGGGTGGAGGGGGAAGAGAAAAAGTCAAAACAGAGTCCAGCAGTACGACACAGTTTAAAAATGTGCTCCCAGTTTTCCACTTAGGCTGCCAGTGGATGGTGAAGTCCAGAGGTTATCCGAGCGAGGCTCACACTGCCTCATTATCTCCTACAGACAGGCTGACACTGACACATGAGCAGCACACACACACACACACACACACAGAGTTCTGAGGAGAGTGCATACCAAAATTCTCTGGAGCAACTACGGCCTAAAGGATACTGAACTGGAAACTTGGCTGTGTGTCTGTGCGTGTGTGTGTCTACACATGCAGTGTTTATTACAGTCGCTTGGTGATGGAGAGTCCATGGAAAATATGTGTTTTAACGGAGAAGACCATGAAGTTTTGAGAAGACAGCTCAGTGATGATTGTCAGGGTCATATTTCTGAACCTTTAGCAGTTTGTCATAGATGTTATGAATGCACTGGTTTGGTTATGACATTGATAGTTTTATCTCTCTCTAACCCTGTGAGGTTAAAGAAGAATCAACACCTTTTTGGGGGGAGTTGATTTCTCCAACATCTCTGCTTGTTTTAAAGATAAACTAGCAGAAAACACTACATTATCCTTTGAACAGTTCCAAGAAGTTGTATAAGTATTCTTCAAGCCCCAGAGGATAAAAAGAGATCAGAGATGAGTATATTTATAAAAGAGAGTGTAACGAAGATCTGAAAGATTCATAAAACAAAAAGAGAATCAAAGTCTCCTGGCACAAGGAAGACGAATGAGCGTAAACACATCATGCATATCAAACCTGCCGTAAAGGTGTCACCCTAAGCATTGTGTGGTTTTGTGAGGTGTGTTTTGACGTGTGCAAGGTTGTGAAAGTAAAATCAAATAGAAGATTAAGCCAAGTTTATTTCCCCTTTAACTACCAGCAGTTAAAGAATGGCCGGGCTTTAAATCAAGATGGCATAAAAAGCTTTAAGTGGCCCATCAGTTCCTTCATTCAGACAGGCTGTGTGTTTCTCTCTCTCCCATAAAGATCCATGCTCGCTCTCCCTCTCTCTCTCCCTCTCTTTCTATCTCTCTTTCTCTCTCTCTCTCTCTCTCTCTCTCTCTCTCTCTCTCTCTCTCTCTCTCTCTCTCTCTCTCTCTCTGTCTGATGGACAGTTTAAAGGCCGCTAATGAATAACCTGGTCTCTATTATGTAGAGTTGAAATGGGAGTGATGGAGGAGAGATGAGGAAGTGTTGATCTGAATACTGAATGCTGCTCCGGCTCAGAGGTCACTGTGTGTGTGTGTGTGTGTGTGTGTGTGTGTGTGTGTGTGTGTGTGTGTGTGTGTGTGTGTGTGTGTGTGTGTGTGTGTGTGTGTGTGTGTGTGTGTGTGTGTGTGTGTGTGTGTGTGAAAAAAAAGCATCTCCTAAATGAAAATGAAATTTTGTGTGTGTGTGTGATTGTATTTTTGGGTGAATTTGAGTGTTTTGTCTGACTGGAAAAGGCAGAAATAACCATAAGAGAAAAGAGTCAAGGCAGATTTCCCATCACTGAGCTCTTGACCCCACTGTCGAGCTTATTTGTACAAACTAATCCTTCAAAAACAACAAATTCAATGATGTTTCTGTGCACACTGCGTGGATATAAATGGTCACTTTAATCACCTCAGTTCTTCCTCAGTTTGTATAACTACCTGATCTTGTGTGATGGGTTCAGTTCACTCATGTCTGAAGCATTGAAAGCAATCAAAAAACAATATCCTCACCATGTTGAGGGTTGGATTGTGTTCGGGATTACTTCCGTAGTGTGTTTTCAGTCTGATTTGAGGAGCCAATTTCACAGACAGTCAAGGCAATGGGTCAGGAAATTGTTATGAAACTTCATGAAGCTGTTTTACCTCTCAAAAGAAATTGTTGGCTCATGTAATTTTAAAGAAGTACTTCATATCTTTTGTTCCCACCAAGCCACCCATCCATTCATCTTCTATACCACTTATCCAGTTCAGGGTCGCGGGGGGCTGGAGCCTATCCCAGCTGTCTTAGGGGCAAGAAGTGGGGTACACCCTGGACTTGTTGCCAGTCAATCACAGGGCTGACACAGAGACAGACAACCTTTCACACACACACCTATGGGCAATTCAGAATCAACAGTTAACTTGATGAGCATGTTTTTTGACTGTGAGAGGAAGCTGGAGTACCCGGAGAGAGCCCGAGCATGCACAGGGAGAACATGCAAACCAGGATTTGAACCGGGGACCTTCTTGCTATGAAGCAATCGCACAGCTGCTCCCACCAAGCTGTACCACTTGAAGTGCACAGTCTAAACCTAAAACATGTTTTATAACAGAAGGGGAAACTTTTTTTCTAATCTAAACTTGTCTTTTTGTAAAATGCATAGCACAAAACAGTCATACAAAATCACCTCGATCGCCTCAGTTCGACTCTTTGTCTGCAGTTATTGAGGACATCTGTTTGTTGGTTGGTTCATTCTATCTTTTTAGGGGAAGATATGTTTGCAAGGCCATGTTTTGAATGTTTTTCTGTGTAACCCTCAAAATATTTTGGTGCTTTTGTCTGATTGGTAGAGGCATTTTTATCTGGGAAATAAAGTGTCTGAGTGCAGTGTCGTGATAGCGTTTCTCAGTCCGAAGGTCAGCTTCAAGTGTACTTTTTGGGGTAACAGCAAATAATTTGTTAGCTCATTTCCTTTTCAAACATACTTAAAGGATGTTTGAACAATCCGTGTGTTTGTCTGTCATCCCTTACTTTTTCTCTTGTACCACCATGACAAAGACAGCTTTGGACATTCACCTCCCTTACCCTGGGTAACCTTCCTCTCGACACTTTTGGAAACTAACTCACGGCTGAAGTGCACTCACTCCTGCTGAAACTGACTTCATGAACATCTTTTATTTACTTTTGTATCCTTTTTCAAATCTAACTGGGAGCAAAGGTAGGAAACCTATGGACACTGCTAAGACAGCGTCACATTATCCATTGGTCAGATGTTTTTCGACTGGCCTTAAAGGTTTATCACTCCTCTCTCCTTTTGCCCTGCCATCAAGTCAAGATTTTCATTTGAATTAAACTTTCTAAGTACGACTGCTTTTATCCATTTGGAGTACGTGCTCTTACCTCACATTGCCAAGCCAATCCATCATGTGAGCATGTCATTACATCCTCTGTCCAATCTCTGTCCCATATCTTAACAAATGAGGCAGTAACACATTCAGAAGCCAGGCGTAAAGAGAGATGCAAGTAGATAATAAAGATGATGAATAAAACCTGGTTACAGTCTTTTAAACCTGATAATGGGCTTACACAGGACATTACTGCAGTAAATGGAAACCTTTCAGTTTGCAGATGTCTTTTTTTTGTTTTATTGTTTTTATAATGATGCTGGTGAGCCATGTGTTTTGGGGTAAGGTTACTGTCAAAAGATTTGTGTGTACAAACAAAATTATGCATATATTTAAAATATATGCATATTAGTCTATAGTTGTGCATAAAAAAGCATTTGTTAACTCATCATTTACAAAATATGTGTTGTGTATTTTTCTCTGTAAAAATACAACTTATGAAGTTAAAACTTTAGAAAATTACAAATACAGACTGCATTTTTGCAATTATGTTCCCTTTATTACGAATCTGACAACCCAGCTATAACTGTCAAAACTACGCCAATTCTTCACACTGCGCATACACTGTAAGTCTGAATGTTGTTTTGATTGTATGGTGGCAGAATCAGGTAAAGTTCACCTAATAATGTTGGTTTGATTTTATTCTTATTTTTACAAAATGTTGAAACCGTGGAACTGAATTGGCTTAATTATTCAATACAGCTCACAGTCTGTTGTTAATGATGAATGGGAGGCTAAGTACTTCAGAGAATGCCAGGGGAGCTATACAGGGAAATACAACACAGCAACCACCACAGGCAGTCAGTGCGTCAGACACCAGGTTGTTCACCATCTGGAGCCACTTCAGTGCCACTGCTTTGATATATATATATATATATATATATATATATATATATATATATATATATATATATATATATATATATATATATATATATATATATATATATATATATATATATATATATATAAACAAGGCACAGACAAAACAATCACAAAAATACAATCTGTTTTTGTAAATTTTGTGAAGTTGTAACTTCATTGGTTGTATTCTCACAGAGAAAAATACACAACACATATTGTTATGTATATGAATTGACTCAAACAAGAATTTACATGTTTTTATTAATGCACAACTACAGACTAGTATGCATTCATCTCAAATCTATGCATGGTTTTGTAGGTTTGTACACACAAATGTCTGGACGGTAACCTTACCCCATACATGTGGAGTTGTTTCAGTTCACAGATGGACTTTAAACCAACACAATTAAATCCATAAAAACATCACCACAGTTGGATCTCAGTGGGTTTAAAGACTTTTTTTTTTGGCCCATATTACGCTCTCATGTTTGAAGGATAACGATTCATCTGTTGGTCGCAGCTGGTTGATGAGACAGAGGCGCAGAGATGTGGTTATTGTGTCAAGTGTTAATTGAGTTCTCTCTCTCTCTCTCTCTGAGGATGGATGCCCTCCAAACATATGTTGTCTGTCTGTGTGGGTAAATGGCTTCTACTTGTCCACCCTTTAACGCTGAGAGCATAATGAATTTTCTGCCTCTGAGGATGACTGAAAATCCCAAATTATAATGAAGAGCATAATGAATGACTCTTTGAGAAGTCTTACTCTGCCTCTGTGTTACCACATCTGAAAACTGAGTAAATCACAGTGCTATAAAAGCCTGTTTCCTGCAGTTTGTAGTATAGAAGTGAGGTGGATTTATTCTCCATGTGCCGTATTTAAACTCCTGAATTTAACTGAGAATCAATGCTTTCATCATTGACATTCAGCAGCCCTAATATAAAATGAGATATGGTTATTTCCACTCATACCAATAATAGGGACTCACATTATTCTTGACATAGCTTGGTTAAGATAATTGGATTGAACAGCCCTTCAGCTCTTATTATTGAATATCCATACCTCACTGTAACTACTCTCTGTCTGAAGCTTTGTGTCTTTAACACTCTCTTTCTTTCTCCCACATCTCATTTACATGAACTTCTCTGTCTGAAGCTTTCACTGTGAAGACAGGGAGAAATCTCGCTGAAGTGTCATGACTTCTTTCCAGATACGTATCAGTGAAGAATGTGTTGATCACGAGATGTTAGCACTGAGTTGTAGATGGGCGGAAATCAATAATTCTGTCCTGCTATGGGTCAATGTGTACGGCGTGTGAAAAGAAGTCAAAGTTTAGTTTCTTCCATTTCTTTCCAGCACAATCTGACTTAATCCGCAGTGCTTTTCTGTCTTGCTCTGTCCATCCACAGTTTGTACTGATTTTTAGGTTTTCTTTAACTTGTCCAACTTCGCTGCACACAAACACTTGGTGCGTGTCTTGCAGGAAAAATACCTGGTTTACAAAATACTCCTGAATCAGCCACCCATTAAAATGATGAATTCCACTAATGTTTGTCTCTTTTGGGTCACTTTTGCCCAAGACCGAGTAAAAGAGAAGGGTTGATATTTGACATAAAAAAAATGAAGAAAAATGAAAAATCAAGAATCTGGGAGTTGCATGCCATCCATCGAATTGGTCTTATGTAGAAATAACAAATTTAAATAAAAGATTTAAAAATGTGGGTTTTTTTTTTGATGGTTAACACCCTCACGTAGCCTGACCAGCCATCGTACTCTGCAGCACTTCCGTTGCCAAAATGCATGTGTAGCCATAACTGTTTACAAACAGCGCAGGGGTCTGTAACCCCTGATTCAAACATACTCTGTAAGAGCTGCGGTCTGTGAGAGCTACAGTCTGTCAGCACTGTGGTTTTTGGCGCATGCCAATTCCCACTGGATCTGTCTCACTGGAGTGGAGCACAGCGCTCTCCATAGCAGCTGGATACGCAAGATCACAAGATCATTGGAGAACCACGTTTCCACAGGAATCACACCCATGACAACTACTTTCATGATAATTAATTAGTATGATAAACTCACCTGGTCCTCCCAGAACTTCAACAATATCAGTCCTTACCTTTTCGTTTCTATTTGTCCTAATAGAAAGGATGTGTTGGGTCGTATATAACTACAAGGTTTTCCGCCTCTAAGATGAACTTTTCCTCATCCATGGTGTTGGATTTCCTCTGGGTCTGACCTGCTGATGACTGCTGGCCTTGTGCCAGTGATGTAATTTTGATATACAAGGATAATTTTACGATCGGCAGTCTGAACATGGAGCTTTATTTTGAAGTGACCGGAAACTCTGATCGTTCTTTGTGTCTGTTTTCCTGTTTCGTACGATCTGCTCTGCGGAGATTGATGCGTCACTGCAGTGTACGCCGACAAAAATAGACTCACAGCGGAACAGCTGCGAGCAGCCATTGGTAGCACACGTCGGAGACAAACTGTGGCGCAGGCTGTGCGATTGCACTGATAAAGCAGAGCGGCAGCAAAGTACAGGGTAGTGGTATTAAGTAACAAGTGCCTGAAATATGCTTTTAAATATTCAGAGACTTTTTTTTCTTGTAGTATGTGTTATGTGCGTCTCTCTCTCTCTCTCTCTCTCTCTCTCTCTCTCTCTCTCTCTCTCTCTCTCTCTCTCTCTCTGCCTCCCTGGTCCACCCCCCCCTGCTTGCTGTGCACCTGAATGCCATTAGTGCTCAGGTAGGCGGAGGTGATTTAAGAGGACAGACGGGGCAGAGTCTTCTCCCACCTGCGAACAGCACAAAGGTTATCATGCTTGTTTGTTTGTTTGTTTAACTTTTGGATTTCTGCTTCCTTTCTCATTATCCAAGTTTATTGTTTTAGTTTGGGCTGCAGACCCCCGGTAGTCCAGTTATCAGTTTTTCTTTGGATTTATTCCTTAGGATTTATTTGTTGTTTTTTTTAGGTTAGGGGAAGTTGTTGGGTACAACGGTCAAATGCGTGGCTGGCCCAGCAGCTTCCCATCTTTTGATTATTTTGGCCGGAGTCTCCAGTCCTTTTTGGTTTTCTTGCGTTATTTTTCTGAACGTTGATTTATCTTCAATAAAAATATATTCTTTTTCTTTAAACTTACTTGTGGTGTCCCTTTTATGTTGCGGTCTCGAGCCTGTTTAGATTATGTTTAGGAGACCATAACAGCATGCCTTAATACCATCCCATAGAAGTTTATGAAAAGTTTCTTAAAGGTAATCTACAAACAAGTCACTGCAGGACCCACTCCCTTCTTAAATCCTGTCTATAGTGAATTGAAATGGATGCTTCCAGGCTCCAGCGCCGTGTTACAGTGAATGAAAAGAAGTATCCTTGCTTTGCATACAGCCTTGAAATGGAGCTAATGATCCAGAAGAGCTACCGAGCCATCGTGACTTCATTTCTTCACACTCCACCGACTTCATGCTCTCACACTCGATCACGCTCACTGACACACACAAACCTGTTCATTGATTGGCGTTCACTCAGGTCCGATAATGTTCTTCTGCAGAGCTCTCACACACTCACTGTCTCCCCGATGTAATTCCTTCATGCTGACTGTCTAATTCTCTGCATGCAGTCAGAAGGACTGACGAACATCAGGTCAGGATGTGATCGATTTGTCAGAGCAGTACGACGATAATCAGAGAAAGTCTAATTCTACACGACAAATACTGCGTGAACATTTCATTGTTTACCCTGCTTTTTCCTTGATTGCATCATATTCCCTCTTGTCTCTTATCTCCACTTGTGCCAAGACTTGCCAATTGGTCGGCTGAACCGCTGCTTAGCCTCTGAGGGTAATCCCGATAAATAATGCATCGTGCTTTTGATGAGACCCAATTGTAAAGCCAATCAGAGAGAATATTGTGCTTCAGGGATCCAGCTCAGTGGCAGCTTGATGCATGAGGCGGAGAGATAGAAAGACAGAGATACAGAGAGATTACATTTACTCGGTCAAATTGACAGAAAGAAGAGCGATAGAGGGAAGAGATTGAGATAAAGAACGAGAGTTAGACAGGGATGGTGAAAAATGCACAGCATAAAAGCCATGTCCTGTCTTTACAGCAGAGTATACAAGGCTTCCCTCTGAGTGACAAATCTCTTTACAGCTTTGACAGCCGCCTAAATCGAGATCAATTGAAGGACTGGCTCCGGCTTTCAAATATCCACACACAGGACAACCGCCAACCTTAAGAAGTGAGCTGAATGAAGAAAGATTAGTGCGTTGAAGGTGTCTGTCCATCCAGCAAAGGTATAAATAACACTGAAGACTCTGATAAAGCCTGTTTGTAAAGGATGAACCAAAAAGGGCTGTCAAGAAGGCTCATACTCAACATCCAAACAGGATCCCTGTAAAGGCCCATTTATGCTCAACGTTAAATACTGATACAGATGGAGCCTTCTGTGTTTTGCGTTCATTTCGTCCGTATTTCTGCATGTTTCCATAAATCTAACGGATACCAGCCAAACGGAGCAGTGCCACAAGAAACCATGGGAGCGGTGTTGCTTTTACAACCCGACATGTAGCTCTAGTGAGACACAAAGAAGAAACAACAATGGTGGAACCTTTTGAAGAAAAATTTAGCTGTGTAACTGTGCCTCTGTTTTTGTACATTATGAGGTACATTAGGAATACTTCCTCAACAGTCGCCATGTTTGGTTTTGAGTTTGTTGTTGTCATAAACTTTTGACTCTGGGCTGCCCCCCCGCGTTGGATGTATTGGTTAACAGCAATCCCACCGTAAAGGACACATGAAGTATGTGAGCAGTAACGGTAACATTGTTTGAAATGGACGTAAACATTCTGGTATGTAAAGGGAGTATAAATGGGCCTTAAGGAAGCTTTTTCATACCGCTCAGCTTTTTTATGGTACCACAAAGCATTGTGGATGTCAAACACCAGACTTTATATTGGCTCAGTTTTGAAACCACCTAGGTGGTTAAGTCAGGGCATGAGTTTATGGATCACTGATTGCCTAATCTGACACAGCGGCCATAGTTACAGACAAAAACATCAGGTAGTCAACCACAGCATTGGTCAAATTTGGATTATTCAACACATCTTTAAGGAACAAAGAGACAAGAGACAAATTATTAAAAGGTTTTCAAGAACTGGTTTGTTCTTCTGTTAATCTTTGTTTAACTGATCCAGAAAAAAATTAGGCACTGTGAAGGCTTTATAAATGATCTATTCACGGCACGTTGACCAAAAGTTCCTGTGACGGCTCTAGGCCAGCTGGTGAGTGTTAGCAGTGAGGCACAAGATCTGCCAGTCCACTGGAGCTGGACTTGCAAAAAGTGCTTGTTTTCATAGTGCTGAGTAACTACAAATAAATCTATTACCTCATTTCATCCAGTTAAAAATTGGCTTGTGTTAAAAAGAAGATCCACTGATTTGCATCCAAAAAAATGCAAGCCTTGGAAAGAGTCTCGTCCTTATGACAGTGGTTGTTGGTGCTCATGGGAAACTGTGTCTTTATTATAAATGATAAACCAGGAAAAGTGAGTGGTTTTTCACACTCTACTCTGTGTCTGGGAATGGTGTGAATTAACTTTGAGTGGTTGGAAAGTCTAGACAGTCTATTTACTGTTCACCACGTAGTCAGTTTTCCCACTCCCTTAATGACTGCAGAAATCCATTTGAAAGTTGTTTACTGTGAGAACTTGGTCAAAAACTTTTATTCCACTTCAAACGGGACGAAACTGAAGCTCTAATCATTGGTGCAAGAAATCAAAGAGAGAAACTCCTGATGAGTCTATCTCAGCACATCTCAAACCCAGCAAAGGCCAGAAATCCTTTTTTATCATGGAGTCTGATGGAGTTTTCCAGTCTCATAAATAGCTGGAAGCAGAGCAGCTCTGTGCGATATAAAGACTGTTGTGAAGCTCAAGCATTTTTCCTCCCTGGGAAACAGTTTGTGTATGCTTTCATTACAATTGGGCTTAAATTATTAAATACATTGTTCTCCTGCTTGCCAAAAAAAGTCTATAAAACAGTTACAGCTTCAAAACGCTGCTGGCAGAGTTTTACTCAAACAAAAACTGAGCCCACATCCAAGTCCCTGTGCAGGCCTCAGGGTATGTTTCGGGATTTCTTTTTTCCAGTTCACTAAATTATACATATATATTCCCTCCCTGACCCTTAGTCCTGTTGCTGGTGTGTTTCACTCAGATTGATGGACTCTTTGTTGTTGACACTATACCAAAGATCAGGCTGCCTGCAGTCATGTTGAGTTGGAGAGATATCTTTATTGTGTTACTGGCCGTTTTATCCAGAAAACTTCTCTTAAGTCTCAAAGAATTCATAAATTCTCAAAAATCTCCAAATCCTGTTACAGTAAAATGTATTTTCAAGACTCTTTAGTGGTAAGTAAATAAAAAGACCAAAGGTAGAGAAAGACAAAGAGTGATATTGTGTTTTCTGATCAGTCAGTGTAGGAGCCAGAAGACCTTGAGCCTCTGGGGGGGTTCAGCGTGTGCAATAACACCAGCATCTGCTCTCAGAGCTGGTATGTCTGCCTCTGGAAACGTCTTCAAAGGAGAGCTCGAGTTTGCTGTCAGAGTGAAGACCAGGGCTCGCTGAAACAAAATGAATAGCTGGTCCACAAAGAGAGGAGAGGAGGAAGGCGAGGAGGAGGCGGCATGGGGGTGCTTGATGGAGGGTGAAGGAGAGAGACGGAGGGAACAACACAGCATGAAAACAGGTCTGAGGAAGAAGAGAAGTATGGGAGGGAAGAGGAGAGGAAAGAAGGGTTGAAACCCAAGACTTGCAAATTTAGGCGAAACCAAAATAAGAATCCACTTCTCAAACCGGCCTTACATGTCAAAAATCCACAGAACACGTTTCATCTATTTTCTGTCGGCTTTCGCTTTGATGTCTTGTCTCAAAGCATTTATCTGCTAGCTTAAGGCATTTCCCTGTCAAGTGACAGTCATCATCATCATCATCAAAATCTTATCTTGACGCCAGAGCGTTGTGTCATATCTGTCTCAGATTATTAACACTGGTTTCCAGAAAATTGAATTAGAGACAGAAGTCGGAGGGAAGTTATGTAATCTGTTCCTGTGAACTTTGCTGTTTTTGAAACTTTCTTCATTATGTTGACGTTGTTTCCACTGCACACAGACAGAACGTTGACTATAGAAATAGCCAATAGGATACTAATCTTTCTGTGATTAATTTAGTAGTGATGGTGGACACTGGAGTTGAACTGTGAGACAGAAAAAGGAGGTCAGAGCAGAAGATAGCTGAACCTGAGCGCTCGGGCTAAAGGCTAAAATATGAGCTTAGCTGTTTGTGATAATGTTTATTCCAACCCACATGCAGCAGTTACTCTGCAGTGATCTGATCAAACTTGAGAGTCTGTCAATAAAATGAAGAGTGAGGTTACGTTAGCTCTGCTTGGTAGATGAGCAGGATATTAAAGATTCGCTAACGTTACACGTTAGCCTACGGATACGTCTCAGAGCACCGGGCTGCGAGTGGCACTTACATAGCCGGCTACTAAATTATGGTACCAACTGACAAAGTTTGCTTGTTTGCGCTGTTTGAAACAACAGCGCTGTGTTACCGTTGATAAATGCCTTACCTCGTTGCGTTTTATCTGGTAAAAAGTTGTTTTGAACAAAGAAAAGTAGTGTTACAAGGAGATCTAATCTCCACCCTTTAAGTGAAGCTGAGCCAAACTTTTAAACCCTTGCTTCAGTCCATCATGAGCTCTCACAACTTTGTAGCTGCATCTTGATCAACGTAATTGTTGCAACTTCTTCAGAATGCAAAATTCTCACTGAGGATTTAATCCTGGAGAATTTATGTTGCTGTCAGGAGCAAAATGGAAAATCCATGTTCCCCAAAGTTAGAACTGATTCTAGTTCTAACTGGTTCTTGATAGCCAAGGCTAATCCATACTGTTGTCCATCTCTATTTCCAGGCAGTGGAGTTTGCAGACAACCCCGTCCAAAACTCTTCTATGAGTGATTTGTTTGCTGCTTGATGCTCTGATATGACATTAATATTTAACACTGAGTGGTTTATATGCACAACTCTTTTACAACAGGAAATCGTCCTACATTGATGTCCCGTCTTATATTCTCATTTTCGTTATTCTATGTACCTCAGTGCCTGTTTTTATGATTTGCTCCCGCTCCAGATGTTATTAGTGTAACAAAAGCACTGGTAGTTTGATTTTTACCATATTTCTATAAATCTGTACCCCCCCCTCGTACTGAGGCCACAAGTTGTCTTACTTTTAGCAAAGATCATCAAACACAACAAAGTGGAGACTAAAAAGTCTGCTGAGTCATCGATGTTTGGACCTGCTTCTCTGACCGTGTTTGATTCAGAAGTTATGGAGCACATTTTTCACATGGGGGACATAAAATCCTCTTTACTTCTGGCTTGTCACCATGAAGATTTCTCTCAAAATGAAGCTGAAACAGCATATTTTCATGAAAAATGAAAATAATAATAGATGATATCGCAAGAAAGAGTTCAGCCAGACCTCAACACTGAACTGAAAGTAGTTGGGAGTCTGGTCCAGGCACAAAATATCAGACGATCTCGAAGTCAGTTTCATTTCTCAGCAAAGATAAAAGGCCCAGATGTCCCCAATTCCTGGTCTGGCACAGATTCTGCCATCGCATTATGTTCTGATAGTGATCTGAATTGAAGACTTTTATGTCTCAAATTCGTCCAGAAAGGATTTTGTCCTTGAGCAGAGTCGTGATTCTGCTCAGTCTTTTAGTCCACGCTGCATCTCTTCTGCTCATCCAGCTGAGGATGAGTGCTGTTCAGCAGCCAGGCCTCACTGCCTCTAAAATGAAATCTTTTCTGCACCTCTCTGCTGTGACGAGCCAGACAAGAGCGGGCTGATAGCAGACAGAAGTTGCTTTCACTTGACGGCACTTTTTTTTCAGAGCGGGAGGGAAGAGTGGTAGAGATAAGGGACACATGCAGCTCTGCACCTGAGGACAAAAGGAAAACTCAGTCAGAAGTACAAATTACATCGTGAGGTTTCACTGGGCTGGGAAGGAAAACCCAGACAGCCACCTCTACCTGAGCCTGAAATGACACCAATGGTCCGTGTGACACTGAATTAGTGTTTGACTCTGTCAGCTGTGTGGATAATTACCCTGCTTTTCCTGTCTGATGTAAAGTTGTAGACATCACACACCTGCATCCAATCTGCACATGCACATGGATATGCAAAGATAAAAACACTGGATCCAGAATTTTTTTTAAAAAGTGCAAAAATATATATTTTTTCCCCATGAAGAATCAAAGCTAAAAGACACTGGGTGAGCTGATGATTTAGTCATTGAGGTGTCTGTGTTGTCATGTTTCTGAATCAGAAATGTAAGATGAAGAAGAGGCTGTGTGGTGTGTGTTCTGAGATACCTAACCGCTTTCTTTCATCGTCTCTCTCCTTCTCCACCTACGCAGAGTCAGGCCATGCGGATCGTTCGGACTGTCGGCCAAGCATTCGAGGTTTGCCATAAACTGAGTCTGCAGCACACGCAGCAGAGCGCAGACGGACGGGAAGACTGCCACAGTGAAAAGAACGGCAACGACTCTTCTGTCAACGGTACAAAAAAAAAAAACACTCAGAACAACCTGTACCTGCTGTTCTTTTTTTACCAGGCCGGCATTGTGTGTGAATCTAAAGCAGAGCTGCCCTTTTCTTAAGAGTTGATGTTTGTTTGTTTGCCTTTCATTTTAGAATATGTTGACTTGTGCTTTCAGCTTGTTTTCTTCTGTGGTGTGACATTGAAACACAAGGCGACATTTGACAAAAGTGCCAGAGAGTGCAGAGTGAAGGTTTTGTGTGGGAGTGCTGCTTTTTAATCAGTGCTGTTGAAAGGGAAAAAAGCCGTTACAACCTTGAAGATTCATAAGGTGAACTCAGAAACAATGGGAGGGATGAGAGAGCTTTACAGTCACATCTTGGAGATTTTTTTATGTATTTATCAGATGCTGTACCAGAGCTGTGAACATGAAAGCTGCTGTGATATTCCTGAAACAGAAAGAATAGCGGCAGCTCCTAGAGGTACAAAAAGACAAGAAAAGAGAACGAAACAACACAAAAACAAAGGAGCGATGATAGACTATAAATGAGGTGGACACAGCTCCTATCTAAAAGTGAAGCCTTCACCAGAGTGCCTCACACCTGCTTCATTTTGGTTGTTTGTTAATAGGTACTGCTGTCTCAAAGCAACAGGTACTGCAGAGAAAAAATGGTTGGTCAAGCTACCAACCAAGCACACGACTCCCAATGAGTCAGTGGATGGAGGATATCAGCAAGCGGACAGATATTCAGAAGAAAGACATTTTTAGAGGAGAAATCCAGCATGTTCACCAGAGAGGGGTTTAAATACTTAATTTAAATCATACTGTGAATATTTACAGACTGTGAAAATCACACAAAGCACAAAGACTGCTGAGAATGAGACCTGAGTCTCAATAAAAGAGACTCCATCCAGACAGAGAGCTGCCCCAAATATATCATAATAATAATGGTTTTGTGTAAAAGGATTAATAATTATCATAGTTAATATTTTTTATAATATACCTTAGTTTTGTTTCTTTTCATCATTATTTACTCATCTTTGACTCATCATTTACTCCCTATATTGAGTCCTAAGGTTGGTATTGGTATGGTGATGATGTCAGCTCCAAACCAACATTTTCATAAATAGCACAAAGTGTGTAAACTGGATTTAGAATAGCAGCAGTAAATATTACTTATTAACAGTCAAACCTGGTTAACTGAAGCCACATTTAATATCTCGCAGTCGCAGATATACCTGGCATTTCAGTGTAAAGTGTGACCTTCTTAACTGGTGGCTGTCAGACAACAATCACTCAGTTTTTCTATTTAATGTTATTTTATTTTGAACATGAAAAAAAGTAATTCACATAGAACAAAATAAATACACAAACAATAGTAAAAAACCAAGGAGCCAAATAAGATTGTCATGTGCAAGTTCAAAAAAGGAATGAGAGGAAGTCGAAACTTATCCAGTCCCACCCCTTCACCTTACACAAGTAATCTATAATTAACCTGCTTCCATAAAATAATCACAACATAAACAAAATACATTAAATACTAAAGATATGATAAAACAAATGTTAATCAGAGGAAGTTTAATAACTAAAGAAAAGGAACAAGAGAAACTGTGCCTCCCTTTGGTGATCTTTATACAGTCTCATATTTGTATGTTTTAAAAAAACACCAGTTTCACATCATAAACAGATACACAAAAGCTTTTTCTTGTAGTTCTCACTTGAACATTCTGCTTATAAGCAGTCCATTACAGACTTCACCCCAGCGCTTCTATCCAGCAGCTTTACACCCCATCCAGCATGCAGAGCCCACACAGCAACACACAGCAACACACAGCAGGAGCGTGTGCTAAGGTGCTAACAGAGTAGCAAGGAGTAGGAGTAATGTCAGCTGTGTGGCAGTATTTTTCATTTAAGTCTGAAAAAGATGTTGCTGCTGAGTGTAAAACCTGTCATGCACAAATTTTCCGTGGTGGCAAAAAAACTGAGGAAGTTTAATACATTAAGACTTAAAACATTTACGCAAGAAGATCTACAGATGGAGCTGAATGTCACACTGTTTGTGCTGATATCGTATCGTATTGATATCAGTATCTGCAAATTCTCAAAGCTGCAATATCAGTATCAGTGAAAAGGTTGAATTGGGACATGTAGGTTGTAAAAAATGGTCTATGGAACCAGATGGGAAAAATGGCGCACTTCTGAGTTTATTTCAATGTTAACCAGAGTTTATTTCAATGTTAACCAGAGTTTACTGACATCTTGTCAACAGAGATTAGATTAAAATTGATGATGATAAACATCAAATTATAAGTCAGGTGTTGCTGGTTCCTTCCTGTTGAGGTGACACCTCTGACCACAAAAAAGCTAAGGCACAAGGGACCAAAAGCTAAACTCGAGTCTTTAAAGTCTGCTTCACAAACAAAATGCCCTTTAATTTTGAACAAGAGGAATGACGTTTCTCCAGCTCGTCGCTGACATTGACAGTGCTGCTTCTTGAACAGACAATGCAGAAAGGATCGATGGACAATGTCAGAGAGGCTACCTTCACTTCCTTTATAGTCTCTGGTTGTAAAGAGCTTTCTCCTTCAGCAATTTGAACAAAAGGTCCAAGGTTTCAGGACAGGAAGGGAGGAAGAGTTCCACGGTGGACAGAAGGATTTATTTCCCCTCCTGTGAACAAAGTTTTTCAGTCAGTTAAACAGATGACTTCTCTTACCCATGAAGAGGAGAGACTCAAAATACACCAGGAGGGAATGATATTTTATTTTAAGGTCGTGGAATACAAGTTTCTCCGAAGCCATGGTGGAAACAAATCCAAAAGTGACATCAACACTGAAGAAGACTGTAAACAAACACCCCCACGCGTCTCACACGCTCGTATGCTCTCAGACAGACCATGCCTCACACGCATGCCATGTACAAATACACACACTCCTGCCTGCATTATACTGAAGTTGGCGAGCGAGAGAGCGTGATAGTGGAGTGAATGTCACGGATGAGTCAACCAGGAGAAAAAAAAAAGGCGCTGCACAATACAAGTTGGCTGAGCTACTTTTATCCATCGCCTCGTGCCTGGAATGGACGAGCTTTACTGCAGCACAGGGACACGTGGCTCTGAGTGGGTCTGCGAGCACGCGGGCACACACACACACACACACACATACACATGCACACAGGAGGATTCAGCTGTAAGAAAAGCCCAGGAACGGATCTCTTTCACACCATCGTTCCAGTGATTACAGAGGCAGACGCTGGCCACCCTCCCCGTCCCCATCTGAGAGCACCAGGCTGGGGCGCATTATCTCCACCGACCCCGCAGCCTCCAGAGACAAATCCCCTTTCACATGCTGATGAGCCCAGAGATCACCCACGCTCTATAACTGTACATCCACACCCTGAAAAGGACCGCACACACACACACACAAACTCAGCCCCACACACACTCTCTGTCTCTTTCATGGTGTGTTTAAGCTACACAAGAGCTGCTACACTCAGCCAATGAGCTTATCTGGAGAACTAATTATCCAGGCAATAAAAGGAGAAGGGTGAGAAGAGCGGGAGATGGAGGATTAGAGGAAGAGAAAGCTGGAAGAATGCACGGAGCAGAGATGATATTAGAGGAGAGAAAGGAGGACAAGAGGAGCAGGGAAAGATGAAATGTCGAAGTGAATTTGAGAGGAAAAGAAGGGATGGAGAAGTGGGTTGCACAGTAGGGAGTCAGGAGAATGTAGGAGGAGATACAGAGCAAAGGATGTTTCATTCTCAAAAGAAAGTTTGTGCAGCCTTTTAGAATAACTGTACAAAAAACAGCATCATAAAAAGAACAATCAACTTTGTTAAAAAGGAGATAAAAGTTTTAAAAAGGGATCACATCGAAGGGAACAATAAAGCCAGCTCAAAGGGAAATAACAGTTATGTGATCGTTCCAGCTCTAACCGGACCACAGGCATGAAGATCCGTTCATTAGTGCAGCAATTATAAACTCTTCAAAGCTCACAGAACCTTTTTCTTTTTTTACTCATTAAGTTTGATATTAAGACTTGTTCTCATTTAAAATGTAGGAAAAAAAAATCAATCAGCATTCCTGAAGTCAGCGAAAACTTCTGACCTGAGGATGTGAGAAAAGGCTGAGACAAGGTGAAGTTTGAGAGAGAAAGTAGCGGTGATGCCTGATAGCTGGATAAAAATGGGATGAAGAGGACAGGACTGGTAATGGAGAGAAGAGGTGAAGGTAGTGCTGGCAGCTGGTAGTTGAAGATTGTTTGAGATGGAGTTAAAGTGAAGGGGAGGATGGCACTAATGGCTGGGTGCACAGGCGGAAGAAGGGAGAGGATTAAATGGGGAAGGAGGTGATGTGGAGGTGGAGGTGGGTTGACAGTGCAGGAGAGGATACAGAGGAGGACATTCGCTTAGATTTGGACTCAGATATTATAGAAGAAGAAGAAGCTGTGAACAAATAAAACTTATATGTCAGTTAACCATTTAAAAAAAATCTTATTTTTAAGTTTTTGGCTTTTTTGCCTTTAATTGAGAGGACAAGGAAGTGAATACAGCAGGAAAAGTTGATTGTTTTGTCTTATAAAATCATCCAATCAGATTATCCTGTGGTCTGAGGTGTGTTAAGAGTGAATTTGTTTTTTGGGTTTTTTTTGTTTGTTTGTTTTTTTTTTTTTTTAGTCACCAAATTTATTTTGGTCAAAGCAGGCATTTATTGAAGTCTCCAAAAATACCTGACAAAATCTGTGCTGCACCCATGAAATAACTTCCTGCTGTTATTTTCTTAACAATGAAAACATGTGAAGGGCATACTTAAACTGTGTAGTTTTCAAAACATGTTCATTAACTGCTGACACATGTTGAACATCTGAAATCGCATTTACACCTGCAAAATCTGTTAAACACTGTTAGCAACACAAGGGGAGTATAAAGAAACATTACATATTTTATATATTACTACAAATAAAAGAACCTGCCTCCATCAAAATATAATGAAAACTGGAGCATTGAATTTACAGGATTGTGTGCCCCATTAGAGCTCAGCTTTGCAAAATTCTCTCCTTTTACTAACACAATGTTAAAATTTAAAGCCATGATTTTCTACATAACACACACATAAGTAACAGTTGGCTAATGAGCTAACCTTGATTACCAAAATATTGTTTCTGTGTCAGCACGCAAGCCAGTGACTTATTAAATGTGGAGCAAAAGCTAAAAATAAGTAAGGAACTTTCCAGGTTGTACTTCACCTCCCAGTGACAGCTTTGTGACCCTGGGAGGGAAAAGCAGTAAACCTGGATGAACAGGTGGATGGGCAAAAGGCTAAAAATGTGTTGTTATGTGGTGTGTCAACAAGAGGGCAATGTTTTGTACACATAATATTCTTAAATTGTTTTTAACTGTAAGAGTGAATTTGTCCCAATAATCGACTTCAAAATGGGTCGGGGCCGACAATCGTAAATATTAAACTTGTTCAATAGAAAGTGTTTAAACTACTGCTGGTATCAAATCGATGTCTGTATCAGATGATACTAACACCTAGATATTGGTCTTGGTATTGGGACTTTAAAAGTTGGTTCAGTCCACCCCTTATCATCTCACTTCTAATTCCACTCCAATACAGCTGGACCACTTAAGTTGGTTTGCAATGGAGCATTGTCTGTTTAGCATTGGTATTTATTAAATATTATTATTTTTAAAGTTGTCTTTTAAAATTGACAGATAATGCTCCAGAAACTCCAATGTTGGGGGCCTGTGAGTGGATGCTGGGTTGGTGATAGGAGAGAAGGCTGGAGGCAGGAAATTCCATCTTGAAAGGACTGTCAAATTAAGGGGATACATTTATCTATTGTTTGATTGTAAAAATGTCGGGGATGAAATCAATTTAGCTCAAGTTGTCCGCCTTATGTAGCTCACAGGCATTCCTCTGA
Source organism: Labroides dimidiatus (assembly GCA_030710495.1). Classification (NCBI taxonomy): domain Eukaryota; kingdom Metazoa; phylum Chordata; class Actinopteri; order Labriformes; family Labridae; genus Labroides; species Labroides dimidiatus. The sequence continues at coordinate 7,848,810 of CM061146.1, read as the reverse complement.
ATAGAGAGCGAGTTTTGTTGTCAGAGTTTCATGAAGACGCCCAACAAACATCACTTTACGGTAACTGCGTTCTAAAAGCCAGTGTTGCTCCGATCAGTTATCAGTGATCTTTGTTGTGGTGTTCAATTAAACGGCTATCAGCAGCGGTGAGAATGGTGCATAAACATTCAACACATAATAGAAACACATTGGAGCGCAGATGGTCTAGTGGTTTAGGTCGCGCTCCATATGGCTACAAAGCCCTTAAGCGGGCAGTTTGAGTTCAGGTCCGGCCTGTGGTGACTTTCCTGCATGTCACTCCCCACTCTCGCCCTGTTTCCTCCTCTGTCCACTGTCCTCTCGCAGTGAAGGCATAAAAATCCTGAAAATTACCTTAAAAAAATAATATTAATAATGGAAACACACACATAAAAAGCCAAATTCTGGGGACGGTTGATTTTCCTCAGGGTAAAGTACCAAACAGCTGCACTGCATATTTAATGAACAGGTATGATTGTTCTGGATTTACTCTGCTTTATTATGCATAATGTTTCTTAACAGAGTGCATCATGTGTCTTCGTCCATGTGTGCGTGTGAACATGCTCATGCCTGCCATGTGTGTATGCAGGCGTGCGTGCTTATCCACCACCTGTATGTGTGTGTACTTTCCTGGGCTCAGCTCGGGAGTTAACAGGTGAAGAGAAAACGATGTCGGTCACAGAGGAGACGGACATCGACGCGGAGGAGGTGATCCAGGTGCCTGCAGCTGAAGAGTTAAATCCCAACAGAGGAGTGACGGATCTGGACGCTACAGCTAAGACAGCTGAGCTGAACCACACAGAAAGCAAGGTAAGTCATCGCCTGGGGTCAAGTTTCTGTGTGTGTGTTTGAACCTCTTATAAGCCATGGCTAACGTCACATTTCAATAAGGGTTAAACCAAGAAGAATTCTTAAGTTATAAGAACTTGATAAGTCTGGCAGGAAATCAGATCCATTCAGTCAGTACAGGTCAGGCTGACCGCTTGTTTTGACCCTGGAAATCCAAAGTTTTCACTTGTTCCTCTTCAATGTGTCTGTAAGACAGTGAAGAAGATGACCGTGAGGTTTTGTTTTGTTTTTTTTGCTGTAATTTCAACATTCTTCCTTGTTTAAGAAAAGGATTATGTAAAGTGAGCTGGTGGTTTTATAAGTTAGAACCCTAATTTTGGAGGTCCTAAAGGACCCAAGATCTAGGCTTTTGGGATCCATAAATAATTTAGGACTGTCTGGAAGCGATGATGGTGTCAGTGTGGTCGTTGATACCCTGATACAGCCATGTCCCCTTTAAGAAGCTGTGAGGTCTGTCTGCTTGAAGTGGATTGCAGTGACACCTTTTGACTAGAATCGCACGCACACTGTCGTGATGACATGACTTTTAACAAGCTGTGTGTTTGTTTTGGAAATGAGTGGAGATCAGATCTTTTTATAGCACTACTTTTCTTTGTTCAAAACAACTTTTTACCAGATACAACACAAGGTACAGTATTTATCAACAGTTACGGAGCGCTGCTGTTCGAAACTTGACAACAAGTAAACTTTGTCAGTTTGTACTGTAGTTTAGTAGCCGGCTATTTTATGCCACTCGCAGTCCGGTGCTGTGAGACGTATCTGTAGGCTAACATGTAACATTAGCGAATCTTTATGTCCTGCTCATCTACCAAGCAGAGCTAACATAACCTCACTCTTCATTTTATTGACAGACTCTCAAGTTTGATCAGATCACTGTAGAATAACTGCTGCATGTGGGTTGGAATGAACATTATCACAAACAGATTAGCTTGTATTTTAGCCTTTAGCGGAGCTCTCGGGTTCAGCTTTCTTCTGCTCTTCTGTCCTTTTTCTGTCTGACTGTTCAGCTCCAGTGTCCACCATCACTACTAAGTTCATCACAAAAATCATTTTCAGCAGAGAAAAAAACAGATCTCTCCTCTGACTACTAAACTTCATCAGCCGGCGTGATGTTGTCATGGAAACATGCCTTAAATCAATCAGGTCCTGTTCAGCCCGATCAGAAGGCTAAGAAGTAGCATGTAGAAATAACTTATTTTGGTGCTGATAATCTCATTTTAAGTTGTAGATTATGATCAGGCAGATATCTAGAAGTGAGACTTTTTCCAAGATCACTTAGAAAGTCCTCACAGTCCCTTTAAAGGACACCTTACTGCATTGCCAAACTCCATCTAACTCCTGGCTCGTCTTGTTAACTCATCCATTTTATTTTGCAGAGAGCTCACGTTGCCCGTAATGAGAGAGAAATAAACACGGCCTTTATCTCCTCTCCAAATGCCTCCGTCATCTCCTGCACCAGCTCTCTTCTCTTTTAGTTTTTGCCTTCTCTGTGCATCTTAAAAATTCAGTTCTGCAAGAATTTCCAGCGGCTCGGCCGGGGTTGCACAGCTGCATCAACAACAGCTTCAGATTGTTAGGTTAAGTCTGGGATTCCACTGTGAAAAACGGTGAAAAAAACAGTCCACAGCTCTCTCCAAACACACACACACCCAGAGAGAGAAAAACATCCAAAAGAAAACAGCAGAGAAAAGTCCAGTGGAAACAGAGTTAAATAATGTAAAAAAGAAGATCGAACAGGAGTATGTTCATCATTTCTGTGCATGAATTACAGCTGTATTCAGGGGTGTGACTGTGTTTTTGTCAAAGGTGGGAATGGAAGGATGACACGGCTCAGTTTAAGAATATTTAAGAGTAGGCTGTCGTCAACTTTTTAAAACATTATCAGTCCTGCCTGCACATGTGAAGGTGGAAAGAGCCGAAAATAACAACAGAGAAAATGTCCTGCAGAGTTTCATTGTTTATGCTCTCTTTAAGTAAAATGATGACAGACACCATATCCAAGTCCAAGACAAGTTTTTGTTTTTCTCAGGGCTTCATGTCCTTTTTCACCTTGCCAGTGAAAGTGTCAAAATGCCCCTGCTCCAGAAAGCCCCGATCTGTAGTTAAGGCTGCGTAATGAGGTGGTTCCCCGGGCAGGCTAAATTAATGGTCAATAATTAAACGAACAAGCTGTTAGGCTACACTCGGGGCGAATGTTTATTAAACTTTTCATCAGGATCCAAATGAAGATGTTATGTCACTTAAAGCCCCAGGCTTTTTCAAACACCCCTGCTAAACCAGCACCACCCCAACTGAGACGCCTCACTGCAGGACTCTGGGTGCTAAATCAGAGTTACAAAACCAAGTTATTCAGCCGCTCTACAGTCCTCGGGTCCCATTACCGTTAAGAGTTATGAGACCTTTCATTACAGCGGCTGATTGAAAGCAACACGGCGTGAAATCACTGAAACAACGAGCTCTCTGCTACGACCTCCGTTCTCAGGTCACTGGAGGAAGTTTGTGGAGCTGCTGCTGCATGAACAGGTGTTTTCTCCCAACACATTTGTCTCTCTTAGCAGCCTGACAGATTAAATAGGGATGAGCAGGGACAAGAGAGGGAAGATGTGTTCGTACCTTTGTGATATTTCTCACGTGTGCTTTATTATCAGAAAACAGCGTGTAGTCCTGAAGAACAAGGATCTGATCCTCTGAAGGGTTTTCTTTGGAAGGTCGTGAAAGGGAAAGCAGCCTCTTGTCAGCTCCTGTAAGACTGAAAAATCCCTTAGCGGCTCACGTTCAAACGATCCCAGAGGAGTCCAGAGAGAACGCATCAATCCCACCTTGGTCCATGAGGTTGAGTTGAGATGTTTAATTTTAAAAGGCTTCCTTTGGAGTCAGAGAGAGTAAAACCACAAAGAAACTTGAGTCACAGTTTGGAGGAAAAACAGCTTCAGAGATGAGGGTTTTTTGTGTACGTGTGTGCACGTGTGCACGTGTGTTGGTGTGTTTAAGAGGCAGGTGGTTGTGGATATTTTTGAAAAGAAATGAGTGCTGTGCTGAGCAGAAACAAAACATTCAAACTCTCTCCCCTGTCTTGTTTTTTTAGCCTGAAGAAGCGGATCAGTGCATAGGTACAAGCTGTTGTTTCCTTAATGTGTCCATTAGATGGAGAGGAGGAAGATGTGTGCGAATGTGTGTGCGTGTGTGTGTATAACACTCACTGATAGATTTTTCCGCCCCTGGCCGGCTCTCTCAGGCGGTCAGGCAGGTGTAAACACGCTGATCTCTGAGTGTTACGCTACAGGCAGCACTCACTCTTACTGTTTTTTTATCCCTTCATCATCAGTGTGCATCAGATGTTTTTAGACTTCAGATTTCCAGCACTAACTCCTCACAGGAGAAGGATTATTCTGAGAGCGCTCAGGCTTAGGGGCCCCAAGGAGGTCAGAGGGGCCCCTGGGCCAGAGCATCAGTTGAAGTGACTGTTAATGCTTCTTGTTTTGGAGTCAGGGAGGAAAAAATAGACTTTTTTTTCATGCTTTTTGTTTTTTTGTGTAAGTCTGAAGTGTTTTACTTAAGAGGAGAAAAGGACAGCATAAGAAAAAATACAAATACAGATAAATTTAGAGGAAGTTTTAACAATATTTTAACAATTATTGACTCTTAATTAAGAAATATTTTGGTTAAATCTATCGACGTCTTTTTTAACAATATTAATATTGTTACTTCAGTTACTTTGGTATGTTTCGTGGATATCTTCAGTGGTCTCTGACTTCCACTTTTGGTGCATAAATTTCAGCGTTAATTACGAAGTGATTAAAGTCTGAAAATAACACTTTGTAATTCTTAATCTTTGTGAACCATCGTGTACTGCTGCTGTGATTAAAAATAACAGCTTTACTGTTTTTGGATGGCTCATCTCACTGTGAAAATCTAGAGGAAGGCTCAGTTTGTTACGCTTACGCTCAAAACTGAATCAGGATCCACAATCAGACCACACCAGACTCAGACTGAGTGAATGAATGAATTTTTCAATCAGTAGTCCAAAAGAAAACAAGCTGTGAGACCAGAGATCTAAAATGATGATGACGATGAAGGAGAAAACCAAAACCGAAGGAATGCAGGAGGACTGGGCGATTAGGCAGAGTGGCAGTGAAGATGAAGGTTTGAAGAGGGCACCTTCACGAGTGATGGATGGCTTTCCTCTGCATGTGGGCGGGACTTCTTGCACTTTATTGTTGTTTAAAAAGTTTAAGATCTCCCCTGGATTCTTACATCCTTCAAAGCCAGCATTAAAATCTCCGTCTCCTGTGCCTTAGATTAAGACAGAGCACAATCCTCCACGATCAGATGTTAGAAGTACAGCCTCTCTGCTTTGATCGACCGTAAAGTCATTGAGTGAGTGTGAGAACGTCATTTAATGTGTCCATACTGAGAAAGGAGCGTCTCTTCAGTAACACAAGGATCCAAGTCCAGGAGCTAAAATCACACCAGTACCTCCTCCTGGACATGCATCACCTGCCTTTAAAAACCAAACTAGAATCTGTTTCTCCATGAGACTTTGGACCTTTTGACTCTCAGCAGAGATGACTCAGTCCAGGAGCGGTCGTGATTTTTGCAGGTATGACTCATCCTGACCACAGATTTTAAGAATTCAACTCAAACATTTTCAAAGGCTTGGTTGAAAATGCCTGACTCCTGATATTACTCACCCCTTAACTCCTCCCATACATCGACCTCCCCCTTTTTTCTCTCTCTCTTTCTCTGCCATTACTTGACTTTCCACTCCATTAGACAGAACTTTCTGCTAACATTCAATATCTTTTTTTTTTTTTCAATCTGGACCATCTTCACACCATTAATTAAGAGTATTCAGTCTGTGGATCTTCACTTCTCTGCTGAAACAGGGTGTTATGAACATCTTTCAGCGTGTGTGAGCCTCTGAATGTGTTCAGCTGGTAAACTGGATTAAAATTCTGTAGAGAAAGCATAAAATGAGCACCAGAGAAAATGGATTGACAAGCTACAGAAGAGCTTCATAAATCCGAAAAACAACACTCTTGATTTGGACATATTACTAGGATTTAATAGGACATCTACATCCTGTCCTAGCTTCATATTTAGTTGATTCTGTTAATTCACCAGCTGCCAGACATTTTCAAAGCGTGTTGACGGATGTTTGAAGACCCACAGAATATTGTTCTATGACTATGTAAACTCAGAAACCAAAACAAAAAGAGTAAACCTTCTTCTTTCATCTCTCTTCCAGTTTTTTTACAAAAAATCAGAGAAAATGCAGGTTTGTAGACGGCGCTCATCTCTGAAGCTTCATTCTTTGATCCTCTCCATTGTCTTTTCTCTCTCTCCCCCCAAACTACCGGGACACATACTCAGTTCCAGTGTGAGCTGCCTGAACTTTTTCCATCTTGCAACATCTCATCATGTCTCTGTCATCTCACATCTTCTTCTCGTATCTCTGCTGATCTCTCATCCAAAGAGAGCACCGCTGCCACCTACAGTAGTTTACAAGCCTGATGCTGATAGACAAGCTCCTCCAGACACGACCCCCACGCATTGAAGAACAGAATTGACGTCTATAGATGCAGTTAATGGTTGTAATCTAGTCTATAGACGTCAATAGGGACCATTGATGTTTTCTGTGTACTTTGACTTAATTCAGATGGAAGTGTGTCCTGAAAAGTTAGATATATCTGGTTTGAGTGAAAAATTAATGCTAACTCTACAGAAAATGGGAAGATAAACTCAGTTAGCTTAGATTTCAGAACAGATTTGGGAAGTCTTTATCAATCAATCAATAAATCAATCAATCAATCAATCAATCAATCAATCAATCAATCAATCAATCAATCAATCAATCAATCAATCAATCAGTCAATCAATCAATCTTTATTTGTTAAGCGCCAATTCATAACAGTGTTATCTCAAGACACTTTACAATAGAGCACAAAGCCCCTCATTTTAAGGATATACATATATGCATAGATACATATATACATATAAAGATACACATATACATATATATACAAATATATACATCCAACACCCAACATGAATCCATATAGCCAATCATGAATCCCTCCATCATGGCGGCAAGAAAAAACCTTCTGTTAAGCAGCAGGAAATCTCGAATGTGGACCCCAGTCTCATGATGAACAGCAAATCCACACCATGCTGTGTTGGGTGTGTGGGCGAAGGAAGGGAGGTAAGAAGAGACAAGTGGACTAAAGTGTGAACTAAAGTTAGTGACAGATCCATGAACCATAGACCTGTCGTCTGGCTTATTAGAGGTTAGCCTCTTGAGATGCTACATCTCGTTTTCAGGAGGGACCTCATGTCTGAATGGGTGTGGTGATCATTATATAGAAGTATAATCAATGATGTTCTGACTGAAAATAAAAATTTATGGTAGTGATGAACTCATGGATGCCCAGACCACAAGTGCATCCCTACCATATTTGTCTCCGTTAAGTATAGGTGTGTTAAAGGCCTCTTGAGATGTGACATCCCATTTTCAGAGGAACCTCATGCCTATGTGGTGATTAAAAATAAAAAAAAGCAAAAAGCAATTCTTCACCAAAACTACAGGTCATGTAAGAAAAGGCATTAGTCCGTCTATCTACATTTAGAAATGGTAAACGGACCAGTTCTTATATAGCCCCTTTCTAGTCCTACCGACCACTCAAAGCGCTTCACACTGCTAGCCTCATTCACCCAATCAGACCACATTCACACACTCATTGTGTCAAGAAGAGAGCTGCAGCTGACAAGAAGAGAATGAACTTTAACACCAACAGAATGCATTTCCTTTCATGACCTTCCAAAGAAAACCCTGCAGAGGATCAGATCCCTGTTCTTCGGGAAATACACGTTGTTTTCTGATAACAAAGCACACGTGAGTAATATCACGAAGGTACGAACACATCTTCCATCTCTTGTCCCTGCTCATCCCTATTTAATCTGTCAGGCTGCTAAGAGAGACAAATGTGTTGGGAGAAAACACCTGTTCATGCAGCAGCAGCTCTACAAGCCATCAGGTATATCTAATACATTCACACCACATTCAGACACCACTGAACAACCTTGGGAGCAGTGTCTTGCTTAAGGACACTTCGGCATGTTACTGAACCCACAACCTTCTGATTGTGGGGCGACAACTCTACCACTGAGCAAATTTTTAAGTATTTGTCTAGAAAAATATCAACAAGTGGGCCTGACATGTGAGCGTGAATCATTAAGATTGCTACCTGAACCTCCAGGTACGAGTGCCCTGAAACTTAATTTAAAACAGGATCAGCCTCTCGCAATCCAAACCTGAGAATTAGTAAAGCACACCACAGTCCTGACCCACAACCTGTCTGTTTTTCTCTTTCAGCAGCTCATTAACTGCATTCACCTGACAGTCCTGAGCTGAAAATGTCACTGATTAAAACTGCGCTCCAAACCAACAGGATTCTGTGACCTGAGAACCAGAACTGTGATTACATGGACATGCAAATTAATGCCAGACACAGTGTGACCGTATGGCATCATTAAAAAATAACAACACAACCATTAGTGCAGGAAACAAGACTGGCATTTGGAGTAACTCAGACATCATCAACAGCGTCTGAATTAGGGGAGCTACAAAGGGAGCAGAGATAATATGAGGTCACAGAGGGACGCAGATTTGTTACACAGGTGCAGATATTTGTTAACAAGATTGGTCTGTTTGGCCTCTGGATCAAGAATTTAAAAAGTTCCACCTCATGTTGGTGATAAAATTCAAATCTGGAGCTTGTGAATGAATTAAAGAGTCTTATCTGGAAGCAGCCATGTGATATTTAGAAGAGAAGCAGATTGCTGCTGAATGTGGCCAAGTGTGATGAAAATTTTACATCATCTGACCAGCCAGCTTCTTCTCCCTGGGGAGCCCGAAGCCCGAGACACGCTCTGCTGTGGTGTTATTTCATAATTTTCAATGCTTTTCTGAAATTTAAAAGTTCATCTGCCAATTATGAAAAAATTTGGGACTGGGTAAAATATTCCCTCTTTCACACTTACGGTGAAAGTGAAATTCTCAGAGATCTCCATCTTTATTTATATATATTCTTTAAATAAGTCAAGGCTGTTGTAGTGGCTATTTGTCAACCAAAACTTCAATTGAAACTTGACTTAACTTAAAGAAATGGTCACTGATGCACCGATCCAGTCGGGTTGTACGCAGTTAATAAGAAAGTTCATTTTCCAGTTGGGACTTGTGCTTTGATTATTTAATTCATGCAGTTCATCAAACAAACATTTTCTTTCCTGTCTCATTGTCCTGGTTAAAAAAAAAAAAAAAAAAAAAAAAAAAAAACAGTCTCCCTTCCCGGTGCATGACCTCACAGACACACCTCCAGCATTATGTCTTTGTTGTTTGGCACAGTGTCCATTGCCCCCTGCTGTCACAGTCAATCCATGGAGAACAAAACAAAACAAAAATAAAATACAATAACTCAGCAGAATAGCTCTGACAGCTATATATGCATACCTGCCAACACTCCCCATTTCTGCAGGAGTCTTCCACTTCTTTAACTCGTTCTCCCACTGAACTCCCAGTTAGAAAACCCTCTGGATCCCAAACCTGCCGGGATTAAATGACTTGTATTTACAAGCTATTTGTCTAATCCAGTAACAGAAAAAAATTCTCAAGTTTCCGCGGGCACTTGAATGTATCACAATTAGTGTCAGCACCGTGTATAAACAGAGCAGAGAAGACAGGAGAATTTAATCACATCGCTTTGATTCTCATCTTTATTGAAAATTTGTGGAAAATAAACTGTTTGCACTTTAAATTCTGTAAAAAACAAACAATTTCAGGCTCTTTACTGCATTCAGCAAACTCTGAATGGTGGACATACACCCTGTATTCCCATTTGAATTTTGCCTGAACTCATAGCATACTGCATTCATACTGCAGTTATTAATGAGAACACAGGGAGTAAAAAATTCAAACATCAAAATTTGTAAATTCTTTGAATGTCGTCCCCCAACAAATATATTTCCTGTGCTCTTTAGGTTAGGGGTAACTGAAAATGTGTTGTTTACACCAGTTCCTTATTCTATTCAATTTTTAAATCAGAAAATTAAATTTTCGTTTTCATTTCTTTCTATTGATTTATGCTGCATGAAGACATAATTGAGTTACATCAGCCCGTAGCCATGGTAGCCATGTAGCCTGCTCTCTTGAGTTTATCAGTATGCAAAGCACTGCTATTGATAAACTCAAGAGAGCAGAGCTCTGTATTCAGATGATGCTTAAAAACCTTGGTAACGCAAACAAGTTTAAGAAATTCTTTAGTAAATTAAAGTCTGATAATATTCAGCTTTTGTAATGTCTCACATCCATTTGATACAAATAAGTTCAGCGTTAAATTTTGGTTGTGTATCTGCCTTATAAGTAAATAAACCCAACTTCAGTCTGCGCAAAATCTGTTATTTACTGCCTGACAGGTATCTGATTCGCTGGCTTTTAAAGCTTCTGCATGCTGCACTTGTAAACTGCTAGGTTTCCCCCTTTCCCACTAACACGAAGCGCTCAGGTTTACACACTGCATATGAAAGCATCGGGAGCATGAATTTGTTCCAGGTCTTAAAAATACCTTCCAGTGCTGGAGCCATGAAATAGCAAGCTTTCCTTAAGCTCATGCGTCATATTCAGTCCAGACTTATTAACTCCGACTCCTGAGTTTCAGCTCCGCTTGTTTAGACGATGCACCTGCAGAAATAAATACAACATTTACCAACCCATCAATCTGCAAATAGTAGGCTTTGCATGTGTTTGACTCCAGAAAGTCGAAAAACCCTCTCGAGAACCAGAGGAAATTTGCTGGAAAACGTCTGATAGAAGTGAGGCTGAGCTTTAACAGCGAAGTGAAGATTTGAAAAGCCCATTTCTACCTCGCTTTAAGTGCCTTTACTTACACAGAAAATCTCCTGAGCTGTATTCAGCGTAGAAATATTGATGATACTGAATCCTAACCAGTTAAATTACTCCTGCGTTTCTCTGAGTATGAAAACGTGTTTGACTTATTCCCATGTGAAGCATCCTCTAAAAGTGACGACTGAATCAGCTCCTATCATTTCTCTGATTTCCAGGAACTGCTCCCACTGACTCGTTCATAAAATTCAGGAATCTTAACTCAAGGTTATCAAAGCTTCAGACGAACATTTTCATCCTCTCTGCTCCTCTCTGCTTTTTTTTTAATGCTTGTTACAGCTGATGCGAAGATCTGATATTCCCCAGCAGTCCTCCAGCTTGTTTCTGAAGAGCCTTTGATAAAACTTTAAATCCACAGCTGAGTCTGTCAGCAGTAAAGAAAGCCAGAGTGTGTCTAACCTCTGTGTTTTATTGCCTGTATTTGTGCATCTGTCTGTGTGTGTGTGTGGGAGGGACAATCTGTTTGACAGACAGAAGGCGGCAAATGTAATCACAGCTGGAGGAGAAGAAATAAAAACTTCCTTCATCTCATGTCATCTATCTTCCATTCTCTATCCGTCTCTTTTTTCTCTGTCTGAATCCTCCTGGGTCTCCCCTGGTGCCTCCCTCACCTCTTCTTGTCCCTAACTAAAGGCTAAAAAGATAAAGGAGGACTCAGAAGCATGTGTCTGTGTGGGAATTGAACAGTAATGGTGAAACTTCCCTCTGGCGCGCCAGTCTGAAGCGCTTATCATGAGGAATTTCAGTGCTGCTTCATTTTTCTCTCCTCTCTTTAACTCCCACTCTCAGTTTGAATATTCTCCTCCGCTGTCTTCGGTAATTGGTTTCGACTGCGGTAAACAAGTTTAGGACTCAATGTAAAGAGGTGGTTTGTTGTTTCTCATTTTAAACAGTAAACGCAGCTTGAAAACAGCCCAGAGAGGGTTTGAATATGCAGCTCTTTAAAAAAAAAAAATTAAACTTTACGTTTAAGAGAGGGTGAAGGAGTGTGTGGGGCAAAGATGTACTGGATTAAACGTCTCTCAAATTAAAATAGATCACTTTGCATCCATCAATCACCTCATAAATCATAATTACTCCAGTCATTCGTCCTTGATGATCTCAAACTTACTCAATGATGAAAGATGGATCTCATCACTGCTGAGGCGTGTCATTTTCACCTTCTGATACCATACAGAAAAATGATGAATGATGTGTTTCCCAGCAGTGTTTAACATTTCAAACACCTACATGTTTTTGCTTAAATTTTTTAATACACCTCAAACTTCTATCTTTTTGAATGGTTTCTGAGAATAATTTGACCTCCATCTATAATTGGCTTAAAGTGTAATTTCAGCTATAAATGAGGTGACAGATGAGAGTAAAAAAAAAAAAAAAAACGTCCTTTGCCTCAGAGAGAGGAAATATCCAGATCTACACTGCTGTGTTGATGATTACTGTGTATACCACTTGTGTCCACTGGAGTGGACATACCGGAAAAAAATATATATTTGAGCGGAAAAAAGGAAAGAAATGTTTTTCAGGGCCTAATAAAAAGAATAAAACACTTCATGAAAAAAATTGACAGTCATTCATGATTCGTGCATCATTGAATAGTTAACTAGGTTGGATGTAAGGCTGCTGATGTTGAGCTTTCTGAATCATCTCCATCACATGTGCTCACTGTCGCTCAGGGAGCTAAAATAAGCTAAGCTTGAATGACCTTTTAATCTGAAAACTGCAGCTCACAAAGTCATCTGGTTGTGTTTCTCTGAGCTTGAGACCCGAACTAAACCGTGCTCCAGTTAGAACACTTCAAACTACATCCTCACATTAGAAAAGGTTATGACCAGACGTTTCTGTTACTCTCAGAAACCAATGATTCAGCCTTCATGCTCCTTTCACAAAGTGACTGTTCATCTGTGTGGAGGTGACAGAAAAAGCTAACACCGCTGGTGGTTTACATAAATGGCCGTGTGCAGCTCGATGAGTGTCTTCAATAAGAGACCGTGAGGAAGTAGTCACTGTTTTCTGACCATTTCAGTAATCCTGGGTCTCCCCAAACCTTATCTTTCCGGAAGTCTTTGACTTACTGTCTCCTTTAGAAACACGATACGTGCAGATACAAGGAACTCATCTGGAAAACGTCGGGATTTTATGTGTGAAGGAGACTGAAGTGCCTGATGTTTACTAAAATCAGAGCCAGTAACAAACTATTCATCCATCTATTGTTTTGAGTTGTGGGTATGTAACTTAACTTAACTTAACTTAACTTAACTTAACTTAACCTAACCTAACCTAACCTAACCTAACCTAACCTAACCTCACCTCACCTCACCTCACCTCACCTAACCTCACCTAACTTCACTTAACTTAACTAAACCTAATCTAACCTAACCTAACCTAATCTACCCTAACCTAACCTAACCTCACATCACCTCAGATCACCTCACTTCACCTAACTTCACCTAACTTTACTTAACCTAACGTAACCTAACTTCACTTAACCTAACTTCACTTAACTTAACCTAACCTAACCTAACCTAACCTAACCTAAACTAACCTAACCTAACCTAACCTAACCTAAACTAAACTAACCTAACCTAACCTAACCTCACCTCACCTCACCTCACCTAACTTCACTTAACTTAACTAAACCTAATCTAACCTAACCTAACCTAATCTACCCTAACCTAACCTAACCTCACATCACCTCAGATCACCTCACTTCACCTAACTTCACCTAACTTCACTTAACCTCACTTCACCTAACTTAACCTAACTTCACTTAACTTAACCTAACCTAACCTAACCTAACCTAACCTAAACTAACCTAACCTAACCCAACCTAAACTAACCTAACCTAACCTAACCTAACCTAACCTAACCTAACCTAAACTAACCTAACCTAACCTAACCTAACCTAGGGTCAAACATTTGTTTTGTTTTTTTCTCTTTTCCATCTTTTTTCTTTCTTCATAAATTCAAACTGCTCTTTGCTACAGACCATGCAGATACTTTTTGTGCTGTGTCAGGAATAAAAAATCAACTTTTTTCTGTTGGCTGATGTTGAAAAAGTCTTCTAAACTCTTTGCGATAGGATTTATGACTTTGTGTTGTATCTCATTCTGCTGTTAATCTGTCAACATTTTCCATTTCTCGTCACTTGAGAATCTTTTGTGCGTCTTGTTACTTGCTCTTAGATTTGCAGGATTTCCTTTTCTGGGGTGAAAACATTCAGTGTCTGAAAGCAGGGGGCAGTGATCCTGTTAATTATCCTGTGCTTAGCATGCTGAGTGAGGTTTCAGGTGTCTGTGAGGAGCTTCTGAGCAAAAGCTATGAATATTAAAGAGGCACTTCAAGGGAAAGAGAGCTCATTTGATGTGATCTTAAATGTTTCCTAGAAGAAATCACCTGACAAGTCCACACACAACCACACACACACGCACACACACAGCTACTGGAGACTCCTGCCTTTCCATTAATTATTAGAAAGCACCAAACAGCCTGTCAGCTCGGACAGTTTCCTGTAATTAACCTACAGGATCCGGCTCAGACGGCCCATCAGTCATATATCCTCAGAGGAGTCTGTCTGTGTGTGCGTCCACATTGTCTGTGTGTCACCAGAAGGTGCGCTAGGAGCGACAGATGGAGAGGTGAGGTGGCATCGATCCTTTAAGGCAGGTTCAGGCTTAATTTAATCAGGAGGTGACTTGTTTGCAGACCTCATCCTGCACCAGAACTTTGACATCCTGGATCCAGGAACAAAGACTCAGAGGCAATGTACAGCTTTGATATCCAGAAACTGGTCACTGTGGATCTGAGTTTGCTGCAGATAAGAGCCAAATGTTACACTAGCAATTCAATTTTCTTTTTCTTTTTTCTTTTTTTTTTCTTCAGAAACTTTTTATTTTTCAAATACTTTTATCATCTCATAAAGCAGAACCTTGAATAATATGTAAAGTTATCCGTGAATCTTATCAACATTTATGAACACCTCGTCTAATCAATATCTCCTTTAGCTTTGCATCAGCTCTAGTGCGCTCTGTTGGACTTGAAAAGATTGACACCTTCTGCTGAAAAGATTTGCGAACAGATGGAAAATGTATGAAAGCAAAGCTACTAATCAGAGAAATGTGCTATTACCAAAATCAAGCTAGCAGGCTTTGTTTTTTTTACTGCTTTCTCCACATTCAGTGATAGTTTGGACACATTCTGTGATTATAAATTGATAAATTAAAGGGAGAAATAAATACTAAGGCTGTTAACACCTTGATGCATTATGCCCACTTTATTCATCAAGGTATTTTTCCTCCCAGCTTATTTTAAAGTCAAAGGCAGAAATAAGCTGTTTGGCATCAGCAGAGAAGATTCGGCAAACTGTTTCATTTCAAATGTGGCGTCATTTAAAAGGGGAATAAACTTTCCAACTGTATAAGATTTATTGCAGAGAAGCATTATTACAACCATAGACTGTATAAAATATGGACGTAGTCTCTGCAACGTCACCCGTCTGTTCCTGATACAGTCAAATGAAGCCAACCATTGTACTGGGCCGTATTGGATATGATGCGGACTTTGAGCTTCCTTTCTAACAGCCATAGGGCGCCCGTCAGTCACATGAGCTGAGCTGAGCCTCTGATTGGACAAACTCGTAATCCTAAAATCTTCTAAACCACTGAGTTAGAAAAATCAGGGTGAAAAATCACCCCCAATACAGTGTGTGCAGATAGCGAAATTAGCTTTTCAGACTCAAGCTGTTTTTTTGAATCAGGCTGTAAAAATGTTCTTTAATGCCATAAAAGTTCTGCATAGGCTTCATTTTTCGTAATTGCATGTTGCCCCTTAATTACAACAAAGAAATCATCCAGCAGAAACAAATTTTCCTTACTTTTTATGCTAAATTTATATTTTTGTGCTCTATCACTAGACAAAATAAAGCCAGGTGTGAAGAGAGCAG
The DNA here is from genome assembly GCA_030710495.1 of Labroides dimidiatus. Classification (NCBI taxonomy): domain Eukaryota; kingdom Metazoa; phylum Chordata; class Actinopteri; order Labriformes; family Labridae; genus Labroides; species Labroides dimidiatus. The sequence continues at coordinate 7,833,046 of CM061146.1, read as the reverse complement.
GATGAGGACTTTTAAACCTCCATGTGGAAGAGGGGACATTAACCTGTGTCAGTCATTTGACAGATGGCTTTGGGTTATTACAGGCATAGGAGTTCATGATGTCCTAATGATGCCTGAGCCTTTTTGGTTTCTTTCTGGCTCATTTCACTCATTATCAAGAGTCAACACTTCAAACCTCCTGGTTTCCAGACTTTGTGTGTATTTATTTTGAAGCTTTTTCCAAAAAAGACACCAGTTACCAGTTACTGTTTTTTTAAGATAGATTTTGTTTTAACCTTTTCTCAGGTGCGTCAGTGGATTTAAGAAGTCATACCAAATGCCAATTAGTGCCCTTGCTTTATTTTCCCCAGAGTGAAACGAAGGCATCGTGCCTTCATAAATAAACCCACTCTGGACCCGTTGAATGATGGAGAGGGCGCAGTGTGTGACTGGTTACCAAAGCCCTGAAACAATTAGGATGCTTGATGGCTTTAGATGAAGGAGAAACCGAGTCCCAGAGCTCATTATTGTCAGAGAAAAGTGTTTCAGTGTTGCTGATCTGTATTCTCAGCGCCGCTCCTTTCACACTGGTTCACCTAATCAGCAATGCTACATTTCAAATTCAGATTCTTCTTGTGATGACGACTCATTCTCAACAGTATTTTGTTTATTCTGCTGCTTCTTCTGATTGTTATTTATTTATTAATCAGTTATTTTTTCTGTGTTGACATCCTCAGTAGGAGTAGATGTATATGTTTGGGATTTTTTCAAGTGACACTTAAGTTCCACAAAAAGGAGACCCAGTTAGTCTTTATCACCATCGTCACACTGGAAGTGACAATTCTTTTAACCAGTTAATGACTGCAGTGTTTCTAGCTCCACCTTTTGGGGCCAGTTTGATATGTCTGGCACCCCAACAGAAGGGTACCAAAAAAGTAGGGCAGCATGGGTTGGTTATTTGGGGACTCGTCCTGGTTTTAGCCTATCTAGCCTACAGATTCAACTCCCATTTTGTGTCACTCACAACACCTCAAACGTGAACACCCGTGTTGTGCAGAGTAAAAAGATTTTGTGGATGGAGTTTGGTGGCTTTAAAGGGAATGAGGACAAGGATCGTACCTTAACAAAGCCCATCTCTGCAGGGGTTAAATAAAATCCCCCTGTCAGTAAAGAAATTGCACTTCAGTTGGCTTCCTATTACCAGGGTCATTTTTTACATTCAAGCTTTGACAGCCTAAGTCACAGCAGCACTTCAACTGGTATTTTTGTTAAAAATAAACATTTAAAAAAGTAGGTCTCTGATTCTAAACCACAGTACTACTTAAAAATAAGTAATTTGTAATGAACAAGTACACTTACTTTTGAGCCATTACAGTTATTTCAAGGCTGCAATTTACTTCCATCAAACTTAATGGTCCAAACTTGGACCTTGCTGCTTGTAAAATGTTTCATTTGCGCTAAGTCACAAAATAAACTTGATATCTCTGTTTCTGTTTGTCGTTTCTGGATGTCAGGCTACAGAGGAGGCTTCCCTGCTGGTCTCCAGCCCCAGGATGCTGCTACCTGCGTCAGGCACGCTACCGCCGGGCGCCCCGCTCTCTATCCACCACCAGATCCAGCTGCTCCAGCAGCAGCTTCAGCAGCAGCAGCAGCAGACACAAGTGGCTGTGGCACAGGTGCGCGCACACACACACGCACACACATAAACTGTATCATGCCAACAACCATTATCTTTTGGCAGTTGTTAAGTGAGCAAAAACCCAGTTGGGTTTTCAGATTTGAGCTGAGCTGTGACATATCCTACGACGGTGTTTCTAACTCTGGAAGTGTTTCAGGCAATAATTGAGTGTCTCTGATGGAACATCTGCAGTTAATTTGACAAACAGGATTATTCTCCTCGTAAACTTACTCTGCACCCACCCACTGCAGCAAGTTAAATGTGATCATAAACATAGAAGGGGCGGGACATCAACACTGCAGCTTGTCATAACTCGGCTCAATGGCCATGACAAAAGAACAGAGGGGAGTGCGTTTTTCCAAAATAATGAAATAATTTATCACAAATGAAAGTAAGACAAACAAAGATTAACTGCGGGTATGGAGTGTGTCTTGTCTGTTATATCAGTTTATATATATATATATATATATATATATATATATATATATATATATATATATATATATATATATATATATATATATATATATATGTGTGTGTGTGTGTGTGTGTGTGTGTGTGTGTGTGTGTGTGTGTGTGTGTGTGTGTAATTGATGATTCTCTCCGAGGGTCCGGGATTCTTTATTTATATACACACGCACACACACACACACACATGCACACTCAGGCTCCAGTGTCCATATCGGGGGTATTTTGGCTTCATTTTGTACAACAGGAAGAGATGGAGACATGCCGTCCATCTTTATACTGCAGCCACAACTTTGCCCGTCTGGTTATTTAGATCATGCATTTCATACATTGCATATATTGTATCTCTGATTCCTTCAGTGCCTGTACATTGTGTGATGGGCATTACCATAATGAGTGCTACTTTAACCTTGAGTGATGTTTGTTGTAGGGGAAACTATTGCTCCGGCTGTGTTTTTTTTTTCCTTTTATTTTCTTTTATGAAGTTTCACTGCAGCATCACTCCAGACTGAATCATCCATTGACTTGTTTCTGTTGCACCAGAAGGCCTTCGTGGAAACGGTTGTTGTGGATATCTCCGGGCTTTTTTTCAGTGAATAAAAAACAGCAAGAAGCAGATGAATTCATAAATAAATTATCATCATAAATAACCATGATAGACACCCAGATAAGGTTACGGGAAAGTAATTTGATTCATGCGCATCTAGTTTACAAATAGCCGACAACAGCTCCCGTGTTTAACAAGCTTTATTTAGCCCAGTGGCTTGAATTCATAAAACATGTACCTGCCAGTTTCAAAGACACAGAACTTTTTATCTCCATCAACCCTTCCTAAAAAAAAAACAGAGTTTTTCTTTGTTTTGTTTGTTTGAAACAGAAAAATAAGCCATCATATCCCTGCTGTGTTATAACAGTCAGGAAACTTGATGGAGTGAATCTTAAATAAAGTTAACCGCCTTTGCAATCAAGCTACAAACCCTCAATCACGGCGCCTGAGAGGCAGAGGTTTGAAAAGTGGCTTATGACAGCAGAGGCTTCAGGCTTATGATTTGATCAACAAACACACACGTCCTCTCACACACACTCACACACACTCTTCCTCAGCCTGCTTCTTGCAAAAGGCCCCCCAGACTTGAAAGTGCGATTTCACAACTTGACACGTTCTTTCATGCAAACCCCTGACCCAGAAGTGTCCAACTCAGTTAAACGCGGATGTCTCACAGCTCCCACAGACACTCACGGGGGTCCTGATGAAACCGCCCTGTTTTAATGCAAACCTGGTATTAGAGAAGTCCACCTGTCAGCTCTCTGGTGCCCGGACATATACGCCGCTAATTAAACGTCCATAAATGACGGCAGAGGCTGGCGGCTGCTCGTGGCCAGTCTGCTGTAGATTTTTTAAAGGCTTTGGAACATAAAAGGCAGAATATTGCCTCGTGAGGAATATTTCAAATGAGTTTGTTCTACCCTGAGGTAGTTTTGTGTGACCTTCACTCTTTTGCCATTTAGCGAGGTTTCCTCAGTGGGTCTGACCTGTCTGAGCTGCTTTTACAGCTTCCTCACTGCATCTCATTTAGATTTCACATCTTCTCCAGTTCGCCTCTCGTTATGCAGAGCTTATAGATTTCCTAAGTGGGCATAAAATAATGAGAGCTATGCTGGCATGATTCTGGCTTCGTGATAGTTTTTTTTTTCTTTTGACGTCTCACGTGTTTGAATGAAGAGTTGAAAAATAACTCATATCCCCCCAGCTGTGTTTGCCTGATTTCTTGTAGAAGTATCCCGTTGTGCATATTATCCACATGCGTCTGATGAGTTGAGATAACATCTTATTTCAGGATATTAAAAGTTTAGATTAAAGATGTAACATCTCATTTAAAGAAACTTGAAATGTGTCATCTTAAAAAAGTAATCCAGGCCTTTTTTCTTTATTTATTACCTTTTACAAGGAAGTTTTGTCAGGACTTGTGAGATGAATTGTTACAGTCAGTAGACTGAGAGCCTAACTTGACCCAGAAGCACCGCAAAGGCAAAAGCAGTTTTAACAGTTTTATTGAACAACCAGGGTGTGAATGTGTGGGTGAGCGTCCAATCCAGAATCCAAGCAGCTCGATGATCCAGAGAGGGGGAGTCCAAAAACAAACAAAAAAAACAAAACAAAACAGGATTTTAAGTTAGACCAATTAAAAAATGGAATTTGACGTAATGATTGTTGTTTTAGCCTCCTCTGTGCAACTTAAAGATCCTCTGTTCTGCAGGAATCTCCTACAGTTTGATGAGTCGGCCAGCAGAGCCCTCAGGAATGAAAAACAGCAAAAAATAGTCCACAACTCTCTCCAAACGCTAAGAGTGGAAATAACATCCAAAATAAAATTCTAGAGAAAAATCTGACATGTTTTGTAAAAACAGAGTAAAATAATGTGAATAGAAAGAACATACAGGAGCAGAAGTAACAGGCTGCATGCACGGTTTATACGTGAACTTCTAATATTTATATGAAGTGTAATGAGATGCTTTGACTACAAATCAGGCGGAGAATGCGAGAGTGTTATCGAAGTGTGAGCAGGAGCAACGTTAGAGGATGCAGCTCACGGTAAAAGCCTCTCTTAAAAGCATGCTAGCTTGTAACGCTAACGCAGCTAATGGTTCTGATGCCTTCAGAGCAGATAGATAACAGAAAAGGTCAGCTTTGGTGAAAAGTTTCTCTGTTCATTAACAGAGAAACTGACTTTCTGTGCATGTAAACAATGTACTGTAGGTGTTTTTCTATAGTTCCACTCCTCTGCCCTCTCATTCTCTGAGATAAAGTTGCTCTGGCAGGTGAGTCGAATCTTTCCTGAGGCTGCTTCCATCCAGTCTCATAATGAGGAAGAGGAGCATCCTCCACCTCCCAAGGTCAAAAAGTAAAACGTAACGAGCCGATTCGCTCCGTCCGGTTGATGCAAATTATAAGTAAAGAAGAAGAGAGAGGGAGCGATTCCTGAGCTGACACACACGGATTATGTGTGACCACACTTCTACAACATTTCTGTGTGAGTGTGTGTAAATGTTTGTGTTATAAAGAGTTCAAAACTTTCTTTCTTGCACAGAAACAGAAAAGGTTTCCCCGGTGTCTTTGACTCAGTTTCACTCTAGAAAATAGGCTGCTGTTGTTTTTGTTTTCACCCGTCTTCTTTCAAAGAGTGGAGACCGTTTGTTGACAACATTTCACAGACTGGCACAGCAGCAGACTCGGTCCTTCTGAAGGCTGTTATTGCTCTTTTTCATGATTTGATTACCACAAACACCAGGCCCCAAGTGATCTTGCAGAGTTGAGTTGAGTTCTGTCAGAGTAGTGAAGAAAAATACATCAACACACATCAGTGACGAACAAAGACAACTGGAACAACAGTGCTGAGCTGTTTTTGACTGAACATCAGCATTATAACCCAGATTCACATCGGTTTTATCCTCATAATTTATTATTTTTTTGAGCTGTAACCATCCAAGTTATGTGTTTTCTTAAAGTCATCTTGAAGTGTTTTTCAACCAGAAGGTCCAGTAATATTTAGTTCCTTATAAGACATTCCCAGGAACGACAAGTTTTTGGTTTATGTGTCCACCACGGGCCAAAGATCCAGGTTTTAGAATCTGTAAATCAGACCAGTGACTTTTGGAGGAAAAAAAATGTTATTGCAACACACCACCAGACCAGCAGAGGGCAGTAAGACAGGATTGAAGACCATAAAGCAAAAATGTCATCATAGAAAGAGAAGACAGGACGGCAAGCACGAGGGGAAAAGCCTGTTTCAGGCTCTGACTGGCAAAACATGTGTTGATCTCCACCGTCCAAAGCATGTAGACGACGGAGATCGACCTTTGTTGTGGCTTAAAAAACAAGCTGTAGACTGAAGATGTTCAGCAGTATGCATCCGCCTCAAACATCTTTAGTTCATCATTAAATACTTATCTGATGGGGGGATTTTGACGCATGTAAAACTAAACGAGGATGCACGCCTGAGTACTTCATCTGCGTTTGAACAGCTGCTATAAACTGAATATCTACTGACATGTTCAGCTGAAGGTCTCCAGTTTACAGGGTCACTCTTTAAACTGGAACACCGGGCTGACAGAGACACAAAATTTCACACCATCAGGCTCAAAGAAGACCATTGTTCGGGAGGTATTAAACCAAATCCATCACAGCTGGGGGTCATCTTATTGTGAACGGAGGATGAAATAAATACACTGGAAATCTGGAAAAAAACTACCTCAAGGCAGGGCTGCTTTTGTAGTTAGTCGAAAAATGTTCTGGAGGAAGGTTCCTGCAGTTAATGAAAATATCTGTCAGTTAATAGGGTTAGTGAGATTGTTATCTCAGTGTTGAGTTCTTGCAGAGGTCAGAGTGAATCGAGGTAAAATAGCACGTTAGCTAAAAGTGATCAGGTCTCAGTCAGAGGTGAAGGAAAGTGGAGAGGGTTGATGAAGTTAAATAAAAGCCATTACTGCTCATTAACTCTGTTTGTTTGCTGATTTTTCCTTCTCTCCATATTCTTTTCATTACTTCTTCTTTGTGCAATCTTTCTCTTTCTCCTTTCTCCTTTTTCTTTTGTCTTTTTTTTTTTTTTAATGGGTTTCGTCTCACTTTCTCCCACACCGTTGCTTGGACTTCTCTTCTCTTTGCTTGCGTAATTGAGTACTTTCTCGCCATTTAAAGGCAAAATTGCAATTGTAACGATCTACTTATCGTTGCAACAGCAAAACAATCATTCACCCCTCTTTTTCACCCCTCCAAAAATGATGATGAATAGGACACAGAGGCGTTGGAGAGGTTTCAAACGTGGTCGCATCAAAGGGGTTTGGCGTGGGCCGGGAATGCAATGATGGTAATCCTGCGTGAAGAGTACATCCTCAGCAACCAGCACTGTGGAGTCACACAACCAACAGTCCTAATCCCCTTACAGCAGTGGTACAGTCACTGTTTTCCTCTCCTCTCTGTAAAGGAAATCATTTCAACATCTTGATTCTTCCATTTCTGTGAGCCCTGCATTTTCCAAGATTAAGAGATTCTCTACAAGGTTGTGGGTTTTTTTTTTTTCTCCGCTCTCATGATTTAATGCATGCATGTTCAAGTTGTAGCCTGAACTTATTCCACAATGGAAGAACAATGCAGTTTGAAGTCTTGTGTATTTTATATTGTATTTTATATTAAAATCAGTCAGACTCCCTATGATTTTTGCATCGTAAAGAACTGAGGAGAAAACTTTGAAGCAAAAGAAATGTAAAACTGCTGCAAGAGAAGAGAGCTGGGAAGATGAAAAATGTCCTTGGGCTGTTCTCTCTCCTCTGTTCTGGCGAACAGTTTTGAACAAAGAGAGCAATAAAATGGAAGAAAGATGCCGCCGCCTAATTAAAGCTTGAAGGAGTCGTTTGAGTTGCTTGAAGCTCCTTCAATTTCACCGCGCTCGGATAAGAGGCAGAAAACACAGAGAAGCACCAGGTGTACTGTCAGGGGAGCAGCACAGTTGAACACAATTGGAGCACCTTTTTAATTGGCTTTTTGTTGGGGTTCCACTTTAGTGAGAGATTTGAGATTATCTCTTTTCAGGGTTTAACAAGGAACATCAATTTATTTTTTTTTTAATTATTGGGTTTGACCTACAAGCCTTTATTTTATTTATCCCATGATTACTTTTTGTGTTTGTGTGTTCAAGCTTTAATCTTCTGCACTGTACTCCATTGGAGAGATAACTGTCCCCCTGCAAACAGGATAAGAAAACTAGATGCTTGTGTCCTTTTGGTTTTCTGTACAAAAAGATATTGAAGCATGTCGATTCATTTTACTTCTGGGTAAAGTGCTAGTTGTTAAAGTAATTTAAACAAACATTATGTTAAATATACACAACCCCCATTCCAATGAGGTTTGGATGTTATGTAAAAATTAAAACAGAATACAAAGATTTGCAAATCCTGTTTAACCTATATTCAATTAAATACAATACAAACACAAGATATTCATTGTTCAAAGTGATAAACTTTGTTTTTTTTGCACATATTCACTCATTTTGATTTGGATGCCTGAAACAAGTTGCAAAAAAGTTGGGACAGGTTCAACAAAAGACTGAGAAAGTTGAGGAATGCTCCAAAAACGCCTGTTTGGATCATTCCACAGGTGAACAGGTTCATTAGAAACAGGTGAGTGTCATGATTGGGTTGAAAAGGAGCATCCGCAAAAGGCTCAGTTGTTCACAAGAAAGGATGGGATGAGGTTCACCACTTTGTGAACAACTGTGTGAGCAAATATTCCAACAGTTTAAGAACATTTTTTCTAAATGTACAGTTGCAAAGAATTTATGGATTTAATCATCTACAGTCCATAATATCAAAAAGATTCAGAGAATCTAGAGAAATCTCTGCATGTAAGAGGTAAAGAGGAAAAGGACAATCCGGATTGTTATGCAAAGTCTCAAAGCCAGCATCTGTGATGGTATGGGGGTGTGTTAGTGCCCATGGCATGGCTAACTTGACCATCTGTGAAGGCTCCATTAATGCTGAAAGGTACATACAGGTTTTGGAGCAACATATGCTGCCGTCCAAGCCACGTCTTTTTCAGGGACGTCCCTGCTTATTTCAGCAAGACAATACCAAGACACATTCTGCACGTGTTACAGCAGCGTGCCTTCGTAGTAAAAGAGTGCAGGTACTAGACCGGCGTGCCTGCAGTCCAGACCTGTCTGCCATTGAAAATGTATAGCTATTGTGAAGCGCAAAAAAACAACAACAGAGACCCCGGACTGTTGAGCAAAAGAAGTTGTACATGAAGCAAGAATGGTAAAGAATTCCACCTCCAAAACTTCAACAATTAGTGTCCTCGGTTCACAAACACTTATTGAGTGTTGTTAAAAGGAAATGTGATGGAACAGTCCCAGCTTTTTTGGAACATGCTGCAGGCATTAAATTCAAAATGAGTGAATATTTGCAAAAAACAATACAGTTTATCAGTTTGAACAATAAATATCTTGGCTTTGTAGTGTATTCAATTGAAGATAGATTAAAAAGAATTTGCAAATGAATGTCCTCTGTTTTTATTTATGTTTTACTCAACATCCCAACTTCACTGGAAGTGGGTTTTTATTATTCTGAACCTTTGTCCTGACCAGTGGAAAGTCTGAGTGTGAAATCCCTCATTGATCAATCAGTCTCCTGTCAACCCTCGCTCTTAGAAATATTCAGACAAAATAGCCAAGTTCTGATGTATAAAATCAAAAAGACGTTTCACACAGTGTTTATTTTTTCTTTGTTTACCACTCTTTGTGCAAAAGATTATTCTGACTCCTCACACAAGCTCTGTGAGACAGCATCAGGACAAATGGGCCACTTGCTCTCAAGGCCTCAGTGTAACAACCCCCCTCACAGGAGTGCCTGATGTGCCATTAGAGGAGTGAGCAGGGGAAGCATATGTCCAAGTCAAGCTCTGCTTTTCACCAGCTGGAGGAGAAATCCTGTCAGCTGTAAATTACACCTCCAAAGTCATCATCAGGCTGACAGTCTTAACAAATGAGGTCTGCAGAGGAAGCCTGGCCCCAACACAATCTGGAATCACCTCCATTTGCTCTTAAGTGGAAGAATAATGGAAGCAGACGGATGTCTTCCTCCATACTTTGGTATTTTCTTCTGTAGTGTGGACAGAAAGGAAGCACGATTTGATATGGAAAGGCATATGTTTTTTTCTTAATTTGATTTCTCTTTCCACTTTAATGCCCTCTTATAAAAGTGGAAGGACTGAAAAATTTTATTGCAGAAAATGCTGAAATTGGCATCATTTCAAAGGCAGAATAGAAACGAAAGGGAGGGATGGGAGATGAGGAGTGAAAAGATGAGAGGAGGAATAGTGAAGAAGAGTAACAGAGCAAAAATAATCATCTTTTTTAAACCAGAATCCCAAATGAAGTTATTATTATATAAACTCTGATCACAGCTCTTTCATAGCTCTGTTGATGTAAACATCTAGAATTGTGGTACATCAGATATTTTTTAGCCTTCAGGAAAAAAATGCCTAGTAAATATTTCATAATTTTACATTTTAAAGATTTATGATAGACATTTGTTTTGTTTTATTTTTGATCCATAAATAAAATAATCTGGAAAACAAGGGGAGATATCAACAACCCAGTGAGTTTCTTTAGCCTGTTAGGCCTTTTAATTTGTTCAACAAAGTCTCCGTCTGCTGAGGTTAACTGGTTATTTTCCAGTTTAAAGTGAAGACTGTAAAGCTTTGATAACTTGGAGTTTTACCAACTCCTCGCTCATCCCCAGAGCAACCTTCTTGCCAAATTCATTTCAGGGCAGTGATTCCAAAACTTGTGGGCCCAGAGTTTGGACAATGGGGATATTGCAAGGCTTAATAATAAAACAATACACACAATCCAGCACTGCTAGCAAAGCATGGCCAGTTTTACCAAAAGGGACTTTCTGATGGACCCGAGACGTTAACAAAACCTCTCCTCTGTGTTTTTAAATTCTTCCTTTCCAAAGATTTGCTTGTCTGTTTTTTCAGTCTGTCACAGTGCAAAGTTTCAGTTCTATAATTTTTGCAGACATTGTTCCAAATAACTTTAAATATGGAGGACTCAACATTGCTGTATCAGATTGGATGAAATACAGTTCATCATCAAGTATTCATAAAAACTCGATACTCAGAGGCTTACATCAAACAACGTGCCCAGCAAACAAAGCGGGAACATTCCCAGAGAAATGTGCTCAGAAACACTGAAACTAAATCTGAAATACTGACAGACCTTCTCAGACATTCTCTAAAGAGCACTGCGGGTTTAAAAACCCTGAGGTGTCCTTGGGCTTTTATTCGAACAGCAATTAGATGTTGTTTGGTAGTTTGTCCTTTTGTTATGTGTCACCAGTGACGTCAGCAGCCTGTGATGTGGTTGCCTCCCATGAGGCCTGATGATTCACTGCCCTCTGGTCAGTTCTCTCCACTTACTGCTGTAATACAAAAACATGTATACCATAGACTGTATATAGAATGGACAGCGTGGCTCTGCCTTTTACCATTTAACGTTTTTCAAGCCAAAAACCCTCCATCACAGGAGACACCATTGTGCAGCCAGTCTCTCAGTAGAGACTATGAGGAAATCTCAGTGGAAGTGGGTGACAAATTTTCCATTAACTGTCTTATCTCGTCTTATCACCTTCCTGATGCATTTTACTATTCCTGAAAAAACTACACAAGAACGGCAGCTGTCAATCATCATTAAACGAGATGTAAAACCCTGTTTTTTATATCTAGTAACGAATGAAAAAAAAAACCTTTTTAGAAAAAAAGAGGACTTGAACACAATGCAGCCCATTAATATCTAAATATTAACACAGCATACGGATGTGAGAAATAGCAAAACATGCCAATTTTTTTAAGTTTGACCACAGCCCATATGGAATGAATAGAGAGGTGGCGTTTTGGACCTATACTGCAGCCAGTCACCAGGGGGAGCACTTTTTGTGGGGACTTCGTTTTGAGACAAGCAATATGATGTCCATTTTTTTTAACAGTCTATGGTGTAAGCCCATTCAGACATGAGATGTTTTTATGCACAATCAGAATACATTTATTTTACTGATAATTGACTGTTGATTAACTTTGAACAAATGTTTATATTGCTTGTTTATTTTTAGACTGTATATAGAATGTACCATGTGGCTCCACCTCTTACCATTGTACGGATTTGAAGCCAAAATACCCCCATCAGCAGCTTCGTTATAGCTCTCCTTCCTGACACATCTTAATGTTCCTGAAAAAACTACACAAAAATGACAGCTGTCAATCATTGTGAAAAATGATTTAAAACCTTGTTTTTGATATCAAATAACTCATAAAAAAATAAACTTTTCAGATAAAAGAGAACTTGAACACCATGCAGACCACTAATATCTTTATATCATGTGGGAAACATTACCACCAGGTGTATTAATTTTTTAAAGTTTGACCACAGCTCCATTCAAATAAACAGGAAGACAGAGTTTTTGACCTATACTGCAGCCAGTCACCAGGGGGAGCAGTTTTAGTGGCAACCTCGCTTTAAACTGAGCAAGATGACATCCATTTTTATATTTTTTTTTGGTTCCACACCATTCCCCTTTTACCTTTTTCACTGATTGGTCAGCTGACAATTGAAGTCCCATTTCAGACTTCAGGGTTTGGCTTCATGGCCACATCTCAGGGTCTTTAAAAAATGTCTTCCAGTGCACCGTGCTTCTGCTGAATCATTCTGTTACCTTCATCACAAACCTTGAAAAAATATGCCTGAAAGTGATTCTGTCCTCAAGAAAGGAGGTGTGAAGAAAAGAGAGGGAGGAGGAACGGTAAATATCTGATTCAGAGAGGACTTTGAAGTCAGAAAAGCGTGGAGTCACTGCCTCCAGAAGAGCTGAGGGAGCGTGTATGCGCGCGCGTGTGTATGTGTCTGCGTGTGAATTGGTCCATGTGTGCATGAATGAATAGTGTCTTTCTCTTGTATCAAAAAGAATGTAATAGAAGTTTTATCCTCTTAGTCTTTAATTGAAATGGAGTCTGTATTTTATGGCTCTTACAGCAGACTGTGACATTAAGGTTACATGAGGATCAGAGCAGCCACTGGAGCTCTGCTGCGCGCTCATAAAAATGTAATAGACACATATAAAACCAAAGTAATTTCAAAGATCTGGCATCTGCAGCCAGTGTTTCTGTCAGAGCTTTGAATCTGACTGTACGTTTGTGAAGGAAGGAGAAAATATCAAAAGTAGGAAACAGTGATAACTCAAATTATTAGCCAGCTGTTATCTCCTCTTTTATCTGATAATGTCTGAAAATAGCACACATACTGTCACAGTTTTCAGGAGGCTAGGCTAGAGATGTGTGGAAAATGAAAACTGGTTTCCAGCTTAAATGCCAAAGATATTGAATTTTACTATCAAATAATATAAAAAAAGCTGAAAATATTCCATAAAGCAGGAACCAGACAGTGTTGGCATTTTAGCTCGGCAAAACCACAAAACTCAAGCTTGCTTTTGTTGTTTCCGAAATTTAAAAGTTTCAAGGCAAATCTGCCCTCTTTGAGTTTGTCGGGTTCGATCAATCAGCAATCCATCATTTCAGATTTGGGTCAGAGCACTTTCACAAACTGACATCTTTCCTCTCACCTTGACTGAATCTCAACACATCTGAAGTTAATGATTTTCCAACACTGACTCACGCCTCATGCATATGTTTGTCAGGGGAGACTTCACACCTATTGACTGGATTGTCACTGATTGATCTGTTTTCCTTCAACTGTACAAGCACACAGATGGTTTTCTGTATTTTCTCCACAGCGCGATGATTAATCGCTCTCAGTTAAAATGTGGTGAGGTTGATCAATCACTGCCTTCTACGTACTGAGCTGAGTCAGCTACATCCCAAATCCTCCCATGTCATGAATAACTTAGTCACCCGAGGAAGGCATGAAAAGCAGAAACATCAGTAAAATAAATTACTTTTAACATTATTCTGGAATAATTAAGTTTTATAAAAAAGATAACTAATCTAATAGACTAATTTAATATCATAAATCCAAACAGATTTTTTTTCCTTGTATCAGCTGTTACATCTCATCGCAATTCTTTTTCAGCCACAGATTTTCATGTGCAGTCGTATAATTTAATCTTGTCTACAGAGCCGGTCCAATCAGAAATAAAGGTTTTCATGGCTAACTTAATTTTATCGATGTCATTAATATTTAACCGTTGGGTCTTCTAAATCATCACTGATGCAGCTCAGAGGACACATCTTTCCTCCTCATATCATTAGACCTCAAATAAATGATGAAAGCTGTGGTTTTTACTTGTTTTTCATCATTTTTATTTGATTTTTTTATGATAATGTGACCATTTAGTATCATTTTACTTTTACTAATGAATCACAACAATGATTAAAATGCAGGAGAAGGAGTGAGACCGTGCATGGTAAAGCAGTGAGGATGAAAAATAGACCTCTTTATGTGAACATGTATCATGAAGCCAAGGCTGGCTCGCCAATCCCAGAGCGAGTATTCTATATTACAGTGCAGTTCGTGACAAATTCATGTGTGGACAGCTACTTTATTTGATAATTTAAGTTGATAAATCAGTGTGCTAAGACATACATGGAGTTTTTCATGGTAGCTTTATTTATAAAGTTATTAAAGAATCTCTTCACAGATTTTTCATGACCAAACTTTTGATGCTCTCTTCATAGAGCATCTTTTAATGTTTGTCATATTGAAAAACACAAACCACTCAAGGACTCAGCGCAGCATGTGTGTGGCCCGCTCTCACCTGTTTGCATTTATCCTAACTCAAATATTTGAAGCAAACAGCGCTCACTCCTTATTTTCTCAACAAGCAAATTATGTTTAAAGGGCAAACACATTTCGACCTTCAGCTTCAAACACTGTGGCGTGGTGTAATCGTTGTTTGGAGAATCCAGATAAGAGGCCGCAGTGCTGATTATAAGAGCGAGTATAGGAGGGGAAAAAAAATATTCATCTACATTCAACTCAGTCTGTCTTTCTAACCCTCCACATCACTGTGTGTCTGTCTTCTCAGGTCCACTTGTTGAAGGACCAGCTGAGTGCGGAGGCCACAGCTCGGCTGGAGGCTCAGGCTCGGGTTCATCAGCTGCTGCTGCAGAACAAAGACCTGCTGCAGCACATCTCCCTGCTGGTTAAACAGATCCAGGAACTGGAGACCAAGATGACCGGACCAAACTCCAGTGAGTTCGTGAGCATTACATAAATACATCTACTGACGTGATTTGTCATGAAAAAAAAAATCACAAGAATTTCAGGTTACGGCCGGCACACGTGTTTGCTTACCTGCATGTGCATTCATATGCCGTCTCCTTCAGTCTGTGGCAAGATATCAAAGGAGGAGCCGCGGGTTGTGTGGTTTGTTTTCCTGCTCGGTGCCTCAGGTCAGCTGATCAGCTGCATCTTGAGGTACCGAGGTCCAAACGGAAGCTCAGAGGGGACAGGGCCTTTTCTGTTGCTGGTCCTAAACTGTGGAACGATCTTCCATTCCACATAAGACAAACCCCATCACTGTCTGTTTTCAAAAACACTGTCTTAAAACCCATTTTTATTCCCTGGCTTTTAAACCAGTGTGAGACTTGGCTTCTGTTTTTAATGTTTATATTGGTTGTTTTTAGTTTTTAAGTACTGTTTTATTGTTTTTAGTTGTTTTAAAAACCATGAAACTATTATTTAAGTCCTATTTTTTATTTTTATTGTATTTCATTTATTTATTTTTAATGACTTTATGTACAGCACTTTGTTTCAGCTGTGTTTTTTTTTTAGTGCTCTATAAACAAAGTTGAGTTGAGTTTTCAAAGATGTTACGGACAACGCTGGCAAATTGCAAAGAACATGTTTGCTATGTGAAAAAAACAAAAACAAAGAGAAGACGGAGACGTTTTTATTTTAAATAGAAAAACAAGATGGGAATTGTGGCGATGCGTTACTTGTAGGAGAGCAAGTGTTACCATCTTCACAGAGATGCCCTGGGATGATCCCAAAGAGCTATTATGGAGTCAGATGCAGAAGTAGTGCAACAAATGTGCACACAGATTCATGAATGTTTCGTTCTTCCAAAAAGTTTTACGATAACCATAAACTGCAGAGAGAGACATCAGACATGCTGCTTAGCTTTTTGTTTCTCATGCAGACAGCAGACAGAGTGAGGGTACCTCAGATCTCCAGCCCTCCAAATGGAAAAGCAGGGACATTAAAGCTCCTGATTACCTGTATGAGAGCAGACCCTGATGTCCTCTCAGCTTTGAACTGCTGTCACTCTCATCACTCTCCGTCAGCTCTGCACGTTGTTCAACCTGCTCATTATCAATTCAGATGGTCACAGTCTGGGGCACCCTCCAATTGTTACCCTGAAAGAACAATCTTTTATCTTACCTGCAGGCATTTCGTGGATTTTGAGGGGGTGGTTGAAACGTTTTTGTATGTTTAAAGTTTCATAAGGACTTTAGTTTGTACAAAGTCAAGAAAAGGGATTTGCAAACACAAAAAGGAAAAGGTGTAACAAATATATTCAACAAACTTCCTGAGTAGACTCTTCTGATGACTCATTTTGACTCTGGTTGTCATAGACGTCAGTGTCAGAATGGTGGTCGGGTTTTAACTGGCTCACCAAAATGGCATATGAACACAGCTGAACTGAATGGAGCCAACATTACTGTATTAGATCATGTCCCTTTCCTGCCCTCACAATAGAACGTGCTCACCGTGAACGAGGTCTATTTCACAGCCTTTCTGCCAGAATTTACAGCGTGAAATATGGTCCGTCTGGAAGGCTCTCGAGGAATGCACTGCAGAAATTACACTCATTTATGCTTTATGTCATAATAACATCCAGTTCACTACAGTCATGTGATCCCTGTATACATTATCATTCTTATTACCACAATGAGTCATGTAAAAACAAACAAGCTGCTGCAAAATACTGATTTAATGTCAGAGTTAGAACAGAAGACAAACACTTTGAATTTGGATCCAGCATCTGCAGGCTTCACAGTGGTCTTCATTTGGATCTTTATCCTTAAATTTGATTAAAACAACCTTCAGTTCTTTTAAATTTGTTCAAGCAAACAGCAGAAAGTCTTTGTCCCCACTTACTCGCGTGTGATGCTTCTTTTAATTTGTGTCCCTGTCTCTTAATTATGACCTGACAGCAGTCTTTCACACTCCGTGCGTGTGTGTGTGATAAAACAGCACTGTGGCTTTAACACAACCCTTTCCAAGCCTTTAATTAGGGATGCACAACAGAGAAGAGGTAGATTTGACTGCAGGAGTTAGGTTGATGTGGATGTTAAATTCATGCCAATACTGTGAATTTAAATTGACGGCAGCTGTTCAAACACAAACTTCCTGTTTCATGCCGGCCAAATATAATCCAGTCCAATCCACTTTATTTATAAAGCAAACTTTAAAAACAACACAGTTACTAAAGCGCTGCACAGAAAAAAAATAAATAAATAAAAAAGAAAATAAAATGTAAATATATATATATATATATATATATATATATATATATATATATATATATATATATATATATATATATAGATAGATAGATAGATAGATAGATAGATAGATAGATAGATAGATAGATAGATATAGATATATATGTGTGTGTGTGTGTGTATATATATATTTATATATATATATATATATATATATATATATATAGAGAGAGAGAGAGAGAGATAGAGAGAGAGAGAGAGAGAGAGAGAGAGAGTAAAATAATTAAAAAGCACAATAAAAAGCATATAAAAAGAACTGAGAAAAAAACACAAACAATAATCAGTTAATTTAGAAACAATAAAAGAAAAACAGAGACAACAACTCCCATGCTGGGTTAAACACCAAAGAATAAAAATGTGTTTAAAGATGAGATCTAAAAGTATACTAAGTACCTATGCTCTTGGGGAGGGTGAAGACAAGTATGTGGTCTGAAATGTACTGATGCGCCAGACTGTTTAATGACTTTAAAACAAACAATAAAATATTAAAATTAATTCTGAAATGGACAGGGAGCCAGTGGAGGAAGGCGAGAACGGGGGGTGATCTGTTCATGCCTGCTAGTTCCTGTTTAAAGACAGAGTGATGGAGGCCTGGTTAATGCCAGTGTAAAGTGCATAACAGTAGTCCAAGCAGGTCAAGATAAAAGCATGAATGAAGCGCTCAATATCATTAAAAGATAACAGATTTAACTTCGATAAAAGCCTCAGATGATAAAAACTGGTTTTAACTCCTGAGTTTATCTGTTCATTAAGGTTAAAATCACTGACCATTTTGATGCCGAGGTTTGGGACGATGGGTTTTAGACATGGCTGCAGGGGGCCAAAGGGTCACTGAAGAGATGGAGTATTCTTTGACTGCATATCTTCCTGTTTTTGAACTCCAGGTCTGTTTGTTTATCGAGAAGAAGGCAAAACATGTGAATGAGCTGTCCCCAGGATGATGAAATGCTTTGAAACACGTTTTTTTTCTTGCCTACCTGATACAGCAAACTCATTGATTTATCAGTAGCTGTGTGACTGATTCGGTTTGAATCCTACCACCACACAATTGAAAGAAATATCTGTCACATACATTTTGCTTTTGCTGTGAACCTCCAGCAGAGTCGACAGCTGATGAATTTAAATCAGTGCAGAGTTTGGGTTTAGTAGTCTGGACATATTTGATCCATATTTTATCTCTTTGCCCTCTCTCCTTCTGCTCATTCATCACAGTTTCTTCTTTTCTTCCTCATTTTTTTTTCCAGTGGGATCTCAGGACAGCTTGCTGGAGATCACGTTCCGGTCAACAGTGCCTCCAGTGATCTGTGACCCAACCACGCCAAAACCAGAGGTCTCCGCTCTCAACCTGCCTGCTTTAGGAAGCACTGACGGGACCGGCAATGTCTTCTCATCCTCCAACGGGACCCTTGGAAGCCCCCTAGGTAGGGACCAGTGTCTACTCAAACTGGAGTGTTTCCGTTTCCTCCCAGGGCCTCCACCTCCTCGGCTCCCCTCTCCTCCCCTGCTGCTTAAACCCAACAGGCCGGAAACAAAAGATCGAGTCGGATCAGAGAACACAACGACCCTGTTGTCCCGTGATGTCAAGTCTCTGGGCAGCCTGGACTTTGCTAGATTTCGTGAGTCGGGCATTGCCTCGGAGTACGAGTCGAACACGGACAGCAGTGATGACAGGGATGATGAGGATGAGGTGGAAGACGATGATGAGGAGATGGAGATCTTTGGGTGGGGTACGGACGAGGAGACAGTAAGGCTCCTTAACGTTCTGAACAAACAGGGGACTCCAGACTGTCTGGGAGATGAAATAGCGGTCTAACACACTAACCTGAAGAATCCTGTAAAGAGAAAACAAAAGCTGTGGTGTGTTTTTGTCCCTTCTCTTCAAACTACTCTGTTGAAATAACCATGTAGCAAACTAACCTCTGTCAGACGTGCACAGTTACGTATATACGGCATACATCAACACGTTGGTGTAACATTCCTGCAGTTAAATATGAGGAAAAGGAAGGGCTGATATCACTGAATGAGTCATAGGAATCTGGAGTAGCTCTGATCAGATAAAGATGCATGTTAAGGTTTGAGTTGTGATCAAAGATATCACAAACTCACAACATGATTACGAGTAAACTCTTCAAAGGGAGTGAAATTCTGACAGGAGTGGATGCTGTTAGTGAAGAATAAGGAGAGAAAATTGGATTGCTTTCATGCAGAATACCAACAATTTTATACTTACTGTGTGGTCTAAAAGAAACCTCTGAAATGAGAATGGCTTCTTAACATCACATTTTGTGATGGTGGCGCACCTGGTGTCATGATGGGGGACACATCCAGTTGGCAAACAGCAAAAAAAACAGTGTCATATGTCACTGATGCTGCTTTGTTCTGCACTTTGGCATTCCTCATCGGCACATGGAAGGGTAGGGAGCTTCCAGTGCAGAGAAGTACCCCCAAATGTTTGCAAATTATCAATTCTTTTTGACAAGTGTGGTCCTGACTGAAATACATTGCATGACCTGTGTTAATCATGAGCTCATTAGGTCACATTAGCTATAAACAGATCTTGAAGTCCTGAGATTGAGCAGGTAACTTAAAGGGGCTGTGAGGACGATGTGTTTGAATTAGATTATCAAAACATTTTGGTTGGAATTGCACACACACTGGTTGTGTGGTTGGTGGTCACAGAAAACTAGCATGAATTTGAATGTAGCATCTCCTCAGGACTCCGTTTAGCCCCCAGATTTTCTTTTTGACACTACTTTTCTTTGTTCAAGACAAATTTTAACCAGATACAACGCAACAAGGTAAGGTATTTATCAGCAGTTAAGCAGCGCTGTTATTTGAAACATGACAACAAGCAGACTTTGTCAGTTTATACTGTAGTTTAGTCACTTTGATGTGTCTGTAGGCTAATGTGTAACGTTAGCATACCTCGTTATGTCCTACTCATCTATCAAGCAGAGCTAACGTAACCTCACTCTTGATTTTATTGGCAGACTCTCAAGTTTGATCAGATTTTGTTTGATCAGTTTAGCCCGCGTTTTAGCCTTTAGCCCGTGTTTTAGCCTTTAGTCCGAGCTCTATCACTCTCTCATTTAGCTTATTCTGCTCTGACATCCTTTTTCTGTTGAACAGTTCAGCTCCAGTGTTCACTATCACTACTAAATAAATCACAGAAATCGTTTTCAGCAGAGAAAAAGTCAGCTGATGTAGTGTTGCCATGGAGACTTCGACGTGAAATAACCTATATTGGCATTGATAATCTCATTTCAAGTTGTGGATTAGGATCAGGCAGATATCTAAAAGTGAGACTTTTTCAAGATCACTTAGAAATTCCTCACAGCCTCTTTAACATAATTCACTTTTTGTAACTTTGCTAATATAAGTTCTTAATTTAACCCTTTCCTTTCTGGGAACAAACAGAAGAGGTCATTATGCTTAAATGTAGTCAAACACATTTTTGTTGAACCTGGTGAAAATTTAATCTCATATGTACATTACTGAGTTTTCGTGTGGTGCTGTAACCAATCAAAACCAAATGTGAAACATCGAGAGTGTGGCTTCTACTACCATACACACCTCGTTCTGACATTCCAGTGCCAGCGAGTGACCAAACATGTCACATGACCCCTCCACATGATGTGGTGTCAAGAAGCTATCGTCATTTCCAAGATTTTCACAAGTTCAGGTTAAAATTAAGTTAAAATGTTTGTTTTTTTCTGTTCTCACTGCTCAGTGCTGCCACTAGTGGCTTAATGTTGTAAGTGAAGCGTATTTATTTTTAATTTAGGTGGATAAATTGCTCTAAAAAAACATTTCCCTCCCAAAGTGGAATTGTTTTGACATTTTTCTTGTACAAAATGATATATATTTATATATTGAACTGATTTATTTATTTACTATTATTTTGTTGTATCAGGTTTAGAGGCTGTCAGGTGGTCCTGGATTTTGGATACAGCTTGATTTAAAGAAGTTGTGTAAAAGTTCAGTCTAATCCCCAATCTGTGGAGGTTTATGAATGAGCAGAAGCACCAGAAACAACAGGGTTTTGTTTTGTTTTTTTCGTTCAAGGGCATTATGTTTGCACTTATCATATTTCTCTTTTCTGTACTTTGTGAACAAAGTGAGACAGAAGTCCTACTCGGATTCAGACAATAAGCTGTATGTAAGAAGTGGACCAAGATACCCAGAGGTTTGTGGACCATAAACATATCAAGAAAAGTATTCCAAGGTAGAAAAATCACTTGAGAAGTTGGACTTTTTGAATATTTAATCTGTCCGACTTTTGCAACCCATAAGGTCACCCTCTGCTGTCTGAAATATAAAATACAATTATAGAACGTGCCTACAATGGCTGTACTTTAACAACCAAGAGCCTCTGTCCACATTTTATACAGCCTATGGTCTGAACACACCTTCACACCTGTGATCTGTTATCTCTTGATGCACATTGATGCATTTTCTCTTATTACTCCAAACCTTTTGATTGTTTCCCTCCTTTTTTTCCTTCTTTACAGGCACTAACCTCCCATACACACAATACAATTTCTTAATTTCACTCATACACCCTTACTCCTGAATTTCAGATGAAAATCTGGGATCATAATAGGAAAAAAATCTGGGAGATTTCATTCAAAGTCGTTTCCACGGTTTGTTTTTGTCTGTATTTCCCAGGCAGATGTCAGGATGTAGCATGAAGTCAAACCAAAATTCGAGGCTAGCTCAGCGCTCATAGTTTGATGGGGTTTGGTGCAGAGCTGTTATTCCTGTAGTAAAAAGCGACTGCAGGGACTGATGGGCTCTGGAGTGGCTCTTCTCATGAAATGAACACTTGAGCCAAATCTGAAGAGGAACTTCATTACTGTCTCCACGTTTGAAGAGGGAAAGTCCATTCTTCCTCTCCTGAAAGACTATTTTCAGACAAACTCTGAACACACAGACATTATTTTCTACTTCACCCCACAGAACTCTTGAACTGTTGTACCATCCTTGACTTCAGCCGGCTGCCCTCTTCTGTCTCCTCACATTTTGTCAACTTGTTAGAGCATGGTTGCAGTCTTCTCACTTGTCCACACTTTTCCTCGCCTTTATAATTTATGTAAAGCTGGGATTAGTTGGACCTTGAGGAACTGATGTTTGTTTGTTTTTTTATTCATCCCATAAAAAACCCTCTTCCTCAGTGCCAGAGCAGCGGCTCACAGATGACAGCCAAAAGTGGTCTCATTGTTTAAAACCCTGGCTCTGTGTATGGCCTCCAAGCACAATGCAGTATTAAAGAGTTCATTTTGTTTCACCCAGAAAGCCACAGAGTTTTCTTTCTGTATGATGTTGCTCTCAGTGCAAACAGGCCAGTATTTGGCAGAGGTGGATGCAGCAGAGATTTAAACTGGGGATCAGGGCCAACTCTCAATGTGTTCACTATCTTTTTGCAAAGAGCTTTAGCCTGATAGTATCAGCTATCCAGTGAAAGTGCAGTCAACTTACCCACTCGGCCTCTCTGGCTGTCTTAGAGGGTGTTTCTGTATTAAAGGATAACAGAGATTCAACACAGGTGTGTTTTCTCTTCTAAACATTGGTGCCAATCTAATATTGACATCTGTAGAGTTAATTGGGGCCAGTACTTGCAACAAAACTGCTCAGATGTTGACATTTAGCCCAGAGTTGAATTATTGATCTATGGACCTGTCGTAAAATAGAAAAGGTGAGTTATAACTAGAACTTAAAACTTCATCTCAATTTAACTTGATGACATAAGAATTAGGGATCGGCATTTCAAGCAACAGCACTATTCGATTTTCGCTGGTAATTATTCAAAAAAAATTTCGAATCCATCCATCTATCCATCCATCCACCCATCTCAATCCACTAACGAGCCTTTCTTTGTTCTTGTTTAAGTTGTAAAACCTCCAACTGGTTGACTCCTCTGGTCTAGTTCAACTCATTATGTGTTTGTTATTGTAATCAAGTTAAATATAATCTGGGTTGGACACGGATTGTTTTATTTTGAAAGTCACTGAGTGTTTTTAGGTGGTCTCTGTGCACAACTTCCTTTCACGCTTGATCTGCTTTTTTGGTCAATCAACACGTCACAGTTCCAGCATCTGGCTAAAAGGGTTGTTTCTATATACTGCGACCTGCTGCAGCCACAATGGAGCAGATCCAATGTGAGCGGACACATTGCCTTGAATGGAAACCTATTGGACGCAGGAAAACAATGCTTTTTTTTTTGAGTTGCATGAACTATTTGATTTTTTAAATATTAATTACCATCAAATATTTGTAAATCATTGCCCATCCCTAATAAGCCTGCCCTTTAAGGGGATAGTTGAGTCTTTTTGCTTCAGGGTTGTATGAATTACTTTTCAATGATGTGTATTATTACCACAGAGGATCCTGCTCACCTCAACCCCTGAGCTGAGAAATTGTCCAAAGAACCCCAAAGGAAAGCAAGGCTATTAACAGCTGTAGATTGGGTCAACTCCACTACTTCATTTTTTGAATACGGAAAAACTACTAACAGCTGAATAAGCGAGCGATAACCCTCTATGCTGATGATGTTTTCTTTCCTCTGACTGTCAGATTTGTTCCTCTGTCTTTGGCTTTTGCGGCTGACAGTGGTTTCAATCCATGTAGTCATCAGACTTTTCTTTTTGTTTATTTCTATGAAGTAAGGGCCTTCATCAGTTTCATTAAAAAAGGGAATTAAACAGATGAAAACAAATATTAAGGAGGATGTTGAAATGTTTGTCTCATAAAGACCTTGTCAAGAGGATACTAATAGAAAACTTCACAGAAAAACAAACTCCCCTTTTTAAGCCCTTGACACTTTGTCTACTCTTGCCTTTAGGGTGAATACTCTTTGTACACTCTCTATTCTTTGTATCACTTATTTTGTATTTCTCTCACAAGCATACAACCTTAACCTTGCTCTCCCGTTATCGATCAAACCCTCTGACCGCTCTTAAATGTCAGACGGGATGTTTTGCTAAACGGTCTCTTGGTGCTCATGTATCTAGTAATTCATGTCTTGGGTTAGCAGAAACAAGAAACAACCCTCTTTCATCCCAACAGAGATGCCAGAGGTCAGTAAAGCGCTCCCGGTGGAAAGAGGATTATGAGGAGCAGTTTTCAGACATTATCGACTATAATTAAGAGATGCGGTTTGGTCACATGCTGGAGCAGAGGGGAGATTAGCTTCTTTTGTGGGACATTTGTAAAGTAGAGTTTGAAAGTTTCAGCTCATTCCTACAGTCCTTATTGGTCACTGAATCAGCCGCAAATAACGTGTGGGGCTCTGGTGTGAAGGTGGTGTGTGTGTACATGTGTTCACTTGTGTGTGTTTCCATAGTATTGTGTTTTTTGTCATACATGGTGAACCCCTAGCCCGTAGCCTTGTTGTATCAGCCAACCCAAAAAGATGGAAACAAAAAAGGCCTAAAATACATAATTTGGCGGATCCATAGAAAATTAGACTACCTAGGTGCACATAATGTTGTGTTTTCTACATTTATCTGCCACCAATGAAACCGCAGTTATCTTGCTCAGTGTCTTCAGCCAACAAGGATATGTGAAATACAGATTAAACGTTTTCTGTCTGCATGGTTTCATATTAAAATTTAACCCCTAATTTTGCTTATACTTTTACAGCAGTGGATGAAACATGCAACTATAAATAGTTTTTGGTTTTGAGAGGCCTTTCAAAACCCCCTTATCAGCAGTATTAAGAACTGCTTTCTTCATAGTCGTCCTTATCAAGTGTTGAAAGCAGACAATTTTAACTTGACCTCTTCATATTACAGAAAAGATAGAAATTGACCCAAAAATGTGCTTTTTGAAGTTGTTCTGCTTTAGGGACCATGGTGGGTTTGCTAACCTTTTTAAACCAGTGAGTGCCAAAGTGCAGAGATGGACACAATCATCATGTTCTGCTGTGACTGCTTCTCTGCCGGTGTCAGGCTATTTGACATCAGTGGCTCTGTTTTTTTAAAGTTTGTCCTGAACTGTTGGGATTCATCTGCCCTTGTCTTTTGTTCCCCGACTATTAAAAATGTTTAATCTGCTCTGGAGCCTGACTGCGATTATCTGATCATGAAAGACAAAAAAAAAACGTGGCCATTTTCCGTTCTTATCTGACAGATCCTTGATAGGGAAAGTCTTCATCACAACACACTTTTTTTAGGGATTTTGTGACACTGGTAGCCTGTTATCTTTTGCAGTCTGCAGCCTTTGCCGTTTGTTTTAGTGCATCAGCAGCCAGTGCAGCAGACCTGGTTCACAGCTTGTTCTTTAAGTCTGATTTTTTTTTTTATTTCGGCCTTTGGTATCCACAAATTTAGATTTCTCCTAAAATGGACAAAGAAGTTGACAGAGACATTGTTTTTAAGTTCCTCCTGGGCTATATCCGGACCCATTGGGATATAGCACCCTCCACATTGCCCTGCGTCTACCTCAGGGCCCAGTCGGACAGGCACGGTAAACGTCCAATGGGTGGCCCACAGGAAGATTCCTAATTGGATGCCCACAATGAGTTCCTTCTGATTGAATTGCAACCTCAAGCATGTTTCAGGCAACTTTATTTAACCCACAAGAGCCAGACTGAAAGACCTGCTTCTCAACCCTTACCTAAAGTTATGGGCAACTGATAAGGTCAAGGATTCAAGTGGCAAAATGGTAGTCTAGCTCAGTCTTAGAAAGTAGGTAAACCTAACTGTCCGAGTGTAAAAGCACCCAAAGAAGTCTTAAGGTGTCACAGTTTTGCAGAAACAAGCTGCTAAAAGTCACCAAACTGCCTGCAAGTTTAGATTCTATTTTCAGTAAACTTCTGTGGTGCTTTTCCTCTTTCTAACTGAATTAGCTGTATTAGATAAACTCCTGCAGAGAGTCATCAGAAACAGATCCTCCTAAAAAGCAACTTGATGATGACGATGACTGACTTTAGAGAAACAATTTTATTCCATTTGCTCCCTGAATGAGCAGATAATCACATAGCTGCTCCACCCTGAATACCTGTTTGCCTTTTTAATGTGCAAAGTGTTAGCTGCAGGTATCAATTGGTGTCTGTTAAATGACAGAGGCTGCACTTAAGCCATAAATCAACAAATTAGAGCCTCTCAGAAAGCCTACAGGAGAAAAAAAGTATGATCTTGTCTCCTTTATGATGTTACGTATTGACTGAAGACTCCAAAAGTTTATCTTTAACCTTCGTCTGTGTCTCAGTTCGTCTCTCCTTAACACTCTGCAGTTTCTTTCCTCCTCTCAGCGTTCATTAATTGTCCTATGGGGCTTGTCGGAGCCATCAGATGGTCAAGTGACCAACCAACGCTCCAGAGCAAGCTTTGGTGACTCATATTGATTTCCCTGACACATGCATGTGTTGTTTGAAACAGGGGTTAACTGCCCGGACAGCAAGGGAGCAGCTGCAATCAATACACCTCTCCACGAGCTCAGTCTGTCACCTGCGGGGACACACAAAACACGCACAGACTGCACACCACTCTGGATCTGAAATATATTTCAGCTTGTCGGTGATGACATTCACTGTTCACTTTCTAAAGAGGAAGGTTTTTATTATGTTGGTCCTGTTATTCGGCAAATTGGATTCAAGCTTTACAATGAGGCTGAGGATATAAAAAAGTCTTATATTGCTGCAAGGCGTCCAAGCTGCTTGTCTCGCAGCATAACCAGCATGTCCTAATTCAGACAAGATTTAACAGGAACAACCTGTCAGCTGAGCAGAACTGAATTCATACAGCACCTGTCGTTCAAATGAGAAACCAGAAGGAAATCAATCAGCTAATATTTGATAACACAGACAGGGGTTTTTCTGTCTCTGAAGCAGCTGAAAAAGTCCTGGAAAATAATTTTAGAGAAAGAGTGGGAACCCTGTTTTTTTTTCTCCAATCCTGTCATCTCACTGTTCAAATCGTCACATAGCCTGCCAGCTGCAGCCTCATACTCATCTTTAAGTTTAGACAAGTGCAGCCTTCATAACCAAACATTTTCTTAAGGGCAACTTTGTTTTTTTTGTTTTTTTTAGTTTACTTGTTTCTGTTTCTAACCACAAGCTGCTGAACATCAGTGGCTCAATTGTCCTTATCTGGCTTAATAAGAGACAGCTTCAGCCAGGGTCCAAATGCAGCTTGAATGCCTGAGATAAAAAGAAGTGAGGCTGCTTTCACTGAAGAGAAATGCCTGTGGTTTTATAACAAGATAAGGGTGTAACTTTTGGGTGCTGCTCAAGTGGTTCAGGTGTCCTTAATTTCCAAAAACTTTAGAAATCTCTCTGTTTTTATTCAAACAAAAGGAAAACTCAGAGAAGAGAGAGTCTCTGACACACACACACACTTGAACAGCTTAGAGCATTGTCTGTGCCTGAGAGGCGTTGGCGTGGGTTGCTTGTTGATGTGACGAACACAAGAGGGTGAGCAGGTCACTTATAAACGAACGCTCACAACAGACCACCACAGCGCTAAAAACTAATGACCATGTCTGCAGCAGATGAGCAGAGGGAATGGAGGACTTTTAAAGCCGAGCAATTAATCCTCTGAGCTCAGCGTTAATGATCAGAGCCAAACGGCAGACTCACACGAAGAAAAGAACAAACAGATCTGCTCTTCAGTGTGCTCAGACTGTAACACTGAGTGATCTTAGTGACAATGTGCCTTTCCTGTTTACTACTGTGTGCCTCCACCGCTGATTAAATCTTAGACAAACCTCTAATTCTCAGTGAAATTAAGACAATTTGATGATAATTAAGTTCTTATGTCAAATATTTGAGTTTTTTTTTCCTGTTATGTATTTAGTTACAGACTTAAACACCAATAGTTAAATATATAAAAATGGATCATGAAACTGAGCCTCTGTTTTAGCCTATAAGTGGATTGGCAGTGGATTGAGCCATCCTTTAGCTGAGTAATGATCCATACAACTCAGATAAACACTGATCTACATCATCATCCATCCACTTTCTTCCCAGCAGGCCCATGGATCTGAACTGGTAGCCGCTCTGAACCCCTCCAAATTCAGACGAAGCATCCTTTGCTGTGCTGTTTTTCTAGCATTTCCCTCATGATTCATACAGATGTGCACAGACCGGAGGGACCTCAGCTACCCTCATGTTCTGACTCCATTTCAGCTGTGCATCAACATCTGGATGTGGTGGCGATTTACTTTGATGTTCCCATGATGCATAGCTACAGTCCGTGCTTAGCTTTGGTTTTGGGATGGACGTAATCCGGAACATATGGAGCTCCAGATGTAAAAGGCTAAAAGAGCAAACTGATTTTGAATCGCAGCGTAGCTTCAGGCGTGTCTGAGCCGCATCTGTCTTTCACGTCCCATTCCTACGCTCCCCCAAGCTTCCCTGTTGTCTCCACATTTTAACAGACTGACAGAAAAAAGAAGTTGACAAATTTCTGACACACAGGCTGAATGGAAGTTTGGGAGAATTAGAGTAGATGGATGTCAGCCTCAAGCTTGAAAAGAACAGGCGAGAACTGAAAGGGAGAAGGCTGCCTTGATTTTTATCTCTTCTCTGTAAAATTTAACTTTTCGCTTTGATGCGCTGTAATAAGAGCAGAGATGAGATTCACTCAGACATGTGAAAAGCTCCCTTTGGTTCATTCTGTGTTACAGCAGAAAAATGTGGATTCATTCTACCTTACTTTATTGACCTTTAATGTCTTCATTACCTTCTTCAATGCGATTCAACCACAGATATGTGGACCCTAGACACCTCTGATTTCCAATCAACAGGAAGCCTCCTGCTGCAGTAATGATAATGGCATTGACATTTTAGTCTTCACTGTTCTCCAAACTTGAGTCAGCTTTTGTTGGGGTTTTTTTGGTTGTTTTGTTTTTTTCAGTTTACATAGTTTAAAACAGGAAAGTTTTCCCTTGGGATCCAGAAGAGCCCTGGACTCATCCCATCCAGCACATTTGGGATGAACTTCTGCGTGAACTTGAAGCACGGCTGTGTAATCCAGCATTAGTTTCACACTTCACAAATTGGAAGCTAATCCCTTCAGAGCTGCTCTGAAATCTTTTCAAAAGACTCAAATAGAGGGAGAGGAGGCAGTCGCAGCAGCAAATCAATGTGTATAATTTGAAATGACATGCTCAGTGATTATACATGACATGGGCCTTTGCCTTCTAACTTTGTCTTCAATGTCAAATCTGTAAAGGTTTGTTTGAACTAACTGTTTGTACTTGACCCAAAAGTAGGCGGAGGCAGAGGACACAGGTTTCAGGGTATTTATTGAATTAGTCAATGAATGTGAATCCAGAATCCGGTGAGAGGTCATTGTCCAGAGAATGCATTACAAAAGGGCTGCAGGTGTGGCAGAGGCGGCAGCAGGAGAGAGGAGCAGCCCAACAGAGAGGGGGAGGGGGAGGAATCACCACAAAATCATTCTTAGATCTACTCTAGGCAAAAAAATGGTCACTTGACAGTAATTTCTTCGAGTGTACAACATTCAATAAGTCCTTTGCTGTACAAGATTTATGTATCATGCTCTTTGAAGTTTTCAAATTTGAATTATGGTTGAATACCTTAAATTCTGGAGGAACCACACCTAAAATACCAATGACCACATTCATTTCAAGGTAAATCAAAACCAGGTTTGAGCTAAAGAAGAAATCCCAAGACAGAAAGGTGCAACATCCTTCAAACATCCAGAGCTGCCACTCTAAGCTTATTAATGCACATATTTCAATTTTTAACGTGGTACAAAATAATAACCCCAAGATATGTGTAAATAGCTCTAAAGAAACCATCATAACGCTTCAGTTATTGAGCTGAATCTTTCCAAAGTGGAAGGTTCTGCAGCTCTGTTAATGTTAAAAACACCCCGAAAGTTTTGGCCTGTTTCCATTCAAGTTAACGTGTCAGCTCACACTGGATCCGCTCCATTGTGGTCCGGCTGCAGCAGGTCGCAGCAAATAGCAACAATCCTGTTTTTGCCAGATGCCAGAGCTGAAATGTAAATTCACCCAAAAAAAGCAGATCAAGGCAAAGGAAGTTGTGCACAGAATCCACCTGAAAAAGCCCAGTGACTTTCAAAATAAAACAAACCAAGTCCAACCCAGATTGTATTTAACTTGACTATAATAAAACAAACATAATTAGTGGAGCCAGAGTAGAGCAGTCGACAAGTTGGAGGTTTTACAGCCTAAACTAGAAGCATGAGAGGCTTATTAATGGGTTGGGAAATGTGGGATCTCCTTCAAGAAAATAAACCAAAAATGAGATGCAGCACAAAATATGCACAATCATGTGAGAGCGAATGCATGCAGCAGAAAGTGGGACGCTGTCCACAGATCAACCGTCAATGGCCAGCTTCAACACCTGAAGAAGTAAGTTTGATGATCGACATACAGAGCAAGCAAAAGCCCTCTCCCTCCTTCTTAAAGGGGGATCTTTGAATAATTTTCAAATAGTTCCTAGCGAAAATCGAATAGCACTTTTGCTTGAAATGCCCATGACAGCTGCAGGTTTACAACACAAAGACACCAATTTCTTTTGTTTTTTCTTGCACTACAGCTTCTTCACAGTCAGGTTATTATTGGTTGTTTTTATAAGTGTCTCAAATACATTTTTAATCATCATGAAAAGTTTATGCCCCCCTGAACACTCAAAGGTTAGCATTCAGCACATCTGGTGTGGCAAGAGATGAGAATTCCACTGATGTTCTGACACTTTTGCATTATTATCAAAGAACAAGAGTTTGAGACTCACAAAGAGTCAGTTACACTTTTGATCTGCAAATCCTAAATTCATTTGTAACACTCTATGCAGCATTGCTCTCTCAGATTTAGAACAAGGTGATTGTCCATTGTCCATGAAGACGGACAATCACTGCCTTGTTTCATTTTCATCCGCATCCATGGCCTCTCTCGTGCTATCTGTCTCTCATGCGCTCACACTCCAGGGAGCTTTGGGGTCAGACAGACAGTGATGAGGCAAATGGCTAAATGAATTATTGATCTGATATCCGTGGACAGAGACGAGACAGAGCGCACCCAAACATGTCTGGCTACAACCTTCAGACCTAAATGCCTGCTCTTCAAATCATATCCTTTTTTTTTTTTTTTTTTTTTCTTTTTTTTGGCCTCTTTATTCCTCTTGTAGACTTTCAAGAACAGGAATTTCCACAGGGAAGCTTCCTTCTAATTTTGTTTTGCGTGAAATCACATATTGTAAAATCTGAGGGTTACTTTTCTGAAGACGTTTTTAAATAACTGCATCAGTTCTTTCCCACAACGTGTATGAACAGGTGCCAGAAAATGCAGTGAACTTGTGTTTTTTTTTTTACGTGCATGTAAAAACGGCAAACATGATATTACTGTAACAGCAGAGAGAGTTAAAAGAGAGCATGTTTCCCCAGCTGGGAGAAACTCACATTTGTTCCCTTTAATTACAGCAAGACATGTGCTGTTGCAGCAGTGCATTGTGGTCTGTTGTGGCTGCAGTGAGTAAAAAGGCTGGAGCAGCATCAAACCACCTTTTATGACGGGTTTCTCCAAATGCATCATGCAGGCTGGAAAGAATGTCACCAAAACAGACGTTTTCTGTTGATGCTTTTGCACAAGGACCGTCTGTACCAGAAACGTGTTGACAACATTTTGAGATATAAACCAGGACAGAGCTAGACAGCAGAAAAGTTTTTCACAAGAATTTTGAATGAGTATCAGAACTTATTGCATGTGTTACAATAAATCTGGATGCATTCATCTGAGAAGCTCACAGTCTTTGAATCTTCTTGCAAAGTGCGGTTGAGGAGGGAGTTTAGCAATCCAGTGATATACAAAGCAAATATTCTGGAAGCAGAGATCTGTGTGTTGACTTTGTAGCTTCTTTCTGTCTGAGGTGCTGAAATAATCTCTGTTTACAGATTCAACATGTGAGTCTGCTGTCAAAGGCCTGGATTTTTGGCATTTGAAGTTATCTTGTGTCTGTTTGTTGTGCATGTCCAGACTGAATAGTTTTAAAGTGACTGTGAGGACTTTCTTAGTGATCTTAAAAAATTCAGGTCAGAGCAGAAGACAGCTAGAGCATGGGCTAAAGGCTAAAACTAGGGATGCACCGAAATTTCAGCCATTGAAAATGGCCCCAAAGCACATTTTCAGTTTTCGGCCGAAAGACTTTTATCACTGAAACAACACGGCCAAAACAGCATGTTGTGATGACACAAGCTAAAACTGCTGTTGACATGCTCTTGTCTGGATAAGGGCCGACATATTTCAATATATCTGAGACAGACCCGCAGACAGTGTTTTGTAAAGCATAAAATGTGCACACAAGAAATAATCCAAGCTGCGATGGATGTGGAAAACCCTCTTGAAGAAGGAGAGCAGAGCGCAGAGAAAAGGACTCGTCGCTCGAAACCAGATGAGGGGCTCATTTCTTATAGATCGGATCTATACATTGTTCTTTTATTCAACAGACTAAATCGTCTTACGTTATTATCTTATTTATATGACGGGATGGTCACACGTTCACAACTCTCCTCTGCTCTCTGTATCGGGCACGGCAGAGTTCCCCCCTGATGCACACAAACAAACATGAGTGCACATTTATACACACACACACACAGACGAGCACACGCCGTATAGCCGACAGAGTCCAAAAATTAGTCACAGCTACCACAAGAGACGCACACAAAAAAATCTGCAGTTTTTAAAGTGTTCCCAAGGCATCTCTGTGAAGACTGTATTATTCTTTGAAACATTAATATTAATTTATGTAGTGGCACTAGTGATTGGCAAAATAACTTTGTTCAGGTTTCAGTTTTCTGCCAAGAATTTTCATTTCGGTGCATCTCTAGCTAAAACATGAGCTAAAGACTAAACTCTTTGTGATAGTGTTCATTCTAACCCACTTGCAGCAGTTATTCTGCAGTGATCTGATCAAACTGAAGAGGCTGTCAATATAATGAAGAGTGAGGTTACGTTAGCTCTGCATGGCAGATGAGCAGGACATAAGGATTCACTAACGTTACATGTTAGCCTCCAGATACGTCTCACAGCACTGGACTGCAAGTGGCATAAAATAGCCGGCTACTAAACTACAGTACAAACTGACAAAGTTTACTTGTTGTCATGTTTCAAACAACAGCGCTGTGTAACTATTGATAAGTACCATACCTCATTGCATTGCAAAAGTTGTCTTGAACAAAGAAAAGTAGTGTTAAAAAGAAGATCTGATCTCCATTCATTTCCAAAACAAACACGCACCTTGTTAAGAGTCATGTCATCCTGACAGAGTGCATAAGATTCCAGCCAAAATGTGTCACTGCAATCCACTTCAAACAGAAAGTCCTCACAGCCCCTTTAACATTCAGAAATCAGCAGGAAATGGGAAAACAGTCTGTAGAGAGTGAGCAGCCATGAAACAGCCATCCATAATCGC
Organism: Labroides dimidiatus; assembly: GCA_030710495.1. Classification (NCBI taxonomy): domain Eukaryota; kingdom Metazoa; phylum Chordata; class Actinopteri; order Labriformes; family Labridae; genus Labroides; species Labroides dimidiatus. The sequence continues at coordinate 7,799,443 of CM061146.1, read as the reverse complement.
TCCATCAGATTTGCTTTGATATGCTTATTTTGATTTGATTTGTCACTTTAATCAGAAGAAAACCAGTTTCTTTTTTAAGTTTATCCACTCAAGTAAATCGGAGTGGAGCCTCTGAGTAATTTACTATTCACAGTAAAACTGATGCTGTGTCCCAAATCGCTCACTTCTAAACTTAGAATTACTGTTTTGAGGGCACAAGTGCCTTCACACTGACAGTATGAAAAAATACAGTGCACTTTGATTTCTCTGCTGGCGCACTCCAAACAGGCAAAAAGTTGAATGTTATACGCAGGACTCTTCTCACACTCAGCAGTTGCCATATTGGCTATGTAGAGGAAGGGGCGGGAACAGATCAAACAATGGTCGATGGATGTAATCAATGGATAGCAGTAGGACACCTGCGAACGGTTGTGAAATGTGATGGTAGTTTTCTTTCAGTGCAAAGCTGCAGTGTTTGATTTGGGACAACACCACCCTGTAAGATTTCGAGCAGTGTTCCAGTAAGTGCAGAGTGTACACAGTGCACCTCATGCAGTAAGAGATCTAGGACAAAGCAGACTCACCAGTGATCCATGAAAATGTCTGACCTCCAGCTACACCTGTCTGCCCAATCATTGGCGATCATTTCCATACAGATATTGTTATCAGACAGTAGCTGATGGGTTCAGATATTGCTTTTCTGTTGAGCTTTGAGTGAGAGATTTTTCATCTTGTGTTTACAGAAATGTAATCAATATTATCGCATGCTCTTGTTCTGCTGCAGAGTTTCATTAGTTTGAGTTGAGATTTTTAGCTTCGCACAGTCAGTCTGTCAATAATAGTTTTATTCAACTGTCTTGGTGCCATGATGCCTTTGCTGTTTTCCTAAAAGGAAATACAAAGGTGTGATGTTTTGAAAGGTTACCTCAGGTAGCTGGCGGACAGTGGAAGAAGTCGACGGAGAGGAGGAGGAGGACATGACGGCTGGTGTGTTTTGTCAATGGGGCTTCTGTTTTCCCCTGAGACAGAGGGTCAGACCAGAAGGCTCGGCCTGTCACAGCAAGATAGACGCTGAAAGATGTTTTCTCAAAGTTTGCTCTGTTTACAATAAGTTGGGCTTTGTTCAGCAAGAGGAGGGTGAGACTGAAAGGAGGAGAGGTCAGCTGTGTCGACATCCTCAGACATCTGCAGGGTTCAGAGTTTAATGCTGCGCTGTTGTTTCCTCATGATGCATTACTGAGTGCAGCAGATATTTAGCTAAACAGATGAGATGAAACTGAAGTGACATCCAACTGGGATAATTACACCGAGGATATCGTGAAGATGGAGACAGAGTACTGAGGATAATTCAACCTCATCAAAAGACTCGTTTCAGAGATGTAAATAAATCAAAATCAGATGCTTAATCTGGAGACGTGCTCATTTTATCACAAATTCTGTTTATCAAATTTGGTCTCATTTCTTCATCTAAGCTGATATAACAAACTAATTTAAACACAGGCTTATAGTGGAACTGTTAAAGTGGAAAAGTGCAGACAAATTTTAGTTAATCTCACTTAACAGCCTTTAATTATCACCTGAACCGGAGAGGCAAAAGGCTCCTACAAGCTCTCAGTGTAATTATAATGTGAGGTAATCTTGAAGACAGTGACTAATGGTGTATTTTTATTCATGAAGTCTCAATAACTTGATTAAAACAGCCGTAAAAAATACTCCCAACATCCCTCTACATTTTTGAAAAAAAAAAAACAGTCTCCAGCTTCCCCCATTGCACAAAAGTGAAGCCAGCATACTTCCTGCAGCAGGGGCTGACATATTGCATGGATAAATCTAAATCAGACCCTCAGGGTAACAGAAAAGTTTGTTGACTTGTGTATTTATACCACTTCTTTTTAAAAATCAGACCAGGAACTTTTAAAACAGTTCAAGTTAAAATTACTTCCCATACACAGAAATTTAAACATGTAGCATTTGGATGTTCAAACTGGAAGTGAGGTCAAGGAATGCTTTAATTTCTGAAGGCTAAAAGAGAGAGAGGTGATATGAAAGTTTGAAGTGTTAAAGAAAAAAAAAATCAGGAACTTCCTCCATTAATCCTCCCCTGCATACAGTCCCTCATCAGTCTGAGACAGACCCCCCACCAGAGCCCCACACTTTAATCATTCATGTTCTAATGAGGCAGGTAAAGAATTGATGAGCGTCTCTTCCTCTCATCTGTGAGTGAGAGAGAGCAGGAAACAGTTCACGTCTTCGCTTTCAAACCTCAGGCATGATTGGCTCTGCTCGCTCAAACAGTTTTACTCACATCAACACACATGTGCATATGTTAATGTAGCTTTAATTCAATAGATCAGCAGTAATGACTTTGTCTGTCTAAAGATTGGTGTGTGTTTGTGTGTCCTCGAGTGAGAGCATTTCAGGTCACTCGTCCTTTTCAGATTTTCTCATGTCTGGCTCTGATGCAGATTTGCCCTCGACAGTATTACTGTCTGCTTCCCTGTTAAGCATGCAGGATTCATTTCATTTAACATTTGAAGAGAGAGAGAGAGAGAGAGAGAGAGAAGGGGGCTGCTGTGGATAGGAAAAGGTAATGTGCACAAAATCCAGTTATTATGAACAAGAGAGCAAACAGCATACGTGACAAACAAACAAATTCGGACATTTTCAGTTTTTACCATGTTTGTCAAAGTGTTTCAGACTTGTTTTTGTCTGATAAGTAGTCTAAAACCCGAGCACAGTGTCCCACACTTCACCTGGGCAAGGTTCCACAGCAGTGGAGTTAGTTATCGTTTTTATTTTTAATTAGATCATATTTTTGTTGAATTGTTTTCTGTTATAAGACTTCTATATGGTGGCCCTGAGAGCTCACAGCACAGCGACTTAAGAGAGCACAAGCAAAAAGACAAAACACAAGCAAATGAAGAAAAACATCTTCATCAGTTTGACAACACATGCGCAGCATTTAGAAAACATGCTGCAAAGACAACAGCACAACACATTAGAAAAACGTGCCGCAAATAGACCGCAACACAAAGGAAGAGTTTCCAGGGGACACTTAAAAGCGATGCACACGTCTGTTATTAGCCAGTATGCTAATATCTGAATCGTGCGATCCCAATGTTAAAATAAATCAAAAACAGTTACTTTTATCTCATTTTCCAACACCGCTGATGGAAACGGAACCTTGATAGGGCTGTGACTCAAAAGCAGCATCAACAACAAGCGTGTCCAGACGTGTGCAACACTTTTAAGTGTCCTCTGGAAACGCATTTTTCTAATGTGTTGTGTTGTGGTATTTACAGCCTGTTTTTATATGTATACATATATACTTTTTATATATATATATTATATATATACATAACTGCTCACTTCATATAAACCACTTATTAACTTTTTCAAATCATAAGATGATGCCCCCGAAGCATTTTCTCTCTCAGCTTTAACTTCTGCTTTCCAGCGAAGCAAACTACAAAACAGATCAAACAGAACAGTCGTACAACGTTCAGCAGCCTGAGTCAGAAATTTTCATTACAAAATGGCAGAAATGTTTTATTCAGTCCGCAGAATTCTTACTTATTTATTAAAAGTCTACAAAAATAATGCATATTTTATTTGTGGAGTTCTTCAGAAACTTTATTACACTCAGAAACTCGTACTTTTAGTTTTGACAGCTTTGAAATCTGAATAATGTTGTGTCAACATTGTTCAAAACAAAGCAACAAAGGTATCCTCTGGATGTAAAAGTGGGGGAAAGAAAAGGTTGTGTTGAGTCGTGTGTGTGTGTGTGTGTGTGTGTGTGTGTGTGTGTGTGTGTGTGTGTGTGTGTGTGTGTGTGTGTGTGTGTGTGTGTGTGTGTGTGTGTGTGTGCGCGTGTGTGTGTGTGTGTGCAGCATCTCAGAGACAGAAGTGGGTTACCCTCAGCTTAGAACAAAGCCTAAAGTTTGGCACTTTGATCGGTGAAGCTAAAGCCGAGTCGAGCCGGGCTAATTACATCCTCACCGTCTGCCTGAACGAGACAGGCTCAGTGAGAGAGCTGGGAGCTGATTCGACGATTAATGATTGGATCCATAATCATAATTACATCATGATTGATCATTAGTCTTCATTAAGACAGAGGCGGTTTGTAAAATGACCTCAAGCAGGAACTTTTTTGCAGAGAAGATGTTGAGAAACAAAAGTGTGGGGCGCTGAATTGCTGATAAATGTAAGGAATATTCAAATAAACCATCAGCAGGGTGTGTAACTGCTGTTAAACAGACTTCATTGTAAACAATAACATATGACACCACTCATAGAAAGTACACAGGGATTTTACCCCAGATTAAGTGTGGAAAAGCTGAGACTAAAACCAGTTTATCACCAGAAAAGTAAATGTCTGTCTCGTATGAGTTATCGTCTCCCTTATTCTAAAGGTCGGCTGAGGCTCTGCTCTCCGGCCTGTCTCAAAGACAAATGCTTCTCCTCTTCCTATAAAACTGCTGTTAGCTCATCCCTGCTTTAGGCAATAAAAACAAATACAATTTGGCTTATTTTTAATTTTTTTTCTTCCCTTAAAAGCATCTATTTCTAAAAGTTGTAAAGTCAATAACAGCAGCATCATTTGGGAAAACAGCCATCAAAGTTATTGTTCTCTTAATCCACTTTTGTTTTCCAGTTTTGTTTGACTATAAGGCTTTTTTTCTGCTCTGTCATTCTCTGCTTTGAGACCAGACTCTTTACAACAAAGATTCAAAGACTATATTTTAATTAACGCGTTGAATCAGCATGATATTCTCATCCAGGGTGGACTTTTTAAGAGCCCGTTGCAGGAGATTGCGTTATGATTTCAGTTGCTTCAGTCTGACTGGAACATGAGTGGGAGTGAGATCTCTGCCTCCGATTTTCAGACCACTTTGTTTCCGTCTCTCTCTCCTTCTCATTCTGCAGGGTGTGGAGGTCAGAGATTACATGTGACTGAAATAATGCACTCTGAAAATAACTTCCTAATGCTGTTTGTATGAATGCATAAACTTTCTGTGCTTCAGTCTGTTTCGAATCTGACTGGTTTGAGTGATTCTGTTTAATCCTCCAAAGCTCCTGGAGAAAGACAGAGGCAGAATTCCTCGTTTTAGTGTCAATGGAGGGTAATTAAAACAGATGCAGTCCTTCAGGCCTGTTTGTAATTAAAATAGAGACACGACTTGTACAATAATCCGTCAGTTTCACAGGCCTCCAAAGATAAACAACCAGGCTGCAGGAGGTCTCACAAGACGGGGAATCCATAAATTTTAATTTCACTCTGAGCGTAGGGCTGCCCTGATGCAAACAAATCTAAATCATTGATAATAAAAAAAAAAACCCACTTATAACTTCTATTTGTCAGCCCAGTGCTCTACCAAGAGCTGCTAGCATTTTTACCATCAAACACAGAGCAACGAAGAAGCAACATGAGGACTTAGACTTGACAAACTAAAGCAGGGTAAACACAAGGATTTTTTTTTTATCCCTGAGAGAGCCCACACATGAAGATCAAAAATCAGACATTGAACAGTTTTGATCGTACTGTGTGATGTGCTCTGATGATCTCAACACAGCTCAGACCGCTAGGCCATCTGCGTTCCATCTTGGGACTATTTTTAATGGAAAATTCCTGAACCAACAAAAGAAAAAGACTGTGGAAAAAATCCTGGAGACGGCCGGAAAACAGTCTTTACATGTCAGGTTAGCCTTGCTTGTTTTTGTTTACGTCTGCATCAGCTCGCTTCGTGGTTGGCTACATTCCATTCCACGTCACAACTTACAGAGTCATGACTCGGGAGTCGTCAGCTTTCCCCACACACAGAAAGATTTTTGATTGTCAGCCCCAACCCGTTTCGAAGCCGATTATCGGGACAAATTCACCCTTAACACACCTCAGACTACAGGATAATCTGATAGGATAATCTTATAAGTAAAAAGATAATCGGGCATTTGTCGTCCTTGGTCGGGAAGGAGGAAAGTCAGGACAGAAACAGGCGGATAATCTTTATTTGTGTACCCCGCTCATCTGAGCATAGACTTAGTCAATCGTACCGATAAAACCAATTTTCTAAATACCATCAGTTTATCTCTGTCTCTAAGATAAACTACTGCAGAAATCAGTGCCAACTTACTTATATAAATCACTTCAGCTTTCACAGTTCACAGGATTTTTACCAAAAGCCAGATTATCTGCAGACTCTTCCCCCCATTTAACAGCAGACTGACTCATTCAGGAAAACCAGTACAAAACACTCATGAAGAACTTTCAGACAGGCTTTTGGAGCTATCGGACAGGCTGGCTTTGTCTGTAGCTCACTTACTGACAAAATCTGTCTGCTGATTCAAAAGATTCAGTTAGAAACAGTAACTGGACTTGAAAAATGGATGAAGTTGTCAGCTGAAAATGCTTGAATGTCCAGCTGAGAGCCTGCATGAGACCTGTGTAGGCAGAAGGAACTTTGTTAGATACCACTTCAAACCTTTTTATCCCACAACAAATTCTGATTCAACACATAAACCTCTGAGTCAGGTACAGACATAGACAGATGCATGCTGGGATTCTGAAAGCAACAGGATCATAGTTTTGTTTTGGCTCCCGATGGTCAAGATCTGACTCAGAAGTGGCTCACAGCTCAGAGAGGAGAATAAAAAGAGTGAGCACCCCACCTCTTCTCTGAGTTATGACCTGTTTCAGGGCTGAACTCACAGACGTGAACGTGGTTTTATATTCAGTGTGGCCTTCACTTGCCAAGAACAGCATAAAAAATCTAATATCCATTCATAAACTCACTTAGAATCCATAGAGGGGAGTTTTTAATCACCTGAACCTGCCTCAGAATCAAGATGTTCGTGCTTTTTTGCACTATATTTCTTCACGATCAAAGTATATCATGTGCTGTGGCTGATTTTTGTACGAACATGACGATATTGTGGATAGAAATTTCAGTAGCCAATTTGTCGTACTTTTAGTTGTGCTACTTTGACAAAATGTAAACAGTTCAAGCTCAAATGAAATAAGCTAGAGTTTTTACAAAAAGATACCAGACATTGAGGAAACCATAATTTACTGTTTTTCAGCTATCTTTACTTTTTATTTACCAAACTGCAAAGCCTGTTCTTCACCTTCAAATCATCAAACAAAAAAAATCTTTTCATGTATTTTGACTGCTGAGTTTGAAACTGAGTGTTTGACAGTTCGGCTGAAATATTCCCGACGATGTTGTATCCAGGAGTCTTTAATGATATATTACCTCTGCTGAAGCTGCAGTACGGAGTGATTCAACAATTAATTCTCTCATTTTATCGCTTCAGTGGGCAAGATTTGTAGAAAAAAAATCCACCTGTTTCATCAGCAGGGCTGCAGCACAGAGGACCATCCCAGCTCCTCTAATTGGGTGACAAAGATTAACTGTTCACTTCAGTGAAAATCTCACTTGTGAGGTTCAGATGCTGCTGGGAAATGTGAGTACGGGAAGTGGTAAAACGTACAAAGCTGTAAATGAGCGTCCTGTCAAAGGGAACCAGAGTATTTAGTCTTTAAAGGTTAGGTTATGGAGGCTTTTTTAACTTGAAAATATATTTGAAGAGATAAAACGTTACTTTTAAACACATTTTTTTTATTATTTTAAAGACAGGCTCCTGTCCAATCATCTTCATCCCAAATAGCTTTGCTTTCATATTACTAATGTCATCCTGTGTCCCAGATTCACTTTACCGGGGATGAACTGACCTCCGCTCACTGTTGGACTACCTGCATTTGACTCCAGCAGTTCATTTCACAGCACTTTGAGACGTCACTAAATTTACACTCATTTAGAGTAAACGGGAGCCGTGAGAGCAAAGAGTTTTAGAGCTGGCTGGGGGAGAGTACAGTAGGGAAAATGGTCATAAATACTGATAATAAATCGCATTTGTGGGGGTAAATGAGCCAGACAGAGACACCTGGGCGCAATTCCAAACAGCAGGTTTCACCTTTCAGCTGCAAGGCTTTCTAGAAGACATGTTTGGAGAAACGTTACATCTTTTGAATTATACGTACACTTTTCCTGGTCAAGATGTGTTGTAGGAAGTTACACAAACAGCATATCTTTCCAGTGTCCTTCATAAAGTCCTCCTGTGGGATGTACTACATTACAAAGTCCATCAATTACATCTCCATTAGGACGAGAGTTTAGACCATGTGGCCTTGTTCTCTGCTGGGATCAATACGGATGTTAAACAGCCCATGTAATGTGTCACTATTGATCCTGAGATCACTTGATGACCTTGATATACAGTCTGTAACCTTGAAGAGGAACATTAGATAAAGGCTCAAACAGTAAATACATACAGGATGATTAAAGTGATTGGGTTGTTAGAGCAGGTTGGAAACCCAACAGCAGGACTCCAACTAACCTGCTTATTATTGGACCAACTAAAGCGAGGGTGTTCAAACCTTTTTTTCTAAAGAGAGACACATTTGATTTTGTAAAAATGATCAAGGGCCAGCAACTCTTACTGATAAATTTATCAACCGTGAGGGTTACACTGGAATTCTGTATTTGTTAACCATTTCTTTTAGTGATTTCTCGAAAAAAAAGTGTTGTCAGATACCAGCAAACTCTGCTTCTTCTCAAATAAAATTTTCTCCATAAGGGGGTGACATTGGAAAAATATGTCAGGATTTTTTTATGGCAGGATCAGGATCTGGATTTTTTCAGGATTTTTTTTTTCCAGGATGTTTTTGAAACTATTTTGACCTGCAAACAACATGTTTATCCCCAAGTATTTCTTATCCTGCATTCTGGACAGTTTTTATTCACCATTTCATAACTTAAATCTTGTCTTGTGTCCTCTAATGTGTTTTATGAACTCTTGCATTTTCACATCATGACAAAAACAATCATTTAAAGGCAGGGTTGGTAGTCATGGAAAACAAGCATGCATTTGAATGTAGCATCTCCACACTTGGAGCTCCTCCAAAACGACGCACCCACTCACATGTACGAGCGCCGCTGATTCGCAATCATATGGTCGTGACTGATTCAAAGCCACTGACTCAAACCGGTCCTCAGCACATCGTTTTTGTTTGCACTACGTTTCCAGTAATCAGGGTATAGGTAGTTTTTCTGCCATTCTCCAGCATACTTGGATCCCTCTTTGTTATGCACACTGAATCAGGGCTAGAGCACGCCGGTGAAATGTACGCGCAGGAGGTGGGAAGATTGGCAGGATGGGATTTGATTGGCTAATAAATGGGATCCTAAACGCTAGGATTGGTTGGTGTTTTCCCAGGTTTACTCCTCCTGTAGACAGCAGATATTTTTCTCTCTATTTTAAGAACACATCGTGCATTGATTGACATCGTAACATAAAGATCATTTTAACTAGAATAACAAAAAGTGTATCTAAATCTGATTTCCAACGCTGCCTTTAAAGACGTCAGCTGGGTGAGTGGTTGAGTTTTGAATGTACAGAGCTTCAGCTGCACAGTCCAAATGTAGTTCAGTGAGATGTTACTGTTTGTGACCATGACAGATAATTGAAATGTACACATAATTTAGAACATGATTATTTTAAGTGCCATAAAAAATACTTTGTAAGATGGAAGCTTGGGGCCGTATTAAAATAGACCTCAACCCATAATTGGCCCCTGGGCCAGACTATGGACATATCTGACCCAAAGAAAAAGACAAAAATATTGATTTAATGATGTTGTTATTGATTAAAAAATTCTATATTTATATTGCTTATAAAAGCCCCTGAACACTCCCCTAGTGAACCCTGTAGAGCCTGCATGGTACCGTCCTTTGAATACCTGTAGATATCGTCATGTTCATACCTGTGCTGATCTCTGATGTTGATGTAAAGTACAGAAAAAAAACAACTTCCTGATGCTTTACAAAGTCTGTGCTCTGGTTTTTAAATCAGAAAGAACATTTTGAACACTGGAGTCATACTTGTCTTGACTTCTTTCTGTTTTTCTCGTCTCTCTGTCCTTCCTAAAGTTAATGCCCTCTTTATCATGTTGATTGATAATCCTGGATCACATTTCCCTCCCCCCTCTGGTTAATATGCTGTTGCAGATCTCTCTGTCGGGTCACTGAGTGAAATACTTGTGTGTGCAAAGTGAAGTCAAGGTTAGCCGATTTTGGCTCTCAATATGGTTCTAAATGGCGATTCTTTCTCCATTTATCCGTCTGAGGCACCGTTCCTTTTGGACATGTTTATGCAGCTCCTGACTGAACTCTCAGCCATTACCTCCGCTGACTTGTCCTCCTCTAGAAGCATTTTTTATGAGTTCGCAGAAACAGTTCAATAATCTGTCTCTTAAGAGGTGAAATGACCTGATATCTGATACTTTTATGTCTCATTAAATGCTTTCCGAGAAACATTTCTCTCCAAGAGGTAAGATCCGATATCTTAAGTGGATTGGAACAACTTCAGCTCATCTTTCAGTTTTTCTGATCCTGCATTTTGGTCATTTCTGCTTTGCTTTGCTTTGACTGTGCATGTGCTGTGAGTCTTGTGTTCTGTGTTATTTTGTGGTCACTGTATATATAATGTAAATGCGCTGCCATCTGGTCCTTATATTTTGTCTGCATTCTCATGAAACACATTTGAGTTTTACCGCAGTGATGCGACTTTGGTTTGTTTTATGTAAAGCTGCAGAGTGACTAAAAATAAAGTACTTCACAAAAACCTTCAGAATCTGAAATTCACAACACTTTAAACCAAATCTGTAGAAACTTTGGAACAGCTTAGTCACCCAAATAGTGACCTGGGCAAGGAAAAAGAAATGAAAAATACAAACTGAAGATGAAAATGAAGTAGCTAGTGTATGCCTGAGAAGCACTAGCGTTGAGTAGAGCTGAGCCCAGACCTGATGAAAGTAGGGTTGCTTGATATTATTAGCACAATATGTAATAATGCAATTTTGTGGAGAATTTCCAAAAATACCCTGTGTGGTATTTTCTCCCTTAGAAGCTAAGTTTGTGCAGCTCATTTCCAAAGCAAACACCCCATGTGTGTCACATCTGCAGCTTTGCCTCATCCGTGCTGTTTAATCCATATTCATGTCTTCTGCTAAATCCTGCTGTCCGTTCACACCTCTACCTTTCTCTCTCTCCTCTCTTCCTCAGTTGATCAAAGTATGTTTGAGAACTCAGTCGCCCAGCAGCAGAGTCCTCAGACCTCCAGGCCAGGCCAGCCCTCAGCCAGACGCCCCCCAGCATCTGCTAATCCAAACCTGGGGTCAGGCTCGGTGGACTCTCCATCCTCAGGAGGCCAGCAGAGGCTTAAAAATGCCATTAATCTGGGCAAAGCTGTCGGCGCAAAGGTGAGCACAGCATAAAGATTAATCCTGCCTATCCTCATGTTATGTATCACGATAGCTCAGCATGTTTGGATTATAGGAGGATTTTCTCTCTCGTTTTCTTGCTTCAGTGGAGTCGACTTAAAAATGCTCTTTACCCTGTTTCTGTCTCACCTCCTCTACTTTCCTGCTGTGTCTTTATTCTCTTACACCGATGACTTATCCCTTTCTTTTTCTCTTTTTCCTTCTAAACCATTTTGCTCCATTTCTCTCTATCTATAACTCCAATTTCCTCTTTTTTTCTCTTTCTTTGATTTTTCTCACCTTTTTCTCTTTTTTTTCTTCAAGGTCAATGATCTTTTAAGAAGAAAGGAGCCCAGCCACCTTGGGGACATTGGAGTTACTGAGGTCAACAAGAGCGCTGGTGCCGTCTGGAGCTGTATGGACCAAATGAATCAGACTACTGGAAACAGGTAAACACACACACACACGAAGCCAAATCATAACATTTTTCCTCTTTCATACAGTTTCTCTGGTCTAACTGACCTATGGCGAAGCCAGGCCCCCCCTCCACTCACTTGGACAAACAATGAACATTCAGTGCCAAGCAGTACGGGAGTTGTAACAGTAGGAGACATTTCGCAGGACGTCATTGATGATTTTTGAAGACAGAGATATCACATATCATCTAAAAGGCACTAAAAGGGTCTAAACTACACATTGGAGCGATATATGAATCAATTTACGGTTGAGAAGGTCAATAAAAAGCTTTGGTTACAAGTCAAAACTAAGAGGTCCAAGTGCAAACATGATAAACTGCATCTTGTTACCATCAGCACCTCAGACAACAAGATAGAGGATCAGCATCAGTCATGAGAAAAATCTTACGTCCTTTTTACCATCTTTACCAAGAGTGTCTCTGTTAGTTTGGAACTACAGTATTTACATTGAATCATTCAGCAGAACATTTGTCAGCCTTTGTGATATGTGCATTTACAGATAAGCTAATGAAGCTAAGCTCCAAAAGCTAACGCTAGGTTAACTAGAGCCCTTTGGACAACAGCTAACAATGATGGACGATCACCAAAGAACATAAACTAGAATAAAATAAGTCAGTGAACTCCCACCAAACAAAGTGACATTATGAACATCACAGCTAGGAGCTAACGCTAGGCTAACATTTGCTAAAGTTAGAGAAAATCCCAAACTGCCCATCAGACTGCTGTGGCAGTTCTAGTGATGAAGATAAATTTATATTTCTTTCCAGCAAAGTGACAATATGTTGCCTAAAATATGATGCTGATTTACCTCAGAACAGACGTAAACATCCTTGTTAATTTCATTGAGTTGATTTTGTGGTCTACTCCACATTATCCAAAGGAGACACTTTTCACGGTTGAGATGTGGCTTAAGGAAAGGGTAAAAAATACACCCCGTTGCCCATCCTCTCAGGATACCTTGTGTCAGAGTTGCATGTACCCCATGAACACCATGTGACCGTGTTCTAGCTTAAAATCTTAGAAAACTCATAAAACTGAACGAAAACTGACTCTCTGCAATGCATTTCAATGGATGTTCTGGCAGAGAATGTCCGAGTGTATGGGATTGCTATACGCACTGTGATTGGCTCATCGCATTTAGGGTGGGACATAGCTATAGGTCAATTACACAAACAGACTCTGGCAGTTCTGTTTTACTCTTTTGTTAACCAATTCCTTTAAGTGCTTTCCCTCAATATGAATGAATCCAAAAAATTTTAAGGCCATGCATCCAATTTGGTGATAAAACCACTTGAAGACATCAAGCTATTGTTGGCAGAAATATTAAATTACCTGTGCTGCAAGCAGTGTCTGTCACTTTTAATAAGGCGCTGGGTTAGAGAAGGTGAATAATTTAAGAATTTTCCTTTGAAACGTGCTTTTAAATTAATAATGACACATCAAAGCCCGCCAGAGATGACTGAAATTGAACTTTTTTGTTATGTCTGTACAGTCAGAAAAGAAATGGCCATTTCTTTTAGAGTACCTGGCTTCGCACACACACTCACACGCACACACACAGAGGAGTAGCTTATGCCTGTGTGTGTGTTTGGGGATTTGTTCCAAAAGCATTGATCTGTTGTCTTTTCAACTGGAGATCAGTCAAGTAAAAGTCATTTTTCAGCAGCTCTGCTCCCATTTGTCTCCATTCACTGGACTGTGATAAGATTCAGTTTATAGGACCTGTGATGAGCTGTAAAGATTTTAGCAGACCTGGCTGATCCTGCCTAGTAAAGCTGAGAGATTTTCTATTAATAACTGACTAACTCTTTACTGTGCAGTGGAAGAAATGTGAAATATATTTACAATTAGGCCATTCAGGAGCATCCGTTTTACTCTTTTCTTCCATTCATCCAAGAGAAGGGTGCACGACTTACATATATATCTACAAAGCATGAGCAGCTCTCTGCATCATGTGCATGATGGGAAACAGCCTTTGTGGTGGCTGTCAAAGTGAAAGCACCAGACTGCAGTCGTACAAAGCCTGTTCATAGAAATCCATGGTAGAAAAATCCAAGGTTCTCTCTTTAAAGCTGTTAAGATGCCTTTACTCTAACGGCACTCATGTTGACCCTAAAACTCATTGATGACGGCTTGATGCTGAAATGAAAAGAAGTTAGTTTAAGGAGTCAGCATGAATAATGCAAGTACATTCAGGTAAACTGTTCCTGGATGATGAATAGTGTAAACAGAGTCATAATAGTCCCATGATAAACACCAAGGTAGACCGTGCTGCTCACTGGGCTAAATCATCTTTACGTATGTTCCTTTCAGCTCCAGTGAACGATCACACAGCAGTAAAGATAAGTTCTTTCTTATCACTATGGGATGTTTTTACCATATTAATTTTCTCCCTTCGTGGAGAACAGCCTGAGATCCTGGTACGTTTATGCAAACATGGCAAGAAGCCATGAGGTTGATAACCGAGAGAGAACACACACAAACATACACACACAGGAGGTCGGACTTCTGTAGGAGCCACATCTTGGAGAATTCATTAAGCAAACACCTTTTTATGGCGTTATAGTAATTACTCACAACTGGGAGTGCAACAGGGCGCAAAATGACCAAACAGTTTTTCAACAAGTTTCGATTCTTTGCTCAATGAGTAAATATTTTTTCATTTACTTTCTTTTTTTTATACATAACTGAAACAAAAAAACACATCCAGTACACAAGCACCCAAACAAAAAAAAAAAAAACAAAAACAAAAAAAAGTGAAACCTTGTTGCACACAATGCTTGGTGAAACAAATATGACTTAAAGGGAATTTAGAAAGAAGCTACTTCCATCACAGCAGTAAGTTCACAATTAACTCAGGGGACGTCACAGACTAAGTCTGAATCAGAGAGATAATGTACTTTAAGCTTCAACAGTGGGACAGCACTAAATGACCCCACAGTTACAGGGAATATTCTTTAAAGTCCATAAGGATGGAGTTTTGAGTCAAACTTATCTAAAGCATTTTAATGCTGTATGTGATAATAAAGAGATGACTTATGTACTCCATTATCTCTTTCTGCAACTCAGTGTGACACAAAAAGTATCTGTAAATATTGGACATTATTCAACTTGTAGATTGTAAATACTGACAACAACAACACTTTGAAACAGTAATCCATGCTTTAATCACATCTCGGCTGGATTACTGTAACACATCACTCCCATCCTGGCCTCCCTCCACTGGCTGCCTGTGCGTTTCAGTCCATTTTAAGGTTCTTTTATTTGTCTTTAAATCTTTAAATTGGCTGGCCCCTGTCCTACCTCTCTGAGCACCTTAACCCCCACTCTCCTGCTCGGCGCCTCAGATCAGCTGATCTCTGGCTCCTGGAGGAGCTTTTTCTGTTGCCGCAATGAAATTGTGGAACAAGCTTCTGTTCCAAACAAGACAAGCCCCGTCACTGTCCTTTTTTAAAACTCGTCTTAAAACCCATTTTTATTCCTTGGATTCTAACCCTCACTGAGACTCTGCTCCTGTTTTAGTGTTCTATATGGTTTGTCTTTAGTTATTGTTTTATTGTTCTTAAATTGCTTTAAAAACAATGAAACACTTATTTTAGTGCTTATGCCCCTGTTTTATTCGTTTTATGCCTTTGTGTTTTTATGTACAACACTTTGTTTCAGCTGCGGTTGTTTGTAAAGTGCTCTATAGATTAAGTTGAGTAGATGAGTGTAATTGTTTTTCACCTGTCTAATTTACTTGCTGTGTCCCAAATCGCGTACTTCTGCACTTACACTTATTATTTTGAGTACATAAGTGCGTTCACACTGACAGTATGAAAAAACACTCAGAACGGTCAGAAAGTTGAGTGTGGAACTGTGCACACTTCACACACTCAGGTCATATTGACTACACAGAGGAAGGGGCGGGAACAGATCAAACGGTTGTGAAACACGATCATGGTTTCCAGTAAATATGAAGCCGCAGTGTTTGATTTGGGACGACACTACCCTGTAAGAGTTCGTGCACTCACATGAAGTGTACGCAGTGGACTTCATGTGAGTGCACTCATGAAAGTGTGCAATTTGGGACACAGGAAAAACCTTGACAGGGTTCATAATGGAAATGGGGCGGGCTTTGAGATTTAACACTAACAGCTATAGGATGCCCGCCTGTCAGTCAGCTGAGCTCTGCCTCTGATTGGGCAAACCCGCGGTCTTAATATCTTCTAAATTGCCACATTAGAAAAAAAATTCACATCCCTTATTATGTGCCTTTAGAGTAATCAGCCGTCGATCCGGGAGACATTTTTTTGTACCAGGCTGTAAACATGTTTATTTCTGCTGTGAAATGGCTTTTTCTGTGGCTTTGTGTGTTTGTGGTTTCTAGTACTGTTTAAGCCAGCCTCAAGCAAACACTTGATGAACTGCAGATTTTAGCACTTCCTTATTGCCTCATACTTTCAGACTGGAGGTTGCCGCTTGCTCTTAACAAGTAAGAGCTTGAAATTGAGAGTAAATACCTATCTAGACTGTGAAAAAAAAGGATTTCAAAGACTTAGACCATCAGAAACACCAGAGATGACGTTCGGTTGAAGCCCAGGTACTTATGTTTATATGTTAATGTGAAATTCTCAGCCTTTACACCCCTCCCTCTCTCTTCCAGTCACATCTCCTCCTTTGACTCCTTCCCTCGTCTGGACCCTCCGCCCCCCTCAGGAAAGAAGCGTCTGCCTCGGGCTCTGAAAACCACCCAGGACATGATGATCTCCTCCGATCCTGTGGTGTCCTCTCCAGACGCTGTTGACACTTCCTCTTTCCTTCCCTCTCCTGAAAAGACGCCGCTCATCACTGAGGAGAAGCTGCCGCGTCAGGAGAGGGAGGAAGAAGGATCAGAAGTGATCACTAAAGTGGAGGAGAAAGTTGTTGCAGAGTCTGAGATGACGGGAAGCAACAATAACATCGATGAAGCGATAGATAGAGGAGGAAACAATGTGGAAACAACAGAAAAAGAAGTGGAAGAGCATCAGACCCAGCTCCAGCTTTCTGTTCCAGACCTCATCAACAAAGATCCCCCTCTGCTGGAGCCCCGAGCTAAACCCTGTGACGTCTGGCAGAAGGCTCCTGGGCCAGACTCCCGTCTGGCTTCCACCCCTCGCTCAGGGAAAACTCCCTGCCGCATCAGCCTGGGCGAGGAGGTCCTGTTGGGGAACGGCGCCCCCTGCAGCAAAGTAACTGGAGTGAGCGCTGAAGACTCAGAGCATCACCCAGACCTGCTGTCCTTTGAGTGACAGGCAGACACAAGTTCAGTATGTCTCCAAAAGTTTCAATTCCAGCAGAAATATCCACAGACATTTTTAAAAAATCATCCTGCTCCAGGGTTTTTGTTCAGGAAAAGGGAACAAGTGCTTTCAGACATCAGGGCAGGGACCACATCTGTCACTTTTTATTCTCTTAGATAAATGGTAGAGGTCCAAGGACACAGAAATGATTTAAGCTTGGAGAGTGAAAGTAAGAAGAGAGGAAATGGGTTTGAGGTGCAGAGGGATTTCTGATTTTGGTATTTCAACACAAACATAACAAGTATAACAATGGAAATATGATGGTAAATCTATTTAAACAGGTTAACAACATGCTCTTTCTGCCTTAGGCCCTGTTTACACTACAACGGTTTTAGGATGAAATGCAAAAGTTTTGTTTAGGCCTCTTATTTACACGGAATCGCCATTTTAGCCGACCTAGAACGCATCTTTTTTAAATGCTTCCAGAGTGGAATTTTTCTGAAACGCTACAGCCTCACTTGCCGTGTAAACAGCTAGCGGGAGTTTTCGGTGTTGTGCTTGGGCTGCTGAATCTGCTGACTGCTTTTCAACAAGATGTGCATCTGTTGCTCCACTTCAGCACTCAGATAAGTCGCGTTTAGTATATACGCCAGATGATCAGCCCACCTCTTTTTCAGCAGCAGACTACCAAAAGACTCTACAGTTATATTGCCACCTACAGGCCTGATATGCACACTACAGCATTTTCAGTCCATCAGTGTTTCCGTTTAAACAGATTTGTTTTGCATTTTCAAGTGAAACCCTGTTTAGTGTTGTCGTATAAACAGGGCTTCAGGTATGCAGCATTACTAGATGATGAATCCATTTTCCATCCGTCTACTTCCTTTACTGCTGATTTTGCTGGAGGTCACAGCGGCTGGAGCTTATCCCAGCTGTCAGTGAGTGTAATGAGGTGTCCCTTTAAATGAGCTCAAAATGTAAAACTGAGATAATTTTCCATGATAAGCTTTAAAAAAATGAGTAATGTATGCTTGGTTATTTTACATATGTAAAAAAATAATACAACAAGTCTACTACTATGTACCTTTAAAGGGCTATTTGTTCGTATAATCGCACAGCAAATCCGTTTCTCACAAACGCTGCTACGGTGAAACAAATAACAGGCTAAAACAGGTCATAAAGCTGTAACTACATTCAGTTTAATCTCAGTTTTAGTTTGCAGAAAAAGTGATGAGAAGTAAGTGAAGCTGGGTGGAAATCAGAGAGCGACAGAGGCTGAGTGAATGTGGAGGTCTCAGAGACACAGAAGGGTTTTGGCAGAGTTCACATCCAGTTCAGTTGGCGCAGCTAAAGTCTGATCAGGAGGTGAAACCTTTTGACCCTCAGCGTTGTCCATTTTAAAAACATCTGACCCATTTTTTGGTCTGGTGAGTTTTTCCATTATAACACTAACAGAACTCGTCCGCTGCTGCTCTCGCTTTTGGCAGCAGCTGTGACCCTGATGCCGACCTTTTAAGTCAGAACGAGAGTTTAAAAACTAACTAAAATCTTAACTACTGCAAAAAAAACTGTTTATCAATTTTAATCAACGTTTTTTTTCTTCAGTTTCTGTTGCTGGAAGCAAATTCTGAACTTTCTCCTGCAGACAGATAGAGAAAATCATAATGAGAAGAAGTTAATTAGCTCTTCTCTTCAGGCATGCGTGTTTTACTGATTTACTTGCAACAATAATTCTGCTCATATTTTCCGCCTCATGTATTTTTTGGGGGCCAGCGCCTCAGATTTTCTTCACCTATTTGCAGGAACCTGAGGGGCTCTGCTGTGAGCGATAAATAAATTAGTTTCTCTGCTTTTGCTGTGATGCAGAAGGAAAATAGTATGAGTAGCATCCCTGCAGAAGATGGTCAGACACTCAAACTGATGTTTTCAAATATATATTTCACTTACCAAAATATAGTAGAGTGCAACTTTTTATTTGGGACTTTCATCTGCATATTTATACACCTAGACTGATCTTTAAGCTTTTTTAAATGTTACTTGATGCCTATGCCTATTGAAATATCAAAATAGAAAATAAACACAGCATGAGTAGAATACAGTAGGGACAAAATAAAGGCATCATAAACACCAGTAACAGACTTAAACCATGTTTGCATTGTCGTGCATCCCTTTTCATTTTATTTATGATGTTTTTCACAGGAAAAGTCGAGACTTTTATTTCTTTTTTTTAACAGAAGATCACATGATTTGTCTGCACCGCACTCTTTATAACTAGCTTCATCTTTAAACAGCTGATACAAATGTTTAAGAAAAAAAAAACAGCCTTTCTTTGGACTGTTTCCACTTGTTGCTTTCTCCTGAGCTGAAAGTGGACCCTGTCAAAACCCAGAGCAGGAATGTGCGTGGATAGACGAGTAAGGGGAGGCAGGAAGTGGAGGGTGGGCTGCTGAAAGTTGTTTTTGAGGAAAAAGAGAAGCAGAGATAATGAGCTGTCAACAGAGAAGATGAAAGAAGGTGGATTTGATTCATGTGAATAATGAAGTGACAGACCAAAGACACAAATTAGCGCCTCACTCAGACAGGTTGCTGTAATCGCGCCGTGAGATCGAGCTGATAGTTTATCCTCTTTTACATTTAGGCTGAGAACTGTCTGAGTGAATAAAAAGGAAGCGATAACTCTTACAGGAGATGTTGACTCCTCGTGAAAGAGATGAAACCAAAGGTAAAGAGGTTTGAAATCATTGTTAATAACAGAGAAAAGAAATGCACAAAAAGTAGAAATGTGCATTTTTGTACCACTGCTTCCCAACCCTCTGTTCCTGACTCTAAAAATGACCCGATCTGCCTCAGTGGCCTCTGAAAGTGACTGCTGTGTCCTTGCAGGAATCTGGTGAGCCTCAAAAAAAAAAAAAGAAATCCTGGATGACACTGGGATGCTGTGGTCAGGTCGTGCCCGACAGAATGAGAGGAATGTGGAGCTGGACTCTGACAGAAAGAAGGCTTTGTCTCAAGTGTCCTAAAAGATATCCCATCCATATTAAAGCTTAAAAACACCACAAATGCACCCCAGAAACATAATCTAATTACCTTTCTTTTGGACAATATTTATCATCTTATCTCAAAATCATTTAGTGCCAGGTGTTTAAATTGTTGAGAATACCAAGGACTTGGATTTTGGAAACACATGCTGCTGTTAACCTCTTCAGACTGAGTTTTTTTGGGCTTTTGGAGACACACACTCTTATCACTCCTATGTAAAGCAGGCAGATGTTTTAGCGAGTGGATATTTGTTAAACAAATCCATTCCCATGCTAGTTACAGTTACACCTACATGGGAAAAGGTTTTGAAGTCTGGGTGAAATGAACCAAAAAGGACAAGAAGAGAGGAAACGAACAGCTGCTTTAATGTGTTTGAGAAAATTAATGCACAAAAGCAACCAGAGGCGCCAACAATGAAAATCTGACCCATGAATAAGACACTATTTCACATAAAAAATGAAGATTTTTGAAATACTTCTTTAACCTTCTTCTGAGTCTCAAAAAACAGTGAAGGCTTAAATAAGAATTTTGAAGGGACAAGGTTTAACAGTCAGCATTCAGCTTACCTGCTTCGCCAGGTCTCCGCGGCTGCCGTTTAATCAAGTTTGACTGACAGAGCCGCTGCAGGAGCAAAACAACAACAGAAACGGAGGAAAAAAAATGGAAAAAACTCACATCTGTCATCACATTTTCATGTCTGCCAAGCGAGTCCCCTTTATTTGGAAGCAACGGGAATCACATAAACACTCCAAAAAAAAGAGAGATTTCTCACTGGAAAGAGATGAATCAAAGTTTTTTTTTTTTTTTTTTTAAATTTCAGTTGCACAATATATCTGAGTATCAGAGAGGAAACCTTTCGAACCGCAGCTGCTTGTTCTGATTTAGACACTAAAAGCAATAAAAGCCTGACTGGATGCTCTGAGGTCGTCAGATTGTCTGAAATGTAACACCTCTCTCCCTTTGAGTCGAATCACCAGTTCAAAGAAAAGAGGATTTCAAGACAACTGCATCATACTTTTTCTATTATAAAGGATATATTTTAACCACTAAAGCTGATTTTATTTTGTATTTTATCATGAAGGAGCAGTGGTGTACATTTTATGAAAGATTTTATATCACTCTTTTTACGATAATTGTGAATATTCAAATTGTTTTCTCTAACAAATGAAGGAAAGTGATTTATTTTGATATATTCATTTAGAGAATCTAGTTATTAAAAGTTTAAATGAAAGAAAAAATGATCCTGCTTTCTGTGTTATAGATATATCTGCTGTTGAATTTGTTGTTTTATGTAAAGCTGGTCGACGTAATTTCAGTCATGTCGTGTCGAATGAAGGAATTTAAATGCTGCACATAACAGACTCTTTGCAAATACAACATACGACAAACCTGGGATGTTCTCTTTTTATCAACTGCATCTGAAAAGCTTCAGAGTTAATGATTCTTTCCTGTTTTTATGTAATGAAAATATGCTACAAAAATCCTCATGGATGATTTTTTTTTTGTTGTATCTTTTTTAAGTGGGGATGTAATAACTCCTGTAATGATTGTAATCTTTTAAAAAATCTGGAAATAGACGCTTAAGATGAACTCTTTGTTGTGTCGTTGTGACTTTTCTTCTTCCCGTTTATTTCGGGCTCATTCTGTCTTTCCTGGTGTCATCCCCGCAGACCTTCCAGAAAACATCCTGTTTTGACGGAGCCGCTGTCCTCGTCAGTTTCATCACTTTTTTTTTTCCTTCTTGTCTGAATCTGTGTCAGTCTTTGAAACAAACAGGCTCTTGTGTGTCCTCTCTCTGAGTGATTGATGGTCTGTTTTTGGAAACCACGTTGGAAGAATTCATGAGTGGAAGCTGCTCTGATGTTTAATTCATCCGTGTTTGTCCTAAATCATGGAAATACTCGTCGCCCTCCACTTGTCGCCCTCGTGTTTGTTGTTGAGTCTCATTAGAGCCCGACCAGCATACGACAGGAAGTGGAAATGACAGCAGGATGAGCGGGTGTATTTACCTAACATCCACATTAGTGATGTAAACAGTCAGTCAGCTCAGACACTCAGGTCATGTCACTGCTAAAAAAAAAAACAAAAAAAAAACATAATGCATTTATTCATTCTCTGCAAAGGAATCTGGGCCTGATGCAAAATGAATCGCCAAGTGTTTGGGACAGTCAGACATAATATAAACATCATTATGAATACCCCAGCATGAGATTCCTGCTTCATTTGAGAGTGATGAGTTCTCCGAATCCGAAAACATCTCACTGAAACTTTTTAGCCAATGCAGTAAAAAAAATAAATAGAATAACTCATGAATTGGGTAACTCTTTGCATAAAGGGATCGTGAGGAGTTTCTAAGTGATCTTGAAAAAGTCTCTCTTCTAGATATATGCCAGATCATAATGTAAAACTTAAAATGAGATTATCAGTGCCAACATAGGTTATTTCTATATTCTATTTCTTAGCTTCCCGATCGATGTTTAGTAGTGATCAGAGAGATCTGTGTTTTTCTCTGCTGAAAACTATTTCTGTGACTTATTTAGTAATGACGGTGGACACTGGAGCTGAACTGTCAGACAGAAAAAGGACAGAAGAGCATAAGAAAGCTAAAGGGGAGAGGGATAGCACAAGCTAAAGGCTAAAATATGAGCTAAAGGCTAAAACATGAGCTAAGCTGTTTGCGATAATGTTCATTCCAACCCACATGCAGCAGTTATTCTGCAGTGATCTGATCAAACTTGAGAGTCTGTCAGTAAAATGAAGAGTGAGGTTACGTTAGCTCTGGTTGGTAGATGAGCAGGACAGAAGGATTTGCTAACGTTACATGTTAGCTTGTGGATGTGTCTCAGACCACCAGGCTACCAGCAGTGCTAAATATAGCCATACAAACTGACAAAGTTTACTTGTTGTCATGTTTCAAACAACAGCGCTGCGTAACTGTTGACAAATGCCTTACCTTGTCGCATTTTCAGTAAAAAGTTGTCTTGAGCTGGTTGTTTATAATAAGTACAAGGACTTCATGCGCTGCTCCTGTGCATTGTCTTTGTTTACAGTCTGATCAGCAACCTGAGATGAACGGTATAACAGAGGGTTATGGGCTGCACTTTTACGTGGCTATCTTTTTGTATTCATCAATTAAAGTTGAATTATTATTCCATGATGGGTTTCAGGATTTGTTTCTGCATTATGCCTCTTCTGCCCCTCACAAAGATTGCTTTATAGCTTGCAGACATCACTTACTGATGCACTGGTGGATGATACAGTTCTACTATTCCAGTAAAGACTGGACATGCTTTGGTTGTTTGCAGGCAGCAGAGGAGGCAGAATGCACAAACTGAAATGCATTCCCCAAACTGAGCTGTTATTGTTGAAAGACATTAAGCCTTTTATTTATAAATATGAGTAGTTATCTCACGTAAAAACATACAGTAACCAGCAATCATAGATGAGTAACAAATCAAATATGCATCATCTTACTCTGTCATTTCTTCCCCCTTTTTTTCTATTCTTCTTTTTTTTCACTTAGGTGTTGCACTGCCCTCTCTGGAGTTGGAAAGTTTCAGTAAATAAAGTTTGCTTGCCTAGTTTCCAGAGAGGGCTGGTGATGGTCACAGAAATGCACTGAAAAACAGAACCTTGAGCTGCAAGATAAAAATCACATTAACCTCGGAAAGGTTGACACTCCATTTTGTGTTACAGTGTGAGAATAATGCAGACAAGGAAAAGAAAAAGAAAACAAATTGAATATTTTTTTCTGTCGCAAGCAGCTTGTTGGGTTGTCCGCAGACAGAGGGAAGATTACACTTTCTCTCTTTCTTTTTAATATGGAGTTAAATTAATAATTCCAGCTGTAAATTAACACATCTATCTTTGTGACTCTCTAAAGGTTGCGACTTTCCTTCAGTGTATTTTTTTTTAATTGGAGGAACCAGGCAGCGTTGTAACCTCACCTCTATGCTTTGTCGTTTTTTATGACAGAACAAAGGATTAGCAGAGTCTGCTCAGTGAGGTGGAACTTAGTGATTCTGCAGATTAGGGGGAGAATGTCAAATGAAATGAAAAGATGGAAATAGCAGAATAATGATTATTGTCAGTCACTGTCTATTCACCTTGTATGAAATGTGAGTGACTGTCGAGGCTGTATTTTATAAATTTACATCAGAGGAAGCAGGATTCTATATTTTGTGTCTTTTTGGGTTTGAACTTGCCACTGAATTTGCTAAACCATGTTTCACCATAAGCGTCCTAAAAAAGGGATGCAAGGAAGGCAGTTTACTTCTGATAAAAAAAACTTCATACATTTTTTTTTTAAACTTGAAGAAGACAATTTGTGTTTCAGAGTTTATAGTTTTTTTTGTGTAATTCAGAGTGAAGAGTTGCTTCAGATTCAAGCAATAGCACTTAGAGTTTCTTGGTTCCTTGATTTGTGCTACGGACACAGCTATAACCCAAAACAACAAACAGTCCCATCCATGGCTTGCCATCGTATTTCTCTGTATTTCTCATTTACAGGCAGCCCTCTCGGCCTTCAGGAGTCAGGCTGAGCATTTGTCACTGCCAGCTGGTCGGATGGAGTCCTTATCAGACTTATTGATCAACATGGGGGAAAGATTAGAATTCTGTTTGTGTGTGTGTGTGAGAGAGAAGACTTGAGGACTTAGTTCACCCAATCCAGCACCACAAAGCCTTGAAACTTCTGTACCCACACAAGCCAAGATGAGCAAAATAAGTGGAAACAAAACAACACAGTCCATCCCCAAGATTTCTTGTCATTTTCATTATTAATTTGACTGATACCTCAATCTGTCCCCCTGGGTGTATTGACCTTTGGTGTTATCTATTTAAAATATACACATTTAAAGGCACTACAGGGACATTGAAATTTTGAAAGAAGGCACAGATGTATCAATGCTATCCTTCAGTTAATATATATGTCTATTCAGTGTATGACAAATATCGACCCAACTGTTGGATCTATAGTGCAAAAGTTGTCGTCATTATGGTATTCTCAAATATGTCTACTGAAAAAAGGTTTCCAACTGGCTGTCAGGTTTACTTTTAAGTTATATAAAAGAACAGTTAAATTATGGTTCTAATGTATTTTTATGGAAAAAAAAAATAACTGGGGAAAAGTTGTATGTGAGGACAGTGAAATGACAACAGAATGATATCCTAAGACAAACGGCGCCATCTGCTGAATAAATGAAGTAGTACAAGTACAAATCACTTGTAAAAAAAAAAAAAAAAAAAAAGGCTATCTCAACAAAATTTCCAACTGCTGAGTGCATAGAGGCATTTTAAATAGTTGATAACACTTACAAAAAAGAAGAATGCACAATCTGGGTTCTAAATTGAACAGCTCCTTACATAGTATAAAACGTGTGCTGCTGTGTAGCAGTCAGGTGTCAATTTGACAGCTTTGAACGGTGTAGGAGGGGCCAGAGTGTGTCGGAGTTTTACGACAGTTCTCTATTACTTTCCGGCACAAACACATGAACGCCTGTGCTACGAAAACATGAGAGGTCAAAAGTTATGATCGTAGAGTTTTGTAGCTACGACACGTGACACACGACTATGGTATGTCTGGATTTCCATTTATTAACCCTAATGTGTATCTTAAACTGATGCATAATCGGGAGTTTGCTGGAAAAGAAAGATAACGTCGTTTTCATAGGTTAAGCTAATCATTAGCTTCACCGCTAAGTGAACGATAACACAGTGGGTAAACAAATGAGGTTAACGTTTAATTTCCTGTAGTCACTGTCAGTTGAAGTGACTGAATTCATATTACAGCTTCGTAGTTTCTTTACATTTCAATCCTAGCCCAGCTTTTCAGTCCGTGTTGCTCTCTGTTTACAGGCCAGTTCCATGGTGGCAGTGGGACTGGCTTTGGCTGCAGCTGGATTTGCAGGTGAGTTACTCAAACGTTGCCAGCAAGGTGATAAACATGTTGACAAATCTTTCTCTAAAGTGTGGATGAAGGATCAACTTACGGGGTACGACAAAACCAACTTGACGCATGTTACAATTCAAAGTTAGGTCATTTGTTGACAGTCACTGAAGCAAAATCTTCCAAAGGAGAAAATCAAAAACCTGACACAGCCCCAATGTGTGCTGGATCCTAAACAACCAAGCATAAAGAAATAATTTAAGATACACACACCAGAAGCTCCTGTTGGTGTGTGATTTTCAAGTTTTTTGGGGATTGTATGAACAAATTAGTTATTATTTTTAACAGTTAAAGCTTAAGACTCAAATCAAAACTTTCAAAATTATTTAGATCTGTGAAAGAAGTCTTAACCTGATCCTTGGCTCTAAATCAATTGGCTTATATTAAATAATTGTTATTATTTGTCTTTCAATGGTATAAGATGATTACAAAGGTATAAAAATATGATGTAATATTAAGTATTCCTAACTGTGAAGCATATCACTGTCCCCATATCGGTTGGAATCATTAGTAATTTTTTTTTTTAGTACTGCTTTGGTTGAACTGTGCTGTTTGGTTCTTGCCTTATTTTTCTCCCAGGTCGCTATGCCATGCAGGCCATGAAGCAGATGGAGCCTCAGATGAAACAGGCCCTCCAGAGCTTCCCCAAGACAGTAAGACAGAAAACATACACAAAGCACTGCAGTATTAAAGTATATTAATATACATTCTGTACACCTCTTGTTTTCTTAGTTAAGCCTTTGAAATAAATGTTATTGTTTGTGAATAAGTTGACAACCAAAATGATGTGAACTTTTAAATGCTTATGCTGTCTCAGGCTTTTGGAGGGGGGTACTACAAAGGTGGTTTTGAACCAAAGATGAACAAGAGAGAAGCGTCCCTGGTTTTAGGAGTCAGGTATGTGGTGATTTTTCCCAGCTTCATTTGTTAGCTCCTTTCATGTTACTGCACATCCAAGGTCATATGTAGGTTAAAATATTCTGTTCTTGCTGCATGATTGGGTATCTTACTTTTGTCAAGTATCAATACTATTTACATTGATTTCGGGAGATTTTTGTACAAATTTTAAACACTTTTCTGTCTTGCAGCCCCACAGCCAACAAAAATAAAATCAGGGAAGCTCACAGGAAACTGATGATCCTGAATCATCCAGACAGAGGTAACATTTAAAGTGTCAATAAGTTTCTTAATAGTGCAAAAAAAGAAAAGTGCCGGCAAGATTGAGAAATGAGATAAAGCTTGTCTGTTCTGTGTTGCAAGTACAGAGATTGTGCTACATTAAACTAGTGTTGTAAACTTGTCTGCCTTCAGCCAAACTGTCAAATGGTTAACCGTGTCTGTGTCCCTGTGTAACAGGTGGATCTCCCTACCTAGCAGCAAAGATAAATGAAGCAAAGGATTTGTTGGACGGCCAGACAAGGAAATAGAAGTGAAGATGCTGGTGTTGACAAAAATCGGCCCTACACTGATCTCCTCCACACTGATCTCCTCCACACTGTTGCACTGACTGACTAAAGTGACTTTTCTATCAGATTCTTCTCAAATAAAATCGTGATGTACAAATTGTTAATGCTGTTTTCCCTTGTTATTATGTGCAAGACAGATTCACATTAGTATCCCCATATGTACATTACAAAAGGTTTTTTTTTTTTTTCACTTAAAAACCTGAGAAATAAACAAAGAACACTTTCACTTCATGAAGATTACCATTGTAAATCTGCTGGCCAATACCTCTTATTGACTCACCATATGTTAATGCAAATAGAAAAAAAGCAGGATTAAAAATATTTCTGCTGTTTGAATAAAAGACATTGAGAGAAACTGAGGGACATGTTTTTTCTCAAATACTTAGAAAGACTCTACTTTAACCAATATAACTATAAAATTAAGTAATTAGGATTATAGTTTAGGTTTGATCCCATATAACTTTAGTTTGATGCCATTTCTAGATAGGAAAATTCATAGAGAAGTTTGTAAAATGATGGGAAAGCTCACGAAATATCTTATTTTCCTTCATATGCTTCATGTGGCATCCAAAAAAAAGGATACACTTTCACTTTTTTTACTCCTCCTTTTATTTAAGTTAATATCTTCAAAAGCAAAACTTAATTTCTCGAGTTATTCCTGCCAATGATGAGAAAGTAGTCGGACAGAAAACGTTTAAACGGCAGAAAATAATACAGAGCCCGAGAGCCAATGAGAATATCGAAATAAACGCAAGCTGGAATTTAAGCCAATGAAAAGCGAGAGTGGGCGGGCTTTGTGTTGTTGTGGTTGACGGTTCATTTCCTGCTGTACAGCGTGAAATCAATAACCTGCAGCCTTATCGCTAAAGTGGAAAGAAAGACGAAGCGGAAGACATACTAATGAAGTAGGTTTACTGTAACTTCCTTTTTGTAAACAGTTCTCGGACTTTAGCGGATGTGTTATGAGGGTTTGGATAAGTAAGAAGAAAGTATGTGAATCTGAATGAGACAGTTACACCCTCTGCTGCTCACAAGACTGCGGCATGTGATATCGATTAGAGAAACAAGATTAACTCAACCCTGTTCCTGCTATGGCTGCAGTGCTGGAGATGGAGGAAACGTGGAATAAAAAACACTTTAGGAGCGTTATTTAAGGACTGGATATATCGAGGTGAGAGAAAGTGGTCTGTAAACAAAGTTAAAGCGATGCTTTTGGGTCGATGTGGTGACTAAACAGTGAGGAACTGACGTCGGACTATGGATGGAAATGAAAAAGCGTTTGTCGATTTTACTGCAGGGCAGTAGACTAAATATCAACTTAAAGTGTGTGTGTGTGTGTGTGTGTGTGTGTGTGTGTGTGTGTGTGTGTGTGTGTGTGTGTGTGTGTGTGCCTTAAAATGCAGATGATTCTTGATTAAATCATCCAATGTGGTCTTGCACGAGCTCTAGAAATTAAAAAAATATCCATTAAATTCGTGTAAACGAAAAATTCGTTAATTCGTGAATGCCTTTAAGCATTTGCTTGTATGCTAGTGAATAAAGGTTGTTTACAGGTGAAAAGGTCAATGCTGGCTCTGATATTTCCTGCAAAAATGTAAATTTGTCTTTGATTTACCAAATCCACATTGTTTTCTAGCCTCATGTCATGATTGTATGTCTGTAAACTGTCCTCAAATCAGATCAATTTTTCTGTTAGGATTGGAAATGTAGTAAACAGGATTTAAAATGCTCTTAAACTTTGTTACTATCACAGGTATTCTGGTGGATGAACCTTTAACTACCAAATGGTGAAGCTGATACTTTACTCGACTTTTCAAAGAGAAGAGGAAGCTGGAAGTTAACAAGTGAGCAGATATTTATCTGACTGACAAGACAAGGCCCAAACATGGTGCATGTGTACAACTGCCATCCTTACTCCTCGCAGCAGATAGTACAGGTAAGAGGAAAGATTATCTCTCTTTAATTTATGATAAAGATTCATACCGTCATTTTTTTTTTGTTGTTGATTTTGTATCAGTATCAAATCTAACATCATTTCCCCTCAGGTGGAAAAAGAGCCTGGACTGGTCTGCTGTGGAGGTGGAGCCTTGTTTGTGGTGGCCACAGGAGGATGCAAGGTTACTTCAATATTTACACAGTTCAAAACAATAGTTTAATATATTTACTAAAACGTTTAGTAGCTTTAGTTTTGAAATCCAGATGCTATGTCTACTTCTTTTACATAGTCTGTTATATTTCCTTCAGAGCTAATAAAAATCTAACTTCCATGTCTGCATGATTGTGGGATTATACACAATCCTATTTCATCAGTTAATGTCAATAAGAGGTGGTATTTTAGAAATGAACGGGTTCACACACTGACTTTGTTGTTTCACAATGTTTTTAACTGAACATGTTGTAGGTGGAGGCTTACAGCGTGGTGCAGGAGGGTTGCCCTCTCATCTGTCGCTTTGCCACCATGGGCGCTGTGAGGAACATCCAGCACAGCAAGATCGGTAAAACTTGACCCCTGTGATGGTTTACTGTCTGAGCCAGAGACTGGGTTTAGTAGAAAAAAAACCCAAACAAAACAAAACAAAATTAAACCAAGAACTAAGCTCCCTGGCTGTCTGTCTCTTTTCCCCTCTCACATGCAGGAGATTATCTGGTGACCATTGAAGAAAAAAACAGCGCCACATACCTGAGAGCCTACACCAACTGGCGCTACCAGGTACACTGACAAACTTGAGGTGTAATGCTGTGTGAGCTTATTATTCTTATGGGATATGATGAAGTAAATTTAAATCTCTCTTGTGACTTTCATATACTTCATAATATTTTTTGTTTTCCTTGAGGCGGAGGAGAAGGCCCGCGTCGGGGTGCGTTTGCTGGGCCACCTGCTGCGTGGGGCGTCTGTGCGGGGTGGGGTGCAGATGGAGATCATCGAGATCCCTCTGTCAGAGCGTCCTGTGGCTGTGGCGTGCTGCTCAGTAACCGGTGACCTTCTGGTCGGCTGTGAGAACACTCTGGTTCTGTTCACTTTGAGGAGACAGAACCAGCAGAGCTTGGTAAGAACCAGACTTCTGCACTGACAGTTTAACCCCTTTGCAGACCCCCTTTTTAAAAAAAAATCATTATTTGCTCTCGAGTTAAAAGTTTTGTATCTGCAGCATTATAAATGTCACATAAAGTATCTCAGATGATGCTGTACATTTTTCCTCTCAAGCCACTACTGATAGTGGAAGATGAGGTATTGTTTAAATGAACATTCATCTCTGTATGATTCAATGTTTAGTCCAATAACACATTACATCCTTATTTTACTAGAAGCTTTATTACATTATGAGCTTCATGCTCTGTATTATGTGCTAAATGTTGCTGATGAATAACTTTTCCTTCTTTTGATAAATACAACAGCAGAATCAGAGTCAGCAGATCGTTCAAAGCACCTGGCCGAACGCTCAGCAGAGCTCCAATCAGAGTCAAGGTAACTCAGTCACGTACATTTTCACAAGGCAGCCTTCAAGTTCCTCAAGTGAAAATGTGTAATGTGTAACCTCGAGTCGGGTTGTGTCCGTCTTCTGCTGATCTGTCCCCTCCTCCTCCTCTTTGTAGGTCAGGCCTCATGTTCAAACCAGACAGTTTCCGTCTTAGATTTTGAGCGCTCAGTTATCCTTCATCTTCCAAACATCAAGCCCAAACAGGTACGATCAAACCTTTCCCCACCTGTTCTCTCTTTTTAATTTAACGTAATTATTTCTTCACATTTAATCCATACAGAATTAATCTTATGGCTGAAATACACCAGCTGCATCTGCGGTGCAGCTCCTCTCCGTCATGGTGCCGGATAAGATTCAAGTCAATGTGTCAACTTACGCTGGATCCGTTCCAGTGGGGTTCAGCTGCGTGGCTGGTCCGACAGGTTGCAGCTAATCCAGAGTAGAGAAGATCAAGCAGGACAGGAAGTAGTGCACGGAGACTACCTAAAAAGAGCCTGAGACTTTCAAAATAAAACAAACCATGTCAAAACTAAATCATTTAAGCTTTACCAATGCAAAAAAAAAAAAAATCACAATTAACGAAGACACGCCAGGAATCAACAGGTTTGAGGTTTTACAGCACAACATGAATGAAGAAAGGCTCCACACAGTGGAGCGGAGCTGCAACGCAGACGCATTCGGTGTATTTGAGGCGTTACATAGTTGTTAAGACATTGAAAAATGATTCATATTCATTTGCTTCATTCCTTACTTTCAAACAGTATTGGTAGTTTTCTGGTTTTGATGGTTTTATAACCTCTTCAATCTTCCAGGTGTCGCTGTGTGCTGGATATGTAGCAGTGCAGACAGAGCTGGAAGTTTTAGTCCTGAAGTTGGAGGCATCTACAGAATCTCAAACTCTGGATGATTCAACTGACACAAGTAAGTGTCGCACACAGCTGCCCACACAACTTCTCCATGTCTTCCAAAAACTTGACTTCCAAGCATATTTGAGTTTTTCTCATAGCGCAGGTTATTTTATCTCTCAACATCAGTCTTTGTAGAGTTGGACATTTTAAGTGATGTGTGTGTCTGTGTGTGTGTTTTGGTGCATTAACAGCCGACCCTGCAGAGGACCAGACTGACTTTCTGGTGGTGTCGATTCACCAGGAGTTGCTCGGTGATCGTGCAAAAGACTGCGACATCCCTGTCAGCATCGAAAAGACGGGGCTGGAGGACAGAGGACAGTACACACTAACATATGTTCTCTTCAGGTGTGTGTGTGTGTGTTAAGTGCTGTAACCACTTTAACCTTTACCTCTTTACGGTAGTTGAATGAAATGATGCATCATCCCATTTTGCAGGCGTTTCAGTCCAGATTACTTCCAGGGCTGCAGTGAGGATGAGACTCATCTCCACTCCTTACAGCTCTACCCGCTGTTCACAAGTAAGTCCAGAAAAGTATATCAGACAAGGAAAACTTTCTGGGATAACTAATACATCTGTATGACAGCTGTATAATTTAACATTAATAGACAAACTTTAACATTGATTTTATATTTTCAGTCATGCCTTAAGTAATTGTTGTTAAGACGTCTTTGGGAAAAGCAGGAAAGATGGATGCTGTGGCTGCACTGCTATCCATAAAAACACACCTGGCTCCACATAATTCATCAATAATAGACTTAATATATCATAGTTGTAATGTAAACAGTTAAGAGTAAAGAAAACTGGTGAAATGTGTCATTTTTACTGCTTATATAGGATCATCAGAGTTTGAGACTCCACACACTTTATTTATAAGTAATAAGTTAGTTTTATTCTGATTATAACTTCACCGGCTCTGGTGAATCTTTGACTTTTCATCACATTGTTTCTGGTTGCATCTCTCTCTCTCTCTCTCTCTCTCTCTCTCTCTCTCTCTCTCTCTCTCTCTCTCTCTCTCTCTTCAGGTAACCAGTCAGCGACTCTGGATGAACCAGCCTGCGTGTTCTGCTTCTTTTCCCTCCCTACAGCAGGCTACCTGTACTCTTTGAAAGGAGGTGTCGAGCTTCTCTCAGCCTATCAGTATCCAGAGAAAGTCCTGGAGGCGGTGCTGACGGACCACCTGTTGCATGTCATAACAAGGTGTCTGTGGTCTGATTGAAAAAAAATCAGTGTACAAAAAATATTTTTAATTCCAGTTTAAAGGGACTGTGAGGACTTTCTAAGTGATCTTGAAAAGTCTCACTTCTAGATATCTGCCTGATCCTAATCCACATCTTTAAATGAGATTATCAGCACCTCATAAAGGTTATTTCCAAATGCTATTTCTTAGCTTTCCGATTGAGTCAGACAGGACCTGATTGATTCACGGCACATTAAAGTCTCCATGACAACACCACACCAGCTGACGAAGTTTTGTAATGAGAAAAGAGAGAGAAAAGATCTGTGTTTTTCTCTGCTAAAAAGGATTTCTGGGATTAATTTTGTAGTGATGGTGGAAGCTGGAGCTGAACTGTCAGACAGAAAAAGCACAGAAGAGCAGAAGAATGCTAAACAGGAGGGTGAAAGTACAGGCTAGAGGCTAAAACACAAGCTAAACCACAAGCCAAAGGCTAAAATATGAGCTAAAGGCTAAAATATAAGCTAAGCTGTTTGTGATAATATTCATTCCGAACCACATGCAGCAGTTATTCTGCAGTGATCTGATCAAACTTGAGAGTCTGGCAATAAAATGAAGAGTGAGGTTACGTTAGCTCTGAATGGTAGATGAGCAGGACATCAGGATTCGCTAACGATACAAATTAGCCTACGGCTACGTCTCAGACTGCTGGGCCGTGAGTAGCACTAAATATGACAAAGTTTGCTTGTTGTCACGTTTCAAACAACAATGCAGTGTAACTGTTGATAAATACCTTACCTCGTTGTGTTGTAACTGGTAAAAGTTGTCTTGAACAAGGAAAAGTAGTGATAAAAAGAAAATCTGATCTCCATTCATTTCCAAAACAAACACACGCCTTGTTAAGAGTCATGTCATCACCACAGTGTGCATGTGATTCCAGCCATAAACAGATAGTCCTCACAGCCGCTGCATTGTCAGATTGTTTCTGCTGTAGTGAGAAGATTCTTTTTAAGCAGGTCAAAGAAAGCAGTATCTTTATAGGTTATCTCCTTGTGCCCCTGGTAGGAATGCACTCCAGTGTTTCACTGTGCGCTTGGCTGCGGTTGCAGCCAGAATTGAGGATCCATACATCGATACCACCATGAAGGTATTGAAATTTACACTAACTTAATAATCTTTACCATCATTTTTTTTCTGTGATATACATTTTTTACACTGTTGAGTCAAAAGTTAAAGGATGTATGGTTTGTGTGTGTGTGTGTGTTTGAAGGCCTGTCCACCCTCAAACCTGGAGGTGTGTGCCCTCAGGATGCAGCTGTTCATTGGCCTGCGCTCAGTGTGCGTGTACCGCAGCCATGTCATCCTGCTTTCCACTGCTGATGCAGAGACACCAGAGGAGACTGAACGCAATGCACAGCGCAGGGGCCTGTGAGTCTCACACAAACACACACACAAACACACACACACACACACACACTAACACACACCATTCACACACGTACACATAACAGTTCACTACTTTCTTTAATCATCGTACACCTCCCTGCAGGCTCCAGTTTACTCAGGTGGTGTGTGAGTGCAGGCATACAGACTTTGTAAACATGTTTACTATGTGTGTGTGTGTGTTGCTATTGTAGCGATTTGAAAGAGCACAACATGCTGACTGGTATTTTCCTGGCGGTGGGAATCGATCCCGCAACCACGCCGGCTCTGGAGAGCCTTCTATCACGCCCCTTCCTGTAAGACCAACCCCAACTCCCCCCAACCCCGATCCCTGTGTGTGTTCTGTCACTTCCAGGCAAAGCTTCCCCCGAAATACTCACAAGAAACCCTCAGAGTTCCTACATCAGAAGATGATTTTTAACCAAATCTGTAGAGTAGACCTGATTTTTGAAGGGAAATCACGCCAGATAACCACGCTGAAGCAGCTTGTTTGTGTTTTTAGCATGAGAAACAACTTACTAACTGCCCGCTAAAAGAGCTGTTGTGAAGTTTTTCGGTCCCTGAGAACATTCCTCGTGCACAGATGTCTCTTTATAGGCTGTCAGTGTTTATTTTTTTTCAGGAGAGCCAAACCTGTACTCATTTCTTAAAAAAGAAAGTTAAGAGGTTCTTCTTTTGTATGATGATTCATCAAATCTGGTTGCCTCTATGAGCCATCCTTCACCCAAATCTTTAAATATTGATTAAAATCTAGTGCTCCCATTGATTTCTTTTAGTCACTCACATATCTAACCATAACTTCTCTAACTCCCCTCAGTGTGTGTGTGTGTGACATTTTGCTCCCCGACTAATAGTGTTTTTGGATTTTACTCACTGACTCTGCCCTCAGACTTCATCTAACAGCTTCCTGATATTTTGTCACTCAAACAGTCACACATGCCTGTCAAAAAATATGTTAACCGGAGGATTTAGCTCCTGAAAATATGGAAAAGGTTTTAAGTTTGCATTTAAAAGTTACAGATATAAACAGACACACTCTGGAACACAATGTTGTTGTTTGCCTCTTGAGTCCTCTTCACTCAAAGTCCTTTAACTGTTTGATCACGTAGATGTAGTCCAACAGGAAAGTTATTTTTACATCAATTTTCTGATCTTAACTGGAATATTATCATAACCAAGATTCTGCAGACATGATTGTCACAATATAAATGTTCATTTAAAATGATCAATGAAGGTTTAAAGACACATCAACAGCATAATTCAGATTACGGCTCCTTTGTAGTTTTATACTTAATCAGAATAATTTCAAGCAAATCCGAGTTTTTCCAAACTCCTAACCTTTTGCATGCTAACATTTTCACTCATTGCTTGTTTAAAATCATTGAATCATTAGACATACAGTTGAAAATCGTGCCGCTTTGAGTTCAGAACATTTCATTTTAATTAGCTTTTCGTCCCCCTTCTGTCTGACCTCTGACCCCAGGGCCAGGAAGTGGCCGTTGTCTTCGTCCAAAGGAATCAGCGCAACAGGACAAGGATGGAACATCTACGTAGTCGACACCGTCTCCCCACTAAACCTTTACCAAGAGATGGTAACAAACGTTCACCCACGTAAACTTGTTTCTGTTATATCCAGCACCTATGTGGCTGTTAATTAAAAGCGGGTTTGGTAATCAGATTTAGATACACTTTTTGTTATTTTAGTTAGAATCATCTTTATGTCCTGATGGTAATCAATACATGATGTGTTCTTAATATAGAGTGAAGAACAACTGCTGTCTACAGCAGGAGTAAACCTGGGAAAACACCAACCAATCCTAGTGTTTGGCATCCAATTTGTTAAACCAATCAAATCCCGTCCTGCTGTCCTGCCCACCTCCTGCGCATACGTTTCACCAGCACGCACTAGCCTCGATTCAATGTGCATAACCAAGAGGGATCCAATTATAATGGAGAATTGCAGAAAAACTACATATACCCAGATTACTGGTAATGTAGTGCAAACAAAAATGATGTGCTGAGGACCTGTTTGAGTCTGTAGTTTTGAATCAGTCACGATCATATGATCACAATTCAGGGGTGTCATTTTGGAGGAGCTCCCAGTGTGAGAGGGCGGGGCTAAACAGAGTCCTGAGGAGATTCTACATTCAGATTCATGCTAGTTTTCTGTGAATACCAACCCTGCCTTTAAAGGATGGTTAGCAGGTGGTTATGGGTCCTGTTGCACGCTGTCAGGGTTTTATATCCCATAACTACTCGCTAACCATACATTATCCGGCTACAAATCATAAGGTACCTAGAAGATTAGTAAGAATACTGGGTAATAATTAAAATAATTGATGATATTCATTTATTTCTATCCACTTGTCTCTTCAGAAGCCTATGGGTGTTGACTTCCACCTGCAGTTATCAAAGCAGTTGCCGCCGGCAAGCTAGCTCAAAACAACTCGCGAGAGATCATTAATGCTGGACAGGGCTCAGTGTAAATTTTTTAAAAAACATCCACACTATGACTCATCCTCTGATTTTTGTTAAATTTGTCGCTTTCTTGCTTTTAAAAGCTGGTTATTAGAGTATGACAGCTAGGCTAACATCAGCAGCTTTGTGGTTTCCATGGTGATGTAAACTGAACATTCAACCGGACGAGCAAAACCAACAATCATGATGAACTATGGGTAGTCAGGAAAAAGGTGGATATAAAAATAAAGCGAACAAAATAATATTGTTAATCTGTGTGTCTGTGTGTTAGGTTGAATACAGTCAGCGGTATGCAGAGACAAACCCACAGGCCCAAAGCCTTCGTCACCTCCTCAGTGAAGCTCACCTCCTCCTCCGCGCCTCCTTGCTCCAAATGCCAGAACATGTGCCAGACAGCGAGGACTACCTGGTGGTGTCTCTGCAGAGAGAGGGACCTGCAGAGAGACGGACAGCTGCACAGACAGACACTCGAGAGCTGGGGGAGGCTCTGAGGCAGAACTGCGCTCAGCTGGGAGACTGTTTCAGCAGGTGACACAGACCGCTGTCGATGAGATATTCAGAGTTGAATTAAAGGTTTCTTGAGAACTTATCTGAGTTTCTTTTTTGGAAGGGGCAGTCAGAAGGATTGCCACTTGGCTTTGCCATATTACAGGATGTCAGGTCTGCCTGTCACGGAGGTCATCGCTAGGAACCGCCCACTTCCCTGCAGCCCGCACTTGTACGGCCCCGGCTTCCTGTTCTACCTGAAGCATTACCTGTTGGAGGAAACGGAGCAGACCCTCACTCAGGTGCGTTGCAACTGCAAAAGATCTCCAAAATAAGATTATTACTGCACAAAATAACATAAAAATACTGACTTCTTTTCTTCAGGAAGTTGCTGATGAGGTCATAGACATTTTTAGCCAATCAGAGCCCTCACAGCTTATCAGTGTGTGCGCCAGTCCGGCTATGACAAACATCAGCCCTGGTAGGACACTAGGAATCTTACAAAACCTGGAGGACACTGCCGGCGTGTCAGTTCCACTGACGATCACAATGGCGACCATGATGCTGCTGATGGATGACCTGCTGCAGTACACGCAGCTGATGGAGAGACACGCTGAGGTTAGTTATCATACCCCTTACAGAGGGGCATAATTAAATCATCCTAACTTTTAGGTGGAGTAAAATGGAAATTAACAGTATAGACTCACAGAATGTGAGTCTCTATCGTCCTTTCTTCGGCTCCCGGCTTCTAAACTTATGCCTGCATGCAGAGTGGCAGTATTTAAAGCCTGGAATGCAGAGCCATCATCGTTTCCAGCGCTGCTCTACCCATACTGTAAACTGTAAAAGCTGCGCCAGTGAAAATAGAAGCTTTTCGTCAAATTTGAAATCCCCTCGGGATTTATTGATGGAGGTCTGGATAGCATGGTGTCTTGGTCTGGACACGGACTGCGGTCCGCCAATTGGTGACCCCTGTAGTCAATGGCATCCATGGAACCATATTTCGGAAAAGTACAGAAACCAGAGGGGAGTGTGTGTTTCTGTGTGTGTCCAGATGCTGTTGGTGTACGGGTTCATCGAGGAGCCGAGGATATTGGTGCATGGTGGCGGCGGCGGCGGCGGCAGCGGCGGAGGCCAGCACAAACACATCCGACCCACAGCACTGACACGCCAGTTGGCAAAGTCCCATCCAGGGCTGCTGGTGGCTGGTATGGTGGCTTTACATGAAAACAACAAAGTTCAGCTGGAGCAGGCAGATCACATATTCACCGTATGTATTTTTTGGATATCTGTTTGTTCATTTTGATAAACTTCACACAGTCGATCTTCAAAAGAAGACCAATGAGTGCATGTATCCGTGTGTGTTTAGGAGCTGGGCTGTGAGAACTGCTTACAGGTGGATTTCTGGGAGGCGATGCTCATGGCATCCTCACAGGAAGCTGTCATCCAGGAGCTGCTGTTCAGGCTGGCGTCAGTGTACATCGACCGACTTAGCAACACACAAACAGATACATACGCTGAACCAACACACAAACTTCCAAGACGCAAGCCGCTTAAGAGTGCTGATGACCTGGTACGTGAGTTGAACATTATGAGAGAAGAAGAAGTTGAGGTCTGCATTTAGATTGTTTTTTTGTTTTTTTCCAAAATCCACTCCTTCTTACGAACTAAAAAGCATGTTTATGTGTGTTTCAGATAAATTCATGCTCTCATTATGGCGCTCTTTACCCCTGGTTGACTGTTCTCAGTCCAGTCCACACGACCAGCTTCCAACATCAGGAGGCGTTACAGAAGCTGCAGGTAATCTTTGACTACTGTCTGTATAAAAAAGCAAACGTAGTTACATTCACACAGCCCTTCAGTTATGGATTACTGGTTAAAAGTCTCCTGGAGAAGCTGGTTACATTTAGTGGAGTCTTTACTCCTTTGAATTTAACCCCTCCTGTGTCTCCCTCACGTCTGCAGTCTCTACTTTGTGGTCCCTCCCTGTCCGTGGACTCGGTCGTTCCTCTGTTGGAACGTCTTTCAGATGAAACCCTGTGGGGCTTCAGCCTGCACCTTCTCTGTGCCACCAGAAGGGGGCAGTACGGCAGCAGCATTGAGAAGCTGTTGGACAGATGTCCTCAAGCGATCATAGCGTACGCCAATCACCAGTTACAAGACAAGAATATGGTATGTGCTTAACGGCTCTTGAACTGTTCACTTCATGATCTTTTATTGTCTCATACATGTCCATATTTTAGGAGTATTAAATTTGTACATGTATGAGCCTAACTTCTCTTGATGCCCTGTCTGTCATGTGTCGTGTGTGTAGGTGTTGTGGTGGAAGAAACTCCTACCAGAGCTTTGTAACAGAACAAGAGCCTCTGCAGACAACAGCATCCTCCTGGCTGCTCTTAAAGGTAAAATATTAACACACCAGTCAGTAAAACTTTTTTCCTGTTTGATTTCAGACAATCACAGGTTGTTGTTTTGTCAGAAAGAATTAATCCATTATCTCTTAAGATGAACTGTAAAATTACTTCCTCATATCGATTTTTTTGTCAAGAGAAGGTCTGAAACAGCCTCAAGTGGCCAATTAAGGAACTGCAGTTATTTGAAATCCTAGTTATGAAGCTTCTTTGAGTCCTAAAAATTGCCAGAAAGGAATCTCAGTTTAAGAGTGACTCGGGAAGTTTCTGAGAGCAACTCTGAGCGAGAGGAGGAAGGAAACTTCGATCTTAGTGAGGAGGTGTGGTTGACCCTGTTGCTAGGTGTGACACCGTCCTCTAAAAGCTCTGATTGGCTGTTGTAAGAAAAAAGAAGAAGAAGAATGCGCCGTGCTGC
Organism: Labroides dimidiatus; assembly: GCA_030710495.1. Classification (NCBI taxonomy): domain Eukaryota; kingdom Metazoa; phylum Chordata; class Actinopteri; order Labriformes; family Labridae; genus Labroides; species Labroides dimidiatus. The sequence goes on along the minus strand of CM061146.1, from coordinate 7,759,163 downwards.
TAGTAATAAATGGACAGTAAAATCTACCTAAAATCATATAACTTAGACTGTATTAAGAAATGTGTGATCGTGACATTAATTTGATGATGAAACGTACCTCATTCATGCAAATTTGCTTATTCTTATGTTTACTGTCCATGCTGCTAATTTTACTTTGTCTTAAATTTAGAGGTTTTTTTCAAACGATTTTATTTGTTTAAGATTTGGCTGTATTAAATTACTTAGTTTTTGCATTAGACACTTTTTAGACTCTCAAACATGAATCAAATTATGTTTAAGAAGTGACATCCTGAATTGGAAATTCTCAATATATTCTTTGTGCAAGGATCATAAATCATGGCAGTTTTTTTAAGTGTATTTATTGATTTATTTTTCTTTTAGATCTCACCTCACAGCTTTTAGTCTTGAACTTTATTTGCACATCATCTTACATTTACTTCTTTTTGTGCCAACAGAGACGCTCGTTGTTGTTTCCATGGAGACGAGCCCTGCAGAGTTCTTGGAGCTGATCCCCGATGACGGCACGGCCTCCTACTTCCTGCCTTACCTGCTGACCTGTAGTCAGAGGCACCTGCTGGCGTGATGCCACACACACTGTATGCACACACACACACACACAAATTAACACTACAGGCCTCCAATTTACCTGCAAGGTTAACCAAACAACATCATTTATTAAATGATTCTGCAATACAAAACATCTGTGCAAAAATGTTCAGAGAAATACAAAGACAAGGCCTCTCGTGGTCTAAAGGATAAGCATGTAAACCTCATGTCATGGTTACACTGTCACTGAAATATTGATTGGTTTGTATTTCTTTTTTAGTAAAACTTGAAGTTGAATGAAACCAAAAAAAAGTACATTGTTTCTTTTTTTAAATGCTGGACTTGATACGGATTCACAGTCTTGTGTAGAAGTGGTTTTAGTACACATAAGTTTTTAACATGCTGAAGGTCCAAGATGCCAAGGTAGCTTCATAGGGATAAAAGACTGAAGACATTTAAATAAAAAGTCAGAATGATGTGGAAACAAAGATCATCCCTTCTCCAGGTTGCTCGTAGCTAAAGAGTTTGTGTGCGTAGCTGCTAGTGAGTGTGAGGTGTAATCATAGAAACATCATGGACATGGACAACGTCACCTTGTTTGTGCTGCTGACACAGCTGATTGCTTTGATGATGAGTAAACAAAAGCAGCCAGAGATACTTTTACAAACACTCAAAACCAACAATTGTGGCTTTAGTCACTGCAGCTGGATCTATTTAACCATGTTTCAAATCGGTAACAACCAGAGCGCTTTGTAAGACCAACATGTGAGAAAAGGGGGTGTAAGGTATTCACGGAAACTTCAGAAACGATTTTCAGCTTAAGAACTAAACAAAACCAAACATATTTAAATCTCTGCAGGCTGTGATGCAGTCTGACCCCCTGCTTTTTGAAATTAGCATCAGTTCGTTCTTGTTTTCAGGCAAGAAGTGCAGCTAAATGAATGTGCAGATGCTACTTTGAGTTTTATCCTTCTTGCATCGAGCGTCTCCATTCCTTCTTGGTGAACGTTTGTTTATTTTGTACAAAATTGTAGAGGCGTAAATGACAAAAAGACTGCGAATAAAACTCTGAAAACACGTGCATGCTGCCCTGATGTTGTTGTAGTTGCGCAGATATGTAGGAGTTCTCTGCTTGAAAGATGTGAGGAGAAAATAATCAAACCACTTGTTAGGAAAACAACAGAAAAAATAATTCCTAGCTAAGTTTCCAACCCAGAGGCCTGTGTCCGTGCCGGGAAACAGTCATGTTGAGGTTGGACAAAAGAACATTCAGATGTCAATTCTGCCAGAAATGTGTGAAGAGATGTTTCACCAAGTTATTACATGCAGCCCTTCTAATTAAGTTCCAGCTGTTTCAATCGCCGGCACAGGAACCCCTGAAAGATAAGGCACTGGACATCAACACAGCTGAACACCATGTTCGTTTAGCCCTTTTTTTGATTGCTAAATGCAGTTTTTTCAATCATATGAGCAGATGCACATTTTGCACCGATGAGAGGCACTGAAAGCTCACAGGATGAGTGTTTCCTTCACTTCCTGCACCAACTGTTGTCGACACAGGGACATTTGATCTTTTTCTAAGGACCTGCTACTTTTCACCTTTACAAATGGTCCTTTATAAAAAAAGAAAATCTTTTGAATATATATCTTTGCATTTCATTCATTCATTCAGGACTTATGTACCGTATTTACAAAGAGGTTAAAATAAAAGCACAACATTTTCTAACCATGGTAGTAAGAACACTTGCTTTAAACAATAAGGCATTGAAAAGTCACACCGCTGTGTGTAAAGGAAGAAGCTGCGGCAGTGTTCGTTGCACACTCGAGTGTGTGTGCAGGCCAGTTTCTGTCACATCTCCATTAAACCAGAGTCAAAAAGTCAGACTTAGTCCCTGGATGAGAAGCTGGACTTCTCTTTTTGAGTCTGAAGCAGAAAGTGTGAGCGTCGCTCCGTCCGTCTACAGGTCTGCGGTGATGACTGAGTCGTTGTACATCAGAACGTCAGAATTCGCATTAAGCAGCGCTGACGTTTGGGATGGGGAGTCCAGCTGTCCCATTGCTTTCTGGGAAACTTGTCCGTACATCTGACCGCTGCCCGGCATGATGCAGTGTGAGAGCAGCGGTGTGTTGGCGTCATGGTTGGAACCTGTGGTTGAAGGAACACCGCTGACGTGCCCTGTGCTGGTGGAGCCGCTGGCGCTGCTGGGTGAGCGGCTTTTAGGAGGAGGGAGGTGGTGCTGGATGACCCTCGTCGGTGGGACTGGTGGTGGGAAGTGGGCGGGGAAAGCTGCGTATCCTTGCGGGATGGGGTATCCATTGACGGGGATGAAGCGTTGGTGGGTTTGGGGGACAGCCATGGGGGCCCAGGCTGGAATGGGACCCATCTGGCCTGGGGAGGGGATAGCCTGGGCGGGGTAGAGGTACCCAGCAGCTGCGGCGGCAGCAGCATAGCGAGGATTGCTGAGGTTGCTGACGGGGCTGGCACTGAGTGAGGTGGTCTGGGTGGTGGCGTTGCCTCCACCACCAGAGGGCGTGCTGGAGCTGGCGTGTGATGACATTCCTTCCCAGGCTCGCAGGCGGGCGTGGATATCCTTGAAGCGTGGCCGGCGTGCTGGTCCTTCCTGCCAGCACTCAGTCATCAAACCATAAAACCTGAGAGACAAAAAAACGTAATTTAAAACTATACAACACAATTTACTCCAAATCTTATAAATAAAGTTTATTATTATTTTTAAATCTGCTTTTATTGAGCTTCTTTAAGCTGTTCATACCTCGGCGGGCAGTCCTCAGGACACGGCAGCAGCTGCCTCTTCCTCACCATCTCCATCACTTCCTGGTTGGAGAAGCCGTAATAAGGCTGCAGACCGTAGCTGAAAATCTCCCACAGCACAACGCCGAACGACCAGATGTCGGAGTCTGTGGTGAACTTTCCGTAGGTGATGGCCTCGGGGGGCATCCAGCGGATAGGCAGCAGAGTTTTGGGCTGGATGCAGAAATAGTCGGAGGCGTAGATCTCTCTGGAGAGACCCAGGTCAGAGATCTTCACGTGGAGCTGTTCGCCGACGAGGACGTTTCGAGCTGCGAGGTCTTTGTGGATGTAAGAGTGGCTGGCCAGGTACTCCATCCCAGCACTCACCTGACAGTGAGTGAGAGGTAAAAGTCATTGTCACAGTCTGACATCAAAACATTTATAATACCAACTTTCAAAACGCTGTACCTGTAGGAGTCTTGAAATTTGTAGTTTATTTTTATAATTTCAGGGTTTTGGGGAGGATATTGTTTGCATATTATCTGGTGTTAATTTGTTGTTTTGTTTGTTTAGGATATATTGCTTGATTTTGGGAACACGCTGATTGCTGTATGGGTTTCATATGGAATATGGATAGGGGTGGAGATGTGGAGTGATTCCTTTTTAAGTCATCTGTTACCTTTTGTTGGGTGTGGATGAGAGAGGGAGGTTGAGCTGGGTCACTGTATTTTTTTGTTGAACGCTGTTTTTGTTAAATCGCTGTTTTTAAATACCAATTTTCACGTTACCATCAGTTTATCATTATTTTTATCAATAAAAGGTAAAACAACTGATTTTTTTCGGATTTGGGTGATTATTTTTGGACTGTCAGCGTGTCGGACAATAATGGGCCCTGCCTCAGACTCTCAGCGATTTGTTTGAGCTTTGAAATCGCTACAGTACCCAAAATATTTAGCACAAACAACCCTCAACAACATAGAGTTAGATTTTGAAAAATGTTCGAACAGATGCAATCCAAAGTGTTTGGAATATTTTCAACAGGGAAACTAAGACTCAGCTCTTGTGTTATAATAAGGTTTGAAGGATTGAAGTGTTTCGTATTCACCTGTAAAGACATGTGCAGGAAGTCTCCGTGATCCAGGCTGGATTTCACCGTCCCGTCTTCATCGCTGCTGCAGCCGACGTCGGAGTGAGGCGAGCGCATGATGAGGAACTCGTGGAGGTCGCCTTGAGGCAGAAATTCGAACAGCATACAGACGGGCTGCTCCTGAGTCACCACACCCAACATGCACACGATGTTGGGATGCTGCAGCTCCGTCAGCACGGCCGCCTCCTGCAGAGGAAAACGGAGAGAGAGTGAGTGAACAAGGAAAAAAGAAGGACGGCAGCTTCAATTACACAAGACTTGATCAGGGAAAAACAGTAACAGTTTATCAGTCTAATAAAAAAAAACACACTTGTCTTTATTTGATTTAATAAACAATTAAAGTCACAAATTTACAAGAATATACTGTGATTTTAGTCTATAGCTTGTCTATCAGAGCGGCAGCCACCTGGAGAAAAATGAGGAACACGGAGCATCTTGTGAAGTTATTAGTAGGTTTGAACTTGGCCCTGATCCTCCGTCGTAGTGTGGTAGTCTACCGTGCTACGCGTTTCAACTGCCTTCATCAGAAAGCTCCAGGTTCTCTAATAAACCATTGTCAGAAATATTAAGAAGATTTAATTAAGAAGATGCTCTGGTTTCACCCTCTTTTAGTAGGCGGATGGCCGCTCCTATAAAACAACCTTTCAGAATAAAGTTTGTTTTTAACTCAATTTAAATTGATTTATGAATTTATTCTCGTAAAATAACTTTTATTTTTAACTTGGCCCTAATCCTCCATCGTATCAAGGAGATACAGAGACTCAAAAAATGCTCTACCAAATGGTTTAGCTATAGGTTAAAGGGTTAATATCATACACACAGCTTTGACTTGATTGTTTGTTACTGGCAACCCTGACACTGGAGTGAAATATGTACATCGGTAATCCAGGGAGTCATTTGGTCTAAGCTTTAAAGTCTGATGCCCATGGTCTACCTGCTGGAAGTCTCCCCACTGCTGCACATTGGAGACGTCCTTCAGGGTCTTTATGGCCACCAGCTGTGCCTGGTCCATGCCCGGCAGGTACAGGTGACCTTTGTAGATCTTCCCTAAGTTGCACTCTCCGAGCTCCTCCATGAAACGCACGGCTGACAGAGGGAGCTCTTTGGCCTTACTCTGCAGAGAGAAGAAGAAGAAGAAGAAGAGGGAGAAGTGAGTTAGTGATTTTTCACAGTTTGGCCAGCGCTCTTCCCGCCGTTTGGAAAGTGAAATACTGACATGAAGTTTACACTGAGGCTGAAATTTAACGCAGGCAAACAGCCTACAATAACATCGAATGTTTGATAGAGGTGTTAAAAAAAACTAAACAAGCGCAGCCTTGAGAGCTGACAGATTTCGTGATCGGACTCAATCCATTACATCAGCTCCCAACAACGGCCTTCAAGTCTTTGGAAGGCTGTGGGAAAATTACGAGACCTGGCAACACATTGACTGCTTTATAATGTCGTCGGACTGACAGGAGAGGAGGGTTTTAAAGCAACACATTTCTCTGCAGTTGTAAATTCTGATGCAGTGTGTGTGTGTGTGTGTGTGTGTGTGTGTGTGTGTGTGTGTGTGTGTGTGTGTATGTGAGAGTTACAGTAGCTGCTGTGTGATGCTTAAAGATAAAAGGTGAGCAGAGGTTTTCAGAGGTCTTCAGATTCCAGGAACCCAGAGATGAATAATGAAATTCCTCATTGAGCAGAAATGAGACACACAGGCTCGTGTGATCTCTGAGGGGGTGCTGAGTGTGCTTGTGTGTGTGTGTGTGTGTGTTTGAGTGTGTGAGAAGTGTGAGAGCGGGGGTCTGCTGATGTTATGAGAGACACAGATGTTTTTAGTTATGGATTTGTCTCACTCCCGCCTTTCCTACCCACACCCAAACCCTTAGATCCTCCTCACACCACAGCAGGGGTTTTTTTTTGTGTGTGTGTGTGCGCGTGTGCGTATGTGTGTGTTTAAAAGGATTGTCATAGGCAATGACCCTTGGGTAACTGCAGCAAGCTCTGCTGGGTAGCAGCATAACCCTAATCCAGAAGAAAGTAGGTAAGAGGAAACTTTGTAAACAGTAAAACACTACAAGGCTGCTCTCAAACAAACATTTGTTCTGCTCTTTCTGTTAGAAATCCTCTCAGGCACATTTTTCTTGTGAAAGTTACAAGTTTTGTTTTTTTAAAAATTTCTAGATTTTTAATTTTATGCATTTTTAAAAAATTTTTTATACATTATTGTGTACATATATACATAAATACGCACATGTATACAAAAAGGACCCCAGAATAAAAAAAGTCATGGGTTAATCTGTACAAGAAGGCTCCTCTTCTCTAGAATCATTTACCAGTTGGGGTGGGGGGGGTGGGGGGGGGCAGACACCCTCTTTCCTTTTTTGATAAAGCTCATAGTTAGAGCTGGATCAGGTCTAGTTGTGTGTGTGTGTGGGGGGGGGGGGGTATTTTTTTTTTAATTTTATTTATTTTCTTAGAGTTTTTCCATGATCATCACTACAACATAGAAATATAGACTCTGTCTGTGTCTCTCTTTGCCCGCCCCCCCCCCCCTTCTCTAATCCCAACACAGTCTCTCCTCAGATGTCTGGCTAACATGAGTCTGGTTCTGTCCGAGGTTTCTGCCTGTTAAAGGGATGTTTTTCCTCTCCATTGTAACTTGATAAATGCTGTAAAGGTCTGTACTCATGGTGGGTTAAGATGAGATCAGACTTCTTATCTTGTCTTGATGTTGGGTCTCTGTTAATAAAATTTATTATCATTTACAGGTCTGGACCTGTTAACGCTTGTTATGAATTGGTGCTATATAAATAAAGATTGATTGATGTTTAGGAGAAGATTATACACAAAATGCATATTTATTTACAGTCATGGATGATTTTATTTTCCTAGCTAAATAAATACCCAATTTCTCCCATAGTTTTTCCTCCCCCTTACATCTTTTTTGGAGATTAATGGACAAGGTCATTTAAAATACAAGGTCAATAAAAATACCAATTGTAGAGCACTTCTTCTGAAGCGGAAATTTCACAATGGCTGTTTTACTTGCTGCCAGGAAGATCTTAAGAAGGTAGATGTCACTTTTACTCAGTCCATTGGGTAAATGTCCAAGGTAAAGGGAAATGAATGTTGAACCAAAAAGGCTGAATAAGGGGACAGGACCAGAAAACATGAGCATGGTCAACCATCTCCGCTCCCCAATCCTTCCAACAGGAGAGACGGGTGTTGCTTTGTTTTGATTTCTGTTTAGAAGGTAAGACAAAGCGTATCAGGTTTTTCCAACAGAAGTCTCTCTGAGTCTCCAGTTATCGTGATGTCTGGTTCTTTTCCCCATCTTTGTCTGAGATGGTCCTTGTTGTCCTCGTAAGTTACAAGTTTTGTTTATTTTCTTTTCCAGTTTTAGTAAAACTCGTTTCCTTTTTGTTTTTAAAATCTTAAAATTGATCATTATTGGGTCTGATGTGTGTGACCAGATCTTCAGACCCTTGTTGTCCACAAATCTTTCTTAAATTCACTGTTAAATTGTAAAATTATATGGTTGTCACCCTTAAAAAGCCGTCTTTGATCTCTTGTACCCTCAGAAACAAAACAGCAAGCAGAAACATACTTCTTCCATCAGGGAAACATTCTCTCTGACGCTGAAGAATTAAATGAACCCCAGATATTAATAGCTTGTGACGCTTCATTGACATTTTGCAGTTCTTTCCAGAGCTGTTGACGGTAATATTATACACATTACCTTGAGAATAAGCCCCAGTTTGCAGACAGACTGTCTAGATAACCCGCCACTGACAGAATAATGTGGAAAAAGATAAACAGACAGGCCATGACTGAGTGTGCGACCTTGAGGGAAATGTGATACAGTGAGCTGGTGTGTTGGGTAAAGGCTCCAGAATCTACATTACAAAGAGCTTCAATGAAAGAAGAGAAGAGGAGCAGAGGGAGAGAAGAAGAAGAAGAGGAGGAACAAAGAGAGACGGATGAAGTGAGAGGAGGAGAGATGTGGAAAAAGAGACGGAGAGATGGAGGGAAATAAACAGACCAGCATTCCTGGAGCTGCTGAGCTACGATGATACAGATCTGGAGCACGCACACACATTCAAGTCAGTAACTCCAGCATGCTGCAACGTATCCCAGTGCTCTGACTCGTTCGTCTGTCTGCGCCAGGCGCATAACTTTTCAAGACCAAATACAGTTAGAGAAATCACCTCAAGCTTCTTCACCGATCAGTTTAGACAGATGGCTGTGAAAGTACTTAAATGACAGGAGACAGAGCAAAAACCAAACCCTTCGTTATTAACCCCCGCTTCTCTACCTTTGGCTTGTACGCAGTAGTGAGCATGGACATCTCCACGTTCTGTCCCCTCACTGGTTTGGGCTGACGGGGGGCAGGAGGTCGGGCTGACTTCTGGTTGTTTCGGCACACGCAGAGAAAGAAGAAGAGCAGAGCGATGGCTAACGGGATCGCCACGCTGGGAACCAGGATGTTCAAGATGTCTATGTTGCTGCCGCCAGACTTCTCGTTATGGTCTTAATGGAAGAAAAAAAAAACATTAATATCTGATTTTCAATGTTTTATTTATTAAGTAATAACTGAGTGAATTAGCGCTCTCACCACAGATGGGGATGTCACAGAGCTCCATGCGGACCCCCTCGTCCAGCGTGAAGCACCAGGGGGCCTCGTGTTTGTTCCCAGGGTTGCGGCAGTACGAGTGTCCTCCGTTGAGCTCAGGGTATCGAACGGCGAGGTACGTGTGGCTGTGAGGGTACTGAGAGTTCCACGGCTGACACTGACGGCCAGACTTTGTCACGCTGACCGTGCCTCTGTAGTCCGCTCCACTGCTGTTGTAACACTTGTGATCTAAAGAAGCAAGAATTTATTTTTTTGTGTCACATGTTTTCATCTGGTCCATATTACTGGTTTCTTTCGGGAGAGTTGTTGCCAGCAGTTGTTTTCAAAAAGTACAGATTATTATTCAGATAGGGATGAAAAAAAGTTTCAATTTGAAAAGTTTTTCTTCTTTTGTGCAAACCAACATTTTGTCATTGTCATGTCAAAATCTGAGGGGAATAAAAACCTCACATGGATTTTGTGGGAGGGGCAGTTTGGCTTGAGGCACCACAGAGTTCAAGTTTGATGAAATATCAATGATTGCTATTATCACCTTGAGTCAAAGCTCTTGTATGTTTAAACAAAGCTGCAGTGATGTTGATCAGTAAACAACTTCCTGATGATTAATTTCTAAAAAAAACATTATTTCCTTTTATGAAATGAGCAGTATATGTTGTATGTCATCCTAATATAATATAAATATATTATGTGAAAGTGTCATTTTGAGGTAAGAGAAGTAACAAAGATCATTTTTGATATTTCTTCAAATAAATAAAAAACAACTGATTAAATGCTTTAAAGACCAGGCCAGGATAAAACCTGCCAATTTAATCATCCAGTGGTAATAAAGTGATGTTATCATGCGTGGCCATTGTGGGTTTTTCCCACAATTTTCAGTATGTCAAAAAAATCCAAAAAGGTGTACCATGAGGGGGGTTTAATCCCTAGTCTTTGTTTATAAGGATGCTAAGCGTTTCCCCATTGTGTTTTTTTAGAATTTTATTTTTTCAAAATTTTGGGATAAACCAAGGGGTTAGCCTTTGTACTTTTTTCCTAATTTTTTCAGTTTTTTAAAAAAATCAAAAAAGGTGTACCATGAGAGGGTTTCAATCCCTAAGTTATCTTTATAAGCACCATATGAGTGTCTCCATCATGTTTTTTAAAATATTATTTTTTCAAAATCTTTAGAAAAAACAAGGGGTTAGCCTGTGCATTTTCTTTTCAGAATTTTTCAGTATTTTGTAAAAATTCCAAATAGGTAAACCCTGAGGTGTTTTAATCCCTAGTGTAATTTTATGAGGACCATATGAGTGTCCCCATTGTGTTTTTTTCTATTTTATTTTTCTAATTTTTTTAGAAAAACAAAGGCATTAGCCTCTGCATTTTTTTTCCAGATTTTTTCAGTATTTTCGAAAAAATCCATAAAGGTGTACCATGAGGGGGTTTTAATCCCTAAACTATCTTTATAAGCACCCTATAAGTGTCCCCATTGGGTTTTTTCAAAATTTTGAGAAAAACAAGTGACTCTTTGTTGTTTTCTTTCCCAGAATTTTTCAGATTTATTAAAAAAAAAAAGGGGGGGGGGGGGTGCATAGGGCTTATTCAGCCCTAGGGTATCTTCATAAGCACCCTAGGAGTGTCCCTATTGTGTCTCTTCAATATTTATTTTTTTTTTCAAAAAATTGAAAAAAAAACTAAGGGGTTAGCCTTTGAGTTGTTTTTTTTTTTTTGGTGTTTTTTTAAAATAAATTTTCAGATAAGAAATGTTTGGAGTTTTGAAAAAAGACGAAAAGGTTTACCCTGTGTTAAAATTTAACTAGAGGTTATTTTTAAAGGGCCCTAGAAGTTTCCTCATTGTCCTTTTAAGATTTTTTTAACAAGACAGTTATAATCTGATATAATTTATTATTAAAAAAATAATAATAATAAAGGGAGGGGGTCATTTAAATTGAACAATTTAACTGATTAATCAAAAACACTAAAATGAACCCTGAGAGTTTATTTACGGCTCAGGTATTCTTTATATAAGGAATATTGTGCTATTTTAATATTGAACAAAACCAATGGTATAACTTTTTTTTCAGAACTTAAAAAAAAAGTTCTTTACCCCTGAGGTGTTCTTTATATAAACGAGTGTCTACTATGCATCGTGTTATTTTGCAGTTCTGCCTGCAGTATTATAAGTTAAGATATCCAATCAGCGAGTATCCAGCAGGTCTTACTCTTGTTAATGGGCTCAGCCATGGGGATGCCGATCCTCAGACAGTTGGCAGCCTCGGGGCTCTCAGAGGCAGCCAGGTCCTCACAGTTTGGCAGCTTCAGCCTCTTCAGGATGATGGGGTTGGAGCGGGCGATGATGTACTCTGTCTTACACAGGTCGTTCTCCAGGATCTCACACTCGTCCTTACACAGGTCTCGAGGTTTGTCGGTCCCCGTGCTGCGGTCGCAGGTCGGGAAGGCGAAATGGCAGAGGGAAGGGATGGCGAACTGGGAGCAGCGATCGGATAAGTGGTTGGATGTACCGATCATGGTGAAGGCCGCTGGAGAGAGAAGAAACAAAAAGATCATTTAAAAAAAAAAAATCACAGCAGTGCATCAGTTTAAATGTTATTGCAAGAGAACAAAGAGTAAATAAATATGAATCACATTTCCTTTGATTTTTTTTCTCTTATGTTTATTAAAACTTGTCAAAGAAAAAGCTTTCACAGCTTGTGTTTTTAGTAATTTTGTGCTTTTTATTCTGTATTTTTCAATTTTTTTCTGATGATGCAATAAAAAAGTAAAATAAAGATTAACCGCCTGATTTTTGAAGTTTTTCTCCAGATGTTTTAAATCCGGACTGATAAATCAAATCCACAGCTGGTCATGGTCGATATTTTTCATCCTTACATTTAAAAGCTTTGAAAATCTAGACCAAGCAGTAAAACATTAAGTCTTACAAGCTATTCTTAACCCACTATTTGTTAATATTGTTATTTAGATCAGAGCAGGTAAATAAACTGTTGGATATTCTTATTCGGCCGCTTGTTATTGCTCATGTCGCCTCCAACTTCTGAACATCTAAAGCTTCAAAGAATCAAAGAATCAAAGAGAGAAACTTCTGCAGCTTGAAATGTATGATTCACTGTCTGCCTGTGGAGTTATTACAAACATGTGCTTTTCTGTGGTCTTGATTATCAGGAAAGCAGCTCAGCAGGGGACGGATGAGAAGACAAGTGATTATAAACTGAAGAACTCAAGCTGGCAGTTATCCAGAGGATCCTGCAGAAAGCTGCTGCTCACATTAAAAAAAACACTGAGGATCAGTGAAAGTAGTTTTTTAAAGTGAGATAGGGAATAGCAATCAAAAGTGAGAGTATGGTAGATGATTTAGAGTCCTACTTAAGGCTTATAGCACAATCATGGAGCATCATAAATCTTCATTTTCACTCATCTTGATGTTTTCGACTGAGTCATGACCCGTCTGTCCCTAAACTGTTCAGCAGAGAAGCTGATGGTTGCACATATCTACATGACACACACTGAAACAATCTCTAAGGATATATGCACACACACACGGAGCAGAAACGCAGACGTGTGTAAGAGTATTACAGAGAATTTATGCTCAATCTGTTCACAATTAAAAACTTGCGTTTTAATTTATCTGTTATGCTGAGAGTCATGTAAATGCTCCAAAATGCCTCGTTTGCAGACTCAAACAAATGTTGAGCAAAATTAGAAAAATCAAGTCAAGAAAAATCTGAAGTCCTGGTTTCAATCTGCCAGCTGAACCAGATATTTTGAAACGCTGCCAGTCATCGTGGATGCTTTTATTTTGAAAGAGAGATTCTGACATCATCAAAGCATGTTTGAAGTAAATGTGGTTTAAAAATGCACAAAAGTAAAAATGAAAAACAAAAGAACAACAGAAATAAAGAGGATGTGTGAGTAAGATGTCCAATCAGACCTCTCTGAAGAAAGATGAACCCACTTTTAACCACGACCTCTTTCTCACCTGTAATCTGGGTCTCGATCTCGCCCTGCATCTGCAGCGAGTCGACAAATATGCTGCGGTTGCCGATGAAGCGTGCACAGGCGATCCCTCTGTAAGGCTGACAGAATCCTTCATCACCAAAATCCTCCCTGAAACACACAAAAACAGACAGGAGACACAGTTTAAGGTGAGTTTAATGATGGATAAGCACGACTTGCACCATTTCTAAAACTCTCTGGTGATGGTACTGGACCTCAAACATGATTAATTCTCACGTTTTCATATTATTCAAACAGGAACACAAATTAAGTACCAATGTCCTGTTTCTGACCTTTTTTTTAAAGTCTTTTTTTGATGTAACTTTATTTTTGTAACTATGTTTCATATAAAATGATTCTGATATTTGGAGATAAAACACTGCATCAACACGACTGCATTATTTTGACAAATGCAGATCCAAAAAGGATCTGCAGACAGTTACAGAGGGCTTAATGTGCTGTAATGTACCGAGCATCCACTAGAGGTCAGTCTAACATCAACTATAACGCAAACTCAACAAGTGGCGCTTCAATATTAGAAGAATATTGTTTCTGAACACTTGTCAAAGAAAGTCATTTCAGGCTGTCAGCCTTTTAAAAATAAAAACTCCTGCGACTAAATATCCTGATTCTTGATTTTCAATCTTGCAGCTGCAGGTTCTGCGGTCGTAATTCACTGTAAAACGTCTCCTTCTATAGATGGTTATTATTTTTTTTTTTTGTCCAGATTTTTTCATTGCATTTGCATTAACTTGTGCTAGAGATGCATTTTTTTCTCAATCTACATATTTCAGATGGAAATTTTGAGATTTTTTTTTCATATTGAGACATCCTAAAAGTCTGAGAACTCTCATAGTTTGAGTCTTACAGCAGGTCCCAAACCACAGCTCTCTATGCCTGGTTTAATATAAATCACAGTCAAGTCACAGGAACACACAGACACACTCATACACACAGACACACTCACACACATGCATCCCTTTTAACACCACAGATGAAAACCGCATTAGGAATTAAAGTTTGACTTTCGTCCTGTTTATGGCAGAGAGATGTCATCATGAGGCATAATCTGAAACACATGCAGTTAGAGAGAGAGAGAGAGAGAGAGAGAGAGAGAGTGAGAGAGAGAGAGGGGGGGGGGGGGGGAGGATTTGATGATCATGTTTTCACAAGTTCTGTTTATTGAAGAGATTTATTTTTATTGTCTTTCTGGACAGATTTTCTATTTTAACATTGATTTCACATTCACATAATTCCTCCTTCTTGTTTTGCTCTGATCTGTAACTTCAACATATACATCATTCACACGTGCACATACACACACACACACACACACACACACACACACACACACACACACACACATAAACCACACGCTGACTATAGCAGCCTATTCTCTCAGCGTGAGATCACCGTGCCATGTGCTTTAAATATGGGGACTTAAAGACCAGGAAGAACCACAGCATGTTTAAAAAGGGGGTGAATGATGCTGCTGCTCATGAGCACGGACGACAAACAGGCAGCAGAGAAGAAACTCACAACAACTCCACGTTGACTGCTTTAGATAAAAAGTCCTGATCATTGCTGCACAGACACTCTCTATTCAAAGTGACCATCTTAAATATTAGGCTGTGATGTCAGACTTCTTAAAACAGCTTTCATCTCACAGTGTTTCAATCATGACACTAAAATGAATCATGTTCTAAATTATGAGTGCATTTATATTTTATATTATGAAGAGCAAAAACACAAATCAAAGTATACTTTAAAAACGTCTCACTAAACTACATTTGGACTGCGCACAGGCTACTTGTGTGAAGCTAAAGCTCCGTACATTCTGCAGAAACTCAACAACTCTCACAGCTGACGTCTTAAAATGAATGAATTTATCAGGATGTGGAAATGCAAGAGTTTAAAAAAGACATTAGAGGGACACAAGACAAGATTAAAGTAAACTTGTTCCGAATGCAGGATTAGAAATGTTTGGAGCTAAAAATGTTGTTAGTAAGTAAAAAAAAAAGTCTTTAAAGCCTCCTAATGGAATATTTTTCTTGGTCTAAAGCAGAGTTTGCTGATGTTTAAGCAGCCACTGCAGAAAACTGACCACTGATCATCTGGTAACACCTGAGGGACAGGTGAGCTTTGATTTCATCAACCTGTGATGATGGAACAAGGATGTTTGAGCACACTTAAATAGTTAACAAATAGAGTGTTCATGTGCTACTTTCAGGGTTAATGAATATGTTAAAAAGAGCTGCTGGTCTTTGGTCATTTTCCACAAAATCAAATATGGCTCTCTTTGTAAAAATCTTGGATACTGCAGTAGGATCATTTTCAACCTGGTTTTTAAAAAATCAAATTTCTTTTTTGGACAGAATCCAGTTTTTTTTTTGGAGTGTAAGTTTTAAAACCACTTCTTGAACTAAGACATTGGTTTAACACCTTTGAAGTCCTCAGTCTGTACACAACCAAAGCGCACACACACACACACACACACACACACACACACACACACACACACACACACACACACACACACACACACACACACACACACACACACACACACACACACACACAAAATAAACGAGCACCCGTGAGAGCAGAAACACCAAAAAACACACAGCTTCACATGCATGTTTGGTGCGAGTACGGGGTCATTAGGTTACGTCTCTCTGAGGAGTGTTAAGCGACTGAAGGGTCAAGGTCGGCTCTCTCTCTTCTACCCCTGTCTGTGCACATCAAAATGAGCTTTCCAGACGTGGACACAGGTCCGCAAACACACACACACACACACACAAATACAGAACTGTAGGGTCGTGGTCTGCATACTCTTGATTCCATGGAGATACAGTAACAGCACATTTAGAGCTCAGTACAGTTTTTGAAGGGTTTTATCTCTGGGATGTATAATTTCCTACTAAAATGTGGACTGAGCTAATAATGAGTTCAAGTTGTGGTGCGCCTGCAGAGAACTTAGCACCCCTTCATCCAGCCACAAACTGCTATATGAGATATTTTCCTTTGGCAAAGAGAATCACCTCTTTGGATGAAGATATGTCTGAGAGTGAAACTGTGAGGAAAGAATCAGGAGTCAGGGTGAAAACAGATTATTTCCTGATCAGGCTCGAAGAATAAAAGATCGCAACAGTCATAGAAAAGGAGGCTGAGGGGTAAAGTTAGTCGTGCGTCACATAGGACAGTAGACACACACACACCGCTCACAGACAAGTAAATGAGAAGGGAGAGCAGACGATCCGCCACAATGCAGCCGAATCCCCGCAGTCAAATTACAACTCAGACCGATCCTAACGGCCTCGACCAAAGCGGCTCTGCACAAATCACGAGACACACCTCGCTGTCCTCTGCATCGTTGTTTTCTTTTGAGACTGAAATATATGCGACTCTGGAGCTTTTCTAAGTGTTTGAACTTTGTTTAGAGTAGCAGACAGAAGAGGTCTAAGAAGGAAGATTGATATGACAGACGGAACTTCTGATGAAGTGAGGCTTTTATGGAAATCTGTCTCCTGTTTGGTTTTCATGAATCTGTTTGTTACTCTCTCTTCCAGGCCGGGAGGGCCAAATGCGGTTGCTATTTGTGTAAACAGTTTAGGGCCATCCAGGCCTTTTATTTTACACACCAACGCCACGGGCCCGCTGTGTAACGTTTTATAACAGTTAATTACAAGGAGAGGACTTTCCTCTCTGGGTCCGGATCTATAATCCAGATTTAAACAGAACAGAGGGCCTCACCACAGAGCTCAGACAAGGTATGAGGACTCTGATTCACTGATGGGTTACATTCATCCAGCCTCATTATTTACACAGAACAGAGCTTCGAAAGCAGAACCAGCCTGAGTCACATCTATCTGCAGAAATACTTTCACTGCCTGTAGGGTGACACTGGGTGGCCGTCTGCTCTGGAAAGTTTTCCAACTCTTCCTGATGGCTTGTGACTAATTTAAGCACGCTGTCTTAAACCGTGCAAGTTATTTGAGGACGTAGGTAAGTGGGAAAGTGAATTTTAGGTAATTAAATGTTGCTTTTTCACACTAATGTGCCAAATTTCATTATTTCCAATTGCCGAAGAGGGGCAGCTGAGGTGACATTTATTAACAGAGCAAATTGGTCTTAGCGGATTTGCAAATGTGTGAAAGATCACATGGACCCTAGACAGTTCGAGTTAGGGATTGAGGATGGTTTTCAACGGAACCACTTCCAAAAAAAAAAAAAGAAAACATGTTTTTTTTTTAGAGTTAAAAGGTTAAAAACCCACAAAAATGTGTGATTCATTCATAGTGAGTCAACTTTATGTCAGCTTCACAAATTAAAGACAGAAAATATTTCAAGAAAGAAGAATGACAATTTTTACTCTACCTCAACAGCACGAATGGACACAATAAATGTTTGGTTTGAAAAAAAAAAACATCTTCAGATTTCTTTCTTGATTTTAAACTTTTGTTTATATTCTGATCAGGGTTCAAACTTTCTGCCCTCATTTTTTAAACGGACACGCCGCTGTGGTAGGGTTGGAGGGTTTGAGTTCAGTTTTGGGGTTCAGAGGGAAGTGAAACTTGACCCTCTTTGTTGGAGGGGACATACAGAGTTCACACTTCAGGGTTGAGGAGGCAGAAGGTGAATTCTGGTGACACTTCAGGTGTCTGGGTGTTTTTAACAGGAGCTGCTGAGGGTGCTGAGAGAGGAGGAGAAGTGTGAGGTCAACGCTGTCTAATCCTCATTTCAGACTGTTACGACCCTAAACCCTGAATTATGTGACATCCAAGGCTGTTAACTTTGATCATTTTTGGTTTATTGAATCAATAAAATAACTGCTTATTTCTGCAAACTATTAGCTCAGTTGCTTGTTATCAAATGCTAAACTCTCATTCTGCTCCGTTTTCTTTTTAAATCTGGATTTTTTTTTTCTCTCGCTGATGAGAATTTTCCTAATAAATAGGCAGTAAATGACAAAAAACACGATACTTGTTTTCTTGAATTTGTGTTCTTCACTTAGCTTCTAGTTTCCAAATCTTTTGAACAAGACTGCAAATATATTAGCAGACTTGAGATTTTGACACTATCCATCACACACACAGGTTCAATTTAATTTTTTTTTTATTTTAATTTTTTTTTTTTACCCTTTAACTTCCTTTTCTTCTAACCCTTTAACTATGTGCAAATGATATGAAGTCTATTTAATTTTGTAACCCGTTAATGTCATATCCAAGAAAAAAGAAAAGAATCCATGAAAATAATAAATAAAAATAATTTTTTGTATTTTTTTTATGTTGTTAGGGAACTAATACAAAAGTAAAGAAAAAAGAAAAAAACAATCCAATCAGGTTTTACTCAGTTCAATAAATTTTCAATGAGATATAACTCCTAATTTTTTTTATACTTAACGATTGAGCTGTGATTTAAAGGGTTAAAGAGTAAAAATACCCCTCCCCCCAAAAAATAAACTAAAATAAAATAAAAAAATCAATGTGACATAATGCTCATGAGATTTTAGATAGAAGGTATGGATATTTAAAGTCTGTAGTATAATCTAACATTTGTCTGTCATTGTGCTGTAAAGAAATGAAACTCAATGGACGATAGTTGGATTTATATGTTCATGAGCCTTAAACATAACTCACTCTTCCCTTTAAGAAACATGTTTATGCATGATACATGTGTGTGTTTTTAAGTGTTCGTGTGTGTGTGTGTGAGAGAGAGAGAGAGACAGAGTCTATTAAAGGGAACGAGTCCAGCGGCTAATCCAGGACACTTGTGGTTTTGCAGAGAAGAAGATGATCAGAGGGGATGAGAGAGAAAAAACAATGAACAAACAGGAGGTCACTGTCCTCAACAGGCTGAGTTTCCTCTCTTCAAAGTGTCTCCAACACAGACAATAAAGGAAATGTATAATAAATAATAATAACAATAAAGATCTTCTTTTTCATTATTAAACCTGTTTTCAGTTCAAACAGTCCTCACAGAGAGTAAACAAATCATAAAAACAGGATGTTGCTGCTCATTATTTTGGAAAAGAAAACAAGAGGTTCATAATAGGAGTGATTCATATGGTAAACCTTATGCGATCGTGTCTCCTTGAAGAAAATCTGAGTCACAACGGGTAAACAGGATGCATTACTGTTAGCAGTGTGTTTAAATATCTCATGATCTGAAAAGCAAAATCTGCATCAGGAAGAAACACAGATTTTAAACTTACGATTTTTCTTTGGTGGCCAAACAGCAGAGTGGTTATCCCTGCTTCATGAGCAGTGCTTGTATTTATTTTAAACCAGAAGTTGTTTTTATTGCAGTTTACATTAAAATGCATCACTTCCACTGGGTCTGAGGAATTTTCCCAGAGAAGGAGGAGTAGATACATTTATTTAAGCTTTCATATAAGTGCAAATACTGGAAACGCTCTTGATTACAGATAAAGAGTTTATTTTTAACACTTCACTGAATATAACTTGTGTGGAGAGATAACATCTAAATGATCCAACATAAGACTCTCAGAGCTCCGTGAGGCTGCTGAAGAGTTTGTTGTAAGGCCTGCAGTCTTTGCAGGTTATTAAAAGAGTTTTAATAACAGGGTGAAAACCAACATGGAGATTTGACGTGCATGAAAGGATCCCACATCAATCCCATCACTCCTCACACCTCTCCCAACCTGGTGACATCACTTCCTCAGAGGACTGCAGGGTATCGTGGGTCCATGAGGGGGAGGGTTTGGGTGTCAATCAGCCTGTCAATTAGAAGGACAGGAGGGTGATGTGTGTCCTTACAGCTAACATAAACCCAGCAGTGTTTGGACAGACACATACAAACAAATGGAGCACAGAGGTTAGACAGTAGAGCCCATTACAGGGACGAGAGGGCAGATTTGTTTAACTTATCACTGACCTGTTGGTTGTAGGGATCCTTTAAAACAAATGACTAATGGACAGCAAACGCAAAAGGTCTGGGAAAGCATAAAGGTTTTTAAAAAAGGGGACAGAAAGGAGGGAGATAAAAACTAAGTCACATTAAAAGTTAAGAGGGATTAAGATTGAGATTAAAAAGACGGAGGACTGGAAAGAGTTAGAAGCTTTTTACACCAGGACATTTTCCTGATAGTATTTTTCATCCCAGTTAATCATCAACCAGGATTTAAAAATAAATACAACCAGATTTTGACTCATAGGGTTTGTTTTTTCCTCCGAGTTCCCTGTGAGAAGGGGGTCATTTATTAGTACTAGTTGGCTATGACTGTAGCAAGGTGAAAGATGTGGCGATCTGGTAAGAATTAAAAAATATCAATTGGTGTAACCAATGGTTCTCAAAAAATAAAATAAATAAATAAATGAATAAATAAATCCAAAGAATATAATTGTATCAGTCTACCACACTGTAAAAAATGAAATTTAAAATGATTTTAAACCAACTGATCCAAAATATAGATAAAACATTGCTGTCTACAGCATACTGACTCACTTAGTACAACAAAAAAACAAATTATGAAGTTTAGAAATGAAATATTTCAAATATATTTTATTATTAAATTTCATAACAAATAACTTATTTCATCAGTACACATGCAGAACTTCTAGGAAGGTGAATTATTTAATCCTTGTCATGTTTTTGTGGTTACATCATTTAATGGGACTGATTCTTTCATTAGTTAAAAATGGTAGAAATGTAGAATAAAACACTACAACACCAACAGAAAGGAAAACTGCAGATTAAACAAACATCCAACATGTTGTTTTAACAAGTTTAAAGCATATTTTTGATACCAACCCTTATTTGTAACTGTGCCAGCCACTTCTGAGACTTGAACTTTGTTTAGCTCTGCAGTTTTAATTCCACCCCCCTTTTGGGATCTGTTTTACACTTAATAAGTGTAAAACCTGAACCTTGTCTTAAAGCAGGATGTAGTTATAAACAATGTCTTTATTTGGGGGCATTCGGTTTTAGTTACCACACTGTAAAAAGGTTGATGAAGATTTCACTATTGGAAGAATGTTTATGAGATAACTACTGTATCTTCATTTACAGTTTCATTATTGTATTTTTTCCAACAGTACTTTGCTGGTTACAGCAATACACCACAAAGGCCTCTCACATGAATCGACTGCAGATATTATGGTAAAATACTGTTAGGATTTAAATGAATAAAAAACTAAAATAAAATTTTAAAAAGTACAATATGCTGTTAGAGCTCAATTTGTAAATAATCCAAAATGTAATATCAAAAAAGTAGGGATGTTTGATACCACTTTTTTTCAGGCCGATACCAGTATGAGTACTACCTCTTGAGTACTCACCGATCCTGAGTACCGATACCACTAGAACCATTAATACATAGAATTTCACTTAACACAATGACAGATCATTCTGTCCAAAGACTTTTATTTCTAAAAACGGGACGTGACGCACATGAATTGACATGGTGTCAAACCGTGGTGGTGTGGCGCCAACTACTGGTGAGGAGGTCTTACTCGACGTAATTTTTTTAATGCATTGAGTATCGGTGGCTGGTTTCAACAGACTTCACGAGTACTGAGTACATGGAAAAAAGGCCGGTATCCGCCTGATACAGATACCTTGTATCGGTACTCGCCCATCCCTAAAAAAAAAGAATGTAATAAAACCTGAAATGTAACAACTGGTCTCTAATGTGACAAAAGTGCTGAGTCCAAAATGTAATAGAAGTTGAAAAAAAGTAATTAAATATTGAGGTTAAAATCTTTTGTACTTTCACCCATAAAAACAAAGACCCGGTTAAATGGTCCAGGTGTCTAAATATCACCTTGTATTGATCATTTCTATCTGTGAGGATTTATCAGAATACATCAGAATATCCAGAAAATATAAAGATTTTTCTAAAAGCTTTTTACAATGTTTGTTTTTCTATTATTATTTTCCCTGATTGTAGTTTAAAAAAATCCTTATGCCTCTGTTTGATTGAGTAAAAATTCCTGCCTTTCATTCTCTTCCATGAACTGACTCCAGGCTGCCTCGAGAAACATCCGTGTTTAATAATAATAAAAACAGGAAAAGCAAAGAGAGCAAAAAAGAACAAAACAAAAGAAAGAAAGAAAACATTTTGGGTTAAAAGGAGATCGCTAAGAGCAGAGCTACATCTGTGATTGAGACAACATGTAACCCCCACACTCCTCTTTGAATGCACACACACACACACACTCACA
Source organism: Labroides dimidiatus (assembly GCA_030710495.1). Taxonomy (NCBI): domain Eukaryota; kingdom Metazoa; phylum Chordata; class Actinopteri; order Labriformes; family Labridae; genus Labroides; species Labroides dimidiatus. Next base: position 7,736,931 of record CM061146.1, on the reverse strand, counting down.
CCCGCAGTCACACACACAGTCCAGCATGATTTATGACCGCTCACTGCCTACATCACAGATCTCAATCTGAACACACAAAGGCAGACACTCTAAGAAGACAGGAGGACACATGTTTTGGCTGGTTGGCTACTGACTGTGTTTGAGGAACAAGAAAGCACAGGTCTGAACAGGAGCGTGGGTTCCTGAGGAAAGTGGAGTAATCCCTGATGAAAGCGATTAAAGGCCTGTAGTGTGAGGAAGACAAACACTGTGGCACTGTGCAGCCAATAAATGATCTCTCTTTACACACACTGCAGTCAAAGGTGTGGGGAGGACACAGAAAACAAACAAAAAGGGCTTACATCTGGTTAAAGGAAAGCCAGCATAATACCTTCACACATTCAGACAAAGCTGCTAAGTGAGAGATGATGGAAGTATGATTTATATGAAATTTGACAGTGTAAACACTTTCTGTTAGTTCTTCAGGTTCTCATCATCAGAGGAATTTATCAGATTTTGTGGAAAGTCACAGAAAATCAAACTTTCTTTGCAGCCATGAATACTTCCTTTGATAAAGCCTCATCAGAGCAGACATCCTGATGACTACTTACATAAACACGGGTTAGTGTTCTTCTTCTGAAGCTCACTACAGTTGCTGCATTGTCTTCTTTAACATAAAAACCAACATCAGAGTGGATATTCAGAGAGATCAGGCATGTCTGAGATAATGTTCGGTTAGGTTCAATCAGATGAGTCAAACTTGAGCAGTGAGGCATGACAAAGGAGTAAATCTGAGCAGCAACCAACTGGTGCCAAAGAACTGCAGTACATCTAGTGGCCACATGAGGCTGCATTCAAAGGTGAGTCAATCATCATTTGGTCCCATATTTTATACAAGCTGCAACTTCCTGCTGCAAGAAATAAAGCTAATGCAGAAGTGTTAAAAGGTCACTGTTCGTCAAGTGTCTTGAGGCTGATTCTGGAAGTACTGGAGCCAAAAAGGTAAAAAACAAAGACAAAAAAAAGAAAAAGATGATTTCACAGCAGAAATAAACATGTTTAAGGCTCGGTACAAAATTAGATCAGTCTGTTCAGCCCGTTTCTCTCTCAAACACTAGCTCAGCAGTCTAGAAGATATTAAGATCAGGAGTTTGAAATCCTTGCCTGTTTGGATGTTTTTTTGCAATACAGCTGAGATACACCAGATGTGTGTGCAGCAAGCAGCAACCTCTGGTCTGAAAATATGAGACAATGCAGAAGCGCTAAAATCTGCATTTCTTCTACTGTCTGCAGAAATCAACATGTTTACAGCCTGGTACAAAAAAATGTTTTCTGATCTTCTGACCATCTGATTAGCTAATTTTGCTAACGGCATGCACTGTACAGGCATATTTTGACACTTGGTGCTACTGAAGCATTTCAGTCAGTGGTATAAAAGAACCAAAGTTGAGTACCCAGCACTAGACAAGTGACATCACTGACATTACATCCATTTATTATACAGTCTATGATTTTATCCTAGAAAGAAGAAAATAACATGTCTGAAAGTTAAAAAAGGGATCAAAACCGGCATCAAGTTTGATTAAATTTGTTCCCTGTTGACAACCAGCAGCCTGAGCTCATTCACTGTGGAGCTCGCGCTGTGCACACACTCCAACATGAGGCCATTTTAACACAGTTTGAGCTTTATTCCACAGACGTTATTGGATTTGTCAAGCGGACACGAGACAGCTGATGACCCTCTTTATACCAGACCTGCTGTAAGTAAAGAAGTGTCGGCTCCATGAGGACATGATGAACTGAATTTGTTACGGTTGAGTTTGTGCATTTCTGTCAGGATCAGAACAGGAGTATATCTAGTAAACATCTGGATGTTTGTTAGGAGAAGGACCTCATCAGCCCTCTAAACCTTCAAAGGTTTTCCAGGCATGTTATTACTTTGAAGAGATGCGATTCTATTTACAGCACAGACAGTTTAAACATCTCAACTCCAGAATGTCTTCAGTCATATGCCCACAATTTTTCAGGCGCCAGGACGTATAAATAGAAAAGAAAGCTAAATTCATCTGAAAGGGGAACATCCTCCTGATTAACTGCACTGATCCTGTTAATCTGGACAAATTGCTAAATATAATCTGTCTCAGTGTGGGAATACGAGTCCAAACTGCAAACAAAAGCTCTACTTATCCTGAGAAATACTCAAGGTAGCTGTGTTTCTCTTACACACTCCAATACAAACACTCAGGGCAGAGAAGGAGCACTTTCTGTGCATACTTTTAAGCGTTTAGACGCTTTTTTTTTTCTTGTACGAGTGTGTTTAAGTGTGTGTTCAGGGCAAAGTTCAGGGAAACCCCCAAACCCCTTCTAGGCCTTGTAACCCCCTCAGGGAGAAACCACAATTCATGAAACACACACGCACACACACACACTTTCTTCAAGCATAGACTTAACCAGACATGACCTTGACCAGACCTGCCAACAGGATCACCTACAGACAGACACAGGGGATTCTGGGAAACAGGAAACAGGAAGTAGGCCTTGTCCAAGCTGAGTGTGAGTGCTGTGTTCATAATGAGTGTTGTATGAAACTCACTGTGTGTGGTAAAGTGTGTAAAGACAGACTTATGCCTTCACCGTGGCTAATAATGTAAATTACTTTAATGTTTTAAGCTGGCTTCACATCATGACAGTCCCCACGTGTGTGTGTGTGAGTGTGAGTGCATGTGTGTGTGTGTGTGTGTGTGTGAAGCGCCCTGACCTAAGCAGCATTTAGCAGAGAGGCATCCAGCCTCTGTGGGAGGGGGCTGTGTTGGCGTCTCTGGTTTCAAACAGTGTCAGCACCCTGGGACCGGGCGGTGTCAAAGGTTCTGTCCCAGATGAGTCATATTAAGACCCTGATCCCCAATCAATCAGCACCGCGCTAAAGGAATCTGCAACAAGGCGGCAATTAAGACCCACCGAGAGCTTAGCCAAACACGTGTGAGAGATAAGGTTTGTAAGAGTAACTGTGTGTGCACTTCTTTGACTCTCTGTTTTATGAAGTGTGCAAATGTGTTGGTGTGTGTAGGTGTGAGACAACAGCAGGAACAAGCTGCAGTCCACTCCAGACATACACAGAAAAAGGAAAGAGGTGGAGAAAGTCACAGCTGACTGCCTTTTTTCTTCAGCATCATTGTTGCTACGAACAAATCTTTGGGGGTAAGAAATCTTACATCTTCATTGTAGGCACAAAATGTCCTTCGCTCTATGTCCCAGCCCTGCTCACCCTGTTGGCAGTCTAATCTTGTACCCATTCATCCTGCATCATCCCTTAAATCCTGACCTGTGTAGGTGTTTTTAGACCTTAAGGTCCAGAAACTTTTAGTTCCTGGTAAAACATTCCCAAGAACTATGTGGTTCCTGTGGCCCAGTGTTTGTTTGTGTTTCCACCACAGGCTGAAGACTCGGGTAGATTATGAAAATAACCCACAATTCACACATACAGCGTGAGTGCCACGGTCTGTCAGCACCGCATGCCACGCCATACTTTAAAACCACTCATCAATGATTGCATTCACATAGTCAGCGCTGCAGTCCATCTCCGACGCGTGCCACCAACGGCTGATTGCTGCCATCGTTGAGGTGCGTCAATCTCCGCAGAGCAGAGAAAACGCAAACAGGAAAACAGACATGAAAAATGATCAGAATCCGGTCATTTCAAAATAAAGCACCATGTTCTGGCCGCCCATCTTAAATCTCATCCTCGTATATCAATCAATCAGGTCAGACCCAGAGGAAATCCAACGCCGTGGACGAGGTGGAAAACTTTATGATTATATACAACCCAACACATCCTTTCTATAAGGACACCCCCAGAAAGGAAAAGGGATGGACTAAAACTGAGGAAGTTCTGGGAGGGCCAGGTGAGTTTAATATACTAATTAAATATCATGTAAGTACGTTGTCATGGGTGTGATTTCTGCAGGAACTTGTGGTTCTCCTGTGACCTTGTGATCTTGCATATCCACTGGAGCTCCGCTCCAGAGACAGATCAAGTGTGAACTGACACCTGCCTAAAACTTTAGCGCTGATGGGCCGCGGCGTGCACGGGGTATGTGTGAATTTGGAGTAAGGCCAATGACGTATGGAGAAAAAAAAAATGAAAGTAATCGCAACATATCACCAGAACAGTCGTCAACCGATTTTTTTGACACTCAAAGCTGTTGCCTCTCAAAGCTGCTTCCAAGACCCCAAAACAGCTTTAACCCTCAAAACACAGCACCACTCTGCTGACTCGGAAAGCAGAAGCACAGCGGAGATCAACTTGAAAAAAAAAAGAGCATGTTGACTGACGACTTTCAGTGGGATGCATCCTTCTCAAAACACCAGGAGCTGACAGAGACACATTCACATTACCAGCCTCAAAGAAGACCATTGTTTAGGAGGTATTAAAACAAGTCAATCTGCTTTTGGATGGAGGGTGAAATAAAAATACTATGGCTGCTCCACCCCCAAAGTTCCTGGACATTTGGAAAGTACTACTCCCAAAGCAGGGCCAGTCAGAAGGGTTAATTTTATTAGCCGTGAGCTAAATTTAGACCCTTGTTCTGATGAGCAAAAAGTGCATAGTTCCAGAGGAAAGTTCCTGTGGTTTAAAACAACTTTTCCTTAAATAAATTCCCAGTAATAAAATCATCTTCAGGCGCGAATTTTACCTCGAAAGCTTTGTCCATTCCGTGTTTGGCTGTCAGCAGGATTACCAAGAACCCTGTAAGTCATACTGCAAAAGCTACTATTAGAGAAAACTCAATCTGTGCAAAGCCTGGCAGGTCCAAAGAGTAACAAATATAAAATCTCTTAACAAAATTCCAAACTTGGTTTAACAGAATTAACTGTGTTAGAGAGCTAAAGTGGATCAGTATGTGTTAAAGGAGGTAGTCCATCCAAAAAATAAGAGGGCCTGTCATCCCTCCCCTGGTCTGAAAAGGGTGCTGGAGTGCGGAGCAAATCATCATCAGCCCCAGCCAGCGTCTAAAGAACCACAGGCGTGTTGACACTGGCACTGAGGTGAGGAGGAGTGAAACCAAAATCCAGAGTTTCTGAATGCAGCACACACACACACACACACTCTCACACAGGTTCACAGTCTGAGTTAAGAGCTTATTGTGAGAAAAAACAGCACACTCCTTTCAGTCAGCCCTCAGAAAACAGAGTTTTCTGTTGGGCTTGAAATGTTTGTAGGCTCCACTAAACAGGGAATCAGCAGCTAGCTTAGCTCCATCCAAAAGTAACAAAATCCCCAAGAATCCCTGAAACTGTAGATATCGATTAAGAAATCTAGTCACAACGTCAATTAGTTCTGTAGTTTATTGGTGATAGGGGATTGTTTTCTGTGCATGAGTCAGTGTTTAATACCAAAACAGGCGGACACTTTCCTGACTTTGAGAACAAGCCAGAAAAACTTGATCACATTATGTGGCAATACGTGATGCTGTCCGAGCAGGGAGGAGGAACAGAGAGGGAGTTGTGCCTGTCGGCTGTTTGATCGCAGCGCACTGATAGCAGACGTTTACCTTACACAGCCTTATATGTACGCCTCACGAGTGGAGTATAAATACCGATGTCAGGTGGATGATTAGTCAGCTTGTTGTTTGCCCGACGGCCTTGATCTCAATGCATAACATAGCTGAGAGCAACAATATTTGTAACAGATCCCTTAATTAATTATCTCAGTTAAGAGTTAAATTGCAGCTTGCGTAAATGTTTTGACGTGTTATTGAATTGATATGGATTCCAAAAGCTCAGCTGATTTTTCTGTCAGATAAAACTCTGTGGCGTCTTTTCATCCTCCCTCGCTCTCAGACCCAGAGGGCGCAGATTTTGTAATTACCTGATCTGTAATAAATCAAACACGGATCACACAGAGGTTGTAAATACGAGATGAGAAGAGGTGTTTCAGGGTGTCAGTAAATCTAATGTGATTACAACACGCTCATTTTTTAGAGCCAAACACTTTTTTAAAACGAGCACGAGCAAGTTTTAACTCCAGCTCAGTGTGACAGCTTCAAGTCATTACACTTTCTGGAAACTACTTCCGTACACCAATTTGTCAGTCAGCTCATGAAGCGCTGAAGAAAGGACACACGCATGCTACAGTCAGGATTATTCAGTCAAAATGACTCTGTCATTATTGAACTGGAGCTTTGACTGCACAAGTAGATGACTGCAGGGCTGGTAGCAGGGCAGGTCTCATGGTCCTTGTCACGTCAACTCAAAACTTATTCCACTGTGTTGACAGCTGGCTAATTATAGAGCCATCTTATACATGCTGATTCCTTACTTGACATATACACACACACACACACACACACACAGATACACAGAACCTACATGGATCAGCCACAGCATTATAACCACTGACAGGTGAAGTGAAAATCATTTAATAACTCTTCACAACGACAGCTGTCAGAGAGTGGGATATGTCAGGTAGCAAGTGAACTTTTCGTGCTTGAGCTAACGTGTCCATATCAGGAAAAACACCCAGGTGTACAGAGATGAGTGCTCCAAAACTGCAGTTCTTGTGGAGGGTTTCTGTTCTGCAAGGAGTAGTACCATCCAAATGTGATCCAAGGAAGGAAAACTAGTGAGCTAGCAACACACTAAAGGCTGAGTGGTATGCATGCAGGGCAGTTAGTTCTGATAGAAGGATGTCAGCACAATTTGCTGAATATGGGGCAACAGACTGGTCACATGTGCACATCAACCATAGAGCAATGCAACCACTTAACCACTTGGCCATCTGTGCTCCATAAAGTTATCTTTAATGCTAGAACCGCCACAGCAGTCTGACGGACAGTTTGGGATTTTCTCTCACTTTGGCTAATGTTAGCCTAACGTTAGCTCCTAGCTGCATTGTTCGTCATGTCAGTTTTTTGTTCTTTGGTGATCGTCCATCATTGCTAGCTGTTGTCCAAAGGGGTCTAGTTACACTAACGTTTGCTTCTGGAGCTTATCTTCATTAGCTTATCTGTAATAGCTGAGTTAACAAAGATTGGCAATTCAATGAAAATACTCTAGCAGCAAACCAACAGAGAGACACTCTTGATAAAGATAATAAAAAGGCTGTTAAATTTTCTCTTGACCAATGCTGATCCTCCCTCTTGTTGTCTGAAATGGCAATGGTAAGATGTGGTTCATCATGTCTGCACTGGGACCTGTACATTTTGTCTCATCAATGAACCTTTCATCGGCCTTCTCAACAGTAAAATGATTAAAATATCCCTCCAATGTGTAGTTCAGACCCTTTTAGTTACTTCTAGATGATAAGTGATCTTTCTGTCTCCAAAAATCATCAACAGCCTCCTGCAAAAAGTCTCCTACTGTGACATCAGCCATCACGCCTGTCACTGAATGTTCATTGTTTTGTCCAAGTGAGTGGCGTGGCTTCGCCACAGGTCAATTGGCTTCCAAGCTCTCCAGATCCCAATCAAATCAAGCATCTGTAAGATGTTGTGGAAAACTGAGCCTGATCCATGAAGGGCTCACTTTACAACTTCCAGAACTTTTGGATCTGCTGCTGACATTTCGGTGCCAGATACCTCAGCAGACCTTCAGAGGTCTGGGCCTAAAGAGAAGGAGCCTTCACAGTATTGTTAGGGCTGATGGGTGTATTTGTACAACAACTTGTAACAAAAGTTCAAAGCATCTGAAAACTGACCACAAATAAGCTAAATTAGTTAGAGGCTAAGAAGTGAGCGTCTAAAAGTATTAGAAATGAGCATAAATGGAAAATCAGATATCGTTGTTTAGCTTTAGTTAACCTTCCCAGAATTGTGGATTCAAAAAAAAAAATTGGGAAGAAGCTATTTTACAGCCAAAACAGGTCTAAACTTTCATAATATACATACATTTTTCTAATTTAGTGTGATACTGTCAGGTAATGAAAACAAAAACGATTAAAGTAGTTTGATTTACGTCAAAAGGAGATCCAAAGGTCAAAGTAAATGAAAACTTAACTCAAAGGTAATAAAAGGTTCACACCGGATTTATCTGTGTATGTTGACACAAAAAGGAAAGATAAAGGTTTTCACTTCAGGTCTGTGAAACGGTATAATTTACTGTCAACCAAGAAGTGAAGATAATGGTCTAACTCAAACTCTCCAAAAGAGGACAATGAGAAGAAAGGCATCTTCTAACATTTTTTAGTAAGATTTGTTGAAGAAAATGACAGGAGGTAGAAGACAAGTAAAGGAACAGAAAGGTTAAAAGACAGACCATAAAGTTGCCGGAAAAAATGGGACTGAGCAAAATCTGGTCTCTGTTAAACCTGTCCTCTTTATTCTCCCGCACAGAGCGGGCAGAAAGGAGGCTCGGTGGAGGGGAAAGAAGAAAAAGAAACAAGGAGCTATTTTTGTAATTGCTTTTTTTGCCAGTGCTGAGAGAAAAGCGGCGGGGAAAGTTTTGAGAAATTTAAACAGCCTTGACAGCCAGGGTGTAGTGTTATTAATCTTTTCAAACAGGGAGAAAACCCTGCTATTATAAACACAGACAGGCTCTGAGATCAGCGGCAGCATTGCAGAAAGTCTGTTTATTGCTTGTGTCAGATTAAAAGAGACTTCTACATCCAGGAAGTCAACACCTTCAGAAACAGAAAGATCAGATGTGATATCCTGGAATACGAAAGTCAGAGTTGGAAAACGCATTCTTGACTATTTGGGAGCAGAGAAATACAAGCATGAAAGACAATATCATCATCATCATCTGTGATGTTGAGAAAAGTATTTCTCCATAAATTTAAGACCAGTGTTGTTTGTATCTCTGTTTTTGTGCTCCACCAGCTCTTTGGGTATAGATGCCAAATATTAAATTGCTTGTAGCTGACTCTTTCCTGGAAGGTAATTGTTTTAGTGAGTTTGTTTTATCAATTTATTTCATTAATCAAATAAATGGAGTAGAGATAACAGTAACAGTGAAACAAAACAGAAAAACAAATTATTTCCCTAAACTCTGAGGGAAGATTAGAGGAAATCAGAGTCATGCTTTTGCAGTCTGCAGGTAAACCTCCTTGCAGAGTGTAGCTAACATTAGCAGAGCTAGCACCTCCAGATTTTGGTTATCCATACAGTTTAACAGCTATGTGCCTGTGCTGGTTTCATGCAGTTGTGTGGTTAAGCACTAGTTTCTGAACATGCAACTTTATTTCCATTTAATAGATCAAAATACTGGACAACCTGGCTACCAAATTAGCTTAGCACAAAGTTTCAGTTCTGCTAGTCGGTCCCTGTGAAGATCTTACCACTCCTTTGGATGGGTTTATCTATAAAACAAAGACCAGTAGGATTAAAAATCAGGCAGAAATAGAGGGAAGATCAAAAAGAGTGTCTAATATATTGACGTGGACAGTTTTACTCTGCTCTGTCAGGGCATTAGCACTTTGCATGCCGGCCTCAGTTTGGAGTTATGAACTGTCTCTGATCTGAGCTTACAGCTAAACCTCCTGTCGCCTCCACACAGCTAATCACACCTGAATGCTGCCGACCCCGCAGACCCCAGGAATCAAAGAACAACATGCAACCCTGAGTGTTAATGGTGCCGACCTCCTCCTCCTATCCTGCTAACACTGTTTTTCTTTCACTCCCTCTCTCCCTCCCACCGTCACCATTGTGCTATCTTTTTTTTTTTTTTTGCTGCAGATGAAGAAGTGTGGCAGTGTATGGAGAGAAACAGAAAGTTGGGGGTCTCGTTCTGGCAGGCGGGACTTTTTCCCCTCTAGTTGTGTTTGTTCTGGCCTTATTAAAACATCTCCAAGGAGAGGAGTAAAGGAAAGGAGGTGAATGGAGAGAAAAAGAGCATGGGCATAAAAGAGACTGGAAGGATACCGCTGAACGTCAGACAAGAAATCAAATTTTTGAACCCAAGACTCTACAGCTGGACTTAAATTAAAGGACAAAGACTTTAATAAGACCGCTCTCTGACTTTTTTGATGTTGATGCTAAGTAGATGCTAAGTGTCTTGAACCTGAATTTTTCTAAATCTCCAGCAGGGGAAGTCTGCAAGTTGGAAAAATAAGTCTGATTGTATGAAACCAGAAGAAAAAAATAAGCCTACTTCTAAGCTGATTTATTACTGCTGTAAACTTAATCCTAACAAGTTTGTGGTCTCGATCTCTTCTAAGTAAAAACAACATAGACAGTATGTAACTTTATATTAACATTAACAATATCTTCTCTGTGAATTAGATATGTTTGTACTTGTATGTTAGACAGCTACATTGTACACAAGCCACCTGAATCATCACTTAATTCTTCAAACTGTCAGTATTTAGTTTTCGTGCGGCTACTCACTTACCCTCTGAAACACACCCACACAAAGTATCTCCCACACACCACAGAGTGTATACCGAAGCCAAATGTAGAAGGGATGGAAATGAGTACACAGACCGAGACAAAGACAACACTGAGGACATGAAGTTCATGTTATGTTCAGGTCCAACATGGTGGGTGGTGAGAAATTTTTTCCCTGGGATTTGAGAGTAATGTTTGTGGCTTAGTAAGCAGAAGTCACTGCAACACTCCCTGCTGGATGTCAAGATGATGGAGGGTAAGAGGGAGAAAGTAAGGAAACATGCAAATCAATGTATAATTAACCCACGCCACCAAGCCACTGGACCGCACGTCTTTCTGAAATCTTTGACCTCAGCAGCAGAAATTTGACGTTTGAACAGCTGGAGCGTGAGGTAATCGGGTGCAGGTCATCAAGTGTCATCATTAGTTGACCCCGTCTTCTTGACGGCCTGCCACCTGACTTTACAGCTAATAAGCAGAGTGGCACTAATGATGAGTAGCAGCGATGATCAGCCCACCACCACTGCAGCTCCACCGCTGTCAAAGGAGGCCCCTGTCTTTTTAAATGAGGCCTTTAATGGAGGTAATGTGACTCTAGATTGTAGGTATGTGTCTGGTGGAGTGCAGCACTTTCCTCTTCAGGCTGGCAGGAAAGAAAACACAGCTAGGGCTGGAGTCAGGCATGTGCAAAGTGGAACATAGTGTCTGTCCAGCATGTAAAAGCTGTACCAATGTAGGAATTACTGAACAGCAACAAGGGATCAGGAGGCTTCAAAGTCCAGGGCCAACAGATGCAACAACCAAAAACCACAAAATAACGACATACACACACACACACACACAGGAATGAATAAACACACACAATTACCTCTGAAAGACATGGAACAACAGCAAAGACATGAAAAATAACAACACACACTCACTAAATCACTACAAAGACACATAAAACAACAAACACTGATGAAAAACAGCCACATGTCCCGTAAATGATGCAACTCAAATGTTTTCCTCATGCAGAACAACTAGAAGGACTTGATTATATTTGTGCCTGAGGTCTCATCGTCTCCCCTGAGGTTTCATCTCAAAGAGTCTGAATCTTCTGATGTGAAGTTTTGTTTCAAAAATCTGCCAACCTGGAAATGTCGCCCAGATAATATTCAAGAACCAACATGCAATGCAGCTCAAATCACATCCTGCTATTTAAAAACTGATTTTTCCGTGTTAGTTTTATTTCCAGTATTTTGACATCTCTTCATTTTGAGGCCAGTTTTTGATTTATCCTGTGAGCAAACTGTCTCATTTCTTAAACAAACTTCATTTTAGCTGCACATGAGGAATCACAAACATGTAAACAAAAGAATGGCAGAAACAGATGTTTGAAAAGCTGCAAGCAGACATTTATTGAATGTGTTGCTCACGGCCGTGCACGGAGTCGTCTCAGTCTGCGAGTGGATTTAGTAAGTGTCTGATGTTTGCTCTGTGCCAGCAGTTTTGATTCACAGTACACAGCATGGAACATGGCAGTGAGCCCTGCCGTAATGTCATTTGGGAAAATCATCCAGTTTAACTTCTTTGATCCTGCAAGAATCAAACGAACTGAGAAAGTTCATAAGAGCTTTATCCCATAACACGGAGGAGATGTCAAAACAAAGCAGAGGAAGCTTGCCAGACCCAAAATAAATTTTACATTCTGGCAGCACTGGGCCGCCAAGAACATGGGAATGTTGTGGTAAAAGGTAGTCTTTCGTTTTGTATTTTTTTGTTCTACATTCTCACTTTATTTCATACACATATCCATATTAAGAGCAGAACTGAGATTTTACGGAATTTTACTTTCAGAGCTCAACTCTCATTGTGTGCCTTTGAGAGAATAAAACAGAAACCAGAGACAGATGGGAGGTGTTTTCTTAATGTCAATATTTAAGAGAGTCAATCATGATACCTACAAATAGATATATATTATTCATTACTGGTTTAACACTCACTACGTGTTGCACTAAAATCTGGAAACATTTCTTATTGCTATCTGAACGGAGATAAGTAGCACAAGTTTTGAATTAAAAGAATTTTCCAAAATTTCCCAAATACTTCAAGGACAATGTGTTATTCACCATAATCACATGACAGCCCTTTTCTCCTCCCGTCATAATGGCAAACCTAAACCCTGTCATTACTTTATACCACAGTGTTTGTGTGTCTGCGACACTTAAAGTTGGGCATACGACAAATTGTTGTCATTTTAACACTTCCAAATTGATAAGCAAATAACTTGAGGTAATGTTTGTATTCAACAACATCCCCTTTTATGTTAACATTTGACAGAGTTACAAGATGGGGTAGAAAAGGTCCAGATGTCTTAAGATTTTATTATGTGTTTATTTATGTATCTTTATTTTATATTTATTTATATTTTCATTATTATATTATATTATGTCAATTTTATGGCAAGGTAATGCTAGCTAGCTAAACATGAGGATATAAAAACACTTACTGGCTTATTGCTAACCGACTTATTTAGCTCGTCAAGCTTGATGCTGTCTAAATAGTATTAGCTGTCTAAAGTGGAAATAACCTGACTTATAGCAATGTTACCTTGAAATTGTTAAATAAATTAACTAATTTTACTTATAATTAGGTAAAACTGATGTTAGCTGAAGACATTTTTTATCTAAATTCAGTCCTAGCTGTCTAAATTTAACATAACCAAACTTGCAGTAATGATACCTTACTGTTCTATAAGCCAACTAACAGCAATTTAGGCTAGCTAAACCTGATGTTAGATAAACACAACATTGCTCTGAACACAGTTTTAGTTTTGTCTCAATTTAACACAAGCTGACTTAGAGTAATCTTAATGTTAGCTTGTTAAATGTTGTGTAGTTCACTAACTGTTATTCAAAGTAGCTATAACAATTATAGCTATCTAAATAAAGCATAACATGAATTAAAATAATGTTAGCTTGCTAAATTTTACATAAGCTACTAAACTGTCATTTTGCTAGCTAAACCATATATCAGCTAAACAAAATGTTATCGAAATAGTTTTAGTTTAATCTAAATTTATCATAAGCTGACCTGATGTTAGCTTGCTAAATGTTACATAAGTTAACTAACTTCTTATAATTAGCTAAAGAGGATGTCAGCCGAACATCATTTTTATCTAAATAGTTTAGGCCGTCTTATTTTACATAAGCTGACTAAAAGTAATGTTAATGTTAGCTTGCTAACTGTTACGCAAGCTAACTAACTCAAATTTTAGCAGGCTAAACCTATGTTAGTTAGCTATTTCTAAAGTTAGCTAGGTCACTGATATGTTATTAAGATATTAATTAAATCATATCACTAACTGCGCGGATACTGTTGTTGGTATAAGTAAGGATTTTTATTTCTCCTGATTTTTACCATAAAACTGTCATTGAATTAGCCACATGCTAAAGGAGTTTAATAGACTGTTTAATAGATTTATCAGATTCCAAACATGCAGGATACAATGTAATATCATATTTTGAGCTTTCCACCACTATTAGGGTACTTTCTAGGGAAGACGTCTTTGGTGCATATGGTGAATAAACCTGATTCCTATCAATGAACAGTTCAGCAGATCACATGGTCCTGATCGCCACCAAAACCTATGGTTGAGTTCACACAGTTCTCTTCCCAATGTGAACCATGTGAGCTGTGATGGTTGGCTAAAAACAGCAGCTTAAAACATCAGAGAATTGGGATTTAAAGGCTCAGTTAAAAAAAAAAAAATCTTTTAACCACACTAAGACCTGCATCAATAAAACAGAAAATTACAGACCGTCTTAATAGCGTAAGTTATTACTCAATAATATGGTGCAGAGTACTTTTCGGGGTGGATCTATGAAAGCTGGCATAAATCACCACGATAAGCAGAAGAAATAGAAACAATATTTGACTTTCCAGATTCAGATGGTAACTGTGGACATTGCATGGGAAAGTTGTTCCTCGCTTTTACTGCCAAGTTATAACTGACGCATGAGTTTATCAATCATTTTTATCCCCTTTAAAAAAGCATGCTTCTCAGATAGACACATTTGAGCCACAAGCTAATTTATAAATAGAATATATATTGTGGTCTATCGTTCCTCTTTTGTGTCATCCTGTTTGCAAACTTTGCAAAGCCTATGAGCATGCATGAGCTCTGTTGGCAACAATAACCTTTGGAAAATGATGCCGCTGTGTTGCATTCTGGTTAATATACCCTGAACAGACAGAGAGAGAGAGAAACAGACGGAGGAAAAGCAACTCACGTTGGCCGTCCTGACAGAGGTGTGGGGTGTGGATCTGGAAAAGAAGACAAGGGGATTTTCTTTAAAACAGGATAAACAATACTGCTCCCAGATTTTCCTCTGCACACGCTGCCAGATACAAACAAGAATCGGCTGGAGATGAGTGCTGCTGAGAGGAGCCAGATCTCTTGCAGGGACAAAAAAAGTAACTAGTTGTTAAATCAAAATCATAAAATTATCTTTATCACATCTGCACCACAGTGTGTTTTTTAAATGCTTAGCTGTAACTCTTCTCACCGAATTTGACGTACAGCACTCCCATCGTGGACACAGTTCCTTGGCTGTTGGTGGCCACGCACTGGAAGTAGCCTGTGTCTGTGGTGTCAAGATTGCGGATGCGAAGGCGTGATCCATACGTCATGGATCTGTACGAGACCCGTCGAGGCTCCTGCACCACCGGAGCGTCGTTTTTCAACCAGCGCACGGTGGGCTGCGGGTTGCCAGACACGCGACAGAGAAGCTCTGCTGTGTGACCCAACGAGGTGGTGATGTTGTTCATGGGAGCTTCCAGGCGGATGAAGAGGGACCCTGGAAGACACAGGAGAGCTGGTGAAAATCAGACAAAGGAGACAGGAAACAGGCCAAATGTTGGAATGATTAAGAAAGAAAAACACAAAAAAAGAGGTGGAAAGCCTTTTATTACACAAGGCCAAAAGATAAATCAAAGAACACTTACTGTTCTACACCAGCAGACATAAGGAGAAAAACACACTCCAGAGTCTGGTCAAACAAGTTATTCTGCGACCGCCAGTGTGGTGACACCTAATTTCCCTTTTCATCATTGCTGTGTGATGCCAGAGGGTTTCCCCAGCTTGAGTATCAGCTTGTTAGGCAACATCACCTCGGTTGTGGGTGAAAACAAATACAAAGAATAGAAAAAAAAATCTTGTCAAAGTGAAATAAAGCCCTTCAGAGCCTGCAGTGTGACAATGGTGGTTTTGTAAGATGTCAGAACGGACAAAGAAAAACATTTCTGCATGTTTATCCCCAGGACCACATTTTTCCTCGAGGTGGTCAGGAAAAAACAATCTGGAGGGCCACCTAAGAGTTTAATGTGCTGGAAAAACATTGGTGTAAAAGTCAAGAAACCCCTCTGGAAAGTTCCTTCAACCCCAAAACCAATCTTAGGTATGCAGAAATGCTCTTGGTTTCCCAAACCGGCCAAAACCAACAAAGGAGTGAAAACACGTACAAGAGGATCTCAGACAAACTTTACTGTGTGTGAATGGAGAGGCTGAGGTGTAAAAATAGAGGTAAACACTTACTTATGCATGGATACACACACATATTGAAATACTTACTAAACAGGAAAGTTTATGAATAAAAAAGAAACAACTCTGATTTTTGATATTTAAGCTATCTGTGTCTTAAAAACTCAAACTCCTGCAGCCAACAGTCATGAGCTGTGGAAATCCAGAGCAGACGAGTGGTCACACTCAGTTATCTGGCATTTCTGCTGTGCACATCTTCACATTGTCCTCCCTAAAACCCCCGGCTTGGCACGGCGATGCTGTACTAACAAGTGTGTGACAACATTAGGAGACTCCCACGGCCGTTGGCAGCATCTTCAACATCCTCTCTCACTTTTTTATCTGTCCTCCTCTCTCTACAAACACTTGGGTCATGCTATTAAAGTCATACTTAATATGACTCACCCACTTTCAATGTCCCCATTAACACTTTTCTGTCTCTTCCCTGGTGCTTACTCCTCCACTTTTAGCCCTTATATGAGCTACAAAATCCAGACATTTAAAAAACACATCACACTCAGGTGAAAGAGAGGGAGGTTTGTTCAACATAAGTGTAAGATACAAAGCAGAGAGCTTGTTGTTAAGTAGGAGGCAGCTTCAAGAGGCTTGTTTGAGATTCGAAAAGTGGACACTTATTTTTTATCTGCTAGAAGATGGAGACGAAGACGAAGACGAAGACGAAGACGAAGACGAAGAAGAAGAAGAAGAAGTAGAAGTAGAAGTAGAAGTAGAAGTGAGTGAAGGAGCTGCACCATCAGCGTGCACCCTGAGCAGTTGGGGGTTCTGTGCCTTGCTCAAGGGCACATCAACAGTGGCCAGGATACCATGCTGACACCTCTCCAGTTATCAGTCCAATTTCAAATTTTTGGTTCAACACCAGGACTTCAACCTGCATCCCTCGAACCCTTGAACAGACACCTTAAAGTAGCGACTACATCTCTGTTTTGCTTCCAGTATTCAGAAACACACTCAAGTTTAGAGGTACTGACACAGACCTACACGTGTGTTAGCTTTTCATTACGTTAAGTAGATTACCATGGCAAAGTTTGCCAACAACACAGAATTAGTGCTGTAGAAAGTCTGATATAATTACAACTAAGGAGTATTTTCTGAATGACAGGAATGCACAGGTACAGCTGAAGGCCTGTGCAGCTGAATGAAAGTGAATGAAAGAAAGTATTCACTGGAGCTCAGTTTAGGTCACTTGAATATTTTCAAAACTTGTTTACCAGTGCTGGGCTTTATTTCTCTCTCTCAACCGTCTCGTCTTATTTGGTTACACTTATAATCACTTTAAAAGTCATAAGACGAACAGAGGAGAAGGATGACCCAACTGTGTCCACTGTATGAAGCATCAGGTCTGTTCCATTTAATAAAAACATACGGTCGATAAACTTCAACAAACTTAGCTCTCCTATGTTTACCTGTTATGCAATAAGTGTATCATCAAAACATTTACATTTTCTGTAAAGTGCACAACAAAACCAAACTATATCTACTGACGTCTCACAAAACTACATTTGGTCTGTACATAGGCCGCTTAGATAAAGCTAAAGCTCTGTACATTCTGCAGCCCAACTGGCACAGCCCGTGGAAGAGAATAAGAATAAGAGGGAAATTGGTTCTCAGGATCACAGCACAAGGAAAGAGGCAGACTTGGGAGTGCACTGCCCAACAAATCAATGTGCTGTTCACTCTGCTTGTGGGCATAAACGATGAGTGTGAGAAGCGCTGCAAACCCAAGTGAGAGCAGAGATTGCAGCATACAAGCAAAGTTGTTCTCAGTCAGGTGAGTAATGTAGCCTGCTGACATCGCTTACTTTGATATAAATAACTGTATGAATGTTATAGAACTTCATACGTTCATTTACTGGACTGTTTAGTGGATCAGCAGCTAAACAGCTGTCACAGGTGGCAGAATGTGTTTAGCATGTTGGGGAAATCCGACACCAGTATCACCAGTATCACCAGTATCAGTATCATTTCTACGAATGACGTCACTAAGAGCTACTTTTAGCCTTAGGATGCTTTGTGAATATGGACCCTGATCCTTAACCTGCAATAAAAAACATGCTGACATATTTTCACCATACTGCCCCCTAATGGAGAACATTTTCCTTGGTCTGAAGCAGAGTTTGCTGATGTTTATGCAGCACGTAACACTGCAGAAAACTGACCACTTGTCTTTTGGGATCAAGAGACACCTGGGGGACAGGTGAGGTTTGAGTTCATCAGTGTGTAATGATGGAACAAGTATGTTTGACCACAGGAAGCACTAAAAGAAAGAGTTAAAAAAAATGGAGCAGTCATATGTTAAAAAAGTTTTCACAAAAACAAATGTGTCCCTCTTTGAAAAAAGTTGAAAAAAGTGTGTGCAACCTAACTTAACTGAATCAGTGATGTAAGTTACCAATACTGTGTGGAGCTGTGTCCCTGCAAACTTTATGGGCTGATTATAACTGTTGGAAGCAGAAGATGCGGAGGACAAGAAGACAAGAGGAAAAGGTATGATATACTGAGAGAACAGGTGACAAGAAGCCTGTGTGTGTGTGTGTGTCACAAAGCCGCTCCAGTTGTGATTTTCTCGCACTGAGTGTTGCGGTTTTTGGCACAAAGAGTGCAGTGAAATTCAAGCTGTCGCCGCGGACTGTCCCTTTAATGTGGCGGGTGACTAAACGGTGCCTTGTCATCAGCCTGCATTTTCTCGCTGTGGTTTTTTTTGTACAATCAAACACTCACACGCAGGCACACAAACATAAACACACACACACACCACACAACCGCAACACACACAAACTATGCATGTCCCCAAACCGGAGATGTTACACAATACCTTTTCATTTTCTGCTAAATGTGAATTCTGGGCCACATTTAATAACACACACAGGAGGAGAGCTGTGCTGGATGTGCAGGCTGCTCCCAGCAAGACTCAGAAACCTGAGCAGCTGCACAGCTAACTAAACAAACTCTGAGGACACACCGAGGAGCTGAGACTGCAGCACTGCCAGCTACGCTAAAGGTGACTTTCATTAGAGCTGGGTCGTCCTCCAGCAGAGACAGGAGCGAGAGGAGAGGAAGTACAGGAAGAAAACACAAAATAAAACAGAATTTGAGAAGAGAAAGAAAGCCCCACTACAGTCATCGATCATTACCCTGATATCAGCTCAATAACAAGCCTCTTTCAGCGTGATAACATCGTGCTACTGGTGCACACTGATAGAGCTACACTACCTGAATGACGTCTGCCAGTCAATCAAAGCCATCCCCTGCCTGCAGACAAAACAAGCAGTGCAATCACCCTCCATCCATCAGATAAGAAACAGATGTTAGTCAGTTAGATTGAGCTCAAACTGGCACATTCATGCAGCCGTTGGAGGTTTTCACGTGTCTTGTTCTTGTGGGAAAATTAAACCGTTTTTATGATTTGTTTGGCGCTTCCTTTGAGTTCTATTTGCGACTTTTTAAACATCCTGATTGGTCACCATAATGCGAGCTGAACTGCTCAATCATGACCACAAACTGCGGCACTGCTCTCCTCTTTCTGGATCCACAAAGCGTGTTTTTTTGTCCGACAGATTCCGTGGGAGCCTCAACTTTCGCAAGAGATGAACCAAACAAAGCAGAAAAATGAGAAAGCTGAAATAAAGGTCGGGTTAATCAAAGCCTCGAGCACGGGGAATCTTCGTGGGGGATTAGGCAGATGTTGGTTTTCTAAGTTTGGAGGAAAGCACTGGTGGTGGGGGGGGGGGGGGGGGGATCTGCAGGGTATGATGATTTTCAAGAGGTGTATTAATCTTTTACTTTTATTGATAAAAAAAAAAGAGCAAACCAGTCTGTGAGGTACAAAAAACAACCATTTGTAAGCTTAATCAGGGCCTGACAACCAACGGTTCAGTGAGGACCCTATTGTTATCCAGAGGCAAAAGGCCAAACCCCAAAAAAAGGCAAAAAAATGTGCCTGACATGCCCCAAAAGTGTTTTATTATGACCTGGGACAAAAACCAAACTCAGCAGTACCATGTGTCAGCATGAAAAGTCACCAAAATTGGCACAAACTTCAGTCATGGCGAAAAATTTATGATTCCAGTGCTCTCTGCAGCCCCCCATATTAACCATGGCAAGGCCTACAAAGAAGTCTCTTATGACCACAGTGAATTCTGAACAGGGAGTTCTGATATTTCAGTTAAATGTTGGATTTTGACAATTCAAAGGATACGTATTTCAATGAACTTGTCCAACAATTTTTTTCCAATCATCATACAAAATTTTTCATATGTAATAGACACACAGACTTTCTCACTGATTTTCGTAACTCAATGCGTTCGGCCACAAACAACGGCCAAAGTTGACATTTTTTTTCGCCAACATGCAAGTCTTAATAGTTCTCAGGTACAATGCTGGATCTGGACCAAAACACGTCAAGTGTCACAGACTGAGTACATATATATGCTTTTTTTCTCACCTTATACTACAGCGCCCCCTACTGTCAACAGGAAGTCATGTGTTTTTCTTGATATAGTTTGAATTTTGACTAGTGATGTGCACAGTTAGTTGGCTAAATTATCAAACGTTGCCACCCTCGACAGAATTACTTGTGGGTTAGAGAAATTCTACCTATTTAGGCCTGAAATGTCAGTCAATTTTTGTGTCTCAGCTGTAGCGCTGCCATCTGCGACTTGCTGGAGCTCTACTACTCGGATCAAAACAAGCACAGGTGATGGATGACATCTCATGTGGTGTTGTGTGGCAGTATTTTGAAACAAAAAAAGATGAGACTGAGTTGCTTCTTAGACGTGTCAGGTGGTCTCACATCTGGACTCTAACCTGAAGGACGACCAAAGGCTGATGGCGCTAGCCCTGCTAATGTTAGCTACACTCAGCAAACCAACTCAGCAAAGAGAAGTAAAAGTGGGTCAGTGGAGGGGAAGGGAATGCTGTGCACCTGTGGCTGTAACCCCATGTGTTGAGTGGATCAGCGTGTAATTTCTTCCATTAATTATCCTCAATAGGTGCTCACACTGGGACAGAGTGTGCTGTCTGCAGCTAATCATTCAGAGAAGATTTCTCATTTCCAACCAAGGATTCACTGTCTATGTGTTAATTACACTGTGAACTTTAAGTCCTGCCTGAGCTGTAACAGATGCTTTCACAGCTTCACAGTTTTGGAAGTGAATTTGAAGTGAGTGCTTTCTGTGATTGTGTGCCTTTACCATCAACAGAGGAGTTCCACGAGTTGGTCGCAATCACACTGGGGTCTTGGGGGAAGTCAGATCCTGTAAACAAAGGAAAAGAAGAAAAAGATAACGCAGTTAGCATGTTTCAGGCTTTTTTTTACTCTCTCGCTTTCTGATGCTTTTTCGGGGCACGCTCAGTCAACCTTGCTCCAAGTATAAACGTGGAAGAGCAGGTTAAATATAATAAGCCAGGTGTTGGATCAGCCTTGTGTTTAAGTCACACACCAGATGCCCTGGTCCCTTTCCAGCATATCATTCTCCAACTCTTTCTCCCAGTTTCCAGCTCTGTCCACTGCCCTATCCTCTACAAATACAAGTGTAAAAGCCTAAAAAGTTCAAAATAATATAAATTACTTTCCACATCTGATTTCTCTTAGCTAGTATTCTCCTCGTAACCTGAGGAGTCTCCCCCTGCTGGCCGTAAGAAAAACTTTTAATGAACTTCAGTGTTGGCCTTGCTTCAAACGGGCAGCAACTCTGTCCATCTATTAAACAGTTCAAGGGAAAGTTTTCTGCACTTTGTTGTAGCTCAGTGCCAAACAGACCCACAAGCTTCACATTGGAACATTATGAACAGGAAGTAAGATTAAACAAACTGCTGTAGCGCAGATGTACTGTTCCAAAGGGCTGCCTTCAAATATGGAAAATCAAATTTTTTAAATCAAACATATCAGATACAAAAACAAACAGAGATCTCAGGCTTTTCAGTTGAAGAGTACCACAGTACTGCATTGTACATTCTTAGGAGGAGGATCAAAGTTTTGAATGTATAACAGAGAGCCTATCAGCGAGCCATGTGCAATGCTGCATTATTACCAGCCGACGACAGAGCGGCCCTCTGCTTTTCATTACACGGGAGAGGAGGCAGAAAAATGGGCTTCAGTGTGCTCCGCCGCGGGTCATAAGTTGATTCCTGACAAATGAAAAGGCCTGTGCTGGACTTCTACATGCAGGAATGACAAGGAAAGAAGCTGAAACAGTTTTATCTTTGCTGATTCTTTGGACACCAGACAACTGACAAACACTATCCCACGCTTACAACCGGCTCCGCTTTACGGGCTGATGCAATGTGTGCGTACATGTATATCTGTGCAGGCCGGGGTAGTTTAACATGATGAATGAGTTAACGGCTGCTTGCCAACTACAGGCATGCATCTTACATTCACAATGGCATGCAAAGACACACTGATACTGAAACACACACACACACACACATTCATCTGCAGAGCTAATATTCCCTGCAAATGCTGTGCTAACACATGCGCCAGGAGCAAATTTAAAACTACTTTACTCAGGAGTTTATGAGAAGGGAACATTATTTTTGCGTGTAAAGAATCAGGATGACAACCAGGGAGTGTGAGCAGTCAAACAGGACCAGGCGCCTCACACGGGGTCATGCTAATTGGGTGATAATGTGTTGTTTCATGCATGCTGTGTCAGGACGCTAACGACTTTGTGGTGGTGCTCGTGAAATGAGCTGTGTTAATGAGCAGAGCTCAGGGCCTCTGCACCTGTTAGCAGAGAGTCTGGAGGCCCAGAGCAGGCTAACAACAACAGGCTGCTGTTTTTATGAGTCGTGGGCAAGATTGTAACAAATATGTGGCGACTCTGGAGGGCTGATATGCAGTGGATTGAAGGTCTTTTGAGTTGTGTTACAGGTTAAAAAAATGATCTTTTTGTGTTGCGGGTCTTAGCCTGGAGGTGAGTGTAAATTCTCTCGATGTTCCGGTTGGATGGACCCGAGGAAACACAGAGCTCTTGTGGTTCACAAAGGACAGAGGAGAGGGGGGAGTCGCAGATCAGTAGTTTCACTAACGCAGAGCTATCCGAGTGCAGCCAGGTGAGAGTTTAATAGAGGGGCTGGACATGGGAATACAAGGAGACGGAAAGGGGATGGGAGCAAGGAAAGGGGTACAAAGAAGAGGCTTGAACGTGTGATATGGAGTAAAACTTTAAAAGAAAGAAAGTTTTCTTTTATTAGGAACTCAAAGGATGTTTTTTTGTGTCTAAAACAGTTCTTTTTAACATCTCAATCACGTCATGACTTCATCATTTTCAAGATTTTCGAGAAGATTGTCACAGTTTCCACAAGCCTTAAGTGATGTGATCACAAAGCCACTTTGTCTAACCAACCATCCAAAGCCAAAATATTCTTCTACCATCATAAATAAAAATGACCCATTTTAACCTGCTTCAGCCGTGCCACCCTGTGAATCATTTTGTTAAATCTCCCAATCTTGCTGCTCTGCCACACTACTGATGGTCACAGTTATTTTGATGTGATGTGATGTGATGATCTAATATGAAGTGATTCTGTGAAGGTCATTTTACTTTATTTTATCCTATTTATTTGTTTTTATTTCCCTTAACTTGTGTGTTGATCTAAAAAAAAAAGCAATAAATTTGTTTTTGTTGTGATTTCTTGTTTATGTATTTTCTCTAAAAGTTTATTTATTTTTATTTTGATCTGTCTGTTTTGACAACAAAACCAATAGATGGATAGATGGATAGATGGATAGATGGATAGATAGACAGACAGACTTAAAAAACCACTTTGATTGCGTTGACTTTTGCAGAGAAGACACTTGTTGAACATGACTCATTCCTCTCTCTCTTCTCCTTTATATCTCCTCTATTTAGGTCACATCTGTTAGCTCTCTTTCACTGAGACAATCATGAGGAATATCTGGGATGAACTGCAGGGTAATTTTGAGATTAGCTTTCTAATGTTTCCCAGGAACAGACGGAAGCAATCGTATTACGCCCGTTTGTTAATGAGGTTCTAAAAATAGGCAGGTTCACAGTGTCTGTGTCACTTTAAATCAGATGTTTTTGCAGTTTTGGTTGTTTCCTTGACTGAATTATGATTCTGAGTTTCATGTCCGTCCATATATGCTGACTGTGCATATTTTAAGGATGTAAGTTTCACTGAATGAATCATATCATTGGATTTGTTTGAGCTGTATTCTTAAAACATTCAATTTTTTTTTTCTAATTACTAATTTGTGTCGTTGGGATGAGATTCATTCCAAAGAAAACTGATAATCTGTTGAATGAGAACATGCATCAGAATCCCACAACCTTGCTTTCAGCAGAGCATCATAACTTGTGTGTTTTGAACATTTCAGAAAGCTTTTCAACATCTTCATTTTCAGCAGAGCGCAGGTCAGTTGTCATCCTGCTTCTTAAACATACAGTGAATGCGAGACATGCAGGTGCCCATAAGATGTCTAGACATCAAATCTCCACACAGAAAATTCCATGAGAGCAGCCTCTAATCGTCGTCCAGCTGTGTTTGGCTTCCGGTGATAAATATCACGCAGCACCATGAGCTTAACCTCTGCAAAGCTCTGAGAATTCGGTGCGATCTCGCTGTGTGACAGCAGTGTGCAGGAATTAGGGCAGAAGTTTAAGATTCAAGGCATGGGAACATTAAGTGAAGGAAAGCATTAGCAAATGAGAAGAAGGGAGCCTGAAGGTACGTCAGTGCCAAATCAGAAATGTTCACTTTGAGTGGTTGTGCATAGCAACTAATATGCTGTTTTATGGTCTAGAGGCTGTGTTGGAGCCAGGCTGGTTGGTGTGGTGAGTGAGGATGATGTATGAGCTCTCCCGCTCTGTTATTAGGGCCTCTCCCAAGGTCCTCTTCCTCCCTATTAGCTGGAAAACTGACCTAAGTCTGGGGTTATCTGGCAGCAAAGCAAACCCGCCATTTTATCAATACAGCTATGTAATATTTCTGTCTTAAGGAGGTGAAAGATAGATATGTTTTTAAAAGGAACATTTAGGAAAGATAACTATTTCCTTCCCCATTTTTTCTTCGGGAGATTTTTTTTCCATCCACTGATTGCTTGGGACCAGACTTCGCTGTTTCTCTGATTCGCCTGGCATCCAGAGATGAGAAAATGAAAATGAAAATGATCATTCAGTCAGAAAAACAACCAAAACAATCAGAAAATCAGTGACATGGTGAGATTATTGTTGTTTTAAGTTGTTGCGAGGCTCATTAAGCTGTGCAACTGAACCAATGAGGAGCCAAGACAACAATCTCACTTCATCAGACGGCACTGAGCTGATGTCCACAACCAAACCTAGCAGCTTGAACAAACTATTAACACAAGCTCAAGATCGGTTTATTGAAAGGAAAGTTGTAGAAAAAACAGGAAGGGAAGATGATTTGGTTAAAATGCGAGGATGAGCGAGAGAAAAGCAAAACTTCATAATAAACCAACAGAGAAGGCGCTTGTGAAACTATTTTTTAAGAAATGGGCTATGCACCCAGAGTCCAGGGTTTTGTTGGCTGCAGAGTTTATTCACTGTCGTTTTGGTTGCATGTAATTAAGAGTTACTCTGGATATATGAGCATCACAGAGTCGAGGGCTGGGAGGATCCAAACAGTTCTGTCCACTGGAATCTCCGTTTATTACCATTTGGTAATAAATAAAAGCTTCATAGTTTCCTGTTTGTAAAGATATGATAACTTTGTACCTGCCAGAATAACTAAAGAGGTATAAAACATAACAACACCGCTGCAGAAAAACTCAGCAGAGAAAGAGTTTGACCAGCTACAAGCAAGATCAGCCAATAAAAAATTAGAGACGACGTCCTGAAATATAACAGCAGTATTTTAGTGCCAAAATCTCATTTTTGCAGCTTCACTTCTGCGAGGTAAAAACAAACTGGACAAGGAAGCCAGTATGCTGTGGTGGATTTACAACATGCTGAGAAAAGTTTTGGTTTATTTCTCACTCAACCATATTTAAAGTTTGTTAAAACTGTGTGTGATTGTTTCTTTCCCATCCATTTAGACTTTTATTAGTAAGATGACATCTTTTATCCTTCATGGTAAGGGGATTTCTTTACTAACTAACTAACACCAAAATTGCAATAACCCCCCCAAGCAAATCCTTAAACCACAAGTTGTAAAAATGTGCAATAAACTAAGATTTTAAGTTTGCACGGTTCCTTTTCTGACACACACTCAGAATTCAGTCTCAAAGGAAACTGTGCACAACAGGTACAGACAGTGAGTACCTGTGCACGTGTGTGTGCAGGTGTGTATTCCCAGGCTCAACCGGAGCATAAAGCAGAATAAAAGCCCAGTGCAGAGACCAAGTGTTCACCTGAGGAGGACATCATGGACCAAAGAACACAGGATCCACTCACACAGTCCAGCATCGTCTCAGAAAGTCCTGCTCTGTAACCTTATAAGACCACAGACGAGGGCGAGGGAGGAAAAGAGAGGCAGGAAGGCCGGGCAGAGAAAGAGAGATGCGAGCAGGGTGGATAACAGGAGGCTGGCTGACAACAAGGCCCTTTTTCTGGATCAGAACAATAGACAACAAGAGACAGAAAGAGCTCAGGTTGCAGCAGATGTTTGCACTAACACGTCTGGCTTCAAAAGTAATCAAACAGAGCTGAGATGAGCTGAGCAGGGAGGGATATTTAATGCAAGTTTTACTCTTATTTTTTTTTTTTCAAACCAGCTGTTTTATGCTGAATATTTGAAAACCTGAAGTCTAAAGTCTGAACCACTTCGGTGGCTCCTTTTTCTGCTGCAGTGACTTCATCTGAACCCCGAGGTCATCGAGAACTAGCAGGAGCTGACACAGACAAACTGCTTCAGACATCATCTCGTCACTGCACTCAGATTGTCTCAGCGTGTCACTACTCAGCATTCCATTCCAGGACAGCAGGACGATGTCCTCGAAAGAGAGGCACAGAGTACTTACAACCTCCTGGGATACAACTGAGTCTGACCTCTGACCTCTCTGGGAGTGAGACAAGGAATTTTAAAGAGGCAGTATTTGGGAATCTCTTGTTGTAATTCATATCTTAAATTGCTGTATAACATCATCTCCTGGAAACACAAACTGGGGCAGGGGGCTTCCATGATGCAAGGTGAAACACGAGAGCAGCTTCTCCTTCTCTCAAGACCTTAATGGGAAGCAGATCAATAACAGGTCACACAGTATACTGCAAATAATTGGGCCTGATTAAGTAAATGTGCTACAGCACATTTGCTAAAGTCATATTTCAAGGTTTTAAGAAAATAAGAAAAATCACATTTTTTATTTATTATTTTTATTATTATTATTTATACATTTTATTTAAATTTCACAGACTTGGGCAGCTTTGCTGTGACACTAAAGAAATGAAACCCTGTAAAACAAATAGTCGAAAAAAGCTAATATAAAGGTGAAGCGAACTAAAACCAACTGTTACATTTATTTTTTTTAAAAATTGTGTTCTAATAATATGTAGTCAACTTTATATCACCTGAGAAAATTTTGCTAGAGAGACTGTAATTTTGGAGCATTTTCTTTCTGTTACACTTTTATTTTTTTTATTTCATTGCAGATTTTTTTCGTGTAAAGTTTTTAAGTTGTATGTGTTGTTTTTAATATTTAGAAATTGAACTGGATTTCAATGCGTATATTTGATATATGCCTGGTACTGACTTAAGAAGCTGGATGGTGTGTTGGTGACAAACAAAGCTGCTGTTTGCCAGCAGGCAACTGCTTGGGGCCTCCGAGAGCTGACAAACCTCACCCTCTAGCAGTGACCCACAACTCAATGCAATGACAGACGCACTCAATCCCCCCTAATGGGGTCCCAATGCCACTGTATTCACTCTGCTACACATTGAATGCCCTTTTCTCTGGTGAAAACAAGTTTTAAATGAAAGTAACAAAGAAAGATGAAGATAAATTATCCATCTGGGAAACGAATGAGGAAAAAGATGAAGGGGCACTAGCCAAAGCCTGTGAGAAGCATTTATAAAATCAGTGTTCAAACAGCGTGGATGAATCATGATCTCCTCTAGGAGAATACTTCAGTGAAGATTTAGTTTTTACTTGAAGTTATTCATTTCTTATATTATACCAGCTTACTGCGTTCTAATGAACACAGTTTTTCAGTTGTTTTGACTTAATTCTTTCATTATTTTAGTTTTCTTTGTTCTGTTTTTCATTGTTAATTATATTTAGATTTTTTAAATGGTACAGTTTATGTTCAGTGTTTTTATCTTCATT
The DNA here is from genome assembly GCA_030710495.1 of Labroides dimidiatus. Lineage (NCBI taxonomy): Eukaryota > Metazoa > Chordata > Actinopteri > Labriformes > Labridae > Labroides > Labroides dimidiatus. The sequence continues at coordinate 7,708,799 of CM061146.1, read as the reverse complement.
GTGCAAATTTGAGCTATAGCGGACATGCTTTTGGAAAAAAATTGTTTTTTGTCCGATTATTTATAACAGAATGGTGATATATGCTGATTAGAAGGGGCCCCTGGTGATTTTTTTTTTTTTTTTTTGCCTGGGGCCCCAAGCGGCTCTAGAATCAACCCTGGTGATGAAGCAGCCAGTCTTTAGTCATTTCACTGTCTTGAATTGTATGTTTCTGATGGAGTCTCTGATGGCTCTGCAGAAGCCCTGTTTGGACCTGTTGAGCTCTATCAGACCTCTTAAGTTAAGCCCCCGCTGTCCCTGTAGGCTCTGCATAGAAAACACGCCTGTGTATAAGACCAGGTTAGTCCTCTTTGGGATGAGGCTCCGCTCGGCTCCAGTTACCACCGGTGTAAGCAGACTACTGAGGAATGTGCACAAGCATGTTACCACCTACTGTGCAGCTCATCTGTTTTCACCTGACAGGTCCAATCCAAATGTAATGTGTGTGTGTGTTTGTGTGTATGTGTGTGTATGTGTGTGTGTGTGCAAGCACTCAGCTTTCTGGAAAACCTGATCTCTCTCCAAGCTGATAGTCTGAGCCCTGAGACCTTGACGTAATCTGCAGAGGTAGCCGCCTGCCTGTTCATCTCTGAGGAATGTGAATGGAGTCATCACACCTGCATGTCAGTGTGTCACTTCACTGCAGAGCATGTGCTACTTCAGTTTTTTTTGTTTTTTTATGTACGAGCAGAAAGTTTAATGATGAGAACATGGTGCAGGTTAAGGTCTTCTTTATGTCACAGGTCAGGTGTGGAATTTAAGATTTAAGACCTGAACTCAAAGTCAGTCAGGCTGTCTGTGTGTGGGACATGAATACAGTCATCTCACTTGGCTCTTCGCTCATGACTTCTCCAAAAGGAGTGTATCATGTGTGCCAACAGTGTGAATACTGTGAATAAGACGCATGCCGTGTTGCATGCTTGGCTGTATGAGACAAAATCCAGAGTGTATGTGTGTGTGTGTGTGTGTGTGTGTGTGTGTGTGTGTGAGTGTGTGCTCAGGTGCAGTCAGGGACACACTCTCCATAAGCCCAGTGCCGGCATTCCCAGATTCCTCAAGGATGACAAATTCAAAGGGAGAGGCCTGGGCAGATGGAATCTGGGAACGCCAGGATAAGGCTGCTGGATTTTAAACGTGACTTGGATTTAGAGATCATGTGGCCACGGCTGAGCCAGGCGCCATTCCAAAACCGTTCTTTACGTCTGTGAGATGTATGGTGATGAGCTGGCCGGTTATAGAACAATGAGGCTGTTAAAGTCAGGAGTATTAATGACAGAGAGCGCGACATCTGAACTAAAGATTTCTGACTGAAATTACACGTCTAGTGCAGTGATGGTGTCATTTGGAAGACGAGGAGTTTTGCTAAACTGTCTTAGACTGTCTTTCATCGGATTTAAGTCTCAGTTAATTTTTTTGACACATAAAAAAATAAATAAATTCAAAGACTCATCCACGTATCCTGGAGAATGACAGCTCCTTCTTAGAGGAGGTTTAATTTTGTAAGACAACAATGGGCTGTGAGCATACCTGGAGTACAGCCGCAGTTCAATGCAAACCTGCACATTTCTCTGCTTCTGGTTGTGCAACCACCAAATTTTTCTGGTTTTCTCTTTAGTAAAATCTGCACTTAATAGAATGGCTCTGGAAAAAAAGAGCCACTGATTGCCGTCATCTGTCTGCACAGATGAACTGCCAAATAATTTGAAGATGCTCCTGGGAAACTGGGCGTGACGAGTCGCCTTTCCATCAAGTCATGACTCTTAGTCAGCTCTTAGCGACTGACGCAGCTGGATGACAGAGTCAGCCACAAGAAGTCTAACTCCAGGCCAGAGAAAAAGTGAGGAGAGGAGGAGAAATACAGGAGAGACAGAGAAGAGTAAAAAGACGAGAGAAGTGTGGTGCAAAAACTTTTCACTCCAGTAAAAACGTCCTGTGTTATTCTTATTCTTTGGTCTTCCAGCTCTGTGTTGGAGACAGAGTCTTTTCTGCCAACATGGAGCCACTGAGACTTCCCCTGTACGTCCTCCTGTCAATCATCCTGCTGCTCTATAGGAACATATCCTAACCCCAGGTTAAAAAAATAAGCAGAAGCATTCCTCCGGTTGTTTACAGGAAAAGGTGGACGTCTAATGAGGAAGACAGAAAGATGGAAGAAGTAAAATGAAAAGATAAGAGTGTAAAAAAAGGAGAAGTGGGATCTCTGTGTCCCCAAAGAGAGAGAGAGAGAGCTGAAAACAAGCCAGAGACAAAGCCACACTGCTGGCGTCCAAAACACTTAGAGGCAGGGAAACTAGGCGGGAGGATTTTCCACATCCCATACCACAAAAATAACATACATCTGAGAATGTGCTGACAGATACAGAACAATCCAAAATATGCAAAGACTGGTCGATAAGTGTTTCTGACAAGTCCATGGTTCTCCTCCAAGATATGACAGGCAGTCAAGACCAAAGAGTATAAACCTGAAGTTTCAGCACAAGAATGAACTTCAGAGGATTCAATACGACATGATCTTGAAAATAATCACTCTGAATGAGCAGAAACATCTAGCTGCAGGGTCCACCTGCTCATTTATTGAAAAGTAATTCAGAGCCAGCTGAAGATGCCCTTTGGTGACCTTCAGGTCTCTGATTTTAAAGGTTTAAAGATGCTATAAACTGATGATTTATTCAAAGTTTTGTCAGGTAGATCTTTTTCGTGGGTCTGTGTCAAATAAAAATTCAGTCACCACTGTGTTTTATTCAGTACCGTGAGTTTCTGTTCGAGTTGGACATTTAAGCTCCTGTATGTGTCAATCATTTCTCTGTCATTCACAGTTAGTCAACCATCATATTAAATTGATGACAGATGCAATAATACAGCATATAATTTTTCCAGTAGCTGATGTTTTCTGCTATTTCTCACCAACTGAATGTTGATAAGCTACTATACCCGAGGTGTAAAAGAAGTCACCTGTTGGACACACTCTGATCTGTTTGCATGGTCAAACATGAAAAACATTTTTGCCATTTTGGCGGTGTTGGCAGGTCACTCCATTTATGGAAAGATCAGAAACGTACAGTTTATGAGATACGTTATGAAAAGATTCCAAGAAGAGCAACAATGAGCACAATTTACACACACAGGATAGCACTGCTCATTTGAAAATAGACACAAAAAAAGGTAATGCAAAAAAAGGTAGTGACTGAATTGCTATTTAGAATAGAATATAACATAAGAAAGAAAATAAATTAAAAAAAACATGAAACAAAATCTGTCGATTTCCATGCTGCTCTCATCTGTTTCCAGCAGCGCACACCAATCTGTGCATTCAAAGCAGTCCCTTAGAGCCTCACCAGCCTCAGGTGTCCATCTCCTGACTGTGAGGGTAGTTGCAGGCTGCCTCCGTACACAGGGCCCACATCAGGTCTGCAGGAAAACCAGGCCACAATATGACCCGCCTAGTGATGGTGAGGCAGCAGCTTTGTATGCTACAATTCTACAATTCTACAATTTCATTTAGCAGACGCTTTTTTCCAAAGCGACGTATGCATCCCTGACACTGACATACAGCAGATCAATTGTTTTATTCTCTGAGGTTGGAAAATCAACAAACTGTGTAAATCCAGTCAGGTGGGAGGAGAGGGTAACATGATGGAAGTCTCATGATATTATTAAGGGAGTCTCAGGATGTCCAGTCTGTATCCTGGCAACAGTTTCATGGATGACATCACATGGAACTTCAGCAGTTGTTTTGGGTGGAATGGACTCAAGGATTGTTTTTATATGGCTGAACTATCTTGAAAGGTAGTTTGGTCTCACACCAACTGCCAGTAGTCTGATGTCTGGACGACACATCTTCTTTTTGACAGTCCTATGTGCAGGATCACACCATCTCTGATTTATAAATAAAGCCAGTCCCCCTGCTTCTATCCTGCCACCAGCTTCAGCATCTCTGTCAGAGTGAAGTCAGTTAGATCCACACAGGAGTCAAGTTTTAGTAAAGTCAGCATCCCTAAAAAATTAAGCAATCATGCCAAAATATTACAAGAAAAAGCCTTTAACACTACAAGTCAGTCCTCTTGAATGATAATTCACGTCACAGTGTTGGCATAATACCAAACTCTTCATCGCATGCTGTCATTAACTGTCATATTGTTGCTCGCAGAGGAAAAAACATATGCAAAAAGCTTCCTCTTTCCAGAAAGGGAAAAAAAAAATCATTGGAAGTGAGTTTTCTCAGTAAAAGCGATCAGCACGCTGTCAGTTCCTACTTTTTAACCAAATATGTAATTTGATTATCCTTGTTCAGCTTGCGGGGCTAATTTGACAGTTCCACTTCATTTTTCCCCATTTCTTTCAAGTTAAAAAAAGACAACGATGACAGTTAAGTATTTCCTCAAATATGAACAGTTACATCAGTGGAAACAGCAGCTTTTTTAGCACTTAAGGGAGGATTTGGTGTCCCAAAAGACTCCCCTAATAAGCAGTTTTTATCTACAAAGTACCTATTTATTCAATTTACCCATCTGCCCTTGAATGAGTATGCACAGGCTGACTTCATGATTTCAAATTCCATTTCAGCCCATCTGTAACATCAGGAGGATGAGCAGCCACCTGCTTTGGATCTGTCTCAGACTGAAAAAAAAGACACAGCAACAAAATAAGAACAAAAGAGAGAGGAAGAGGAGAAAACGTCAAGCAGATGTAAGTGATCACAACTGTGGAGATGATAAAAAGTAAACCTGGCGTTGTGGGAAACTTGCCGGATGGAAAGAGACTGGAAGATGTTTAAACTGTGCATCTGGAGTCATCAGTGAGGGAGGAAGAAAAGAATAAAGTGTGAAGAAAACCAAATCATGAGAGGCTGCAGAGGCGGAGACAAATGACGGAAAACAGAGCACGGAAAAAGATCAGGTGAGTCAATGTGAGGAGAAAGTGACTGGAAAAAGATCAAAACTTGCAGCTCCAAAGGCATGAAAGTGGATAAACTGTTTTACTAAGTTTCAATATTTATCAGGGTATTACTTGCATCTGGTTTGCAAATTTCTATCAAAGCTGCAAGTGAAATATTTGTGTTCTTGAACCGTCAAAGATCGTTTTTCCATTTTCAGTCTCATCATTTTAATCTGCACAAAGCATTAGTGAATTATCAGTGACGCACAGACAGATTCACAGGATTCAAGAAAGCCTGTATGTAATGAAAGAGGGTGTAAAACAAAAAAAAAAAGGCACGTGCCAGAAAGACAGATAGTAAAACTTTCCACAAGAGACAAAGATGATCACACTTCTCCTCATATTTCCATCCTATTTCCCCAGATGACGGCTGCGGGGGCTGACGAAGCACACCTTGTACAGCATCCCAGCCTGCTTCTCCAAACACAGCCTCAGCTCACCTCCCATAAACCCTGCTCTCTCTCAAACACATCCTTCACGGCTGATCCGCCTCCACCCCAGATGATGGAAAGGAGGGTTGGTGGCAAAGAAAAAAAAAAAAAAGGTGTTAAGAAGGAGTGTTACGGGCACAAAGATCTCCATTGTATTACCTCATTTCCTGTTCACAGTCTGCCAGGTCGCAGAGATGAAATCTGTCCGATCCCTCTGAGTGCTACACACCTTCATATGTTATTTCTGCTCTTTACTTCTCATCGTGGTGCCAGATATTTGAACCCAAAACTAGTTTAGCTTGATTCAGTTTTCTTTTTCAGCATATTCACTCCTGGTCCAAGCGACAGGTGATTAAAACCTTCTGTCCTTCTGTAGACTTGCGTGCATCCTCTTTCTTTCCTCTCCTCTCAGCATAAATACCTGAAGCATCTTTTTAATTATAGGTTTATTGGTCTTTTTTAAATTTCTCTCCACTTGTAAACAGATTTATTTGATGGATATATTCCTCCAGACTGCTTGAAACTTCTTCCACTGCAGCCTCCCAGTATACGACAGAGGCTTAAATGCTCTAAATCACTTAATCCATCTAATAATTGTTGCATTAGCTGGTTTGCATCTGAAAGCAGTGACATGTCTTCAGTTTATTACTGACTTTTATGAGACCACTGTGTTGCAAAGTTAAAGGGAGAGGGTGGGCCAACAAACATGAGCAATATAAGCTCTCAAATGTGGTGAGATGTGTGAAGGCTCTTGTCATAAGCCAGCATATGTGTGCGTGTGTGTGAGTGTGTGTCATTTTCATCTGCACTGTCTGTGTATGTGTTAGAATTGGCATCAGGTTGGGGATACTCTGGCCTTGATTAGGCGCCGCTCTCCCGTTCGCCCGTCGCAGCGAATTACTCTGCCATCTCAGCAGTGTAATGAGGGACACATGCAGCCTTAAGTCCTCCTCCTCTTCCTCCTACTTTTCCTCCTCCCTCCATCTTTAGGTCAAAGCAGCAGTAAGATCAAATGCTCCCCTCTGTTTGGAGCACTCCTCGATAAAAAAAACATACAGGCAGGAGCAACGGGAGAGAGAGACACAGTAAGAAGAAGAAGGAAGAAGAAAGGAAATCAAAAGAGATGGGAAAGGACAGGCGAGGAGGAGAGAAGAAGGAGACAGAGGTGGAGACAGAGGGAGCATATGGAATATGTTTAGAGTTATATTGGCAGGCTCTGTGGTGCTTCATTTGGTGGATCAGAGCTACTCATCAAATTACACGTTTATTCTTCTTCACTCTGTCACTTCTCCTCATCTTTAAGTTTGAGAGAAACACACAAATACAGAGTGGAAAAGTGCTGGAACTACTTTCCTTTCCAATGCAGAAACAAGCTGATCTAAGAGTCTTAAGTAGAGATGCAACATTTCATCAAATAATCAATTATTAACCGACTACAAATTAATTGTCAACAGTTTTGATAATTGATAAATTGGTTTAAATAATTATCTAAGAAATAGAGGTCTAAATTTTCTGACTTCTGCTTCATAAATGTGAATATTTTCAGGTTTCTTTGCTCCTTTATGACAGTCCTGAATACCTGGTTTGTACACAAAACAAGGCATTTGATGATGTCATCTTGGACTCACAGGAAAAATTGACATTTTTCACCATTTTCAGACATTTTATAGACCAAACAACTACTCGATTAATCAAGAGAATTATCAATAGATTAATTGCTCATGAAATCAATCTTTAGTTGCAGCCCTAGTCTTATGTTTTGTTCCTGCTAAGAGCAATAACTGGAATTGGCATTGTCAACCTTTGCAGCATTTAAGCTAGCATCACGTAGCCCTTCCAGCTACCAGAATCTGTCCTAACATCTTTAATCCCACTTTTTTATTCCTTAATATCTTTGCAACAATCAGCTGTTTCCCTCCTGAGTCTGTCCAACCAGTGTCTGCATTTCTGCACACACAGTGTCCTCTGCCTGCCTCAAAGCAATAACGCTGGGGTAAGCTCTGCGTCAAGCTAACATAAACAATCCTCCCTTGTCTTTAAGAAGCACAGAGGCTGTGGAGCAGGCTGCTGGGCTTCTGAACCTTCACTTGTTTGAGATCCACAGTGACAAATATGGACACAGAAATGGTTGGGATCAAAGCAGCGGCACAGTTTGATGTGAGGGCCGAAGTATTAATCACGAGTTTATGACAAAGATGAAGGATTGTTGGAGTTTTATCCAAGTCTTTGATGATTCAGTCTGAGTTTAATGACGCACACGGTTTGGAGAGATTTAACAGGTTTCTTTGCTGTTTTATGAAAGGCATAAACTGATGTCTGAGTTGAGAGAGGCTATTTAGGGAATAAAGTGACCCCAGGTTTTGATTTTGGGTTTACAGATGGTGAGATGATGGAAGCAAGACGAAGAAACAGACAATGAAGAATAAAGAATCAATGACAAAGCAGAGATTTCCCGTGATTTCTCCTGTTTCATGCCTGTGTGTATGGATCGTGCCGTCTTGTCAGAGAGTCTATTGTATGGCTGCAGGCTGCAGACGGACAGCACAGACGCTGGAGTATGTCAGGCTCCACATCTGGTGGATGGGCTCTGTTAGCTCCGTCTGTCTGCCTGTTATTATATAGTATGAAGCCTTTGAACTGAGCAGCCACTGCTGACAATCACCAGACTCAAACACACCGGCTCATTCCCAGATTTTTAAAGGAGGAGACGACCGCAGTCCTGTCTCACTGAGCACATTCACCCTGTACAGAGGCCGTACCTTATGCTCGCTTGCTTCCTCGTCAAGAAATGTGACAGCCAGGTGCAGGAAGAGGGGAACAAGGGAAAGTTACAGAAGTATTTTTCTCATGTAAGGTAAAACCTCAACAGTTCACACTGCATATAACACAACATAAATCCAACAAAAACACCCAAGTTTTTAAATCAAGACACTATAAAGACTCCATTTCCCATGAGCACCAAGCTCAAGGCTTTTTCCAAAGTATGCATTTGTTGTGGAAAGCAAATAAATGAAATACAGATCTTTGTTTTAGGTTAATTTTCTTTGACCAACGAAACCTGCAGAGGCAAACTGCAGAGCGATGAGCTAACTTTGTAAGCTGATTATGAAAAAAGTAACCAATCTCGTCACCAATAATCTCATTTTTATCTTTGAAGGTCATATAAAAGAGTGCTCCAAAAGCAGTTGAGAACTCCTCGCAGATCCTTTCAAAGTAAAAGGAATATAAAAAGTCAATGTGTTTCCTCACAGAAACCTGCAGGCCAGCTGTAGCTAGCAACTATTCCTTAATGTGCACCTGTCATCACTTTGCATGCAGCGGCCTTCAACTATTGATGAAGTGTCTCAGCACATTTTGATATACACAAGGCCTCCAGAAGTCTCTCATAATGGGAAACTAAATGTGGGATTACTGGGTGGTTCCTCTGGCTGGCAGCGCGTTGAAAAACACGCTCCGCTCTTTAGACGTTTGGGCTGTGAGTCACGTTAACATTTTTCTGCCTTAAGGTTTGAAAGAAGTTCAAGTCCCACCAGGAACATTTTGGAGACATGTTCCTGGCACGGTGGAATAATTTGGGAGGTAATTTATCAGTTTAACAGCGAAAAGCATGTGTAGGTTGGGTGGGGAAACAAAAGCAATTGTCCAAAGTAGATTCATCGTCTTTTTATATCTCCTGTATCATAATGACATATTTTTACTGTAGCAGGTCATTTTGTGGTTTTTTTCTTCTCTCTTCATCTTATCTTGGGACCAATTTATATTTCTATTTTGCTGCAGGTTACTGAGTTTCAAACTACCATGACAATAAAAGCCATATCTCAATGAAAGTCTGGCAGTGAAACCTTCCCTCACAAAGTTGAAGTTGGCTCATCTCACAAGTGAGTTTATAAAAACTGAAGTGTGGAATGAAAACAATGTTTCTGTATTTCTTTGCTGTGGTCGCTTGTTTGAATAATTTCCCCGCCTTAATTAACACGTTTTAAGATAATCACTGCCATTCTCTGAGATGTAGCAGTGGGTGTGACTTTGATAAATTGCTGTAAATGAAATTCTTCACTGGCGGTCCGCTCACACTGGATTAACTGCAGAGTAACACAAGACGAGAAATCTCCATCAGGAAACGGCTTTCATTCACTTTATATTGGCAGTCGGGTGTTTTAGAGCCGGGAGAGCCGAGCCAAATCAAACTATCACTTCTCCAACTCAAAATGATGACTTTTCACTATCCTTACAGAGCTCAACAAAACCTTTAACTTTAACAAAGGCCTTGTACAAATCACAGCACATGGCTGAACTCTGAACGCCTCATGGATTTCTTCAGTGTGACAATAACAGTTTCTTCCATCTCTGATGAAAACCCAAGTTAGCAACCAGTAAATATGCATGCTCTTGCAAGATGTGCTTTGGTTAAACCAAAGTCAGTTAAGGCATAAAACCCTGTCTGCAAAATGCATCCCAATGAACCGATTATCATTTCCACATGTGAAGAAATGAAACTAAAGAGAACTAACACGAAATCTGAAAACGGTTTCGGATTTTAGCAGGCAGATGCTCCAGACATGGGATTGAGAATGTTTGTGTTGCCACACACGACCGCTAAACAGACTCTGGGACACCGAACAATGCAGCGAAACAACTGTGAAACAAGAATCTGCAGTGAAAGAAGAAGACACACAAGGTTTCAGCTGCAGAAATTTCACCAGTGTCACTATTTATTTACTCATGTCTGCACAAATGAGCCAGATGAAATGTATTCGGTCTGATTTCATGAAGACCAGATGATATCTCACTCATGTTTCTGTAGTAATACCGCCCTTGTCTGATTCAACTAGTCTTCATTTAGCCGGGCCCCTGAAACGACCCCTGAGCTGCCCATCTGGTCTGAGAATCCAATAACTGTCAAGTTCACTTCAAGGACGAATCATTACATACTGAGACCCTTGTTGCTCTGCTTTTACTTTCTGAGCAGATGACAAAACAGAGGACACAACCATCCCCCAAGCAGGCACAAAAGCGGCGACTGTACCATCCGTGGCTACCTGACCTTTTATTAGAAGCAGAGTGACAGTGAGGCAAGACAGCTGGGCAGAGGAGAAAATGAGCAGTCACTCAGGGCATGAATAGAGCTTTGTATCATCTCCTCTGTAAACCAAGGAGGACGGGACTTAAGAGGAGGACACAAGAGCAGAGGAGACAAGAAGAGAGGGTGCAAAGTTAGAGGAGGAGAGAGGAAATATAGCTTGATGATGAAAGGAAAAGAAACAAAAATTAAAACCAGAGAAGAAGTGACAGGAGGACCATCCCCAAAACCACTCGCTAAATGTTCAATGAAATAAAAAGTTAGGTATTCTCTTGGGTAATGCATCCACAGCCCCATTCACACATGAGCTTCTGATATTTTCAGGAACTAGCCGTTTACATGTGTGCCTCACAAAAAAAACATTTTCTATATGCCCCGATAATTTAATTCAGATAATAATTTCACTTTCATTAGAACAATAAGTAGACCAGAAAAATCTTTGAGGTGCAGCCCTAGAAGAGACAGGATAAGACAGCTGCTGAGGAGATAAAGAGAAACAGGAAAAAAAAGCATTAAAGAGAGGGAGGATGAAGAACAAAGGCAAACGAGTGACCTGGATGGTGTAAGCAGATAGCAGGAAGGCTCTCCTGAGTCCTCTTTAACCCGTTGGGATCTGAGGGATCCTCGCTGCCGTAAATCTGCTGGAATTCCGAGCGTGCCCGCTGCCTACAAAACAAAACTTGTGTTTTCCTTCTGCGCTGTCGTTTAATCACTAACATATGAGGGGAGGAACAACAAAGCGACTGGAAGACAGAGAAGACAGGGAGCATGTGGATGAGAAGAGGAGGAGGAGGAGAAGGAGGCCACTCGGGGCCGGAGCCTTTGATGCCCCTCTGCGTCTTTAAAGATCTTCCCCAGGATGGAGAAGACAAGACAAGCAAAGCAAGAGCGCAGTGAAAACAGACAACAAAAAGAGACAGACACGATGCAGGAAAACGGATTAAAGTGAGGAGAGCAGGAGGTCAGAGCGGCACTGTTTACTGAGACAACAGTAAAACAAGGTGGGATCACACGACCATCACCTTGACCATGAAATCTGACAATCTGCTCCATGTTGCACCGACACGCCTTAATCCATCATTAGTGAAGAAAGGCTTCCCAAAGAAAAACAGACAAGCAGGTCGTTTCACCCCAGTAGTCTACCCATCGCACATACTGTGTCCATGAAGGTACCTTAAATGTCTGAGTACCACTTTTGACACTGTGCCGCATGACAATGAACGTACAAAGCCCAACTTATTAGTTTTAAATTGTACAATATACGCACATAAGAGCTCTGAACAGAATAGTTTCAGAGATGTCATTCAGATGACAGCCACCATATTGGAAATGCTACCTCCAACTAGCTTTCAGCTAATTTCAAAGCAGGTCAGATCAGCCTTATAAAACTAAACTTTTTACTTTGTAAATTTAGAAAAAGATTCAATTTATTAAGAATTAAAGAGCCACAGAAAGCTAAAACATAATTGGACCAGGCTAAACATGTCTGTTACATTTACTTCTGTTGCAAAAATGGGGTTTGTTAAATAAGACCTGATGAGGTTTCCTTGGCTTTTGCCATCAAGTGGACACCCTAGGACCTGCAGCTTTTTTTTTTTTTTTTGCATTGGCTTCCTTTTTCAACACCACAGTTTGCTGTTCTGGTGTTGAAACACATTCATCACCAATTTTGAGTTGTATCCTGGCTTATTTAGCTGGCTAATTCAGTTGGCTTTAGCTGGCAGTTAGCTGCTATCTAGCTAAATAGCTTGAAAGCCAAGTTTGAAAGATACAATGGAAGCTAGCGCTAGCAGTGTCATGGGACGGACCCAGCCCTACCTGTTTGAGCCATCAGAGCCAGAAAATGACTCTGAGTCAGACACTGATCGAGCTCAACCTCATTCCTCACAGTCTCCATCAGAATGCTCATTTATTTCTCCCATTATGACACTTAGCAACATGGATTACTTTCTGGCAATGTTATAGTCTAGCCAAATACAGTTGCTTTTGATACACAGATGCTAAATTACAGCTGCTAACGAGACTCGAGAGCATGTGAGAAAACCACTGAAGCTTATGCGCTGTTTGTATTTTTACTACTTCAGCAGCAGGGGCGGGGTTATGCTAATGATGGCTCAGTTACATAACGTGGCTGTGATTCTCACCCGCCCATTGAATCCTGGACAAAGAAATTTGAAACATAGCTTATGAAGCCCAGCCCCACAATTAAATCATAAATGGTTGAATGGCTTTTTATGTTTTAAGGAAATAAATTTATGACCTTTTTAATGTGTTTAGAAGAAAATGGCTGAATTTGCTTTACACTGTCTTTAAACCACTTTCGATAACCAGCCAAACCTTTTCCCATGCTTTGACAGCAAGGATACAGACTCTGTTCCAGGGAAAGGCTCAACAATGACACTGATGTTTCCAACAGTCATAAAAAAAGGGACAGACGAATGACCCAACCAGCGAAAACTTGGCCCGCTCAGACTCTTTTCATCAACTAACATTTGGTTGACGTTCAGAGGTCAGCCTTTCACTAATAACGCCACGCCTGTAAGCATAACTAACATGTTGCATGATCCTGAAACCCAACCCTCCTCCATGAGCTCCTTTAAATAATAAACTTCTGTGCATTCAGCCTGATAACAATCCCTGTGCAGGGGTTAAACACACCACAAAATAAATCCAGTTCACTCCGGGAGATCTCATCCTTCCCTCCCCTTCTACAACATAAAAACTCCTGCTTTTACTTTCACTGCTGGCTCCGTGCGCTAACATCCATCCCAAAGATAACACTGCAAGAAATAACAAGCAGAGCCGAGGAGGAACAGTGTCATTCCTGAAATGTTCATTTTTCATGTTTCATATCATCACATATTTAAAATCAGATTCAAACTGTGATGAGTGTGTGTTGTTCACTTTCCTGGCCAGGGAACATCTTTCAACAAATCCACTTTAACATGTGAGAGCTGAAAGCAAACATTTCTGCTGTTGGATGTTTTCCTTCGTAATGACAAAGCGATGAAGAAGAGTGACACCACTTCTGAACTGAATTATTTTGCCTTGAAGTGTAATGTTTGCTGTTTTTTTTCTTTTTCAGCTACAGAAGATGATCCGTCATCTTTGCTTTTTCACAAAGGAGGAAGAATCTGTAAATTCAACTCAAAATTATTTTTTTTTGCTGATTTCCTGAAATAGCTCATGAACTGTGTATTTCTAAGGAATGAGGGAAGATCTTGTACTCCTGCTCTGTAAAGTGAGATCAAAATGTTGCATTTATTGGCCAGAAGGATGGCTGTAAAAATGAATTAAAGCGTTATTGTTTTACAGCATTCTCCAAACACCTCTTACACCTTCTGTAATGTTCTATTTTTATATCTGCTGTAATGCTTAAATCCAGGAGAAACCTGTATTATTCCTTCATCGTTTCAGATATTTCACTTGGCAGTTGCTAGAAACCGCCGTTTACCTGTAATTCTAGAGAAGCAAATGTGTAATTTATGTTCAAAGTGTGACATTAAGGAGCTGAGGTTCTGAATTCTTGGGAATATTAAAGTCTAAACACAACAGCTAAAGCTCAGAGGTGAATTTCATCCCCTCCACACACGCAGACACATAAAGTATCTCAAAAATCCAGCTCCAGCTTTCCACTGCACACACAGACTTTATTACTTTCCATTATCTTTGATGGCTATCTGTGCTCCCAAATCCAGCTCAGTGTTGTTCTTTTGGCTGTGCAGCACAACGCTAATCCAGTGTCTCGAAAGAAAATCCTACAGCGATTCAGTCTTTGCTTTAGTATTTATTTCAAACTGGCATGTTTGTGCCAGAATAAAACTAACAAAATTACCCTTAATGTTTGTATGAAACACTTCCAGAAACAGTTTTCAATTCTTCCACTGTTGAGAGGTCCAATGTAACCTGAAAGCAAACCAAGTGAAGGTTATGAGAATTCAATATCACATCACTGCTTGTGATATTCCCATTGTTAGTGGATGAAATGACTCCTCTACTCCTTCATCTCCCAGTTGGGACTTGTCTTCGCTGACCCCAATAGGAAAATCTGACATGCTCATTTCATGCGATAAAGGGATTTTCATGAGGGCTTGTGAATTGGCACCACATTCCTTGTTCGCCCTGATGTTCTTAAGCCCTGTGTTTGTTTTGGTCTTTGGTCTCGAATCCCTCATGGAAAACTATGCTTGCAATGTTAGCCACTTCAGAATCTCTGAAACCCAGAAAAATACCAACATACCCACCAGGAGAGACCACAGTGCACGCCGCTGACCATCGCTGAGAGGCCCAGCCATAATACTAACAAAACTGGACCCTCTCCATTAACATCCATTGAGATGTAGTTAGTAAAGCAAACCTGACTTTGAGGAGCTGATGCAGAAGTATTCAGCTTTGTCCATTGTTCTGAAACTCAAGACATGAGCTCTCAACTGTTAAATTGTATTGTTGTAGTTACAATGATGATCCTTTCAGCCTCTGTTAATGCTGTTCTTACTAAAATGTGCTTTTTTGGTAGCAGAGACTTCATATGGCTTCTGCAATTGATTGAGCCACTTTATAGATGTTAATAATAACAAATTCTTTAACTACCAGAATCCTGAAGCCTAAGACCTACAAAGACCTACGGGGTTAAACACATCGTTGTACATCAGGGGTCCCCAAACTTTTTCCTGTGAAGGCCACATAACTTTTCCCTTCTCTGATGGGGGCAGGGGTCAGTTTGTAACAGAAAAAGTGTCACGATCGCAGGGGTGCCTAAATGTAAACATTTATTGTTTTCCAGAAAGCCACACATAACCAAATATTAATAACTCAAATGTTAAGATAGATTAAATAGATAAATAAAAAACAGTAAAATAAAAAGCATATAAAAGCACTAAACAATAACAAAACAATACCTTTTTAGATGCAATAAAAGACAAACAGACCACACTGCTCTCTGCTCTCATGTTTCTACACACTGTGTTAAAGTGTTGGCTTTAAAATCATGTCATACCCAATGCTGCATGCATTTTAAAGACACAGAGACGATTATACTACTATAACCATCTTTTTAGCTGCCTGCACAAAAAATCCCTTGATCGTCTCCAAACTGCACAGAACTCAGCTTTTAGGGTTTTAACCAGATCCAAAATTATTTGACCCTATCTCTCTGGTTTTCGCTTCCTTTCACTGGCTCCCATTATGTTTAAGAATCAATTTTAAGATTCTACTGATTAGACTGGCGACCAGCCCAGGGTGTACCCCGCATCTCGCCCTAAGTCAGCTGGGATAGGCTCCAGCCAACCACGACCCTGAATAGGATAAGTGGTATAGAAAATGAATGAATGAATGAATTTTACTGATTATTTTAAAAGCTCTATATGGACTTACTCTAGCTATATGACAGACCTTTTAAAACTTATGAACAGATGCCTGCATTGAGATCCTCGGGCAGAGGTTTATTGTGCATTCAAATTACAAAAATGAAAACAAAGGGCGCAGGGCGTTTGCAATAAGGGGTCAGAAACTCTGGAACAGAGGAGATCAGGTCTGCTGAGTCAGTGAGCTCTTTTAAATCTCGTCTCAAAGCATAATTTTATCACAGATCCTTCCTTGATTTTATCTGAAAGGGCAAAGGGCAAAGGCCCTCTTGAAACCTTAAGGATTATTATTCTTTATTGTTTTTTTATTTCTGCCACTTTAACCCTAAATTGCGTGCCTTCAATATGCTTCAAGTGAAATGAAACGTGCCAGAAAATTAAGCCATAGCGAAATATGTATGATTCTAGTGTTTGCGTGCCGCTACGCGCTCCACAGCACCCCCTTTTGACTTAAAACCGCAGCCCCTCGGGCTACTTTCAGCTACAGGCCTGATTTTCGGTGTGCATAACTATCAAACTAAGATCTTCAAAAAAGTCTCTCACGACCATAGTAAACGCATAGTGAGCACAACTTGCCACAACAGGCACGTGTTGTCAAGGGCCCGCTTATTGCCATTTGTGGCTTTAATTTTTTTATATTTTTTTTTAACCGTCCTCAAAAAAAAACATTTTAAAAGTTTTTCATTCCTTAAGAGTTCTTTTGAGGGAATTTTGTCTTTCAAAATGTGTTTTATTTCTTTATCTTGACTTGTGTATTTTTATGATCTGCCTGTTTTATTTCGCTGCCCATGTAAAGCACTTTGTAACTTGGTTTTTGAAAAGTGCTCTACGAAAAAAATATATCATTATTACCATTTTATTACTTCATGGATTATTTAATACTGGTAAAAAAAAATGCCAAATTTTAATTTTGTAATGTAATAATATTTGTAATAAACTACAGATTTTTAATAAAGTAATGAATACAGTGCTTTGAAAACTATGACCCATCCCTGTATTATATCAAAATGATAGCTGCTTTAGCCTCACAGGCTCTCCTATGTCACAAGAGTCTCTGCTCTGATTGGCTGAGGCCTCCACAGGTATATCACTCAATAGTGTGCCTTAAAAATCACGATGAAACAACTTTAATCAGGATCAGATTACACTAAATTAAATGGACTTGTACTCATACTAATAACCCAATAAGATAGCACACATGTCACTCAGTTTCAGATCATTTAACTTTTTTTAACCACTTCTGTTAAGTTGAACGAAGAGAACGTGTACGGAGCAAAAAACTCATTAGCTCCCGACCTCTCAAGTCTGTGCATACAGTGAGCAGTAATAGTTCCAGGTAATGAAGGCATTACTGTAATCCACACCCAATCATTCATCCACCCATAACTCTTCGTCCAGTAACACTAGAAGACCTGGACCATTAAAAAGCTGAGGCCTGATCTCACTATTTATGTATCTTTGCCACTGCCAGATGTTACAAGCTCCTAAAAAACGCCTCAGCTCCCTATATAATGGTGGGTAATATGGATTTGTGGTGTGCAAACACAGGTAGTTAGGCTGTAAAAATAGTCCAAACAGTAGAGTCTGAGTCTGTGGAGCATAATGTGGGCTTTAAATGGACCTTTATACCTTTTCGCCCCCTCTGATGGTGCCCTGGATATTTTCTAGTTTTGCTAGCAGACATTTAGAATTTATACACATTATTCAAAGTTTATGTTAGCGTATGTGTTTTGTCATATCCGACAATACAGTGCACTGAGTGTTAAATATGAGTCTAAACATCGTTAAGTTGTTCCCAGCTCTGAAAACTTTCCGTTTCCCTTCATGCAGAGAGGTGTGACAGCAGCGAGCTCGGACTGCAGCTTCCAACAGGGACAGTCTCAGATCTCAGTGCAGACCTATAAAGAGAGCTCTACTAAACTTTTACAGGCTGACAACAGGCCGACTTCCACCAGCAGCAAAAAGTCACATTCAGGTTTATATCACCACCATGGATCAGTTTCAGTGCCATAATACTGTTATTAAATTGACCAACTAATGAAGCATCAGCAGCTTCTTTAGCGTCCTTAAGCTCATCACAAGAGTCAGCAAAATATCTTAACTTTTGCACTGCGATTAAATCACAAGAAAACTCGGGAGATTGTTAATTTTTTTAAACAGTAAAAATGCCTTTGAGAAGGATTCCTACAGGTGGAGTATCACTTTACAAAGCCGTGCTGTTCCTCTTAAATCTGTTCGACTCCCTGATGAAGACTTTGTGCCAAAATGTGCTGGAGTTTGCTTAAAGGTTTACACGACCATGCAGGGATTAAAAAGACAGTTTAATAGTAAAAGAAGGAGTACACAAGAGTCTTCTTTTAATTTGAAGTCGCCCCAATCGGAGAGCATATAAACCAACTCTTTTTGACCCAAAGGAGCACTCTTATCTGGACGGTGTTTGATGTCCACGGCATGATGAGAAAGGAGCAGATGTGTGTTTAGCCAAAATAGGATCCAGAGCTCAGACGAAAGGAAAGATTCCAACTTGTGGTCAAATCTTCTGTCTTGATCTTTTCATATATAAATGTATATTCGACGTACACACCTGTATGTAAAGATTTTATCCATCACTATGTCGAATGGTCACCTTAAAAGATGGGATCTTTTTGTTTTTCCAAGTCGTACCTTCGATTGGATGTTGAACACTTCATCAACCACAAAATCATTTTTCTATTTACTGCTTTGGTTTAAAGATAAATTACGAGTCCATCAAATATATGACAGTTTATTTAACTGATAGCAGATCAAACTAACTGGTTAAAAAGTGAACTACTCTGGCTCCATTTCTAGGGACCTCATTCGCTAATAAATGTGTCAAAATGTTTTTACTCTGTAGTTAAAATAAGTGCGTACACAAAATCCCCAACAGATTCATGAACATTTTGTTCTGACCACCTTGCGTATATTGGTGAATCAGAGTAATTCATGGTTATATAATACATTAAGTCAAGTCATTATTTTTGATTTCTATTAAAAGATTGTTTTTCTTTTATTGGGAATAGTTTAAATGTCATGCATTTAGTTTAAAGAGCTTGTGTTTACATTTTCTAAGAAACTTCTTTTTTGTTTGCAGTGTAAATAAAACTTCATGTAAGAATATACTTTTGATGAATCCCAGATTTGTGTTTCAAAATGTTCGTACACTGGGTTTAAGAACATATTTGTGCATAATTTATGTACTGTTAGTGAATGAGGCCCTGTGTTTTTCAACCAGAAGGTTCAGGAACTTTTAATTCCTGTTAAAATATTTCCCTCAACTATACAGTTTACTGAAAAGCAAAAAAAAACAAAACAAAAAAAAAAACGCTTCCATGTAAAGCAAGAAGCCACATTTTGAAAGCCATCGAAAAGATCAACCGAAATTTGAAAGAGACACATTTTAATGTCCAAAACCCAAAATCTCCTATCTACAAATGTCATTTTTTCTTTTGAGAATACAAAAAAAAAGTGTTGTTTTCTTGCAGAATGCTATTTGTTAAGGATCATCAATGCATAATATGTTGATTTTAGACTATAGTACGATATCATGTGTTAACAATATCAACTCAGTATTTGTGCCTTGCTCGGTACACATTGGAGGTTTTTCCTCACTTCTTCTGGATCATTTTGCAGATCGAAGGTTTTGGCCATTGATTTACAGATGAACTACGAATAACAGGTATTGTATAGCCCATGAAAAACCAGTATCATTTGAGCCCTCATTTAGTATGCAATAACAACCTTTACTATTGTTACTGTAGGTCTCAATTTTGCATCGAGGCATGACTTCCTAGAAAAGAAAGACCGGTAGGGACGACTTACAGCGAACTCAAAGCAAGGAGTCAATCTATGAACCACTGCTATCAGGAAGCAGCTTCAGTACATAAGGAGGCTTTTAACTAACAATATCACACAAACTATGAAATGTTGCCTTCGAAGCAGCCTTCAGTGAAACCAGGCCAGTGTTATGCACATAAAACTCAACACAAATCTGCCTGAATGCCACTGTGCTGGAGGCATTTTGGACTTGAGCCCCTGCTGAGTCGTACTAATGATTGAATGTGTGTCACTCTGGTAGAACAGCTATAAAAAGCAGAGGCATAATCGCCACTCTGAGTCTCCTCGCTCGTGAAAAAGAGCCGTCTTTGAGGCTGCTGACGAACCGATTTGGCTTCGCCCTCCATCCGTCTGCTCTGACATACAGTCTGGCAAAGCCGGGCATCGCGGAGCCAGATCAGATTGCAGGGTTTATGGATGCTACTAACATTGTCATTATCCCCGGAGGCCTGAGGAAATGGCGTGCCCTGGAATAACTGCGAATAATAAGCAGGAATAACTGAGAACGGCTGGTCATTCCTGAGCTGATTTATGAATGGTGGTTGACAGTTCGTGCCATCTGAGGGCGATTGGATATCCGTATTCATGGCTTTATTTTCTTGGCCCATCATCATGCTGGTTCTCTGTATCTCTTTCAATCTCTGGAGTAAAATCCAACTTTTTTTTTTAGCTCTTTGAAGAGAGCTTTACACATCATTTGGAGCAGCTTGTAGGAAGGTCAGTTGTACTCCTGGTTGTGTTCTGTAGAGTGAATCATCCTGGTTTAATGACCCGTTGAAAATGGGATCAGAGAATTGAGACAGAGAAGTCTCCAGACTGTAAACCATGTCTGCGGGGACCACAGGAGGGAAGGAGGGAGAGAGAGATGGGAAGGTGGGGAGAGCAAACGAGAGAAACAAGGAAAGAGCAAGAATCAAACTCAACTATGTGTCGGAGGGTATTTTCACCCTCACAGTAGGAGATGGAGAAAGACGGTAAAGGAAAGAGAGAAGAAGAGAAGGGGGAGTTGAAGAAAAAGGGAAAAAGTCAAAGAAAGCTCATAAAAGCAGCGTGCTTCTCTTTAATTTTCACACACGCCGTGACTTTTACAAGCTGCTGTGGCTGAGCGGGGAAGTGGGTGAGTGAACGGGGCAGGAGTGAAGCCCGAGGCGTTCACGTCATGCTGCAGCACACGATCCTGCTCATGATATAATGTGCTCACAGATGGCACAGAAACAATTCAAAGGTGTGTAAAAGGATCCTGTTTAATGGTGCCTGAGGACCACACAGCAAACAACAGAGATCATGCAGTGACGAAATAAAAGGTTTCAAAAGATCACACCTGAATTTGATCATAATTTCAATTATGATGGAGGCATCCGTGAACTGAGTGTGCAGTTTATTTTAGGTGTGTGTGTTTGTGGAAGCACGTGGTTTTTAGGGAAAGGTGTGTGTGAGGTCATTGGGGTTTGGCATTGGGACTTGATGTGTTTACAGGTTTGTTTTAGGGAAGAAGAGAAGAGCTTTTGATCTCAGACGTAGTCCCGGTTAGGGAGCCTAGCATAAACTTTCTAACCCAGTAAACAAATTAATGATATTCTGTTATTGTAGGCCTGATGTAGTAGTCACATGCTGCATCTAAAATGTAGCGCAACTACCCGCCACTAGCCAGGGCTGCAGCTAGCTAAGGTAAAGGCTACAACAATGATACGATAACGCTCTACTACCCTGATGTAAACAAGCACAGATGGCATCAGTTAACAAAACATAATTTGGCAGTTTTGACCCAAAACATTGAGATAAAGTTGCATGTTTGACTGGTTAACTTGATCAGAGCCCTGTATATCCAGCACAAATAACTGACTACAAGGAGGATCGAATGATGGTGGCGAAAGGATGGCTAACGGTAGCCACACCCAAATTTCAAAACATCGGATCACAGATTATGCAGGGAAACGCTGTCAACTAATTTCTGAGCACTTTCTTCCCTTTAGACTAATAAGTTGATAAGAATTCAAATTTCCGTTCAAATAATGAGAAAATAACTCACTTTGGAACATTCATTATATGTAGTTTGGCTACTATCATCAGTCTGATATGCCTTTCAGAGATGTGATAAACATATTGACATTTCGATTGTAGTTTTGCAGAACATTTTAATGACGTTTGAGGTTAAAAAAAAAAAAAGAAAATTGATAAAAAAAAAAAAACAGAAATCAGACTTTGTATCTGAGCATGCATCAACTTCTTAGTTAAGAATACTCTCAGCACTTTCTCCAGCACATGTTACATCATTATATTATATAACTTTTTCTCTGAGATATCCCTCAGAAATAGTCTGGCTCATTTAATCTGGCTCAATTTATTGTATTAGTCATAATACTGTTAAAAAAAAAGAAAAGAAAAGAAAACAAAGAAAATTCTTCTGAATGAATCTGACATCAATATCTCATCAGTCAAATCTAATGTTTTGGTAACTTTTAAGTGTTTAAAAATGCAGACTCAGCTTTCTCTTGCATAACCTGTTTTTTCTTGCCGTTGTTTCAAAGAAGCCAATTAGTAACACAAAGAGAGTGTGTGTAAAGACGAAAGGTATATCACCAAAAAAAGAACACACACTGTACTGTGGAGCTTCTGAATATGAACACCTTCTCATGTGCATGAGATAAGAGCTACTTGAGCAAAACGCCCAGAGGCAGTCGCTCCGAGTGTGTCTGCTGGTCGTGTGTGTCAATCTGAGGCCTCTTTGTGTGCGGAGGACAAGACACTGATGTCAAACATGATACAGCAACAGCTGGAAAGTTCACTCTACCTCCGCCCTCTGCACACACGCTCTCTCTCTCAGCTTCCCTCAGGGCAGTTGTTAGTAGCTGGCATGTGGCTAATTTGGAAAACCTCTGCCGTCTGTCTGCTTTCCAGGGTCTGCATGCTGAATGTGTGTGTGTGTGGGTGTGTGTGTGTGCACTTCTGTTACTATTTCTGTTTTATTGTCTCCCTTCTTTGTTACAAGTAACTTTTGGCCAAGGTTAGTGTATGTTTTCCGTTTAAACTCATAATTAAACATGCTCCGGTTTTATGGAGTTGGAACTGTTTTTATAAGGCTCTAGTGAAAAATACACACTTTTAAAGTATGTAGTGAGGCAGACCCTGTGAGCACTGCACAGGGGGCTCCCAACACTGGGATGACACAATACTCTGAAAAATGTTGGCCTTGGAATGAAACTTTTAGACAATAAAACCTGATAAATTTCTTTAATTTAGTTTAAAAAATGTGTTATTTCTGCTCTTCGTTCTCCATTTAAAAGTCCATCTCTTCCATCAAAGTCTGCACATCTCCTGAAACCTGTCAGACAGAAACCAATCAGGCAGTTATTTACAGCCCCACCACTCCCTGCTGCTAATGATGATGAGTAAATTAGAGGAGGATCACTGGATTCCTCTTTTATCTACACTATCTCTGATCATCTCGCCGTCTTTGGGATCTACAAGACAGGCTGTCTGCCAATCATTTGTTGCAGTTTCACAACATCTTGTCTCTACCAGGGATTAGATTCAGGACCTCAAAACAGAACCGTGAAGAAGTAGTATTACAAAGATCCATGAGAGATGTAACGTTGAGGGGGAACTCTAGATCCATCCCTCCTCTGGCTGAATTTGACAAGAGATGTGAGTGAAAATGTCTTAAACTTGATGAATTATTTTTCAGACGGTGATCAGGGGTGTCTTTGTGCTCAGCCAGCAGAGCAGGTGTCTAGCATTAAGAGCCAAAGTGTTGACCCCAGGTATGAGTCTTTTGTCATCCCCTCTGACTACTATTCACATCACACCCTGCAAACATCGTTCACCTCTTCCCTGCTCCTCATGTCATCCCCTTTCTTCTTTCTTGTTTTCCTTTTTGGAGAACCATCATCTTTACACCTCCCACCCTGATGAAAACCTCACCGGACCTAACAGCAACATTCCTGCTTGTTTTACAACCTTCCCTCTACTAATCACTCAGATCCAGCTGCCTTCAAATAAAGCCTCTGTCATTTCCCCTGCATGTCCCTGCTCTGCATACACACACACACACATACACTCGCAGTCATACAGGGTACAAATGTCACAGAAATTATACACCCATTTATAATCCGTCTGTTTATCCTTCTCTAATCTTTTTCTTGGCAGAGCCGCATATTATTAATTGTCAATCAGGGCTTTCTGTGTCTTCTCGAGCAGGGAACATGTACAAAAACATGATAATTCACATCGGGGAGATAGAAGCTTATTCATAATGACATAAAAACAATAGTCTTTCTTAACAGCACATACACCGAGATTGGTGACAGCAGGGATTGGAGTCCATGTTGAACTCAGCCCAAAGATTACAAACGCTCTCTCTGTGACGTCAAGTCAAACCTTAATTAAGTTAAAGTGATGTCCAGCTGATGATTCACTGGATTCCAAGCCAACCAAGTCTCACACTGAGTCCCAGGACAACCTGTTCTTAAAGTCCCTGCACTATCGTCTCTAACAGCTAAGGTCCTGTTTGTGTTGAATAACAATGGGAAGGCATTCACTTACTTAACATGGGCCAACTTGAAAGAATGAATAATTAACCTGATGGTTATTTTCTCAATCTATACTTCTATAAAGCACCAAGTAAAGAAAATATGGCCTACTGATGGGTGATGAAATACCTCCAAAGGCTGAGAAAATAAGACAAATCCTAAGAGTTAGTTAAACATCAGAAAATGGACAGGCGCAGGCTCCAGCGTAACATCCATTCTACGGAGAAGGTGATTAGCTGCAACCTACCATCTCTCCATGACCTGTACACCTACAGGACCCTGAGGCGTGCAGGTGAGTTTGTGGCTGACCCCTCTCACCCTGCACATGGACTGTTAGAGACTCCCCCACTGATAAGAGGCCGTGTGTGACCAAAATGTCCCGCCACAAGAACAGAATGTTGCACCTTTGTACATTTCTGTTTTTCATTCTTCTCCTTTTTTTATGTTTACCTCTTAACTTTTCTTAATACATATTCCATCTTATATATTGTATAGCTTCTAACTCTGTATTATTTTTGTTGTTTTTTTAGCTAGTCTCACATTATTTACCTGTTTGTTGTTTAGTTTACACCAAGTCAGATTCTTTCTATGTGTAAATGTGTTTCCAAAAAAAAAAACAGATTCTGATTCTGATTCTGAAAAAAAAGAAAAAAAAAGATGCAGGGCCTTAATTGACCACTTGGGGTTTGACCCCAAAAGTGAGCTGATCCCCAACAGACCTCATGTTAAAATGCTCAACTTGACCAAACAATTAAATATTCTCAAAATATGCTACATAAACCCAATTTGACTTGTATGGCTCATACTTTTTTTTCACAACTACTCCAAGTAGAATCAAACAACTAAATAATCGAGAGCTTATATTTGGCATTAAAGCTGTAGTAAGACTTAAAGTTGTTCATAATGAAGGGTGTGTTCACGGTTTGTTTATCTTGCTGGCGTCACTGGGAAAAGGATGAAACAAGGAGTCTGTGTCCAGCTTTTCAATAAAAATACAGACTTATCAATAAATCACAGCTGACCTGATCTCTTGCTTATTATAACTGTTTCTGTGAAAACAGCTGATCATGTATAGACATACAATTAAACAGAAAATGGTCTTCTATGATAAAAAGAGATCCTACCAAAGACAAACTTGGCTGTTTTAAAATGTGCATCTGTTTGCATCCATGTGTGCAGGTGAACTGTAAAGACATCCACCCCACAGGTCAGAGTACGCTGCCTCAGAGTTCTGTTGGCTCTGAATCAAATGAAATGTTTGTATAAGGAGAAAAAAAGCCAAAAGAGGTCTGTAATTAACATTTCACATATGCAAGCCATGCCAACTTTTATTTTCACACACACACACACACACACACACACACACACACACACACACACACACACACACACACACACACACACACACACACACAGTGTCAAAACACACCAAGTGTTACACCAGTCTCGTGTGTTCACCTACAGCACTGCAGCATCAATCATTTTTTATATTATATGTCATTAAGGCAGCCAAATAAGAGGCTGTGTATCTCCAGGGTCACAAACATACAGCAGTGTTCATGACAGTGTTTCATTATATCACACACATGCACACACACACACACACACATAAAAATACAAAGGCCCTATTGATGGCAGTGAGGATACAGCTCCTCATAATAAAGTCAAGCTGGAGCTGACTGAAAGAGAGAGCACACAGCCAGGTCCAAAGTCCTCATGAAACCGGACATTCAATATGTGTAGCGGGGCTGTTTGTGTGAGATTGTGACACTGATACCTTCTGATAAAACAGCCGAATGCATCCATGCATTCAGCCGGGCAAAAGGTCACTCCTAATAGGTCAACCTCAGACAGATGGGCGAGGACAGAGAGGGGGATGATGGAGCTTACTACAAAAGACCTACAGGCACAATACTGCCCCCTCTTACTGTAAAGTACACTGATATTAAAGGTTTAGGAAGAGAGGAAGCAGTATTCAGGAGTGCACCTCATTAAGTAGACCACACTCACCCTTTTTTTGTAATGAAAATAAAAGTTATATGGAGCAGTAATGATGGAAAGACCAGCAGTCTATACAGTAATGTATATGAGCTTTTAAATGAGCATCACATGGCCTGACTTTTATTAGATGGCTCATATGAAAGCATATGTCGTAGGTGTGTCATTCTTGAGACACTTAAAGTTTAAAATCTTGTCTTTACTGCTCAGGCTCTTTTGGTTTTGGAGATGACTTCCAGATTTGGTATCAAAAAAGATCATACTACGGAACAACAGTTTGTCATTTGTGCTTAAGAGTAGCTTCTTGGGTTCCAAAAAGGCCAAACATACAAACTTCTGTGCAGTCAGTTTTCTTTATTTGTGACAGGACTGAACAGGTGGGAGACTTAAGTTGTATTTTGACATGGACTAAAAGCCTAATTCAAATCCAAGAAAGATGGGAAGTCTACAGAAAGATTTGAATGAAGAGGTCTAAATGAGAACTTGAACAGATCTGGAGAGCTGGCAGATGGGTAAAACTGAGAAAGCAAGTGGAAGGTACAGAGGAAGAGGAGTGGGAAAAACAGGGTAACCTGGTATCTACTTAGGGAGCCGTTTCTCATTCTACAAAATGATGCAAACTGGTAATGAATATTTTCACCATGCTGGATGCAATGTCTTATCTGCAGGGTCAATGAGTTACTGTATCCAATTACATCTGCAACTATGGACCTGTTCAACAAGACAGTCTGAATACCTGGTGGGTCTGCCTGCAGGGACCTCAGGGACACAGATAAGTTAATAAGCTTGGAGAAGACAACAAAGGTCAAACCTTTCATCTTAAAACATAGGTTCAGGTGTGTTATATGGAAGTATTGGTGAGTATTATCAGTATATCATCAGCATACAGTTCGGTTCAGTTCAGTATGGCGCTTATTTTGTGGCGTTTCCTTTGACTAAAACCAGGACAGGACCCCCACATTAAAATCTTCATCATTTTTATTGCAGAATGAGTTTTAAAGCCCATATAAGTGGTGTTAGCAGTTCTTACCAGTGTACTAATTTGAGAATCAAATGATCTTGGTTAGAATTATTACTCTTGAAGGCAAATCTCATGCACAGTTTTTGGATTTGATCTGCATTATTTCAAGCAGACCCTGTCCAGCGTGGCCAACTTTGGTGAGGAAGAGGAGGAGGAAGATTTAAGTGGTATTTGGGACCTGATGTATTTTGGTGCATACTCAATTCACTGGTTAGTAAATGCAAATAGATTTTGTCTTGTCAAGACAACTGTGAACACGTTTAAGCTGAAGAGGCCAATAAAATGGAACAATTTTTCATCCTTTCTTGCTCAAGGAAGTTTGTGTTAACTTTCTAAGCACTCTTATACTCTGTTATTAAAAACATCTGATACTAGCACAGGAGGTTTACTTTAAACTCTAGAAATATGTCCTCAGTGTGTCCTTGTACTTAATATCACTACGGTGTCACTGGTCGAACCTGATCATGCTGATTCTCAGAAACTCAAACCCTGCCTCAGAACATATGGTGAAACATCTGATTAGCAATGTTTTATTGAGTCATTGTAACAGTACACAAGATTCCACCCCATTTATATGCCCCAGTGGACGCCAAACAACCACGTCAACACAATTACATTACCAGTTTCAAGCAGACTCCAAAGTAGCTAAAGGGAAACAGCAGCATCGTTTGCCTGGACAAAGTAGTAGGGAGCAGATGGGGTAATGAGGCCTATTTTCTGTGGCTGGCCACGGTCAACAAGCATCTGGTTGCAAGCAGGCAGAAAAACAAGCCCCCAGAGCATGAGAACGAAGCACTGATGTTTGGTTAATTAAAGGTTAATCATCACCGGATCTCACTCTGGCCAACCTGCGAGGGGTTTGAGGGAAAGCAGGAGGATGTGGGGAGGCTACAATGGAGGGAGGAAGAAGCAGAAGTTCAGGAGGCAAGAAGGGAGAGTTAGGAACAAAATGAGGAGTGCATGGGGTATTTTTTCATGATTAATGCTTTCTATAAGTTTCTATTAAATGTATACCCTTTGTTTTCAAATGCAAATGGACAACTGCTCTCAAGGTCTTAGAGGAAAGTTTCCAAAGGACAACTGACTGTGGCAGAGCTTCAGTCTGGGACAGGGCTTTAGAAGAGGTCATATCTGTTATTGTAAAGACCTCACAACCTCAGCTTTTGCACTGATAACATGGCCTCTTTAGAAATGGGCACACTTTCTGACCATCTTTACATCAAGCAATGAGTGAAAATCTAAGTGCATAACAAAGCAATTTGCCTGTGGTTACAGAAAAATCATGTACAAAAGATGATCCAGGATTGCAAAAATGAAGACCAGGCCTTCATGTCCAGGCCATTACACAACCCTTTTTCCCCATGCTGCTGCAGACAAGAGCAGAACAAAGACAAGAAGGTTTGGTACAAGCAGCAGAGATAAAGATGTTTCAAAGCTTTCATCTCAGAGCTCTGTTATCTGCTCATCATCTCACAGCCCAGAGCAGCAGGACAGCTTCAATCACACACACAAACACACATACACACTCACACACAGAGCTCTTCTTCTCTGACCTGCATGGACACAGCATACCTTAGATTCCTGTTAGCATGTGTGTGTCTATCTAAGCGAGGAGAGGAGAAAGCAAAAGAGCAAGACTCAGGAAAGGGAAGATAACCTACTCTTAAGCCCTGTTTACACAAAGACGGTTTTAAGATGAAATTCAAAAGTATCGTTGCATTTTGACCTCTTGTTTACATGGAAACAGTTTTTCTGCCTACGTAAAACTCCACTTTTGTTGTGGGAACTTTTAATTGCCATGAGCCAACTGGACAACAACAACGGTTCAATGGCGGACAATCGTGTTGTGCTTGTGCTGCTAAATCTGCTGACTGCCTTTCAACAAAACGTGCATCTGTTGCTTCACTTCTGTACTCAGATAAGACACATTTAATATATTTACACTAGACGATCAGCCCGCCTCTACTTTGGCAGCGAGCTACCAAAAGACTCTACAGTTACATTTCCAACAACAGGCCTGGCACACATACTACAGACATTTCAGTTCCTCAGGTTTTAATTTAATTTCAACGTTAAGATTTTGAGATTCTCTGAGAGATTAGAGAATACTTAGGATAATGTTGACTATATATATATATATATATATATATATATATATATATATATATATATATATATATATATATATATATATATATATATATATATATATATAATATTTAATAGGTCGAGTATTTTTAGACATTTTAATGTATAGATGTTAGCTTTAAGTAATTGTATACACTTTAACACATTCCATTGTAACCTATGTTTCTATGTGTGTGTGTGTGATTGTGTTTTATTTTTGTGTGAATCTCAGAGAGGCTGATGTGCTGAGACTCGTCTGTTTCTCCTCTCGTTCGGCACCTCAGGGTCGGATATGATTTCCCACAAAAACACAAACACACACCTGCTCTGAAACACAGATTATGCGGGCAATATACAACCCTCCCCCCAACCCACTGCATCCCTTTAAATAGTCAGAGTTCAGAGAGTGGGAGGTGAAGACCATGTCACAGCGCTCATAAGCAAACATGAGGAAACTGAAGCTCTGGAGACGCCTCAGGGGATGAACACATGCCAGCTACCCTCCATGCTGTTTGAGATTTTTACATGATGCAGATGTTTCTTCGAGTAAAGGAGAAGTTTCCTGTCGGCTAACAGAACACACTCTGCTCTGATGTGTGTGCCAGCACCTCAGAGTGGTTTTCTGTATCTGCAACCTGAAACCAGTTATCACAATTCTTTCTAGGATTCATAGAATATACTTCACTCGTGTTTCATAAAATTTTACTATCTCATCATGAAGCTAATCTAGCAGTGTAATTTGATTCTCCTGATGTTTTATGCACTCACACTTTGTTATCTTTCTCGTTCTCAAGATGCATTGTGTGATGATGAGCAGAGCAGATTTTGCAGAAGTGGAATATAACATTAGTGTGGTTATGTTTAAAAGAGAGGATAATTTAAGACACAACATACATGAGTGAATAATCACCCAGGTATAATTATGTCTGAAGCAGGGATCCTGCAAAAGATGCCATCATGTACGGCCATGTTTCTGCAGATTACAGAACAGACGGACGAGTAACATATGAGTCTTTGTTTAGGACGTGGCTCTGCACTGTGCACTGGTTGGAAGAAAGTGAGTGTTGAGAGCACAAGAATTTGTGTTTATAGAGAATTTCGATGGTAAAATCTTAACAAATGGAGGATTAAAAAAAACAAAAAAAAATGTCACAACCTTAATGTAGTTTTACCACAAAAAGTTCTGAAGTAGATGTTTGATTTTTAAGGTGACTGGTTTAAGAGTACTGATCATTATGAGCAAAACAAAAACTATACAAGAAAAAGTCAAACTGAATTTTATATATTTAAATCTCATCACGGGTGGACCCATTTTTTTTAAAGATGCTTCATGCTTTATAAATTAAAGTACATTTTTCCCCCTGTCTGCAGTTTTATTTTTACATAACTGAACAGTCAGACCCAATTTGTCTTCCGTTAAGCCCTCCACCCTCTATTATTACCAAACCACAGCCTGACACCGGAACAACCAGCACAGAGAAACTACATTAATCTAAACGTCAGAATCCCCACATGTGTGTGTAACTGAATCGGCGAGCACAAAACAAACGGATAAAGCTGACTCCATCTGAGATGCTGCGGAGAAAACCTGAGAGGGGGAAAAGTTTGGAGGAAACAAAAAGAAAGTGGAAAAGAAAGAGTGAGGGAGCGACGAGGGAGCGCAGAGATGAATAGTTGTGTTTTTCGCTTGGAGTAAAGCTTTTCCAGGCTGCGTTTTTTTGCAACAGCGGTGTAAGGTATCCCACTGTATAATCCTCTGGTGGTGACAGACACACAGAGATGGAGGGAGTGAGGGGTGGAGGTGGAGACGAGTGTGTGTGTTAGTGCGGTTGAGTGCATGTGTTGGAGTCCACATGCTTGCAATAATGCTCATTTGTCATTGTGTGCTCGCTGCATGTCGATACAGTGTGGGCAGGTGTGTGAGTGTGTGTGTGCGTGTGTTCATAAGCCATCCATCCTCCTCTGAGAGTAAATCAGTCTTGCTCACCTTCACAGTCTTGCTCCCTCTCTCTCTCTCTCTCTCTCTATTACACTGTAAAACCCATTCACACTCACTCTGCACTGTACAGCTCTCTGATTGGTTCAGAGTGAAGTTGTGCAGCTGCAAAAATACTCTCTTTAAATCACCGCTGACTCTAAGCTGATTAAGTGGTTTTTGGAGTCTGGTACACTTGGGGATATCACTGCTGCTTTGACATGGCCGTTACACTCAGATGCATCTTCAAGACAGCTTTCTTTGCCCTTTTTCTGGCACACACATCTTTCTTTAACATGTACAGGACGGGGGATGATGAGGAGAACAGGTCCAGGAGTTTACAGAGACAAAGCGCTGATTGGAAGCAACAGGAGACTCTTTAAACTTTGGTTAATAAATGCATTTTATGTATTTAGAAAAAAAGGTTTCAATAACAATAATGATATTAAACATTTTCACACTACAAGATAGTCTTCTTCTCTTCCTCAACTTGTCACCTTTCAGTTGACCCCTCTGCTTCCCACATCACCTCCTTCTTTATCTCCATCTTCTCCCTCAGGAAAACATCCATCTAACACATCAGTCAGTCTTCTAGCCCCGGGACTGGAAGCCTTTTCTCTGCAGGTTTCTCACATACTCAGTGATTCCTAATCTTAGGAAGCTGCTCTTCAAGGGCAGTGACCTGGAGACGGAGAGGGGAGGTGAGATGGCCAAAGGGGAGAGATGGGAGTCCTGGCAGCTCTGTGAAGTCTGACTCTACAGGTTACTTGAGGTCAGGGAGACAAATTGTGTAAGATTTTTTGCTCCCTATGTCTGCTGTGAGTCCCCTAAAGGCACTTGGTGAGTAGAGGATATTAACAGGACAAGAAAAGACCAAGAAGATCGAGGGCTTTCTACACTACACTAAACTGAATGAGTGCAAGGAACAGAGAACGAGAAGTAGAAAGAAGTTCACCAGCTCTGTTGGGCTGAACCCAAAACTTAAATATGAAGAAACCAAGGCTGAAAACCGAAACACCAAAAGAAATTATTTTACCAATCATTAGTACCGTAGCATAAATTAATATTAATGCTTCAAATAATAATGCTGTCTTCACAGGGATTGGCCCTGAAAGCACTTTAAAGAGGGCAAAGATGTTTTTCTGCATCTCTTATGGTGGCTGTGACATTATTTTCCCCAACTCTCTGTCTGCTACACAGAGTATTCTTGTCTCTGTGTCTGGGTACGCATTTAGGCAGAACTCTGCCGTGTGCGAAACATAGAGCAGAAGAGAATCATGATAATCATCTAAATTTAAAAGACATTCCATCATGTAAATAAGATGATAACATAAGACTTTTTAGTCTGTTAGATTAAAAAACAAGGTATAGACCTGATCTATACGAGAGGAATGCCCCTCATCTGGTTCAGAGTTCACGAGTCCATTTTTTTGCACTCTGCTCTCCTTCTTCTGCGCTCTGCACTTCTCCCTCTCCAAGCGGGTTCTCCACATCAATCACCTTGGATCATTTCTCATGCGTGAAATACACAACTTGAAAATCACTATCCGTGGGTCTTTCTCAGATGTATTGAAATACGTCCACACCGCAGACATGTTAGTCCTTATCCAGACAAGAGTGTGCTGCCTGCAGCTTTTGCTTCAGCCATCACAACATACCGTTTCTGACGTGTTGTTTAGGTGATGAAAGTCTCTCGGCCAGAAAATGCACTTTAAGGCCATCTTCGGTGGACAAACTTTTAGTGCATCCTTTTTGAGGTATTAACTTCAACATCACCAAAATTACCTGTAACACTTTTGCTTATGTTTTATTCTCAACTATCTATCCCCTGTATTTGTGCATGCTCATGTGTGCAAAGCTTGAAATATTTAGTTGTAGCCATTAACGTCCATCTCTGGATGCAGCATATAAGAAGGATTATTGTTCCTGTTAGTTGTTCGAATCCTGAATTATTTATCTTTTAAAAGGACCCATGTTCACAAAAGGAGTGTGGCATCTTTGTCGATTTCAAAATACAAACTGGATCTTTCTCTATAAATATGATCAGCAAAATTCACAGATGAACCATGTTGCTCAGAGACTCCATGTCTCTCTGGTTCTGTTTACTATGACTTCACTCCCTGCTGAGCTGTATTTATTCATTGGTTTGTGCCCAAAGTTCCTGTTCGTGGAGGTGAAACTCTGCACAAGGCTCACAGAGCAGGACGGAGGATCTACTCAGACGTCCTGGGATGTGATTTAGAACAGGATGGAGGATGGTTTCCCCTTGTTAAGCTTTATTTACTACGTGTTCTCTTGTTTTCCAGAGATTTGGAGAGAGGTTTTCCTCCCCTCCACTTTTCACCTTGTTAAACTTGAGAGCAGTGCAGCCTGACTCTGCACAACAAAAGTGGCTGGGGGAAGTTAAAGACCTGTGAGGGAAAATTAAATACAGAACCAGAAGTGGAGGGTTTCCCCTGTTTACTGTACAGTGCGCTCTCAGTTTACTGTATCTGGAGCTTGTTCCTGAGCTGAAATGAGTAGGTTTCAAGCAATGTTAGGGCCACTGAGCTTTGGTAATCCTCCCCAGGGAGTGTGACTGTTCCTGGATAAGTGACCACAGCCGACTCCACGCGGCCAAAATGAGAGGGCAATAAGTTAGAGTGGAGCAGAGGGAATTCTTCGTAGAGTCTGAAAAATGGCTGGGATAAATATGAGTGGAGCATTTTCTGAGTCTGACATAGTATACGGGGCTGTGCTGTCCATGGGTCTGTGTTCGCTCAAATTAAGCTTTGAGCACCTAAATTTATCAATATACGAACCTTGAGACATTTGAAGAAAAAACAAAAAAACTCTGAGAGGTACATTCATGCCTTCAGTGTTCCAGATCCAGGTCAGCTCGCTCTAAAATGTGAGCTGAGAAGTTTTCAGTGACGGAGAGAGCTCATAAATCACCTCCAGACTGAGTGAGTTAAAGCAGAGTTTAAGTTAGGGGGGACTACAACTCAACCTGGCTCTGAGGAAAGAAAAGAGAATTGTTCCATGTGGATACCAACGCTTTACCACAAGACATACACTGAATAGGAAAAGAGGAACACTTTAAAGGAAATACAAGTCTGTGCTTGACTAAAATAACAAGCCTGCAGAGGTAGAAAAACCGTTTAAATACAGAAAAACTCTTGCATTTTCAACTGCGGTGTACCAGGAGAGTTATCATGACAGAAAGGAAACTTTTTATTGAGCAGTAACCGACTAAAACCAAAGTCTTCAAGCTCATTTTGGAGGAACTTGACTGTAGTTTAACCTCAACATAAAATGGGACACGGTCATTGGCTCATAGCACATTATTTGAGGGATGTTTGTTGATGGGTCTAATATTGACTGATACCGATGTAAAACCAATATTATATGGTTGTTTCATAAGACATGCCCTAAAAGTGCTGCAAAGCTCAAGAAAATCATTAGTCAGGAGAATTAATTGTTTTTACTTACTTAGCACATTTAATTCCAAATGTTTAGATCCACAAAGTAAATTTGTTTCTTTTTTTCATATTTTGTTATTACTACTTTTATTGTTACTTTCTTTTCTTTTATTATTACCGTTATTTTTTTTAATTTGCCACCCAAAGTCAAACCAACTTCAAGAGACTCCAGAAGTAAAAAGTAAAAAGTGGGGCAACCAGACATCCTCGGGTCATGATCCTCCCCCAGAAGTCCCTGGTACGTGTCCACTGCCTCACATACAGACTCTGGTGTTCATACTGTAACAGTTATTCGGTTAGTTATGTGTTCAGTGTAGATGTTGGTGTTTCTGACGGTCAGTGAAGGCACCAGGAAGGCTGTGAGTGGGTCAGAGTGCAGCAGGAGGGAGGGGCGGAGGTGTGTGTGTGTGAGTGAGAGATGATGATTTTCATTCAGTGGTTTATTAATGCCTGTTTTGAGTTGGCGTGGTCACAGCCGACAGTGACGAGTGAATAAAAACACTAGTTCTCACAAATCGTCATCGTCATCATCTCAGCATCTGGACAGATGTTACGATATTTTAACACTCTGTCTTCGTCTGTTGACAACATTAGAAAAAACAACAGTAACATCCATCAAAATGACAGTTTGGCTCTTAAAATGTTTAGGATATCCATGGTTACGGTCCTCCTTTACTCAAGTTGTGCACAATTCCAGTCGTAATGGAAACACAATTGTACTTTATCAAAACCTCAGAAATATTGCTTTTGTTTTAGGGAAAGTTGTCATGGAAACGCAGCTCCTGATGGCAGAAGCTGCTACTAAAGTGAACCATCATAATTAACTAACGCCATGCATAAACAATCATACGCAGCTGATTAAAGAAACCAGAAGCAAAAGAGGTTCAGTGTCTTAACCAAAAACCCTCTGACTGCAGTAGTTGGGATCAAACCACCAAACTTCTGATTCAGAGACGATGACTGTAGAAGTGTGTGTTTACAATACTAGCTGCCAAAAACATCTCTGATAATGGATGAGGATTTTTATTCATCAGTACAGAGCACTGAGACTGTAATGTGTTTTTAATGACAAAAAATCTCCACTGAATTAAGCATTAATGTTAATAAATCACACATTAGAAACACCTGCTTCTCTCTTTTAAAGCAGACATTTACTGGCCCAGCCTTGATGAACGAGCATGTGAGAAAACAGAAGAAAAGCAGGAAAAGTTCATGTTTGATCTGGAGTGAATTAAAGGGGGATCAGGATTCAGGCTAAGGGCGGGGGTTTGGGTTAAAGGCCGGCTGACCCGGCTTGAGGCTGTGAGAATGGGGTTGACGGGGGAAGCGGAGCCCTTCAGAGGAGAATCTGGACGGCTACAGTATGCAGGGCCATAAAAGAGCCATAAAACGGGGTCAACCAGAGGGGACGGAGAGGTCTGGGAAAACACACCCTGATACACTCAGCATCCCTCACTCCCCTCTCCTCCGCTCGCTCACTCACTCATCCACATTCCTGCGTTGTCTCTCAGTGCGTGTCTCTTCTCCAACCACTGCATCCATCATGTTTCTGTCCCCCTCTCCCCCTGTGCCTCTCACTGTACTCATCTGCAATCATTACTGTAGCTCTACAGGGCCAAAAGACATATTAGTGTTTCCTTTATGCACATTTAGATCGAATGCTTCCAGGTGGAGTGATGACAAAACGTTACCAAGATGTAGGAGGTGCTAACGGAAAAATATTTGATTGTTCCAGCAAAACTGAACACTAGAGCTATTTTAACCACTTAAAGGTAAAGCGTGAAGTACTTAGTGGTATTTATCTGAACAGACTTGGAAGAAATGGAATTTTTTATTCATAAATTGGTGCATCATAACCTGAAAATAAAAATATTTTTCACTTCCGTATATTTCTGACTTGACCTCTTAGTTCATTGGGTGGAACAAGTTCTGTGTGACTGATGCAAAGGTTCCTGGGGAGGTTTTACCACTCTGCAATTGGATGGTTATTAAGGACGTTAAAAGTTCTGTTAAACGTTCCTGATGCTGTGAACCTGTCTTACTGCATCCACCTGTCTGTCTCTCAGAGGTTTTAATGAACACAAAGTGGGAAATGCCAGACCTGTGCTAGATGACCTTTCCTGCTGATGATGACCCCCAGGTAAGCTCACTGATACACCTGTTAGCTGTAGGCTAACTTAACCATTGATTTCAATGAAGAATGCTAGTCGTTAACTCATCCGTCTGTCTGTCTGCAGTGGGACCAGGCGAGCAGATTGGACGATGATCTCTGGAACAAACTTCCTGAGGACCAACACAACTGTCTCTGTTTTTAAAACCAAACTCAAAACCCATTTGATCTCATTCGAGTGTATGAAAATTAACAGTGTGAGCATATAAATGTCTGATGTGTGTCACTCAAATTCTGTAACCAACTGTAACATGTTATTCTCTTTGATTTTAATCCTCTCTATAAAGCACATTGAGCTTACCTGGAATAAAATGTGCTTTATTACTGGAAAAGTTGCTGGAGCGCAGATGGCCTAGTGGTTTAGGTCGCACGCCGGGCAAAAAGCCCTTGAGCGGGTTTTGAATCCAACCTGTGGTGACTTTCCTGCGTGTCACTCCCCTCTCTCATCCTGTTTCCTTTATCCACTATCCTGTCCTTTCAAAATAAAGGCCTAAATAGCCTCCAAAAAAGCTAATGCTACATCCCAACTGTTGATCTCAGTTTTTAATTTAGTTCAACAACTTTATCTTTTATAACAAATGACCGATGCAAAAAAAGAACCGAGGGGGGAAAATGTTGTTTATATTCAGCCAGTGAAGAATATCTTTCATGATTAAAGAATGAATCTTGTTCCAAATTTTACTTTCATGTACCGACCGCTCCTGACCTCATGTCCATTTTTCCTTTAGTGTTTTTACTTCTCATCTGTTTGCTTTGAATTTATCATATTTTTACCATTTCAAAGGATCAAAACATAAGAAGTTATTTAAAAAATAGAAACCTAATCAATTAATACTCGACCCTTTGTCATCACAACATAGTCTGTGTTCGTTCTTTTTCTCAATCAAATGTTCAAAGGCTTAACTGACTGTGATGTAAAATAAAGAAGCACAAATGTTTTCTTTGGCCTAAAGTTGAGAAAAAGCGGTAAGGGTTTGAACCCTGACCTCTCTGTTGCCGTAGTCGCTCACCCATCATACGAGGTGCCCTGCCTCCCCCTCTAAATCTCTCCCTCTCCCCTCTCTCCTCCCCATATGTAGATCCTCAGACTGATAAATGCCGCTCCTCCATTATCCCTGACAGGCCTTTCTCCCTCTCTTCTCCTTTCATCCCTCCCTCTCTCTCCCTCCTGCATTCCTTTCCCGCTCATCCTCCGTCTCTGTCTTGAGGCCCGCTCTGATTACCCATAACCTCCCTCCCTCCCCTTTCTTCCCTCCGCCCTGCAGAAGATGTGTGGGCTGCGTTCGGCCTTGCACTGTCGTAGTTTGTGATGATGAATGGTGATTTGACATCACATCCAGATAAGCAGGTAAAAGGATGCCAGAGGAGGTGAGGAGAGCCTGACTCAGAGCTGACGGCCCGTCACGGATCCTTCTTGGATGATGGTGCAGGCCTCCTCCACTGTAATTTACATGTGTGTGAGAGTGAGAAGGTGTGTATATGTGGATTTAGTCAGCTACACTTCATTTATCTGTCCTGTGATTTCATTCATCCCTTTATTACTGTCTATTTTTTCCAGACATGAATATGGCAAAGTTATCCGCCTGGGCTCTTTTCCATTGTCTCTGCTGGCTCTGCTTGAAACTGCTTCACGGTTATTACATCCCACCGTGCCAATATTACAAGATCTCACATCTTTAATAAAGATTTACGATTGACCACATCCACATTTGGGAGCTTGTGTGTAAAAGACGCGGACTTGGAAGAAGTGTAAAGCTGCACTTTCAATAAAGACACTTGAACAGTGTGAACCGGCTTTTGAGGAGAGCTACAAATAAAGATAGTGCTCTTAGTTCTGATACAGTGGAGTTAATCTAGAAAGATGATTACGAGTTGATTAAGGATTACTTTGAAAATTTAATCAGATTTGGGTGTTCAGTGCAGCGTCTGCTATTTGTTCGGCAAATGTGGGGAGGAAAAGAAATAAGTGAGGTGAGACAATGCAACATCCAGTAATATTTACTGCTAAACAAAGGCTGTTTTCAAATCGCCTACTACATACTACATAACAACTTAGTATGTAGTAGGCACTGCATACTGCCTACTGTTAAATGTAGTATGTAGTCTGACTGTTCTGTTGGGTCTGTTTTGTAGTTTGCTACTCTGCATTTCATATTCTGGAAAGCAGAATTACAGCTGATGGATTTTTTATTTTTTAAAAACTTTATTGTGAACGTACAAAACAACCTATGGATGCACCTTAGCATAAATATGCAAAGAGATTTTCAGATGGAGCATTTTAAATGAATCAATCAGTGGTGGAGAATACTTATTACATTCAGTGAGGAATTCTTTTAAGTTTTTTTTGTGTGTCATGTGGAGGAACAACAAATTTGTGAGTCCTGTTTTTATGAATAAAATATTTGGAAAGGCATTAAAATTATATTGCAGCAGAATACATCATTTTTGATTTTTAATCTTACGCCACAAGTTATATCATGTATTGAAAATAAATCCGGAACAGATTAACTTTTTATTTTTACAGCCAATGGAAAAAACTAATGGAATGGAAAAAAAGTTTACCAGTAATTAATTTGTAGAAATAAACAGCATTTTCCATCAGTTTTTTAATTTGCACCATCTTCATGTTCAACCCTGATTCACGCCGTTTATCTGTCATCTGTTTTGAACAAATCCATATCCTGTACCTTCTCCGTCTAAGCGATGTATTATGTACAGTTCTTTCACTGTTTCTGCTACTAACAAACTCTCTGCTGTGGTCCAGCTATTATTAGCCGTGTTGACACGGACCAGAGTAGGAAAGGGGTCAGGAGGTGAAATCACACCTCTTTAACTAAAGTCCCACAGCTGTTCTGATTGAATTATGCCATGCAGCACTTTCACCAATAACTTCAATCTGACTGATTTTAATCAGCATGGAGAAACAGGGTCCAGTCAAAGATGTCTGCTGGCTCTCGCTCCTCCCAGGACTCTGAATGTTCCCTCCACCCGCCTCCTGCCACCTGCCTGAGGAATGCTGCCTGTGAGCAGCTGTGTGTGTGCGTCTGTGTGTGTGTGTGTGTATGTGTGTGTGTGTGCGTGTTTAAGTGTTAATTGGTCAGAATCAGCTCGGGTCACCTTGTTGAGAATTTTAATTGATTTCTTTTGTGACCCAAGAGAGGCTGACTGACGAGTTATTAACCCTTAAAAGCCCGCCCCATCAAAAAATAAAGCCAGAAAATGGTTGTTGATGAACTATTTTAACAAAATACAAAAAAATATTACGGTATCTTTTTGTTTATTATACATTTTTTGTATCAAATTTGATAAATCAAGCAGTTTTGGCAACTGTTTAAGTGAAGTTTTTAGAAAATATGCATTCATTCAATGAAGAAAATAATTATTTTTAAAAATGAGAGACAATTTAGACGTTATTCTTACTGCGACTTCTTGAAAATTACCAACGATTTTCATGGAAAATAACTTCAGTATATGAACTTCAGCTGCCTGTAGTGGAATGATAATCCTCAGGTCTTTGAAACCCATGTATTGAATATAATACAGCACCGGCACATGAACAGGTGCTGGGTGAGTTTACTTATTAGATGTTGAGCGTGACAAAAAGCTATCGCTCCAGTAACAACTTCTCTTTTACTCACAGAAGTTCTTGTAAGTGTTGTGAAACTTTTCAGTGTATCCAAGCAACAGCTATTCTGTTACATTTGGAAGGAAAAATAAGTCATATGTTAAATTTTCCCCCTAAACGACATGAAAACTAACTAAACTAAGAACAGTAAATGTCTGCTTTTCTTTCACCCTGAATAATAAATCTGCCAATCGTTTCAACCAAATTCAAACTTTTTGAATTTTCTGGATGATGAGACTCGAGACTGTGTCTTGGTGTGAGCTGTTCACTCGTCACTCTTTCTTTATATCTTCCCCAAAACATGCTGAAAATATTCAAATGATGTCTTCCTTTTAGAAGTATCTTTACAGAAACCAAAACTGTGTTTTACTACAGTCCTTATCACATTCTGGTCCAGTCTCTCACTCTCTCCTCCCACAGTCTTGTCATTTGCTCCTGTCCTATAAGGGCAAAAACCTCAAATATAATCACAAAAGAAAAAAAAACTTGCTAAGTGACTTCAGAAATATTAGATGTGACTCACTTTTTGATATTCACAGGCATTTTTTTTTCAAATCTAAAGATTAAGAGACAAAAATATCAGGAGATGTTATTCATGTAATTTTTTTTTAAATGTCTCTTTTAAAGGGTATTTTCAGATTTTTTTTTCCATATGAAATTTTAATTTATTGAGTTGAAACAAAGCTGAAAACAATTGCAGGGTTAATCCATTCAAATTCAATAAAAGGCCATTAAATCTCAAACCAAACACAGCTTTTCACAACCTACACAAAAACGTTGAGGACTAACCTGACGAATAGCTTGAAAACACTAACAAATATCAACTCATAAGCTCATTTTTCTCCTTCATTTCTTCTTCCTCTCGTCACTCATCACCCTGAGGCCTCACTACCACGCTGACGTCAAGCTGAACAACCGGGCTACTCACACCTACACCTCTCCTCAGGGCTCACCTGACTCATTTGCACTGACAGAAAGCAGATGTAGCTCTGCTTAGAAAACTCCAGCACAGAAAGGTTTCAGTACTTGATCATACATCTCATAAAAAAAGGCTTTTAGGACAACTTCATAATCTCGCTTTCCCCACGCGTGTTCTGTGGGTGGTTCCTCTCTCCACATGCCATGCGATCATGGCAGCAGATGGCGAACACATTATGACCCTCTGGTATGTTAATATACTCATATAGCTTCAGCTTTAGATGCTCGTTCGACTGGTGTGCGTCGTAAAGTGCTGAAGCATGCTAACGCGGCTAAATGGCAACGCGTGTGAATGAGCCAACCGGAGAGGAATGTGGGTCACACATCATGCAAGTCAGCACGCAAACCTGAGCACACACACACACCTCACACTCTTTTCACCAACAGACTCAACACATATGCTGCCCACCACTTGATATGCATGTGTGTGTGTATGTTAAGCCTATTACTATTTGCATGAAGTGGCTTGAGTTTCATTCAGAGGACTATTTGTAAGCCTGTTTTCAGCACTTTGGATCTGACATGCTAACTAGATACTTTTACTTTTACACCGCCAGCTGAGACGGCCGAGCCCATCGCCAGATTTAGACCCATTAATGACAGCTGTCACATCCACGTCAACACAGAAGAGGAGAGGAGGAGGCAGGAGTCACTGGAGGACAGAAGACGTCCTTTTGAAAGTAAATACATACAGACAAACGAAAAAAATCAACGTTATGTCCTGAACACACCTTACTTCATTTTTTTCATGTATTTTGTCCTGGTAGCAAATAAATAAACATTTGTAACAGCCTTGTTTTGTTTTTGCAGAATTTCT
This sequence comes from Labroides dimidiatus, assembly GCA_030710495.1. Classification (NCBI taxonomy): domain Eukaryota; kingdom Metazoa; phylum Chordata; class Actinopteri; order Labriformes; family Labridae; genus Labroides; species Labroides dimidiatus. Next base: position 7,666,395 of record CM061146.1, on the reverse strand, counting down.
TCATTTGTCAAACATTAGTTTCTCCTGCTTGTCTCCAGTGATTTAAGTCAGGAAATTGTCATAATGGATGGAAAACAAGTGAACATGTTAAACGGCTAATTGCCTTTAGACCCGGTGGTTTTGGGAGTCCAGGTTTAGAGGAAGGTGGAGGTGCGTGGAGTAACAGTGCAGCGCTGAGAAGCACGGCCGCCATGAATGAACACTTTGTGGAGCGTCGGCGCAGTAATGACATGCAAATACAAGGTCTGGGCCACAAAATGAGAAGACAAATATCCTGGGTTCGCCTTACCCCTACTTTAGCTGCCCGTCAGTGTGAGTTTGTCTCGTTCGCTAAATCCATCAGAGGATCAGAGGAGGTGTCAGCAGGCAGGTTAGACGCCAACACTCATCTGTATCATGGCTGACTTCTAACACCTGAAAGACTCATCTCTCCTTTTCTTACAAACACAGTTTTTAAACCTTGTTTCTAAAAAGAAAAAAAAAGACCTGACTTCAAATGATGTTTTTAAGACTCTTTAAACAGCAGTGGCGTGAGACGGGGGGGTTGGTCTGTTTTTTTTTTAGCTTCAGGTTTTTACAACTGATGGCCCTCAAGGTCTACAGCAAAAACAAACAAAACGAAGTGAAAATATGAAAAACATTTCACTGAATGCAAAACACATTTCACAAAAATGGAAAAATACTGCATGAAACCTGAACGTTTAACGAAACAAAAAGATTTCCTAATATCTGCATATCTTATGTTTGATGAAAAGTTTTTGCCATCCAGTTGAAGGTAGAGGTGGGTGATATATCGAATATACTCGATATATTGTGAGTTCCTGAATGTAAGATGTATAAAATGACTACATCACGACCATCCAGTATAAATTGTAACGTAAATGTTTTACGATGTATGAATGTAATTTTTGTTGGAGTGTGGCTTCTCTCACTCTCTGTTTGAGCTCCAAGCAGCTCACTCACTCCCCTCGCTCATTCAGAAAACTCTCCTGCGAATGCGTGTTTTTATATTAGGAGAGGAGGGGGGAAAAAAGTCGCTTGGAAATCTCGTCAGTTGTGGGTTGCTGGTTTTTGGCTTGTTTTCTAAATCGTAGTTGCTTAGTTGGGCTCGCTTTGCTGCCTGCATGACCTGCCTGATTCTCTCCTTGCTCTACACAACGAGAAATGAACGCGACTCGTGGCGCTCTGTGTGTAAAAAGTTTGGTTTGAAATAAAAGTGTGCAAAATTTAAAAACCCAACTGAAGGGTCTGCTTCAATCATTATACTGGTGTCATTTGATGCATCAAAGGGTTAAATTTAACATTTAAATAGTGATTTAGAGGAAAAATCGGAATATCAAGATAAATTATAGCCTAGAAATATAGAGATATTGGTTTTAGGCCATATTGTGCAGCCCTAGTTGAAGGGATATTTGTTTGTCGTCTATGAAATTTTGTGCAGGGACCTTTCAGGCTACCATATCTTTGTCCATCCTCTTTGTACAGTTTCTTTCCTTAAATAATGCCTCTAACTTTTCAGTATGCAGCCTCTTCCCACTGAAGTGACCTATCGTCTTGAAACTCAAGTGACCTTGTAAAGAACTGCCGTGAGCAGAAACGTAATACTTTCCCTGAATTTATATCCATTCTGCAACAGTTTTCCTCCTTAGTCTTTGAATCTGCCAGTGATTCATGATGGGTTCATGGTCATGTTAAAAATTATGTTTAAACCTCCACTTTTTTTCTGTGCTTTCCATTTTTTCTGTCCAGGAAATTATGGATCAAACACGACCAATTGTGCAGTAAAATGCATGATTTTCCAACATGTAAGGATCCTGCTGCGCTCCAACAGCTCAGATTGGCTTTTAATGGATGTTTCTGCTGACAGATAAAGTCTGTGCTCTCTTTACAAGGCTTCTGTTGGACAGCGAACACGATCGTGACCCACCGTCAAGGGGGCTCTGGAGGGTGGGAGGACAGATGACACCTCCTGTCAACACGGCGACCACAAACTGCATGAAAACACACAGACGAGCGTACACCAGCTCCCACAGACTTCCCCTGTTCTCTGTTCAACGTCTGAGCCACACAGACACGGCAACTTTCATAAAACACAAAGAGAGAGAGAGAGAGAGGGGGGTGGAGGTTGGAACCTATTAAAAGTGTTGGGTCTGTATTATTTTCCATTAAACAAAAACACAAAGCACAAAATTTTACAATTATATTACCACGAGAAGACGTGGCACCAGAAACAGTCGCCAAAAATTTGATCGGGTTGAGTCCCAGCCAGATTCTCACAATGCAACACACGGTTTCATCCTTTAATAGGAGGACCACCTGCCTTAGATCAAGAGAGGACTAAAATAAAAGCACTTTCAGTTCACATCATGTGAAGAGAGGGACTCGGAGAAGGTAAATCTGTGTCTAAATGTGGCTCTCCAATCCATAGAAACACCTCCTGACTCAATCCCTCAGACACTCAAACGAGGAATATTAAAGACAGAAAGGCCACAGACTCAAGAAAGAAACCTGGACCGAGCTGGGATCTGTAGCTGCTGCGCTGTCCAGTGAGCCCAATAATTTAGTTTTTTATGTGAGCTATAAATTTTATTTAACAGCCTATGATGAGATGAGTCACCTTTTCAGAAAAGTCAGGGAAAAGAGCACATGCTTTGACACAGAACAGCGCTGGATGTCCACAGAGAAGCCTAAAGGATACTCACTTCATATTACATTCATTTTTTTTCAGCAGATATTGTGCAGAGGTTGAAAGTTAGACACAGGGATGAAGATGTAAAAGACACCGAGGATTTGTCTAGTTCTACAAACACATCATGACACGCTGAGCTGTGATGGTTGTTCTGTACTTTCAGAAGCTCTGATCACATGTGAGTTTGGTATCAGAGGTTCATTCCCCGGAGTTAGTCGTGCTCTCCTCTCATTAACATCCCATCCATCTAACGCTCTGCTGTCATCCTGCTCACACACCCTGTCATTTAGCTCACAGCGGAGCAACAACACACACTCACACACTCATTACACCCTTCACCAAAGCCTGGAGAGGAAAAGTGCATTTTTGGACAGCAGGGTGTGTGTGTGTTTGTGTGTGTGTGTGTGTGTCTTTTTAATCACAGCTTGGGAGTGTATTCATGTGGAATTTGTGTACATGTGGTTTCTTAAACATACTTTGACTTCCACTACATGCCCCCCTTACAACGATAACCTCCAAATCTTAAACCAAAGAAGAAGAAAAAAAGGAAGCTGCTTGTCATTCTAGAAAAAAGTACAACATCTAATTCATGGAGAAAGTAAAAACCTTTTGGAGTGGCTCGTAAATGAGGTCATGTGTGGTTTCTGTGCTTTCCCCTGTAAAGGTTGAGGCAGGGTTAATAGAAAGCGTGGCCCACGTGGTCGTACAATACGCTGACTTGAAATGATCTTGTGACATTTATCCCATTCCCAACATTGCATCTCTTATCATTGTTTATACAAAAACTTGCTCATTCTGACTCATCTGAGAAAATAACATTTTAGTTTTTACTCTTTTGCGTCTGTTGTTGTCGGTTTCTAGTCTTATTTTGTGTCATGGAACCATAGCTGTAGTCTCACTCAGTGGTGTTTGAGGAGGCATTATGAAACCAATAGATGGTCGTCTCCATACTCACCAACTAACTTTCAGCTGATCAGGAAAAGCAGCACTTTTCAGTCGAATTAGACTTATGTGCAACTCTCAACTTTAACAAAATCAAAACTGGAGAAATGAGTCAAAGGGACCAACAGGGATCCATTTTCTAGCATCATTTTGACTTCTGCTGTTGGAATCAACATTTTAAAGAGGATGTAAATGGGATTACCTCGACTTTTGGAGCCAGCCCCAAGTGGACACTTGAAGAACTGCAGCTATTTTGCCCTCCCTATTTTATATCACTTTATTTCTGTAACGTTTTTGCAAAAAAAAAATCTGTTTCCCTCTATTTTAACCTCCTGTTTTTTCCATTTTATTTATTTATTTTTTTTTTTTTTGCTTGGACTTAGAGGTGTTCTTGTAATTGATTTTAACTGTTTCCTTTCTTCTGTTTTGCAGATGTTTGCACTTTAGGCTGCATGTACGTATGACCGATGTTTTCTGCCTTAAGTCGAGATCAGAAGAGTTCATCTTGATGGTATCTACTCTGATGCAACACAATGATATTATTTCACTCCTTTGCACTGAATTATGCCTTGCAGAAACTTTCCCTGCATAGCTTCAGCATCTGAACGAGTGTTTGCATTTCGTAACTCGAGACAGACTTCAAACAAAATAGCAAAATGTTAAATTAATGCACCTTTATTCCTCGGCGGCTCCAGCCAATATTAGACGTAAAGAAGGATCGCTCTGTATGAGAGACCTCAGTTTGCTCCCTGATTGAGACAGGACTGGGAACATGAAAAATCACACACACATACAAACACAAGGTCGGGCCTATCTCTACCTCTTTTTCTTCTGCACAAACACACGCGAACACAATGCACCTGGTCTCCTTTTCTCTCTATGTGGTGACACACAGCAGGTCTCAGGCCCCAGAGTCAAACAAAAACAGCAGTGTGTGTACGTGTGTGTGTTTGACGCTCAACACACATGCACAGCAATGTCAATAAACTCTGAGACGATGCAAATCCAAACAGAGGGAGCTCAGATTGAATCTGCACTTCTGTGCGTCTACCTCCCTCTGAGAAAAGTCTTCCTCACAGTGTCCCGGCTCAGGCTGAACACACACACACACACACACACACACACCGTTTAAAGTCTTTCAGGGTTTAAAGCAGAGCTGTAATGTAACATGATTTACACTTTAATGACAGAAGAGCAGGAATGACAGAGGGAGAGGAGACACGCATTGCATGATGCAGTTTGTTTATGAAAACATGCTTCATGTATGTTTAAGTTCGGGTGTGTCTCTCTGAATCTCACCAACTTATAAATCAAAGTTTGTCTGCAGCCTCTGAAGGAAGCGTATGTGAAAGGTACGTCGAAATGGAAACAAGTTCCAAAGCATCAGCCACAGATCAAAAAGGTGAAAGTTGACTAAAGATTTAGTGTTTGGCTCTATCATTCCTCTGCAAGAGACAATTACGTCCCTCTCAAACACAAATGTGACCCCTCTTCAATCGGAAAGAGTGACAGATCTGAGGTACACTTGACCCCGCTTGTGTTTGAAATCATTTTATGCTTTTTAAAGCTGAAGCCAAGCCCCTTTTATGTTGTCTCCCCCTTCTCCCCCTCCTCCTCCCGTTATGGTTTCAGTTAGCCACAGATGCCTGCATTTGATTAGGGTTTCAATGTCAATAACGCCTGTTTGGAAAAACACCCTCAAAGGGAGCGGGAACAAAGACGGAGGAGAGGGCAAGTGGGAGGGCAGGAGATTTGAAGAAAAGAAGGAACATAATAAGGTATTATGACTTGACATTCATGTGTAGTCCACATGTTGCTGTATTGTGTTTGTTTGGCACTCAGCGTGAAATGACAGCTCAGGAAGAAACACAAACCTCTGAGGACGACGGTCAAAAAAACTTTGAGACAGAAAATGAAGAAGCGAATTAGTAGTGAAGAAGTTGTCTTTCACTACCTCTATCTCCAAAAATGTTTCCTCCCCTCTTCTACTGGAATCTGTTACAGTTCATTTGACACATTTCATCAAACTGATGTCAAAAGTTCACAGCAATCTTGGTCTGTGAGCGTAAAGAAGATTGTCATAAAATCTTCATTTTAATCTTCACACCGAGGACTTTCCAGCATCTTTTTTGAAGCTTTCTTACACAGAAAGTAGTTTAAACTTGAAGTATTTTGATAATATCTCCAAGCTTAATAAGTGTAAATCAATTTTGATTCTTCAACTGAGCCATGAGTTGTTCTTTTTTCATGTAAATATGTTTTTCACAAGCCAAGCAAGGTTTTCATTTACCATAATGGCAGCATAAGGAAGCAAGAAGACACTGCGGTAGCTTCCCTACAGCATGCCAGAAGGGACAAACATAAGGCATTAAAGTCTGACCTCATTACATCGCAGTTATAGCTTTAATGCTGTCAGCACTGAAAACAAGCCATAGTGAAAATAATACTCACTTTGAAGCCTCTTTCAGGATCATCAGTCAAACAGTGAGCCTTTATTATATTAAACACACATACACACACATCTGGCACGCAGTCCTGCTTTATGAAGCTTTTCCATGTTTTTGTTTTTGTTGTGAAGCAGTCTCAGAGCAAACAGCCCGCCGTAGCCCACCCTGCAACAAACAGCTGAAATTTAGAGCTGGTGGAACGCTCTGCAGCTAAACAAATGCAAACCACACACTGCATGAACAGTCATGCCCTTGGTACGCAGTCTGCCAACAGAGTCAGCTGATTTTATTTGTATGTTTGACTATGAAGCTGTGTTTGGGCTTCCTACATTGTGGATGTGTGAAGAGACATTCAGTATGAGTATGTGTGTGTGTAAACACACAGGACACCGATTTCCTTATCAGAGTGTGTATGTTGTTCTAAATCACTGCCACAGTGGAGGTGTGTGTGTTTATTGCATGGTCTCACATGAGGAGGACGGACAGAGTGTGTGTGTTTATTAAAAGTTTATGGGTGGTCCCTTTTTGTGTCAGAGTCACACTGAACTGTTTGTCCCTGGGGAGAAATCACGAGATATTACAGCCTTCAACAGAGGATTATGTATCTGCCCTGTTAATAAAAAGCTCATTTATACTCCAGCTTGATGAATGTTTCTTCATTGTTAACATGGTGTACTTACACATCTCCTCAGGGATGATGAACCAACATACAGAAGACGCACTAGAGGCAAGATTGAACCTCGTCTTGAAGTTCAAGACGTCATGACAGGCGTTTACCCTCGAAACTAAACATCTGCAAACATATAGCACTCCCAACCAAACCCGCAACCTCCAAATACATCTGTGGCTGGCTTTGATTTTTTTACGTCACTTTTGAAAAAAAAAAAAGCTGTCTAAGAGGACAAACAGAGGCCATGGCGCTCGTACACATATGAACATAATAAGGGCATAAGATGATAACATTACTAAAAAAAAAACCCATCAGCATAAAAGTGAAAAAAAATTGAAATGAACAGCATTTTAAGCGTAGCTACAAAGCTTTGGCTCTACAATGACTCAGCATTTTATGAAATATCTGTTTCATAGTGTTAAGTATCTTGATTAAGCAGCTCCACCTGCTCCACCTTTAGAGTAACTCATTTATCATGCAATCATAACTGATGACTTACAAACAAGAAGAAAAAGTGAGTACAAATAAATTTATGTTGTTTTTTTTGTTTGTTTTTTTTAAAAGGACAATGGAGAGAAATCTGCTGATGGCAACAAGACTATATCTGAATCCAATCCAAATGATCAAAAGGTCAACTTAATCCACATGACGATTAGTTTCCTGTTACCTTCAGGGTGGGAAGCTTTGGTTCCTGTTCTGGGCTACAAACCACGTAAGAAATCACTGAAAAACAGGAAATACAGAAACTTGTGCAGATTTATTCAATTTATCGGCAAGAAAAAATAAATAAAAATCTGATGTACAATGCAAATGCAAAACAACTTATTTTATAAGTCTAATTAAGTTCATAAGTGATAAAATTAGCATTTTACTGCCTCCCTGCTATCTATATAATCTACTAGTTCTTGATGTCGACCCATATGAATGCACAAATTCTTAGTATGGCTGCAGATTCAGGAGATCTTGCACGCATGATGCATTTTTCAGGTGGTACCACGATGCAACCAATTGGACCAATCACAGGGCTTGCAGTCTGAGTTGCATTGATGCACAGCTACATGTTTACCGGTATGCACAGAAGCTACTGCAAAGGGCTATGCTAACCTACTGCACATGCCACAGCATAGACTTGACGGAGAAGTATGAATCAGGCTTTGTTTCCGCCTGCTTCCTACACTGTGCCAATCTTCGCTGCTAAATGTGTCGTAACCTGGTGTACTTCCAGACGTACATTTTAAATGGTCTTTCCAGTTTAAAATGACGATTCTTTTCGGACTATTATTTCAAATTATTACTTTTATGTTTGAAGGATTTGCAACCTGGTCACACCACCACAACGTTTAAGAAGAAATTGAGCTTCCAAAAAATGAGCACTGCCTCACTTCAGAAATATAGATGGCCATTATTTGAAAACGGCTAACTTTGCTCATGCTGTGAAACAGTTTCTTTGTGTCTTGCAGTAATAAAGAAAGCTGAAGCATGTGAGACATTAGGGAGACACTGAAATATTCATGTTCACCACAAGTAGTTTGGAAACTTTCAAAACCTATTAGGAGACAAGCTGCATCAAAGTTCATCAAAGCTGCTGGACAGACACGCAGCGGCTCCATTTCACAGCACTGAGCCTGAAATATGGCAAAGAGAATTCATGTCCCTCAATAATCACACACACACACAAACACACATTTAGTGGCGGAGGGGTAGGGGTGTAACACCCCCGTGTCTCCCCCAATAACATACCAAATCCATCAAGGTGCCCCAGCATCCAGAACTGAAGGCTGCCACCGCTGGAAGCACAGAGGCTTCAACAAACAGCCTGGAGCAGATGAAGCCTTTGTGGATTAAAGGAAGTGTAGTGATCCTGAGAGTTATTCCTGAGAGTTATATGAAGTCACGCTGCTGACACATAGACTTTATGGCAGGGCTGGGTGATTATGGCAAAAACCAAAAACGCGACTGATTCAACCTGCAACCTCAGTTTCTGTTAATGCACAATCATCATGCAACGTGCAGAAATATGGACGAAATGACGACAGAGCAAGGACAGAGGGCTCTATCATATCTGGATCTGTATTTAATGTTGAGGATAAATGGGATTTTAGATCAATAGGCAACATACCCTTCACATCACAACATCTCCAAACTCCAGAAAAGTCACTAGAGGAGTTTAGAAAGCTGCTAAGTTGGCAACACTGGAATTCCTTTTGGGTACAAGCTGCTCGTGTTGTACTGTACTGTTGACTTGGAATTAGATTTTTTTCAAAGACTGTATAATCAATAGACACAGCCTCCACGATGTCAACTGTCTGATTCTAAAACACATTTTTGAAGTAAGACAGCCGGCGCGGCCATATTGGAAATGAGGCACGCTTTGAGTCTCCATATTAACAGCCATAGGGCGCCCGTCAGTCATGTGAGCCGATCTGTGCCTCTGATTGGACAAACTGGCGATCTTAATATCTTCTAAACTGCAGAGATTGAAAAAAATTTACCCCCCCATACAATACATGCTGTTAGCGAAATTCACGATTAAGTCGGGAGACACTTTTTGTATCAGACTGTAAACATGTTTATTTCTGCTGTGAAAATGGCTTTTTTGGCTTGGTGTGTACGTGCCTCAAGTGGACACTCAACGAACTGCAGCTTTTAACACTTCCACATTGTCTTATATTTTCAGACCAGAGGTTGCCACTTGGTTTTCCTCCGACTACTTCTTCTTCTGCTGCTGGTTTTCTGGCAGCTTTCACACTTTGCGACACCTGGCTGCCTGTCGTGTAACTACACAACCATCAGTGTATTTTCAGGGGATGGTATGTTAGTAGTAGTAGTCTACACATCCAGAAGTTTACAGTGCAGATTATTTGACAGAAAATTCAGATGTGGACGTCTTCTTTTTTATCAGAATGTATGGCTCGTTGTGCGCTGCAGAGTGAGGCGCTGCCACTAAAGCTCAGCGGGTCTGTGCAGCATTTTCAATCAGAGACATGAGAAGCAGGACAGGAAACAGCTTGGGAGACTGCAAATTGATTACTTCTCATGTGCTGTAGTGGCTGAATTTTGTCTACTCTGCCTGTGGCCGGTGTAAGCATGACAGAGCATGAGGCAAGGACACAGGAAGTGAATGAGTTTGGGCTACATGACCAACATGACAGACATTTCAAGAACGAAAAAAACCCCAAAACAAAACGGTATTAACCATTGTTGTAAAGTTCCGGTTCTGCTCTGGAACATTAAAAATTCATGTATTTCTGGCTCTGCTTCTGTTCCTGGCAAAACAGGAAAGGTTTCCGGTTTTCGTTCTCGTTTTCGTTCCACGAACTGGTTCAAAGCCCTGATTGTAATAGGATTTTGAACAAAAAAACGTTCTATTATCCTGAATAAGGAAGCCAAACTTCATCCCTTTTTTGACATTATCTTTGCAGTTGCAGAAGTTTGATCTCATATTGATGATTGTGACAACAATGTAAATATTATCTATCAGTTACTAAAGACTGACAGTTATCAAAAACACCTACCGACTCTGATTTCATTTTGTATCTGGGAGCAAAAAACCCCCTGCAGACAGCAGCAGGAAACAAACACTGTCTAGAATGAGCTGCACACAAACACCGGGAAAAAAATGTTGTCAGTGTTGACTTAACCCAGAAATCAATTAAAGAATACAGCTCCAGTGTAATTAAAAATAAATGAGATTACTAAAAGTCAGTTCACTTCCTGGAATGTGCACGGCTAGGCCAGGAAAACAGACAAACAGAGCGGTGGGATCCAAAACAGGAGTGAAGATAGAAGCAAGTATTTTTAAGGATTTATTTAAGTCTGCTGAGTTTTGCATGAACTTTTTACTCAGTTTCTCAAAAATAAAGGGTGAAAAATCTGAAGAGCAGTGGAGGCAAGTGGACAGAAAGAGACGCCTGTGAGTGAGGAATGCTGCCTCTTGGTTTTAATAAGAAATCTCACAAGACTGCAGCCTTTATATGACAAGCCAAGCTCCTCCAAACACCCGCTGGATGGCAGAGAGATGAGAGGTGATGATAAGGAGAATGTACACTACATCTCAATGCTTCTTTGGGTGATGCGGCTTCTGTAGGGACCAGAGTTTAATCTTAGATTGGACTAAGTGTGACCCGGAGTTGGATCAACTGTGAAATCTGCAGATTAGCCTGCATAATGTGACTAAATATGATCCCAAAATGGAAAATCTATTTTCTCTGCTCATCTTTTCTTACTAAACATTAAAATTGACACTGACAGGTTCCAGATGCCTTCTGGAAAGAAAATAAAGTTAGGCGACTGTGTACAGAGTGAAATCCGACAGTAAACATGTCAGCAGATGTGGGGAGGTAACTTATTGTGGCTGTATTGGTGGATTAGTTAGTTTATTCAGACTGCGGGTGGAATAAACAGAGTTCTCCTCAGACATTTGCTACTGTCACACCTATCACACAACAGCTCTGATCAGCGCTCCATCATGACACACACACACACACACACACACACACACACACACACACACACACACACACACACACACACACACACACACGTGCGCAGGATGTGTGTCTCCTGGGAGCCAATCAGCCTGCAATCCATCAACCCTCTTCTATTCACGCTGACCCAACGGCTGTAAGCAAACACATGAAAAGACGCGAGACGAGGATTCCTGCGCCCGATCTGCGACACACACATACACACACACATCCTCGAACTGCAGAATCCCCCTCCCTCTCTCACACACACTCTCTCTCACACACACAGCAAGGCGTCCGACCTGTCCGCCTGTCAGCACACCAAAAGGTTCTTTGTCCTTTGATAACCCTTGTCCAGCCTCCTCTACAGGAGGCTGTCTCTCTAACAAGTCTTGCCCACGGCAGGAGCTCAGAGCTGGGGGCAGAGAAACAGAACAATGCCCTCTTTCCTGGAGGAGAACCGTTCACACAGGGACTTCTAATGAAATCCATGTCTCACCAGTCTTTCTCAGCCAACAACCCCCTCCTCGTCCTCGTCTTTTCTCCTGTCCCGGTTCTTACTTGTTCAAGGAAATCAGAGACAAGTCAGACATGCAATCAAAGGGCGAGTTTTTAGATAGTTTCTTTGGCGTATTTTAATGGCCACAGAAATAATGACAGGGTAAGTTTAAGCTTTTTATTTAAGCATTAAAAAATCCAGTTTCTGTATTAATATTGCAGGGGTAACATCTAATTCCAGATAGGAAATAAAAATATGGTAGCAGAACATCTCTGGAAATCATCTACATATTAGGGCCTGACTGATATCGGCCGGCCGATTTAATTGGCTGATTATAGTCCTTTTAAAAATAATCATAATCGGCATGAGTTCTGCCGATTCTTGGCCGATTATAGCTCTTTCAAACTTTAAACTTGAAAATTTCTCTCTGTTGTAAAGTTAAACAGATACTCAAGGACAAAGTATCGTAGAACAGTAAAATGTTCTGCCTGTAATTAATAGTCAGCATTAAAGGACCAAAAGAGACGTTATTTTACTGATTAAGTGTTTTTAAAATGAATCAGCCGATTAATCAGTTATCAGATTTTCTGTCAAATATCGGCACCGGCCTCAAAAAAACCATATCAGTTGGGCCCTGCTACATATGTCTGAAAGCAATAGATACAAAGAAAAAGCCATTCAACTTAAGCCAACTTAATCTTCTGAGAGCAAAATAAAAAAAAATCCTCAAAAGAATGATAAATTCACTCTGGTTTTCCTGCCCACAGTGGGAAAAAGGTTTTTAATCATTCTGCTTTCCTGGATAGTTAAACAAATTTCCCAAATCAAAAAGCAGAAAAACAGAAAAATTAAAGAAGACAGAAACCCAAAAAGACAGGCAATAAAGAGAAGAAGGAAAAAAGGCAGGGACAAGAAAGTGCTGACCTCTGTTTTGTATGAGATGGGCTGTGAGGAGTGAAAAGTGGCGGGATCATAAAAATCCTGTCTTCAGTTTCCATCTGCTGTGGAAATCCGTCACCACAACAAACATTCGACTGTCCATGAATCACAGCTCCGGCTTTCTCCTCTCAGTTAATACATTTCTACTTCTAAACTCGGAGTCCACAGAGGGGCATAAATCAGAAGATAGTTGTTTCTTTTTTCCAGAATATTCTTTTATGGAAATACACTGCACCTTTTTTAGAATAACAGAGGAAATGATACAAAAAGGCTGCTGTCAGCATATACTGACAAATATTTAAAGTCATTATTGAAAGAAAACATGTTCAAATATTTAATTCTGGCTTAAAGCATCAGTTTAATTCACTTGTGCCCTTCAAAAAGAGAATGAAAGTCATCCTCAATTCTGTTTTGTGACAGCTTCATGTCCAATTTAACAATGTCTCCTTCTCTCCTCCTCTTAGGAACGTTCTTCACCAAATTTAAAACTCACATTCATCCCAAAAGCTCTCATCAGTGACAGAGGCCGTCATGTTTAATGTCCCTGTCAACACTTTAAAGGAGCTGGCGGTGTTGTGAAAAATGAGCCAGAGCACATATAGCAGGAGTGGGGGTGATTTCCCCTGAGCAGCATATAATTGCTTCAAGCTTGGAGCAGACGGGACAGAACCAGGAGGCCGGGTGCAGGAAGCTGGGCAGGAAATGGTTTGGATTCAGTCAGAGAGGCAACATGCTGACTTTGCTGACCAGTGGGATGGGTATGAGAGTGTGTCTAAGCTTAGCTAAATCAGAGATGGTGCTGATTGTTTACTTGGGCACAAGTGTCAATTTGACACAAGGAGATACCATATAATTGTGTGACTGTTATTTAGAGGAAGGGAAGGAACAAGTGAAATGTGTTTTCCACACATTAAAAGGTCACGCGCAGTCAGTCCAGCTTCATACTTATTGTATTATATTTTTATAATTCTTTTTAATTGTTTGAAGAGAGAAACAAAATTTATTGGCTGTAATAAGGTCAATACTAATACATTTAAGACTATTTTTATTGATTTTCATCATAGATTTGTCGCCCAGACGGATAACTCTTGGCCCTGCAGGGATGGTTAGTCCTGTAATATCATTAAACACTTTGAATAGACACACAATATGAGTTAGACAAGGGAAAGTCCAAAACATATGAACCGACATTCCTGTTTCCATTTTGCATCTTTGGCGAAACTGGGATTACTGAGGCTTGGATAATAAAGATTGAGTCTGACTAGACTTATTCTTTTTTTTTTTTGGACCCAGACTCCACGAGGATTGGACCTAGGAATGCACCGATCCAACTTTTTTAAGTCTTGATACCAATATCTGGGCTTTGGTGTCAGGCAATACCTACACTGACAAGATCCGATATTTAATTTAATTCAAAATATATTTCAACTGACTGTATTATTAATTTATAAGATTATAAATGTGTGGTGAGTGAATCTCCAATTTAACAGGAATTACAATCTTAAAAACCTCAGTGGTGGATAAGTGAGGAATTCAACTTGCACTTATTGGAGGTTTCTGTCAGGGTTGTTGGTAAAACAAATACCAAACAAAATATCTCCAAACTGACGAGCCAAAAAAAAACTCGCAAACCGACCAATGATGATGATGTCGGACACGCACATTGTTGTTGTAACACAGAACAGCATAGAACTGAGTTGGATAGATCTGTCCTATAGATTGGCCCTTTGTCAACGACATCTGATCTAAATTTTTGAGTCTGTATCAGAACCAGGATCTGATCAGTGTATCTCTACTTTGACCACTGAGGACTCAAGACTCTGGAAGACTCAAGCTTTGCTGACTTTACTACACCCCTGGTATGTATTTACAGTGCATTAACTTTGAGGCTCTTTCTGGAGCTACACTGACCATTTCTTGGACCAAGAACTGGATCCGAATTGACATAAACTGTAAAATGAATGGGGGTTTGCTTTAAAATGAACGTTTTCTTCTCTGCATTTGGTCATTTACATGATGCATCCTTTTGTGAAATAACTCAGATGCATCAACTCAGAGTCTACCAAATTTTCCAGGATGTTATCCAGCCAGCATCAAACAGCACAGTGAAATAACGCGGCCAAGAAAGTTATTTGTGGTAAACAGAAGTAATCATCTTTCAGTGTAGCTCGGTCAGAGACTTTCTGAGTCTGCAAAAATATAATCAAGAAATAGTTTCATCAGAAGATTGTAAGAACTTCAGCTTATTCTTTATGCAAAACTGAGGCCAATAGGCTCTAAAACACACTGATTTACTGAAAATATGTCCTCTAGTCATTTTAAGTCTGGGGAAGTCGGTGTTCCCAAGGCACCAAGAGGTCTGGTTCCTATCTTAGGGTTCAATCTGATGCTGCGTTCATACAGAGGCTTTGAAGATCTGCTTTAAATCTACAGGGTCAGACTCTGTTCTGTCTCTTCTCATGCTTGGATTGAAAACATAACTGCTCACACACGCAGATTCTTAAAAACTTCACATGCCCATATGCAAAAAATAAATGCAAATGCCAAAATCTTGCAGAGGCGGAGAAAGTTTGAACATACGTGGAGGTTATTAAAGATTCTCAGGATAATCTACCCAATTTGTGCAGTGAATCCAACTTGATTTGATTTGCTGAAAAGGTCTGAGGTAATCTACGATCCTCCATCCAGTCGCAAACAAAACAGGCTGAGGTAGGTATTTGTTTCAATATAAATGGCTCTTGAGGGTGAAAACGGCATTACTCACTCCCCTCAGGACTAAAAAGACAAGGGAGCGCTGGGCCATGCAGACTAAGAAAAGCTGATCTAAAGGACTTCACCTCTCAAATGGTACAGCTGTCTCATTAACTCCAAATGCCTCCATAACCGAACAGAGACCAGTTGGACCACCAGCGAAAACCAGCCATAGAGAGAAAGCAGGTGAAAGTTAGACACAAACTCGTGAATGGGAAGAGGATTTTTGTTCTCAAGCAACCCTTTTCCATTTCTTGCCCAAACCCTGAGACCTTCCTTTGCCATCCCTCCGTCTCCTCCCTCTCTCCCCTCGCTTTCCACATTTTCTCCTTTCTTCCAGCTAGGATTAGCTCAGCAGGACACCGGCATTCCTTCTCTACTGGTAGTCTTTGACATTCCCACTCCTCCCAGTGTCCTCTGCAGCCCTGCGGTCCGACCAAGAAATCCAACTGTTCCAACGACTGGCAACAGGTTGTTTTTTTTTTTTTTTTTTTTTTTTCTTTTTTTCTTTTTTCATTTCCCCCCTTAAATAAAATAATTCCATAGTCAAATGCAAAAAAAATATATATTCTAATATAAGTTTCAACAAACTGTTGGGTTGTGGGTCAGAGGAGCTAAACCACCAAACGTCCAGAGAGGTCACGCCTGTAGAGCTGCAGCCCTGTTCACTTCAGACTCCAGGTTGGGGGTGCTCCTGCAGCCACTTTGATCCGGAGTCAGTTTTGCACCGTTGACTACCTGTTGTGAGGTTTCGTACAGGGTAAGATAACTGATACACAGTCAGAAATGGTGGGGGAGTTGTACCCTTTACTGCTGTGTCCCACCAGGGAAGGCCGGCATATTGTTGCAACCATGTGCTAATCCTATTACTCCAATTTTCATGTTTGTGTTGAACTTAGACTCAAGTTTGGGCCACATGGTGCTCTCAGTTTTCACCAACTTTCAAGGTGTTATTGGTTAGATGCAGGGGTATGAGGTTGTGATACTCTCAACTAGAGAGTAACTATTTCAGTTCAGTTCTGGGGTTTACTTTCTTGACTCCTATAAGGTCTTCTTTTAATGTTATTTCAGTTTCTATGAAATATTACATGAATAAATACAATTGAAACAAATCAAGGGCAGCAGGGCAAGGTTTGGTTGGTCTTTTGCTAGCCCCAATTTAGCCCAACCATGGGATGACCTGTGAAGTTACTGATCAGCATAAGTTAGCATGCTCATTTAACATTCACTTTTAGAGGCAGTGAAGTGCACAAAGTGTAGAAAAAAAACAAACATCCAAAATACACCAGATGTGTCTCAGGTCCATCTTCACTCCGTCTCGGCATCAAATCTGACAGGCAGCTCTCAGCTCCTGCAGGTAGGAGCCCTCTGGATCTGATATGCAAGAATCATGTTTCTGCTGGATGCTGGAACAATGAAATAAATGTGCAAAGAGCAGATTGAGCAGGACATGAAGGTCATATACTGAAACCAAATGAAAACATCCGGTAACACCACGGAAACTGCTCGGACTCCAGCTGTATTGCGGACCTGCTATGTCAAAGATGGAACGGACATGGACCTGGTGTGTTCCCAGCGTTATAGACATCTAGGTTTAGAAGAAGAGCTGTAACTCTGTATTCATTATTTTTCA
Organism: Labroides dimidiatus; assembly: GCA_030710495.1. Taxonomy (NCBI): domain Eukaryota; kingdom Metazoa; phylum Chordata; class Actinopteri; order Labriformes; family Labridae; genus Labroides; species Labroides dimidiatus. The sequence continues at coordinate 7,649,359 of CM061146.1, read as the reverse complement.
CGGTTCAGCTACCATCAAACTTAGCTTTTTTACAAATTATGTCACTGGTGTGAGCGTGCCTCGTAATTATGCTAAAAGCTATACATATGTGTATGTATTTACTTCAATGCTGAGATGGATCTGACCTCCATGTGGATAAGCCTTAACCCTAAAAGATGAACCCCTGCTGCTGTTGGATAAGAAATAAAAAGATCCACATCATTAAAACCTTGGAAAGAAATACAGATTAAAAAACTGGAACAATTAGATCAGACGAGTCCACGCCAAATGTGCATAAATCAACAAACTTTGATAGAAGTTTTTATGATAAAGACAATTTAAGTACTGAAGTTCTGACATGTTTTATGGTTCACAGAGTATTCCCTCCTCTCAGACTTCAGAAACAACCCGTATCACCCTGAAAAAGCATCCATTTCAATAAGTGCCAGAAACTAACATGAGCTAAAAGATTTCATTGTTGCATATTTCCATCCTATATGTAAAGCTCTGTGCAGATCTGGCAGCATGTATTAATGGTCAAATGTTTTCTTTTTTCTCTTGGCAAAACACTTGACTGATTGGGCCAAAGTGTGTAATGTTTAAGGCCTTTGTAAGTCAGAGGCAGATATGTGATGAAGAAAACTCTTAATCAGAGGCATCTGGTTTTTCACATGCAGAATGTGGAGATATTTTCCAGAGGATTTCTGCAGAATCCTGCTACTGAAACCAGAAGTTGCCCCGACTTAACGTTCATCCTTACTGTGCACTGATCTTTACTGCTTATATCCTGCAAACTAATTCCACTGGAGGTGACTCCAGGGGTTTTTGTTGTGTAGATTAATTGAAAATAAAAGGTCAATGTACCCCTTAGCAGTGATTTTGCACATGAAACATCGGGCTAAAAAGTAGCGTGGATTTACAACAGCTAAGGGGATAAAGAGACAACAAGTATGAAAGCCAGCTGCTCCCAAGGAAGAGGCTGCATTATAACAGTATGACAGCTGTCAGCAATGATATACCAACCCTGGGATACAGCCAGCAAACACACACACACACACACACACTCACACACACAAACCTGAAAAGCACATGGTAAACTGAAAAACAGGCTGATATCTGTTTTTTTGTTCAACTGAGGTTGAAATCTCTGCATTTACACCACTTCAACATGGCACATAAAAATGATATAAAGAGTACAACAGGAAGACAGAAGGAGATAAAAGGCATGGATGAGGGGATGATATGCAAACAAAGAGAGGCGTATTTTACAAAAATAAAAGGGTTTGAGAGTCGGATACAGAAAAGACAGCATGAGGTCAAGTAGTGATGACAAAGAGACTCGAGAATGATGGACAATCTGGCCCAAGTCACGATCCTGTCACATGGCTATAACATTTGTTGATGCAATAACGCAATCAAATATCCATGCAGAAAACCAAGCTGCAACTGTCAGAGCTGAGAAGTGAAGCCAAAACCTGCACTTCCATCAGTGGCCACTAGAGGCTGGCTCCATCCCAAATAACCTCCATATTTAGATGCAGAATTTAACATGTTTACAGCCTGTTACAAAATGTTTGGGTCTTTATAGCTTATATTTGTCTTTTCATGACATAAGTACAGAATATAAGTTTTTATCTTGCTTGTTTTTAAGGGAATATTGATACAACATTTTGAATGTTAGGCTCACAGTTGCTTTCAGTGACAGTTAGATGCTGCTAGCTGTCTGCTAGCTGTCACTTTATTGTTTTGCATGTGCCACTTGTTCTCCTAATGCAGATTTTGATGATAACACCACAAACTCCCTCAGCTTGTCCGGTCAAACAAACTAACTCCAGTCAGCTACCACCACAACTCGAATCTCAGTGTACGAGAAACACAGAAGCTATCGAGCCAACTTCCCAGCTGAAGAATTAGCTATGAGTACAGACTGTACAGCTTTGATAACATTAAGTATACCCCCTCACACACACACACACACACACATACTTCACCCTAATGCCAGCTTTTCTTCCAAGTATGGTCACTTCTGGGTCCAGATAAAGAAGTTAGGGTCAAGTGGTGCACTGCAGTACCAGATAAAGGTACACCTGCTCTTTATGTTTAATGCTTCAATGGATAATAGTTTTATTAGTAGTACAGATTCTTCTATAAGGCTTAACTTCTTAATCTCCATGGTGATTTGGCTCTGCTGCAATATGAACACAGCGTCCTCAGTGTGTGTGTGTGTGTGTGTGTGTGTGAGTTAATTACACAGACGGAATTGTTCATACACCGTGCAGGTCCCTAAAGGTCCTGTATATGTGAGCGCTGCTTTCGGCCTGCCAGCTTAGTTTACATAAGAAGGTCATTTTAATCAGGTGAATACCAGGCCGCCTAATCTGCAGGTCTTTGCCTGAGCATAAACAGAGGATATCCCCAGGCTCAGCCAGGATCACATACCTGGAGTCATGGAAAAGTCATTTCTGGAACTGACCGGAGCAATCCAACAACCTCCTGCCCTTCTGCTCCTTTCTCCTCCTCCAGCTCTGGATCAAAATCACCTCTGGAGCTCGCTCCGGATCTCATGTCTCTTTCTTTTACCCCATCTTGGCTTCCCTCTCTGTCTCACTCTTATTATTCCCTCGCCTCATGTAATATTATTGTAATGACTTACTGCCTTAGCCACAGGACCGAGTGTCAAATTTACACAGATGTACAGAAATAAAACAGACTCATACATACGAACATTTACACAGATGCAAGTGTCGTATTTTTGGTCTTGTTCGAATAGCTTCACACCTGTTGAGTTTCACCACATACGGTCGGCATCACTCCAACAACCCTGTCAAATTCAACTTTAATATGTTCAATAAAATACAACAAAACAGGCATGAATCTGGAAACAAGAATACAATAAGTACATTTTTACTCAAACAGGGAAAATATCCAACATAATATATGGAAACCTCTCAGGATTTGAAGGGGATTACAGCAAAAACCTGACTGGAAAAAACATAGACTCTTCTAAAGAGCATCTCCAGAGCTTTGTGACCCCTCCCTACCTTTGTAAGTCCTGCTGTCTGGCACGCTGCCTCTCTTCCTGTGGCTGATAACACGTAGATAAGCCCTGCATCATAATCACACAGGAACACCAGTTAAGGTAGCGGGGTAAGCATGAAGTGGCGACCTTCTTATCACTGTCTGATGTGAGTTAAAGTGGAGACAGGGACAGAGAGAGCAGACCGCATCTCAGCAGTTTTTATAAAGCATAGAGCCTGGAGGGGTGTCCAAAGTGTTTTCAAAGAGGGCCATGTCTGATTTTGGAAAACATGTTCTCCATTGGGGGGGCGACAGGATGGATTTTATCCTAATGGTTTTCATGTTTTACGACTTTTATTTTGGACCTGCAAACAACATTTTTAGCCCCAAATATTTCTTTTCCCATTCTCTAATGTGTTTTTCAAGAGTTGTTGAGTTTCTTCAGAGTGTACAGAGATTTAGCTTCATACAAGAAGTCTATGCACAGTCCAAATGTAGTTCAGTGAGATGTTACTAGATAAACTTTGGTTTTGTTCATGCATTTGACAGAAAGTGGAAACATATGTACACATAATTTAGAACATGATTTATTTCAGTCACCAATTAACTCATTGGCTACCATTGACACCTAAAGACCTTTATTTAATTAAAAAAAAAACATTGACTGCGTCTATAGACGTCATTTATGTATTTCAACAGGTGGGGGTGGTGTCTAGTGGAGTTTGTCCATCAATATCAGGCTTGTAAACTACTGTAGGTGGCAGCGGTGCTCTCTTTGGATGAGCGATCAGCAGAGATACGAGAAGAAGATGCAAGACGACAGAGACATGGCGAAACGTTGCAAGTTTGAAAAGTTCAGGCAGCTCACACTCGAACAGAGAATGTGTTCGGAGAGAGAGAGAGAGCGAAAAGACGATTGAGATCATGGAGAGGCTCAAAGGATGGAGCTTCAGAGACGAGCGCTATCTTTCTTTTTTGGTAGTTTTGGAGTTTACATAGAGTCATAGAGCTCGATACTCTGTGGGTCTTGAAAGATGAATGTAGACCTCAAATAAAGAGGCTTTATTTAGACTTGTCGACATTTAGAAATAGATTTATCTTCTTTGTGTTGGATTAGGAGTACTTGCGGCTGTCACTTTTTCCAGAAAAGCAAGTTGGAACAAATTTAAAATGACCCATAATTCACATATATATTCAAACCCCCCACCTGCCACCTGCCACGCCCCTCCCTTTAACTTAACAGCCTGTCTAACGGAGAGAGCTTCGACAGCCTTGAAATAAAAACGCAGCAACGTAAAACATACAACCGAAAGGCACATCTTAATTTCTGATATTAATCGTCAGAAACACAAGTCTGTCACTTTGATCAGGATCAAGTGTGGCTCTTTTTTTGTTTACAGTTTTACCTGCCTTTGAGAACATGCACTCAGAGCAGACAGACATTCCTGGAGCACACAGGTATTATCGGGCCAGCTTTGAGAGTTGTAGGTACCTGTTGCATCCTCTGTCTCTCCACCAAAGCAGCAGGTTGCTGTCTGCAGACAGAGGAGTCTCCTTGATGTAAGTTTGTATCTGCAGGATGCAGCCTACATTTGGAACAGGTCACTAGAGTTCAAACGTGAACTTATCCCCTCATGTCCAAACAAATTGTTCAAAACACGAATAAAAAGTGACAGCTCCAGGAGTAATAATTAATTTCAGATCAGCTGAGACCCATGAAATGAAACAACTCATTGATACTGACTTCAAAACATCACCAGAAATAAATTTCCACCTCAACAATTCATTCCAGCTTGCTGACTCAAGAGATTTTTTTTATTGTTTTGGCTGTTACTATTCTGGGTTCCTCTTATCCATGTGTGTCTATCAGTGCGAGATGGGGACTGGAGCCTCCGACAACACACTGGCTGGACAAGTGCTTCACTCAGAGGAGGGTCGTGTCTGCAGTTTGTCTTTTCAGATTACAGCTGTTAGAGCTGCTGGTATAAAACATGGATCAGCGTGGATCATGTAAGTGACAGTAGCAGTGAACTTTAAATCAGCCACTAAAAGCTGGAAAAAGTTGACAACCCGATCATTGTGTTTTCAGATCAATGTCCATCCTCAAAGGAATACTGAGAAACTCTTAAATTCCTCCATTTACACAAAAAAGAGTCATCAGTGAAAGCAAACCAGCAGTGGGTTGTGGGAAAGGGTTACTGCTGGTGCTTGATGATCTCAGTGTGTGTGCATCGAGTATGTCTGAGCATGTGTGTGTGATGATAAGTGGTGATTCAGACCAAAAAACACAGCCGCACGTCTTTCTTCCAGATGTTTCACCCGTGCCGACTTCTGTCTGAAGTTTCTTGAGGACTCGACACGAGCAGTCACTGCGGGCTTCAACAAAGAGCTCCTTAAAGCCTAAAACACAATCCTCCTGGTTTTTCTCAGACACTCTGAGTTTTGGCAAGACAGAGGGGACACACTTGTCAGACACAACAATATGCAAGAATTAGGGTTACTGTAAATTTCCACACAGAGCAGAATCACAATTGAGGCTCAGTGAGTCAGACGTCAAGCAGAAAGTCAGATAGAAGCTACGATGTCAGCTGTTGAGAAGAACTTTGACTCATCAGTTCTGAATACACTTTACAGGAACAACACGAGGTCAGAGGACGAGACATGAATCAGGGACAACAGACGTTCATACAGCAGTAAAAGTGTTTTAATGTCATTAAACTTCAAATAAGCATTTAATCAGCTTTAACAGCTTTATTCAAATGTGGGTGTAAGCAATTCATATCTTACCTGACTCTCAGTCTGGTTTTAGCAAACAGCACAGCACAACTACAGCACAGCTCTTCAAGTTTACTAATTTGATAGACAAAAAGCAGCACTGTGCAGCTCTGTTTATTGACCTTTTGAAGCTTTTGATATAGTGGGCCAAAAACTTTTCAATCTGATAAGAGCCAGACTGTCAGAATAAACCGTTTGGACTGGTTTAAGAACTATCTGATATGCAGGAATGATTGTGTCCGGGAAGAAGCTTATACCTCTGTCCCTCTCACAGAGACCAAAGGAGTACCACAAGGGTCACTGTTGGGGCCACAGCTTTTTAGTCGTTATTAACAAGATGTATATGCTGCTGATGTGATTTATCACTGTTAATTTTATTTTATTTTTTTCAAAACACTTTGTAATCAAGAAGTCTAGCTCACATTTTCATCACTCATTGTGATGATGAAATATTACAGGAATTATTTGGCAAGACAGAAATTGAGTTACATAATACTTTTGTTATATTTTACTTACTGATATCTCATGATCAGTCTAGACTTATGTTCAAAGTTGTGTTTTAACAGCCCTGTGCCAAAATTTACAAATATACTAAAATGGATCTACATTTTACTCATGCATGGGATTCTGCTTTGCATGTCGTCCATAAACATTTGTAAACAAACCCAAAAAGTCCCAAATCCTCAACCCCAAGTGGGGGTTGAGTACCTCAATTTCACCTGTCACCTAATCTGAGACATATTGGGCTGCAGTAGTGGCTCAGCATTGTGATAAAAACCAGCTAGAGGGGCACAGATGTGGCCTAATGGTTTAGGTTGTGCTGCATGAGGTCGTTCCTGGGCCACAGGAACGAATCCGACCTGCCGTCTCCTAAATTTCACTCTTGACTCTCACCTTGTTTCCTGCTCTATCCACTGCCCTGTCCTCTGATTAAAGGCATAAAATGCTCAAAAAGTAATTCAATAACAAAAAAATAAGCTAGCTAGCTGGTCACTGAGTCTTCTGCAGTCACTTCTACTTCGTCTTCCGTCTGTTTACTGGCAGATCAAGCAAAGACCCAACACTGCCCCCTAATAGGAACCAGTTAGTTAAATTTTATTACTGTACACTTGTTTTTAGCACCCTGTATACGGTTAATGAGGACATTTAATGTATGATGATTCCTAACGGTATGTTTAATAAACAGATGACTTAATGTACATAAATACCATATTAGATTTCAATATTTTCCCTTCCTTCATCTCCTCTTAGCGGCCCCTAAAACAATCTAGTAACTGTTATAAAAGATCAATAGCAAACATCATTCCACGTAATCTAACCAGAATTTAATCAGCTGCATTTAAAGCGTTTGTCTGTGCCACATGGAGTGAGGCTGCCTCATAAAACCCAGAGTGGGGCATGTAAATCACATCAAAAGCGATGGTGATATGCCAAGAAAAAAAAAAAGCCATCGGAAAGGATGCTAAAAACATTACATTGAAAAGGGCAAAAATATCTAATCACAGCCTGATTTGATTTCATTTAACAAAATTACAAAATGACATCAATCAGGCGCTCCCCATTTTACCAGCAATCAAAACCGGATTTGTGTACTATTCTGCTCCACTCCTGGGTTTGAGTTTAACAGCCTCTGGAACACGATGAGAGAGAGCACTTTTCCTTTTTTTTTACGTCAATCCAATCTAAATTAATTTGCCAGCTGGGTCAGGCAGAGTGAAGCAGTGGGAAAGCTGTCCATCTGCTTAAAGCAACAGGAGTTTTATACGATTTCAAAACCACAAAGCCAGGTGGTCCGGCAGCGAAAAAGAGAAAGCACACGGGGGAGACGGTGGAAAGAAAACTGGGATCAAAGAGAAAGGGTGCAATTTGGAAGGGAGAGATTGGATCAGGCGGATAAGGTGGTTGGATAAGGGCTAACAAAAGAAGGTAACAGAGAAAGAGGGAAATGACTAACAAGTGTCTGTTCTTTGGCTAGTTTTTGGAGTCTCAGCGGACCGGCTTTGGTGAAGGGAACTGGAGTAAAGGAGAGGTGGGGGGTTGTAAGGTTTGTCATGGAACACCTGCCTCCACTTAACCCCTCTCCCTGTCTTTCTGCTTGAGCTGCCTCTTTCAGCCATCTCCTCTCCTCCTTCCCTGTCGCCCCCCTCCCGCCCCGTCATTCATGCACAGAGTCTGAGGGGTCTTCTTTTTCCCAAATATAGGAGAGTTCTATAGCCTGAGGTGGGGCCTCGCTATCCAGCCGTGCAAAGATCAGAGCTTTTCTCAGAGCTCCGGAGAGCAGTGTTATTGAAATAAAAAATGCTGATTTGGGTCAAAAGATCCAAAACGATAAAAAAGAAACAAACTGAGAAATTTTGTTAATACATTTAAGTGAATTCACACAGGAAGTGCTCCTGCTGTGACCTTCCTACTCGAAATATTTGTGAGTAGGTTTGTCCATATTCTGACTTTCATCCACTCGGACCGATATAACCCTCCATCTTACTGGTGGTTTCACCAATTAAAGGCCTGTGTTAGGTCAGGAGTTATTCATTTGACATTAAAGAGGACATGGAGTCCCTCTATTCAGACCCACCGCAGGCTTCATCCCCCTCCTCTCTCCTCTTTTCACCCCGTTTTCCATGCCTCATAAAAGATTTGGCCCTCGCCTCCGCACTTACCCTCCCGTCTCTCTTTCACTCTCTTGTTTGCTCATTCTCGCTCCCTCATTCTTTTCTCTTTCACCTCTTCAAGCTACCTCTCATGGACCCTTACTCTCTCATTGAGTGGTGTTTGTCATGAGCACAAACACACACACATTCAGATGTCAGAGTACAATACATGAATAAATAATTACTAATATCCATCTCACACATTCCCCTTCCTCTCTGGTTGCTGACATTTTTCCATTTGCCCTCTTTTTACCCTCTGATGGCCTCTCCTTTTTCAGATAGAGATGAATATGCCTCCGTTCACTTCATATCTCAAAACCTCCTCATCTTAGACAGGTGCTTCAGTTTGGATTTTTTTCTGACAAGCCTGTTTCCAACAATCTCACTCACCCACATTTGGTCTTTGGAAAATGACCAAGAGCCAGCGGCTCTTACTGACATATTTATTAACCATAAAAGTAACATATGAACACTCTTTTTGTGAAAAGAAAATCTGTCTGTAAGTGTGGTCAAACATCTTTTTTCCATCATCACAGACTTATGAAATCAAAGCCCACCTGTCCCTCAGGTGTGTCTTGATACCAGGTGATCAGTGGTCATGATACCAGGTGATCAGTGGTCAGTTTTCTGCAGTGTTACGTGCTGCGTAAACATCAGCAAACTCTGCTTCAGACCAAGGAAAATGTTCTCCATTAGGGGGCGATATGAGGAAAATATGTTGCCTATTTTTTTTGGCAGGTTCAGGATCTTAACCTCCATCCTAAATTATTCTTCTGCACAATTTTATAACCTTAATCCAGTCTTGTGTCCCACTAATGTGTTTTTTGAACTCTCACATTTTCACATCATGATAAATGCATTCATTTCAAGACCTCAGCTGTGAGAGTTTTTGAGTTTCTGCAGAATGTTCAGAGTTTTAGCTTTGCACAAGTAGCCTATGCACAGTCCAAGTTAGGGCTGCATGATCAATCGTTAAAAGATCGCAATCTGAATTAACACATATACAGGATTTAATTTCTTAACAAGGAAGATTCTTAATCGCAGCATTATAAACAAATGCTCCCCAAATGCAGAAGCACCGCTGCCTCCTCCCTCAACCAATGGTAAAGCATCTTTACGACACGTGAGGCTGCTGCAGCCGGCTGCAGTTCAGTGAGGACAGAATGAGTGAGAATTACAGCGAAGGAACGTCTGTACCGTAAAAAGCGTAAGAAGAGTAGAATGAATAAAAACCTGAGAGTCAATAGCAGTAATGACAACAAGAAAAGTTCCTGCTTGCTCAGTTTGAATGGTTATTTGAATATTTCTTTTTTTTTGCTTTCTTAAAGTTCAACACTGCAGTAAACATTTTGAGGAAAAAATGTGCCCTAGTCCAAATGTAGTTTTGTAAGACTGTACTGGAGATGCTTTGCTTATTTTTTATTGAACTAGTGTCCAGGCTGGATGGCGATAGAAGGAAACAGACGGATTAAATGAAATCCAAACTTTCCTCCAGGAGAGGGAGTTTGGATTGGGAACCTTTTGGCCAGACATAGAACAACACAAAGAGCGGAATGGGTCAACGGTCCTCAACAGTGTGTTACATAGTAGCCCTCCCAAAGGTCTTTGACTAAACATGGAGCTGGACTACGAGTCGGTAAAATGCCTCATTCTTTCTCTGTGTCTTAAAATGCATCATTGCCTGACTGGTTGTCCTGCAGATTTCAACGTTTAGGAAAATGGGAGCCATGTGCTCAAACATTGACACATCCATTGGAAGTCAAACTCCCAATAAGGAAGTTAAATGTGGTCATCTGACGGCTTGTTAAAGATAGATACACCAAACAGGATAATGCAAACAGGCAGCAGACAGCAGCTGCTGCTGGATTGATACTTTTGTTGAAATGACACAATGGTTGCTTGTGTTTCCTGGTCTTTTGAGTCCTGACATCTCCTTAAATAGACCCCCTCGAACCTGTATTATCCAAAGAGGAAGGTTAACTGAATTCTATTTTCTTTTCCAGAGCAGGTAAAACTCCGGTGAGAACGACATTCCAACATAAACACATTTAGAGGACGAATGAGGAGTAAATCATGATCTTGGTTTGTTTGTAGAGATTAAGAAAACAGATAACGACATGCAGGAGATCCACAGAGGTCAACCCAAGGACGAGCTTGATTTAATTTCTGCTGTAACTGTGTTTAACACTTTACTGAAGCGTTAATGACAGCAGTAATGTAATTTCCACTCCAAATACACGGGCGCAGAACAGCTTTTGTTTACAGAGCTTGGTCAGGCGCCTTCTCCATCTCACAGCTTGGTGGTCCAATGGCACTGGGACTAGGTCGAACTTGTAAGTGTACCGATTTGCATGGTCTACTTTATAGATCCCTGTTGGGACATTTCTTTTCACTTTCCCCTCTCTACAGGCCCGTCAGAGCACAGGTCAGTTAATGAAGCGCTCTCTCAGAGCCGGTGTGCACTCCCTGTCTTGTTTCAGAGAGTGTTTCAGGGTATGGGTGTTCACCAAAACAAGCTCTGTAGCTGAACAGGGGCTTTCCTGATCACTTCACTGCACTCACTGCTGACTTATGATTTATACCACCGGTACAGGATTCAAATTTAACTACTAAAAGAAAAAAAAAACATTATTTGGAGATGATGGCTGCAGCAGATTTTTGGATCTTTGTAAATCATACACTAACATCGCGACGAAGCGAGGAAACATCTTTGTTATCCAAAACGGCAGCCCACACAGAAGCGGCAATGAGTGTTTGAGAGGCGCGAGTTCGGCTGCCGATGAGATTGTTTATGGTAAGCTGGCAGCGAGAGTGACGGGCGCAGATAGCTGCCGATTGAGACTCCCATCTCTGAATGTCAGCACTAAATGGTACGTGCCCAGCTGCAGACAGAAACCAGATAACTTATCGGAGCATTTCTGTGAGAATTCAGCCAGGCGCACCTCTGCATCTCACCTCGGTCCATGGAGTGTGCAAGGCGACTGAAGTGCTACACAGAAGTTAAACGACCTTGAAATCCTCTAGTTTCCTCTTCTCCAGAACAAGTCGCCAAACTCCTGTCAACCTTTCTGGTAAGTCTTGTAAAAGATGATTAAAATATGTTTTATTTTTGATCCATAGCTGGGCAGCAACTCTGCTTTGTTTGCTCTAATCCCAAGCTTTTCATCTCGTTGTTTTTCCACCACCCTTTCCCTCTCCTTCTCTTCTTTTTTCATTCAGTGGACTCCTGTGTTTTCAGTTGTGCCGTATAGTTTATGATTCGCTGATAGAGCTGGCAGGCCGAGGTCTCAGAGGGTCACTGGAGACAAAAGCTGCTTTTCAGCTCTCAAGGCTGATACACCTCCCAGCTCTGCTCTCTTCAGATAGCAGAAATATGTCAGCTGGGGTTTGAGGTGGGGTGGAGGGGGTGGAAATTGCTCCTGGCCTTCCCTTCCCACAGCGGCTGAGGTGAAAATGTCTTTACCATGTGAGGAGGCTGCGGTTTGCTCCCTCTGAGTATACAAGCACTGCCAAACTGTCCTCGTTGCTTTGTCTTAATCTAAACTCTGAGGTTATACTGGGTCACAAATACACAATGAAAACTTCTTTTAATCTAGATTCAAATTGTGAAGATGGGTATCAAACACAGTTCAAAGTGTTTAGTCCTCTGGTTCAGAGATGTCAGAGTGTGGCTCCTCGCTTTTTCATTTCATCTGGCTGGGTTGTCGTTTCACCAACAGCACGTCAGAGTCAGAATGTTGCAGCTTTACCCATTATAATTTAAGATTTTTGAGGGGAAACTCAGAAAAAGAAGCAGCTCTCACACCTGAGAAAACTGAATAAAGTCAGTCACTGCATGATAGGAAACAAAAAGTGTGCTATCCATATCAAAATAAGGCGTTAGCATCCCTGGTCTTTGTTCCGTAGGAACATGGAGAGCTTAACTATCTCCGGATTGTGATTTCAAATAAAATAGAGCTCCCTCTACTGCCTGGCTGTGGTATAGGTGTTACACCCAAACTCCTCCATCTTTTTTTAAGCTATGGCATGCGTTAAGAGGCCACAGGCTGGATTGTAAAAAAATGGCCATCATATCACTCGGCTTGAAGAGAGGTCGCCAAAAGAACTGCTCCCCCTGGTGACTGGCTGCAGTATAGGTCAAAAACTCTGTCTGCCCCATTTATTCTAATCGGACTTTCAAACTTTGAAAATAAAAACAAATATGTTTCTCACACCCGTACACTGTGGTGATATGAAGATATTATTGGGCTACATTCTGTTCAAGTCCGTTTTCCTGAAGTTTCTTTTTCTTTAGTTATTAGATGTTAAATATGTTTTACATCACGTGTCACGATGATTGACAGCTACTGTTTTTTGTGTAGTTTTTTCAGGAATAGTAAAATACGTTGCAAGGGAGAGCCAAGAAGAGATTAAAAATTTGACATGGCTCCAATCTGATTCGCTGCTACGCAGACTCTGGCTGCAAGATGGGGGCGCCTCAGATGGGGGAATTTTGACATTAAAACCACACAATGGTAAAAGGCTGAGCCATGCTGTCCATTCTATATACAGTCTACGGCTGGAATCTAAACCTCTAGGCCTAGGGTTGAATCAAAAACTCATTAAAAAATGTTTTCAAATATTTACAGGAAAATAAATCAATTTCATGCTGTTTTTTAACTCACTATTTTATGCCTAAAGAGGAGATTGGCAGAGCAGAGGAGGAACGGCTAAACGAACACCTACACCTCGGTTACTGAACTTTCCATAACAGGGAGTATCTGCTTCAAATCAAAACAAGAATCCGTTGTGCTGCAGAGTGTACCCACCTGAAGAGTCTCTGACATCTAACGGTGACTTAAATGTGTGATTTTGTTAACGGAAGGGACGTGACATTCATCCTGCAGCTACTTTTTCTAAATCTGCAGCCTGAAATATTTGCAAAGAGAAAAAAAACTGAGGAGCTGATGTGTGACTGGTGTGATGTGTGGAATTCAAGAAGTTTTCTTGAGAAAATACCACTTCGATGTAGATCAAGATCACAAGATCTCTTAATTGTAAAGAAACTGCAATGATAGTTTTCAACTTCAGGAAAAAATACTACTTTCTAATACTTTCAGATGTTACGCATGTATAAAAACAACTGAAATACAAAGTTAGGAACCATGTGTGGTTTTGGTTTGCATGTACTTGAAAGGATTTTTCTCATTTTGGGGCAGGTCATGTGGATATCTTCGTGCTTTTGCATCCTCAGCTACAGATGAAATAAGACCTGAAAGTTCCAGCAGGGAGGATCTGATTAGGCCTTGTCTAGGTCGATTTGCATGTTTTGTAGAGAACAATGTGAAGCAGGGTGAGTTTGGAGGCGTGCGAGAGAGAAAACAAGGACGCCAGATGACTCCACACCAGGTGAGTTTTCTCGAGGGCGGCTGGGAGTATTTTTCCCCTCGTTTAGCAGGTCATGAAAAAAAAACCACAAGCTGCCAGATGTGACAGAGGGCACGCACCCTGCTCGCACACTGTAAACACACACACACAAGTAGAATCTCCCACACAGGGGCAGCTCAATGTGAATACGTGTGTGTGTGTGTGTGTGGCACTGATTTACTGTACTGCAGCTAAAGTCGGAGGCAGATTTGTATCAAGGGGGGAAAGTCCGTCTCATTAAAATGAATGTCAGATGAGGTAAACGGAGGGTGAAGACATCAAAGGGGTCTGCAGGGAGCTGAATAAATCTGGGTTTAAACTCACTTTAAACCCATTAATGTCAGGAATTTTACACACAACCCATGTCGGTACAAAAAAAGAAGAAAAGTTTCAAAAACAAAGTTTTCCATATTCTAATTTATCATTCTGTTCGATGACACTTTTGTTCTTCTTAATGTTAATTGTTTGATGCAAAGACAAAAAAAAGTCAATATGCAAATTTCTGTGCACTTTAAAAAATTTTTTTTTACAATAAATGAGGCTTTGAAATGTCCTTTTGGTGTAAAGGAGCACAAAAAAGCCTCCTGAAAGACATTTTTTGTGCCAACAAAGCTAATGGACATCATGCTATATTTTGCATATTTTTTCTATTAATTCCATGACTGTTTTTCATATGATTCAATCTTAATAGTCATGTTTTCCTCCAAGAATTTGCCAAAAAATCTCCTTTTTCACACACGTTTGTTTAACCCTTGGTTTCAGTGTTGAGGTGCAGACTGCAGTCGTATATCCTCAATCACTAAGTTGGCACTTTTTCTGTAATCTGCTGCCTTTTCTTTTCTCTTCTTGAAAGAATCGCTGATACTCGTCTCGTTCTGTTGCAGTGTGTTGCTCGCTCATGCTAGCTGCAGGTGTTTCATCTTCAGACAAACCCCCTCAGTGGCAGAGGCGACAGGTGTTAAAATAACTCTTTCAGTACTTTAATTTTCTAGCTAACACACTTTTTTTTGTAATTGTAGGTCATATAAAGTCATCTGAATTAGTTTCAGTCTGTTTCATTTCCAGTTTAAGACAACTCAGTGGAGCTTTAAGTGTCTACAAACATGTAAGAACAGCAGCTCAGAGGTGCTGCTTTGAACTGACCACACAAGGTAACAAATGGTGGAAATGTGATGGTCAAACTGCACCTATGACTCCCCCTCTGACCTACACTCCTCTTTGTCCCTCCACACACACACACACACAAACACACACACACACACGTCTTAAGAGTAAAACTGCGTAAAACCGCTGGCTGCTAATTGCTTTCACATTACAGAACCAGCCGGGCTAACTTGGTGGCGTTCCAAGACCACCAACACTGGGACATGGGGCGTGCACATTTCAAATGCATACCACCAATCTGGCTCAGGCTGCGTTACTGTGTAAGCACAGACTGAGGGCAAACACTGAGGCTGCTATCTGCTGTGTAACCTGCAGTAAAATACCTCTCCTCTGTTGTCTGAGAATATCCTAACTACTGTTTTTCTTTGACTTTTATTACCGTCGAGTGGAGGAAGCTAAAAAAAAAAAATGCACGGCTGTCACTGACGGTACGGAGGATAGACGACACGTCTGAGTAAACCACAGAGTGACGTAACTCATTCATCGAGCAGCAGAGCTCTCGTGTGATTTCCTAAACACGTTTAACAAGCTTACGGCACACTCATTAGAGACGGCTTATTTGTGCCAATTAAACATGGAGGGCAGGAAACCGTCCTTCCGTCATGTAATCTCACAGGTTTCTGCTTACTCTGAGGTTGTTTCTAAAAAAAAGACATGACAGTGACATGTTTTTGTCCATTCAGGGTTTGAGTGCTCGTCAGACAACGATGCATCAAAACCTGTTTTCAAAAACAAAAACTCGGAAATAACGGATCAAATAATCAGATCGTTCCTGGGCTTCCTCTGGAAATGACAGGAGGCTGTTTGGGTGTTATAAACAGGATGTTTGTCAGATGATTTCCTCCTTAAAAGCTTTATTTTCCTGCATGGCTGAAGCAATTACACCGGACCACCAAATCTACCAACATCAACAAACATTACAACTGTATTTTCCCGCCACATTTTCATTTTTCCGCTCCTCTTTTCCACATTTTTCTCCTAAGTCAGCGATGTGAACCACAACAAAAAAAAGGCAGCCAAGGAATAAAGAAAAATAAATCTGTTCCTCAGAGTCACGAAACCAGTTCAGAGAGTTCTTACTTCTGTCATGAGTTAGGATTACTTTTTGATGATTCTTCATCCTCCTCATAAATTTTGATAAACGTTTCACAGTTTTATTATCAGTTATTTGAAGTGGAAAATTGTGATCCTAGCTTCATTTAAACCAGTTTTTCATGATTTTCTGACTCTTCAAGGGACAAATCAAGATGTTCAAAGGCTTTTACAAACTCAGAATAACAAAGCATAATATCAGACTGGCAAATAATGGAGACAATTATTAGTTGGAGTCCTGCTGGTAACATCACAAAACTTATTTATGCATGACAGCAGGAAGAAAATATTAAGATATTTTAAGTTCCCCAGGAAAAAGTTTGTCTCAATTTTAAGAGCAAAAAGAGTTTAAAGGGGAAAACTTTAATCACACAAAAGTAGAACAAGTCAAAAATGATGATCCTGCTTCTCAGGAACATGATAAGCAGAGGTAAAGAGAGCCAACTGGTGGATGTTAAATCAGATTTAGATTAACAAAGTGATGGGCTTCTCAGCTCAGGGTGCAGCGTGAGGTCAGAGAGGACCTTAGAGACCCTGGTGTGGAGTGAGAAATGCACATATCAACACACCAACAACCAGAGAGGCAGCAATAACACAGAGGCGGAACAGAACATGCTCCAGGATATAACTCAAATAACTGGGATGCAAAAACTATTTTTTTTTTTTTTTTTTTTTTTTTTAGAATAAATACGTGCTTTGGATGAGGTTTTAGAGGCTAAAGGAGAAGGAGATGTAGCAAGGAGCAGGAGAGAGTCTAAGAGGAGGAAAGCTCCCTGCTGTGAGCTGAGAAGAGTCCAAACTGTTGAGCAGTACCAGCAGAGGAAACTTTGGCCCGACTGTTTAAAATCACTCTCAAACAGTCATGAATCACAGCCTCGGCCATCTGTCTCGCTCTGAATTATCAGCAGTGGCTCGCTTCGAATCAGCGCTGCAGCAGAGCATGGCAGGAATAATAAGCCACAATGCCCAAAACAGGGAGATCTTTTTTTTTTTCTATTTTTCCAAATTTGACCTCAGCGAAACCCTCCGGGCTGTATACACGCACAGGAACACCCCTCTGCCTTGTTGCAAAACATCATTACACAATGCATGCAACAGTATAAACAGTTGTTCATCTCAATGAGAAGCTCAATAAATATTCTATTTAAGGGCAGCCGAGCTGTGGAGAAATGTCTGGAAAGACGCTGAAGCCTGCCATCTCCCCTTTAGTGCAATTATGGCTTCAGTGACACAACAGGTTTGAGGTGCCACAGCAGATTATTGTGGGACCGTGAAAAGCGGTTGTGTTGCTCAACATTTCCTAATCTAATCCCCGAAATGTTCCTATTTTGCGAGCACAAGTGTTGACATTATGAGAGTTTAATTTTTCACAGTTGACATCTCATTTTAAGTATGAAGACTTTAGCAGCGTACACACACGGCTCCGGGAGGCTCTGAGGCACTTGAACTCATGTTTCCAGATGCTGAGGTGAAACTGAGAGAGAGCTGGCGGGCGGAGAGGTGGTGAGCTCTTGCGGGCAGAGCTGAGGAGACCACGCAGAGGTTAAACAAACAGGCAGCGGGATCACGCGGGCCTAAGCCTCTTATTCCGGGCCCTGTGAAGAAGAAGATCGTTGACTTCTGATAGAGAGAAGGTCAGGAGTTGTCGAAGACTGCGGGGTCAACAGTTCTTGATTAGTGAGAGCCAAGTTTTCATCAACCAAAGATTTATTTGATATCTTAAGAATGCAAAAATTGTTCAAGATTGTCTGACATATTTATGAAGAGCTGCCAGGAATAAACACCTAATCAACCCTAATCACCAGCGATTTTAAATATATGTTTTCGTAGTTTTAAAGCTGAAATCATGCTCATTTTATTCTTTGACATTAATAAAGGGTCTTTGGGATTTCAACACCTTGGACAAAAAGAAAACTTCATCTCTGGCTTTTGGAGCTTGCAATACGTTGGGATGCACCTAAATGAAAATTCTTAACCGAAACAGAAAACAAAAAAATGAAAACACCAAGGCCAAAACTTGAAAAACTGAAAGAAATTATTACGCCAATTATTAGTACCATTGCATAAATTACTATGAATGCTTCAAAGAATACGGCGTCCTCACAGAGACGCCCTGGGGGTGCTTTAAAAAGGCAGCGATTTTTTCTGCATCTCTTGTGGTGGTTGTGACATTATTTTTCCGGACTCTGTACACTTGACGGATTCTGCTCGTCATGCCTGTGTCTGTGTGCATCGGGGTGGAACTCTGCCGTGTGTGATACGGAGAGCAGAGGAGCATTGTGAACGCATGACCTTCCTTTCAGCTTTTCCACACTGGGCTAAAGATCAGTGAGGTAAAAGTATTAGTCTGCTGCTGCAGAAAAAAAAGCCAAATCCATATCCTACTGATCAGAGCTGCAAGGTCTAACCCAATGGCAGACCTTTAAGGGGTGTTAAAATGTGTAATTTGGACAACATTTGGAACCTGGTCAGCACAATGGAGATGCACCTCGTCTTTCCAGAAATCCCTGATCAAATGTGAATATTCCTGCTCAAAATAGTTGTTTTATTACACAGCTTGGTTTCCTAAAATGCTTATCGGAGCCTCTGCTCTGATTTGCCACAGCTGGGTCCATATGAGCCAATCTTATAATCTGCTTCAATTTTCAGAATAAAGGTCATACAAAATGGTCATTTCTTTTCATTGTGCACCACAGCTTTTTATATCTGTCGAGCTTTCTAATGTCACATCATTCAAAGCATCAGCTGCTTCAGGGTTCTGACTGATACAGCTCGCTGTGAGTTAATTTAAGCCCACAGTCAGTCAAACATCTCAGTGAAAACATTTTCTCTTCTTAATATCATGCCAAGGCCTCTCACTTTCCTCCGAGCTGTTTCAGACCCATCCAACTTTTCACTCACATCCTCAGGCCATCAATCTTTTCATCCCTTTCTTTAAAAAACTGGTATCGGACTTCTTTAACTCCGTGAACCTCTTCCTCTTTCCCTCCCCGGGTCCCCCTCTCCTGCTGGGAGTCACAGGGCAATGCAGTTTCATTTCCTGCCCTGCTGAAATCTACTCTTTCTGGGGGGAGGAGGGGAGTTAGGGGAGAGAGAGAGAGAGAGATATAAAGAGAGACAAGGAAAAGAGAGAGAGGTGTGAGAGGACTGTTGGCATGCGGGACACAACCGCACTCTGAGGTAAACTTAAGCTCAGGTTGGGTCCAAGTGAGCGTCAGCTGTGATAAACATCTATACAGGAAATTAAATGACAGCTCAAAGTGGAATAAAATGGGAAAGAAAGGGGGCTGCTTGAAGGGGGAAACCCAATTTTCCACTAAACACTCCCCGTCAATGTTTTCTGAGGATTCTGCAGAGGGCAGAGGGTCAAGAGGTGGAAATAAACAGATACATGCGCTTTGGTGATGCGTTCAGGAGGAGTTTTCCAGCAGTTAAACCTTGTTTTAGCATCTATTTCTCTATTTCATCAAAATAAAAGCTTAATCTGTACTTCTGCTTCTGTTAAATTATGGCCTCACAAACAGCGATGCCCCTGATTCTGGTTTATTTTGGAAAAATTAGGAATGTAACGACCAGAAAATCCCCAGAAACAAAGAACAGAGGGGAATGTTTGATAAGTTTTAAGCTTATCATGCTCTTTGAAAAGATTCACAATCCGTGATGTCACAAATTTAACAAATCTTGTGTTCCTCTCGCATTATTTTCATGTGACTCTTTGAACAAGCTGCTCAGAGCAGCCTGAGGTGCTTTCCTGAGATTACTAAGAAACATTTTACCAACAAATTTGAAACTTCACATCCAGAATTTGAATTAAATACTGGTTTTATAAGACATTAAAGATCTGTCTCTTTAAGTCAGTATCACTGTTCTTTGACAAACTTTGAGTGTCTCATGTCTTTCGATGAATGACCTTCTCGAAGAGCAGATGAAAGTGGCAAAGCGATCAAGCAGACAGTAAATTGTGTCACAGCAACATTAAGACAGATTCCTGCTCTGTAACTCTTCCACATCCTGGAACCACTCCTACAGATCTCACATCAGCCTCTCAGACATCAAACCGAGTCTTTACAAGCCTCTGGTTATCGTATCTGGATGGTCCCCGGCTCAAAATGACGGCCTACGCCTCGCCCTTATTTCCGTTAAAACAGACCCACAATCTGGAGAGCTACACAGAAGTCAATAACTTTGTCTCGAACTGGGCCGCCGTATGGCCAGACCATCAAGCCAAAATGGATTTAAGAGGCTGTGAGTGACTGTGTGGGTACAGTAAAAGCTTTTCCCAACGACTGTGAAGAAAGCTTTGAGGGTTTGCCAAAACTTTGGGTGTCGGGAAAACTATAATCTGCAGACTCTCATTCTCCCAGCTTTAGTTTCTGGAACAGAAAAAGAGAGAGCACTCGTTCATTCCCCTCAATTTAAAATTTGGGGAAATCGTAGAGCAGCAGGTTATTCAAACTGTGACCTGATGACTCCCCTGATTACTGCTTATCTTAAACTCTGATTCATGAAACGATTACGGAAAGCTGTAAATGCCACATAAAGTGCAATGTTTGCTTCTTGGTGCTGAGTTCAGCAGATGACTGACCAGCAGTGGTTTAGTAGATGAGCATTTATTTCACGGGGCTTCAGAATTACAGCCAGAGAGCCCATGAACTCCAGATTCCTCGGTCAGTGTGGTCAACTCAGGATTAGAATGGATAGAAAGGGATTTTCCATTTAAGTCAAATTTTTTATGGTCTTTTGTGCTTTTTCTATCTGTGCTAAGTCATGGTTTTCCAGGTTTTTGCTCCTTGATGTTATTGTCACGTTTTACGGCCACGTTGGACATGCCAGTAAAAACTGTTCTTCAGCAACGCTGCAGGCGACTGAAGGCGAAGCTGCTCTACGCTGACCTGTTCTGTCAATAAGATTAACCCTCTGAACTTAAAGGACAATGAGTCTGCTGGAGCATGCTTTGGTATTTTTGGTTATTGTGACGTCATTTCTTAAAATACTTATAAAGACTTCAAATCTCAAGAACTTTTGCTACCTCAGATAAAAAATCATGAAATATGTCATTAATTTCTCTCCTTTTAAATGCTTTGTAGGCCTAAAATCTGCACAAAATAAAGGTTTCTAACCTTGTTTACATTATTCTCTAGTTATGAAGTTGTTTTTTATTTAGCATAATTAAAAAAAATAATAATAATCCCCAATTTGTTTTTGACTTTGCAGCCAATTTAATGTTTGGACAATTTACAGCACTTGATGTAAAATAATGGCAACTCATCAAAGTGTGAGTGGCATTTGGTTGTCAACATGTTTCAGGAGGTGGAGGGAATTTTGGTGGAAAAATGTTAAACACTTTTTTGTCACACCCCAAATAAAAAAATAAGCAACTTGGAACTCAGCAGCGACGTTGGAGACGGTGTGAGCAGCTGAATGTCAATCAATCACATATTTTCTGGTTGTGTGTAAAACTGCTAACATTCTGGGGTAGCGTTATTCAGTCTTTGGAAGATATCCTAGGTTACAAGATCCCTAGAGATCCCCAGATTGTGTTTCTGGGCATGATCTCTAATAACTTGATCCATAAAGAGGATATCTACCTTTTAAAAATCCTGATTCTTGCCTGTAAAAAGGCTGTTACAAAAAAAACGGTTGAAACTGGATTCTCCATGTCCAACACAGTGGTTGGCCATAGTGAAAGAATTACTATATTCTAGGGAAAAACTGACTCACAGACTAATATTGGAAAAAGCAAATAGAAGTAAATCAAATAATGGCATCATCTGCATAAATACAACACAACAGTTGATAGCTTGTTGGCAAAAACAAAGAATCTATAATGGTTTTAGTTACTTGGGTTTAAATAAGCGATTTTAAACACACCCGCCTTATAAGAAAATATAATTTTTTTAAGCTTTAAATCATGTAAAGCTCCTAAAAATGTACCACCAGTAGATGATATAAAGCCCAAAAATGAGCATTAAGACCTCTCTTTAACTTAAACTGGATGATTTAATAATGTGCACTGGTCCCCTTTAATGGCTTAAAGGCAGCACTTGTCTGCTTGATGTGAAAGCTGGAGCTCTCCTGGACAACAGGGCCGAGGCAGCAGTTCAAGGCCTCCCCTCTTCAGTCCTTTGTGTGAATGAAGTGGCTGAGCAAACACTCGCTGCTGGTTAATGGGGGGTTTGCTTAGACAACAATGTGACAAAGCTTTTGGTTAAGCTAACACGGTAAGGCCATGTTCACACTCACTGAGATACTCCTGAATACACACAAGATCATAGGACTTCAAAAATGCTTCATTCTTCATATCCAATCAGAGCAAAGAAAAGCAACGACAGGTTAAAGGTTAAAGCTAAAGGTTTTTAAACCTAAAATACCTTGAAATGATAACATACAGGGACAACTCAAGAGGAGGACAGGCTCAAAATAGGCTTTTGCTCATTTCTTATCATAAGTCCCCTATAACAGTAACCTCAGAAGTGTAACATATGACACAAGCCTGCCAAAGCTTCTCAGCTGAGCAGAAATAAATGATTGCACAACATAAAGTCAGAACCCGCAGCAAACAAAGTGCTCTGATGGCAAAAACGCAAAGAGCAATGTGGGAAAGTTCCATCTTTATACTTTAAGGCAACGATAAATTCAAAATCTGTTGCAACACTTACAGCAGACTTCCCCACTGACGCTCCAAATGTGTGGAAACAGGCATGTATATTTAGAGCTGTAGACGTACAAAAGCACAACTGTCGGGGTTATAGAGAGCTTAATGAAACAGAAAAAAAGGTTTTTGTTTGTAGGAAAAAGTGCTCCTGAAACATCTCAACTTTGAACCCCTCCTGCAGCCCTGAAAGGAAGTAAGGATTCTGCATTCGCTGTTTTCTACTCCTGCAGATCCTGAAATGGGCCAAAGTAGATTTGTTAAATCAGCAGCTTTGAACTTAAACCCATTTACAGGAACTAATCTTCAAAAGACAGAATTCCACTACTTCAGGCCACAACAGGATTACAGTTTCTATAGCTACTGATTGTAATTACAAAGCAATGAAGGACAAAAGCCAGTTTAACTTTATGCTCTCTGTAAATTGCACAAAAAATAAACTGAACCACTAATCAGCTCTAAGCCCCGACACAAATCAGACTCTTTACACACCAGTCCAAAACCAAAAGGATCCCATTTTTAAAAAAAGCACAACTAGTCGATAATTTAAATGAGAGTTTTCATGAGGTAGATAATCTGTGTGGATTATGATACTGTTTAAACAGACACCACAAGTGTTCACAGACCATGAAGCCAAAATATTTAGAGCTCCACCCACCGCCTGCTTGCAGCATCAGTCATGAGTCCAGCCTCAACCAGGTTCAAAGTTTGTGATAGTGTAATAAACAGTTACAACATCACTAACGCAGGTATGTTTTTCCCTTTATAATATACCCAATAAAAAACACTTCTCATCAAAATACACAAAAAGTTGTCATTGACTGATCCTACAGTAAGGCTCTAAAATTAGTGACAAATCAGGGAGTCATTAAAGAGAAATTCCTAAAACAACAACAACAACAAAAAAACAATGGATCCGGGAACTTCTTCTTTGGTCCACCCATTCCTTAAACATGCGAGACTTGTCCAATGGCGGTTACAGCAGTAATAATAATAATAATTATTATTATTATTTTCACCTTAATCACTTTAACACATGCTTGTTGGAAAAATAAAAACAAAGACGGGAGCAGGGACACATTTGATGATGTCAGTGAGCGGCCTGAAGCTACCCAAGGATCCACGCAACTCAGACAGCAGCAACACAATGAAAATCACATGACCGCAATCATGTGGGTGAAAATCACCCAACATTGGTGCTCCAGGATTTGTCCACTACATTTTGGTTTGATTCAGTGTTTTGCTAAACACTCCTCCTTGAGCCTGTGACTTTAAGAGTGCTGACTGGTGGCCTTGGATGGCAGAAGTTTTCAGAATTTTTGGCAAATAGATCTCTTTGCATTATTCCAGTCCATGTCTTTGTGCACGCTCTGAGAAAAGTGTAGATTACTCCTAAACTAGCATCATGTTGGTAAATAAATACAGTAGGGCTGCATCTAACAATTATTTCTATGATCAATTAATCTATTGATTATTCTATTGATTTATCGAACAGTTGTTTGGTCCATAAAATGTCAGAAAATAGTGAAAATGTCAGTGTTTCTTGGAGTCCAAGATGACATCATCAAAAGTCTTGTTTGCAAACCAAAGATATTCAGGACTGTCACAGAGAAGCAAAGAAATCATTTGATTAATTGTTGCAGCTCTAAAATGCAGATGGATTTGCCTAAAGAAAGGTGTTTTGTTGTTATAAAGTTAATAAATAGTCAGCTCTGTTGACAAATGCTGTCAACAGAGCTCGTGGAGTCCCAAGCTCCACGAGCTGGATCCCAGGAGGATGGTGTCAGGGTTTAATATTAAAAGGAACACAGAGACAGTCAATGCTAGCAGCAGATACAGTATATGTTATTATTGTTATTAAAAGCTTTGGAGAAGGATAAACCAGCAGATACGTTGGGGGTTTGTGACTTTGGGTATGAGACTGTTAGAATCACTTCATGGCACACTGATGCTCAGTATCCCAGTCTTGGCAGACTCAAAGGAGTCACATCTTTAGCATTTTAAATGTGCTTTTTTCAATCTTAAAGTTGTTTATATTCATGTCTCAGCTTATCGCCTGAAATACCCACAGATGACTTTTCTGGAGAGAATCAGCGAACTCTACGTCACCCCACCGCTGCCAGTGTGACATGAACCCTTTTGGCGCTTCTCTTATCTGTCTGGCAGGAAACAAACGTTGGCGCTCTCCAGTCCTTTCTTGTTTGGCTCTCTTTCTTTCTTCATTGTCCCTTTCCCTCTCCGTCTGTCTCTACGGTTCATTTTGGCCGTCAAGTGGGTCCTCCACTTGGCCCCTCTTGCCTGGCTGACTGACATGCTGCTCTTGGCCGCTCCGTGTGTTTACTCAACAATAACTAAGAGCGCGGTGGCTCCGCACCAACTCCGGCTCCTAACCACTCACAGGCCTTTGGTAACTGCTTGTAAGGATTTAGCGTCTTTGATTCGGGCGGGAGACATCTTTATGTGATGTCATTTGATGCAGGATCACTGGCTCATTCATTTCTGCTACGTGATAATCACGGGACGGATGTTTAATCAGAATTTGGCTTTCTTAATATCCGCCCTGCTATCTTCACGTCTGCTGCGGTTACCATTGGACCATCATTTTCACTGAGACATGTGTATACACTTATCACTCTGCAGTTATTAATAGAACATCATCATGTTTTTGTTTTTCACAAATGTGCGTTTTTTGAAATTATTCTTGGCGGCTCCATCTGGTGTTTTTTTTTTTTTCCTTTATTTCTGCCTTCCTCTCTTCCTTTCAAGCGTCTAAATCACTGATGTAATACAGAAACATGTTTCTCCTGCAGATTAACCAATAAGATACAAATATTTTTGAGAAAAAAATATATATTAGGTGGAGAATGCTATAAAGTTTGGGGTATTTAACACATCGGGAGAAGCGTGTCGGTGTACAAAGACCTAACTGTGGCTGCACAGATCTACCGTCTGCTTGCAGTGGGGGGCTCTGAGGTCCTTAATGCAATGCAAACATGGTTTAAAAAGATTTACTCTGACACATATAGAGGAATTTAAAAGCCATGTTGTATCCTGTGCCCTATTAAAGGAACTGTAGCATGAGCTCTGCATATTGAGCTGCTGCAAAGCAAACCACGGAGGATGCTAGCGAGGCAGTAATTTGATGAAACTGCAATAAGGAGTGGTCCTAATGAAATTTAGAGCTCTTTAAGCCGAAGCTGCTCCCTGTGGTACTTAATATAAACCGTGCCAAGTCTGTATGGGAAATTGATATGCAGTATGTGTGGCTTATTCCATTAGACTCATTAAAGTGTCACTTTGTCATCAGCACACACTCGTACTTGCAGCTTGCCTTACAACTGCAGCAAAGGACTCATTGTGCAGTGAGTAGAGAGTAAAGCAGATGACTTTTTTTTTTTTTTTTTTTTAACGCCGCAGGCGTAATTTGTCCTCCAGACAGCAGTTGAAAGAAACCAACTCAGAAAGTGTTGAACAGAAAGTAGAGGAGGCTTCTTAATTTGCAGAGAATCACAGAAGAGGTCGAAGGATGGAGAGAGCCAAAACATCATTTTTGTGTATTGATTTAACAAACGTTTGACTGAAAGGAGGGATTTTTTTTCCCCCCCGCTCACTGCAGACTCTGTTAAAATCACTGAATTCGACTGCTTTTTTTCATCTCTTTTGTAAATCCAGGGCTGAGTTTCCCTGAACCCTGCAGAGTTTTTTTTTCTCTCTTTAACAGGCTGACCTCCTGTGCAGACACTAAATTGCAGGAAAAGGATTTTCACGCTCGGCTTCAGCTTCTAGTGGCAGAAACTTTATCAAACGTCTCCAGCGAGCATCTGAGTGAACTGAGTTTAGCCTCTGATTAAACGCTGCCCCTCTCGGAGGGACTGTGACCACTAAAAACAAGCATGCTCCACAGAGCCCGGTTTGTGGAAAATAAGTGCATTTTTTCTGCCAATATTACGCAAATGCAGGAAATTTACACTCCATACCATTCACAGGAAGGCTCCTTTCTAACTTGGCAGAGGAACGAAGAGGAGAAGGAAAAGTGAAATCAGGCTCTGCTTCCAAAATTCCTCTGTCAACCAAGCATCGACGACATATTATCAGGACATTCCCGGCAGCAAGTCAACGGAAAACAACTGAGCCTTTTACTGGCATCACAGGGAAACTTCATATCTTGTGAATTCCGTAGTAATCAAAGAAGTAGGAAACATCAACCACAACAAACAAGTGACGAAAACTTCAAAACGAGGAAAAAAAAACAACCCGGTCAGATGTTTCTCGATAACATGATACTTAATATATCTTCAAAACAGATTTTCAAACAATTTTTTTATCATCCAGTTTCCATTTGTCCAGAAAACACACAATATATTAAGCACTGATGACCAAAAGAAAAAAAAAAAAACAGGAACATAAAAAGTAAATGACTTGAATATAAATGGAAATGAAACAAGAACAGACAGATGAGAGAAAGCAGAAAAAGTTTAAGTTTTTACTGATCATATAAAAGTTTTCTTTCTTTTTCATTTGCAGTCCAGTGTTTTATCACAATATCCAAGTGATGAAACAACAAAATACATATTATTTGAATAAAAGTGCTTATATTTCTTTCACCTTTTGGCATCCTGACGTATAGGTTTGATACAAAAAGTTTCCTGAATGCTGTGATGGGAACGAGTTGTGATCTTCAAACAAAAATCAAACACTTCACGTGGTTATTATTTCATCTTAAAAAATCATCTTTTCAATAGTTTTTACCAGCCCCTGGTCATTATGTGATATCACTGCCAGCTGGTGTTTGTAAGGCCCCTAAAGGTTGTTTTCTTTTTTTCCATTAAATAACTTAATAAATAACATAGGAACACATAAGTGCCAGTTGCTGTTAACAGGCGCGGCAAAGAGATCTCAGTGGCCTCATGGCCTCTTTGTCTATTTATCTATCCGTGTTTGTGCCTCTCTGTGTCTGTGTCTGTGTCTGTCTCTCTCTCTCTCTCTCTCTCTCTCTCTCTCTCTCTCTCTCCTTTTTCCACCCTCTCTCTTTGCCCCCCCCCCCCCCCCCCCCCTTTCCTCTTTCTCTAATTCCAACACAGTCTCTCTCCCAGATGTCTGTCTAACATGAGTCTGGTTCTGTCCGAGGTTTCTGTCTGTTAAAGGGAAGATTTTCCTCTCCATTGTAACTTGCTAAATATTGCAAAGCTCTGTACTAATGGTGGGTTAAGATGAGATCAGACTTCTTATCTTGTCTTGATGTTGGGTCTGTGTTAATAAAATCTATTATCATTTACAGGTCTGGACCTGTTAACGCTTGGAAAGAGTCTTGAGATAACATTTGGTATGAATTGGTGCTACATAAATAAAGATTGATTGATTGATCTATTGACTGTGGGCTGTGATTGTAAACATCTTATCTTATCTTATCTTATCTCATCTTATCTTATCTTCACTTTAACGCTTAAACTATTTGACAGAGCTAAGAAACAGAACAGCAGCCATATTTCTGAACCTCTGTTTAAAACAGTAGAGATTTATCATTTACTGTGGTAACAAATGTTGTTTGTCTTGTCTTTTTGTCTGTTTCTAAAATAAATGGATTGAGTATTAGTATTTGCTAAAGTGAGTTAGAAGATATCAGTTAATTTTCACCACTGTTTGAGAACGCTCTGCTCCTGAGTTATTTCATACCCAGATACTTTTATATATAGGAAAACAAACTGCCTGCTAGCCATACATCAGTTAAACAATTAGCACGCAATATTCTCCAAACAGTTCGCCCTATGGCAACAGCAAGCCTTGGCAAACACATGTGCTTCATCATAACAAGAGGGAAGTCGGTAATTGCGAGTGCACAGGCGGGTTTACACGCTGATGTTTTACATCAGTGACATAAAACAGAGTCAGAGCGTGTGATTTATGGCTACGTGCTGATTAAATTAACGTTCATGACTTTTTTTTAACCCTTTCACACACTCAAAACGGAGTCAAAAATACAAAAATCAAGCCCACTGTGTTCCCAGGAAAAGGAGCGTACATCTGTATCACACGTACAGTTCCTGCCACATTCCTCCGTGTCTGCGGGAAGCTTTTAGGGATGCGCAGCTCCAGTTGTAGTTAGTGTAGCGTTCACTGTGCAGAATGGGAGTCATCTATCCAAGAGAGATGCAGCACTTAGACCATGACACAGTCCAACATTTTCCAGAGCATCTGGAGAACATATAGATATATATAAAAAAAAGTGAATACAGGCACATTAAGGAGAAGTTATGGCGATGATGAAAAGAAGGAGTGGCTGGTTTGCACAAATTTAACAGCCATGTATAAAAATATTTCTACCATAAACTTAGACGTCTCTTTCACCTCCTTGAAACAACTCCCTGAGAATGAGTCTTAATAATAAATATGAACAACAGATATCTCAGTAGCAGGGAGAAAGGACCAAGCTCCTCCACACCCAGAGCCTGCAGGACGGAGGTTTTTTTTCCAGGCCTGAAGTGCCTTTAATGTCAACAGAGTGTCCTGTTGGAAACTGCAGCTCCACCCGCTTTGATTTATCGTCTCTCTGAGTGTTGTTAAAAGGCTAAATGAAACTCTAAACAGTTCAAAGGTGAATGTCCCATGTTCAAACATTGACACGGTTTATAATGTCAGAAAATATATAAACAACATTCATCTTTACGAGCAAATCATTACTTTGGAGGTAAAGGGCAAAGGTTGGATATTGGAGTGGTGGTGCTACTCCCAAAAGTCAACTGATAAGTCATCGAAGACGAAGAGGACGCCATGTCAGCTTTTATTTTATCAGTCAAATATCAGCATCTACACGTTTTTGGCGACCTTACTGTAAGTACTGAGCAACGGCAAAGGAGCACCAATCGTAAAACCATGACTTAAAATGTGATTTAGCAACAAATCATCTTATTAGCCCTTTACTGCCAAATGTATCATATTTGATACATGAGTTACAAAGACCTCCATCTCGTCAACATGATACATATTTTCATTGAAAACCTGTTTTTAAAAATTTTTTTAAATGTATTCTATCCCCTCAAGGATTATCATTTCACGACAGACATCTGAAGTTGTCTTTTGGCTGCTATCAGGAAACTATCCAGACACTTTATTTCCAGAAATCATCACT
Organism: Labroides dimidiatus; assembly: GCA_030710495.1. Classification (NCBI taxonomy): domain Eukaryota; kingdom Metazoa; phylum Chordata; class Actinopteri; order Labriformes; family Labridae; genus Labroides; species Labroides dimidiatus. The sequence continues at coordinate 7,619,496 of CM061146.1, read as the reverse complement.
GCTAATTTTCAAGAAGTTGCTGTAAGAATAACATTTAAAAACAAGTATTTTCTGCATTGGTAAATGGTAAATGGACCAGGACTTATATTTCAATTTTCTAGTTTTTGTGAACTCAGAGCACTTTACACTGCTAGTCTCTTTCACCCATCCACACAGCATTCACACACTGATGGTAGGAAGTTCTCCCATGGGACCATCAGTTTTTATTCTAACCCATTCACACCCATTCACACACCACTGACCAACAGTGGGAGCAGTTTGGGGTTCAGTGATTGGCTCAAGGACACTTCAACATGTGACTAGAGGAGCTTGGATGGAACCCTTGACCTTCTAAATTGAGAGCCGACAACTCTACCACTGATCCACAGTCGCCCCATTAAACAAAAACATATATTTACCAAAAGCTTTTCTAAAAAAAAAAAAGTTGCCAAAACTTCCCCATTTATCAAATATGATACAAAAATATGTCATAAACAACACTATATAGCAATATTTTTGGTGCTTTTTGTTAAAAGGTTTCATAAACATCACAGTTCCCAAAAAAAAAGAATTTTCAGACTATTTTTTGACGGGTCAGGCTTTTCATGCTTAAAGCTCTCCTCATTTCTAAAACACACATATTTAGACACCAAATGAAGCACTGAAAAGCTACAAATCTGTTTCCCACTACTTTTCTGTCCTTATGACCACTTCAAAACAACTGAGTGACTAGTTGCTCACTTTGGGAATAAAATGAAAGCTGCTGTTATGTGACTTGGAACACTAATAAACAGAAGTCAGCTGATACTGCTTTTAATAAACGTTTTACAACCTTAATGCACGACAAAACATGAATGGATGAGTTTCTTGTGTCACTGAAGTTAAATGACAACCAATCTGAAAACATGCTGCATGATTTCAGTAGCTTCTGCTTGAACTGTGGTGATGTGATTGTACCCTACTTTCAGCAGAAATCCGATTCCTGCAGTGCAGAAACCTGAGTTCGGCTCCAGGTCAAATGTGGATAAAGAAAGGGGGACGGCATGCACTGAATCAAGTTAGGCCCAGGAACTCTACAACCAGGAGGACTGAAGCTTCTCAACATAAAATCCTCAACCAGCACCCAGGCTCCATCACTTTAACACTACCAACAATCTGATGCTTTTACAGCACCGTCACTTATGGGCTCTGAAGATCATCCTAAATTTTCTCCTTTAGCACCTCTGCCATTTGGCACAGGATAATTAATGCTATTATGGCATGAATTACCTGGCCACGTCAGCATTCAAGCTACTTTTCAACTGCACCGCAAAAGACCTCCAAAGAAGGTAAAAAAAGTTGTGGTTTTTAAGGGAAGGGGCGCCTCAGGAGACACAAATCCTTATCTCCTCTACTCGATTCAAACTTTGTTTAGATTAGCACTTAGACTGCTGATAGTGATGTCTGGAGGGGAGGTGGGAGACAGCTTCAGAGTGATCAGACCTACAAACCCGTTATCTCATGTTATCCCATTTCCGGCCTCAACACGAACACCTACATTTATCAAAATGTTCCTGTGAGCATGTACATCCCCAAATTGTTTGTTGTTTCAAAGTCCTGAAACAAACATGGAGGCGGCAACAAGATGAGATGTTTGAACTACAAATATTCTATATTTTTTCATCAGAAGAGTCACGTCATGTTGCTATTAGCAACAACCTATTGTTGATATCTTGATAGCTACAACGTGTATCATATCCTTAACTAGTAGGGGTGGGAGGAAAAAATTGTTTCACATAAGTATCAGGAAATTTTGTTTTACAATTTTAATATTGATTTTTTTTGTTAAAACAAATGATTTTTCCCAAATTTAAATTCTTCATTTTAGTCTTTGTTTATAAGCTGGGTTGACAAAACATTACTGCTTTTCTCCAGCACAGGGTGAAAAGTTTTTCTTTGAGTATCTGGTAACATGTTGTCAGATCCCCTGAATACATCTTAAAAACTGACTCACAGGTGATGTTCATTTTGGGGGAAATATGGCTCCTGATACAGTCTGTAGACAGTCAGCTTTACATGAGCCGGTGTTAAATAAGGGAGGTAAAATCACCAATATCGAAGAATTGCAACTTTAATTGAATTGGCACCCCAAAAGTCGTAAAAGAATCGAATCCGGAGAATCATTCCAGCCCTAGTTACTAGCAGCATGAATTTTCCTTGATCTGTTGATTTAACTTTTAAATGATGCCACATCTGTAAAAAATAAATAAATAAATAAATAAAAAAATAAACGCCTGCATTTATAGGATGAGCAGCAGAGCTGAATATGTGGACTACACCTGTCAAAAAAGTGACAAATCTTCTCAAATGTTTCCAAACGTACGAGTTGCATTGCTGAGAAGTTTTTTTTATTATTATTATTATAACAAATAAATATTCTATCAAACACAAGTTGCCTTACTTTCTGTGCTAACTTTGTAATATTATTCAGTATACAGACGATCGTTTTCTAAACAGGGGGTTTAATAAATCCCACAATCTGCCAGAGGCTGGCTGCAGAAAGACCAGAAGTCACATACACACCAAGCCAAATAAGCAACTTTTTGGGCACTAAAAAACATATTTACAGTCTGGTTCAAAAAACAGCTCGGATCTGAAACGCTTAATTTTTTCTAACTCAGCAGTTTAGAAGATATTAGGATTATGGGTTTGTCCAATCAGAGGCTCGGCTCAGCTCAGCTCAAATGACTGACGGTCGCCCTATAGCTGTTGGAAAGGAAGCTCAAAGCCTGCGTCATATCCGATATGGCCCTGACTGACTTCATTTGACGTTCATATTTTATACAGTCTATGCTGATACTCCTTTATGGACTCCAGGAAACATTCTGATACTGTTATCAGCGCTGGAGCAGCTCAGTAGTTCCTTAAAATACCTAAAAATGCAGAAGGCAGATCAGGTCACCATGGCAGGCTACTTCAACAGTCTGCTGTAGAGGGTGGGAAACCCTGATTGTCCCAGGAAATGCTGAACCAAAGTGACAGGCTCATGACCTCTGACCTCTCTCAGATTGACCAACGAGCTCTTTCCAGATTCTTCCTTGTCATGTTTGGCTCAGCTTCCACTCATATTGTATCCACTGAGCTGCACTTTCAACTTCACATTTGATCACTTTTTAGCCACAGCAGTGACCAAAACCGCTTTGTTTAAGGTAACCAAGAGGTCGGAGAAGAGGTCACTTCTCGAGCGTCTCGGTGAGAATCGAAGGCAGTAGACAGAGCAGCTCTTAAAGACGATCAGACCACATTTTTGCAAAGACATCTTCTTCCCAATGAGAGCAGGATGAAGAACGCTGTTAGCTATAAAATCAATTTTGGGGGTAGATTAACCCTTCAGATTGCACAGCAGGCTTGGAAAAAGTCTGAACTCCCTCCTCGACAGCACAAGTTCAACATTTGACACACAATACACTGCAGATCTCCATTGTAAATATTATCCAAAAGCATTCTGGGAGGACAGAGATAATCCAAACAAACCCAAAGGAATCTCCAAGAGATAATCCATCACTTTTTCATCTGGAGGAAAGAAAAGACCGCTTCATACTGTCTCTTTGCGTTAAAGGAGGAGGACAGAAATAAGAAAACCGACAACTGCATAAACATTTCAGACTGAATTCAATCATATTTATACGAATAAACCAAAAGCCAGTTTCGAGTCCCATCAGTCTGTTTCTCTGTGATGCCGCACACTCTGCAGCTGAACAGTGGTAACATAAGATTGTTGTAGGAGCAGACAACAAAGTCTTTCCTTTCAACCACAGAGAAATAAACTGATGATATGTTTCAGCTTTTGTTTTGTAAAAGGTAGTTAAGACTAATTGCAGCATTGTTTCCCAGAGGCCACAGGCAGACAAGCCCATTTTTCCAAAAGTTGTCCTCAATTTACTCCTTCAGACAGTTTCCCCTCATTGGGAACTTCAGCTTTAACGACTGTTTGCGTTTAAATGACGACTCACAGCTCCTCTTATCTTAAACAGACTTCAGTTATTGATGGGGTTGGTTGGTTTGGGGCACAATAGCTCTCCAGCTGATTCACTTAAAAGCCCCTCTATTGTCCGTCAATGGAGTCAAGTCCCTGCCCATGCAGAGGCTTCAGAATGACAATGGGCAGATAATCTGAAAACCAACTATCATTTACATGAGAGGGGAGGCAAAACAGACCTGGAACAACTGTTTGTTAGCATTAACGAGGGGGGTTTAAATAGAAATGTGTTAAAAACACGCTACAGTATCCAACAAGGATGACTGGAATTATCCTTAAGGAGCAATAAATCCACCAAACAGGCTGCGTCGTTGAATCCATGTGTGTATGGAGAGCAAACCCCCCCCAAAAAAGCATCACGGGGATGAATCGAAGGAAAAGCGTACTGAGACTCACCAGACGCGCTCAGGTCCAGGACGCCTTGGAGGAGCAGGGCGATCCAGAGCGCACAGGCTGGACATCTCCACAGACGCTGACTCGGCGCTGCCCGAGTTGGATACATTCCTCCGGTTATGTGTCAAACTTCTGCCCGCTTTCACATCCACTTAGACCACGATGTAAGGTCGAGCCCCTCCAAAAGAAGCTGAAAGTACAGCTAATGTCTTCTTCTGCAGTCCGCTGCTCTTTTTTTCTGTCTTTCAATGCGCACCACAATCCCCGAAACAAAAATAAAAATGAGTCTGCAAGAAAGCGGTCTGTTCCTGCTCTCTGTCTCTTTCCTCCTCACTGCAGCCCAGCAGCCCAGCAGTCCAGCTCACTTCCCTCTCTCAGGCTCTCTCGTCAACTGAATGCAATCCTTCCTACAAACTTCAGTGGAGAAACTTCTGCCCACAGGACGCACATGGCTCTGATTAGCCACCTGTCGCCACCCTGTGGTCATCGGAGGAACAGTCACTACAGGCCAGGCAGGAGAACTTCGATTTTATCTGCTTTGAGACCCACTCAGAATAATTCGGGAGGTTTGTGGTGATCCCTGACACTCTTCGAGTCTTTTGATATTTATTGAATTTTACTTATTTATTTACTGTTTTTGTCAGACAGAAATTTGGTAACCGTGTTTTTAAATGTGCTTTATAAATGAAGTGGATTGGATTGATATCACAGTAAAAACTGATGCAGCTTGTCACTACAACGATTAACTAAAAATATTGCACATAGACTGACAAAAAAAATATAAAATCAAGAACGAGTTAAAATTTTAAAGAAATTTCAAACTCTATTATTAAAGAAGTTTTTCCCTTCATAAGAAACATCTGCTGGAATGACATTTGGGGGAAGTCACTGAATCTAATTAATACATTTTTTATTGTCATCATGATTTGATTCATGATATGATTCATACAGAGGAGAATAAGGGACACTGAAAAAAATAAAAATAAAACAACGTCCAATAAACATGTTGAGTTCTGACTTTTTTCAGAGAATAATCATAAGAACAGAAAAATATTGGGTGTTATTTTTCCATAAATTCAATACAGAAGAGAATTAGGACACAGGCAGACAAGAAAAAAAACCCTATGATAATAATAATAATTATTATTATAAAATTATTATTATAAAATTATTATTATTATTATTATTATTATTATTATTATTATTATTATTATTATTATTATTATTATTAATATTATGAGGTAAAAAGTCAGAATTATTTGATTAAAGTGAAAATTCTGAGTTCTGACTTCAATCTTAGAATTATGACTGTTATATAATATCTAATAATATTCATTAAAAAAAATACTGGACATTATTTATTTTTTTATGTTTCAGTCTCCCTAATCCTCTTCTGTAGATTTATTACTTTCTGAACTCATGTGTGAAATTGTATCTTTTTTTTTTGGGGGGGGGGGGGGGGGGGGCAGAAGTGACATATTGTGACAATATAATGGACATACACTATACATCATGTCTTTGTTGATAGGGTGAAGTTAAAGCTTTTGGCCAACATCATCCTTAAGCAAACAAAACAAGCATCATGTGATGAAATTTTAATCCAGTAATAAATTCAGCGGCAAAATGTCCAAGTTAAAGGCTTCTAAATCAACTTGGACTTCTTTTCTCATACGGTTTCATACCATCAGACATTTTTTTTAATCCAGTCAACAACCACTTTAGAGTGTCTGAGATGCAAAAAACAAATTTTGACCTCTGCCCTTCAAAGAAATACAACCTCAGCTTTGACAGAGCTGACTTTCTGATAATGATCCATCTGGAGCTGCTCAGATGATCACATGTGGAGTGGGTGAGTTAAGCCGCAGATCTGCCTTTGTATGATGACCACATGAGCAACCCGCCATTTTAAATCCATGTCCACATGTGCTGAACATGCTGCGTATGATTCCAATTAATTCAGTAAATTTAAAAGATGACGAGAGGAAAAAAAAGAATGATAAGAAGGAATGAGTGTGAAGTAAAGATGAAATTTCACGCCGTCTGATATGCTAAACACAGGCAGCATACACTACAGTTATTAACTCCAGAGCTGTAGAGCATTATTGACCCACCTCACCTCCTCCTCCAGGACTCCACACCTTGTTTCATTTTACTGCACTCACTTCTGGGTTTTGACACACACTTCATCTCTGCGTTTGTGTCTGCTGCTCTTTGAAAGCCTAATACCGGCAGGAGAAGAATGGTAGCAATTTAGCATCTCCGGTTCCCCATATTGTGACCTGGACCTGCTCATTAGAGGGAAATATCATCCTCTCTGAAGTATGTTTTGATTTAACCGTTACACAGCACAGGAACTATATGAATGAATAATGCTCCAGACCAGATTAGTTTTGATTGAAGATCTGAGAGGAGGTGTGGCGGGCTTCACTTATGGTATTATCCCTGCTCCTTGTCAGGCCCAAAGACTCCTAATCAAAACCTTTTGTCTATTCCTAGACTCATTCCTGGAGATACGCTGCAGACCAGAGCTCAAAGATAACACCACACTGCTTCCTGCGTGCTCTATGACAGGATGAGGACATGTTGGAGTCAGTCTGGGGAAATAAAACCACAGACTGAAGAGAACACAGGTCTTAAGCTTGATGAGCTTCATGAGGATCTTTTGGTTTGTGTTGACTCTGGCTCCTCCTGTGGACAAAAATGTACACCTTATTTCTTTACTGATCTTGATCTGTAATATTTTTAATTTCCTCTGATTGTCAGGTGTGTTTTTCATTGTGAAAATTTTGGTTTTTAAATTCATTCAATCTCTTTCAGAACCATTTAGGAACTTCTCACAGTCGCTCAAAATCTGCACCCTCTCGGAGGCACAGCCAACGTTTTGGGGCTTTGAGTGTCACCGTCAGTTAGCTGTAAAAGTTTTCTGCTCGGGATTCTTCTGAGTGGCTTTTATGCTTTTTCACACTCCTCGCGGCGTCCGTTCCCAAACTGCAGGGGGCGGTGTATCGCAAACACACGTCTACCACAGCACTAAACTAGGAAAGAAGAGGTTGTTTCACAGTTTTTACATTTCTCACGAATTTCTCTTCTCTGCTAAGTTTGGCCGCAATTTTACGCCAGGAATTGTTAATCACACGTTTATTACGTTGATCTCTGTGTGGTGAGTCATATAAATGTCACTATTTGATGTAATACAGACACGAGGAGCCCCTGCTCCACCTGCACATCTCTGTGCGGAAGTTAGAAATTTTCGTAGGTGCGCGGCTCGGAAATTTTCCGTGTGATTAGGACCGCACGAGGGGCTGAGGCTGTTAAAATAACGTCATTCTTCTACATGAAACCACGCAGGCGCGTCAAGCATGAATCAGGCTTTAGTTGCGCCGATTACAGTCTGCAGGTAACTAGAGGAGTAAAAAAAAGAGTGTTTAAGACATAAAACATCCATTTAAAACCCAATTATCAGTTCAATAACGATGTCAGAGCTTAATGCACTGTAAAAAGGTTTCTGTTAATTTTACAGTAAGTTACTGTAAGAGTATTTAAAGTATCACTGATGTATCTTTTACAGTATAATTACTATATTTTCCCACAATCCTTTTCTGTTTGCAGTAATTTACCTACAGTTACTGCATTTATTACAAAAAATACTGTTAAGATTACCCCAAAAAGCTAGTGTATAATCCACTTTTTTTTTTCCGACCGAGTGCAGTCACCACCATCACAAAGAATGCTTGTTAACAGCTCTTTGGCATCGCCTTAACTTTTCAAAAAAAACACCAATTCCTAAAATGCAGTCCATGCATAAAACTGTAAAAATTTCAGCCATAACTGCGGCTCTGTGTTTTTCTGTCATTGAGTTCCTCCTTCACTGCATACTGTACATCAACACCTCTCTGCTTCTCTGTCTCTGGTTCAGAGTTCACTCGAGGGGCTGAAGATATTAAGAATACAGGGATTATGAGGGTCGAGAGAAACAAAGCAGCAGGTTGAAAAAGCTGCCAGACTCTGATCAAATCCAGGTCTGTGGTAAATTCAGGATGTAAACAGAGCCTGGAATTCATTTGCTAATGATGATTAAGTGCTGAGGCTCACTTTAACAAATTCTCTCGTGCCAGAGGTTGTGATAATGAAACCTCAAATGAGATGAAGTCAACTTTATAGAACTTCAAGTAGAATAGAATAGAATGAATGACTTGCACACAATGAGATTTGGAGCGCTGCTCGTTGGGTCAGGGATGCACATTTTGTGGTTTGGAAGTTTTTAAAGTTATTAATAACACCCATTTTCTGACTAAATGAGTCTAACCTTGGTTCACACTAGATTTTCTTAAATTTTGTGAGATGTAATTATCTTTTTTTTTTTATCAAGACAGACTTTGGTATGAGAAGAGAATTTATTTCACAAGTCACAAAATGAAAACAAATATACAGTGTCTGTAAGGGTTTGACCCCTGTGTGATGTCTTGATGTGCTCAAAGAGGCAGTGACGCTGAGAGCAGGCTCGTACAGTGGTTCCCAAAGTGGGGGTTGGAAACCCTGGGGGGGTCATGAACATTAATCGGGTTGTTGTGAAGTGCCTTCATTCCTTATAGAAAAAGTATAAATAAAAATAGGGGTTCAATTTTATATCAAAGCATGCAAACAGAAAATGTTTGATCTGTTTTTTTTTGTTTGTTGTTTTTTTGAAGACCCTTCAAGGTGACAAAACCAGGATTACAACAGTACCAATGGCAGTAGAAAAATTTAGGAAACAGCAATATATAAAGATTGGTAGTAAAATTTTCTACAGATCAATTTAAGTATCTAGTGTCTTTTTGTTTGTTTATTTTTATGGTTTCTTTGATTGGTCTGTTCAATGACAGAGGGTTACCCACCACCAGGGGCTGATGGCGTCTAAACACAGGCGATGGTGGTGAAAGAAGGATGCAGGATGATGCTGGAACTGGACACGGGTGATGTAGGGTGGAGTTTAAGAAAGCTGCAGTAATTGAACTTAAAAAAGAAAAAAAAAACTATTTAAAGCAGAATAAAGAGAACAGATTATTAAACATGACAACACTATGATGACTGGTAGAATTAGTGAATGAGGGAGTATCTTCCTCACTGAGCTGCTCTATTTCCTTTGAGCAAACCAACGGTACGCGAGATTGCAGACATGGTTTATTTTGATCAACACAACAAAGAGGTTTTGTGCCCCGCAGATCACACATGGAGAGCAAAATTGAACTAAATACTGAACATTACTGTCAAATGGGATGAAATTGGGCGCGTCTGCTTACACTTTCCAGTACTGTGTGAGATGATTTTCATCATATGTCAGCTGTGTTTCTTACCGAGGCGGCTTTTCAAATTCGCTGTTCAAGCAGCCAAATTAATTTAACCTCAGCTGTGTTTTGGTGGTTTTCTCTGTAATATGGAGACTCAGAGGAATAGGGGAGGGGGTGTGTGGAGGGGAAGACCTCACCCCTGGAACGATCACATAGTGAGATTATTCCTGACATTGGCCCATTTTTCCCCCTCCTTGATGTCTATCGACTTCATTTTGCCCAGAGTAGGATATGATTATTAAAATTGCAACCATGCGTGGGGAGAGTCATCTAACTCTCATGGTGGAGTGGATTATGGCTCAGGAGGTCTCTTTGAAGAGCAGATCCCAGAGGATTTCTCCTGCAGCCAAGGCACATGGACAGGGAGGCCCTTTGTTGCTGTACACTAGCGATGATGTCAGAGTCAATAAAAGCGAATGAAGGGACAAAGGTGCTGATGGCTTTTCAGAAAGTTCCTGTCACATCTTCTCAGTGTTTTTAATGTTCCTCCAAAACTTTATCTTCACCCCTCATACCCTCAGATAATGCAAGAAACTTGTGTTTCAGTCTGTTTTTTTTTCTTCTTTTGCTTGGTTTGCCTGCAAATGTTGCCATCATGCTTCACATTTTCCAATCAGCGAAAATAAACCAGCCTGGTTTGGACATCACTGAAATGTTGACAGTCAATATTGAGCTCAGTGCATTCTTTGCAACCCAAAAACTAAACCCACAATCCTCCTGAATTTAAATCGCAATTTAATTCTAAAACTTGTCTGAAAATTATGAAATATATGAACTGAAAGAAAGGAAACCTCACACCACTCCATTCCTCTCCGAGTCTCCAAGTACGCAAAGTTTCAGGCAGCAGGATAATTGATCTATGTTTTCCTTGGGGTGTTTACATTTCTAGTGCAGCACATGTGGAAATTAGTTGATGAAAAGCAGCTTTTTAGTGATTAAAAAAAAAAAAAATCAAGGTTAAAGCAGGCCTAAAGGGAAAGAAATCACAACCCTGTAGCCCGGTTAGTATACAGGAGATTTGAGCATGTGCAGTTTTACTATTAGATTGATTTCCAGTTTCTGTTTCAGCTCAAATCCTTGAGAAGTCCGACATCAAACATCACACTTCAGGGGACAATGGGCCATATAAGTGTGGTGTTTCCTGACCTATTTGTCTTCTTACTGCCTGAAAGCCAGAGGCGGAGGTGGGGGTGAGGGGGGGTGGGTGGATGAAGGGATTTCGTAGCAGCCTGTGGACACGAGCCAGCCTCTTCGCCGCACTGCTCAGTTCAAATGTGCGGTCAAAAATTGTTCCAAGTCATCTAATCCAGACCGTTGCTGTTCAGTTTTTATAGCCTCACACATCATCCTGAACACTTCAGCCTGCAAACCCAGAAAGCTGACTGCTGAGAGTGTGATGACTCACATGGAGCTGCTGCTACATCCAGACTTTGTTAACCTCACACACACCCTGTCAGAGCTTGTTCACATCCAGATTTGAGGAGCTCAAGCTGATCTTGTTTAAGAAAGACAGACTAGATTAAGATCCTAGTTCTCTAGTTGCAACGCTTACTGGGATGCAGAACTAAAAAAAAAAACGAGCAGATTCCGACATTTTCATTTAATGTGTATGACAATTTCTGACTTTTCATGTCATGCTTTTGGTTGCTCTCGGTTAAGCACAGTTTTATAAAAAAATTGGTTTCTTACATGCCAGGCAGGATAGAGCCTCTTTTTTTCCCCTCCTGTCTGTCCTTTCTCTTCCTTCCTCCCCTCTTTTATCCTCAGGTGACTATGGTTTCAGGTGGATTTACCGGTGAAGAGCTGTTCAGGCTCCTCATTGGTTCCTTTAGGCTAGGAGCTGTCCAATCAGGAGGCAAAGCAGAACCAGCCCCTAGTGGGGAAGGTAAGATGTGGGGGAAGAAGTAGGAAAAAGGAGACAGTAAAATCAAGACTCGGGTTTGGATAAAATATTATTCTTAATGGGGAAACATGAGAATGATAAATGTGGAAATTGTGAAGAAATAGAGAGTGTTTTTATGGAATGTATGAAGCATAAGAAAAAGAGAGGTTGAAGAAGGATATAGATGAAAAGAATATTCAGTATTAGAGAAGTGTTAAGTAAGTCAACAGATGATAAGATTATGACATTTGTATTTCGGTTTCTAAGGAATACAGGATTGCTGAGAAGAATATGACTGTTGGGTTTTTTTGTTTTGTTTTTTTTGTTTTTGTTTTTTCTTAATGCATTTGTAGAAACATATGCTAGTCTGTGCCCTGTGATTGGCTGGTGACCAGTCCAGGGTGTACCCCGCCTCTCGACCTAAGTCAGCTGGGATAGGCTCTAGCCACCCGCGACCCTGAACAGGATAAGCGGTATAGAAAATGAATGAATGAATGAATGAATGAATGAATGAATGAATGAATGCTAGTCTGTGAACCAATGCAACGATCATTCCAAACCAGAGGGTGGCGGTTATGTACTGGTATTGTTTACTACCGCCGTTCAATGAGAAGAAGAAGAAGAAGAAGAAGAAGAAGAAGAAGAAGAAGAAGAAGAAGAAGAAGAAGAAGAAGAAGAAGAAGAAGAAGAAGAAAGTTAGAACCTTTTAAGGTTTGTGGTGGGAGATGGAGGTGTGGTAGGTGAGTTTGGGATATTCTATACATCAGGGGTGCCCAAACTTTTTTCAGTGAGGGCCACATACCTTTTCCCTTCTCTGATGGTGGGCCAGTTTCAGTTTGTAACAGAAAAGGTGTGACAATCGCAGGGGTGCCTAAACGTAAACATTTATTGTTTTCCAAAAACCCACACATAACCAAATATTTATAAACCTTTCCGGGATCTTCAACGAAAAAAAAGTCAGGAAATAAACAACACAATTTCTGAAGTAAAATTACACTGATAGGGGCACAGACTGTAGAGGGGTGGAATAGAATGTCATGTTCTATGCGTGTATTAGTTTCGATCAGATTGAAAATATATATATATATATCATAATACATCTCTATTGTTCAAGGGGCCGGGCCAAATGTGGAGGCGGGCCGTAGTTGGGGACCACTGCTATACATTTTCTTCCACACACGTAGTTGTCTTTTTTGTCTAGAAACACTAGGTTTATTGGTTGGTGCCTCTCTTGTAAATTTGGTGAAGCTCTGTTTTTTGGACTGGTTAGTTGGGTCTTTTGTTTGTTTTCTTTGGGAGGTAGAAGTGAGTAAGGCCAAGTTTTGCTCTATTTATTTATTTTGTTTGGCACAACCACCTTGTGCCACATATAAACATAAAGAAAATGATGTAAATAAATCCTCTTTATCTTGCCACCTCTACTCTGACTCCCTCCATCAAATTCTTAGTTATTGTGTCATTGTCCTTGTTAGCAACTGAATTTAACAGGGTTGTTGGACCTCTAAAATGTGACCCAGTGTTCTCTGGGTGGTCGCTGTTTGTGGTTTTCTTAGTTACTGGTGAATTAGTCCGACTCCCTCAGTGCTGCATAGTTTTGGAAAAGACAAACTAGGAGGAGAAAAAGTATTCATCATACTTGGGTAAAATGGAAGCTTCACTTTTCCTCCACTGAAAACCACATCACTTGACACAAATTTGTGCATCAGCAAAGAAAAAGACTATCACACAAAATCACAAGAGCCAGAGGAGCGAAAACAAATTGCACAGCCAATTCTTTCCTCATTAGAGCGCTCTGAGAATGATGTCTTTGTCCTACACGTTGCCCTCATCCTGCAGTTGAGCAATGAACAGCCCGCTTTAAAAACACAAGGCTCGGTTCCAGCTCCAGGGAAAGCCATTTGGACATCTAATAGCTGGAGACCAGGCCAGCTTAATGTAAGCCTTATTGTGATTACCTGATGTAATGACAGCCAACTCAAATACAGCCTGTAAGCCATTAGGAGCAGAACAAGAGGAACACATTATGTATTGGACTATGTCAGCCCGACGGGAACAATGCAACAGGAAAAAGCTCTCACCCTGTTATTGTAGCTCTTAAAGGAAAATGGAGGAACTTTTGGGGGGCAGTTTTACATCCCGAACGCCACAGACTGGATCTTTGAAGGTTTAAAATAGGCCTCAGAGTTTAGTAATGTAAACTCTGACACAAGAGTAGGAACATTCATTCAGATTCAACTCTTGATGGTGTACTTTTAAATATGAGCATCACAAGCAAAGAAGTGTCAAAGAATCTACGTCTCACATTAAGACAGCAGCTGTGTTCCTTTGACGTCATGATCAGGATGATAAAATAATGAAATATACACTGCTCAGTTCAAGGTAGAGGATTTTTTTTCTTACAAGCTGCTTTTAACTTTATCGACAACTGAAAAAAAACAAAAACAAAGTGGAAATCCACTGAAAAAAGAGGCCGAGTCTCACTGTGAAACAACTCATTTGACGTCCTCACATTTCTACTGCAGAACAGAACAGAACAGACGTACAAGAAGTTTTCCGTCATCTGATTTGACTTGCAAAGCGAAATGCATTGGTGCAAGGAAGGAGAGAGTGATAGGCATTTTTAATAGCAAAAACTTGACAGATAAAGGTTTACACCTACGATGCATAACAGAAGCTTGTCCTCCACTTGAATCACTTGGGGGGTGAGGAGGAGTGAAGGGATGTGCACATGGGAGTCTAAAATCTAACTGTTAGACGTAAATAAATGTTCTCCTTCGCAGACACTGCACCTTTAAGAAAAACATATTCATTTGAAAGCACCATAAATGGAAATTACTTTTCTGACTGGCTATGGGACACTCTATTGTTTTTTTAATTGTATTATTGAAGCTCCATTAAGGAATTTTTAGTTGGTTATGAACCATTGATGATATGTGGAAAAGAGGAGACTAAATATTGAGGAAATGGGGATGGGACTAGATAAGCTCAGCTTCTCCCGTCTTCCCTTTCGGACATGTACAATTTGATCAACTATTGACAATGTGTGATGTTGTATAAGTGTGCTGACGTGCCGAAATAAATAAATAAATAAATAAATAAATAAATAAATAAATAAATAAAGAGTGAATGAGTGAAGAGTTTTTGTTTTTTTTTGCATAGTATCTTAAACTACTGCAACGGTAGGTAGGTAGCATAGACTATAATTAATGGATGTGACGTCTCAGTGACGTCACCTGTCTGTTTCTGAAAAGAGTTTTGAAGTAAATTGGCCAGTGCAGCCATATTGGAAATGGGGTGGTCTTTGAGTCTCCACACTAACAGCTACAGGGAGCCTGTCAGTCACATGAGCTGAGCTGTGCCTCTGATTGGACAAACTGGCGATCTTAATACTATCTAAACTGCCAAGTAAGACCCCCCCCCATACGGTGTGTGCTGTTAGCAAAATTAGCAGTGAAAACAGCTTTTTTTTTTGGCTTGTTGAGTACGTGACTTCCAGAGCCAGCTTTAGGCGAACACTTGATGAACTGCAGATTTTAGCATTTCCACATTGCCTCTTATTTTCAGACCGGAGGTTGCCACTTGGTAGGTGACAAAGTGATTCACTGCAAGCTGCCCAAAGACACACTTTTACATGTTTCATTGCAAAAATTAATCCACGGGTGATGGATTTGAATGTCAAAGTCAGTGTGAGGAAATCTTTGCTAAGAATGACAATTTTTTTGTAAACATGAGAAAAATTTGCAAGGAGATGAGGGGTACCACCATTTGTGCAGGTTCTGCTTTTGAAGAGGGCAACAGATCGTTGAGAAATCACAAGGTAGCATGGCTCAACAATGCAATCTTCTTCTTGTCACAAAATGATCACTTCTATGTTTCGTTTTTTTTTTTAAAGGTAGTGAAAAGAAAAAAAAAGCCTATAAGGGTTCCAAAACCAATGGGTGATGTTCTGGCACAAGTTCACCTCTTTATACCCAGGTCTGAAAGTTTGTGCCAGTAAGAAGTTAAAACCCAGTAACGTAGCTTCTCATTATGTCCCACTGGTCAAACATTAGGGAGGAAATACAACTTGAATGCTCATTTAGTTCCAGCTCAGGGATTCTTACTATTCCCTGTGTGTTTTAGAGGGAGGCCTTGTGCAAACAGGCTGAACTGATCATGTCAGGATGAATGACACTGACATACTTGACAGAAATTGGCCTGAAATGTGTCATGGATAATGGATCTGTGATTAGGGCCAATTTTCTCCCTGCTATTCATGGATGCGCCTGATTTTACAGCCTCACTCTTATCAACTAAATTGCAGCCAATTTGAAGCCAAATATGGTCTGCGAGGACTAAATTGACACTGATCCAGGACCTGTAGAATCCAGATCTATCTGAGCTGACACAAACACCATTCATGCGTTACTCGGGTGAAAACCTTCCATTTCAAACAGAACAGTTCAGCTTTTTCTGTCTTTCAGTGTAGCTTATGGGATCCAATGACCTGCAGATACTTTATAACTCTCATCATTAATCAGGATTACTGTGACTATCTCGTTACTAAAGAACACTTGCCAGAGGAGGAGAGAGAATCCATCAGTTTGTGCGTCTCCACTGGCCTCAGGAATGTCTTTCTGGAGAGAGACGGACTTTTTGCTCCTGGAAGCTTTTCCCACAACTTGGCTCACTTGCTGCAGGATAGGATCTATGCATTTACCTAGAACCATTTCTGCATTATTACCACTCCAAATGCTCACTTTTCTCAAAACCAAGGTATGCTACAGTAATCAAAGCCAGACCAGCAGCTGGTTTCTTTAAGAAAAACATGCATGGTTGCTTTTGCATATTGTTTGTTTTTGCCTAAAGCACATTTCATAGCACACTCATGATTCAAGACATGACCGCAGTACTTTTTTTATGTAGGGTTATTTTATTAATGTTGGATGTGATAGTTCATGGTTCAGGTTTAGAGGCTATTTTGGTGGTTTTAGACAACAGAGGGGAGGGGAAGGCACCGGGTCAGTAGAGGGAAGCCGAAGGAGGGGGGTGAGGTTGCCCCAAATTTCTGATTTATAGCCAGTTTGGCAGTTTAATGATACGGTTCAGGAACAGATCTGGACAAGTTCAGCATGGTTACAGACAATCCAGTTAACATTTGATCTAAACATATAACTCTGCTTTGACCAGTTCTCAATAACAACAATGAATATTTTTCTTTGAGCTGCATTTCTGCTAAAAGCATCTGCTACTTTTGATGCTGGAGCAAGGCATTAAAAGGTCCCCTGGAGAGTGCAACTCGATGCTACAAATCCAAACAAAAAGGCCTCAAAATTTCAGTAGGTGCTTTCTCCTATGTAGAGACCTTTTGGAATGGGACAAACTCAAGTTCCTGGTACTCTAGACCCAGGAACTCAGAACTCAGCACAAGTGTTTGTAATTCCAAGGGAAAGTATCTGCAGTGGAAACTTAGATCACTTAAAGACATGTCTAGAAATTTGCCACAGCTTCAATTAGGCTTTCTTAAGTTAGGTAAGAACTCACTTAAACACTAAAAATGGCAGTGGATACCTTTCAGTGTAAGATTAACCCTTTGTGCTTTCTTGCATATTGAGTTTCAGTGTTTTGTCCAGCTCTGTTCCTGACGGGACCTGCAGGGAACCGAAGCCAAGACAGCATTCAAGGGCAGCCTCACCCCCCCAGAGAGAGCGGAGGTATCCTGTTGCTGAGGGAGAGGGGTGAGTGAAGGCAGTGTGGCAGAGGAATCATGTGATCACAGTGGGGCCAGAGCGTCCAGTCCTCTCGTGGAGCTGAGAGACCTTCAAGGCGATGTCTACCAGAGGGGCCAGCATCACCTGCACGATGAGACAGAAGGGATCACGTTTTGTACAAAACTTTTCAGAACATGCAGGTTTTTACACCTGGAGGCGTTTCATTTTTTTTCTCATCACATTTTCTAGGCTTAGCACAAAAATTCCAGCTTCCAGCTTTAACAAGTTTCTAATATTTAAGCAAAAATTTCCAAGTACCCTTCAGGCCAGATCAGCAAACAGAGGACAGTTGCATATTCAGGATTCACAGAACAACTTTCTTCAAAGACAAAAAGTTTCATCTCCTGGCTTTGTGTTTAAGCTGAGAGCTCTTGATGCGTAAATCAAACCAACCCAAAGCCAGCCAACTGAACTACCAACCCACGGGTCATTTATCTGTCAAGTGAAAACTCTGCAGCTTTTGTTTTTCTGCTTATCTCTCTGTCAGTGTAAAGCACCATAGAAGAAGAAAAAAGGGCCAAAGTGTAACTTAAATTCACTCCTTTCGGCCTTGTCTCACTTTCTTGTTCTACATCACCTCCCTGTCTGCACACGTCCGGCATGGCTTTATGAAGTGTCTGTTGGAAACTCAAACTCTTTATTTTTCCCATGAGCTATAATTCTCTCTCCTTCGCTCGCCCTGATAAGCTGCGATAACTCAAGTCTTCGCCAAGTATCTCCATCGTTCTGGTGTAAAAACACAAGCTCCACCCAGTGCAAGCTGGCTGCTCTGCAGGCTACAGATCATTCACAGGCCCATGTGGGCTGACCTTTGACCTCTAGACTACATCAACATCTTTACTGCTCTATCTTTTTCTGTGATTGTTTCACACAAAATATTTCAGTTTTACAAAATCTTGGTGCTTTTTTAAATGATGGTTTATTTTCCCATCTGATCACTTCATGTCAAACATCTCTGTCTGGGATTACTCCTCAGTGCTCTGACCTGTGGGTCCAGGTAAATCTTCTGGGGGTCTTTCTCATAGCTGTCTATGTAGAGCCTGACTGTTGCCCCCGCGCTGCCTGTCCCGCTGAGACGGAAAATAATCCTGGAGCCGTCAGAGAAGATGATCCTGAGACCCTGAGAGAGAGAGTGAGAGAGACGAGAGCTTCAGCATCACATCATAAATGACTACAGATTCCCAAATTACAGCTGGAACACTGAATTTATGGTTTTGCCTTTTGCTTCGTAGACTCTTACCTGGTTTTTGGAGACACTTCCATCCACAGGGTCTGTGTAGGCAAAGTTATCAGAGACTGCCACCTCGTACGTCTTGTCACCCGAAGAGAACTTCTTCCCTTTGAAGGACGGGTCAAACATCGCCGTCTCCAGATCCTTGATCATCTTGTTGGCGGCATCTGAGTCGACCTCCTCATAGTCATACCTGCATGTGGATCAGAGAAAAAATTTGCATTGATTTAAAACATCAGCTGTGGTTTTGTGGCTACTTTATAAGATTTTCTTTAATTGCTAAAATTGAAAGAAAAAAGGCAACCAAATACTTTGGAGGAAAAGTCTCAACACAGCTTTAAATAAATGAAAAAAAAAGATTATGTCTAGACTTCAATGTGCGGTAGTTTTCTGATTTACCACCAGAGGGCGCCAGAGAAGCATTTCAACAAATAACTACCCCGAAACATCGCAGGTATTTCTAAAACACCATCAATGGGGAGAAAAAATGATCTTGAAACCAAAACCTTCAAGAAAGAAAGAAAGAAAGAAAGAAAGAAAGAAAGAAAGAAAGAAAGAAAGAAAGAAAGAAAGAAAGGTTTGAACTTTATATTTCAGCATCATTCCTGACCTGGTGAAGAAGTTCCTGCCAAACTTCTGCCAGTGATCCTTCATGATGTCCTCCACGCTCTGTTTCCTGGTGGCTAAGATTGACAGCCATGCAAGAACCGCCCACAAACCGTCCTTCTCACGGATGTGATCTGAGCCTGGTTGTTTGGCAAAGACAGAAAAAAACAGGGGGAGAGATTGAGTGAATAAGAGGCATGATTTTCCTTTAGCAGAGCTTTACTTTCTTTAAAGGGACTGTGAGGACTAAAGGCCAAAACACAGGCTAAACTGTTTGTGATGATGTTCATTCCAATCCACATGCAGCAGTTATACTGCAGTAATCTGATCAAACTTGAGAGTCTGTGATAAAATGAAGAGTGAGGTTACGTTAGCTCTGCTTGTTAGATGAGCAGGACATAAGGATTCGCTAATGTTACATGTTAGCCTACAGCTACGTCTCAGAGCTCCGGGCTGCGAGTAGCACTTAAATAGCCGGCTACTAAACTACAGTACAAACTGTCAAATTTTATTTGTTGTCACGCTTCAAACAACAGCGCTGTGTAACTGTTGAAAAATACCTTACCTCAGCACATTGTATCAGGTAAAAAGTTGTTTTGAATGAAGAGAAGTAGTTTTAAAAAGAAGATCTGATCTCCATTCATTTTCCAAAACAAACAGACGCTTTGTTAGGGTCATGTAATCTCAATACTGTGTGCCTGATTCCAGCCAAAAGGCTTCGCTACTTCAGACAGATAGTCCTCACAGCCCCTTTAAACACCTCCTTACTCACCTGTGCCGAAGCTCTCCTCTCCACACAGTGAGAGTTTGCCGGCATCCATCAGATTCCCAAAGAACTTCCAGCCAGTCGGAGTCTCATACAGCTGCATCTGAAGAGCTTTAGCCACACTGGGACAGATTTGCACATCCACAATTAATCTTCCGAGAGAAAGATCAAACTGACAGGAATAACAAATATTTTGATTAAATGTGTTGCTGTGTGCTTTTACTTGTCCAGGGCTCCACTGGTGGGCATACTGCGGGCCAATCCTTTAACACCAGTCTTCTGGAAGTAAGGGATGCTGGTGATGTTGGCAGCGATGACAGCCACTGAGTCTGAAGGGTTCACGAAGAAGCCGTGTTTACCCAGCACCATGTTACGGTCCTGTAGTAAAGAGGAAAAAAACACAATCGTAGAAAATTCAAACAAGTCCGCTCTCTTTGGATGATGTTTTGCACCTGATTCAACATGTGAAGGTGGTTTTGAAATTGTCCACAAAAAGGCATCTAAAAGAATCATGTAAAACCATTTATTTTTCTTAACTTCTATTATGTATACAAATAGTTGAATGAAAAATGCACATGTGGCAAAACAAGGGTTAAAAGATTAAAAGTCCAAAATAAGTGCCAAAAGTTCAACATTAAAATGAGCTCAGTTCAGATATTTCACAACCCAAAAGCCAAATTTTGATTTGTTACCCTGGTCTATTACATATGACTGTAAGTTTAAAACCTAATAAAACAGAGTTTATTCAATTCGTTTTTATGTGAACTGACATCATGAATTGGAGTCTAGTTCAGAAACATCCCATCTTCGCTCACAACTCATAAAGCCAGATCACAACTGAGCCCGACCGCCCGCTTGTTTTCATGTTTTATCAAAGAAAATAAAATATGAAGATGTTAAAAGACAGAATCAAAGTGTTTGGCTGCAAAAACACTGAAAGCTCAGCTGGATTTTTTTCTGATTGATTCAATAGCTTTAAAATCCTCTTCCAAAATAAAAAAGAAGGAGAGAAACGCTTGACTTACACCATCACCATCAAAGGCTGCTCCAAAGTCATACTCTCCTCCTTTCATGGCGTTGACCAGATCAGCAGCGTAGGTCAAGTTTGGGTCAGGATGGTGTCCTCCAAAGTCCTCTTGAGGGACACAGTTTACTGCAGAGTTTGCAGGAGAGCCGAGCTCTTCACAGACGATCTTCTTCACATACGGACCGACCACTGGAGGGGGAGAGGAAGTCTTTAAAACCAGTATTTTGTCTCGATGTCTTGATTTAGCAACTTTCTACTTTATCTTTAATAGAAGAAAAAGTGTCCATCCTCTTAGTCTTTAAGTAACACTGTGTGATGTTTTCTACCTCCGTGCATGGCATCCAGACGGACATTAATGTGATTGGGTCCAGAGAGAAGATCCTTCAGTGCAGGAAAGTCAAAGATGCCCCTCAGCATCTCAGCGTAGGCCTCCACAGAGTCCACAATCTCCACTGAGACAAAAGAAAACAGGAGAGGACGATTAATGTGGCAGCTGATGGCAAGTTATCTGATCTGAGATGAACACATTGGCTCAAGAGCAGTGAAGAAGCTATCTGATTAAAATACACACAAACATTTGCCACCATGCTGTCAATCCTTTCACTAAGAAGTAAAGAAAATCAATCATAAATTGAGTCTTGTTAAGGTGAGATCAGGACTTGTTTCTCTGATGGCCTGTACCTGTGAAAGGCTTGAAAGTTTCCACCTCAAAGGTCTGTTTTCCGATTTTGGAGATGTCCACTTTGAGCTCCGGGCAGATGTGATACTCCTGCAGGCCTTTGCTGATGTCGTATATTTTGTTTGTGATACCCTCTGGAGCAGGTCCTGAAGACAAAGCATATCACACTGTCACTGATTTGTTTTACAATTTCTTTTAAACAGCTGGACCTACCCCGACTCCCAAATAAAAAGATGAAAAAAAACAATTTTACTGTTGAGTGTATGATAAACGCACACCAGACAAGCAGATATAGAGAGGGACACAACCATTACAAAACACAGAGCTGCAAGGATCTGTGTCAAAGGATCCAAAATAAACCCTTTAACCTTCAACAATATGAAAATTTCTTTTTTGACTGTGCAAAAATTATTAAGTGAACCTTAAAAATGGAAGCCAAACATTAATATCTTGAATTTAATATTTGAAGGGTCTGTGAGGACTTTCTGAGAGATCTTCAAAAAGTCTCTCTTCTAGATATATACCTGATCATAATCCACAAACTAAAATGAGATTATCAGCACTAATAGAGGTTTGGTCCAAATGCAATTTCTTAGCTTCCTAAGTCAGACTGGACTGAATCGATTTGCAGTACGTCAAAGTCTCTATGAAAACAACACAAGTTCAGCAGTGAAAAGAGAGATGTGTTTTTCTCTGCTGAAAACAATTTCTGGAAATCATTTAGTAGTGATGGTGGACGCTAGAGCTAAACTGTCCAACAGAAAAGGGACAGAAAAGAGTAAAAGGGCTAAACGGAAGAGCGATAGAACAGCCAAGAGACTAAGACACAAGCTAAACCATGAGCCAAAGGCTAAAACAGGAGTTAAAGGCTAAAACACATGCTGAAGGCTAAACAACAAGCCAAAGGCTAAGACACGAGCTAAACCACGAGCCAAAGGCTAAAACAGGAGTTAAAGGCTAAAACACAGGCTGAAGGCTAAACAACAAGCCAAAGACATGAGCTAAACCACAAGCTAAAGGCTAAAACACAAACTAAACTGTTTGTGATAATGTTCATTCCAACCCACATGCAGCAGTTATACTGCAGCGATCTGATCCAGCTTGAGAGTCTGTCAATAAAATGAAGACTGAGGTTACGTCAGCTCTGCACAGTAAATGAGCAGGACATAAGGATTTGTTGATGTTACACGTCAGCCTACAGATACACCTCAAAGCCCTGCTAGTAGCACTAAATATAGCCGGCTACTAAACTACGGTACAAACTGGAAAAGTTTGCTTGTTGTCATGTTTCAAACAACAACGCTGTGTAACTGTTGATAATACCTTACTTCAGTATCCAGAAAAAAGTTGTCTTGAACAAAGAAAAGTAGTGTTTAAAAGAAGATCTAATCTCCACTCATTTCCAAAACAAACACACCTTGATAAGAGTTATGTCATCACAACAATGTGCGTGTGATTCCAGCCAAACGGTGACGCTGCAATCCACTTAAAGGGTTAGAGTTAGGTTACGGATGGTCCTCACAGCCCCTTTAACAGCCTGATGTCTCGATATCTCTCACTTGTCAGTAAAAACGCATTTCTATGTATCTGTTAAGTACTGCATAATTTTTTTTGTTGCTGTTGTTTTCACTCACCTCCACTGGAGATGTTATACTTGATGCCAAAGTCTCCGTTGGGGCCTCCGGGGTTGTGACTGGCTGTGAGGATGATGCCACCCACTGCCTTAATTTTGCGGATCACACAGGAGACTGCTGGGGTGGACATGATGCCATTCTGACCAATCACCAGACTACCAATCTGAAAGATGGAAATGCAGCACACAAAGTCACACCGATCAGTACAACAGATATGAAGAATGGTTTTATATATATATATATATATATATATATATATATATATATATATATATATATATATATATATATATATATATATATATATATATATATATATATGCTAATGGCTTTTTATATAGTGTTTTTCCTTACTAACTGAAAAGTAATGTTTAGCTTGAGAAAACTTAAAGGAAAGAAATCTCAGGTAAGTTTACATCATAGCTTTAAAACCCCATCCCATTCTGTTGAATAAACACCTAAACTCTAGTGCTACCGTCAGGGCAGTTTCTCCATCACTTTGTTTCCTTACATCAACCACCTGTGGAGAAACTACAGGAAACATCTTTGTGCATCTTCACTAAACTGGCATTGCTTACAAAATCTAAGTATTCATAATGCTCACCGCTATATGTGCATCTGAATATATGCATAGGATTGTAAACTGCGTTGAATGTCAGATTAATCGAAATAGTACTGTTTGTACTCATTCATCCCTGCGCCGTCTCATTCATTCTGCACACATTAAGCAACGTGACCGGCTGCACGTACACGTCACGCCTCCTGCTTCACTCAAATCGCTGCAGCAGCATCAGACCGAATGCAGCCAGTGGCATCTCACCACAGGTTATTATGAAACACAACCAAAAAATGCAGCAATGCTTCCTTTTGCTGCAACATTCATACATGCTTTTGCGCTTCGTTGTAATTGTGCAAGTTCAATCTTATCATTAGATAAAATCTCCCATGCAGGAGCAAGGAAGTTGTCGTCTGTTGCCGGAATGTTGCGTTAAATGTCAAAGGTAACCAGTTAGATACCCGTTTGGGAGGCAACATAACAGTGAACCTTGACGGTTATATTTTTAACATGCAATGCCCTGTCAACTCACTGCACTGAAGACGTTGAAACACTTAAATAAGGAGCGTATAAAACTACATGAAGCCAAGATACTTCAGGTTCTTATTATGGGAGGGAAAAATGAATGAATTCCAAATCACACATCCTGTAAATTGAAAAAAAAAAAAAAGATGCATTTGAACCCTGCAGCATAACTTTAAATATGCCTAAAGTCGCATAATAACAGTTGACCTTTATGTTATTTATTTATGTATTATTATTTTTCATTTGGTACCTTACATTACAGTTATTAGGGTTCCACGTAGATACTAGCAAGTAGCTTCACTAGGTTACCAAAATTAAAATAAAATATATTCAAGTTACATCAATAAATGCACTGTTGAAAGATGTGGTGAAATTTAGCATTAGCTTAAAGTTTATTCTCGTATTTTGTATTCATGTTAGCGACCTGAACGCATCTCAGCTGGTGATTCCTACATTTACGTCATATCAGAGAAATCGGAAATTATCGTTTCTTACTGAGGAAAAAGCAACAACGTAAAAACACGGTGAAAGTTGCACACCAGAGATGCATTTGACGCAATATTATTATGATATTATATATAGTACAATATTATAAGATGAATGACAAAACATAGTAGACGTTATTCATGATGATAACTTTCCACCGATTCACGTATTAAGCGTAAGGTTAGCTTGATTGTCATACGTAAGAATGCATTTATCTCATCTGGGATATAACACATACGTAGAAAGTTGTTTATATTGATTACATATTCGACTTAACCCCAAAATACTTGACAACTGAGGAATTCCAGCCATCCGAAGGGTACGTGAATGCACCGTTAGCTGCCTCGGCTAACGTTACACACTGATGAGGAAGCACCAAGCACAGAAAACAGTACTTTCCCTTCAGACTGACCCCGTTAGCTGCAGCAATCTGGATGATCAGCTGAATAGCGTCTTTCATGAAAAATCTGCCGTCTCCTCCCACCACCACGGTGGCTGCCTGTCGTTCGGCAGGCTCAATGACAGAGATAATGCTCTGGATGAAGTTTTCCGCATAGTGCTGGTTCTGTTGGAACACCGTGACCCTCTTCCTCAGACCGCTCGTCCCGGGCTTCTGGTCCGTGTATGGCTTGGTCTTCACTGTCGTTATTTTCACCATGTTTGACACCCAGCGAGCACCTATGGTCACCCTGTGTGATCCGCAGTCAGCAGCAGGCGACTGCAGTGTCAAAGCAGGCGCACGTACACGCCGGACAACTCCCCCCTCCTAGATCCGCCTTCTCGGTTTAAAGGGCAAGGCATGGCCATGGAAGAGTCCCCACTGTTAAAAAATCATTGTAGGATAACTGAACCTCCCCAACTTTTTACACTTTTAAAATGTTTGCATGAATGGATGAATGAATGATATTTCAGAAGAATTAAACACTAATAGTGCAAAGGACCATATCCAGGATTTTCAAAACACTAACATCATGATTCACCATTAATTCAAAACCACCTAGGTTACACAAATTAATCACAGGAGACTATAAGAATATATATGAAAGAAAACTGTCAAGACAGATCCAGACTGACGCAGGAGTGATCATGAAGTATGTGTACATTCAAATGCATAATTTTTGAGCTTTCTACAATCCTAACTACTTTAACCACTAATATTTAAACAAAAGTAAATGTGCCACAAAAATGTAAATAATGTTCAGCTGGGTTTTTCACTTCTGATAAGCCTCATTTCCAATCATTTGCACCAGAATAAGCTATCTTTTTTTATAGAATATAAAAAAACAGAATCCTGCAACAATAACATTTATATAAAATGTGGATGCAACCTTGATTTTAACTACGATGCTCAATGCCTGGAACCTGTTTTTTTAAGAGATGTTCCATTTAGTCTTAAGAAAGCAGATGGAAACATGGGCCTACGTATTTCTCACATTAATGATTTCCTCAGCAAATATTTTTGTAATGAGTTCATGAACTCAATTGAGAGCCCCAAAGAGTACAGCATAATGACCTTTTTGTAAATTTTTAGTCTCATTTAGGAAAATAAATACAACAGTTCAGGCTACTTTAAGTGGTGGATATTTGAAAGTGACAGGTAGCTACCATGGCAGCTTGGTCAGTTAAACTGAGACGGATATGTCAACTCATCCTGGTTGTTTTGGATCTTTTATTGTTCATGTGCTCATCATAATGTTCAGTTTTACACATTAAATATTTGCATATGGTGGCCTGATGCCACATTGGGTGTTGTGGTAAAACTGAAACAAACTGGGCAAAAAGTAATGGAGGATCAAAGAAACTTCACATTTAGTCATCTCTTGACTCTTGAGGTTAAGTCCTATACATAGCGAGGTCATTTTTGCAGGGAGAGTATTGTGAAAGCCTCCACTTTAGGTCTTTGCTGTTTGCTTGTTGCATCACGGTGTGTTTGTTCATCCAAGGCAGAACAAAGTTTATCGACAGACCGGCTATTAGGAAAGTGAGGGGTGTGTTTATATGCTGAGGTTTTCCCTTTGGCAAGAATTTTGTTACGCGTTATCACATCGTATCTCTGCCAGATAACAAAAGTGTTTGTCCTAGATTTTTAACACTGTGAATAAATTCTTGTTTTACTTTATTTTTTTTTCACATTCCTTTATTGTAGATTTCATAAAATGCTTAATATCTGAATGTAGCCAAAGTCGTCCTGATAAATTGTCTTAGATTAAAATAACAACATGACAAAGAAACCGTAATATTTCTAAAAACTTTAAAAAAGTATTGAAGAAGACAAAAAATCAATCGTTTCCTGAGCAGTTGGGTGTTACTAAACCTCTGTTTTTGGAAAGGAAGAGCAGACAGGAGCTCCAGACATTAAATACATCTCCCATGTCATGTGACCTTTAGTGAGCAGGCTCTACTGTTTCAGCAGAGAAAGTCAAAGGGCAAATAATGGCCTGAGGGATATAAATAGCAGGTCAAGACTGTTCTGAGCTGGAAAGGCCAAGGGCAAATAAAGTTTAGACCTGACTGTGATGCAGAGGAATGCAGTTCAGTGCCAACTACAAATCCCAGAGAAACCTACTGTACTAACAGTATGGAGAGACAGGACCCACATCTCCACAGTGACTGATTTCATAAGGAGAAAGACTGAAAGTACAAAACATGAGGCGGAGACACATTTTATTTAAACATGAAGGAGTGATGATAAAGGGATTCACAAGTCAATATATAAACTATATAAAATCAGAATTTCCCGACACGTTACAACCAGAAAAAAAAACAAAAAAAAAACCTTATCTAATATAATAAAGCTGCACAGTGAGGCACTGGCTGGATTGTGGAGAGCTGAAAGACTTTCCATGACTCAGTGGATAGAAGTTTTCTGAGCTGACTTTCCAAATGATCACAGTTACAGGGGTAACTGTAGTTATTTGCCCTTCATTATCTCTGTATATCGTTATTTTTAATCTCATTGTCTGTCAACAAGATGTTGATGGGGGCCACAAAAGAAATATATTCATACAGTTTATAAGGTTTGATAAAATCTTAGGATATAATTCATAACGCTAAAACGTGACATGTAATTTTTATTCAATTCTGATATAAAAGGCATCTTCAGAGAACCAAAAGTGTGACACAAAAACGCAGAACTTATTATTACAAACAAACTCCAATCATGAATAACATAAAGTATTAGAGTATCAGCAAAAAAATAAAGTAAAAGAAAATATTGGATTATATCAGCCTGCATCTAAAATCTATGATAAAAGCACTCTGAAACAAGCAGTCCATTCCAAACTCCGCTCCAGCCAGAACTACCTGCATGATCATAACAACAGCGGGTGCTAAGGTGCTAAAAAAGCAGCAAGGAGTAGGAGTGGTGTCGGCTGTGTGGCAGTATTTTTCATTAAAGTCTGAAAAAGATGTCGCTGCTGAGTGCAAAACCTGTCATGCACAAGTGATGGTACAGTTTAATACATTTAAAGTTTAAACACTTCCCCAAGAAGACTTACAGATAGAGCTGAGTGTCACACCATTCGAGCTGCTATCGTATGGAATATCAATATTGGTATCGTATCAGAAGTTAAAAGATTGTATCGAGACAGGCCTAATAAGATCCACCATTGACTCATAAACAGGATGAGTTACACATGCTAAGGCACCATAGACAGCTTTTACAGGTATCTATATTATTCTTTACATCTTCTCCTGGATAAATTGATGATAAAAAGCAGGCCCATGTTTTCACTCCAGATGCTGTGATCTACATCACTTTTTTAAAAAAGTGATTTTTACAGCAAATTATCACAGAACAATCTTTTCATTTTCAACCTGTTTACAACAGGCTTTCCTGCTCAACATCAAGCTTTGACTCAATGTATGAAAGACTTTATGTGCAGGGTAGTATGGTCTCCATACAGTTGTAGGTCCACTCCTGTTTCTCATTGATGGGGAGGACGTGTTGGCACACCTGAAACGAAACAAACACACTTTTTATAAATCACTATTTCAATACCGGTAGCTGATGTGGTGAAGTACATATTATTTTGGTTCACATATTTTGTGTTATTAATAAAGGACAATTTCATACCATCTTTGTCCTGGCTGGCACCTCCACAGCGAACACACTCATGCCTCTACTGCTGCAGCAGTTCCTGCTCTGCTCGTTGTTTACGTGGACCGTAACTTTCTGGTTAGTCTGCAACACAAAAATGTGACTGAGACTGTGCAGACACAGTGAACAACAACGACATACAAAATTATAAAGCTCTAAAACACCACTTATTTTTCACTTTTACTACCTAAATACTGTTTTTTTTTTTTTTTGCATTATAGGTGAAAAACAAATAGAACGATAATCTGGGACACTTAAAGACAGAAAATGCACTGTTTCCCCTGTTAAGTAAGTCCGTCTGAGTAAGAGGTCATACTTTCTGAGTAGCTCCTGTTGCTATGAGAGTCAATACGATGTCTGAATATCAATTACAAAACACAAAGAGTCGGGAACTTTAACACAACTGTTTTTAAAACTACTTTGCAATGTCTTTGCTTCACAGATTTGACTTAATTATTTTGGAGTCAAACCTCACCTACAGGGTCAGACAATCACTTTGTCACAGTTATATTTGACGATTACCTTGTTAGCCAAAACAGATGAAACCCTGTGTTCTCCTCTGTAGGTGTAGATGAAGACGTTGTCTTGACCCCTCAGTGCTTTGGCCCCTGCCCGGGCTGTGATTGACTTCTGGAGGGCCTGGTTCAAGAGCTTGGGCCCTGAGTCCAAACTGAGTGGCTGGATGGAGGGCTGAGTGCCTTCACAGTGAATATCTATCTGAAAGGGACATGCCTGACAGAGTGGGAGGTAGAAAGGTTTAACACGTCAGTATAAGATGATTGTGGGTGTGTATCTCTTTAAGAGTTTGGGTTACACTTAGTGTTTGTACATGTGGTTGATTTCAGTAAGTAAAAGTGCATTAGTACCTCTACTAGCTCCAACATCTGGTTGTAGCCCATGGCTTCCAGTGTGACCCAGAGATCTGCAGGGTCTCCATCTTTCTCTGTGGCCTCCATCAGATTCAGCTCCATGAAGCCCTGCCGTGTTAGCTGGTTCTTTCTCATATCAAAATTCTCTGGAAGAAAAGCAGAGAGCTACAGTTGATCCCTCTCTCCCTCTGGTTGCATTTGAAGTCAATGAAAAAACTGATTCACTTGTTCATCTCACAAGTGCTTCAGTAAGAGTGAGTACCTTTACAGACCGCCCAGGCATCCTTGTCACATTTTTCTCCACTGGTCCTCAGTTCAAAGAAATTGTACTCCTCCAAACTGAGCAGTCCATTCCCGTCCATGTCGATCACTTCAAAGATGTCGAACAGCACCTCCCTGTGGCACGAAGAGGGCAACACAAGTAAGTATCAGTTCACATCTGACACCTCAGTCTGGAGTGTGATCCTTCAGATTGGAGCGAACAGAGGTTGAAATCTTGACTTCTTGCTTGTTGTAATGTTCTACATACATGTTTCTTTGCAGCAACAAGAAATGAGTTCATTTTTTAAAAAGATTTAATGTTTTTTGTGTTCACTCATAAAGATTTGGGCTTCTTTCTCCTGCACTGGTGGCCATGTTTTATCCCAAACAGCAATATGGTAATTCTGAAAGTCCTACTTTGTAAAAAACAACCAAACAAACAAAACCCCCCTGCATAATGAGGGATTTTTCGAGGTTTAGATAACCACTAAACGGGTTACCACGAAGGGCTTAGAAGGAATAAAACTGGATTGTAGGCTTGTGTTCCATGAGTGACTCCATCAAGTCATTCATGTTTTCAATTGCTGTGGTTGTAACTGTGTAAAAACAGCAGCCTGGGTTTTTCTCCAGGCCTGAATCTACAGAGCAACTTCATACCAAAGACTAAAATCATGAAATGCTTAAATATAAATAAGTCCACAACCTCAGTCTTCAAAAAATAAATAAATAAATAAATATATATCTATATCTATATCTATATCTATATCTATATCTATATATATATATATATATATATATATATATATATATATATATATATATATATATATATATATATATATACAGTTCCGTTATCTTTCACAAATCAAATCTCTCTACATTAAGCGACCAATCCAGGGTGTACCCCGCCTCTCGCCCTATGACAGCCGGGTCAAGGTGCATGCACATGTTTGTGTCTGTGTACATTGTGGTGGAACTCTGCCGTGCAAGATACAGAGAGCAGAGGAGAGTTGTGAATGTGGGGCCATGCAGACTCAAGAATTACATCCCATCATGTAAACAAGATAAATAACATCAGGCTATTTAGTCTGTTAAATAAAAGAACAAGGTATAGACCTGATCTATGAGAGAGGAAACCTTAAATTACTTCTGCTTTGATCGCTATATAGAAAATAAATTTAACATGGCTCCCAAGGGGGGAAACACTATTATCAAAATCGTATCTTACAACTTCTACAAGTGATTTTTTTCTTTGATAAAAATGAGTTACCCCTTGTTTAAAAAAAAAAAGTAAATATAACAACGAGCCAGTCTTTTGAATTGAAAGAAACGGCTCCTCATGATCCAGCTCCCTTCAAAGATCCATAAATCTCTAACTCAGAGGTGAAGACAGCAATTTTGGAGTCGCTGAAGAAGGTAACATGTTCTTTACTTTTGTATTCCATATGCACAGAAAGTCATTGTGCATTTTTTTTTAATTTTTTTATCACAATTTACAAGAGGAAAGAAATATAATTTAAGCTTACATAAACTTTACTTTTTCACTGTTCGCTTGGAACTGTAATGTGTTTTTTACTTTTGTACTCCATATGTGCAAATAAGTTATTATTGTGCAAAGTTTTAGATGTTCTCAGATGTTTTATTGCTTAAGAATGTGAGCATGAAAATAAATATTAAAAAATTGTCAGCATGTACACTAATTATTTGTGTATTTTTTACTAAATCGATATCAATGCATTGAAATCAATATTAAATCAAATCAAATCCAACCTAAATAATCGAAATTGAATTGTAAACATGTAAACACACACACAAACAATAAGGAACAAACCTCAGCTCCCTGGTGAGGTCTAGTTCTCCAGTATCAGTCCGATAGATGAGCTCTATTGGTTTAACAGAAAGGCTCTTTTTAGCTCTTTTCCTCAGTTTGCAGCCGCTAGTGAAGGGAAGCAGGTAGTAGGTCCCGGCGTTCAGTTCCCCTCTCCACACATACTTCTGTAGGGAGACAGAAACGTATGAGGAGAATAACTCTGTAGGACAGCACCATGGGAAATGTTCCCATTCAAATCAAACCTACCTCTTTGTCCTTGGACTCAGTGAAACAAACTAAATTTGAGTCCTCTTTGGTTTCACCAGCTGATGTGACGAAAAGAGCCGTGTCCACTGCCATCCATGGCAAGGGCTTATCTGTAAGATGTTGAATGTTTTAAAAAGATCTTTATCTTTTATTATTATGTTATGTTTTTCCTTCACAGTTCTTTTCGAGTTCTTTCTTTTTTCAAGGATTCTGGATTTTCCCTTACCAGGTCTGCTGCTGAGGCTGAGTGGTTGGATGGTCAGATAGACGCTGGTGGTCTGAGGGATGTGGAGCTGGTACTGCAGACAGCTGACACTCCCGTCATCCTCCAAGAAGAAGCAGCCCTTCACTGAACTTTGATGCCACTCCTAGAACAGAGGATTACATCTGAGTTTAAAAACAGTCTCATTAAATCCATACGAACTCTTTTGAAAACTACTCAGCTTGATCGTAAATGGAACTACTTTCTTACTGTTTTAAGAGCTTCAAAATGTTACAAGTATTTCCTGCTCAGAATCAAAATACACTCACTCTATGAATAAAAACAAAAACTAATTTGAAGCTCCAATCAAAAGAGGGATTCATATCAGGCAACAGAGGAAGCACATTTGGGCATGAAGAAGTGAAAGAAGCAGCCATTTATAACTGAAGTGACTTCATTAACAGAGAGTGTTTTTGTGATAATAACCACTCCAACCTTCAGGGAGCACATAAGGAATTGTATTTATCTGAGCTTAGCCCAATCCTGTCCACACATGTAATACTCAGGCTGATCCAGAGGAGGGCAGAAGTGTTACACTGTGTTCCAGCTGGATTATTCTCCCTCCAGGACCTGATGTGGCAAATTGAAGTCCATTTAACTTTGATAAATACAGCCTTTTCAATCTTGAGCCAGCGGTCATTCAAAACTATCAAGAGGCTACTTTGGAGATATTTATGAATCCTAATATTTCTCTCATTCTGAAACCCTGTTGTTCCTCCGTCTGGAAGCACGACTGGAATGAGGTAATAATTTGAAATTGAACAGGAACATCAAAACAAGGAAGTTTTCCTTCTGCTCATTGGAGACACATTAAATGAAAACACAGTTGGTGTGGACACACGGTAAGAGGACGCTGAGGGCCGAGCTGGTCTGGAATAGGCTATATATCATTTTAGTGGACAAATAAATCACCAAGTTAAACAAAGAAAGTCCCATAAAGACGGAGCATGTCACTCCTTTAGAGAAAAGCCATTTTCTCAAAGTATTTATCTTGGGCTGTGTGAGAGGCATAAAAGATCAAACCATAACACTTCAGTGGTTTGTCCAGACGATATCAAATGAGGGAAATTGCCATGGGCACCGGTCCTCTGCTTAAAGGCATCAGAATTAATGCCTCCATAGAGAAAGGGTCAGCCTGCAGACTAATACAGCTGCTGTCACCTGCTCCGACCGTAGGGCTGATTTAGTGCTGCACAGAGGGTCGTGGGACAGCAAACCAGCCACAGAAAACAATCACACACACTTCAAAGCATGACCTTTACCTCCTCTCAAAGTTCTTACAGATATTAGACTCGTATAAATACATCCAGGAAACACAGAATATTCCTCATAGGTCATGTTTGTATTCTTGATGACATATCACGCTGCTACAAAAACACAGCCGACTCTCCACCCATCATTTCCCAATTACCGTCCTGCAGCCAATAAAGCGAGGAGAACTTCCCCTCAGAGGTAATCTCTGGACACACATTCCTTTACCTCCGTGATTTCTGTCCCTTTTCCAATCTCAACACACACCAGAGAGAGGCCAGCAGAGGGCTGTTGTTTTTATTTATTTATTTTTCTGCTGTAAAGCAAACCAGCTGGGGTTAAGCCAAAAAGAGTGAAAACAAAGAGCACAGGATCGATACCGGTTATATGTATCTACCCTGGGCTGAATTTTGCCACCAGAACCAGCAGGAAACAGTGATGGTGGAGCAGCCCTGTTAGTGTGTATTCCTTGACTGGTGTGTAAAAAGTGAGGCCAGGTATTCCTTCAGGCTCATAAATGGTGCATTGCTTACAGAAAATGGTGCACAAAAAAAAACATAAGAGAGAGCTTTGATTTTTAACAACTATATTAACATTATTATTAACAAATAATTGGATTTAATTAACATAAATAGAAGGAGCAGACTTTGATTTACAGTTTTTCTCAGTCGCTTTGGTTCATTTCTCACTTCACTATGACTTCACCTCCGATTTTGGTTCAATTTGTTGCTTTTTTGCTTTTAAAAGCCGGTTATTAAAGCGAGTGTGACAGCTAGGCTAACATCATCAACTTTGTGGTCTCCATGGCGACGTAAACAAAATGTTCAACCGGGAGAGCAAAACTGGCAATCGTGATGAACTATGGGTAGTCAGGAAAAAGGTGGATGGGGAATGACTATTCAGCAAGTATGGTTCGTTTTGACTGACACGACATACGCAAATGATAAAGTTAAGAAACAGCAAAGAATTGTATGAAAGCAATTGATGCATGTCCAAAGCATTTGCAATTTGTTGAAAAGAATCAGAAACTGCTACTTTGATGTGCACAAATTACTCAATGTTGTGGTCAAACTAACAGTTATGGGAATTTTAATTTTGATCACAGAAATGCACCAAAGTGACTGAGAAAAACTGTCAGAGAGATATGATTCTAAAACTGTGGTTTTATTGTTTTGAATACAAAGCTTAGACTCAAGTTATTTTTTCACAATAACACTTCCTAAACCGAAGTTCACATTTACTTGATCATTAGTGATGTCAGCTTGAATCTACTAATGACTTCTGACCTTAAACAGACTGAGCATCCAGAAACAAACAAGGCTAACTACCTAGCAACAGCTCAGCTCACAGCCCCAACGGATGTCTGATCTCCAGAGGAGTTTCTTCCTGTTTTAATGATCCTAATTTTATATTTAAACCACAAACTGCTTTAAAATGTATCACAAGGATGCACAGTTTCCTGACATTTGACTTTTCACTGCATTAGAAAGGCACGGTTGCTCTGGGCAGTAGTTGCTAGAGCCATGTGGCCTTATGTTTCTGAGAAGATGAAAAGTAAATTTTCTGGTGGATAAAAGACAGAAACTGAATGAATAGCTTACATATGACATCCTGATCACTAACGGTTGAGAAACAACTGAAATTCATTCATTCATTCATTTATCTTCTATACCACTTATCCTGTTCAGGGTCGTCGGAGGCTGGAGCCTATCCCAGCTGTCTTAAGGCAAGAGTCTGGGTACACACTCGACCGGTCGCCAGTCAATCACAAGGCTGACACACAGGGACAGACAACCTTTACAACTGAAATTGAGTCTTAAAATAAATTTTTCTGACTCGTCCTTTAATGAGGGATTAGAAGACCTGAGGTGGGATCAAACTGAAAAACTTGGTGCTTTCCACACAAACTTGAGCCAGCTGCCAAGGTTCATAAATAGCCTCCAAAATAAATTAAGTGACCCAATTCATAAATTTTTATTTTTCCCTGTCTGGGGAAATGAGGCCATTTGTAATCGATTAAATGGGAGAAAATCTCCCGAGGCTTTTCCAAGTAACTGCAGAGAAGCGGTGAGAGCTGATGGGGAAAGCAACATGAGTAGATCAAATGTAATTTTTAGGTCACACTTCATTTTGGTTGAGAACATAAAGTCATAAAAATGGTTAAGTGAAATATTATCAACAGAAAAAGGTTATTTTATTCTCTGAAAAAATAACCTACCGTCATGTAATAAATAACATTTCCCAACATTTCCTGTTGGAAAACCTCATCTTTCAATGTTTTATATGAAACTAGATCCAATGTTGAGGCACTTTGACCTGTCTGATAAGCTCATAGAAAGATTTATGAAGGACTCAAATTCATAGTGGTTTTGTCAGACAATGAAAAACATGTCACGTTCCAGTTTTTCAAAAGTCAGGATTTGCCTCTTTAAGTTTCTGTTTATTACTGTAAATTGTATATTCAACGAGTCATTGATTCCATATTCCCAGAGTCCCCCCCACTGGTAGGTATCTTGTGGGGGGTGCTCCCCATGAAAATAAACACTTTTAATATCTTGAATCTTGAACCTGTGCTTGTTTACTGATGTTACTCAAAAACAACTGGTAATGTACTCATTTATTTCATCTAAGCTAAGCACAAAAAGAAAGGCTCTTTGTGATTGGTGGATCTCTTTTTAATCCATCATTCTGAGTGTATTCAGTAATGATGACATGGCTCTTGGATTCAAGGATCTAGTATCCTCCTAAGTTAAACGTAACTTCAATAATATGACTTTGCTTTACGTTTTTCTGTTTATTTTTTACAGCAGCTTTGAAGTGATTGTCTCTTACAGAAAGGGTTACCTGTAGACCTGAGGGCTCTTGTATTTTGTTAGCTTTGGTAGTGCTGGTTGTCATGGTGGCCGGGTTCGACAGGGACGATCGTCTGCTGCGAGCGGAAGAAGGACGGGATGATGATCGGCTGTCTGTGACACAAAAACAAAAGCCCACAGTGTAGAAAACCAAAGCGAAAATAATCAAACATCAAAGATTCTCTTAAATAAATGAAGACATAATATTACGACAACAGCAGAGACGGTTTGAGGCCAACCCTCCCCTCTCCAAACAGTAGACACACTTTGAAAAGAGAAATGAGCTGTTACACACGATTGACACGCTCATCTGTCTTCTCAGAAGTCCATTCCTAAGTTCAAAAGAAAAAGACTGCTTTGCATTTGGGTTCTGGGGAAACGTGATCTCAAATTTAACCTGCTTTAATTAATTACAGCGGTATTTCAAATCACAAATGACACAGGAGTGCCCTCTCAAATTCATTATCTGGGACAACTTTTTTCTTAAAAAAAAAAACTAATTGAAAGCAGAAAATGTCAATTCACTAATGAGAGGTTCTGATTGTTTCCGAGGCAAGGAAACTTAAGATGCTAGGAGGCGTTAGAGGTGTACCGTCCAAATTACAGTGGCAGCAGAGCAAACAGAGCTACAATCCTCTTTCTGTGAGCGATCTTTTTTTTTTTATCGATGGCTGTGTTTTTAATCCGATGGCAGAAGTGGAGTTTTTGTGGAAAAAGGGAAGCACTGTGATCTGTGACCTTAAAGAGCTTCGGTGATTTCAAAGCGGTTGTTGTTTTCATACTAGTGGTTTCCTGATGCTGGAAAATGGCACAAATTGAGCAAAAGAGATCATTTATTCTTGTAAAACCATGAATGTAAATCAATTTGCCGAGATGTTGAGACAGAACTGCTTGACATGTATCACATGAAGTTTAATAAATCGGCATTCTATCAAATGTTTGTCAAAGAACTGGCCAAACTTGCTCACTTGGAGGAATGTGGAGCAAAATTAAGGGTCAAAACTGTTTATGCGCTCTAAGAATCCCATTCAACACATGCCATCATGTAACATCCCATGCTGAAGCTGTGCTAAAGTGCAGGTTTCATAAATCAATACATGGGAGAGGCACAATAATGTGATAATCCCGACAACTATGTGGGAACTCATTTGTTTTTGCAGTGGTGGTCGGCTGGGCCCTCCTCTCCACCACCTACTAATCCCTCATCATCTCGCCAGTAAGGAGTGAACAAATCCTTCGAATCAATAACATGAGCATGGACTGACCACTTAAATCAGCCCATCCATCTTCCCACAGCAGACCAGTTGCTCCGGGTTCATTCAGGATATCTCTACTTCTTTCTATTGGTTTAAAAATATAAAATCTGGATTTTTTCATCAACCATCAACCAGTTGAATCTTCCACATTTAGCCCACTGACACTTTGGTTCAGTTTGTTTTACTACACACAGGTGCAGCTGGACTGGATGCCAGTCACCGTTTGTTTAAGCTATGGAAACATCTCCGGGCATGAGTTTGAAATCTGAATCCATGGCTCGAGAGCAGCATTTTTCGTAAGTGTGATGGAGCTTTTGTCAATCGCTTAATGGCAGAAATGATTAGCCAAATCACAACGCTTTCTGGTCTCCTCCCTCCAAACAGGCTGCCCTAGTTGTGAGGCTATTATGATGTATGGTCTGTCTTAATGAGGTGATTTGTCACAGCGGGAGTGAAAAATCGATCAATAACAGAGCTATTATTTATTCATCATAACTAATCGCTGAGGCGTACTGAGGCAAGCAGTGTGTACCAAGTGCGAAACCACCAACTTAACAACGAGGTGAGCCACTCACTGGCTGGACTTTCAAAGTGAACCGAGCAAACTGAAATTATGAGCAGGATTAACAGGTCAGAATGTGATGGATCATTAACATGTTCCTCTGATGCTCTTTTGTCCTTGGAGATTCGGCCTTTATTTCTCTGATTTATTGAGCTTTTTATATTTAAAACATGGACATTATGAAGAAAGATGTGTTGTATTATTTTATCTAGAGCATTTAAAATCCTTGACTACCTGTCACTCAGAGGAAAGATTTTAAATTCTCTGTAATTTTGTTTTAAACCACTCAATGTTGCTTTACCCATCTTATAATCTGGGTAGTAACAAACAATGTTTTTACTAAGGGTCAGGCTTACCTCATTAGAAACAAATACCGTGTCAAAAACAAAAAAAAAAACCTGGACCCAGTATTTACTGATTTACTGTCTGCCATATTTCTCCTCTAAAAAAATGACACACGGAAGTTGTGGTCAATACGTTCTGCATGCTTTGCAGTTGTAGTCCATGTGATGTTCCCCACTTAAGAGCTTATTTTTGTCAGTTGTTCAGACATCTCCTGATTTCTGCTTTGACATTCCCGCGGATAAATAAGATCTTCTCTATGAAGGGTCTCAATATGTAGTCATTGAGGATGTTTTTGATTAAAACCATAGAAATAAAAAAGGACCAAGTCTCCGCGACGTCACCCATCTGTTCCTGATACAGTCAAATGAAGCCAATCATTGGACAGGGCCATCTTGGATATGACACAGACTTTGAGCTTCTGTTCTAACGGCTGTAGGGTGCCCGTCAGTCTTGTGAGCTGAGCTGAGTCTCTGATTGGACACACTTGTAATCCTAATATCGTCTAAACTGTTGGGTAGAAAAAAATAACCCTTGTACAGTGTGTGCCGATAGCAAAATCAGCGTTTCAGACCCAAGACATTTTTTAACCAGGCTGTAAATATGATTTTTAATGCCATAAAAGTCTGTTCTTTTAGCTTGGTGTGTGTGACTTTCGGTCTTTCTGCAGCCAGCCTCTAGCAGATTCTCGATGAACAGCAACTTTTAGGCTTCATTTTTCTCTACTGGATGTTGCCCCTTGATTGCAACGTTTTGGGGGGTTTTGAGTGTAAGGTACAGCTTTTGGTGTAAATGTTAATATAGGAATAAGATAAACTGTTATTCCATGACCTATCACGTGTTATACCTTTCTTGAGTGTCGTGTCTGAATCTGCCCGAGGGGTTTCAGGTGGAGGCTGAGGGACGGTCGCTGCCTCTGCAGGTGGAGCTGCTGTTGACACAGAGCTCTTTGTAGGGCTGTATGACAGACTGCCAAAGTTCTGTCTCTTCAGCTTGGTGTTGGTCTCAAGTCTCTCCAAAGCAGCCGTTTGGCACTGCTCGACCGTAGACACAAGCAATCTGCAGAACTGACGGCAACAGGAGACCAGTGGTAAGAGGATGATGCATGAGAACTGCATCAAAAAGACATTTAATGCCACTTAATATTCTTCTCTGTTTAACTCAAGTTCAATTCAGCTTTATCAGAAAAAGTCTTCAATGAGGAAGACATGAGAAATTTTTTTCAAGCTTGACAGGATCTGCACCAAAAATTAACTTCATACTTCAATAGAAGACATTTAAACTTACTTCTGCATAGTCCAGTTTGCCATCTTTATTGATGTCAGCTAACGAGAGGATCGCATTCACCTCCTCAGCAGTCATTTTCTCTCCTCTCTGGAAGGATAACAGTTGTTTTTTTATTACTAAAATCCCTGGACACAAAAACTGACTCAATATTTTATTTATTGGTAAACATTTCATTTCCCTTAATCTCAAATCACCCAGGTCTATGGTCTATTATGATGTGGGCAAATGGCTACCACTGCAACTTTCAACTAGGATAAAGTATGCAGTAAGAGTACATACAAGTCTTTATGTTCCAATAAAATTGGCAATCACATACAATCATGCCTTTTTTGCTAAAGTAACTCAGCTGGTAGTACTATGATCACAACATACTCTTTAAAATAATGAGCTATTGCCAAACCTAAACCACTCGATCCAAAACAAAGATGTACTCCTGTTTTGCAGATGACTCACAGTGGTAAGGGCCTTCTCCAGTTCACTGTGTGAGATCAAGCCATCCCTGTTTACATCCATCTTTTTGAAGGCTCTCATTAGTTCAGTTTCATCTGTTTTCCTCTCACACTTTAGGATTTCACAGAAGTCATCAAAGTTGAGTTTTGATGTCCTGGGTGTCCAGTATTTACTGAGGGTTGCTTGTGATGGATTCCTGCCAGCCTGCTGAAGAGCTGAAGAAAATAAACATGAAAAAACATTTAATCCAAAAAAACTTTATATTCCATATCATTAAATTACAAGTCTCTGGCAATGAGTGCCCTCTCTCTACAACAAGTTACCCTTAAAATAAAAATTTCTCCTCCTTTATTTTCTCTTCAGATTTATGTTTCTGGGGGACTTAGCATCATATTTGCATATGTTTGTTTAATTGAGTTTTAATGAAATGCCATACCTAATTTTACATTCTTTCCTTCTCGACCTTCTTCTTCTTATAATATATTTAATGTTTAATTTATTTCACATTTATTGTAATGTCATAGATGTGACTGCTATGTTTTTCACTTAGTAAAGCACCTTGGTTTGCGCTGAATAGTGCTTTATAAATAAACTTGCCATGGCTGGCATTGCCTTGTGTGGAATGAATAAGGCAATTGTGGGTTGTTGTTCTTTTTAATTTTATGAATCAGTGACAAGACAAACATCACTGGCACTCGTTCATCGGACCTAAAATGATTCTAATTGCACCATTAAATACCACCAGAAGGCTTTTCACTTTCCCTCTTTTACCATTTCTATCAAAAAATGAGCAACATACACCGTCTACAGCAGAATATGTATAGTTGGAAAGTGCAAATTTGCAGGAGTTGGCTTACCACGACATAATTGCTGTTTGGAGGCAATATTCGTCAAACTAGATTTGAACACAGCTAAATATGCAGCCCTGCAGTGTGCGTAGAAAGCCTCTTCTTCATCAGAGGGACGAGGTGAGTCTTGAAAAGACATTGAGAAGGAGGTATCGACCTGGGTTATCGTTAGCCAAACACAGCAAACCGAATAGATTACGGGAGTTACCGCTACTTTTTTTTTAATTACACTGTTAGTGTCTTGAAACAGCACGACGGTTGCATTTTGGCTAAACGTAGGCGTATACGTTGACACATCCCGTTGCTAGCTGCTGCCTGTTGCTAGGTAAACACAAAGTCCTCTGTGGTGTTCACCATAAACGACACGGAGGAAACAACCTTCTAGCTTTTCAGTTACGGTGGAAAGTATATGAAATGCCACAAATGCCACAATTTATGAATTTATTTAATAAAGAATTAGTTTATTAGAACATGGAATTGCAGTTATATTTGCGTATTACTTTTTTCTTTTTTAAGTTTCCAGCCGGTTTTCTGCGGATGGCATATGCGGAACTAATATTGGACAGACGATGTTTCACCGGCTATTTGAGTGTAGCAAGGGCGCCTGTCATTTAAATTTTCTACAAACATTTTGTCGAACAGCCTTCATATACAGTAAGTATAGTTTTATTTTGCTTTTTTATTCGTTATATTTGAATAGTGTCGAAGTGTTTTCTGCTTAATTACTTTAGCTTGACAGAAATCTTTAGGTTTATTTGCAGTCTATGTGCGGCGCCAAAAACACCTCTCCAACCCAGTTAACATTAGAATTAAGTAAGAGTTATTGTTGTGGTGCTTTCTCTTTCTATTTTTCCTCGCTTGCCCGTCTACCAGTTGGGAATTACTCCTGCCTTTGGCTATCAGACTGTATAACTCTTCACTCTGTGTGCGTCATGGTTTACTCTGGACTCACTTTGATTCAAGGTAGAAATAAGCAATCAATGTTCTCTGTGCAATACCCATAACATAGTTGTACTTGTGCAATAAAACATAACTTATGTCATTATTGATATACCACATAGTTCTTAGTAGAATGTACATACTTTATATTATTTTTGCATATATTTCAACTTTTGTAGGACACTTATGTTTATATTTTGTACTTTTCCTAACTCTAACCCTAACCCTAACACTTTAAGAATGGTAATAGCTAAACCAAAAAGCAATTTGCCCTTTGGGATCAGTGAAGTATTTCTGATTCTGATTATTAGCACGAAATTCCAACAATTGGTTGTTTTGCACCTTTTCATGACATGTATTTGTAAAATTTACTGTGTAGGAGACTGAGAATGAGATACGAAACACATTTAATGAGTAATTGTGTAGTTTTATGAGATCATTTTATCATCAGTAAAATTCTATAAAACTACACAGAGAGTCCTGATTAGATCCGCTAAACAGTCTGATTATTTTTACGATCACTGAAATTGCATCTTTGTTTTTTTTTAACAGGATCAGAAGAGCTCTGCACTGACAAGTTCCTCCATGCAAATAGGTAGGAGAAGCTGATGTCCTTTATGTTTGGTTAATTATGACCTGATATTATGTTTTTTATCATATTAAAAGTTGGAGACTAGGCTGTGATTGTTTGTTTACAGAGTTCAGAGAGCAACAACAGACTCACTTTGTTTAAA
Source organism: Labroides dimidiatus (assembly GCA_030710495.1). Classification (NCBI taxonomy): domain Eukaryota; kingdom Metazoa; phylum Chordata; class Actinopteri; order Labriformes; family Labridae; genus Labroides; species Labroides dimidiatus. The sequence goes on along the minus strand of CM061146.1, from coordinate 7,576,548 downwards.
TGTGGGTTTTAATAGCATGCATTTTATGTCTTTAGTCACATCTTGTTAAAATTCAGTTGGAAACACTATCACTCGAAAGTCACAACTCACCTTGATCTGAAACTGAAAACGCCTCCTGCAGGTGTGTTGACATTAATGTAAGTATCCTAACACATGATGGTCCATGAACCTCGGGAGAATGGCGTGCACACAGAATTACCTGTCTACTATCTATTCTTCATACGATACAACAGAGAACATCTTATACTTAAAACGTCATTAAATGTGCTGTATTTCTCCTTGAACAACTCGTCTTAACAAGCTTAAAATGTTAAAGAAAGCAGCAGTTGTTTTTCTGGGAAATGGAAATAAAGGAGGGGATGACTGAACTTTTGTAATACCAAGATCTAAGAATATTTAACGTGTAACTGTGGGGCAGGGGATTTCTTTACAAAGGAAGCTTGTTTGTTTACACTGACATTTTCTTCTTAAAGGGGTTGACCTAATACTTAAGGTCTGGTTGCCCTGACATGAACTTCCACTATTCACATCACAGAATTACTGTACAACAAGCTGCTGGATGTATAACCTAAATCTGAACATTCAGTATAAGAAATCTGAGTGACTGTGAACATTTTGAAGATGATTCTGAACTACATTTAATTGTATTTCTAGTTTATAATTCTCCAAAAATACACATTCACAATACTTCCCCCTTGTCTGTACATCATGTACCAATGACTAACCTAGCTAGCCTGCACTGTAAAACTTTGATGTAAATCTACAGAGGAATATCAACAGTATTGTACTGTATTTGGTATAACAATTTGATACTATTATAAACAGTGCATTCAAGGAAACTTACAATTTGCCTGTGGTCCCAACAGTCAAATAATTCCCTTTCCAGTAATTTACAGTTAACGGATGAGGATCACCGTCAGGGGTCTGCCCCCGACAGTGATCCCATCTCCTTCATGGTTGCAGTAATTTTTATGTTGCAGTCAACAAAGGTATTTTGGGTAAAGCTTGTGAGGATATGAGACCCTGCTGTACAGAAGATTATTGTATTGGTTTCACAGGATGTCTACACACTTAACACACACTTCGCACTTAATAAGGTTTCTCCTTCTTGTCAAAATTCTTGCTTGTGTTGTACGTCGCTTTGGAAAAAAGCGTCTGCTAAATGAAATTGTAGAATTGTAGAATTGTAGAATTGTACACAGCATAGACAGTCATTGCCCTTAATGTTAGGAAACAAACGGGTATGAAGGAATATGAAAATTGAGAACTGTACACAATATTAAGGCTGGTATACTGTGTGCACTGGTATCCACCTTTTTCCTGACTACCCATAGTTCAAAGTGGTTGCCGATTTTGCTCTTCCGGTTGAACATTCTGTTTATGTCACCATGTAGACCACAAAGCTGACGATGTTAACCTAGCTGTCATACTTGCTCTTTTAACCGGCTTTCAAAAGCAAGAAAGTAACAAAACAAACTAAAATTGGAGGTGGAGTCATAGTGCGTTTGTTTTTAAAAAAAAGTTTACACTGAGCCCTGTCTAGCATTAATGATTTCACGTGAGTTGTTTTGAGCTAGCTTGCCTTGCCAGCGGCGGCAAACGGAAGTCGATAACCACCGGCAGAAGCCAACAACCATAGGCTTCTGAAGAAACAGGTGGATAATGCACAACACTATGTAGTGTACCTTCTTGAAACTACTCCCTAAATACTATTAATGTTAAATCTACACTGTAAAACTTTTTAGCATAAAACTACGGTATACAGTAAACTATCACACATTAGAAACAAGGTGCTGTATTTCCGATGTACAGATAATGTAAATGTACAGTAGAGTACTGGTGAAATTGCTGCCATTAAAATACCTTATTTTTACAGCAATGTACTGTAAAATAAATAACAATTACTTCCTGAATTAAACTTTTACAGTAAGGACAGTAAAATTACAGTAAATTACAGGGAGCAGTTTTGCCAGTAAATTACTGTAATTTTACGTGAAAAAGTTTTACAGTGTAGGGTACTACAACCCTGTCATCAGGGATGCTACAAGGATCTGCTCTGGTTTATTGATCGATCCCTTGGAAAAGAATCTCCAGCTTTGACGTAGCGTGCTGGTTCTTGACTTGGTGTATGAAGAGTAGATGTTTTTGAATGGCTGGTTAGACAATAAAGCATCTTAAAGTTGTCACTTTGAGTTCTGGAGTAGCCGTGTTTTTTTTTTTTTGTTTTTTTTTAAATTCATCTTTTGATGCCTGATATACAAAAGAAATAAATACTGATGAACTGACAATGGTCCACTGAAGGCCTAGCATTGTGCTTCAACACCCAAGACCAAGAAGTCATGACACGTGAACAAGACGCTTCGTACAAAGTTGAAAAGTAAGTACTTTGATTACAGCTTTTGTAACAATTTATAGCGAGGGCTGCGAATGATTTTTTTTTTCATCATGAAAACATAAAAAGCAAAAGTAGAGCACAGAGTGCAGCTGATACAGAAAATCCCCTTTTTATGAGTTGCTATATTTCAATTGGCACACTTTCCTGATGGTCATAATGACATATCAGAATTTAATGACAGGAGACGTGGAATGACTGAAATCCATCACTGGCCAAATTATCAGTGATTTACATAGCACTAAAAATAGTTGTATAAGAGTCACTTAAGACAAGAACCATTTCCTTAGTCAAGGCAGACATTTGGTGTCAGGTCCATCCATCAAGATAAGCATTAGTTTTTAATTTTATGGTGCTGTCACTACCACATTACATTTACAGTACATTCATAACACTCACTTGGCTCTGTCATATTGGGGTCATTTGAGGCACTGCAGTGTTTTAATTATTGTGAGACAAAGTTTTTAAGCTCTGGAAATTGAGATAAACAATATGATGAATGGGAGGAGGAGGATTAGTTATTGTTTGGGTGTTTCAGATGGTCAGTCCTTGAGTTATAGAGAGTTATTCTGTTCTTTAAAAGATTCTGATTTGAAACAAAGTACCAAAGCAACTGTCATGAAATATCTAAAGTTATTTTATAAGTTGTGAATGCACACTATATATCTATACACTGTACAGTGTTTTCAACACAACAATCATGTGTGCAATGATGAAAACTTTCAGAATAATGGCATAATTTCTGAAGTTGTTTTCTCTTTCATTCACCTCGCCTCACTCTTTTCTCTCCTTTGAGCAGACTGATGCTGTGATCCAAACTGGGAAGATCAGCAACTGCATTCATCAGGGCCAGGAAAGAGCTGGAGGAAATCTTTGTGAGAAAGACTTCTCTGGTCCTAAATCTTTGCAAAAAGGCGGAAATGTCTCCATCTCCATCAAATCTGAGATGAAACGATGATGGGTTTTATTAAAAACTGAATACTCACTTCTGACATGGCTTTCAGATCAGAGCTGTAAGCCTTCTTTTCCAACTAAGCTTACTGATTTTTCATACAGTGACATTTCTTTGTCCTTAACTTGAAGTTTTTCTGTGTATTACTTAGGGGGGGTTTTGTGGTTCTTCCTTCCATCTCCTTCATTATGTATTCTAATGAGTCAGCAGATGGCAGCAGTGAACAAGGAGGTTCCTGTACTGGATCTTCTTCTGACCTTGGGACTAAAGCTGAAAAGCTGAGTAAGTACATGAAACAACCCAAACTTGTGACTTTATGAGAATAATTTTTGAGCATTTAACACTGACTCTTTCGGGTGTAAAATGTATGACAGGTAAGGTGGCATTGTTTGAGGCATTACAAGAAAGCTGTTGTTTTATGTTGCAATATGTGTCTTCCCACCATGACCAAGTTGATTTCTTTCCTCTTTTTCAGCATCCAGTTTTGTCGTCTTAGAAAACCAAAAGAAGAAGACCACACGCTGCACAGACAATACAAAATAATGTTTTGATGTATGGAAGATAAACACAACTCTGTGAGAGTTATAGCTCTGAAAAATGATGTTTAATGGCTGTGCGTGATTAAAGCCGTGGGTTAGAAAGAAATCGCAAAATTCTTTCAGAATTATTCTGCTACAAGTTACGCAACTTGACAAAATTATACAACATTTTTGGAATGTGTTACAGGCATCAAATTCAAAATGAGAGCATATTTTCAAAAAACAAAGTTTATCAGTTTGAACAAGTAAATATCTTGTCTTTGTGGAGAATTAAATTGAACATTAGCTTAAAAAGGATTCGCAAATCATTGTACTCCTGTACAATGTAACATTGTACTTTTTATTTGTTTTACAAAATGTCCCAATTTCTTTGGAATTGGGGGCTTCAAGTTTGTCAGGAAGCTCGCACATTTCAAGAGTTATTTCACAGAGCATATCTAATAATTTCCATTTGATAGGACAAATTGAGACTTTAAAGACAAACTTCATTGATTCTGAACTGTGGAAATTCACTTGTCAGAAGTAGCAGCACATCAAAAAATAACATGAAACTGGTATCAAGTAGTGTATTGAATTCACAAACAATAATAATGAGATAAAAACAAGAAAAGATACACTGATATGAGCAGAAAGAATCAGTGCACTGTGCAGAAATAAGATCTGCTTGTATCAATACTTCTTTTGTTCTCATTACTTCTATTAAACATCCTTTCTGTGGAATATCCCCAGGGCCTCACAGACCCCTAAAAAAATGTTGTGTCCAAATCGTTTCACATCTTGATAAGACAACAAAAGCAGTCACGATGCTGTTTGATTCCCCAGGACATCCTCTTTTTCTATTACAAAGCGGCAGCGCATGCTTATTTTGGTTGACCATCGTGTGCTGGGTGACCTTTGGAGGAAAAACAACATTTTGTTATGGTTACACAAACAAGCCAGAGAGTAGATTTTCTGGTGAAAGAATTAATTTGATTATTTTAGGCACACATTATGCCTGCAGCAGAGCAACTCTTGTGATCCCTTCTCACAATGGTGTCTTGTTCAAAGTTAACAGGGGCATTGTCAGCAGGCAAGCTTGTTTTCCGATAAGGTTGTTAGAAATTATTTTAATTAGTTCCAGTGAGCGAGCTGAACATACATGATGCATTGTGGATTCACACAGCAGGAATGTCACATTTTTGTCACATGGTAGATCTGTGAAATTTATCAGTTTTGCATTAGCCCCCTTACAACAACAAAGATCACAATGTCAAGGCAGATAGCTGTGGGAGAGAATTGGCCCTCTATGTGCATTGGGACACACATTTTAAGTAAACAAACTGTTATTCAAAGGCACTGAAGACTTCTGGCCTATATCTGCTGAGAGCGTGAAATCCAGACAGATGATGTCGATGGTATCTCTCAGCATGATTCTGCTCGAGTGTAAAATGTTTATTTAGAAATGTCTCCATGCCCTTTAGGCTGTGGGTGCATGAGCTGAATATGAGGACGAAGGCTGGGTAGATAGTGTGCTCTTTCTGTTATCCAAAATGGACTATTTCACATCTTTTAAAAACATAGGTATACTTGATATAAAATCTCTGGAAGTCTGACACTATGCGCCAGTTCAAGACCTGGCTAACTGACCTCACCTGTGTACTGCACATGGAAAAAATCCGGTATGGCATGATGGGAAATCTTACCAGATTTTTCAGCATCTGGCATGATATGATATTTCATATCTTGCCTGATTGGACAGAGTTCCTGAACAGGTACTGGTAGGTACTTGGAAAAAGAAATTTAAATCCTTAATTTTAATCTTTGTTTATAAGCTGGGTTGAAAAAAACATTACTGCTTTTCTCCAGCAGAGGGCGAAATGTCTTTCTTTGACTATCTGGTAACATGTCAGGTCCCCTGAATACGCTTCAAAAACTGACTCACATGTGATTTTCATTTTTCGGGAAATGTTGCTCCTGGCATAGTCTGTAGACATCATCATTATTCAACTTTACATGGGCTGGTGATAAATAAGGGAAGTAAAATCGCAAAAATCATCAATTTCAAAGAATCGCAATTTAAATTAAAATCGGCACTGCAAAAATTGTAATGGAATCAAATCATAAGAAAAGCATATCATCCCAGCCCTAGTAACTGCTTTTACTGCTCACCGCTTACCTCTCTGTAAACATTTGTGTTGAGAAATATAGTGCTTTTGATGCGATGTAGTTTAATGTTCTGTAATGTAAGCCCTGTATTTCCTTTTTTGGTGTTTTTGTCTGAAATTATTCTTTATACTCTGTAAATCTTTCTTAAAATTTCAATAAAAACATGTCTTTCAAAAAAATTAAAAAAAATCTTGAATGTTATGCACAAAAAAGTGCTGGTGTAAAGATACTTCAGATTTTGGGAATAGCCATGACAAATAAGGTTTGATATCAAAAATAGAATTTCAACTTGTTAAAACAACATGAAAAATATTTGTTTAAAAATGTAGTTTGCATTTATGTTGATGTTATAGTATTTTGTGACATTTCTACCATTTTAACCATTACATTTTCAAATGGTGTAACCACAAAAGCATGACAAGTATTAAATAATTCCCCTTCCTAAAAGTTATTCAAGTGTACAGCAGAAATAAGTTATTTCTTATGAAACATCTCAAAGTAGATTTAAAATATTTCATTTCTAAACTTGATAATATGGTTTTTGTGGTGCTTTCTCTCTATTTTTGGATCAGCTGATTTAACTTCATTTTAAATTTCATTTTTTACAGTGTAGTAGACTGCTAAAACCATAATATTAGTCACTTTTTTGCGCAATATCAGATTTTTATGAGAAACATGAGTGACACCAATTTACACCAGTTCAGTTTTACGAACTGACCACGTCTTTCACTTGAATATTTAATGCTCTGGTTGACAGCACCTGCTCAAACCAGGACTAGAATCCCAAAATCTATTGTCTGTTGTAAAATTATTTCTCTGTCTCTGGGGATCTTTAATTTCTCTGAGGGAAAACATGGAGACAGCACTATCAGCACATGACAAGCAAACAGGGTTGCATGATGAAACTTTTTTTTTTTAATGATACCTTTGTTTGGAGGTGATGATTATCCCACTGTGTTCACTTGGTCAGCCACTGTACTGTTTCTTGTATTTGTTAAGAAGTATTAAATAACTCATGAAATCATTTGTGATTACCAATCATAGGTGTATTCTAACCAAGTGGCAGAGAATGAAGTCTATGTGGAAGTGCAAAAATGTAGTTTGTTAAGTGTCTGCTTAATGCCGGCTTCGGAAATACCATAAACCACATACACACAAGGCTAAGAAAGACAATTTTATAGCAGAACTTAACTAACTTAACTTAACCAAACCAGTCAATTACCGCAAAGTATCCAGAAGTTGTTTATAATGAGACAGTCAATTCAATATGAGGGGAACAGTCATTTTTCCAAAACCAAAAATATTCACAAATATCAAATCTCATTGTTTGGAGCGCAGATGGCCTGGTGGTTAAGGTCCTACTCCATATCTTTCCTGCTTGTCACAGAATTCCATAAATTCACAGGGGTGAATTTGTGGAATTCTTCTTCTGAAGAAGTTAAAAAATGTAGTGCACTGGTAAGACTCAAAAGACTGTACAAGAATCCCTTGGTTCTGAAATACACCATGGAAAATATTAATCAATATGATTATGTTATTGTGCACTTATTTCTAGTTACTGTTAACAGCAACAGTGTATCACTACTGTTTTTGCTATGCACTTATTTTATGATTAAAGGGGTAGGTTTTAAATTAGCTTGAACTCAAACTTACACCCTTTCGGTTACCTTGAAAATGTAGAAATTTTACTTTGAGCTTGTAAATTCTTTCAATTGTTGCAAGTGATCCAATATAAATTTCTTTCATTCATTCAAGATGTTAACATGTTCCTGTTATTGAAGCAACATTTAGATATGTTGGTAAGTTTGGTGTATAAATGTCCATGATACCTTAGTCTCAATCTTTATTTACTGTATGTAGCACCAAATGAATGTAACTGTCTTTGCTGTCTTTGCTGCCTTTGCTGCTTTACACTGCAACAACCCCACAGCAGATACTTTGGGGTTTGCTACTGAATAGACATCTAACAAACTTTTAAGTAATATTAAATGGGTTAACTATCAGGGGGTGATAGCTTTAAATGAATGATACAGTGTAGCGGTCATGTTCTCGCGTTTCTAAACCATGAAAACATCTTACCAGTGCACCCCTCAAATATTTTGAACAATGAAATAAAACAATATAAATGGTAGTATGCTATGTCATAGTTACAGAACCAGAGAAAATTCATAATTATAGTTGCTGATGCAGTCCTGTCAGCAACTGTTGTTAGCTGAGATAACATTCACTACCATCGGTAGTGCAGTGCAGCTTTAAGAAGTGCTTATGACCGCCCTTTAAGGTTAATAAAAGTTTCCGTTAGCATTCAAAAGAAGTCGCTCTTGTTGAGCAATCAGACTTGGGTCGGGCATAAATCCTCTGGGTATAGTCACAGCATTACCTGCAGCATCTGTATGTGCTGATGACTACAAAATTGAAAAAGAAAGGCTCTAATAATTCTGAGGCAAGTTTCCCTCAGCAGTAAGTATTGATTATTTGTGTGTGGTGAGAGATTTGGAAAATTCAATTAAAGGAGTTGTGCAAAGGATTCATAAATTCAGCCCCTGCGACTCGCATCGAGACGTGGTTATGTTCTAAATCAATGCTGCCCCTCACAATATATTTTCTTAGGAACATAAAAATAAATAACATTTAAACAGTTCTGCTTACTACAGAAACAAATTTTATTCTCTGCAAAGCTTTTCAGAAACAGCCAAGTACTGACTTGTGCACATCTTTGGAGTGGTAACATATTTTTATTGCAGTTTTTCCCATAAGAAAATCCTATATAATATGAATTTTGAGATGACAAAATGAGGAGAAAGGGGACGGCTCAGCAGAGTAAAAATTGATCAGGCCATAGCTGGGGCCACGTAGAAGAAGATTTGTATGTCAGCAGTAATGGGCTGTATTAAAAAGAAGATTCCTTAAGATGTCATAAAAGTGATGGGGCTGTGTCGCAGGTCGCAGGCTGCCGGCCCAGGCAGCTCCAACACTCGGCTACATCAATCCTACCCGGCCTCACAGACAGATGCCACCTGCCCACTGGGAGTTTTATGCTTTCTGATTGAACACACGGTTGTAATTAAAGGGGGGAGTTGTATATAGGCTGTTTTGGTCCAAGTGAGGATGGTGGCCTTCGATCGACGACGTGGTTTGCAGAGTATGCAGTCTTTTAAGATGTGATTTCTGATCATTGCGGTTCTTCTTAGCAAGCAAAAATCAGACTTCCGTGTTTCTCTGAAATATCAAAGCGAGAAGATAAGCCTGCAAAACGTAGTTGAAGACTGGAGTGAATGAGCACTACTTTTACAGTGAATGTCATTTAATTTCATCCCATGGTGCAGAAATGTAATCCTATGCTTTTTTAAAATACATATTAAAAAGCAACAAGATAAGCATTGTTGGCATTGCTGTGATCTTCTGATAGCACTGAGTCACAAAACTTACCTGACTGTACTGAAAGTAAACACATGGGAAAAGAATCACTTTCAAAACCCATTTTTAACAATCAAGATACTGTCTCTGCATTTTTTTTTCAATTAAAATTTGCATTTAAATGATCTGCAAATATTTTGTTTTCATCATTTTTCACAACATCCCAACTTCTGTGCTGTCAGAACGGTAATTTTCCCAACGTAAATGACAGAAATCTCATGTTTTAACATTTGTTTATGAAATACATACCGTCTTATACCTCTCCTCTTTGTGTACATTGAAACTTGACAGTGACTTGGGTGTGTGTAATATCACCGGGTGCCAGTGGGGTTACAATCATGTTTTCCTCTCCTATACTCCCTTGGTTTTTGTTAGCGAGGCGTCTCTTGCTGTTGACAGCAAATGGAATTGCTCTTCACCTCTTGTGCGTATGATCCCGCTGAGATCAGGCAGGAGATGAATGTGCAAACCGTGCTGTCAGCTGAGAGGCTGAGATGTCTTGGAAGCCGTCATTCATTTGCAGGAGAAGTGTCCAAAAACCGCGGGAGCGAATCCTCTGACATGTTCGAACCCCGTCTAACAGCCTGGGTCTGTGCCTGGCAGCTGACAAATGTTGATTCTACATTAACCACAATGCTGCAACGCTGTGCAAATAATGTTCTTTCAGATGGCAACCCTCATCCCCTTTATGGCTAAAACTATGCAATCCTCCCCACCTGTGCAGTTTAACACCTTATGAAAAGTAAAGGTGGTGGTGGTGTGTGTGTGCATGGGGGGGTCTGTCTCACACAACACAGTAGTCTCTTTATTTGGCAGCGCCTGGGAAGGCCGAGGCCTCTCGCTGCCCGAGTCGACCTATGCAACAGCTGGTGTTCACAGCAACATTTCCTATTTCTGCCGAAGGTGGATCGTGTAACTCTCACTTTATCACCCTTAGAGGCCACGTGAAGGACAAAGCCAGCACGCTCATAAACAAAACTAATGTTTTGATACAAGCCCCTTTGGAGACTGAAAGAAGGATCTGAGATGCATTTTATGCCCCTCTACCAACCCTGAGGCATCAAATAATATCCTACCTATACAAATGGTTTTCATGACTGCATCTGAGATCGTTTATTCCTACTTCTAGTTATAGCTTTTATTAGTTATCTTTGATTTTTATGAAGATATTTCATCCTTCTTACCCAAAACAGGGTGTAGTAACAGGATAACAACCAGAGCCAACCAGATCCCATGTAATGATGCCAATTTTTACAGAAAATTAAACATGTTTACAGTCTGGTTTGAGGCACAATTCTTGACTCTCAATGAGACTTCATTCAGGCTAGTTTTTCAGATTCTGTGTTTAAAACTGATGCACAAAAATGTCATTTTTGTCCGACAAGAGGACAGAACGTGGCAGTTTTGTTGAAAAGAAAAAAAATCCAAAATGAAGGAAATTCTTAAACTCCTTGAAGTTAAAAAAAATTAATTCTTTTTGTACATAATTTAAACAATTAATTGTTCAAATAGATGTTGATACGTTTTTGAAATTTAACAAATAATGCAATATCCTTCTAAAAAATGATCATGGCATATATTACTTAAAAAAAATTGCACCAAAGTATGCTTTCATTTTTGTTTCTGATGTGCGAGGTTCAGTATTTTCCCGTTGTTGTCTACACCACTGATTTACAAATAAATATACCTTTCTAATGTCATACTGAATTAAATGGAATGACTTTGTACAAATGTGACGCCTTTCACACCACCTCTTATCACCCCTCTGTGTTCATGCCCCTCTGTAGTAACAGTTAACTCAGATCTCAGGCTCCTATTTGTCCCTGTGGCCCTTTATTGGCTGCTGGCCTGGAGCCTCAGATGCACAGGCAACCCTCGCTGACCTGATAACATTTATAGTTGTAATGGATTTTTTTATGCCTGTCATTAACTGGCTCAGAGATTGGAGAAAGAAATTGCTTGTACCTTTTTCTGTGGTATTTCAACTTTTATGGCATTATGTTCAGATATGTCACCTTCCATCATCTCTTTTTAAGGCCTGTCCTGTCGCTGGTTTTGTTTTAAATGAACAGGTCTTTGGTGCAGGACCCTTGTAGTATCCAGGACTGGTAATGAATATTTAATGATGTTGAGTAAAAGCTTTGAAAGATATAATTTCTGTCCAATTATTGGCTCTGTCTCTGGCAGACCGTTAGGGGTGATTTAGCGAGGCTACTTGGTAAATGTAGACAGTTTATATGAAGCTGCTCAAAATCTAATCATTTAACAACCTGGCAATAAAACCCATGTTCACTTCAGGTCAGTGAGATTTTTTACTTATTTTCACAAGTTTGTACAAAATTACTTCAACAATAGATAAAAATATACAGTACAAAAGCTTTAAAAAAGTTCACATGAATGGTTGATAATAAACCGTTACTGTCAGATCTGAGTCCAGCCCCATCAGGTAGGCACTAAATTACAAACCCAGAATGAGGTACTAAGAGGAGACAAAACCAGCTTCAGCTTTGGCTTTAAAGTCAGCAAACTATTTAATCAAGGCCTGTCCCATGAAGCCATCTCCTGATGCTTCATCACACAGGCACAGAGTGATCTAAACCCAAATATTCAAACTGCTCGTCTAAGACACTGGCTAGCAACAGTTGATGAACTGAGAGTGAAAGTTGTTTTTGACTTAGTTTGTGACATAAAGACAGATTAATTTGGTCAAAGTTGCAGAAATGTGTTCATCTCTTCCTTTAACTTCATGTTAAAGATGCTCTGTGTTTCCATTTGTGTTGTGCATCAAGTATGAAGTAGTCCTTAAATTGTCTGTTTGGTCATTATCTCTTAGGAAATTTGAATATGTGAATTATAAAGAGAAGGAAAACAGAAATTGGCCATATTTACCAAGCTGGAACCATTAAATGATTGTTCAATAATCACACAAGTGAAAACCTTCAACCAATCTGCACAGTTCCTCTGCCTTTACTCATCACAACTTTCAGCTCTGTTTAATTGGTCTTCTTCTGGCTCTTTTTGCTGGTTGGCTCGCTGAACTGGACGATGTTGAAGTATAGAAATGTTCCCAAGAAGTGGACAAACGAAACTGTAGAGACCAGCACAGGAAACAAATCTGGCAGACGTGGTGGAGGAGCCATCGCTACACTCATGAAGCTCAGGGCGGCCATGACAGCAACACTGGTGTAGAACTGCAAGAAAAGAGAGAAAGAGAGAAAGAAAGAGTTGTTAGTCAATTTAAGGGAGACATAAGTATGGAAGCCTGTTTCAGCTAGGTAAAAAAAAACCAACAACATTGGGAGCCCTGCCCCAGTAGAGATAAAGATACAGCAAAGAACTGACAAAAGATGTCATTGAGTAGTATTGGGAAGTTTCAGGAAGTTTTGCTCATTTCACAGACTTAAAATGAGGAGAACTGCTGCGTGTAAACTGGAAATACCAGTTCTAATAGATATCTCTGGTGATGCCAGAACTGATTATTCAAAGCTGAAAGTTCTCATTGTAAAATAAAAGCAGACATGAGAGCTTCAGGCAAAGTACTAACTGTTATCTTTTCCCTTAATTTGAAGTGTAACTAGTCGATCAAACCAATGACTGGTTTAATTTGAAGAAGCACTTTAAGTATGCATATTTATTATTGGATGGCTGATTGTTATAGAGAAGTAATAAAGGAGAAATAAAGGCCTGCAGTACCACACGGCAGACTGGCTCGTCAGAACAAAGGCCTCAGTAACTACTTTTTGCCGTGTTACAGAACTGGCACTGAGAGCGTCCGTGTGTCTGTTTGGGCTTTATGACCCAGAGAGAAGTCCGTGAGTGAGCTGGAGGAAACACCTCGTACCCACACACGCCTCGCCACCCCGAACCCATGAAACCTTATCGCCGTCATCAGGGCCTGCTATTTATGCTGCTTGTGTAAATAAATATATGTAGGCAAACCTGTGTTAATGACACATGCTATAAAAAGACACCTTCTCTTAATCTCTGACACCCTAGCAGTGCCCCTGTCGCTAAGGGGCTGCCGATGCAGCCACTTCAGACGCTGTGGAAACTTAAATAAGTGATAAATAATTCTTTGCCTGGCAGCGGCTTTCATCCCTGGACAGCTTACACAGCTTACAGTGGCACATGATCTTTATTTATACAGTTGGGTATATCTTCTCACACGGCTGCAATTTAGGTCTAGTGCCATTTTCAAAGTCCAGGCCACCCTGGGGTCCTGAAATCAGCACCCGTCTTATTACAAATCAGCTGCTCATCCTCTTTCCTTCGTTCACAAGAACAGAGGTAAACTGCAAGATCACTTCTTCGTTTGCTGTTTATTGACCATGGGCAGATTAAACGCAAAGTAAAAACATTCGTATATTTCCTGGACATCAGGTAATTTAAGTGTTTTTCAAACATACATCTTGCAAATTTTTAGCTGAACAAACGTTGCTTTTTAACAACTATTCCTAATAACATATCAGAGTCAGCTCCAGCTTTGAAAGTATAAATGAATACTGGCAGCTTCTTCTTTTTCTTTCTATTTTGGTGTCAAGTGGAATGCTGTCGCCAGCTTCTGGCATCACATGAAATTCCTTGAATTGTTTCATGGGTCATGGCTGTCGTTATAATTTACAGTTGACTGGGGAAGGAAGAGCTGGAGTAGAGACCTACGGTTCTATTGGCCGATGCAAATGCCAATCAATGCACACATCAAATCCCCGAACTCGGGTTTCGCCTTTTCAGGATATACTGTGTCACTTTGTGAAATCGAATAGCAAACCTTCACTGAAACTTTAAACCCTACAGCTCCTTTTTTGTAGACTCAGGCGTTTTTTTTCTCAGATTTTTTGTGACTTCTCAGGGAGTGCAAATATTTTTAAAGACGCAACGAGCAATAAGATATTCTCATACGCATGAAGTGGGCATAAATTTGGAAGAGATACAAGGCTGTCTTGTTCGTTGGTATTTTATCATATTATGTGATATTTGTGACCTTTATTACATTAAAAAATTACAGCTTGAACCACAGAGAGAAATTACTGCCAGCAGTCTTAAGATATCAAACTTTGTAGCTTCACATACAACGTGACTGATAGATACCAATAAAACCCATTTACATTGAGTTACAGATTAAGATTTCTTTTTGCTTACACAACATGGATTTATCACATGACCATTACGAAAATTCATGGGATAAATAAAAAAGGAAGTTTTAGTGGGAATGATGTGAACCTTGAAATTTTATCTACTAATTTAGGTAATAGTTAGCTTAGGATTGTTGTAGCTGTATGTTATTGTAGCTTTTGCAGGACCATAAATCCTTCCTAACTCTGATTCCGTTACATGAACTTGAGTAATAGCTGATGGTGAGATTAAAATTGTACACATCATCGTTCTACAGATATAAGTCTGTACTTCTAACCCTGCATTGAAACCAAAGAGCTTCCCCACGCAGCTGAAGCCCTACATTCACTTCACTGATGTCAGTTATTCCTCTTTCAAATTAATACCAAACTGTTGACATTTTGCAAAGTCTGTTGCTCTGTCTATGTTGCTGGCATTAGGTAATTAACTTAAAATCTGATTTGCTGCACTCAGTCATGGTGGCAGTAAGTTTAACTTGCTTTGTCAGATTATGTTCTGGAGCTACAAGGGAAAATTTAGTGCTGTTGAAACCACTGGAAAAATTTTCAAATCTGCTTCTTTCCCTCACAACTTTAATTTATATTACAAAAATGCTTTGATTTCATTTTGATCTGCAAATCACAGATTAGATGTCATCATATAGCAAAACTGTTTAAAAGATATGGATCAGTCTGGAGCATCTCAGCATATATTTGATCCCTGAGAACAGTTACTGACCCACGAAAAACAAAACCTAGTTCTAAACCCTGCAGCCAATCACACCTTAGATTAGCTGTAGGTTGCTAGCAGAAGTAGCTTGTAAGGCTGACACGATTTGTGGCTACCACTTGCAATTTGTGCACTGCCCAGTTAGTCTAACACTGTCCCTCATCAGCAGCAGCCACTTTCTTCATGAAACCCGAACCTATTGTTTAAACATGGCAAGACCCAAACCAGACTGGATGTGAATCATGTAGCAGAGGAGATGAACCACACTTACCTTCCATCTTATGATACAGGCCAGGTCCAGTTTGGGTAAGAAGAACAGCAGCTTATGATAGGCCCCCACTCTCAACTCATCCTCTGTGCAGTGCTCGAGTGCAGACAACAGATAGATGCTGAAGAAGAGGAAGGCCAGGGATGTAACAACATAGGGCACGAGTAGACCGTCCTTCAGTAACAGAGGCAGCATGCTGCACAGGGTGACAAAGAACAAGAACAAAGATTTATTCACAGGTTAGAAAGCACTGGATGACCAAAGTACGGCATTTTAACAATAATAATACATTGTAGTACATTGCACATTTGTAGCTGATCTGGCTACATAAAACAACTACAAATAAAACAACAAACAGCAGAATTGAGGATGATGTGGTCAAACAGAGAAACCTAGTCAAAACTAACTAGTCAAACCTAATGAGTTTTAAGCATAGACTGTATAATTAATGGACGTAGTCTTAGCGGCATCACCCGTCTGTTCCTGGAACGGATTTTTGAAGCAAAAGGGCCATATTGGAAATGAGGCGGGCTTTGAGTCGCCACAGTAACAGCCATAGGGCGCCCGGTAGTCACATGAGCTGAGCTGTGCCTCTGATTGGACGAACTGGCGATCTTAATATTGTCTAAATTGCCGAGTTAGAAAAAAATTCACCCCCGTACAGTGCATGCTGATAGTGAAATTAGGGATTCAACACGGCTGGAAGCCTGGGACCCCATTGAAGATAGAGGTTATGAAAGCCTTGAAGGTGAGGAGGAGAATCTTGTAATCAATATGTTATTTCATTGGCAGCCAGTGGAGTTGTTGAAGAACAGGAGTAATGTGATTTGTGGAGGGGGTTCTGGGGATGATCCAGGCAGCTGAGTTCTGGACCATTTAGAGTTTATGGAGAAGTCTGAGAGGTAGACCAGAAAGGAGGGGACTGCAAAAGTCTAAACGGGAGGTGACCAGGGCATTGACAAGGACGGCGGTACTGTTAGGTGTGAGAGACAGACGTAGACGGTTGATGTTTCGTAGGTGGAAATATACTGACCAAGTGATGTTACTGACGTGAGCTTTGAAGGACAAAGTACTGTCAAAGATGACACCCAGGCTCTTTACTTTGGGGGGAGGGAGGGACTGTGGAGTTGTCAGTGGTTACTAAGGGGTTTGGAGACTTGGCCAGAATGGATTAAGAGCTGGGGAAAAGTTTGTTTTATTGCTATTGAGTTTTAATCATTGCCATCTTGTTTTTTTGGGAGCAGAGTTGACCGTACATACATGACAGGTCAGATGCACATTATTATACCCATGCCCTGATTGACACGATGCTGTGGTACCTCCTTATCATCACATATAGCCTAAAGTCCACCCTCTTTTATTATTGATATTACTAAAAACTGGAATATAATTTAGGGAGGATACAAAATATTAAGGAAGACTTGAAACTTGTTATTTTAACATTATTTTTTATTCCTAAACAGATCAAATTTCTTTAAACATCAAGAGCAAGAACTGACCTCTGGTAAAGAAGCTATTTTAAAAGCTCTTCCCTGTTTACGAGGCAGACTCTAGCTGCGATACAAACTGGTTTAATGGAAAATATACAGAGCATGATGATGATATTTTTACATGTACATCCAACATTACATCATTAAGTTCAGTATCATGTTTGTTGAGAAAAGCGCAACAGTAAACCACTCATCTTTGTATGCAACAGGCCTGCACACGCAGCCTGTCCCCCGGGAAGTGTTTGCTCTGACATTCATGCCAAGCTTATCTTAGTTTAGCAGAGGGGGCATGGACAAGAACAACAGTTGACTGATGGCGAAATCGCACATCACCCCAGCTTATAAAAACCTATCCAACTCACAACAAAACCCTCATTCTTATCTTCACTCTGACAAAAAAGCTCCATTCAGCAGATAAATGTTGGAACAATCTGAAATACATACTTGGTCAATTTAAAAAGACCAGCAGCATTCTCTCCTCTTGAAATTGCAATGGATGAGAGTCCATTATCCAATTATGCAAACAAAAGATGTATTTTTTTTAATGGCAGTCTGAAGAGGATGCATTGAATGTGAGAGTTCAAGATAGACTGTACTGAGAGGCAGCTACAGAATGACCTCCTGTCCCTCCACAACGCACACTTAGACAGCAGGCATGCAGACTATGCCATGTAATCCCCAGATATCCTAATACTAAACCACACGCACAACAATTAGTGCTGCCGGAAGAATTTAACAACAGCTGGTGAAAGTTAGACAGAGCATTTGCAGCACTACTTGTCTTTTCCATTCATGGTCCTCAGCTCAACCCCCTATCATACACCCATTTAGCTTTTGAGGACTGTAACTATGCCGTGTTTCATTTTGAAGCCAACAAGGGTGGGAGAGGATGGAGTGGGAGAAGACAGAGTGATGAAGTGACAAACAGTGACAGATTTAAAGAGCTAACATTGTATATAGGTCTGTTTACCTCATGTGGTTTACCTCTGATAGCTTACCTTGCGTATTTAGCAGTGCTACCTTTGTTTACATTGTTGACACTAATATTTTTGTATTGTATATTTTTTATGCTAGTCAAATTGTTTATATTTATACTTGCTTCTCTCCTTATCTTATTTTTATATATTGTTCTTCTGATATTTATCAGGCTTAAAACAGGACCTTGAGAGTTAAGTTTTGTGCTACTCGTGTGTAAACGTATGTTAGTATGACAATAAAGCTTCTAGAATCTTGAATCTAGTTTGGAAGTCAGAAAAGGCCACAGATTTATTTTTTTTTCTCTGCATAAATGCATATTCTGTACCGAAATGGTAAATACTACAGTGCACTGCAACAGAGACAGATATCAGATTTACAAACCACTGAACTGACTCTGGACTGTCAGGTGTGCATCAGGTCAGACCTCCACCATCAGTAATCTGCATTTAATGCTCAATCTTTTTTTTTTTTGCTTTTTGTTTTCAAAAGTGGTGTGGTTTCTTTTTGAAATCTCTGAGTAGTATTTTTAACTCTGTTATCTGTTGGCATTGGTTGTTAATTGGATAAAAGTTCATCTACAAGGAAACAATGGGAAAAAAAATGTTTAAGTGCAGCAAATAACGTCTGTAAGATACAGCAACTAGGTCAAGGTCAAAAGTCCATTAGATCCAACTGCTGGTTAAAGTGGCAACCCCAAAAATGTGGCTTGTCGTCTTTTTTGAGGCTGTGTTGTGGTCAAAGGGTTACAAATTGGTTCTTCAAAGACTGGATCACTAGACCTAGCATGGAAATCTTCAAATTTCCTTTTCCCAAAAATATTAAACAGGCTTTTTATTCTTTCGTTTCTGGTGAAGTCAGTCTATGGCAAGTTTCCCTTGACCTGCAGGGCAAAAGCTTGGACATGGCTCTTTTATTTTTCGTTTGATCTCTGTGCGTTGTTGTTTGGAATTTGTTTTTTTGGTTTTATGTACATTTTCATGTACATTTTTTATGTAAATTTAATTACATATGTGTACAACAAACCAGCCAGGGACTCCTGAAGGAAATAAGCATATGGTTTTAATCTGGCACATTCACTCTTGTCCACTGTCCCTTGTTCTGAGTAAATAAAATTTAACTGATAATAATTGATAATGGGTGATTGGTTGTTTAGTAAAAATTAATATCTCAGAGCACAGATGGCCTAGCGGTCTAGGTCGCGCCCTGTATGGCAATAGCCCTTGAGTGGGCAGCCCGAAACATTCCCGTATGGCACTCCCCATTCTCACCTTGTTTTCTGCTCTGTCCACTGTCCTGTCCTCTCACCAAGCTAATGTTGTTGACCAGCAACCTGCTTTGATTTAGCTGCCCCAAATAAAACCAAATTTCTTAGACACTGCCTTGAGCTAATAGGTCAGAGAGGTCTTGAGCGTAACTGACTGAGCACCATTGCTCTTTTTTGGCTTACATTTAATTTGTTTAACTTAAACCCTAATTACAGCGTTCTATTCAAACTCCAATGTATAGATTACACAGACGACTGAGTGTGTTGTTAAGAAGCTTTGCGGGTAATAATGAAATATTTTTGATCTTTGGAAGGACACAAGATAGCCATATGTCCTGTTTCCAGTTAAAATGCAAAGCTAACTAGTTATAAGTTGAATTGTTTCTTCAGGTTTATACAATAATACATACTTCCTGCTCTTCTTTAAAAAATAAAAAAAGTAGGTAAACGGTGACAAGCAACATTTTTGTACATGTTTCACAAATAATATAACCTGCGTTTTCAGTGAGCACAGGTCCCAAAAAATCTGAGCTTTAGCATCCAGGGCTGCAGTTTGCCCTGAAAAGACTCAGCCCTTATCCAACACCTGCCTCGTTTTAGTATGTGGTCCACAGTCTTACCTGAAAGTAGAGGCCTGCAGGAACCAAATAACCATCAGAGGGAGGTCATTGAGCAGGAGACAGGCAGGCCTGGAAAAAAAAAATCAAAGTTAATCTAATTCAGTGTTAAACCCACACCACAAATTGGGATGTTAAATGTGGTTTCACAGTATGACAGGGAATAAGGCCACATTAGGTCAAAGCAGGGTGTGACGAAAAAAGCAAAAGCAAATGAATCGATTACTGACAGCTCCTCACAAGACAGTCAAGTGTTTTTCGTAAGTCATAACATTTTTTAATGACTGCAATTAAATTAAGGACATAACTATTTGAAGAGCCAAGACCTTGGATCATTTGCCAGCTGAACCTGGTTACCTGCGTCATTGCTAGATGCTACTTGTCGTGCACTGTGCTCTGAGGTGGGCACTTTCCGTGGGTCCCTGAGCCCGTAATTACAACCAGTGCTCTTTGGCGATCCTGTTACAGCCCAATAATTGATCCTGCGCAAACAACGCCCTGAGCTGCCGCCTGCCATTCTTTCCTAATCCCTGGACATGCATTACTGATTGATTCAGGGGGACAGGTGGGAGATATAACTCAATAGTTAATAAAGCAACAATCTACCCTAATCTAGATTAATAGATGAGCCCAGATCTAGGAACCAAATCCCTCGCTGTCAAATCTATGCCTGACTTCACTCTCTTAACGGCAGACGTCACAGCTCTATACATATGGGGGTTACTGGAAATAAATCTGACACACAGGCACTTGTTGAAGCTTCTACTCTGTTAAATTATTGCCCTTTGACACACACCAGGCTTGAATCCTGCATGTGGAAGCTTTTTGTGTCTATGCAGCAGAGGAAATGATGACAGAGGTGAATAACCTCTCAGTATGCAACTTTAAACCCTGATAGACTGTTTCTCTGCGACTCACGGAGTACGGGAGGAGGACAGTGTGCATGATTTAACTCATTTTCAACCTACAGGACATTAATTTAGATTCTAGTCAGGGAACAGACAGATAAATTGAATATGCCCATGAATATCTGAGTTATCTCTATATAGAGAGGAACAGTATTGTTCCTCCCAGTGAGACATTCCAGGTATTACTTCTGTACTTACAAGGCAGCCAAGAGGATGGACTTCTCATGGACTTGATAGGAGAAAAGGAAGAATGCTAGAGATGAGTTCACCTGAAAGTGAGTGAGCTTATTAGTGTGACTTCTTCTGATATTTGATTCAAGATTTTTATGCCTAATGAAGATATATCTCTCTTTAAAGGGAGGAATTCCTGTTTACTCACCAAAGCTAGTTTAAACTGCCAGAAGGTCGGCTTTGTCATAAGTCTGATACATGAAGGAAGGACTGCCAGAAGAGTGCAGGCAGTACTGGGGAGAAAAAAAAACATGACAAGTTCATCACAAACTTGAAAAACTGTGAAAATTACATAAAAGCATAAATCAGAAAATCAATCAAACGAAAAAAAAAGACGTATTAAATCAAATTGAAGTGGGTATGAATAATAGTATTTGCACATAGATTCAGCTTTGATTTGTGATTTACTGCCTTGAGCAGATTTTTAATGTTTTATTCAACATAGTAAGTTGAAACATGTACTGACTGTGGGTGTTTCCGGCTATTTTCGAACACAGCCTAAGACCCATGCTATGTGGGAAATACAGGACCCCTTCGAAGGGTTAGCAGGCATTGTTTTAACCCTTCAATTGTCACCTGCTGGGGGTGGGAGCATCGGAAATATGAGTAAATATGTGTCAGTGTGAATGTGCTGAGAGGTCAGGCCACATTATAGTTCAAGGCACCAGGTCAAGCAAATGTTTGTAGAACTGCACGAACAAATGGATAAAGATAATGATAACAGATAGTTATTTTCCAAGGGTATTTAGCGTTGTAAAAGCATGTGTCTAACGCATGTGTCATGTGTGGGGCTGGGTTTCGAGATCCGGAAAAGATCAACATAACTTCTCACAGCTGATTCATTCTATGCACAAACACTCCAGACTATTTCGCAATCCACCCGCCTCGCCAAAAACACAAGTGCCTTTTTTCACTTGCTGCACCGCACTACAGTCAATTAAGTCCAAGCTGATCCCCAGACTTAGCAGTCTGAGGGAAACAAGTTTAAATTCTAAATTTAGCGTGCTCTGTTATTGAAGCAGGTTGCACAATCACACAAGCGGTGCATCGACTACTGGTCAGGTTTGGAGCTTCTGATCAGATCTAAAACTGTCCTGGATGCTCAAAGATGCAACAGGCAGAAAATGTAAGTCACAAGATCAACCCTCAGTATTTACTGGCCTATTGTGGTTCTAGTTTTGTCCAAGAAAATTTGCCAACACTTCTTTTATTTTACCAGCGATGACAAGATAAATCTTTTCAAGGATGCTCAAAAAAAGATGCCAAGAAAACAGGGCTCCAGCTTTATTTATGCTGCTATTATCAGCTTTTTGGGTGAAAGTTTGTCAGGTTTTGAACAAGATGAGCACTTTAAAGACATGACTTTGGGGTTTGAGAAAACTTAAAATGTATCATGTTTTATATGGGGCTCACAGGGGACTGTGCGCTTGCTGTTGGCTCCAAAACTATGAAACGAATTACATCAACATGTTAAACAGGCCTCCTCTCTGCCTGTTTTCAAGTCTCTTCTCAAGACCCATCTCTTTACCCTGGCCTTAGACACACAGTAGTCTTCGGTTTTATTTATTTGATTGTTTTTTTTTTTTGTTTTTGCATACCTCTTAGTTTTACTTATATTTTATGATTTGTATTTCACATGTAGTGTTCTTTTATCTCATGTAAGCAGCTATTTATTTTATTTATTCTCCCTTACAGTACTTTTGTCAACTATGGTTGTTTTAAAGAGACTGTGAGATCTGTCTGTCTGAAGTGGATTGCAGCGACACCTTTCGACTGGAATCACGTGCACTGTTGTGATGACACAAAGGCGTGTGTTTATTATAGAAATAAATAGAGATCAGATCTTCTATTTAACACTACTTTTCTTTGTTCAAGACAACTTTTTACCAGATACAACGCAACAAAGTAAGGTGTTTATCAACAGTTACACAGCGCTGTTGTTTAAAATGTGACGACAAATAAACTTTGTCAGTTTGTACTGTAGTTTAGTAGCCGGCTATTTTAGTACCACTAGCAGCCCGGCGCTCTGAGACGTATCTGTAGGCTAACGTGTAACGTTAGCAAACCCTTATGTCCTGCTCATCTAACAAGCAGCGCTAATGTAACCTCACTCTTCATTGTATTGACAGACTCTCAAGTTTGAGCAGTATAACTGCTGTATGTGGGTTGGAATGAACATTTTAGCCTTTAGCTCGTGTTTTAGCCTTTAGCTTGTGCTCTACCACTCTTCCGTTTAGCTTTCTTCTTCTCTTCTGTCCTTTTTCTGTCTGACAGTTCAGCTCCAGTGTCCACCATCACTGCAGAATTAATCCCAGAAAGCGTTTTCAGGAGAGAAAAACACAGATATCTCTTTCACTACTTAACTTCATTCACCAGCGTGGTGTTGTCATAGAGACTAAACGTGCCGTAGGTCAATCAGGTCCTGTCCGACCCAACTGGGAGCATTAAGAAATTACTTATATTGGTGCTGATAATCTCATTTTAAGTTGTGGATTAGGATCAGGCGTATATCTAGAAGTGAGACTATTTCAAGTTCACTTAGAAACTCCTCACCGGGACTTTGAAGTGCTTCACAAATAGAGTTGGATATAAATTCAACATTCACTAATTGTAACTCGTTGGCACTTTTAAACCAGCAACAAAAGCAACCATTAGTCGAAGCCCTGTCCATCAACTAAATTACTTTACTCAGCTTCTCTGTAAGTACAGTATTTTCCACCACAGGCAAGGTAACTACAGAGCACCATTCTAATAAAAACAGTGACAACTCAACGTACAACAGCTCCTCACAGTGATGTTTCCTTAGGCGATGATTTTTATCTTCACCTATCTGTAATTCTCAGGATCAGAAAGCTCTCAAAAGCTCTTTCATTTCCAGGAAAACAAGAGAAAGGAGGGAAGAGGTCAGAACGATTAAGCAAAGAGAGAGAAGAAATGGATGAAAGATAAGAAGAGAAAATAGTGGGAGCTTGTTAAAGAGAGAGAAGGATTACCTGAGGTAGATCTGAGTGTCACTGGACAGAATGGATCTGATCTTTATCAGGATGTTCAAGCTGCACCATGTGTTGGCCACCTTATCCTGCTCAAACACACAGAATACTTAGTTAAATGAGTCGGGTGAGAGCTTAAGAATTGAAACTTGATTTTGACAAACATAAAATAGACACTGTGAATTTGTAGAGAAGGGGAATAAAACGTATTGCAGTAACTATTTTTTAAGTAAAGATGAAATAAAACTTCCTGACAACATAATGGAGACTCTCTGTCATAAATTCAGTCTGCCGTCAAAATGAGCATGAGACATATTTGTAAACTTAGGAACAAAGGGTCAAATGTCAAACCAGAGTAGTTTCTGCATGAACAGCAGATACAGACCAACCACAGAGCACTGCTGAAAAACATACGTCAACATGTTATATAAGGTCAACATAACGATAAAACCACAAATCAATAAGCAGAATAGTCACCCGTGAATTTTCTTTAACTTTTTTCCTTGAGGAGCTAAAGCTCCAAAGAGATATCATTTATTCGTGTTAATGTTCGACTGCATCACGTTGATATTTCAGTGATACATAACCCATAAAAGCCAGCTCAACCAGCTTTGCGAATGATGCGAAAGACATGTTAGACCCTTAATACCGGCTTTAAAGCACTTGCGGTTTCTAAGAGCGGAGGAGGGCGTAACTCTGAGATTCAGTTGATTTAAGTGCTTAAGCAGTTGTGCAGGGATCAGATGATATGAAGGCTTGAGCCGCCGCGCATCATGATATCACACGACATCGAGACAGTGCACCGAGATCAGCTTTATTATTCTGCCGTGAATGGATCCAGTGTGTGGCCCTGTGGAGAAAAACTATTTCTGGCCTCCTCTCACTCCTCTGGTCTACAGCTGCTCTCTGCACAGCTGTGTGGATCTTAACGGCAGTCAAGTCAGCAGCACTAGACCAGCCACTGTTGTGTTGTCTCAGCTTCTTTCTCTCCCTGCTTCAAATAACTGCTGCGGGAACGTTCCTCAAGGCAACACATGAATTAAGAGGAGGGGGGGGGGCAGCTCCTTCACCTATAAGCTAGCAAGGAATTTCACAGGGAGACGCATTTGGTGCCATTTTTGAGAGCAGGCAGCAACCTGAGACGGCAGAATGCAGCTCAGTGGGTAAACTTACAACTGCCCCCGCCCAGAAGCTGCCACGACCACCAGTCACCAGGCCCCTCCTCCTCCTCCTCCTATCCTGGGACCCCCTTCTCACCCCTGTCCCCTTGTCCAAAGCTTCTGCTTACGTGCACAATTTCACAATTAGTTCAGGACAAGTTGCCCCCGGCGGCCTCTCATGCTGTCGTCATCGGGGAGTATAGTGTCTCTCACACCCTGTGTATTATGTTTGCATCATTTGCTTGAACAACTACTGCCGCAGCGTGTGCTGCCATCTGCTCCCCCTGGTAGAATTTTCAATTACTTCTCACATCCGTGACACCTTGTGGCGGGTGCCACCTCGGGTGGGGGGTACAAGGTTTCTGACATGAGAGCTGCAAAGCTTTTCCCCTGAGCTGTCGGTCACGCAGAAACACACACACACACACACAAACAGTTACATTAGCTCTGACAGCTTTCAACACTTCTCACTGGGGACTTTGAAGTCCTTTTCTCTCTGTAAACTATCGCTTTATTTTTAAATTAATATCATATTCCTGTCTCCTTTTTTTCCCCCTCACATGCAATGTCCATCAGACCACAGCATCAAATCTGTGTGTGTCCTGTGACACAGTTTAACATGCAGCAATAAAGGAAATGCACATAATTAAACTTGAAGTTTGAACACATTTAAAAACTGCATTCGTAGTTGCATTGCAGTTAAAGCTATCAAAGCACTTTTTGTGTAGTTTCCAATTGAAACTGTTCCTAAAAATCCTCAATACCACCGCTTCTACATTGACAATGACCACCCAATGATCAGCCACACTCCCTTGTTCTTTCACCTTGACCACGATGGGTTGTCTTTATTTATTTGCAAACTCTCAGAGGATTTTTATGCTGTTTTTATTGTTATTTTATTGTAAACTGGAGAGCTGGTTATTCTGTTTACTGGGGACACGAAGTCTGTTTTCTGGTATGTGGCTCTATGGGTGACTATCCTTAATTTACAGCTTAAAATGAGGGTTTACAACTTTTACGTATGAACTCTGAACAAGAGGTCGCTTTATTGAATCAACTTGAGTAAGAAGAATTTATATACTTTGTTAAACAGCAGTGGAGGCCACAGTACATCAGTGCGCTGACCTCCTCGGAACTAATTGATACTTATACTCATAGCAATATCACAATATTACACTATATTACACTGTTCTGCACTTTAATATTTAATATATATATATTTTGTTTTTCTACAACAATCAACATTACTCTGTTGCACTGTAATTACTGTTTATGAATCCATTACCCTTTTTTATCCTTAACACTGTCACTTTAATATGAATCTGTTGCTGCTACTGGATGGACATTGTTCCTCATTTTTGTTTTGTTTATTTTACATCACCCTTGCTTTGTCCTAATATATGACCCCATTGCATGCTACTACCCTTGTTCTTTGCCCTGTACTGCTGCAATACCTGAATTTCCCCTCTGGGGATCAATAAAGGATTATCTTATCTTATCTTATATGTTATTAAACGTACAGCCGTTTTATTCTTTTCTGTCGTTTGTCCCGGTATGAAGTCATTACTTTCAAAGTGTCTCTCCCTACATTGCGATCATACTCCTCCGCTTTTCGTATCTCGGGCAGCAGTTGTCGTATGAACTCTGATACGCCTGTAGGTGTCAGGCTGTCCCGACCCCTCGATCCACACGGGCTGAACACGGCTGTGCTATGAAGCGCTGAAAACAGCCAGGTCATAAATTAGTTGGATTTATCTCTCCTCTCTTACAGAACACCCCTAACATTGACTCCTCTCTGACACAGACAGGAACTCATCTCCTGACCTTTTGCCGTCGTGTTTCGGTGTTTTCTCTGATCCTGTAATGGATCCTCATCTTTAACTGTAGGACAGATGGCGCGGTAATGCTTCTTTCATAATAAGCTCTGAATCCTCTTTTAATAACATCTTATAAAAGAATTTACTTGAAAGCTGTAACTTCAAAACACTATTAACTTCTTTTGACAATAAAAACTGCAGCCAATGAGTCAACAATTAGAAAACTTAATATGCCAAACAGCCTCTCTCTGTAACTTCATTATAGTTAAAACAATCCTTTGTCCAACAACATCCTGTTTCGGCAGAAATGACGTCAAAAAAAAGAATTGAGGAAATCATGTCATGTACATTTAGTTACCACTGTTGTGACTAGCAATGATGTGGGCGAAGACGAGCAGGAAAAGGTTGTCTTCATGAGTCCAGAGTGGACTAAAGCCTCTGTATACGGGGCGTGCGCTTCAATCGCTAGGCTAATCTGCACTCCATACATACCTTACAGTCTTATATTCTAAAGCTGCTATTGGCTTCAGTGTCTCACAGCCCTCAAACATTACTCAAGAAGTCAGTTACTTAAGTTTAGATTGCTGATTCCTAAAATCAGGTACAATGCTGATCCTAAAGGTAGGAAAAAAATACACATATCCTAAAATAAATATATCAAAACATTTTATGTACCTAAGGAAAGAGAGAAAATGTCAATACCTCGAATAAGCTGTCAAATAAAAAATTATTATTACCAGAGAACAACACAGAGAAGTCAGACTTCTGCTCCGTATTTTTATACGGCAAACATCCCGAGGTCTTCTATGCATAAATATCCATCCACAACCTAATATGCCAAGCAGATATCATATTATCAGAGCTTTCGGGTAAACGGACACAAAACAGCGTCTCTGCTGACTTAAATCACAACCACAGATTGGACGTCATACATTTTATCGTGTAAGATGAAATAAAATCCCTCAGGCTTATTGAATTAAAATGCCAAACATTTAAAGTTTTATCTCTTGCATGGTATTTAGGAGTTCATTTAATTACTTTAAGTAAAGTCACATTCAAACATGAATTTCCGAGAAGTTCCTTTATAGACGAGTCCAGAGGAGGATAAACATTTGAATCACCTCAAGGGCAACAAGGCCTAAATGGGAAAAAAAATATGAGAAATGTTCATGATCTCCAGGCTGTACCGTGCTAACATTAGCTACGAAATCCTTTTATTGAGCTGTGCATGTGTCAGGAGATATTATCCTCTCTTAGTAATATTTTTAGAGGCCTGCATGATACATAATACAAATGTTTTCTTGATAAGACTGCAGCTCGGAGGCAACATGAAATAAAAACCACACCCATAAAACCACTGTGGTTCCAGTTTTCAGGCAGTTTTCATTTGTGTACCTCAAACAGACCGCGTGCCACGGGAAAGATCCTCCTGACCACCTGCAAGAGCTGACTGGGGTCGGAGAGGAAGGGCAGCCAGCAGAGGGCAAAGGTCACCAACACTGTTGAGGCAATTCTCACCAACAGGAACAACCTACATAAGAGGGGTCACACGCGGAGAAAGGAGAGCAGGAGACTCTTAGATAGAGCTTTGCATGAGTTAAGCTTACAAAGTAGATTCCAAATGGACCTATTTGGTCTTTGTAAAACTCAATTTAAAAATGAGTCTAAAACCCAGATAAGTGTTCAATGCACAAGTTAAATTAAATCAAAGCAAATGAACTTATTTAGGATTTAAGACCTCAGGGTTTTTCAGTTTCTTTGTTTATATTTTTAATGTATTGACCTCTACAGTGTCAGTAATATAGACTTTTGGTGTTTATCTGTTGCATACAGACTCCATACATGTTTAAATTTCATGGCTGCATCATTACAAAATGGTTTTAGAAACAGCTTTATTATTCAGATACCTGTGAATATTAAAGGTTTAAATGAGGACAGGAATAATGAATAAAGTAACATAAAAAATACATTTTAAACCCTTCCCGGCAGTTGATGTTTCAGCTGTCTCCATCTCTGAGAAACTACTTTATAATATTTCATGTAGCCTTAAAATGAAATCAAAAATAGTTCCTAGCAAATACCCCCCCCAAAATAAAAGCAATAAATCTGCCTTGTTCTTCTGATTCTCCTCAAACAATTAGTGCGTACTGTCTGCAAGTCCTAAATTTGGGCTTTGACACTCGTGTTGAGGAATGCAGTGAAAGCCATGCATCAGCTGAAAGTCTTCAGTGTAGGTCAGCCTATCTTGTCAGCTGTAGCTGTGAAGCTGCTGGTTAAGTTGCACACACAGCATAGCTGAGGAGTTTGGGCATGGTGAGAGTGTCATCTGGACATATCTCCCCCCCATCCACCAGCCCCTCTGCCTGCTCTAATCCAGCTCTCCATTTGCTACTAAATGCCCTTGGTACATTGTTACTAGATAAACAGACACTGGACACACCAGTAACAGCATCCAATCTGATTACCTCAGTCATTCTGCGGCTCTCCTGAGGACACGGCTCGCTTATATACTGACGTTACACATTTACCCTGAGCGAGCAGTTGACATTTCAAAGCAGAATGACGCTTGGAATGACACTCAGTCGAATATGTTCTATACTATGTCTGAACATGATGTACAACCCCACTTCAAGTGAAGTTGGGACGTTGTGTAAAATGTAAATAAAAACAGAATACAATGGTTTGAAAATCCTGTTTAACCTAAATTCAATTTAATACACTACGAGGACAAGATATTTATTCATCAAACTGATAAACTTTATTGTTTTGGGGTCTTTTTTTTTTTTTTTAAGCAAATATTCACTCATTTTGAATTTGATGCCTGAAACATGTTCCAAAAAAGTTGGAACAGGGGCAACAAAAGACTGGGAAAGTTGAGGAATGCTCAGAAAACACCTGTTTGGAACATTCCACGGGTGAACAGGTTAGCTGGAAACAGTGAATTGGATTGGGTATAAAAGGTGTGAAAGGCTCAGTCGTTCACAAGCAAGGATGGGGTGAGGTTTACAACTTTGTGAACAACTGCGGGAGCAAATAGTCCAAATTTAAGAACAATGTACAATTAGATTACAAAAAGATTCAGAGAATCTGGAGAAATCTCTGCATGTAAGCAGCAAGGCTGAAAACCAACACTGAATATCCATGACCTTTGACCCTTCAGGCAGCACTGCATTAAAAACCAACATCACTGTGTAAAGGATATTACCACGTGGGCTCAGGAAGACTTCAGAAAACCATTGTCAGTTAACACAGTTCATCACTACATCTACAAGTGCAAGTTCAAACTCTACCATGCAAAGACAAAGACATATATCAACAACACCCAGAAGCACTGCCGGCTTCTCTGGGCCTGAGCTCATCTGGACTATTCATTCATATGGACTGTGACGCAAAGTGGAAAAGTGTGCTGTGGTCTGACGAGTCCACATTTCAAATTGTTTTTGGAAATCATGGACGTCGTGTCCTCTGGGTCAAAGAGGAAAAGGACAATCCAGATTGTTATCGGGTCAAAGTCTCAAAGCCAGCATCTGTGATGGTATGGGGGTGTGTTAGTGCCCATGGCATGGCTAACTTGACCATCTGTGAAGGCTCCATTAATTCTGAAAGGTACATACAGGTTTTGGAGCAACATATGCTGCCATCCAAGCCATGTCTTTTTCAGGGACGTCCCTGCTTATTTCAGCAAGACAATACCAAGACACATCCTGCACATGTTACAACAGCGTGGCTTCGTTGTTAAAGAGTGCAGGTACCAGACTGGCCTGCCTGCCGTCTAGACTTGTCTCCCATTGAAAATGTGTGGCATATTATGAAGCACAAAAAACAACAGCGGAGACCCCGGACTGTTGAGCAACTGAAGTTGTTCATCAAGCAAGAATGGTAAAAAATTCCACCTCCAAAACTTCAACAATTAGTGTCCTCAGTTCACAAACACTTATTGAGTGTTGTTAAAAGGAAAGGTGATGGACCACACTGGGAAACATGAACCTGTCCCAGCTTTTTTGAGTGTGTTGCAGGAATCAAAGTCAAAATGAGAGAATATTCGCAATAAATAAATAAATAAATAATAAAACAAAGTTTATCTGTTTGATAAATAAATATCTTGTCTTTGTAGTGTATTCAATTGAATGTAGGTTAAACAATAGCTGCAAATCATTGTATTCTGTTTTTATTTACGTTTTACAGAACGTCCTAACTTCATTGGAATTGGGGTTGCATTAAGACCTCAACTAATTTCCAGATAATACACTTGGAAGTTTTTTATGTTTTTTGTCTTTCATGGGGGAAGTAAATATCACAGTCTCATTTAACTGGGCCATTCCTTTTCTGGAATCTTTCACATGATTCATGTCTTTGGTCCTTGATGGTATGCCATGGCTCTAATCATCTGCCAAAGGGCTTTTGCAATATTGGAGTTTCAAGACTCTTGTCAAGGTACTGCCAGTTTGAAATAATTATGACCATTTAAACAGATTTGTTCTTCAATTCTCATCGCATTACACTTCCCCACTCATGACAGTAGCACTAACAATATTATCCTGTCCTTTACCCTCTATTAGTTTTTTGGTATAAATCCTTTTATCAGATATTGGGAAGACTGTGTCATTTTATCATCATTCTGAAGCCATCAAAATCATATGGTGATTTATAAAATTTGCTCAAAACTGAGGAGGAAAAAAAAAATTAGGGCCAGAAAACAAAAAAATAAATAAATAAACCACAGACTCACCCTCTCCCCGTCAGACCCATTTTGAAACACTTCCCCAGCAGGTAGCAGAAGAAAGGCAGAGCGTGATACAGCTCCATCTGTTTGTAGCTGAGAGCCAGGCAGAAGGACATGGACCCAAACACATCCAAGCTCAGACCCAGACCCAAAACCCCCCACAGGGCAAAGCCAAGACTGACAGCATTGTACCTGATACAGTTAAGATCAATGCTCTGCTGAAGTTCTCTCTTTTTAAATGGTCATGACTTTTCATAAAGCTGTGCGACATAAATCAATGTTCTGGCATGTGACGAGCACCTCTGGAAACAGCAGCTGATCCAGGGTCAGTTGGGATGCTAAGTTTTTACAGCTTTCTTCAGCAAAGTCTCTTTCATGTTGTGTTTTTAAGCATTATACGAAAGAAGTTACACTTTGTCCCATATCAGCCAGTATTATTTCCATATATGACTTAATAACATATTATGTCAGGGACAGCAAAGGCACAAGAATGATGCTGTTTGGAAAAATGTGGAAACATTATCTTCAATTGTGTTTTCACACAAAAATTTGCTTCAATTACCTTTAAGATTACATCTATTCTGTGGTTTGATCAGAGAATCCCAACTTCTAAATGTGTAAGCTAAAAAAAACATTTTAGTTTTTTAACCAGTCTGGCTCCAATTGCTAGAAAGGTTTACACGATAAACTTTTCACCTGATGTATTCTGCGTACTCGTTGTGGAGATCTGAATGACAATACAATGGCAGGAACTTGATGAAATCACAGTAAATAAGCAGGAATGTACCTGTAGAGAAAGGATACTGAAAATGTCCGTAGTCAATGAGGATGAGCCCGGGATAAAGCAGGAAGCAGAGCAGAGTGGAGACCTAAAGAAAAAAAAAGCTGTACTTTTAAGTTCCAATAAAATCCACTGATTGTGAGCAATAAAGATGAAATATTAAGGGACATACTATAAAAATAAATCTCTAGGTAAACTTTTGTAGACTTCATACTTTAATCCACTACTTCCATTTCAGTAATTGCCTGCTGACACTTCATGTGGTCCCATCATAACAAAGGGCAATGCCTTATTCGGACATATATGATTGAAGCCACAATTTTGATTGTAATCATTGTTGGCTCATCTAAAAACAACCAGATGTCAAAGCAAGTGTGTTACCTTTTTCTTAGCAGATCCTTCAGTCAGGTTTAAACAGTATAAAACCACAGCAGGGACGTAAATCAACAGATCTGCCACCAGAACTGGAAAATGAGAGAGAAACAAAACATCATCGTCCCAGCAGCTGTAATAATCTCAACAGTTCTGTTGCACAGGTACCGATCAAACACTGCAAGAAAGTTTATATCGGTATTTTAGCTATGGGACTTTTCCTTTTTTTTGTGACATACCTGTTGCCCGCATAAATAACTTGTGCGCTGCACTTTCATAACCTCTGGATGTATACAGCTCCACCCACTCAGGGTTTATAATCTTAGCTCTGCAAGAAACCAAGGATAAAAATGAGAGGCAAGTTTTTATTATAGTAATTTTATGGCTTACTTACACTCTTTAAGTGGTACCTGCCTTTTCCAGGTTATTGTAACTGATTATATACTTACACATGAGCACAGAGCAGGCTGTGGTAGGCTGTCAGAGGAGGGTAGTCCAGACCCCAGTAATATAAGTCATTGTTAGTGGTGTTGAAGTACCTGGATGAGTACAAGTGTAACAAGTTAAATCTGTAACTGTTTGAAGTCTCACTTAAAGAGTATTTAGTCCGTGTACATCTCGAAATGTGAAAAAAAAACATCTAACATCTATGAATTTTCTTTGAACACTGTATAATGAAACACTTGCTCCTCTGAGTAAACAAATAAAGCTTCACACAGACCATTCCCGCAGAGGAAGGTTGTAGGTCACTTCTTGCCAATGCCTTTGAGCTTCATAGTCTCCAAACATGGGAGGTTTCCCCGCCCCTGGAGGAAAAATATCTCAGCTGTTAGTCAGGTGAAGGGGGAAACTAAATGGATGAAAGCAAGAAACCACACACAACAGAGGACGACTTATCCAGCCAGGCTTAACCACTAACAGATACACAAATGTTCGCACATTAGCTTCTGTAGAGATACAATGAGTAGTTCACACATAAATTGGTGCATTCATGGTTTGACAGTTGTAGTACCTATCAGTGATGCTACACGCTAACGCTTACTTCCTACCTGAATATGAATTCAACGAAACGCCCCATCTTGTTACAACGCCGAGCAACACACAGAGTGACACGAGACTCCACGTTTGCATATTTAAGACGATGAAAATCAGCTCATGTAGAGAAAATACAACAACAACAAAGTTGGTTCATTCAGACTCTTCTTGAAGCTCGAGCAGATTTCCTGTATACGTCATCCTTCAGGACTGCGTCACACGTCTTCATGGTTCTGATTGGACAATGCACGCAAATACAGAGAGCCATGGGGCGTTCGAGAACCTCTAAAATTATAGGATTTCTTTTGCAAAGAGGGGCCGGAGCAGATTTTTGGTTTTATCAAACGATTTTACGCAGTAAAATATGAACGTGAAATAGTTATATACGTATGATTCAAACGTTTGATAATACGATAAACTCCTCTTCCCCCCTAGCAGCTCAACAATCCGTTTAAATAAACCGTTCCGGTTCATTTAAGCAAAATGTCTTATTTTTTTTGAAGGCAACATTGGTTCAAACAAGATAAATGACAAATCAGAATAATGAACATTATTAAAGTCAGTTTGTCCACCAATATCCCAATAACTTAACTAATAACTTTACCTTAAAATAATAATACAAACTGTGGAAAAAGGGGTAGATATGACAAAGTTAACACACATTTCTGCATTTTTTTTTTTTAACATAACTGCTGTGAGTCATTTCCTCATTATTATAAATTATAGGTCATAAAAGTAAGAATTTAGGGCATTACAAAAATATTTAAGAAAAATATCCAAAAAACAAATACATAAAGTTGTAAAACGTTAAATATGACATAAACATACGTAAGTTTAATTTGTGACATACTTTTGATTGCTACCTTAAATAGAAAAAATGTATTCCACTGGCAGTACACAAGAACATTATGTAAATAGCAAGTGTTTATTATTTTTGAATGACACAGTTATGCTGCATTATTTCAAATGTAGAGTTTTTATCATATAAATGACAATTACCTCCTGATAAAGCAGTTGCCAATCTCTAAATATGGATCTTGAATCAGAAACACATCCTTGTAGAGTACACTGGAACCAATTCAAGATGTTTTACATATTTAGTTTATATTCCAAAAAAATTAGAAGAGACTCAAAATATAAGGTACGCTTAAATCATCAATTTGACTGCATGAATGCTCGCTTTGTTTAACTCCAGTAACTAACCAAACGGCTTCTCCGTTTGTAAATTGGGTAGGACCAGGAGTCTCCTTTGTAAGTAGTTTGTGGAAACCTTCTGTATTTGTGTTATACAATGTAAGCCCCCCGCCCCTCTCCTCACAATGTAAATCTGAGCCCAGGGGCATCTTCTCCTATGTGACCTTTTCTTCTGTTGACGCCGTCGTCTTTGTTCCCAAGGTGTTGGGATTTTCTGGCTGAGACACATTCTTTGTGGTTGTGGCATCAATTATGCATAAATAATAATAACCACGGACAACTGCTGATTTGCAATGACACTTTCATTACAACGGCAGCAGCCTATAACTCTCTGGTAGCCATTAGTTATTAATGCCTGGCCACGCCAGCTTTACTTTGTCATTTATTGCTTCATCTCTATGCCTTTTTAAATATTCAGTAACTGCTGTACCTACATTTACTGTCTGTGATCTCCGCCCAGGAGAAGGCTATAGCTTGTGGTGGAGGATGACCTAGTTATTATGGAGGCCTGGGCCTTGCTCCCCAATGCCACAGCACTCCGTCATACATACAGAAAGTCAGACTGCATTCTGTTTTTGGCTGTTTTGCCTTCACTTCAGAACTATCATTTTTGTCATAACCTTTTAGCTGTGATGACTGCCGGTTTATCAGCTCATACTATTTCAGATGTCAGGTGACAGAACCTCTGTGTGTTTTTCCAAAACATTCTTTGTTTAGTGCAATGTCACTGTTATACAATATCAAACTCTCTAGCATGTAATGAACATGTGAGCAACAAATTGATGTCTCATCATGCTTGGCTTTTGATGGTTTCGCCAAAGGGCGCATAGTTCAGAGTCAACATGAATTGTGGGGTTTTTTTTTTCATAACTGGCACACACACACACACACACAAAAAGAAAAAAGAAATTGTCTCACAGACAAGCACTGACACTCAAGTCTTCTTGTCACTTCTTCTCTTTAAATTAACTTTGAATTGGATGAAATTCTGGCCTTCATGCAGCATCTGGGCAGTCATATTATCTATCTGAGAATATCTTGTTTTGGACGTCTTGTGTCAAAACAGATTTTTTAATTTTTTCAAGCGACACCAAACTTTACAGATACAACCATAAATCACTTTCAGGTAAAAAGAAAAACAAACTTCCTGCTTCTTAAATTTGAGAATTTTCTTCATTATTTGTCATTAATGAAGGCGAATGGAGCAGTTGGCCTTTCAAACTGTTGGGCAATTATAAGAGCAACACAATGGACATCAAATACGACTCTCCAAAACTGAAAAAGACTTTCTCAAGCATTTTCTAACTTTTCGAAGAAGAGATCATTATCCATGATGACTGAAAAGTGCTTCTGAAGTGTTTCTACAAGAGTAAATAATAATAATAATAATAATAATAATAATAATAATAATAATAATAATAATAATAATAATAATAATAATAACATTTTTAACACTTAACTACCTATTTTAGTTGACTGTAAATTTTCACTGTTCATTTTCAATGTTCACTTGTTTTTCTTTTTTCAACCTGCTTGCGGATTTCCTTCTGTTAAAAATAAATCCAACTAAGTGGTCAAAATTTATTTAAATTTGGGTCCAGACTTATGTGTGGGCTGGCTGATGGAGCTGTGGGAACCTCCGTCTAGACCTCTCGCCACTTGTGCACGCGCAGCTGCAAAGGTCATTATCAGAGGCGTGCTTGAGTGCGCGCACGCGGGAGGGTGACTATTATGCTTCCCAACTAAGCGAACTCGTCCGTGTTTTATTGTAGAAGACATTATTAAGGGAAAAAAAACTTCGTTTTTTTTGACAAAAGAATTTTAGGGAGAATTAACGCTCAAAGCAGTATTGTAATATTATTTTCTGGCATACATTGGGTTAAAAAATTGGGTTACTTTTTATAAAAAATTGTGATTTTGTAATGCTGGTGTCCCAATGAATAAGAGAAATAATTGTACATGTCTGACACGTCAGTTTTTTAAAGCTGAGATTATGATTTTGTTTTTAGAAAGTCTGTTCCTCATCGTGCCTCTCATTATGACATTAAAAAAATTAAATGAACTCAAGATCTTACCAAACATTTTGTTTATTTCCCCTCTTAAATCAAGGCAAAATCAGCAAGATTTCACAAAGTATAAATATATTATTAATCATATGCTGAAGAAATATAAAAAAGCAAAAGATGAGTCGTTGGTTTTCAAATATATTTCAGCTTGTTATTCCATCTTTTTTAATTCTGGTTAGAGACGTCCGAGGTGTCAGTGAACGCCCCCTAGCGGCCTGATTGTCGTCTCCTTCACGGTGTCTACAGTCTGCAGCAGCATCACCTCACCATCTCCACACAGAGAAATCACACACAGACGATTACATGTGAAATTTAATTGTATTCTACTGTAGTCACTCTGACTTTGAGTTACTATTCACGGGAGAGTTTTGTTTTGCTCTTTTTAACTAAACCTTGATTTTTATTTATTTATTTTTGTAATTAATGCATTAAAATAGAATTGGAATTAATGCATTAGAAATAACCTAAACATAAACGGAGTACACAGTTGCATTCAGCAACACATCGTATTGGAAACACCTTATTGTAGCCTGAAGGTGATGAGCGATGGTGGCACCTGAACGTCTCTTTTAAAAGCTGTTTAATCTCCCTGCAGGGGTGAGTGTGTACGCAGTTCTTCTTTTAATGAAAAAAGGGCCGACTTACAGGAGAAGTACAATAAAATGAAGTTAAAGAAATCGTTAAGCTTTTGTTCATTTTTAATGTCATTAATAATTGATTTATTATTCCGTATTATTTTGTATTTTGATTGAAAGAAAGAACGGTAAATGATAATACGCGATGATAATCGCTTTGTTTCTCTTTTCTAATCAGCTACAGTAAACTGATATTTATAGTTTTGAAAACAGTAGGAATGTGTTGATAATATGAATAAAATCTCCCCAGTAATACTGAATGAAATGCCAGGGTGACATTGGAGGGGCTCTTTGCACCATCAGCACCTTCTTCGGTGTCTGAGTTGAACTGAAGCAGAGAGGCTCCTTTCTCTTTCTCATGGGGATCAGATAAATATAGCGCGCGTGCGCGCTCACACACACACACACACACACACACACACACACACACACACACACACACACACACACACACACACACACACACACACACACACACGCAGCAGCAGCGTGAGCACCATTTGCTGTTTGTGTAAAAGTGATTAGCCAGACACAACTGCGAAACTGTTACCTTTATAGTACGAGAGCCGCAGAATGTGCTGCGCGTAAAGTGAGCCGAGGCGCGCTGATGTAACGGAGGATTAAAGGTGTCCAAAGCATGACCTCCAGACTGACAGCACTATCAGGAAAAGTAAACTAAATAATGTTTTAAATTACAATCATATCTTTCACTATTTATCCATTGATGTTCGTGTGTTTTACATCCAGTTATTTTCACATTACCAAATATGATTTCAGATTTATTTAACGCTGAAACTGGAGTTAATTTGCACAAACCCAATTTTGAAATAACGCATAGGCCTACGTCTGTAATAAAAAAAAAAAAAGAAAACCCCGAGCGTTTGCCTTGCAAAAAGGATCCCATTTTTCAAAGATCGAAAAGGGGATGTTGATATTAAACAGTTATTTATCATTTAATTCAAGCAAAATGACGTGTTTATTAAAAAAAGATAAATATTTAAATGTCTGTATAACTTGTTTGTGTTAATGTGAAAACCTGTGTTCCTTTGGTTAATTGCAAAGCGTTTAGAATGTTTAATTCAACCCTCTCTGATAATAGATAAATATCACAATATAACAGCGCAATTACGAATTAAAGTTGGACAAAATACGTGACATTAAAAAAAATAAAGACCTCTTCGATATTTGATTGTCTTGACCTTTCGTCCATGTCTAAAATAATTTAGTAAATTTTACACGTAGCTTAATTTTAAGATTAAAAACATTTATTTAATATCTTTCAAAAAGATAAAGCATGATGTCTTCAAATCAATTTTTACTTCTGCTATTTTGTATTTTTTTAATGCGTTAGAAACTTCATATATTAAATGTGTTTTCTTTTTGGAAAACGTGCCATTAAATGACACCATTGTCAAACAGTTTAAAGAAAATTAATCATAAATACGCTTTTGAATTATTTCTCAGATTTATTTACAAATAAAT
Source organism: Labroides dimidiatus (assembly GCA_030710495.1). Taxonomy (NCBI): domain Eukaryota; kingdom Metazoa; phylum Chordata; class Actinopteri; order Labriformes; family Labridae; genus Labroides; species Labroides dimidiatus. The sequence goes on along the minus strand of CM061146.1, from coordinate 7,537,251 downwards.
TCAGTTTACAACACAATATAGCTACATAGAATTACATATATTTGACTTGTTACTGAATTATAAACAGACTATTTTTTTCAGAGCTTTTTGTCTTGTATGAAAGGGAAGCAAAAAAAATGTGTCCAGTTCAGCTTCCAATAAAAAAAAAGAAAACCACAAACAGGAACCGAAGAAAAAAAAGACAGGTAAAAGTCAAACAGGTAAAATCTTTTTTACAAATATTTACAAATATTACCTGTACAGAAATATTTCCTTTTTCTCTGTGTTCAACAGTCTTTAAAATGCTACAGAGTCCAGTGTCGCTTCTTGATTTGTGCTCTTCTTCGCGCTCTCTGTCATTTGAAAGTCTTTATATAAAAATAAGAGTTCATTTTCTCGCGCGTTTAAGTCACTGTGAAGGCCACTTGGACACCGCGGCTGCCGCCGCCGAGGGTAAAACATGTCCAGAGATGATATTTGACGGCACGCTGAGGATGGGTGCGATAGCGGCGGACGTCCGGGACAGAGAGAGGGACTGTGCGCTCAGCAGGGCTGACTGAACCGTCACCGGAGGCCTCAGGAACGCCTGAGCAGAGCCCGGTGAGGACGAGGACGCGCTGGAGACCCCGATGATGTTCTCTATACTGAACGAGGGTCTGTTTGAGGGCTCCGATTTGATCATGGACGCCGTGCTCAGGCTGTTGAGCTGGAGCTGGAGACTCGGGCTGAGCTGGGAATTAAACGCTTTTCTGTTCAGCTCTGCCGAGGGAAGAAGAGGGACGCCCGGGGGCAGCATGTGACCCACAGGGGGGATGTACGGGTACTGCAAAGCCGCCGGATGAGAATACGCTGGGTGAATCCCGTAGTGTCTCCCGTAGGGCCCGCCGAGGCTGTACGCGCCGAAACTTTGCATCATGAGAGCGGTCTGGTCCCTCAGCATGTCTGGCTGAACCCTCTTGAACCTTTTCCTCCTTCTGAGGAAGCTGCCGTTGTCGAACATGTCCTCAGAGGCCGGGTCCAGGGTCCAGTAGTTGCCCTTACCGGGGTTGCCAGGCTCCCGGGGGATTTTCACGAAGCAGTCGTTGAGGGACAAGTTGTGGCGGATGGAGTTTTGCCACGCGGGGAACTTTTCTCGGTAGTATGGAAAGCGGTTGCTGATGAACTCACAGATCCCGCTGAGGGTGAGCTTCTTCTGTGGGCTCTGTAGGATGGCCATGGTGATAAGGGCGATGTAAGAGTAAGGTGGCTTTACCAGGCTGCTTTTGGGCTTCTGGAGCCCGCTCCCCGGCGCTCCGCTCTGCTCGTGACCCTCTCCCTTCCCGGTGCCCGTCTCTCCCTCTCCTGAACTCTCACAGCATGGACTCCCTCCGCCGGAACCAATCTCCTCCTTCTCCTCCACCTCGATCTCATCATCGACATCGTCGTCGTCGCCCGGTTCTCCTCGCAGGTCGTGCAGGATGCCGACCCCCGGGCTGTCGCAGTCACTGTCCCCCCTCTCCATGCACTCGTCGTCTCCCTCGCCCACCACGTCGATGTCCACGTCCTCCGCTGTGAGCACAGTTTGGCCGGACATGTCACTGGCTCTTTCGCTGCCTCCAGACAGGGTCATCTCACGGCTTCCTCACTCTCTTTTTTAAAAAAAACAAAAGTCTACTTGAGCCAAAATCAGCCGGGTGTGATGGCTCAGTGCGCGCGCACACACACACGCCGTGTCTGCTGGAGTTTGCTCGCTCCTGTCAGAGATCAGGTGTCTCCAAAAATCTTAAAGCGGTTGAACCGACAGGAAGACCGCCAAGTTAAAGAAAAGTTCAACTTCTCGTAATATTTCTCCCCTCTGTAAGTGATCAGGCCCGGTGGAAAAGCTGCCTTGAAGTTGTTCGGAGATGTGCTTTTCGCTCCGGTGTCCCTTTTCTGCGCGCGTACTTCCTACTGAGGTGATATTTGGAGAGCCAAGTCGAGGTGACACATGCTGCTTTTAAAGGCCGGAGCTTTTAAAAGGACTGTCTGATAGATTACTTTTCCCTGTATAAGATATACTATCAGTGCAGGCCACGTGGTGCGATGACGACACACGCCCCCTCTCCTCTCCTCCCTCCCTGCGCCCTCCTCTCCTCTCTTTCCTCTCCTCTCTGTTAAACCATGCAAACTGGAGTTGTTTCATGGATTTGTCAACAATGGGACATCAGCAATGCTGCTTTCCGCTGATTTCTGTTCGTCCGTCATAGACCATTTAACGGTGGCAGAGGGAGGAGGAAGAGGAGGAGGGGGAGGAAGGGGGGGAGAGAAAATTGGCCTGTGATTGAAAGATCTGATGCGCATTAACGTTGCTGTGTAAAAACAAGCCGAACCGTTAACTTTTAGATCCGAAGAACGACGAAGAACGACAGATAAGTTCATTTAATTCTCATAATGTGTCTAGCTTGTGAATGTGTTTTAAGTGGGCATGCTTGGGATTATAATTCAAACCAATTTAAAAACATGTAACTGTGCGTAAAATGTTTTCCATGTTGTTCCACCGCTTTAATGCATGCCTTGATACTTCCAGTGATAAAGCCGTTCTTGTTCATTTAAGCTGCGAATGCAAAGCGTGAATTCAAGTCTATTTATCTCTGCAGGATTAGCTGAAGGTGGGAAGAATATTAAGAAGCAGCAGCGGCAGCAGAAGCAGCAGCAGCAGCACCACTGACAATGAATGGAGAAAGAATAAAGAATTTCCTTTAAGAGTTTGAAGAGGTGCTAACGACCCCGATCATCGCGCGATTTTACATTTGAAAAAAGTAGGAAATGCGGACAGCGGGGGAATGCAAAGAGAGCATTTATTCACAAGCATGAAGGTGAGCGGGGAAGGCTGGGCTCGAGTGCTGAGGGGTTTCCTGCGTGGTGTGAGAACATGTGGGAGAAAAAAAATAGTCAAAAGAACAGACAGGAGAGGCTGAAGGAGAAAAGAGTGCAAGAGCAGATTTATTCAGGTGTGCCACGCGCGATTTAAACCTCAAATTGATTTGATCGAAAGCCTTTGCAGGTTAATGAAACGATCCATAATGAACAACAGTCGATTAATCGCTGGAAATCTTTATTTGAATACATTCAAACAGGCCAACGTATGTTGCAATTAATTGTTTTTCTCAGTTACAGCACTTTTAATTTTATTCAGGAAATTGTTTCATTTATTGTTAGAAAAAAAAAACACTCGCATGTAACCAATATATACTATAAAAACGCTGCGGTGTTTTACCTTTTGACTTATTTAACTGCCTTTTCATTTTAAATTGTATCTTAAAACGAAGAAATTCTGTTTACATTTCAAAATTTTGCGACTAATTCCGATCTATTTACGGCCTCTCAGTGCGCAGAGGTGCTGCTCTTTCTCTGCTCTCAGGCTGTAAAGCGGGGATTAATCGGAGCTATAGTTAATAATGCGCAGTGCGGGTCAAAGGAGGGAAACGTGGCCCCCGATCAGACTCTCCTCCCTCCTCGTGTTAATCTCTCTGTGACCTGTGTGATCTGCAGGCTCGTCAATACGGACTACTAAACAGTGATACCAGACCGGGGCGTGATGAACCGTTCTTTGTAGTTTCCAGCCATTAATCTGACCATAAATTAAAAAAAGGAGCAGATGATCTTCAAAGACAGTCTTTTACTAATCTGTAAATAATCAGATCAAAGATTTCTCTTATTTTTATAGATTTTTACACATTTCGCGCCAAAGCAACATAACTCTTGGATACCGACATAAATAATAAATTGTTCCCTGTTTCTATTGAGACAAAACCTCTTTTTCTGTGACTTGTAAAATTGGATCATGACTGGATTTTTCGGTGTAATAAAAGAGCGCTGTGAGGCACACTCTGGTTGGTTTGTTTTCGCCTGTTTTGGCATTTTGAAGGAACCACAAGGTCACAGAGTCACTGCCGCTAACCACCCACTGTCTCTGTCTCTCCCTGTGAGTGTGTGTGTGTGTGTGTGTGGAGAGAGAGGGAGAGAGAGAGAGAGAGAGAGAGAGAGAGAGAGAGAGAGAGAGAGAGAGACAGGTGCAGTGAGCCTCCTATCTTCTCCAAACTCCCAGAGTCGCAGTGTTGTGTGAAAGGCGGTATAACTGCTGATCTAACCCGCCTGAAGCAGCACCGAGAGGGGGTTTGAAACGCGTCCTTCCTGTGATCTTTTGAAGCCTCATAAATCCGCTTTTATTCCTCCGCAGTTTGTTAATGAAATGTACGTTTTAAGCACACATGCACGGCTTAGCGCGACAAAACCTTTTAGTATAATAAGCCAACTCGCTCCTGCATGAAACCATTAAGGTTGGGGGGGGGGGGGGGGGGGGGTGTAGAGAGGAGGAAGCAGCAGCAGCATGCTCAGCACAGGTGATGGAGAGGAAACAGTGAGCACGTGAGCTCATCAGCAAGGTCACACAACAAATAACTGTGATCACAATAATGTGACGCTCCCCTGATTCCCTCACTCAGTTACAGCAGGTGTGATGTGACTCACCTGGGGTCAAAGGTCAGGGTCACCTGCAGAGGAAGGCAGGTGTCTGGGTCAAAGATGATCCGTTAATGTGAGGCAGAGATGCTAAATATTCTTATATCATTCTCCTGAGGAATGTAAAGATCACTGAGATATTTTCACACATTTCAATTTTTTTTTTCCTGTCAACTTCAATATTTGAAGCTACTAGATTTTTCTATATTTCTGGGCATTTGATACTCTTTGATAAAACTTAGAAAAGTAAAAAAATATCTCAGATTATAGAGGCCAAAAGAAAGGGCCTGTCTGTACAGAAATGAGATCTTCTTTGGGGCCATTGACGACGTCTTCAATTCTTCGATTAAAAAAAAGGAAATAAATAAAAAAATATTTTTGAAATAACTTTCTAAAACACATGGCTGCTCATTTCTGAAGTTTTTGATGGTTTAAAGTCCAAAAAGTGAAGTGAAAGACTTTTTTCTTGCTCTATTTTCTTTAAAAAAACATAATGAAACTTGGAACAAGAGCTTCTCCATGACTGTTGTTCCCCTTATGGTGCAAGGTTTTGTGGTTTTAAAGTACTTTTTGTGACTTATTTAGAGATGCATTCATTAAAATAAAATTAAATAAAACTTTAAAGTAGGAGCTTATTGCAAACCAGTCCACACAAAAACAATGCACAGCATCACTTGGTGTCCTCTCTCATGATAGAAAACATTATTTTATGCCAAGAATAGATACAGATAGGACAAATCTGGATCACTTTTTTGAGCCACTGTCTAAAATGTTCTTTCTTAAACCTTTGAGATGTTAAATACTCAAATAATTGTTCATTATCAACCACTACAAAATTATTCTTCTGTTCCAACAGCTCTCAATAGAGTTAAGAATTTAAACAGCTGAATGGCTGTTTGACATCAGATTTTGGTAACAGTCCAAGTGTTGCATGGACATCAGCTGTACTTAAACCAGGTTTAATTTTGAAGGGCAGTGAGTTCGGAGACATCAACCAGTTTAAGGATGTCTGATAAATCAATAGCACTGTTAGCGCATCTTAAGTCGAGAAGAGAGAAAAAAAACACAACTGCAAAACTTCACCCCCAGACAGCAGTTTGTGTCTGACCGCGGTGATAAAAAAAACCTTCGCTATATTTTCCTGTAATTTCGTTTGTCTTGACTGAGAATTGGATTCTGCAGAAAGTGAAAACACGTGAGCGCTTTTATCTTCCTCTTGTCTGATTTTGGAAACGGCCGTTTGGAGCCCCTCCCTCAGAGTCCACTCCATCAACCTGAGACTTTCTGTCAAACACGATGATAGAGGCCATTTTTAACCTCCTGCAGCAGCAACAGCAGCCGCCCGAGAAGATCTCTACACAAGACATAACCAACACAGCACTGAGCAGTGAACGCATGTGTCTGTCTGTGTTATGTGGCCCATGTGTGCGTGTTATTGGATGAAACCTCGATTTGACGCGTGAAGGGACAGAATCAGCACATGACACCAAGCTCATTCTAGTTTTTCGATTCGTCTACATTTTTTTAAAACTCTCTTTTTTTCCCTATTAAAGGTGAGACTGAGAGGAGCTTTGATCCACGGGTCATCCATCTCCTGGGGTCAAAGGCAAAATATTATAATGGAGTTTAGACAGCATATTGAAGTTTTATTTATGTATGTGCTTGTAGAGTTTATGACTCGATATTTGCAGGGATGGTGTAACGAACTCTGAAACATACAATGAGTACTCTATTAAACGGTAATGCGTAGAAATTAGCTCAAGGCCTTTTCTTAGGGATCCAAGGCGCCGCCGTTTGCAAGCAACACGAAATTGATATTGTATACGCGAAACCATAATACTTGATTAAAAAAAAACAAAAAAACAAAAAAAGCTGGAGTCAACTTGGAAAATCAGAACAGATCAACTGATTTATTGCATCGAAAACGACAATAAGATTCATTTAGTACGGAAAGCAGGTTCATGAAGACGTAATTTATCTAATCATGGTTGTCTGTTTAATTTATTTTTATATCTCTCAGTGTAAAATTGTATTCAAATGCCTCATTAATAGCTCACCATCAGCCAAACATGCTAGTTAGAGCAAATCTAACGTGGGCGTCCAGGACCAAAGGCTCATCCACTACGTCTGTTTTCATTAAGACACTGCACTCTTTAGTCCTCCTATATGAATCAATTATTCTGATATTTGAAGGAATAATTTGAACACGCTAAAAAAAACAAAGAAGCAAATAAGTAAATAAATAAATAAATAAATGAATGAATTTCAGATACACGCAGAGTAGTTTGAAAACAGGATTCTTCACTTTTTTTGGATTGGTTTGAAACACTTATTGTTCCGGATTTCTAAGAGCATATTTTAGCGTCTCCTCGCGCTCCTTCCATCCGTCCTCCGCTCTCCCCTCCCGGCTGTCCGTCATCAGCAGCCCCCTAGGGGAGCCTCCTCTCTCTCACCGGGCCGGCTGCTATACTGCTACTGCTGCTGGTGGTGTTGGTGGGAAAGTGACACCTCCTGATAATGCAGCCGGATTACCATGCCAATGTGTGCTTGTTAAGTACGTGCAATGTCGCCCAGTTTGTAAGGTTTTTGTCATTCAGATTGAGCCTGAAAAGCTGCACACCGCGCAGATCAGCGCGCTGTGCTGGCTGCAGAGATCCAGGCTGTAAACGCTGTAAATTGGGCCTGTAGCGGGTATTCAAAGTGGTGTCAAAACGCATGCAGCTTGGCTTTGCACCAAATCATTGACTGTGTAAAACGACAGCAAATAATGTGCTAATGCAGACCAAAGGGTGTTAAACGGTTGTGGTATGTAGGGTTCAATAAATAAAGTGAAACAACACCCCACCAACACCAACACCACCAAATAAATAAATAAAAATAATAATTTAAAAAAAAAAATCGTTATTTATAAAAGAAGAGACTCAAAGGTATCCACAAATCCCTGCCTTACTCTGAGCAGACTTAAAGACTCTACAATCAAAAAAACATCCAAAAATCACATTAATTGGGATTATTTAGTATCTGGAATATTCATTTATTTATTTTTAACATAAAATGACAAGTATCAAATTGTAAGTCACACATTTATGTCACCAAGTACTGTTTTTCCCCAATAATGATCACAGAAGAAATAATACGAACAGCTACGAAAAAATTAATTTGTGCACAAAAATGCCTTAAACCCTGTTTAACTCCTCTTAATGTTTGCACACGTGGTCGTCGTTCTCATAATCTGCATCAAAAGGGAAACTCTCATTCAGTGTGACCCCTGAACTCAATATCCTCCTGCCTATTGATGCATACATATATGTAACATCACACCAAATTACCTCCCACACCCTGCCTGCCTGGCCCATAATAATATTCCTTCACATAATCTGTCAAGTTCTGCACTAAGACACTTTACCTCCTCTCGAACCCAATTACAGGAATAGTAGAAGAAGAGGAAGAGCAGGAGGAGGAGGAGGAGAAGAAGGGAAGAACACTTAGACTGACTGAAAATCGTGATATTCCTGCTTTAGTTTTCAGCCTGTTTGCTTTAAGCAGCATCCTTGTCTGTTATTTCAGTATACACATGCATATCCCAAATCCTAATCAAAGTGTCTGTGCTGTCTCTTGAAATTAAGCACTGCACCTTTAAATTGTCAATTACAGGGAGGTTAAGTGAACTGAGGAGACCCAATGATTCAAATCAGGAGATACAATTTACTGCACATGGATATCTGACTTCATTTTGGCCTGAATCTCCCTGCAGTGATTTATGACACCAAGGAGATGAATAAATGTGGAGATATGTTGGACCTCAAGTGTTGAATAACTCCTTTTTTGATAATGCAGCAATATTCACAATTCTACTGTTTACAGAGTCAAAACAATTGTTATATCAAAAAAAAAAATACCCAGGCTCCAGTGTGGATTTTGACATTGTTGCCAAAATAAAAACAGGATCATGTTGATGCTGTACCTACATGTACCTTTGCACTATTTTATAACATTGCAGTCATTCATTTAATGCAAAACATAGAAAGCACAGAATTTCAAACTGTTGGAAAACTCATCATGTCACCTCATTAAAATGACTGACAGCAAAATGTTTTAACTTCATACTGAATTCTTGCTCAAGAAATGAAAAATCTTTGACTGTTAAGGGTAAAACATGTTCAAATTGTGTTTTACACCAGCTCTGTTTGTGACGGCAGCACTATAAGAGCCTTTAATGGAGCAAATGTAAAAAAACAAAAAAACATTGTATACAAAATATTTCACTTGAGTAAATATCCTTGTTGTGTAATACATTAAATTTTAATCAAAGCAGAAGTAAAAGTCCTCAGTGCAGAGGAATGTTAGTTGCAATGGATAAATGAATCAGCAGGCATCATGTGTGAACATTTTTTTTTTTTTTACTGCTGTATCAGTATCAGGTGGATTAATAAACTAATATTTTCCCTTTGGATTAATCTGGTTTTGTTTTTTATTTCATTGATGTCATCAAATGTTTTTTTTTTGTAACAAAAAGAAAAGAAACTTCCAATAAATCACTTTTATTTGCACCAGCTGTACACCTTACGTTGCATGTTTTCACTCACTTATCATTATATAATCAAAAATAACTTATTTTTCTGTCATTTAGATGTGTAGAAATATAATAACCCACCTCAGAAACAGGAAACAAGAACTGATGTGTTTGTTGCAAATCTGAACAGTCACTAAAGTAAATGTCCGTCCACTTAAGGTTTTAGGTCTGCAAGTGTTTTATCACATTAAGTCCTTATGCATCACTTTTTGTACAAATTCATATACTTTGCATGCAAAATCCTTATTAGTAAAACAACTGCTGGTAACAGCTTTCAGATGAATGAGGCAGAGTTGAAGAAATACGGTTTTAAAATACAGGGAGTTCAAATTTTAGTATATTGGGGACAAACTGAGCCTGAGTGATTGCTGTTACAGCTGTGTTTACTTTTAGCTTTATGATCAAACATGTCCAGTTAATAAAGTCAACAGCTAACCAGTGTTAACACCCAAACAAAGTTAGCACCCTCACACACACACATTGAGTCCAGAGTCTGCCACACAAGCATCAATATTTTACAATCCCTCCAGAATCCTCTTTAAAGATGCAATCAATGCCTCCTATTCATTATCCATGTGTATGTCTTCTAGGTATGGCCTTTGTCATTAAGCAATAATTCACCCCTCCACAGTCCCACATTACTCCGCTGCTCCATACTTTTACAAATGTCTCGGGGCTATAAATACTAATGAAATCTCTTTGCTTAATTTGATTTTGCTGGTACACTTGCAGTTATGGCTGAACTTTCCCACGAGAGAGGCTGATTGAACACTTTCAAGTCCTTATGGAAGCAGGAAAACATTCCAAAGAGCCGGGGAGATCATTTCCATAATTACCCCGATTGGCAGCCTAATGACCTTCTGTGACAATAAAAAGATCTCTTGTTAATTCCATTTCTGTCGCTGACATTCAAGAGATTCCTATCTTACATGTTTGAGGCTTCGCAAGATAACAAGTGTACTTTTTTTTCCCTCCCATTTTCAGTGAGCAAAAGAGCAGCCCCATTCAGTTCAGCAGGGATGTGCCTCTGCTCTGAAAGGGGTCTGCTTGTGCCTGCACGCCTCGTCCACCCATGCCCCCAAAATGTTGGATAATTTATGGGCCTTGGAGGAGATTATAAAGATGGATCTTTGAGGCAATCAATTCTCATGTTGCGTTTTGAATGGTGGGATAGAAATGAAGTGCAGAATAATTAAAAAGATCACAAGTCCCCCTTCGCATGTAATAATGAGTGGCTCCAGAGGCAGTAGGGGTCTGCCACAGCGCCGCAGGATTCAGCCTTTGATTTGAATGAGAAGACACCCAACCCGGTCCAACATGCCGCTGCACAATGAGGGGGTTTCACCAACATGGACATTTTGCAAATCAGTCACTGAGGACTGTGTGATTGTCCCTCCGATCATAAGCAGAGACTGTAGTCAGAGGAAATGAGGAGGAGGCGGGGGAGGATGGTGGGGTCTTGTTGCTTGGATGTCCAAAGTCAGGGTGACTCAGAGCTGGCATGAAAAGTATCGGGGGCGGCTGTTTGGAGAATGTTTCACAGCGACTACAATGCTCAGAGTGTTCATGATGTTAAAATAAAATCTATCTGCTCTTTGAATGTGAATCAGTGTCAAAATGGACCATCAGTCTTGCTGTTGTGCCTTGACAGATTTACATGCTAATCTGAGGCCTTTTTATACCTCTGAATCTATTAGACTAAATGTGAAGTGAGCATCTGCCGGCTTTATTCAACATGGCCACATACTTATTTTTTAGCCCGCCAATTCGCTGTTTTCTATCCGTAAACAACAGACTTCACAGAGATTGAACTTTTTATTTATGAGCCATAGACTGTATCAGAAGCCGACTGAACTTCTGGATAACAAGTGAAGGAACCCATTTGCTATTTCCTGACAACAATTTTACTGCCTGGGGCAACAGCTGACTTTTTGGGGCTTCTGGTAAAGCCAACCAAAAGCGATAAAAGACTTCCAGTTAAGACTTCCTTTGGAGTGACAGTCCATCTGATAACTCGAGAAGCAAGGAAGCAGCACGAGTGTAAATCAAAGAACAAGCAAAAGTCGACACAAAAAGTAATGAAATTTGTTTTCGGTGGATTATTTCTTCATTGTGACAAAGCTTGTTGGTGATAAACATAGACTGTATAAATAATGGAAGTAGCCTCCACGATGTCACCCGTCTGTTTCTGAGACGGGTTTTTGAACTAAAACGGTCGGCTCGGCCATATTGGAAATGAGGCCGGCTTTGAGTCTCCACAGTAACAGCCATAGAGCACCTGACAGTCACATGAGCTGAGCAGTGCCTCTAATTGGATGAACTGGCGATCTAAATATTGTCTTTTGACTCGTTTTAACTCTTGGTAACCCCAGGTGCTGCAATAAAGTGCCTGACTGACAGTATGTTCACATCCAGCTCACGAAATCGGACTATGAGCTTAGTCAGCAGGAGATTGGACTATTATAATGCATGTAAACAGTTTGGTCAGATCGAGAATGGACTGAGCATAGCTTGAACAGCACATGTAGATAATGTGATTGCTATCAGACTGTGGCTGGACTTGGCGGGTCTCGGCACACCTCGGTGTTCAGCGTGAACAAATCCCTACTGTAAAAGGAAGTGGATGACCATGACGGTTAGCATCGCTGTGCTCCAACACAACAAACGAACACCATGATACATAAAACATAAAGCATAAGTCCATAAGTGCAGAGAGACACAGACACAGGAAGACACAGACAGAGTCCATATTTCTGTGTTGTAGTGATGATGGAGAAACTGTTAAAAGCCGTAGCAACTGGAGTCGGCAGGTCCATGGCAGCAGGTCGTCCACAGCAACAATCCAAAGGAACCTAACAGACAAACTCAGAGACTCCCAGAGAGATCTGTGGTTAATGAAGGAACATATGAAGGCAAAGTGTCTGCACCTCTCTGTCACAACACCTGGCAGCAGGATCCCACTAAATATCATCCTGCTGGTCGCTTGGTCAGCTCAACGTTGGCACTACGCACACATCTAGAGATGATCAGTGCCGCAGGCGGCAGTTTAATACGAATGGATTTTCCCCTTTTTGATCGTCTCATAGCCGCCTGAAATTGATTTGATCTCATAAGTTCATAGACTGTTGTGTGTGTGTGTGTGTGTGTGTGTGTGTATGTATGTGTGTGTATGAGACTGTAAGAGGCTGTTCTGTAACATCGCCAACACTCCTGATGTTTGCTAAAACATCAGGAGACAAGAAGAGGGAACAGGCGAGTTTATGACCTTAAATATGATCAGAAACCATCTTCAAACTGATTAGACACTCTTTGTTAGTCGCAAATATCAAGTTATAATATTAATCAGTGATATGGTTGTTTGGCTGCCTGGGAAATAATAATAAACGGACTTACATGGATTATGTAAAAAGAGCCAGTCAGCTGTTACTTTGACCACAGTCCTGATTTTGCTTGTGGACAGCACAGGGACAAAACATGCAAAAGAGGGTCCTCAGATGAAAACCACTTTATTCATATAATGTAGTTTAACAGAGTGAAAATAGAACAGAGTAAATGTTTCAGTCACAACTTATTCTCACTGTAAATAGTGAAGAAGCCACAGTGTCGTCATCCATCGGTTTGTTGATTGACTGTTTGCGGGTTCAAGTTTGACATTTGGCTGTCAGCATGTTGGGTCTCTTGAGCCAGGAGTGGCCATGTTTCAAGAGGAGGGTGGCAAGGAAAAATAATGAGGCATTGAAAGATGCCAGGTGCAAGGTCAAGTGATCTTGAAATAGTCACACTTTTATTTAATTTCCTGTCCAGAATTGAGGATCTGAAAGTAAAATTATAAGCGCAAAAATCAGTTATTTCTGAGAGCTATTTCTGAGTACAAGTGGCTGGAGAACATAAATCCATTATTGCATGTAGATCAAAAGTCCCTTTGATGACAACACTGACTGTCAAAGTGTAGCAGTGAGAAGAAAGAGCTTTCCTTTTTACTTGATGAAAATGATTTCTTGGAATGATTTTGTTGTGATGGTGGACACTGGAGCTGAAATGTCAAAAAGAAACATCAGAGCAGAAGAAAGCTTAAGAGGAGAGTTTTACAGCACGGGCTAAAACACAGGTTAAACTGTTTATGATATTGTTCATTCCTACCCACATGCAGCAGTTATACTGTAGTGATCTGATCAAACTTGAGAGTCTGTCAATAAATGAAGAATGAGGTTAGGCTAGCTCCGCTTGGTGAGGTTGGAGTTGGTAGATGAGCTGTGGTAGGACATAACCAGGACAGATCTAATTCTGCTGAAACATTTGACATTTGGAGCCAGTCTCAAGTGGCTACTTGAGGTAAGTACTGCAGTTTTTGGCACCACTTTTGTGTTGGGATACTCAAAAGATAGTTTTCTGCTCATTGGTTCAGCTTCCTGGTTCAATTTTTCAGTCATTAGTTTAAAACGTTTGTAAAACATAATCCTCACAACTCCTGTTTGGAACTTCCTTTCTGTGCTGATTTCGGTGCCCCTTATGGACAAAGTAGTACTTCCAGTCTCTTGCCATGCCAATGCACATATGGGGCTCTGTGTTTAAAATCACAAACCACAGCCTTTTGACAGTCAAGGATAATACACACATCATTAATCTTTGGTGTGGAACACATTAAGAAAGCCTTTAAATGATAAAGAAAGCTATCTACTATCCTTCTTATTTAAAGCATTGATTGATTTGTGGGTCATAGAAAGACACGGGTATTAACTTCAGCCTGTTTCACAACCAGGTGCGTTGAGTTACTTCTAAATATGAGGGGAAAAGGCCACTAAACCAAAACAGCTGCACATCTAATCTTCAATCTAATTTTAGTAATCTAGAAATCTTTTTTGATTATTATTTTTTTCTGATAAATGAAGAGTTCTGCTTTATTTAGATCCGGCTTCATGCTTCTGGCTCTCTGAAGGACCTTGTGCCGAATCAAGCAATAACATCATTTAAACATGTTTCCAGATCATCAAAGTGCTGCAGTTAATAGCTATTTGGCTGATTTTTTTTCTTGGCCTAATGTCACAACTGAAGAACTGAAGCAGGCAGCTAAACAGCTAATGGGACCATGTGATTGGGCCTAAGAGAAGAAGCTAAGAACAGCAAATTTAATTATCATGTTGGAGTTCTGCATGAAAACAATCTACACTAGAAATTAGAAGAACCTCCGTCAGATGACTCGAGTTAGGGGAGCTAATGTGGTTTGGAGGAGCCTTACACCTTCCTTGGATGTCATCAAATGTTTACAAAGAGCGTAATTTGCTGAAATGCAATCAGATCGACCAAGCAGGGCTCACTTTGAGGAGCACTGAGTTGCAGTATGGGTAGAAAACCTCTCCTATTCTTAGCTTTCATGGGCTCGGTATGTTTTTATTAATGTGTTGCACAAATTTTATTGTGATAATTCTGATAAGCTTTTATATGACAAACTACAGGCTGACTGCGTATATTTTGCAACAGGACTTTTGAGGCCTAGTTGTTTGCTTACGTTGTCAGACTGTCTTCATAATACAGTGATGCAACTGAAGTTCTACTACAGTCTTTATTGAGGTCAGTGAATCCAGCAGGCCTCACTTTTTAGGTTCTGTTCATGCAAACAGCTACTTGTCTTTTGTGGTATTCTCAAGCTGTTTTAGTGATGGATGCATATCCCTGCAAGCCTCTAATTTTTGCAGCAAGATGTGGTATCGATGATGTAAAGTTGTTTTCAGTCCTCATTTTGTCTGGTGATTATTGCATTTCCGTAATAATTACGCTTTGGATTTAGCCCATAAAGATTTGTCTGCCTGCGTCAGGTTGTCCTGTGTCTTGCAAGAGGCAGTCAAACTTTCGGACACACACACAAAGCCCCTTTCTCCTCTCTGTTTCTCTTCTTCATCACCCAGCCCCGGGGCATTGGAGATCTGCTCAAACCCCGGTATTGTCTCTGCGAAACCACATATTAAATTTGCCCTGCATAAGCCATTTCATTCAGCTGCAGCAAGGAATTCCTTTGCTGGGTCATTCATCTGTGTACATGGTTTGGACACACATTTGAAACAAAGCAAGCCAGTCAAGGATAATATTGAGGAAGTTACATACATTTCGAGTTTTGCAGAACATGCCATTTCTGTTCCGCGCTCTTTTGGTCTCTTGAGTTTTTGGTGCAGATTCCTGCAGAGGGATCATTGTGAGACAGTTGCTGCAAGCAACCCAAAATTTCTCTGTGCATATGTAATGTTTTTCTCTTCATTAGTAATTCTGGATTTTCCCCATAAGGAATGTCAACCGAATAAAGGAGAGGGAAACTAAGAGAGCTCTCTATCCACAGCGAACAATTAACAATGAATAATAAAGAGGAGAAATCTGATTCAAGCTGACAAGAGGTCCTGTGGAAAAATGTATCAATGCATGAGCTTAAGTTTGTTGATTTGAGTTATGAATGCACACTTTATGTCATATCTGCCACTCAAGCTCTGCACAAGCTCAACATGGTGTAACTATTTATCACCATGTTACGACTCTGTCTGGCTTTAATGACGGATTTGTTATACAACTTTAAAAACAACAACAAAAAAAACATCCAATAATGACATCATACACTGTTGTCTTTGCCTGTTGGAGCAGTACAGGGGGAAGTATTTTGCCAAAGGATGATACAACACGTACGACTCGCTCTCCTCCCCAGAAACAGGAGGGAATGAAACTCAAGGTTGTGTAGTTTCCCAGGCCTCCAGAAGAATGGGGTCTCTTGTTTACCTTGCTGATCTTGTTAAAACATTTTTTCCAACAATACGTAAAACTGTCATTCAAACAAACTACTATTGACTGCGTAACTTGATAAATAGCTTTAAGACCTTTGAAATGTGCTGTGATAAATGCAGTTCAACAGAAAAAAAAAATAGCACACAGTTATGTTCTTTGTCCTAGACAAAATTCCTGGAATTTTTTTTTTCTTAAAAATTCTGGAGGTTGAGATGAAACCTGAACCAGTATTGATTATCTTGTGAGTATCTGAAAGACTGAAGAACTTGAAAGCTGTTCAGCACTGTTTACTATCTTATGGGCTTCTCGCTGCCAAGAAGTTGATGCTTTCATTCTAGGAAAATAAAAGAAGCACCTACTATTAAAATTTGGTTGACAGAGATGACTAAAACACTTCACTTGGAGAGAATTAGATAAATATTTCAAGATAAACTTGAGAAATTTGAAAAAGTGTGGCACCCTTGGATCTCTTTTTTGCAGAGCTGAAATAATCAACTTTGTGTATGTAAGGTTTGGCGGCACTCCTTGGGGAGTGGGGAGGGAGGATGTTTTGTTTTGTTTCACCTGCACTGTAAAATGAAAAAGTTGTGTGAACTTTAAGGCAACTGTCTGCACTGGATTTTTAAGCTTTGAGGCCAACAAAAATTTTACATTCGAACCAACTTCTAAATTTTTGTCGAGATAACTTAAAATTTTGAGTTCTTCATACCAAAAATTCTGAAAAGTAAACATAATACCATCTTTCTTTTTGTTTTTAGTCTTTTTCACACATTCACACATTTTTATGCTGTGGGACTGTCAGCTTCAGCTGTCACACTCACATGTCAGTGTTCTCATGTGACAGTAGATAGAATGGGGCTGAAACCCCATTATTTTGATTGAGAGTCCATGACTCTTCAACTGAGCCAAAGCCATTCAAACTATCTGTGACACACAAAGTAACGAACACAGGATCAGTCCACCAACTGTTTTAATAAAATACTGAAATAAAAATATTCACCTTTATGACGATAAAATCCACACAGGAGAACAAGGAAGATGGTGGCACATGTGTAGATGAAGACCCTGTTCTTTGCTAAAGAATACTCAAAGAATCCTTTAACATTGTAGGCTGTTTATGTCAGGCCTTTGGAAATTACGGTTGTTACATAGAAAAAACAAAGAAATATCCAGGTGCTTCGTAGAGATCTTGTGTTTTCTTGGAATTAAAAAACCAAACCAAACCAAAAAAAAACAGAAAATGCTCACGTCTGTTCCACCTACATTAGACAACCATGAGCTACTTCACAGACTTTCACCGAGCGCTCTACAGTGGACTCAGTGTGTGCACAGACTTCCATGAACCTTGGTTATTGTCCCCAGATTCCTCTCAATTTGGCCCATTTATCACTCTGTAAACATTAGATTCATTTCAAAGACATTTCCAGTTACTTTAAATTGTATTTGTCTGAAACCAGAGTCATCTGACAGGAATTGCTATCTATGCTGCTGCTGTAGTCCTGACACAATCCTTAATACAATCTAATTAACTTTGCTGAAGTAATTTAAACATCAGAAAGGTGAACAGCTGCGGCTGACCGTCATCCTCTCACATGACGGGCAGGGAGCAGGGTTTGCGCAACACTGGCCTTTTACAGTAATGCACTGAATTTAAGACCAAAGCCATTTATCAGCGGTAAATCAGTAGAGTAAATGTCATCATACTGTCTGTGGCTAAACATGGAGACATCACATATCAGCTGGTAAAGGCTGCAAAAACACACAAAGCTTCCAGGCTAGTCTGTTATTTATCTAAGATGTTACCTTTCTTTGGATTAAGTTGCAGATAAGGCAGAAAATGTGAGGTCATTGTTGAATGTTTTAAGGTCAAAGTGAAAACTTAAAGCCTTCAGGGCATGATCTGGGATTTTTGAAGCTAACTCGTCACAAAAGCCAAACTATGTAACTCGGATTTCTGGATATGTCCTGTGATCTGCACTTACCCAAAAGGACTATTTCAAATCCATTTGGTTTGTGAGAGTCATCTGTTAATCAGCGGAAAATGTAATTAGGTACATCATAAACTCTTAGACGATCACTGAGCCCTGAAGGGTTGGGAGGCAGCATAAAAGAGAGTGCTCTGGGCTTGTTTTACTGAAATAAGCTGTTTGGAAGAAAAGAGTCATTCAGGCTGACTGTTGGTTTCATTTGCTGCCAAACATCCTTCTTAAGAACAAGCATGGTCTGGCTTCCAATGCCTAATCAAGATTTTTGAATGCATTCATGATATCCAACAAATAACTGCTGAGAAATTAAAGTTCCCCAATGTCAGTGGAGCATTAAAGAAATATGTGTGTAGAAAATGACATGGCAACGATGCTGTTGAGATGTTGACGTCTGTACAAAGCCACCAGTTAGCTGATTTCAGATTATATCTAACCAGATTCAAACATCCCTCATCCTCTCCTGTCATGATAAGGTTAGAAAGTTCAAATGTTCAAGGCCCAGTGAAGACGATTCGTTTGGCGGTGACTGAAGACTCCATTTCCCATGAGCATCTTCAGCCGCTGTCGTAAATTGTTATTTGTTTTGGAAGCAAATCTATGGAAAGTGGATCCTTTCTTTGTTTAGGACAACTTTTACCAGGATGCAAAGCAAAGAATGTTTTTTTATATAGTCATGTAGAGCTATTGCTTGAAATGTGACAGCAATCAAACTTTGTCTGTAGTGTAGTTTAGAGTCCAGTGCTCATCTACGAACTCCAACCTCACCAAGCAGAGATAACTTTACCTCACTCTTCATTTTATTGACAGACTCTCAAGTTTGAACAGATCACTGCAGAATAACTGCTGAATGTGGGTTGGAATGAACATTATCACAAACAGTTAAGCCTGTGTTTTAGCCCGTGTTCTATCACTCTCCTGTTTAGCTTTCTTCTGCTTTTTCTTTTTGAAATTCCAGCTTCAGTCTCTACCGTTATGAAAAAAAAAAAAATAGATCCAAGAAACCATTTTTAGCAAAGACAAAGGTCAGATCTTGCTTTTCACTACCAAAGTTTGCTGACTGGCTTAGTCTTTCAGTCTATGTGCTGCAGCGGAACAGCTGCAAGCAGCCGTTGGTAGCACGCGTTGGGGACGGACCGCGGCGCGGGTAGTGTGAATGCACTGATTGACTTGAATGGCAGCGAAATAAAGCGCAGTGCGCTGTGCTGATGGACTGCAGCGCTCACGCTGTATGTGTGAATTAGGGGTGAGAAGTAGCGGTTCAAAATAACCAGTTTGATGCTGATTATCTCATTTCAAATTGTGGATTATGAGCAGGCAAACTTATTAAAGCCTATCCCAGCTGTCTTCAGGTGAGAGGCGGGGTACACCCTGGACTGGTCTCCATTCAATCTCACAGAAACAGACTACCTTTCAAACACACACTTGCACCTACGAGCAATTAAAAATGACCATTTATCCGAGTGAGCGTGTTTTTGAAGGATGTGGGCAGAAGCACCCGGAGAAAACATGCAGACTTCACACAGAAAGGCCAACCTTGTCTGAACTGGGATTCAAACTGGTGACCTTCTTACTGCGCTAACCGCTGCTCCACCTTGCAGCACATCTTATTTATCAGTTCTGCCTAAATATGTACAGATCATTCAAATACCCATCAACACTCCAATTTTATCTTCGTCCACAGATACCAAAGTTGCTCTCCTGATATGAAGAAAAACACTCATCAGTACATGTGTCTCTGCATTGGTAACATTTCCAGTTAGTCTACCGCTGGAGCACTTGTCCTGTTACACTGTTACAGTCACATGTTTTGGGTATCATCTCCCAGTGTATTCAAGTCCTATTACTCAGCTCTCACATGAGGATGACATGTGGCTTCTGGTTTCACTGTGAATTTGGTCTGACATCGATAGAGTCACAAGTGTCACCATGTTCCCACCCATGCACTTCACTACAATGCACACATCTTACTGTAAATGAGCCAGACTTCTACCAGGGTCTGTCTGTTCTCTGCTCTGTGTCAGGCCTGTGTTGGTCAGTCTGTGTCATCAGACAAAACATGTGGGGGTCAACCACAATTAAATAATTCTTTTATTTTTTTTCTATCATAAATTTGAATGGCTTTGGCATTTAATGTCAGGCATGATGAATGTGTAAAAGAAAGGAGCATCATTCATCTCCAGCCAGATAAGCAACCAAAGAGGGTTAGAATGTTGTGCTACATCATTAAAGATGGGGAAAAAAGCAGCTATTGACTGAAAAACTTCATAAGATTACTTTATTTTTGTAATGGCCTTGAAGCTTTGGCCTCGGTATCTTTTCAGCTCCATCAATAACAGTTAAAGATGATCACAGTGTCTCAGTGTGAATAATTACTGGACTTCCATTGAATATCATGTGAGACTGAGACTCCCACCCTGCAAGACAGAGCACTACCACAGGTCATTGATCTCAACTGCAAGAAGACTGTACAATGTGTCATAACAAAACTTGATTCACACCTTCACCCATTCAGAATTCAAATTATAGCCTTCCCACCAAGCGGCAACCTCCAGTCTGAAAATATGAGACAATGCGGAAGTGTTAAAGTCTGCTGTTCCTTGAGTGTCCGCTTGAGGCTGGCTCTGGATGTGCCGGAAGTCACGTACACACCAAGCCAAAAAAAAAAAAAAGAAGTTTTCACAGCCAAAATATGCACATTTACAGCCTGGTACAAAGAATGTCTCCCGTCTGAAGCACTGATTTCACTATCAGCACGCACTGTAATTTTCTATTCTATTTCTCCCCTTTTTCTAAATATTTTGTTTTTTAGTTCTTATTTCAAATTACTTTTCCATTTTGATCACTGTTTTTTTTGCACTTTGTACTGATTGCTGTGAGCTGCTGCTGTGACACAAAAATTTTCCCCCATGGGGATCAATAAAGAATATGCTATTCTATGTGCACACTTGGCCTTTTTACTCCAACTTGAGCAACCATCCAAAGTATTGGTTAACTATTTTGCATGTTTTGTTTTAACTAGATTTTATAATTTTTATAATGCTTCCATTCCTCGTGTGTGCCTTAGTTTATTTTTGAAATAGCATAATTCAGGCCAAAGTTTGTCTTTAAGATTTTGCATATGTTCATGAAAACCAATTAAAAAATGTCTTAATGGTCTTGGTCCTTCTGATCTTTCAGAAATGCTTTTACCTTACGTACCTTCATGGACCCTGCGCTCCTCTGGCAGCAGGCTCCTTGTCATTCCCAAAGTCAGGACACACACTCACAGCAAGGCATTTTTCCACTGTTATGGCCCCCGACTATGGAACAGCCTGCCAGAGGACCTCAGGGCCGCAGAGAACGTCTATGTTTTTAGAGCTGGCTCAAGACCCACCTTCTTAGCTTAACTTTTGGTTTGGTTATTAATTTATTTTATCTTTATTTATTCTAGTATCTCATGCTTCTTATTTCATTTTTAATCATATCTCCCTACTTTATTTTGTGGGCTGTGTCTAATTCATGTTTTATTTTCATCTGTTTTTATCTTTTTATCATTTTTAGGACCTCAAGTGTTTCCTCTGGGGAAGACGTCTGTATCAGGGGCAGTAGTTGACTGTGGTTGCAGGGGCCTGTCACATGGGTGTCTGCTACATCTCTCCTCTCGGCCCTGTGTCGGGGTCCTGTGGCTGTGACTGACTTCTTGCCCCTGGTGCAGACGGCTCCTCAGATGGAGTTTTCTCAACTGGTTCATCTGTACTCAGCCTTATGTACATGTGTGTGTGTGTGTGTGTGTGTGTGTGTGTGTGTGTGTGTGTGTGTGTGTGTTGGGAGGGGTAAAACCATGTATGTGACTGATGGCTGTAGGTTTAGTGTGGTTGGATGGAAGGGCATGTGGGATTGTTGTTTTTATTGCTCTGTAAAGCATGTTGTGTTACATCCCTTTGTATGAAAAGTGCTTTATGAATAAAGTTTGATTGATTCATTGATTGAATGAATAAGTAGGGGAATGTGGGTACAGTTGTAACATTTTGGGGTTGTAACCAAATGGTCAACTCACGACACCAAATGCGACTTTTGTTCGCAATATCACGGAAAAGACTCACATTAAAAAACACAGCAGCTTTTTTTCTGATGCTTGTCTTTTCACTACTTCCTCAATGAACTGATTCTCATGTCTGACTAACATAACAGGCGTCATTATCTTAAGAATTATGAGTAAGTAGCACAGTTTACTAGTGTACTGAATGTCCTATCGTGATGAAAAATGATGTCTATTTACAGAAGCTATTCCACAAACAGGGGTAGACTGGGTGAATAAATCAAACACACCCTTCCCAACACTGTGTGTTTATGAAACAGCTGACAGCTCTCAGTGGATCAGTCTGAAGACAAACGGTAAAGTTTTATCTTCTGTTCAGATCCTCGGGATTAAACTGAACACCTTAAAACAAACAACAAATAGTGTGCTAACAGTCACCAGCAAAACAGAAGGTGAACTATGTTTCCTTTTTGAAGACTTTATAGTTAAAGTAAGGTCACAGTGCTTTGGTTATTGTTGCTTCACAAACTCAGTCACTCGCTAAGGCACATGAAAAAAAAAATATTTATGATGGTTGAATATCAGAGGCAGCACTCAATATGAACTGATCTTTAGTGTATCAGCTTTTAAGTTTTAAGATAATGAGTTTTTTTCTACATGTCCAGAAGTTTAAATACAGATTATTTGACTGAAGATGTTCGGATGTGGACGTCTTCCTCTTTTATCTGAATGTACAGCTGGCTCTGTGCGCTGCAGAGTGAGGCGCTGCCGCTAAAGCTCAGCGGGTCTGCAGCATTTTCAATCAGAGACATGAGAAGCAGGACAGGAAACAGCTTGGGAGACTGCATATGGATGCTTCTTGAATACTTCACATGTGCTGTAGTGGCTGGATTCTGTCTACTCTGCCTGGTGGCCGGTGCAAGCATGCCAGAGCATGAGGCAACGACACAGGAGGTGAATGAGTTTGGGCTGCATGACCAACATGAAAACAAAACAAATGGTATTAACTGGTTTCCATTGTTTTGATGTGTTCCAGTTCTGCTCCGGAACATCAAAAAATAAAAAAATTCTGGTTTCGTTTCTATTTCTAGCAAAATAGCAAAATGGCAAAAGTTTCCAGTTTTCATTTTCGTTCAATGAACCGGTTCAAAGCCCTGCCAACAACTAACAGAATAACAAACCATTTAAAATCACAACGGAACACAACAAACCTTATTTGTTGATGTCAAAAACACAGTGTTCCTTCATTACAACCAACCTCTGGGAAGACTAAACCACAAACTGGATTAAGTTGGAACAATTAACCCATTAGCAAATATTAGCAAATATAGAGGCCACACCACAGGGTAAACATCTAAGTGCAACTATTTTTCTGCTCTTATGTTTTCAAATAAACCTGGACATCAAAGTAAATCCAGGCAGCTGAGTCTTTTGTTCACCACTTGCCGCTGAGTTGTTGCCCCTCCCTGCTCAGATCATTTGTTTCCGATGGCTGAAGGTCTCTGTTGCCCTGTCCGTGGCAGGACCAAATTAAGAGGTGCACTCAGGATGGATGAGCACAGAGCGAATGAAAGATTGGCGTGCTGGCAAGGATTTTCTGCTGTTTTCCCTCTCTGTTCTCCTTCTCCTTTTTGCCGCCTTCTGTCAGATAGATGATGTGCCGGAAAAATATTATTTGTTCTGTTTTCGCTGTTGATTCCGGCCTGTCCTCCTCAGAGCTGCAGTCTCAATTTGAAAGACAGAGCGGAGAGACGTAGCCAAAATGGAAAGCTTGTTTTGATGCTTGCTGTACGACCATGACTCAACACACCAGAGGAAAAGTTTAAAGTCACACTTTAAGATTTTTTTTTTACACCATTTCTTCTAGATGTTTACAATCTGTTTGAGTAGCCTTTTGTGAAACTTGGTTGATCATATGATATTGAAATTAAAGAAAGGAGTTTCAGTATATTTCTTCCCTCAAGACAGAGACAAGGCGGCAACTGCTGGTGGTGAAAAGGATTTTCTGTATGTTGAGTTGAGGTTGGTTCTGGTTGGTTTATCAGCCCACACTTTGCCCTGGAGAAGACTATTTTTGAAGCAGAAAAAAACTGCCTGCTTGTTTCAGATGCCTCTATTTATCGAAACGGTACTGAGGGAAAAATTTGATATTTTTATCCAACTTTTATTTCATTAGTCGTTAATTCACTTAAAGTAACTGGATAGCACAGGCAGTCTGGATTCAATATTTAAAGGCTGCAAAATTGGACTAAGTGGCTCTTTGTATGCTTTTAAACACCTAGAGATTTGACAACATACTTTAAAATTTAGACCAATTTTTCTGCTGTTTTATTTTGCTGGTTTCTGGCTTTGTAACTCGGTGTTCAGAAGGTGCTCTATAAATAATTTTCATCATTATATTACATGATTATTAAATCAGCCACAACAGCAGAATCTAGCTCCAGAGAAAAACAACCTGGCAGAAATAAACAATTAAGTTTTACGTATGCTCTTGTCCTGATTTTCTTCCTTCCCGACCAAGGGCAAGACAATGCCCGATTATCTTAAGTCTTATAAGACTATCCTATCAGATTATCCTGTGGTCTGAGGTGTGTTAAGATTGAATTTGTCCTGATAATCCGCTTCGAAATGGGTCGAGGCGGACAATCAATCATATATTTATGACCAAAACTCTTTTTGTGTGTGGGGAAAGTTGACGACTCCTGAGTCATGACTCCGTGAGTTGGGATGTAAATTAAATGTAGCCAATCAGGAGGTGAGCTGACTGAGGAACCAGGAAGCATACTAAAGCATACAAAATCAAGCATGGCTGACCTGACACGGAAAGTTCGTGAGGAAAGTCTGTGTTCCCGCCATCTCCAGGATTTTTTCCACACTCTTTTTTTTTGGTTCAGGAATTTTCCATTAAATATAGTCCCAAAACCACCATCCATTCCCTCTTCTATGCCCTCTTTTATGTTGCGTTTGGTGTTAGCCAGTTGTTGCTATCTATTGCTATGTTTTTTCTTCTAAGTTTTTGTTAGATCACGTTTGGTCATGCAAGATTTCTGTCTTGGAGGACAAGAGTCAAGATCGGTGGTGGTGAGCCATATTGAGATTATCGGAGCACATCACACACAGTACGATCAAAACTGTTCAATGCCAGATTTTTTATTGTCATGTGTGGGGTCTCCAACAGATAAAAATATGTCCTCAAATTTAGAAAATCATTATGTGTGTACTCCCCTTTAATTCATTTAACATTTACAACAAAGGTCTTAGACTTAAGGCTTTAAAACTCTAGAATCTTAACAGTATTTTCATCCAGTGTAATAAAAGTTGATTCAGGTTTTAACTTTTAACCATTTTCTTGTAACACATGCTCTTACCTGCTTCATATTTCCAGGAAATGGTTGCAAATTTGAGCCGTACTAAGTTGGATGTGTACAACATAATATAACCATAACCATTGAAAAGCTGCACACATAACATCCAAAAAGAGTGAAAAACCTTCAGTGTTTTACTGCTTTGGAGCTCTGTGCTTTGTGGATAAAAGAGGCCTTCGGGGTCAGAGGTTACTTCATAGCTGTCAGAGTGTCCGCACAGATCAGCAGAGAGGTTAGGTCACCAGATATATATTGATCCAAGTGCTACAAAAAATGTCCCACTGAGGATTTAGTGTGCAAGGAACTGATGCCTCAAAAAAGTCATAAAGGAACCATGCATGAGGAGGAATGTGGAGTTCAAATATTTCAGTGGCTGCCTCCTTCATTATCAATAGCTTTCTTTACATGGAGCACTGCATGAATATATATGAGATGTGTGCTTAATTTCCAACATTTTCCCTTTTGAAGTGGAGCCTTGAGTGTCTACAAATGAAAAACACAAATGAAATTGAAATTCATTCTTGACATCAGGCTTAGTGCGTGAAAGAGTGGCAGCTCGTTGCAGCAGCTCTCTCTTCGTTTCTTGTTTTTTCCTTATATTTTCAGTGATCATCATATTTTGAGCTTGTCATTATTTTTTTTAATTACTTTTTATGGCTTATTTGTCGGCAAAGACACCAAACTGGTGGTGTTTGCAGTGGTGTTTTTACCTTTTTTGTTCCTGTATGTCTGGGGATCCTACATGTAACCATGGTTACATTGTTTACACACAAGACCCATAGCATGTTGATGCTAACTGATCCAAAGTTGCCTGCGAGCTGAGGAGAAGGAGGCGAGGACAACGTGCTGGTACTGCAGTGCGAGCTAAGAGGAGACGACATCAACTTGTCCACCCATCCCTTGTTTTGGAAAATTACATTCTCCAAAACAAGAGAATGTAAGATCTATCTACAATGAGATGGACGAGCTAGCTGTGCTAACTCAGCACCAGAAGGAATGGCAGACTAGCATCATGCTATTCACAGAGACATAGCTAATGGAGCTAACACTGGACATAAACACCACACTGAAGGATTTCACCTGCTGTGAGCAGACAGGATACAGGAGAGTGAGACTGAACAGACTGGTGAAAAAGGCCAGATCAGTCCTAGACCCTGTGGATCCTGTGGAGGTGGTGGCTGACATGAGAATTATGGCCAAGCTGACATCACTGTTGGACATTTTTTTTGTAGTTGACATCTATTATATTGTACTTTTTACAAGTTCTTGGAATTTTTGCCCTTTACACTTTGTTTGCTACTGTGATTCTTGAATTGGATAAAGTGTGTTCTATTCTATTCTATTCTATTCTATTCTATTCTATTCTATTCTATTCTATTCTATTCGGGACATATAGATTCAAGGAATTGATAGAGGTAAACTGAGTCCTAGAACACATTAAATTCAATGTTTCATGTAGTGTGAACTCTTTATAAATGTGCTACTTGAATCACTTATTTCCTGGAAACGTGAAGTACATGTCGGCACGTGTGTACAGTATTTGTCTTCCCAGAAGCAGTAAAAGAAACACCAAGTAGGCATATTTATGAAGAAGGACTGAGTCAGCCAGTGGCTATGAGATAATCCTTTAGAGTCAGCTTGTCACCCCAGTTATCACAGAGTGGGCTTTGTGCCGTATTTACAATGCTGCCAGTTAATCAAGGAGTGTTTCCTTCTTTCCTCATCAACTCTGGTGCTAACCTGATCTGTCGCAGACCTGTCTCCTAATGGCCAATTAAAAGCCTAGCTAGCCGTGCTAACCCAGTACCAGAAAGAATACTAGCAGACTAGCATCATGCTATTCACAAAGACATGGCTAATGGAGCTAACATCCTATGGAGGTGGTGGCTGACATGAAAATTATAGCCAAGCTGACATAGTTGATGGACTTTTTTTTCTAGATGACATATATTATATTATACTTCTTATATGTTCTTGGAATTTTTGCACTTTAGACTTTGTTTGCTGCTGTGACTCTTGAATTTTCCTTTCAGGATCAATAAAGTATGTTCTATTTCATTAATAATAAAATCAAACATTTTATTTCAATAGCACTCTTCAAAGACTCAAAGACACTTTACAGTTGTTAAAATCAATACAAACAATAAACACAGGTTAAACACAGGTTAAACAACAGTACAATCACAAATTAAAAGCGAACTTAAAAAGGTGAGTTCTTAAGCAGAGATTTGAACATTGAAGAATCAGAGCAGATTTGGATATAAGTAGGGGAGGGTACCAGAAAGGGGGGGGGGCAGGCAATGGAGAAGGCTCTGTCTTTCCAGGTTTGGTGCTTGGTCCTGTGAGGTGGAGACAGGAGGTTGGCGTGTAAGGAGCGCAGATTATGGGAAGGAGTGTGATGGTGAAGGAGGTCAGTGAGGTAGGAAGGGGCCTGGTGGTGGAGGGCTTTGTGGGCGAGGAGGAGAATTTTAAACTGTATGCAGTAAGGGACGGGCCAATGTAAATGTTTGAGGACAGGGGTGATGTGGTCACAGGAGCGAGTGTATGCAGCAGAGTTCTGGATGTATTGTAATCTATGGAGGATTTTGGAAGATGTACCATAGAGAATGCTGTTGTAGTAATCTGAGAGGGATGTAATGAATGTATGGATTAATGTTTCAGCTGCAGGGAAGGAGAGGAATGGACAGAGGTGGGCTATATTTCTAAGGTGGAAGAAGGCTGTTTTAGTGAGCTGGGTGACGTGGTGATTAAGGAAAGGTTGCTGTCAAAAACTAATCCAAGGTTACGGATGTGGGGTGCAGGAGATAGAGTTGAATTATTGAATGTGAGACTGAAACTCTGAGTTAGTTTTGTGAGAGATTTTGGCCGATGAGTATAAGGTCAGATTTATTGTAGTTAAGTGATAGGAAATTTTGATGCATCCAAGTTTTTATCCATGTAGATGCAGTCCAGTCCAGTCCAGTCCAGTTGCCTAGTCGTCAGAACATCCAAGTTTTTATTTCAGTGAGGCAGTTTGTTTGTGGAATGTGTTTCAGAGGTTATGGATTTAGTTGAAATGTAGAGCTGTATGTCATCAGCATAACAATGGAAATGAAGGCCATGTTCATGGGTAACATTAACAAATGGGAGCAAGTATATGATGAACAGTAGGAGACCAAGCACCGAATCCTGGGGGATGCCTTGTGCCAGAGGAGCAGTGTTTGAGTTGCAGTCGTTGGTATGAATGAACTGTTGACGGCCAGTGAGATAGAATCTCAGCCATGATAGTGCAATTCCAGTAAGGTTGACAGTATGTTCCAGGCGGGAAAAAAGAATAGTGTGGTTTATTGTATCAAATGCAGCAGTGATATCAAGGAGGATAAGAATGTTGAGGTGGCCAGACTCAGAGGACAGGAGAAGGTCATTTGTGATTTTGAGGAGTGCTGTTTCTGTACTGTGCTGGGGACAGAATCCGGATTAAAATAGTTCAAAGTAAATGTTACTGGTGAGGTGGGTCTTGATTTGATGGGCGACAACTTGTTCCAGGATTTTTGACAGAAAGGGGAGGTTGGAGATGGGCCGGAAGTTACACATATTGTCAGCGTGGAGTCCTGGCTTCTGCAGGATGAGGGTAACAGCTACAAGTCATATAGGACATATAGTTTTATGGAAATGATAGAGGTAAACTGAGTCCTAGAACACATTCAATTCTCTGTTTCATGTAGTGTGAACTCTTTATAAATGTGCTACTTGAATCACTTATTTCCTGGAAATGTGAAGTACATGTCGGCACGTGTGTACAGTATTTGTCTACCCAGAAGCAGTAAAAGAAGCGCCATGTAGGCGTGCTTATGAGGGAGGACTGAGTCAGCCAGTGGCTATGAGATAATCCTTTAGAGTCAGCTTGTCACCCCAGTTATCACAGAGTGGGCTTTGTGCCGTATTTACAATGCTGCCAGTTAATCAAGGAGTGTTTCCTTCTTTCCTCATCACCTCTGATGCTAACCTGATCTGTCACAGACCTGTCTCCTAATGGCCAATTAAAAGCCTTAATTTTAGCCAAAACGGCACGGTGAAGAATTACTGACCAGATCTGACTGGATTACTTATCTTTGAATGGTGGTTCTTCAGCCTTTGGTGGCATTTGAAGGTGCAGATCGCAGGATAACTGCAGGTCATTTGTATGTTAATGACTCAGTGACATGTAGTTAAGTTTGGTGTGCAACTGAGCGCCTCAACGGTGCGAAGAGCGGAACAATTCAGAGTAGAAAAGAAATTAACATGGGGTCAGATAAGGCTCAGTCACACCAAACTACGAACATACAATGAAAGCGAAAAGATATCTTGACAATCTTAAGTCAACAAAGGAGCTATTCTTTAGTTGTGGATATAATTAAATCACCAAGAACATTTTTTTTTCTGGAGTATTTAAATAAAAAAAGTAAGACAATTTGTGTTAGAATATTTCTTTGTTGTAACAACGCCCCTACGCAATAAATCTTATGCTTAACGTCCCTTTCAAATACCAATAAGGTGCCTGATGAGCAACAGCGGAATAGTCTGTTTGGCAGTGGCAGAAACATTTGGCAAATTTTTCATGGGAACAACCCACATACTCAGCTCTTACAAATGCAAGAATCCAACATGTCATAATTTGTACTAAAACACAAATATGAAAACTTTGTATCAAAAACTACATGATGCCAGTTACCATTTCAAACATATAACCTGTGTATGGATCTTGCAGTGAATGGAATTCAAGTTAGATTAAGTTTATTTGAACATTTGAATAATTAGTCAAAAAAAATAAACAACAAAAACAAACAAACAAAAAGAAATAAGAAGAAACAACAACAACAAAATAATAATAATAATAACAACAATAAAAATATTAATGTTCAAAAAGGAGTGGGAGTAATTTAAGACTTATGAAATTCCACCCAAATATTCAAACTTGCTTCCTTTACATTATTGCTATAAATAATAATATCTATTGATACTATAATACTATAATAATGTTAGCCTATATAATAATAATAATAATAATAATAATAATAATAATAATAATAATAATAATAATAATAATAATAGTAATAATAATAAATATGATGAGTTATTATACAGTTGAAACAACAACACATCAGAAAAAATAAATAAACAAAATAACTATCCAATTAACCATTGACAGAAAAGGACCAACAAGGCATGAATATAAGGGTCTAGAAAACACACACTGTAACAGTGACCTGTGCGTCCTACTGTCTATCATACACCCACTTCATCTTTGTTGCATCTGAATCCATGATCTTTGTATTCTGTTTTAAAATGAAGACATTTCATGTGTCTTTTTTTCACGTAGTCCATGAATAAGGGATGATAATTAGATAAATCAGTACTACTTTCCAATGTTTTATTTTAGGTTGATAAAGCAAAAAGTTAGTACAGAAAAATGTTCACACAAAAACCAGCACCGTGTTCTGTGTCTGAAGCATTTGTGATTATCTTTTTAGTACAAATGTACCAAAGTGTTCTGCAATTACTGTAAGAAAAGAATTGCCCCTAATGCTATAATCACTCAGACTTTGTTTGCTGTTACCTAACAGTATAAAGTAAACAGTTAGTCAGAGAGCACTGTGGCATTGTTTTTAATTCAAAACAATCCCCATATGTGGTTTGTCTCGGTACAGGCCTCTTTCAATAAGCTCTACAGATATTGATTTCCCCTCCTTGTGCAGCACTCCTAAAGAGAAAAGCAGAAAGTTGTGTGAATGTTCTATGCAAATGTTTAGTGTATTAGCATACACAGTTGTAATTAAAGCATAATTAGAGAGACAAATGGTGCTGTGAAGCTCTGCGCCTTGGCTCCGGAGTCTGTTTATCAGCAGCCCCTTGTTTAGTCGGCTAAAACAGGTTTATGTGAAACAAGCGCCGCCGACTGCTGCATTAATTGTTATCATTGCCTTGGAAAGCAAATAGGTGCCATAGCGCTGCGGACTGTGAGAGGAGAAAGCCGGAGAGGGACCGGGACAAATTAGTGTGGAAAATGAGAGTGTCGAAATTGGAGAGGGATTAGCAGAGACGATAATGAAGCAATTAAAGAGTAAGCGCTCAGCACTCAGGTGCCTTTACCGAGCTGGTTCACTCCAGCTGCTTTCAGACGCTCCAATGCAAATATATCCCCAACGGTGAGGGGAGGTAACACTCTGTCCTAATACATCACTGATAGAGAGTGAGAGCAGAGAGCACAACACGACATGCTGCAGAATAATGCAAGCTGACAGAGTACAACACAATCTGAGCACAGAGGACAAGACGGGATAACACAGCTTAACATGACAGGACACAGCACAACCAACAAAAGCTTTTAAACACAACATGAAGGAGAGCAGTACAACACTACAGAACAATTGATGCTGTGCATCACTTTTAAGCGTCCTCTGGAAACACTTACATTGTGTTGCAGTCTATTTACAGTGTGTTTTTCTAATGTGTTGGGTTGCAGTCCATTTGCAGCTTGTTTTTTAAAAGCTGCACAAGTGTTGTCAAACTGATGAAGATGTTTTTTTTCTTAATGTGCTTGTTTTTTGTCTTTTTGCATATGTTCTCTTAAGCTGCAGTGCTGTAAGCTCTCAGCCAGTGCTGTGTGTCCACAAGACATGACTTCAGCTCATGTGAAATCTCACACTAAACCATTTCAGGGTGCAAAATGAAAGTCCAGATGCAAAGAGGAGGAAAAAATGTTGTTCTGATGCTGTTTCGGTGTGTGTGAGGCTAAAATAAGAGTAAATGCAGTTCCTCATTTGTCCACTTGAGGCAGGCTCCATGTTAAAATTCCCAGCCTTACGTCAGGGTAAGATGTGTTTATATCTAGGAGTAAGAATTTTATGTGGAGAATATTCAGATATTTACACTTTTTTTTTTGGCATCTTATGAGGTATCCGCAGCACCCAAGAATTTTTTGCTCTAGATTTTTGAGAGGCAAAACTCAATTTTGTATTATTTTACAGGGAACTTTTCCTTCAAACATACAGCGAAGGATGGATTTAAAACGAGAACATAATATTAAAACAAAAGAAAACAAAAGCAAAGTTTTAAAAAGTAAACCAAAAAAAGTTGGTTTTTTTTTGTTTTTTTTTTTAAATCACAAGTTAATAAATTTAATACATTTACTGCTAAATAAAACCAAAAATAGAAACCAAGTAGTTTGTCATAACAAATACAGAAAAATACTGACCAGGCTTCATCATATCCTGAGATTAATGGACAAATTACAGAGGAAGGTATGATGCGCAGAGTTGTATTTTTCTTTCTGTCAGCATGGTTCAGCGGGTTTTACCACCTCTCCCGCTAAACTTTCTGATATTCTTGCTGATACACACACCACTGACCCAGCTCCTGCTAACCACAGAAGAAGAGTGAGTGTGAGTCAGAGGTAGGAGGAAGAGAAAAATCTGAGAGGAGAGAGGAAGGGATGGGGGGGCTGTCTATAGCAACGCCCGACATCCATGGTTGGGGGTAATAAAGCCCCTCTCAAAGTCAACAGTTCAGAAACTCCTTTTTCCTCCTAAAAGAGCTTTTAATTTTTAACACAAACTTGCACTTAGGTATGCATGAACTTTGGTAAAATCCTGAGACATGTGTATAAAAGGGGTTTAATAGATGACGGTCATGTGCTCTGCTGCCGGGTAATGATGTCAGCCCCTCCATCTCATTCCCTCTCTGCCTCTCTTTGGGCTTCTTTGATAGAGGAGGGCCTAATGTAAATTTAATTTGGAGTGATGTATGGCAGGGATGGGTGACGGAGTGAGAGTGCGGTTCTGGGTTTTGGGGCTTGTGAGCGAAGGTGGAGAAGGCCCGAGGTTGATGGGAGATGGAGGGGTGAGGGGGTGAGAGAGGAGGGCGTGTGGAGTGTCTCGGTAGGGGGGGAGCAGCTGGATTGGGGGCGCTGCCACTTTGCCAACACTGTCTCTTTTAAGCAGGATTGATGACAAAGTACGCCCCATATGCATCCATGAGCGTGCAGGCCTCACTTATAGCCCTCACACACATGCACACACTCCCACCGCCTCACACACGCTCCCTGCGTCTGATTCAGCCCCCTGCCATGCCACATTTACCCGCAACAATGTGAATGGGAGGGACGCTTGCTTTTGGTTTCCAACAAGAGGACGACATCTGAATGGGAGGAGGCCTCAAAGACCCCCTCCCCACAGTCCTCCCTCCACCTTCACCCCCACGTCTCACCTCAAATGAAGTGGACAAATGCTAAATCAATGTTTTTAGTGTTTCTCATCACCGTCCTGATCCCCTCTCTCTTTGTCTCTTGGCAGATTGAGGGGGTATTGATGGCCATGACTGTCACGACAGCACCTATCAAGGTTCCTCTCTCCTCTTTTCATGCCCTCTGGGTGTTTGTCCACATTAACACCACCCTGGAAAAACATTTAAATCCTCTCAGTCTAAGATGGAGGAAGCTATCTTTTCATCCTCCATTTATTTCACTCTAATTCTGCTGGATTTCCTCAAACAGTTTCTCCATGTGCGGCCATCATCGAGGAGTAGATGAAACCCAGATCCTATCAGCGGATCTAATGAGTTTCACGCAAACGACTGCGCCGTAAATTGTCATGGGGTTATTAAAGAAAACATGGAAATTGCAATAATTGCATGTAGAATGCAGGTATTGTTTCAGCGATGAAATCCTTGATCATTAAGCCGGAATGAGTTTGGCGACGCTTGGAGCTCAAACACATCCGATGGAGTCGCTGTTTTATTGATTCAACTGTAATGAAATTTTTGCATCTTTCCTTTTCAAGGCTAAGATTGTACGGAAGCTAAATTGAGAGACTACAAACTCACGCAGAACAACTTTCCAGAAACTCTTCAGTTATTTTATTCTTGATTAACTAAACGTTAAATGAACACAGATTATCCCAAATTCTCTTTATTGACAGCATCATCATCATCATCATCCGCATCATCCTCTCAGCCTGCTGTAATGGATGCAGGCTGGATGAGGAGGATGAGCCGGGGTCGAATGAATAGTGAGTGGTATTCATCAGACCAGGGGGAAGCGGCAGCCAAGATCCAATTATATATATTCATTAAGTGATAATGATATCATGGTCTTTTAACTGAGAAGAAAAGGGAGCGTAATTGAATAATAACAGTTGTACAATCCCAGAGGATTGGACCCCCCCCCCTCCCACCTTCTCTCTCCCCACATTCCCACCATCACCACACAGACACACACCCCGACTTGGTGACCCCCTGAGGGGTGGGGAGCAGGAGGGAGGGCAGGGGGACTGAAGAGCGAGGATTGATGGAATTCTATTACTCCCTGATAGATTTATTATGAAGGCCTGAGTGGACTCTCTGCTCCACTTTGTCACTCACACTAATCAGGGGAAAGGAGGGAGGGAGGGAGGGCAACTCATGCCCCGCTTTACCTTTGTATGTCCCCACCCTTAACTCCCCCCCCTCACCAAAGACAAGGTTAGCAGCCGTCTGACAGGCAGACGCGGCGGGTGGCCATCTTGGATCCTGCGAGCTGAGAGATCACCGTGTGGCAAATGGGCCAGCTGAGCTCGGCTGACCTCCAGGGTGAGCGCTTCATTTGTTTATTAATAGAGGGCCATGTGCAACACCATAAGGGCGGCGTGTCATGCAGGGATCAACAGCCTCTTCAGGGCAGCCCATACACGACACGCAACCCCCCACAAGACAAGCAGCAAAACGATTTGTAAACACTTAGCATGGTGATGAGGCAGTAGCTCATGTCCAGTATGAGATGACAGGAGGCATGAGGCCGGACGTTGCTGCGGGGTGACGGGTGCTGAGCGTGTTTATGTTCTTGTTAGCTAAGACTCAGAAAGTATAAAACCCAAACACTTTATCTTTTCAGCTAACCAGAGATGTGGTTTCGACTAACAGATAAATTGCATTCCCCGTGTACATGGGTTATGATCCTCAAGACAGGCAGCTTGGATTCAATTCCAACCTGTGGCCTTCACAGCCTGTTCCTCCCAACTCTAGCTTCCCGGACCAGATATGAATGCTTTGTTTGTTCCTCTTTCTTTAACTGATTTCTGAAAAAAAAGAAGATAAAAATCAGTCTCTAAGTGTGGTCAAAAACATGAAATCAAACCTCACTTGTACTTGTACCTCCTTGAACT
Organism: Labroides dimidiatus; assembly: GCA_030710495.1. NCBI lineage: Eukaryota > Metazoa > Chordata > Actinopteri > Labriformes > Labridae > Labroides > Labroides dimidiatus. Next base: position 7,501,936 of record CM061146.1, on the reverse strand, counting down.
GTCTCTTGATACCGACATTAAAAGGTCAGGTCTGGATTTTTTTTAATCAGGGTTGTTTTTCCTGGTGTTTCTAAGACTTCTTTGACCTGCAAAAAAACATATTTTTAACCCAAAGTACTCGTTTTTTTTTTCTTCTAATATTTTTTTCCCATTTTCTTCACCATTTCATAACTTTAATTCAGTCTTGTGTCCTCTTAATGTGTTTCAAACTGTTGCTTTTTTCCCCGTGTGCGTTTCATAATGAGATATTTACACTGCATTGCCGCTGTTTACAAAGATGATCCATTAAGATGTGGCCAAATCTGTCACTGACCACACGTTTCTTATGTTTAGGTGATCATATTTTGTTTACACTTTGAGTTTATGTTCTTTGTGTTATCCAATCATAACTCAGTCACTGGAAACAGAATGAAAAATGAGCGAAAGACCAGCTCCTGCGATGGAAAAGCCATAAATGGGTACCGTTTGATGTTTGTTTTCTAATCAATGACTGACTGACAAACTTCTCTCACCCAAACGTCGCCGCCCCCTCCAATGGTGGTCATTTATTGTTTTTCCACTCTGCTGTTTACACCGTGTGCCTTTGATGCAGTCATCTGTTTGTTTTTTGAGGCCTAAGCCTTGTATAACACGAGGCAGGGTAAATATTTTGAGGCTTTATATGCTTGAATAATTGGTTCATGTCACACAGCAAAGCACGACATCCCCACTTCACACAGCCTGAGCCGGCTTTGTTTTGGACTGAAGTTTAAGCAAGAAGACAACAATGTTTACCCGGGTGGTATCGCAATTAACAGAAGAAAACAGCTGCATACATGCAGGAGAGGCTGCATCGGATTAAAGAGCGATTGCAGACAAGTACGACTCTGGCTTTTGTTTATGTGTACGGAGGTAGCGCAGTAAACAATACTGGGTGAGCGTGAGTGCCTTTCGGATTGGAAAGATGAAGATTCAAGCAGATTTGTTAAACTTTTTACTCAGTTTTTCCTTGAAATTCACACCTTTTATGCCAAAGCATTTCAACCGTAGTCTCATCTTTTAATCAGAACCAGGAGATGCTGTCTTATCAAGTCCAAAACTCTCTCTGTGTTTGTGTGTGTGTGTGTGTGAAGGGCCAGACTTGGCTTGTGGACCTCACTTTGGTCTGCCCCAGGCTAGAGGATGAGACCTGGGGAGAGTTGAGATGAGGCTGTCACACTTCCCATAGATCAGTCATTATCACTAATCCAGTCACAGCACTGGGATCAGCACCAGGCCCATTCATCTAGAACCGTCATTAAAGAGCTAAATGAGAGCTGCCGCTGCTAATGAGGTAATGAGGATTTCTGTGGGTGTGAGTGAGTGAGTGAGTATGTGTGTGTGTGCAAGGGAGGGAGAGAAGATGATGAGAGGGTAAGACAGGATGGACAAAGAGAGGCTAGAAGGACGGGACACATTTCAAACTGGAGACAAAGTTGATGTTCAAGACAGCAGCCTGTTGAGGAGTGCGTGAATGAAACATATTTATAGCATGATGCATTCAAGTTTTCATGTTTTGTTCATTCAGGTGACCCTTTTGGATCTCTGTGGCTACACATTAAAGGCCCTGTTAAGATTCCAGTGATCCTAAAATAGTCTAACTTGTCTCTATTTGCCTGTTCATAAGCCACAATTTAAAATTAGATTAACAGCACCAAAATTGGTTATTATTAAATGTTATTTCTCAGTATTCATGGTTGGGTTGGAATTTCCCTGGAAAACACAAATCTATTTATGGCACGTGGGCCAAAAGTCCCTTTGATGACTCTAAGCTAGCCAGCAAAGCGTAGCATTGAGAAGTGAGTTGACCCGCCTAGAAGAAAAATCTGTTTTTTGGAGACAATAATTTTTGGATTTATTTTGTAGTTATGGTGGACAGAGATGAATCACCGAAAAGAAAAAAGGAGCAGAAGAGAAGAAGAAGCCAAACAAGAGAATTACAGAGGACGGGCTAAAACACAAGCCGAACTGTTTGTGATAATGTTCATGCAAACCATGCAGCAGATATACTGCAGTGATCTGATCAAATTTGAGATTCTGTCAATGAAATGAAGAGTGGGGTTATGTTAGCTCTGGTTGGTGAGGTTGGAGTTGGTAGATGAGCAGTTAAAAACTCTCAGAAGCTAGATGAGGCACTGGAGAAAGTTACAGCGCAGAACCCGTCTTAAAGACAGGATATGAAGTGTGTGGTTGAAACATGTTTGAATCTTTGAAGTCCTGCATGAACACAACCCTGTCTAATGTCACTCTAACCATCACACCAAGGTAAAGCCTCAGGTGCCAGCTCGGTCCCCTACAGTTCATCCTCAGCTGATCCATCACTGAAGCCTCTCTAGACCTGGGGCCACCAGTCTGAGACGACCACAGGGGACTGGGGACTCTGTCTGGAACACCCAGCAAGACCACTGAGACCCACAGAGGCCCAGGCGGGCTGAATTAGTCAGGGCTGTTAGCATGCTTGGGGTGTGTATTAAGACCTTATTTAGTCTGAGTGGTTGGCCACTTTACAGCCTGAGATAAAGTGCTTACAGTTCTCGCCCTATGAAATGTGGCAAAAATAAAAGCAACATAGCATATATTTAAAAAGCAATTACTGGAAAACTAAACAAGACATTTTTAATTTGGAAATTTAATTTGAAAGAAAACTTTTAAAACAGTTTGAATGTTCTTTTCAAGTATGCAAATCTTAAAAAATGAAATATCTTTAATTGGGATCATGCAAGTTCTGGGCCTTATTTTAAAAACAAAGTGCTCCTGTTCCTGTCCCCCTTGTTTATGTCTTTGTGTTTTTATGTTTCTTGAGCAGGATGTAACTGAAATGCAATTTCACGCGGGATAAATAAAGTATTTCTGATTCTGATTCTGATTCTGAAAGAAAGAAGACAAATAATGTATAGAAAAAAAGACTAGTTTCTTTAACATGATTATAAAGGTTTCTGTTTTAACATCATAGTCAGGGATAGTGTTGAGTTTGACAATTTATTCATCTTCAGAGAATCATGGTTGAATTAAGTCATGATCTGATCTGGGTGTTGAGTGATGTTTTGGCTGAGTTTGTGCGGTAACTTTGTGGAACTCATATTTAATCTAATTTTATTCAGTTTTCATGTTAGTGTAATTTCAGCCGAAGTTTAAATCTTAATTTCTGAGACAGTTTTATGGTCTTTTTTTTTTTTTTTTTCTAAAGAATTAAATTCCTTTTTGTAAATATTCCAGTGTTAAGAGAGAAAACTGTTCTACAGGGTTCATAATTATGTCCCTTCCTTGTGATATTAAAAAGTGGTGACCAAAACTTTTGGAAAAGCGCAATAAATCGTATTTAACAACAAAATCTCTATTCACTACATGGAGCAACATTTAAACTAAATTATGTTCATACTGGCTGATTGAGTCAGGGTTGGTATATGTGTGTCTAAAGAAATCATGTTTGTGTGACACAAGTTATCTCTGCTCGCTAATAGCTTACAGCTAACAGGTGTTTTGTTAAGTTGTGCTACCTTTTCAAAAACTACCATTACAGGAAACAAAAGCAGTGTGATTTTGAAAAGAAATCTGAGTTTTATGAACTCATAGTTCATAATTTAGGGAGTTAAATAGTTTTCTCGTTTCATATTCTTATATCTATGATGAAACTGTCCTCATGGGGATGGTACACTTACTCTGGTGTTCAGTATCAGAAAAATGTGTCCACAGGTTAACCCTTTTCTTCCTAACTGACAGGATGTAACGAGGCACTCATTTTTCAAGAAGCCAGTCGTCTTCTGTAGCTTTGAGATTTTAATAAAGCAGCTGATAGCCAGCTAGTTTTGGCTTCTAAGGATGGAAAACCATTCAAATCATCCCATCCTCGCAGGAAATAATTCTCATCTCTGGGTGTGGTCTTGTGGAAACTTCTGGTGACTTTCTGATCAAAAATTATTCATGTTGTGTTTAATTTGTAACTGCACACTTGGTAAGAGTAAACATATCAATAAACATGGACTGACGACACTATTTAAAATCAGAAAACAAAAAACACTTTTATATTTTTGGGATAAAACAAACTGGAGGCTGTAGTTATTAAACCAAAGGAAAAACACATGATGCCTGCATCTCCTCGTGAACTCTGGGTAAATAATCTTCATTATGTTTGACCTTCAAGGGTATTTTTATAGTCAATTTTAGAAACAAATCTTTGGCCATGTCAGAACACATCCTTCCTTGAGAACAGATCAAACTGTACAACTCTGAAAAAGAACAAAACAATCTCTCTTTCATTGTTTTTCCTTGTTAAACTTCTCAACAAATGATGTGACATTTTCTTTAACTACCTGTCACCTTTCAGCACTCACCTCACAAACAGAGCTGTCTCTCCTGCCCCTGCATGCTGCCCCTGCCTCACTCTCAGTCTCAACCACCTATCAGGAGACATGAGGATGCATGGAGCATTTTTTGTTATTGATAATTTGGAATAAGCTATATGTAGATTGTTCATATGAAGATTTCTGTGATGTAGCTGAGTCATGTTTTCAGCATATCAAATACACAGGTAATATGGCAGCTTAATGTAGGCTACATCAGAAATGGACCACCTCCCTAAAACATGACTGAGCAGGTTGACACTTCAGAAATTGTCAACTGTGTGTTCAGACTTGGAGTCTTTTTAAATGGCCACTGTCACAGAGAGGAATAAATGTAATGAGAGATAAAGAAAAATAAAAAAAGACTTTAAATATGTCTAGAACAACAAATCAATTTCCTTCTGTTGATTCTTGTTTTTATTACCTCGTAATTTTCCAGCCCTCACCCTTTATTTGGGCGTAGGACCGGAAGAAATGACTCAAGAGAGATATGCTGGCAGTTCACTCAAATTGTATTTTTAGTTGTTGTTGTTGTTGCTTTTTTTTTTTTTTTTTTTTTTTTGCTATTTTTCAGAAGTTCAGTTTTCTTTGGTTAAGTTTTGAAACTTTCAGTCTATTTAAGAACCGACAACATATCACAGTGAGACATCAACATTATTAACCATTTGATTCATGATACATTTTTTTTTTCCTTTGGTTCTACATGAATCAAAAAGAGACCAATAAAAAACAAAAGAAATGTCAAAATGCCTTCACAGCGTGGTTAACACGCAGTCTGCTCTGACTGTAGCTGAAGGCTGGGCTGTCTGTGTGTTCTTTGAGACAGGGAGAGGCTCACGGCAGCACCCGCTGCTCACTGAGAAGAGCAGCAACAATCAGAGTCTCCTAAAGTCTCCAATAACACCAGAAAGAGTCGGTGCCTGATGAGATCGACTTGCCAGTCTGCTCAGGAAGCTAGTCGGTGCTCAAAGGAAAACTTGTGCAACTCATACTCACTTCAAAAACTTCCTTGTGTCCATCTCTCGTCTGTAGACATAAGCTGGACGTTTTGGTATTTACTGTGATTGTCATTGATCTGACTCTCAAGCTGTTTCTCAATTCAAAGTTCACAAGCTTGAACTTGCATCCTCTGGAAGTTCAGACTTGGCGAGTTCCTTCCAGGGTTCGGACCTCAGAGGTACGGGATGATCCTACTACTATTGGAACAGCAGCGGACAAAACCTTTTATTTAATGTGAGCAGGACGTGACCGATCTAATTATACTGTGGCGATGCCCATGCTGTTTGAGCAAGGACAATTAATGTCAAAATTATTAGCCCCCCTATGAGATTTTTTTAATACTTTATTTTTTGCTTTTTACATATCAAACATGGAAACACAACATACAGACAACAACAGAACAGAACAGGAGCAAAACAAAACTTGTCTCCCGTCTTCCCACCCTCAAGGCTAAATAAAAAAAAGTCACAAAAATAGACAGGGTCCTATTTCCATTATTCTGTTTATTTATAAATGTAATTAAATTATACAAACATAAATCCATGGAAATAGAAAGGGCAGTTGCTACTGGATGAGTAGAGCACAGAACATTTAATGCAAGGGGGAACCTTCAGTGTAAGCAATAAAAGGATTCCAGGTTGCAGAAAAGTCCCTGCGTCTACCTTATATCCGAGCTTTTCCAGAAGTAGAAAGGAAAGCACCTCCTTCAACCACTGTAGAAATGATGGGGCTTTAATTGCCTTCCAATTAAAAAGGATCAGTCTGCGAGAAAGAAACAAAGCAAATGCCAAAGCATTTGCTTGTAAGTTTGTAACCTCACAATTTGGAGGTGCTATGCCAAAAGTAATACTGCTCTATTTATTTTATTTCCAGAACATGTGTCCCACTGAGGCTGGGATATTCCCGCACCTCAATTTGTGGTGGGAAATTTATTTTCCAGTTTGTCCTGTTGAATAGTGGAGACGTGTTAAAAGTCTTGGGAGTTAATTTGTTTCGGACCAGTTGAGCTCACCAGAGGTCAAACCAAACATGAAATTATGCCAATCTGTAATGATTATTAAATATTCATCAACTGTTTTTATATTGTTTTTTAAAGTACAGCTACTGGTGAAGTAGAGTTGTCCATCAGCTAACTTTGCATCCTCCTAACTTCCTCCAGTGTACTTTCTGTTAGCATATAAAGCTAACAAGCTAATTCGTTGTACTTTTGAAGTCAGAAAGTATTCTTTAAGAATTTTTTTTTATCCATCTCCATAAGATTACTGCCTCAGTGAAGTACAGCCTCACTGTATCAAAGTGTCTGTATCTGTAAGGCTGAAGTCAAGGAGTGCTGGATAATGTAATACCCCCTCCCCTCTTCCTCCCCCACACGTTACCCCACGGTGTGTGTGCCCAAGGCAGTGGGCGCCCTGGCTCCTGTGACTAGTGGGTTTGCTCCCTTCAGCAGCACCACTCATCTCCCTCTTTAATGTCATTTAGCTGCGGGGTGGCCAGCGCCTCGCTCACCCATTAATCCCATTCCAAATGCCATAACATTTCCCAAAAAGCCCCTGCTTCTTAAAGCCGATAATTAGAATGTCTATTTAAAGTTCACCGCTCTCTCTTGCCGTTATCAATTAAAAGCCGCTTAAAAGGAGATCGGTGGCAATCGTCAACAAATTAAATCTCTCCCTCGCTCTTTGACGTGAAGTCTAGAATGCATAATAGGGGTCACTAAAGGCCTCTTGAAAAGAGAGCAAAATGTAAAATTTCAGAGTAGTCCTCAGGAGAAAAAGAGCTGCCATATTTCACAGCAGCTGCCTGTCGATGCAGCTTTAGTGAGGATTTTGAAATGGCAGTATCATCATGTGGTATAATTTGATAAAAGTAACAATTAGACACAAAGAAGACGCCAAGTGAGGCTTTATTAACTTTATCAAAGCCTTGGCAAAATGAACACAGCGGTCATCAAACCAACGGTGCATCAAACAGACAGAAAAACATAGCTTAGCTTAATGAGATAAAAGCCGATAAGAATCTTTTTCAGGAGCTTCACATTCTTCTCTTGGCTCGTTAAGTTGGTGCAGGGAAAATTAATGTTTTTATAAATGGCACATGGTTTACAAAGATGTTTTTTTGGCTGAGGGTATTCCTAGAAATAAACTCATCTGCTTGTGACACAGCCTTGAAGAATGAGTGAGCCGCTCTGACAGTCTTCATCACAATGCCAAAGATATTAGATAAAAAAAATTGCATTAATGTGCATGTGGTTTGTCGCATGATTCAGGGGCTATGAAAGACAAAACATTTACTTATAATTCAAAACAAGATTAAGGAATACTGGAGGCAGAAAGCTAATGCAATTTTTTTTTTTTTTTTGTGATTTTCATTCGGGAGCATCGTCTCATTACTGTCTGACGATGATACATGAGAGTCGCACACAGGAAGAGGATCATTTTCCAAAGGAAGCCCAAACCTTATTGTTGGGAATGTACCATCTGGATCTCAAAGGACTCTGCTCCCACATCTATCTTCTCTGGGATAACACAGGAGCCGGCGCAGGGAGGCAAGACTGATTGGTGATGAATTATGTATACTTTTGGCAAATTATGATATTTGTCTGGCAATGTGATGCTGCAAATGACACACCAAAATCATCAGTGTGAACATGTGGCGCTTCATTACAGATTATTAAGAAGTTCATCTGGGCCAATAACTTTAAAACTTGTTTTTTTTTTTCAAATAATGTGATTTTTTTTACGTGTATTTATAAATCTAATACCATTTATCCAATTTTTTTTTTAGTAAAACCGTCTTTTATTTTGAAAGGGTGTATTTCTTATTTGCCAGCAGTTTATATGACCAATTTATTCCTCTCACTTGGTTTTCTGCAATTTAAACACGCTTGATACATATTTGAAAAAAATATATTGAAAAAAAATCTATTACACATTTAGCCAAAATTTCATCTATTGCTTTTGCATCATATATGTTTTAAAGTGCCTCCTCAGTTTAAAAAGAAGCCCTAACTCAACTTATGCAAATGCAACTTTTGCAAGAGCTTCCTGAAAAATCTCAGATGCTTTTATTTTTTCACCAACATGATCCTAAAAACGACCACATTTTCAAGCTAGTAGCCAAGAGACTAGAAAGTGATTATATGAGCAACAGGAGTAAGACCATAATAAAATGTCATCTAATATGAACATAAACCAAAAGTAGTTCTTTGTATTGTTGAATTACAGTCTAGGAGAAAAATATTTAAAAAATTCAATGTATAATTTAATCTGATGAATAACTTTTTGTTATTTGCTATACATACTGAGAGCATACATGCAAAGTCTGTTTTATTTGATGTGGCTCTCAGGGTGCACAGTGTCCCCTTGTTCCTCCTCCCACCTCTGGCAGTGACAGGGACAGCCTGAGGAGGTGTGCCCTCTAATAAAACATTTATATCCGGGGAAAACAGCGTGTCCAGCTCGCCACAACACTGGCTTTGACACCGGGGGCTCTTTTGAAGTAATCCACAAAGATTTAGAGGCTTTTCTAAGGGGGGCTCATTGTTCAGCAACCCCCCACCCCTTCCGCATTCCCTCCCCTTGCATCAAGACGCTGGGTGCTAAAGTCACACAGTAGTTCAGCAGCCACTTCAAAAGATGCCACATGAAAGAGCTCAGTCTGACCCCTGCTCAGCTAGGAGAGGCTAAATTGGTAGATGGAAGAGCTGGGTAATTTGTATCAACTGATTATGTTACTATGTGGCTAAACAGGAAGGTCATCCCTTAATGCCATGGGCCTAGTCCGGGCCCCTTAGCAACAAGACATCAATGTACCATCAGTTCCCCAAAACACCGAATGCCACTCTCTCAAAATGATGCTTGTAAACAAGGCCCGATTGTGGTGAGACAATCAGCCTTCAATTGCAGTGTCTAGGCGTGCAGAAGGAAGCAAAACGAGGACAGGAAGTGTGTGTGTGTGTGTGTTGCTATTTTCTTTCAATGCTGGCATGGGATAACTGTCCTACTCAGCCTTGGAGATAATGTCTTATAATGGCAGGCTAATGATACTTGGACTGATTGAATTAGGCCAGAGGTCCAGTGGGTCAGAGCCCTGGAGCCTCCCAGTGACTCACCTTCCCTCTGTGGCTCTACACACCCTCCTGGGAAAGCCAAAGATCGGTGTCCCAACCCCCCCAACCCAGTCCCAGTTTTTACAGCTCAACCAAAATTCTCATGGTGCTAAAATCAATGTTGCCATTGTTGGGGCCAAACGGCACGTCCTGACCATGGCCAATGCAAAGAATTCCAAGTGGCAGGGCCTGCTGGCCTGTTGGGATCTACAGATTTGATTATGAGGAGGGCCAACGTTTTTCAAGACTGTCACATAAAGGGGGTCTTGTTCTGCATCAGTACAATGGGACCTCTAAGTGGCATGTGAAACTGACCCTACTTTGTGCAATAATTCCAGCCTTTGATATGACAAATGTTTTTGTGCCTTCCTCCACATCTGCAAATACCTCCACGTCTCTTCTGTCTCTCTCTCTTCCTTTGCCAGATACTGTTCCTCCAAAAATTGACTCAAAACAGCTTGAAAGCTTGAATAAAAGAAGAAAAGGGACCTTTTAGCCCTGTTTCTATCGAACGGTCTGGTATAGACCAGTACCGTTTGATACAGGTTGGATTGGTAAAGCCTGATCCTGTCTGTGTTTCCACAGCCAACCGCCAAACATAGTGTACCCCGCTAATGAATCCAAAGAAGAAGAGAAATGGGACACAGGGAACTGTTTTTTGAAGCCATTTTCCAAACAAAAAGAAGGTTAGCTTTTTGAAGTCAACTGCAGATTTCAACACGGGAGGGTTATGGGTCCCATATTATAACTGCTGTCGCACGGAAAGTGATGATTCTTTTGACCAATCAACGAACTTCAGTGTTTCTGAGGTTGGATCAGTATGTTTGCCACCTCAACTAAAGGGTACCAAAAAGTGGGACAGGTTGGTAATTTGGGGACCTGCCCTGGTTTTAGTCAAAGGAAAAGCCTCAAAATGTGTGCTGTACCACGAAAAACCGAACTGAACTGCTTAGTGGATACTTGGTTTACAGATGTTGTCTTTAAGCAAATACTTATCAATATGTAACACAATCATTGTTGGGGCTTTTATTTTGAAGGGGACTTGAAATCACTGGTTTCAACTGAAACTAAAGGGGAAAAATATACATATCTTTTACAGGTTAGAAACCATCAAGAAATGGGCTTAGGCTTATCTTAAATATCCGATTTAATGATTCTAAAATGCCTTTTTCTGCTTTGCTGAGTTTGAAAATGAGTGTGTAAACTTGTAAAAAATGCTACGTTAGCTTGTTGCGTCATAATTACTGATGAATATTTACTCAGATTTGCAACTTTCGGACATGGTGTTGATAATTTGTGAGTATTTAGTATCTTGGTAAGAGTATGCAGAATTTGTGAGGGTCAAGTTGCATTTATTGGTTTTAAAGTAAGTTATATTCTCACTTTACGTTTATCATGCTTGTTTGCATTAGTTCAAGCATGTAGTACATCTGTACATCTGGTTTTTGACTTTATCTATATTTCATAGTTTAAATCAAATGTTATTCTGGTAAATGTGTCTGTCATGTGCAGGGAATAGTTTGCTTCAGTCTTCATAATAACATTCACTGCAGTGTTTCCTATGTACGGGTGATGCTTTGTGCTCACAGCACCTGAGACAGAGTGATCCATACAGGTAAAATTACCTCTGCCAGTGTACTCTGCATCACCACTCATGGAATTCATCTTGTCCAATCAAATTACTCAGTTGAAATAAAAATGCTGTAAATTAAAGCACCACAAGTGATCAGTAGGAGAGAAAGACAGTCACGCTCTCACTTCAGAGGAGAAAAGAGGAAAAGAACAGGTTGTGTCGGTGGGAAAATGTTTGGCACGCAGAGAAGTTTGGCTGTTTGGCTTTTGTTGTTTGAATTAAAATAAAGGTTTCCTTCTCTGCTGTCACATTGCATTAGCAGCAGCTGCGGTGGCTGCTATCAGCTCTGCTCCTGGCTGCAGCTCTGTGTGGAGCGAAGCTGACGGTGTGTGGAAACTAACACAGGCACTGTGCTGTGACCGCGTCACCTGCAATCAGGCCCAGCAGCCAGCCAGATTAATCATGACAGTAGGCAATATTTCCAACATTATTAGAAGAGAAACCTAATATTTTGGGACATCAGGGATCCCGGTGCCGGTGTCCATCAAAGTGAGAGCCTTCATTTAATGCTCCTTGGATGGGTAACCCTGGCACTTAACCCCTTTTAGATATTCCATCTCTCTCCTCTCCTCCTCTCTCCACACACACACAGTCACACACACATACACACACAGGCTCACACACAAACAGGTATACACGCTGATGGCTTGTGATGAGCTCTCCCTCCCAAACACAGGTGATGCATTTATTCCCAACACAATTTCTCGCTGCCATTACGCCATGTTTTCACAGAGCCAAACCAGAAACTGTACACCTATATCTGCCCTGTAACGTCACTTCTATTTGCTGTGGCTTGTGCAAAGGGCTTTGGGGGTTAGTGAAAACAAAATGGACCTGCCACACCTGTGTATATGTGTGATTGTGAGGGAGAGCAAAGATTTTCGTGTATTGTGCTCCTATTTGTTTCAGTAACCACTTTGTATCCTTTACAGGTGTGTTTTGTGAGCCAGATTTCTGTTTGTGGTGTGTCTGGAGGGTCTTATTGTATTCCTTTGTGCAATCCTTTCATTGCTTTCTATTTTGTTTGCGTGTGTGTGCGCGCGTGTGTGTGTGTGTGCATGTATTGGATTTGATTTGATGTGATTGTGTCTGGCATGTAGTGTGTGCAGGTGCTGTGAATCGTAGAGATCCCAATTGTGACTCATCCCCGCTCCTCTCCTCTGCTCCCTGGACGTTTCACCCCTCAGAGGGTCTGTCGATAGGACAGTGTGTTTGCATATGGATTAACAAATGCTCACACACACACTCACACACTCACACTCAAGACAGGACCACATGTTCACATCCTCAGCCTCACAAAAGAAACAAAGAGAAAGTTTGTGCGACAACTCATTTTTGATAATACTTTTCTGCACGATTGTCCAATTTTAATGTTTCTCTTTTTAAGACTTAACATGTCAAACAAATGTAGATTTGTTGAAACCAACCTTAGCACCAAGGTTTAATCTCAACAGACCAAATGTAAAAGCTTTCTTGTATCCCAAACTGTGACCCTTTGGGTGCCCCTTCAGTGTAACTTCCTGCAGCAGTCTCAATTTTTCAAACTTTCTTTTTTTTGGGACCAGTTTAACTTTTAGTTAACCCAGGAGAAACTAAGGAGAAAATAGGCTTAAAACAATTACAAATTTACATGTATTTGAGTCTGCCTGCTGACAAAGACCGTCCAACATGTTCATAAAGCAAACAGTGATGAGCGAGGGCCTTAAAATGAGCAATAAACCTCAGTCTGTGCAATGGATCAGACACAGAAATGAAACGCATGGTAGGATTAAAAACAAAAGATGATTGTTAAGTACAAAATTGTGGTGTGAACACAAAATGTGTCTGAGATTTTGGGTAGACAAAGGCTCCATTTATGATGAATGATTATTTAGTTATATTCATCTTTTTAGGGTCAGGAAAGAAAAGAGAATTTTATGAAACAATAAGAATAACAGTCAACAGTCAACATTTGCTTAATATAAAAGTATTTTCTGAAACAGAACACCTTTGTCTCAAATATTTGTTGATGTTTCATGTTAAGACTCATGGATCTCCAGATTATTGTGATGTTTTGGAATGGCTGCTCTGGATCGAGGTCCATGTCAGCTTAAGCCATTACAGGTCTGATTCTCAACCAAAACTCAACAAAGAGTGAGTGTTAATAAGTTTCTAAAGATTTCTTGGTATTAGGGTCATTTTGAAAATACAGTAATGGATGAGTTTTCCAAAAGTCTGGCAGCATGATGCTGTAATAGAAAACACATACAGTTGATGAGCACTTTACCTATGAGCAATACTCACTCATTGACATGTGTTCTTTGACCTACAGTGCTTTTACAATCTGTATACATACACGACAGCAAGATGCTGCATCAAAGGCCGAGTGACATATCAATCATATTGATCCCCAGAATCGGTGCTGTTTATTTGCTTGTCAAAGGACTCAATGGGCAATCAATTCACGGTTAGTTAAATTTTCTTCATTGACTGATTGTGTGTGTGTGTGTGTGTGTGTGTGTGTGTGTGTGTGTGTGTGTGTGTGTGTGTGTGTGTGTGTGTGTGTGTGTGTGTGTGTGTGTGGCAGTGTGTGGCATTCTGAGCCTTGTTTAGGGGAGGAGAAAGGAGGGAGACAATGTTGTCCTGCTGGCGTGTGCCTCGCCTGTGTTCATCAGGGGGTTTGGGGTGCCTAATACACCATGGCGCTCCCCCATTTGTTTAATTTGTAAGGCTCTGACATCAATTGTTGAGCTTCATTTGCCACATCGAAACGTCACATGTCACCGCTAATGGGCCAAGCCGTGCATGTGCAACGTATTCATGAGGAGTGTGTGTCTGCTTTAATGTGTGTGTGTGTGTTTGGGCGTGTGTTTGGGTGGTGTCAGAAAAAGCTGGGAAAGATGTGAATCTGAAAGAAACGATTTAGTTGTCATCAAGAACTGTTGATGGTTATTTTTTTAAACATGAGTCAGATTCAGTAAGAGAGAATTCCAACAGGGTGAAGATGAGGCTGGTGATCTTTGGTGACTCCAGCTCCATTAATCATCTGAACATTTTGAGATATCCAGAGCTGCAAACATTTTAAACACCAATTTATTGTTTTGGTTGGATTTGATGCATTAAATTTCATTTTCATGTTAAATTTTCACAACTTTTTTTTTTAAGTTTAAAGGATAAAACAACAGATGGATTATCTAAACAACCGGTTGAAAGATCAATAATGCAAATACAAGCTTGATGCAGCTCTAGAGACCCGAGCTCTACGGAAGTCACGAGAAGTAGTATTCGTGTTTGGATAGTGATACAAAGGAGGAAAAAAGTCAACTGACTATAAATCTTTGAACAGAGCTCAGCAAAATTATTCAACTTCTGAATATAAAACAGCTTCATTAAAAACTGACATTTCTTTGACGCTCCTCTGTGGTGTCACAAGACTCAAAACCAGTGGGTTAGGGTTACAACGCGACAAGGTAAGGTGTTAGTCAACAGTTACACCACGCTGTTGTTTGAAACGTGACAACAAGCAAACTTTGTCAGTTTGTACTGCAGTTTAGTAGCCGGCTATATTTAGCGCTAATCACAGCCCGGTGCTCTGAGATGTATCTGTAGGCTAACGTGTAACGTTAGCTAATCCTTATGTCCTGCTCATCAAGCAGAGTTTATGTAACCTCACTCTTCATTTTATTGACAGACTCTCAAGTCTCACTGCAGAATAACTGGTGCATGTGGGTTGGAATGAACATTATCACAATTTAGCCCATGGTTTAGCCTTTAGCTTGTGTTTTAGCCTTTAGCATGTGCTCTATCACTCACCCGTTTAGCTGTCTTCTGCTCTTCTGTCCTTTTTCTGTCTGACAGTTCAGCTCCAGTGTCCACCATCACTATAAAATAAATCACAGAAATAGTTTTCTGCAGAGAAAAACACAGACCTGTCCAACCTGATTGAGAAGCCAAAAATAGCATTCAGAAATAACCTATGTTGGTGCTGATAATCTCATTTCAAGTTGTAGATTAGGATCAGGCAAATATCTATAAATGAGACTTTTTCAAGATCACTTCGAAAGTACTTACAGTCTCTTAAAGCTGGGCTATTAAAAAGTGATGGCAATCATATAAAATACATTCAGGGTTAGTGCAGAATACATGCATTGAGAAGTTCTCACTGGCATCAGTTGTGTAATCTTGGTCTGCCAACATTGAAGTCCATATTGGAAGCATGAAAAAGAAACTTCATTTTTGTAACTTTAAAATGAGCATAATGCCAAGTTAGACAAGGTTCCCCTTTCAGCTACAGTTATCAAAAATAGAAAGTTGACTAAAAAATTTGTTTAATGACCAAATTTCAAGGAGAGTCTGGGCTGTGCTGACCAACTACAGATCATCAGGTCCTGCTCACTCTTCTGAACAGATTAATTGTGTTTCGTCCTCCATGGACCCCCATTAAAACTCACAAATGCACAGATGCTGCATGTGCGTGATAATGTCCAGTGGTCTGCTTGCTGTTGGAAACAATGACTTCAGAGAGGTCTGCAACTGTGTGACTGCTCATCTGCTGCTGTGGTCCATTCCTTTCCCCGGGCTGCAATGACACACTCACTAACTCCACAAACACATGCGCTGACACACGCACAGATGCATATTCTTCACAGCCACACACGAGCATATGCATGCAAGAATTAACTCCCACACATACACATACACGCTCACACACAGGCGAAAACTCATAAATACATTCATCAGACAGTGAAAAGCGAAGTGCAGAGATGGACAAACACAGCAACTCATGGCCCACGCACTGCAGCGATAAACCCGCCACATGACTCAATTCAGGGAAGATGCCACATCAAAACACGCTCTTTGTCACCAGGCACCGAAAAACATGTTTGTCATGCTGCCCTCTGAGGGGTTATGTGTCCCCCAACTCACAGGTCCAAGTATAATTATTCACAATCTCAATGGTCACCATTCATCTCCTCTTATGGCAAATCATCGTCCGGAAGTGATCTAAACATGACCGCGGGAACCTATCACAGAACATTTGAAAGCAAAGCGGGGGCGAGCAGGGGCATAATTCTGTTGTGAGGGGCTAATGCATTCACACCCACACAGATTGACTCACCCTGACAAAAGAGGCTGTGTTGTCTATTCTAGGCAGCTGTGCAGGATGGAGAAACTTGGAATTCTTTGTTGGGCCGGAAGAGAAGTCAGCCTTTGTCAGATTTTTACAGAGTATATTTTACCATACGCCCTTGCACGGCCGCTCAGGCATTCAACGTTGCAAAAAGGCTAAAGAAAGTTTGCATAGATTAGCTGTGTTATTGCAAATGTTGAGCCCACTTGATGTCTTAATCAGGCCTTGTCTTTTTTTCTGCCACTGTTTTTTTGATGGTATCACTGTTTATCTCCGTAAACTTCACACAGGAAAACTGGCTCAATCAATGAAGCCTGTTGTGATGGAGTAACTATTAATTAACAAGTTACCACGTTGCCTTCAGGTTGTTTGAAGAACATTGCAGTTCTGTTTCTCTTGGTCATGAGTTCAAAGATGCAATTGGAGCCAAATGTGACAGTAAATTTGAGTCACGGGGAACTGATGGTAAAGAAAGCAGGAATTAAAAAAAGAGTGGAACCATTTGCACCCAAACTTTACTCATTTATATGAAGAACCCAGGGCGGTGTGTCTTTCTTTTTTTTTTTTTTTTTTAATTTCTTCCAAATCGGAGGTATCACAGGCTCTTAAAGAGCTACGGTATATGGCCACCTCTGCATTAGCTCCTCATTCTGTTGCTGGTTTTATCTTCTTCTATTTCAAGATTTTCACCACATTTTGTACCCTGACTGCTGGGATTAGCCTGAAGTCAGTCACAAGAGCATCAGCAAGGTTCTGTCTGGAGACAGGGTGAGGCTTATAGACAGATTTCTAGTTTTTCTTGAAGGCATTGGGTGTGATTGAGGTCAGGCCTCAGAAATCTGTTTGAAGTTTGAAGTTTCTAAATGGGCTGTAACACTCAGATTATTCTGTGGAAAAAGTCAGGATATGATATTAAATTCAGAATTCTGACTTCTTTTCCCAGAATTCTGAGATTTATTTATTTTTTCCTCATACTACATAGATGTTTCCTCATACATATTAATACTACTACTACTACTACTACTACTACTACTACTACTACTACTAATAATAATAATAATAATAATAATAATAATAATAATAATAATAGTACTAATAATAAATCTTATTTTATCTTTCTTTCCCCAGTGGCCCTAATCCTTGTGGTGAAATAGAATAGAATAGAATAGAATAGAATAGAATAGAATAGAATAGAATAGAATAGAATAGAATAGAACTGAATTGAATTGAACTGAATTGAACTGAATTGAACTGAATTGAATTGAATTGAATTGAATTGAATGCCTTGCACAATGCAATTGTTTAAAATTTCCTTAAATAGAGGTAAAATGTGCAGTATGCACACTGAAAAAAGTGGGGAAAAAAAGTCTACATAAGATATTAATATATATTTATATCTATAATATATATCAACAAGCCTGTTGAAAATGAAAATGTAAGTTATAAGGTTTAAAATGTTAAAACAGAGGAGAAGAAATAGCTAAAAAAAATCCTTGATAGTACTGTCTGAGTTGTAGGAGTATCCATACCCTTTTAGTTCTTACTTCTGACCAAAAGAACAAACCTGAAGTCATGTTCACACACTCCTGGCTATGTAATGGAGCATAGTATTGCTTTAAACTGGTCTAAGTCCTATCTTAAGGACAGGACGAACTGTGTTGAAATTGGTGACTATGTCTCGGACCAAATGGCTATGACCTGTGGGATTCCCCAGGGGTCAATCCTGGGACCCCTTTTGTTCAACATGTACATGTTGCCATACGCAGCTATAATGTGTCAAAACTATGCAGATGACACTCAAATCTATGTGTCCCTGACAGCAGGAGAACACAGAACTCAGTTACTGCATTGAACAGATTAGTGTGTGGATGCAAAACAACTTTCTCCAGCTAAACTCAGACGAAACTGAAATCATTGTCTGTGGCCCACAGAAACACAGAGAAAGTATTATCAGTCACCTAATCCATGCATTTGTCTCCAGCAGGTTAGATTACTGTAACGGCCTGCTCACTGGACTCTCTAAATGAGCTGTGAGACAGCTGCAGTATGTCCAGAAGGATGCCACTTGAGTCCTGACCAGAACCAGGAAATACGACCATATTAGTCCAGTGCTCAGGTCTCTGAATTGGCTTCCTGTCGCTCAGAGTATAGACTTTAAAACAGCTCTGCTTGTGTACAAGTCTCTTCATGGTTTAGCGCCAAAGCACATCTCTGACATGTTAGAGCCACATGAACCAACTCGTACTCTGAGAACCACAAGGAGGAGTCTCCTTCTGGTCTAAACATGGTGAGGCTGCACTTGAGTTTTATGCCCCTAAAATCTGGAACAGTCTTCCGGAGGATGTGAGACAGGCCTCATAAATTTCAGATAAAAGTGAATCAGTTGAAAACTGTTGTTCATAAATTGTTCAAACCCTGGATGAAAACAGTTTTATTAAGCTTTGCATACAACTGAAAGTATTTTATCTGCACTCCTTGTTTTTAATCTAAATAATTGTGTATTTGAATGTTTTATGGAATGATTTTATTTTATTTTATTATATTATATTATAATTCAATTTTAATCTGCCTTCTTGTTATTTTATGTTGCTTTAAAGCACTTTGAATTGCCTTGTGTATGAACTGTGCTCTACAAATAAATTTGCCTTGCCTTGCCAGACAGCAGATTATATAAACATGTACCTGAAAACAAGACTTTTAAGTTTTTTTTCCCTGCAGCTGGGATGTGAGAAAACCCCGACCTGAAAGGAGGTCAAGGCCATGAGAGCAGAGTTCACTTCTTCAGCTTCCTGTCTTCCCAACACTGTCTCTTCTGTGTCGATAATCACTGCTTGTAGGTCAGAAACTTTTCTTTCGCTCCCCTGTTTTCTTGAATGCACTAATAGATAGGGAGTACCCTCACTGCCAATCAAAATGAGCCTCTTGCCCCTGGCTGGGTGGAGATTGTTGTAGCAGCACTGAAGCATCCTGTTTAGTTATTCAATTACCATAAAGACCCTGTTACCTCAAAACATGTTTATTGAGTTATAAAAAAAAATCCATTTTGCTCGAATGAATGCTGAGATATGAAAAACTTGTAACCTTGCCGAGTGTGTGACCTGAAGAATATTGTGACCATCAGGTTTTGGATATTAAATTTGTGGTGAGTCTTGATCTGGTACACAGAGAAGCAGTTAAAAACAGGTCAAGAGCGGGGATGTTTGAGAATAGCTCTCTAACTGGATGGCTGTGCATTATGTGACTACAATTCACACGCTCTGTGACACATATTGTAACTCAGAAACACACACACCAACACACATGTATGGATGAGATTTTTTAATTTGTCCTGAAAAGACCTCATATCAAAAATCGAACTTTCAACCTGTTGCACTGTTTTCCATTCTAATAATATTGTTTTTGTTGTTTTTAGATATCTATCTAAAAACTGAAAGTTGACTTTAACTTAGCTGAAACATTAAAGCCATTAAAGCGAACAGAATTGAATGCAGCAAAGACAAAAAAGAAAGCAAAACAGAAAGACCAAGAAACGCAGCGATGAAGCCCAGACAAACACAACTGCTAATATGTTTCCATAATAGATGTTTTCCCATGATGCTATGCAACAATCTTTTCTCAAAATCCATTAACTCAATCCAGGATTACTCTGAACACTGAATATTTTTCATTGTCTTGTCTTTAATTTCCCCACAGACAGGGGAAAGGAAGTGGAAGAGGAGTGAGGAGGTATCTTCACAGGTGTGTTTCTGTCTGTGACACAGGTGATCATGCCCATGAGTCGCCAAATACAGTGTGTGCTTGTCTCCTTGTTTTCCTCTGTGTGCACTGTAAGAAACAAAACACACCACTGTGGCTGTCACAATGCATTTAGTGCCCTCATCCACTCTGAAATGTTTAGTTACTCTGTCAAAGCTCTCTGGCTCTGAGCCCGAGTTGCAAATGAATGTATAGCTCCTTTGCACCTTGGTGATTCGTTTTTCAAAGGACTGTTTAAATAAGGTATTTAGGCAGCCGTGTTGATCCAACAACAATGCCTCGGCAGTTTCTCGTAGATACAGTGACTGTCATCATCGTTTGTCCCACAGACACTTTTAGCTCCTGAAACACGAAAAAAATCAAGACTGAATGTGGGTTTGGATGTACAACCTCAATTCCACTGAAGTTGGCATGTTGTGTAAAATGTAAATATAAACAGAATACAATAATTTACAAATCCTGTTTAACCTATATTCAACTGAATACGCTACAAAGACAAGATGTTTATTGTTCAAACTGATAAACTTTATTTATTTTTTTTTTAAATATTCACTCATTTTGAATTTGATGCCTGCAACACATTCTAATAAAGTTGGGACAGGGGCAACAAAAGACTGGGAAAGTTGAGAAATGCTCAAAAAACACCTGTTTGGAACATTCCACATGTGAACAGGTTCATTGGAAACAGGTGAGTGTCGTGATTGGGTAAAAAAAGAGTATACCCAAAAGGCTCAGTCATTCACAAGCAAAGATGGGGTGAGGTTCATCACTTTGTGAACAAATGTGTGAGTAAATAGTCCAACAGTTTTTACACACTGAATTTTGATGCTGGTGTGAGAGAAGATCAGTGTGAGGTCTGGTGAATATCAGCTGCAACAAATATGGTTCGACAACAGTCGCATGTGAACCTGACCAACCTACAGAGTCCTTACTCTGACTACACCTCTGTGCTGTCAGAATCCTTTCAGAATAAAAGCACATGGCTCTTTTTTATTATTTTGATAGATATTCTTGATTCCAGCTGACTTGAATTTTAGGATAATTGATGTCTTCAGTGAGGGAGTGTTAGAAGACACATTATGCTTTAAAGAGATTATTGATATTTACAAAGCAGACACTGTTCCTAATTTCTTTTTCTACCATTACGTTTCTTACTGATGTGAATTCTTTTCTTTTTCTAGCTTTAGTCTAAAATAATAAGATGTATTAAATTATAGACTTCTGCTGAAGAATTTCTGACATTCCAAACATTAAACTCACATGACTGATCAAATATCAATAATCACCTGACAGGCCACAGTCAGATTCACTTGAAGCACGAGGAAAGAATTATTTCTGAAGGGATGTTTTCATATTTCACCTGAAGCTGGGTCAGACGGCCGAGGCGTCTTGTTTTGAGTCCAGTTCACAACTTTTTTTTTTCCACTGCAGGCTGAAAATCCCCTTTATTTATAGCAGCATGTCAGAGGTTCTCTTTGAGAGGCTCTTGGGAACCTTTCGTGTGAATTTTGATAGATCCTTTTTGACAAAGCAGTGCAAGTTATAATATACTTAGAAAATGATGCTACAATAACAGGGGTTTTTATGTTTGCTATGAATACAACCTTTTACTGAATTTGTGCTTTTAGCTATTTTTTTTTTAAATATCATATAAAATCCCCCCCAAGAAAAATACCAAATCCAAGAGCATCACAATGGCTCCTTTTGGCTGAAGTTAAGACCACAAACAACTCCTACTTTAGACTGCTGTTTGTAAAAGCTGTGGCACTCTGAAATGATTGTTTGCCCTTAAATAATCGTTTTTCTTGAGAAAATACCACAAATATTGAATTAGATCATGTTGTTCATTTCAACCACATGGTTGGACGAGTTTTATGTCCATAATCAATTAAATTTAGCAAAGACTTGGTGTTGATAGAAACAGGCCGGGTCTGAGGTCAGGCTTACATCCTTGAGAGCAGCTCACATGTTCAACCAATTGTATAAATCAAACTGAATTATCCAATAAGTTTTGATTAAATCAATGTATAGAAATATTTTATCAGTTGATTTAATTTTAGAACTGAGACCCTTTCATCCATCCATCCACTCATTCAGTTATCCATTCATCTTCCATACCGCTTATCCTGTGCAGGGTCACGGACTGGCTGGAGCCTATCCCAGCTGTCATAGGGCGAGAGGTGGGGTACATCCTGGACTGGTTGCCAGTCAATCACAGGACAACAACAACAGTTCAACGGCGGACTTATCGTGTTGTACTTATGCTGCTGAATCTTCTGACTGCCTTTCAACAAATTGTGCATCTGTTGCTCCACTTCTGCACTCAGATAAGTTGCATTTAATATAAACACCAGATGATCAGCCCGCCTCTTCTTCGGCAGCAGACTACCAAAAGACTCTACAGTTATATCGCCACCTACACATCTAATATGCATACTACAGCATTTTCAGTCCCTCCGCGTTTCTGTTTAAACCCAGATATACGGGATATTTGGAATCACCAGTTAACCTGATGAGCATGTTTTTGGACTGTGGGAGGAAGAATTCACGCATGAAAATTCACACATTACCAAAAACAGGATTTGAATCATTTTGTTTACTGATTAACTTTCATTGTTGCCATCATGTCAGAATGTCGTTATTTGCTTTTTTACAGCAAAATGAAGAACAGTAAATCAAGTTACTCAATCTGATATAAAATACTGACTCTGTGATTACATTACAATACTGGAATCAGGATTTCCTGTGTTGTTTGGATAATGTCATCCAATTTGATTCCGCTGTTGAGCCTCAGAGTACAGATTTTAGGCAGCTCCAACACATACTCGCCCAGAGTTCATCGAAAAGCCATGCCTGACCTTTGACCCTGATAACCCCAAAATGTAGCGATCATGGTGCCACCATAGACTGTATAATTAATGGACGTAGTCTTCGCAATGTCACCCGTCTGTTTCTGAAACGGACTTTTGAAGCAAAACAGCCGGCGCGGCCATATTGGAAATGAGGCGGGCTGTGAGTCTCCACAGTAACAACCATAGGACGCTCCACAGTCACGTGATCTGAGCTGTGCCTCTGATTGGACGAACTGGTGAGCTTAGTATTGTGGAAACTGCTGAATTATATAAAAAAAATTCACCCCTTGTACAGTGTGTGCCATTAGTGAAATTACCGATTCAGACGGGAGACATTCTTTGTACCAGGCTGTAGATGTGCTTATTTTGGCCATGAAAACGGCTTTTTCTGGCTTGGTGTGTTTGTGACTTCCGGTACTTCCGTAGCCAGCCTCAAGCGGACACTCGAGGAACAGCAGACTTTAGCACTTCCGCATTGTCTCAGATTTTCAGACTGGAGGTTGCCGCTTTGGTGCCACTCGTTAAAGGCTCGATAGCATCATTGGAATAAGTGGATCACAGATTCTAGTATAAATTTTCTGCTCATTGCGTTGATTGCAAATTGTGTATGAAGCATCACAGGTGTATAATCGTCATATAACTCATCCATTTCATTAGTTGTTAAATTGTTAATGTTGAAATTTGTTCATCCATGACTTGTATGACTTGAGTTGACTCTTTGTTTTGTTTTTGATCCATCCATTGTCCTTCATCATCACCATCAGATCTTCAGATAAGTTCACCGTGCTTCTTGCCGCTCCAAATTAAAAAACAGAAGGACAAAATAATAAACAATGCAGGAATTTTTGGAATGAAATAATCTTAAATAATGAAAGAAATATATAGGTCCTTAGAAAAGAAAATGAGAGTGAATATGGTTTGTTGGAAAAGTAGTCCATCTATTCTCCTGCCCGTCTTGTTCTGACCCTCTGTGTGTGATCATACCTATCCAGCTGTGTGGTCAAAGTTCAGAAAAAAGGCCCTGAGGTGTTTTCTGACTGATCTAGCTCACAAACAATGAAGGTTGTGTCTTCTGTGCACAGTTGCCTTCTCAGTGTGGGTCAAAGAGCCTGCCATCTTTGCTGACTCTCCTGCAAACAGTTGACACATCATGATGAGTGAAAGGTGTGCAGAAAGAGAGAGAGGGAGAGGGAGCGGGAGCGGCATGGTGGGAGTAATGATACGTGACAGAGAGGAGGAGGAGGAGAGGGAGCTTTGTTTGGGTCTGAGTGTGCTGCAGCGCTGCCTAATTGAAGGATGTTTTAATGCTGTCGGAGGATGGCAGGTTGGAATAATCATAGCTATTTGTTTACGCTGCAGACACCCCGAGTGACTTTTAATGGCTGCAGCCTGTGCAGAGCTTCCAAACACCCGTGTGAATTTGTCCTTCTTTGCCGCATGGGAAACATTTGCTCATCTCTTCTACTTTCTTTTCTGTATTCACATGATGAACTTGGCTTCTGAATGAATCGATAAGGCAGAGAAGTTGCTTCTTAATCTGCGAGTTTCTCTGTGACTGTCGAGCTGCGAAGCTGCTCTGTGACCTCTTTGCCTTAACATCACAGAGCAAAGCATCCTTCACAAAAGTACACTCAAGCTTAAGGTTTTTATTGTTGTTGTTGTTGTTGTTTTTTTGTTGTTTTAATCATGTCCACCTCACATTACTCTTTTATTTCACTTTTATTGGTCATTTTTATTTTCTAAAGCACTTTGTAACTTTGTTTAAAGCGCACTATATAAATAAAGTTTATTATTTTTTTCATCAAAACTCAGCTTGAGTGGAACTTTTTTGAGATGAGCTTCAGGCACTTTCAAACATAATGACTTTAACCCTTTAACTTGCAGCTCAAACGTTGGCAGAGCATTTTTATGAGTCGCTATAGCTCAGTGAAAAGTGTTAAACTGAGTTAAAGCTGAGTCTCTACAGCTTGAGATAATTTTTCTGAATTTGGGGGTTTCTGATCTCAGGGCCCAAACAACATTAAAAAAATGTATTTTTGCAAATTTTTTTGTATTATTACTTTTTTTTTCTTGGATGGAACATTAAAAGATTAAAAAATCAAACAGACTTCATATCCTTAGCATTTGAAAAATGAAAGTTAAAGGGTTAAAGGAGGCTGCAGTTTATTCATTAAGAGATAAGTTTAGTCTGACCTTCTCTCAGGTGGGGTCAAAGGTCACATTACTAAAGAGGATTCAAAGATGGCTGCTGCTACTGGTGCTGGTGTCTGTCATCGTGTCGGCTCCCAGGGCAGACACTTCCTGTTTACCAGATTAACAACAAAAGGTGCCTTGTTAGCATGCATTATTACCGCCTAACACATCTGAGGGAGTCATGATGTTGGAGTGGGGTTGGGGGGGCAGGTTCTGTAATATACAGCTGCAGCGGGGGGTCGGTTTAAGCTTGAGTGGGGCTCCTTCTCCCCCTGCAGTTCATAATGAGGCAGGGGTAGGTTTTGGGGGGGGGGGGGCTTTTAGTGAGGGTCAAAGCTTAAATTAGGCATGTTAAATAAAATTCAACAATCACCACAAAACCTCTTTCTGACAAAAAGCCTGCACACTGCTGGGTGTTTAATTACATTAATATGCACTATCAGTTGCTGGTAGCTCTTTAATAATGAATGAAGATGTAATGACACCACCATTAATATTTAATTAAAGGGCAATAAAGTGTTATTTGGCAGCATTACAAAACTAGACACTAATAAAGGAATGTCTTTAGCCAGTAATCACTGGAGGCAGAAGAGCCGTTTAAAATTTGACTGTCTGAAAAGGTAAATACAGAGGACACACTGAGGTCAGGAGCGTGTATATATTTATGTGTTCACACTCACTTCATAGTTGTCAGGGTGTCTGTGAATAAACCACAGAATCACCAGTAGCATTAAAGTGAAACAACCTTATTAAGCTGCAGCGAATCCGTTATCTGTGCCTCTTATCAGCTCGATGCAAAACACAACGTGACTGCAGCCCTAAACGATACAAATAAGAGGAAAGAAAAAGAAGTGAAACGAGAGCTGTGGTGACGCTAAAGAGTCCACGAAGCAGCCTCCAGCCAGGATAACATCTCCCACAGAGGTGAGCACACTTTGGTTTGCATCCTTGATTGAACTGAATGTAAGGAATGTGAGGATATGAAAATGTCACCACTGATTTTGACTGATCTGCCAAAGCTTCACATTGTGTTTATGATTTCTCAGAAGCTGCTGAGAGACTCTGTAGGCAGGATTGTGTCCATAGTTTGCCCAGGCAGGAATGCATCGCGCCAACAGCCACAAAGCCCTGCCTCGCATCAGACACCCATGCGGTGACATTGAGATGCTAAAGCTGAAGCTTGTTTACACAAGTTCCCCCCTTTTCTCCTCTCTGGGGCCAGCGTTTAGTCAGACAAAAGACACAATGTGGCCCTCAGCTGTGAGTGGGCTGAGCTGACAAGGCGAGCAGTCAGCTGGGGTGCTCGGGTTTGCTCTGGAGTGGATGTTTACACGAGTGGGAGGGAGCATTGTTTTGACTTTGAAGACCATGATACACAAACAACTTTCGGAGGGGATTACAATGATTAATGCTGTATTTAACCGTAAAGACAATATTTTCATCTGCATTAGTCTTTGAGCCCTCTAAAGTTTTTTTTCCAGCTTTTCAGTCTGTTCCTCTTTTTAAAAAACATTTCAACACACTTATCCTTTACTTATCCTCTTAAGAAGTCAATTTAAAAGGGTTAAAAAAAAATTGCAATTCTCTATCACAAATTAAGTCAAAAACACACACAAAAAAACATAGGTTTGATACCAGTAGTTCAGAAATTTCATCTCACTGCAGCAATTTAACCCATTACTTTTTTGTAGTGTTGTTATTTCTAAATAATTTTATTTTAAAAGGAGTTTTTATTACTTTTTTTGTCTTAAAAATGGTTAGTAATCTTGCTTGTGTTGAACGTCGCTTTGGACAAAAGCATCTGCTAAATGAAAATATGTACATTGTCAAAAAATATGCTGTATTTTTTTGTATCTTTGTTGCACCAGTAGAAAGAGTCACATCCTTAATGTGTCCATCCCAACTTCCTGCAGAGTGCAGGACTGACACGCAGGCCTCAGAGCTCCCTGGGCGTATATTAAGTCCAGCTAATGAGCTGGTCAATGTGACGGGCGGCGGCTGTGATCGATGTCCCCCCTGAATTGATGTGCTCTGCAATGAAGGACACTGACCCACCGAGAAATGTTGATGAAGTAGTCGCCTGGAAACTCTTCCTTCTCAGCACAGTGTGAGGAGTCTGTGAAGAACGCCACACGGACGGACGGGGTCGTTTCAGTGAAGATGGGTGGGTAATCACTGTCATTATGTTTCTTTAAAATAAAGGCTAAAGAAGTTTTTTGTGATGAATAATAAAATACTTTTTTTTCTTGTAAAAGATGCAGGTAAATTTAAGATTTGTGTTGGCCTGAGTGCAAAGAATGAAGTGACTATGCTGCATCTAATCCCAAATTTGTATCTTTATCTTAATTTTGGATTTTTGATGTGGGACAATGGCACTCATACACATCATAAAGCAGATATATTGTTCCCATTTGAAAGAAATGATGGCCAGTAGTATAACTGAAACTATGTTTTCTTAATAATGTAAAACTTGATATATAGCTCAGCTTTTTCTTTTTTTTTTTTTTTTTACTCTTATGAACAATGTATGGATAGCTCAGTTTTTACTCGTATTAGGCCCAGTGGAAGAGACCGGGCAGAATCTGCATATAGTAATCATCAGAAAACTCCCCGGCAGAATATATTTGCATAAGATTATTACTCATTGGCAGTGACCCCGAATAAGGATGAGCCACGTTACTAATAGGCTTCTCTTAATGCTAATACATAAATTCTGGGATATATATCCGCTTAGACATTAATGACTAAATGTTACTTCTCAGCCTTGTCGCAGCGATGATCAAAAGTACTTCACTTCACTTTTTTTTCCCCCTCATCTCTTTAAAATTTCAGTTCTGTCTTCCTTTTCCGACTAATATTGTGGATAAAAGATTTCTGCGTGTCAGGCTTAAAGAGGCCGAATCATTCAGTGACTGCTGGAAGAAAGTTTTCGAAGCACTGCCGGAGGGATGGCTCCGAAGTTGTGCTGGGACTTTGAACTTGGTGTAGCTGCAGTATGTCAGTGTTCCCCGGGTAGACTAACAACGTCACACTTCCTGTTCATAATAATGCACAAGATGAAAATGCACATATCTGTAAATCAAGTGAGAGATAGATTTAGTTGAAAAGTGTGAAAGTAGCTTTCATGTCTCTCCCATCTGGCCTTCCTGCACATTAACAATAAATAAAAGATAAAACTAAAAAAAAGAGTGCCCCACCTCTGACTCGTCTGCCAACCTCGGGTCCTGTTCAGTATGCAGTGCGGGCAACAACTCAATTAACCAGAAGCCCCCAGCCATCACAGCAGCAGGCTGCCTCATAATATTTCCCATAATGTTTCATCCAATTTGGAGAGTTTGACGTTTACCCCCTGCAGGACTGCAGCCATAGACAATGACTGAAGGCGAGGGGGCACTGAGGTAGTGGTGTGTGTGTGTGTGTGCGTGTGTATGTGTGTGTAGAAAGCATCGACTGTACCTGCAGGTGAGCACTCATTATCACAATTTTTCTTTATCAACCAGCTCCTCCAAAACTTTCAGACCTATGTGCATGAAATTAACAGTCTACAGAAAGGAGGACAGGCATGGAAACAGAAGAGAGAGGATGTGTAAAGATAATTTAATGAAATTTTGCACTCACTCACTGCAGAGGAAATGGACTGCTGAGACAGGCAGTTTATTTCACAGTGACTTTGTTTAAAGATGGTGTTTTGAGAAAATTTCACAGGGCTGACAGCAAACAGATCTTCCCGTCTTTAGCTGTGATCACATGGACTCAGGCACAGGATGGCAAACAGTCTTATTCTGATTGATGAAAACTGGACATTGAAGCTGTCCAAAACTATATATGGTGTTATGATATCTTCTAAACTGCCAAGTTAGAAAAAATTCACCCCAGTACAGCGTGTCGATAGCAAAATTAGCTAGTTAGACAGAAGACATTTTTGTACCAGGCTGTATGTTTATTTCTGCTGTGAAAATGGCTTGGTGTGTTTGTGACTTCCATTGTCTTTACTTTCAATAGAACTAGTATGAGATTGTTTTGAAAATCCAAAAGAGAAGAGCATTTCGTCATTTAAAAGTTCAGTTTTGCTGCTGGACGTTTGTTTCTTATATCCTGTGTGTCTCAGGCCTTGTACACACGTAGCCGGTTATCTTCAAAAACAAATATCTCCCCTCGTTCGTCTTTAAAAAATACTTTTACACCTGATGGTTCACAGTAAATAAATAAATAAACATCCACATGTAACCAGGCATGGCTCTAAGCATGCCGAACACATGTAGCAGTGTCGTTCAGACGTGAAACCTGTGCCAGCCAATCAGAATGAACCATTCTGTCTCTTCTTCCAGAGATTCAAACATGGTGCCGGGATCTTTAGTTTGGACCGACAAAGAAGTCAAATCACTTTTAAATGTTATAGCGTATAAACTTAACAAAACACAAGAAAATCTAACACACCCGCATCGTTCATGCTCAACATATTCAAGCCTGCCATAAACAAACGTTGCATAAATTTGACATCAGTGTAGCAAGCTGTGCCATTTGAGATCCCAGTGTATACATGAAACCATGAAACCAGAGTTTTCAGAAAAAACTTCATTTTTAGTGGCGTAAAACTGCGTTTTCGTGTGGATGACAGGTGAGACACCTGGCTACATGTGGACATGACTTCAGAAGGTGTTTATCTCCCATCTGTCTGCCTGAACTCATGAGTATGTGGTTTAACGTGAGACCTTTTTTTAAGTCATGACCCCCTTCCTACCTTTCCTCTTAGTCTCCCTCCTCTCCTCCTCCTCGTCTCCCCCGTTCTCTTGGACAGACTTTGCAGCACTTGACAGTGAAGGAGTCACCCCGCTGGAACTGATGCCCCTGCTCAGCGATGGTCTGGAAAAGCATAAAGACAAAACTGGTAGAAGAGAGACGGGGGTTGGGAGGGGGGGTGTGCTGAGCCAGCACTTTCCCCCAACCGACAGAGGGAGAGGAAGGTAAAGAGGGGGATGAAGAAGAGGGAGGGGTCTCATTTATGATTAAAAGATAGGCCAGATAACCCTGCGAGCCTGGCCCATCACTCTCCTTTAAAATGAGCTCCTAATGGCAGCAAGGGAGGAAGGGGAGGCTTGGGCATCATTAACCAGAATCTCAGAATCCTTAACCCAGGGTATGGTGCCTTACGCCAAGGGAGGGAGACTTCAGAGGCCTGGCAGCTGTGGATAAAGGTTAGGAGAGTTGTTAAGAGTGTTTTTAGAGTATTGTCAAGTTTCCTAGTTTGTGATTCCTCTCTCGTCCAGGAAATCAGTGAAATGCCCCGCAGCTACGGAGATTAGAGGTTGATCTGTGTGTGTATGTGTATGTGTGTGTCAGTGTGTGTCATCGCTGAGTCTCTCTTCTGCTTGTCGCTCCTAATGAGTAGGTGATTAACGGTAATGTATCTCATTAGTTAAAACAGGTTTCAAAATGACACAGAGCGACACTAGAAGAGCCACTCAACAGCTCCTTTCAAACACGGCTCCTCGTGAACGGCCTGGTTCAGGTTTCGGTTTGATCTGATCTTTCCAGAAGGAGCAAGAACGTGACTGAAGCCTTGTTCCATGTGACGGAAATCTTCAACGTATTTCTCTTTTATTCTGAGTTTCAAAACAGAATCACCAAAAGGCTCAGTGATGGTTTTCCAAACATGACTGGCAATTTTGTGTTTTTGAATTCTCACTTTTCCACTTGAAAGAAGACATAATTCAATTAACGGTTCACATGGTCTCTTTTTAGTTGCAGAGAGCTTAGAAAATGCTGGGAAAAACTTCAGACACAAGCGTCAAAGATCTGCTGAAATGCCAAGAAAAGGAAGAAAAAATGTGATTCATATTTAATAATGTTTTAAATCTCATTATATTATCTATCCTTCGTGTACTTTTAAATAACACTTCTATTACCGGGTATCACATTTTGATTTTATTGTCCTTAACTGAACAACAAATGTTTACCACTTTGGTTTCAACATGACACATTTTAACACAAGGAACATTTCTTTTTCTCAAGCTTGTGCTTCCACTCCGTCCTCTATCTCTCCATCCGTCTTCCCTCCCGTCTCCTTCTGTGTAGAGGGCAAAAACTCTCACCATCTTACCGTCTCGATCCAGAGGAATGCTAACAGTTTGCAACCCGACCCAGTGTCACTCTAGTGCTACCCAAACAGGGCGTCCTGAAACCAACACCATGAATGTTTCCATCACTCACATTGAGATATCAGTATCTTTATAGTTAGAAATCCTCCATATTTTACCGGCCCTTCCCCAGCTGCCCCCATAACTCTTACTTTGCTCAGTCTCGAGCAACATATCCGTCTTATTTTAGGAGCCGTATCTACAAAGTGTTTCAGTCTGAAAGGAGATACACGGAGGCGGCTGACATGATGCCATTGGAGGAGGTAGACCATCAATCACTGTGTGCAACACTTTCCATTTCTGACAACTTTTCAACAGCTTGGGAACTTAGTGCTGAAGTGCAAAACCACGGGAAATGTGTTTGAACTAGTGTTTTACTTCTGGGATGGAGCTAAGTTTATTGTTGAAGCTTGTATAATGTTTTAGTATCTCATTTTGTGATAAAACACGATGCTTTTACTCATAGGCCCTAAACGCTTCTTACATGGATTTCACCATTGAAATGTAGCTTCACCCTTTATTGCCGAACATATCATATTCGATGCATGACTTTAAAGACCTCTAACTCATTACCTTGATAAATAATTTTGAAACACCTGTTAAAAAATTTAGCCCATTACAAGCAGCTGAAGTTGTAATTTGGCACTTTTCAAACCTGCTGCTCTGAGGAAATTGTCCTCACACATTTTCAGGAAAATCATTGCTAATTTTCAAGAAGTTGCAGTAACAATAAAATCAACAGTAACATGGATGCATATTTACCAAAAACTTTACTGAAAAGTTGCAAAAACTTACTTCCAAAAAAAAAAAAAAAAAAAAAAAAAAAAAAAATTGTTGGTCAAGCTTTTATGAAAGTAAATAAAAAAATGCTGTAAATTTTACTTTATTTTATTGCTGTAAATCATTACTGTGTTTTTTCCAGCAATCCTTTACTGTTTACAATTATATGCCTTAACGACCTTTCTGGGTAAGTCACTGCAGCTATATTAAAGTAAAATACTGTTAAGACTACAAAAACCAGGTTTCGGGATTTTGGGTTAAATTGTTCGTCTCTTTGTGGGAACAATCGGAGTCGCTTCTATTTTTAAAATAAGGTTTTATGAAAGTATATTGTAATAGGAGCTAAAATTTTATGTTTATTTATTTTAACTCATAACTTCTTCCTGTGTGTTGTCCTGTCGTTGAACTTGACTAACGTAACTAACAAAAACTACATCTTTAGCATAGCTAAGCTAGCTAACGGGATAGATGTACTGAATGAATCTGTCTTGTTTCTTTGTTTGTTCTTCATTGTGTGTGTTTGGTGTTTTGTGTGCCTTGGTTTGTATTTAAGTAAGACTTAAGTCAGTTTTTTTTTAGATTTTCTTGTTGAGTTGTTTACTAGGGGGCTTGGGCAGGTTATTTGAGTGATTCACTGTCAATGATGAATCTCGAGTTAACCGCTGATCATTTCTGGGAGGTTTGCGATACACTCAAACAGTCTATTAATATTAAGGTCAAATGTTTATGGTTTTTATTTATGGATTTATTTAAGTGAGGAGCATTTTTTTTATTTGACCCACTTGGTTAATGAAATATTTAATGAAAGCTCAGTGGTGACTTTTTAAAGTTACTGTAGCTTTCCTTAAGCAAAAACAAAGAGTGTGTTTTAGTTTGTTTTCGGTCGGCCTCACTGGACAGGCTGTTTGTGTGTTTTTCAGATGGGCAGGGGGAGCTGATGGGGGGGAATCCTTTTTAGCACGTTCATAAAAGTGGCATTTAGCATTGTCACAACAACTGCTTAGGAAAAGCCAAGCCTCCATTAAACAAGGGCAATGATGCACTACAAAGTCACATCCCCTCAGCACAGCAGCTCCACACACAGCCGGCAGAGCGCTCTGCATAACTTACTGCCTGTGTTGTATACAGTTCCTGGTACACAGCAGCGGCAGCAGAGAGTTTTTCTGAGTGATTTCCAGTGTGAAGTTATGGTGTTGATTAGCGCAGTGACAGGTGCCATGATTAAAATGGCTGATAGTAATAGTGCAGCATTCATGCATTGACAACTTTGCTCTGCATGGCTTTGTGAGGGGTGATGTATGACACCATTAGGGTAACCTCAGGGCCCTGGAGGACACTTATCTCCCTCGTCACGTCCTTCACACTCCCCATTCTCCCTCCAACAAAAGGACGCCTGCTCCCCAGTCTGCATGCTTATGAATTGTGTGTGTATGTGTGCAATATGTCTGTGTTCCCCGTTCATCCCAGGCAGTGAACCTGAATACTGCTTTATGTGGAGCATGCTTCATAGTGTCAGTGTTTGTGTTTTTGTTTGTACATCTGTGTCAGGTTGGGGCTTTTTACGTTTCAGTGCAGGGTATTTTGTTAAGATACAACCTGTCTCTGTTTCTTCATTGTATACAAAAACTTGCACAGCTTGTTGTGTATAGTAGGATATGAGATTAGGATATCTAAGCATTAACATTTTTCTTCTGTCCTGCCACATTATAATTAGGGGAGGGGGGGGGGGGGGTCCACGTCCCCTTCACCTTAAAATAAAAAAGTCGTTTCCACCTCCACACATTTGCCATTAAAACTATCAGTGCATGACTGGTCTACTCCAGCATTTTCCATTGCTTCAAAAATAAAATCCGTTCCAGTTTTTCATAAGGGGGAAATACCAGTGTCAATAAAAATCCACTCCGTAATTTTCTAATTTCCCAGACACACAGTCACTTCACAATCAAATCCGTTCCACTTTATCAGTAGGGGGAATACCCTTATCGATAGAAATCCAGTCCGTGTTTTCTTAGTTTCCTACGTGTACAGCTGCATCATGCCGGAACAATGAGATTGTTGGCAGCGACAGCAAATTTCCAGCTTTTGGAAAACTTTTTTTGACTGTTCTACAGACAAGAAATGGACTTCAGGAGTATTTTTTGGAGAAAGGGGAAGTAAGTATGAGTTGCCCAAGTTTTCATTTGAGTGACCAAACAGCTAGCTTTGGCAGCTAGCTTTTCTGTTATGACTGTTAGCAGGCTAGCTCTGATTGTTGTCTAGGAGACTCTTGATTGTTGCTGCTCCTCTTAGTGAGCGGCGGGTGCTGCTGTGAGCCCCTCCCCGTCTCAAAGCACTCACAAACAGCCAAGTCTTCACGCAGCAGTCCCTCTTAGCCCCCTACGTCCAAACTGCATGTTAGCTACACTTTGAAAGCGCTTTGACATGTTTCCTGTCTATTTTTGATTCATTTAGAACCAAAGAAAAAACGTATCATGAATCAAATGGTTAATCAGACAAAAACTCCTTCTTAGTTTCTGTGTTTTTCTTCGTGAATCAGACTCTGGTCTGTTCTGCTCTTTGTTATGCTGTCTCATGTACTCTACCCTTAGATTCTTCCACATTTAATTTAGCTGTTTGTTTTCATTTTTTTCTGAGAAGTTCTCTTTCCAGCAAATGGTTCCTTTCACTCCGAGGGAAGCTTAGCATGTACATGTAGTATCTTGTGGCAGGTACTGCACTATTTCCTGGGGTCTCATTCATACCAGAGATCACCTGTTTATAGCTTTGTGGTTCTTAAAGGTAGAAATGGATAAAAATGATGTTGTATGTTTAAAAGAGCCTTAAAACTGAACATGTAGCACGTTGAATCATTGTTATAGTGAATATTCTGCCTAATGTGCATCATGGTGACTCACACCATCGGTGACGCACAGAGTGCAAGATAACTGTAAACACCTCTTCATGCCCATGGGGCCGTTCGGTCACACCGCGCTGGGCAAATGTTTGTGAGAACACCTCGGTAAACATGCACATCCTTTGGGAGGGGGTCAGCCAAGGGGTGGCTGACACCCAACACACCCTCCTCCATCCCCATACTGCAGTCATGTCAACGGAAGTGTAAGGCAATACCCAGTTTTCCTAACAAGTTGAACCCAGCCGGAGGCGTCCTGGCATCCCGAGACTCCAAACACATGTCCCCTCCCCATTTCAAAAATACACACGCCCTTATTTTTGGCGGCATGCAACCCCTTAATTATTTCAGTGGGCTGAATTTGAGACGATTGGGTTCTTAAGGTTTGGCGGAGGGCAAGAAGTCAAGACACTGAAGAACACTAAGAAAGACACACCAAAGGCGACAGGATATTTAAGGGCGGGCAGAGGGGTGGCCGAGTTTAAGAGGATAGACACGTACGCTCGCTTAAGAACACACAAACTGCTGTCCCTGTCTTTCTTCAACCCATCTCGGAGCTGCTGCCCCTCCACTGCTGATGAGAAAAACAGTCACAAGTGCTAAGCTGCCTCTTTCCCCGCGATTGATAACATTTGTAATTGAGGTGTTTACTATGGAGTGCCAGCTTCCTCAGCCATGGACGGTAGTTTCCAGGTTGTCTCAGTGCAAAGACGGGAAGCCAGGGGGGCTGTGGGGGGAATTCGAATGTGTTAAGAGTGTGTGGTGTCCACACCGCCATTAGCAAACAAACTCGGGTGGGGAAAGCTAAGATCAAATTCAGTGTCCTCTAAAGGCCTGTTCAGTGATTTATGCTGGCGGTCGGTTCAGAGAAGGGAGCGAAATGCATGTCATAGAGGGAGATAAGACCAAACATATCACAGATACTGAATGTGTGTCAGTGTCATTTGGATACATCTTAAAGATAATCTAGTTTTACAAAAAATCAAAATGGGTGATAAGAATAAACTCGTGAAATTCAGTTTCTAGAGCTGTGAACGCTTGAGAATTAAGTTGATCTAAATTCTTGTAATTAAAGAAAGGCCAGAACAATCTGTATTTAATTTGTTGTTATCACTTTTGTGAATTTATTATGAACACCTGCTGTTTGCCTCTGAAGATGGCAGTGTGTTGAGTGATGTAATGGAGCAGCGTGAATATAATTAGACTAATGATGCATTGACATGAAGTTTGGTGCCAAAATGTGGGCAATGAAGGTGAACCATGTTCAGGGTCTCAGGCCTGTAATAAGATTTATCATAGAAAACAAATTTAGTTTGTGAGTTTATCACATGAGAAAAAGCTCATCGAATCTTTTTGACGTATTTATTTTAAGAGTTTAAAGTATCTAACAAAGTCTATTTCAAAACAGAAATTGGTTCATGTTCTTGTGGGGCAGTTCCTGATGTGAAACAGGAAAGCTCGGTACTGGAATCATCTGAATATGTCTTAAATGATTAAAAAAAAATCAATTGAATTTATGTAGGATTGCCCCTTGAAGATGCAGCATCTAGTGTTTCAAACATAGACTGGGAAAAAAAAATGGACGTCATCTCGCGTGGCTCTAACTGAGGTCGCCACAAAAACTGCTCCCCCTGGTGGCTGGCTGCAGTATAAGACAAAAACTCCGCCTCTCTATTCATTCCGTATGGGATGTGGTCAAACTTTAAAACATTATTACACCTCGTAGAAATGTTTCTCTGATCTGTATGCTGTGGTGATATTTAGATATTATTGGGCTGCATTGTGTTCAGGTCCCCTTTTTTCTAAAATGTTTCTTTTTTATTTGTTATTAGACACTAAAAACAGGGTTTTACGTCTCGTTTAACGATGAATGACAGCTGCCGTTCATGTGTAGTTTTTTCAGGAATACTAAAATACATCAGGAAGGAGAGTTAAGAAGAGATTAGATTTTCTAAATAAAAAAGTAAATTATTTTTGTCACCTGTTTCCACTCAGAGTTTCCCTGTTCCTCAAAAGTCTCTACTGTGCAGACTCTGGCTGCACAATGGCGGCTCCCGTGACGGAGGTTTTTTGGCTTCAAAACCGTACAATGATTAAAGGCGGAGCACAGTCTATGGTTTCAAAGGGGTCCTAACACACATACAAAAAAGAATAGCAACAAAACATACTTTACAGTAATACCCAACAAACATAGAACACACTGTTCTACCACTTCCACAACCCCCACACCCCACCCACTCCATCACCAGCTCACAAAAATATTCACATCCGCATAACCCCATTGCAATACAGCACAACATCAGGAGCAACAAAATACTGAAGCAGTTTTGAATAAAGTAATAA
Source organism: Labroides dimidiatus (assembly GCA_030710495.1). Lineage (NCBI taxonomy): Eukaryota > Metazoa > Chordata > Actinopteri > Labriformes > Labridae > Labroides > Labroides dimidiatus. Next base: position 7,464,777 of record CM061146.1, on the reverse strand, counting down.
ATCAAATAAAACCCCAAAACTATCAGAACAGGAACAGCTTGTTTGTGAGTGGGAAAATAAATTTGAGCTAAATATAGAAAAGAGGTGATAGACTTTAATGAGGAGATGGGGAGATTATTCCAGTCAGATGGAGCTTTGAACTTACTAATGTTCCGTGTTCAAGTTTTGCTTGGTATCTAATCTTAATTTCATGTCATGTTCCTTTGCGTCTTGTTTTTTCCTCTGTTTTTTCCCTTAAAAAAATGTTCTCTAAGTACAAATATTTTTGTGCATTTTTACTGCCAATGAAGCAACTAACCCTTCAAAGCCTGACCCATCAAAAAATAGCCAGAAAATTCCAGTTATTTGGAACTGAGATGTTTAGTAACCCTTTTAACAAAATCTTCAAAAAAAAATGCTAAATCATTTCATTTATGATATATTCACATTTGATAAATTGGACAGTTTTTACTTTTTTTGTATAGTTTTTGGTAAATATGCATTCATTCAATGCAAGAAATACTTATCTTCAGAAATATGTAACAATTTGGATGTTATTCTTACTGCAGCTTCTTTAAATTAGCGATGATTTTCCTGAAGAAAAAAAAATGGATGATTTCATGAAAGCAGCCAAAAATACATTTTCAGCTGCCTGTAGTGGATTTATAATCCTCAAGGAGTTATATAAAAATGTTTGTCATCATTTATCATAAAGTGTAGATGAGATAGAAGTCTTTGAAACTCATATATGTTTAAGCAATAAAGGGTGAAAGCAACAGCAGTAATTTTGTCTGCACATGTTAGCACTAGTTTGCACTCTTCCTCTTTCTGTTGCAGGTATTGTTTGAGCTTCTTCTAGAAAAACTGAAGTCGACTACAAAAGAGGAACAAAAAAAAAAACACATGGGCATCATTGAGAGCTCCCATTTTTCTGCAAAGATGAGAAATTATGTATTTCCTTCAATTATATGAGCTTCAAATGCAGCTTGGCTTCCACCCTGACTCAAATCCACGTCTGCAGAGCGTTTCAGAGTGACTGAATTATAACCCGAGACTGCTTTGTTGAATGCTTTCCTGGTTTAGCTATTCCTCTGTGAGGTCTTGGTTAAAAAAAACCTTGTAAACATTTCAGAAAATATCTACCTTTAAACTTTAAGCTATAAAAAAACAAGCTGTGCTAACGTTACCTTGAATTGTGTCAGAATGCTGTAACGTGATCCGTTCCTTCGTGATCGTCATCTGATTGTGACACATGGCATTAATTGGTGTTAGTCAGCAGAAAAAACTGTTTTCATAGTGATATTTTGCTCCATAATAATCTCTCTGGTTGAGATCCAATCCTAAATTTTATCTTTGTGCAATAGTACACAAAACTGTAAAGAATAATGTCTCAATGAGAGAATAGCCTGTGTGTCTCAACGAGCTCATCTCAGTCTAATAAACATTGTGCAGAGCGTATCAGTGCAGATCAATACAGACTGAATGAGACTAATAGCTTTCACCTTAAAACACACATATTCTAATTAAGCCTCGTCCTCAAACAGACACTTGACATTTTGAGAGCAACTCTTTGGTGCGTCAGTGCTTAAACGAAAACAACTAATCCAGATCTCGGCTCATTTCTGACATTTATTTGAGCACGGGAAGAGAAAACAGTAAAATAAGTAAACAGTCAAATGATATTTAGCTTGGTTTGCTTTTATAATTTCACTCTCTTCTTCTTTTTTTTTCTTTTTGCTCCATATTCAGTTCCAAAGTTGAAAAGTAAGTTGTACAAATGACCTACAGAGATCCTGGCTCCCAAATGGCAAGTCTAAAAGGAACAACTCCGATAAATCACAGAGCGAAACTCGAGTCTGGGGCTGTTGTCGGAGATTTATCGGCAGCTGTATTTTTCTAGTGTCAACTGATGTTCCATAAGACGTAGCCAGCGTCTTGCATTGCTTTCACCCATGCTCACTCTACACCAACACACACCCAAACACACACACACACACACACACAGGCACACACACACTCCACTTCTCCACTCTATCAACAGCCATCCAGCATTTAAATTCGAGAGCTATTCCTGTGAGACTGTTAAACACGACAGATTGAGATGAGTGGCAAACCTCTATGCTAGCATTAGCCCACTTATCTTATTAGTGGGGCAGCCCGAACACATTTGATACCCCCACCCCCTACCCCTGCCCCAGGCTTCTGCTGCTGTTGGCCTGAGGGAACTCGCTCTGGCTTCAAAGACCAGATCTGGCGTCCTGGTGGCTCAGCATGCTGAGACGCATACCACAACGATGTCGGTTTGAATTCAGTCCGGGCAGTTGCTGCACATCTCGCTGTCACTCTATCTGTCCAATGATGAGTCAGAGTAAACTATTTGATGAACAACAAGTTCCCAAATAGTTTTGATAGATGAGAGAGGGAGTAAAAAAATAAGTACTTTAAATACTAGAAGTGATTCTGATCAGTATAATTATCACGAGTGGCATTTGATTTGACCTCTCTCTGGGTGGAAGTGGGTGTGGGTCTGTGTGTCAGGGAAACGCTTTATCACTTCTCAGCTTAATATGACAAGGGTAAGAAGCATCAGAGTACAAGTACTTCTTCAGAAAATATCTTCGAAAAAAAATATTCTCCACCTTATCCCTTTGAGATTTTTAACAGAACAGTCTGTTTGATAAGAAATCCCGGAAAAGAAAAATGAGTCACTTTGAACTTCTGGTGAATGTCGCTTGAGCAACAACTTTGTGTTTAATAGTCTTAACAATATGGCTCAATTGGCATTTAATTTTCAACAAAAACAGACAAAAAGGAATAAAGAAAACCTTATTTCCTCTAAGGGCATTTGCTTTGCACCAATGCCATAAAAACTAAGTTCTAATTTTTGAGTTAACACAAGCCATTGACTTAACTAACTGCCTTGTTAGAGCCTGATTTGTATCAACGACCCCAAAAATGTAACAACAACAAAATAAACAACAATAAAACCTAAAAAGTAACAAGTGGTCAATAATGTAACAAAAGTTCTGAGCCCCAAATGAAATTAAAAAAACATAATTAAACCCAAAATGTAACAAGTTATTACAATTTTGGCTCAGCATCTTGTCACATTTTGTGTCAGTTATTACATTTTACATTTCATTTATATACAGGGCTCTGAACGAAAACGAAAACCATAAACTTTTGCCATTTTGCAAGGAACAGAAACGCACTCTGCAGCGCACAGAGCCAGCCGTGCATTGAGATAAAAGAAGAAGACGTCCGCATCCAAACGTCTGGATATGCAGGAAAAAAAATTATCTTATAACTTAAAAGCTGCTACACTAAAGATCAGTCCTTGTTGATTAGGGCTGCAACGATTAGTCGACATAATCGACAACGTCGATTACACAAATTCGTCGACGTGAAAAAATCAGTGTCGACACGTCGTGCTATTGTTGTTGTAAATAAAAATCACACACGGACCGCTTTTTGCGTCATGCAGCTGTAACTGCAGTACACTAGACTGTAGTGACTACAGGTAGTGCTGGAGGCAGAATCAGAGTCGGCGTCAGACAAAATTCAAGGGGGGAGCATCAAGACAACAGCAGGGGGGCACAACGTCTTGATCATGACTGGATTTATTCTGTATAGCTACGTCTATGATAGCCATTTAAACACACATCAAGAATCACTCAACAGATTGTACAAAGTTCAAATTTACGCCCGCAGGAAGGCACTAAACCACAGCTGAAAGTCACGCATCTCTCTCTCTCCTCTCCCTCCGGTGTGCACACAGCTATGCGCGCTTTAGCGCACCAATATTAAACACATTAAACAGCGATTAAATACGAAACGTTTACGTTAACAATGAAACCCAAACGGTAACAGAACTTTAAAGGTACCTCTAATTTAGAGGGGGGAAAATGAATTCTAGAATGTTAATATTATTTTTTTTCCCCGTTCTCGCCCTTGTGAAGTGGGGGGGCAGTCGATCTACTGGGGGGGCACAGCCCGCGAATGCCCCCCCCCCCCCCTTGACGCCGACACCGGGCAGAATCGCTCGCTGCCAGCAAACTCCGTAAACTCCGACCTAAAGTTTCAAGAGTTTGGAAACATTTCACTGAAAATAAACCAATGAAACACATTAAATGCAATCTCTGTGAAGCTCAGCTTTCATTCCATGGCAGCACTACGGTGATGCACGAACATCTTAAACGCCGACACCCTGGAGCCGCTGTGTCAACCCGTACCGCAGAGAGGTGAATTCACAAATAACGTTGATACTTTGTATATATTTTTAAATAATATTGTCACGACCTGGCTTGTAGGCCATGGCAAAAAATGTGACATATAGGGTCGCAGTTACCTTTTGTTCACTTCCGTTAAAGCGTACTTTACGGAAGTAATCGGTGAATTACAGGCAAAACTGCTGTGACATAACTAATTTCAGCCCCTGTCAAGACGAGCGTTTATACTTAATTGTAAACCCCTTTCACTTACTATGTGATTCAGAGCATATTAAATCGATATTTGAGCTGTCAGAAATGTGTGATAATTAGTTTCAGGTATTTTAAATGTGGTAAACATCGTATGTAATCTTTAAATTGGCAAGTAATAGACCTCTTTGTTTTATTCTCTTTGTTTTAGTTGTTTTAAGCAAAGGTGTGTGATGGAGTTTGTCCTGAAGAGAGGTTCATGCACCCCCCAAATTGCTGAAGTCCTGACACAGAGCATCCTCAACATGATAGTCACAGACATGATTGGTTTAAAGTTGAAATCATATTACCTCCTCAGCCTGCAAGGCAGGTTAACTGCAACTTTGAGTTTTTTGTTTACAAAGAATTTTTTTTTACTACCACTTGCACTTTAAGTTTGTATAATTTAATTAATTTATTTTATTGTTGTGGTCACAGTGATATATGTTGAAAAATATACCAACTATATGACAGAAAAATGTTTCATGGGTCAGTATTTTAATATATTTAAAAAAAAACATACATTGTTAGAGTATAACAGGGTAACTTTGAAAGGTGTGAAGATTTAAGCAAGTTCGGTTGCTGGACACAGAAGTCCAAAATAGGTGCTTAAAAATAAAGAAGATAATCGTGACTAATCGACTAATCGAAAAGATAAATTATAGATTAGTCGACAACAAAAATAATCATTAGTTGCAGCCCTATTGTTGATTGCTGTCCCTGATATTCAACCATCATAAATAATGATTTTGTGCTGTGATCTTACTTTAACTATAAAGTCCTCAAAAAGGAAATGTAGTTCACCTTGTGTGTTGCTGGTGACATTACCATAATGTGCACACTGTTGGCTCTATAAAGGCAACGAGCTTGTCCTTCATCGCAGCCTGCAGTAAAGCTTTTTATCCTTTTCTCCACACCTGGATCTCTGGATTTCTGTCCATACAGAACAACTGTTGGACCAAAGCTCTGACTCTCCACACATGTCTAATATCAACATTTAGGAGCAACAAAACAGAGAAACCAACGCTGTTTTCCAACAGTTTAATTTAAATATTATCATCGTGTTTTTAGACCTCTTAGGTTATGGAGCTAAAAATGATCAGAAAAAGCTGCAGAGACTGTCTTAGAAACTAGTATCACCTGAACTTAGAGAGAAGCCGATCCGGAAAGTATTAGTATTATCAGAGAACCTATGTGTGTCTGAAATACAGTCTGTGATTTGTCCTGGATTTTCACACAGGATTAAAAGCACAGATGACCTCCACAATTATTAAAAGCTATCAGAGGTCCTCAGGTGAAACTTATCCTGTACAAATAGAGCTTCAGTTTACCAATGTTGTTGTTGTCACATTGTAACCAATGAAGGCATATTGTATATAAAATTAAAACTCTTAAGTGATGCAGCTTGAACAGCTGAGGGCTATAAAACATGATGCAGCTTACATCATGCACAGGCCCACTGAATGTAGTGTTTGTTGTGGGGAAAAAAACAGCCAGCAGGCTGACATAGAACGATATTAACCAGTTCAAGAACAATTTTTTTTTTGGTTCTAACCAGTTTGAGAACGTAAATTTTGGGGTGGAACCCAAAACCAAAAGCTTTAAAACACTGTTTCTGTTTGGAATGAACCGTTTAGGAAAAAATTCTGGTTCAAAGCCCTGTTTATAAATTGATTATCTGTTGTTACAGATCGGGCTTTCACTAAGCGGGATCAATACTTGTACTGAACTGTTTATTGTCTACAAGAATATGTCATCTTATTTGAATGAAGTATATGTGTTAAAATCACCTCTCTCCAATCCAGCTTAAATACATCCTGTTTTAAAGTCCAGTCAGTACAGATTTGAACCTTGTTTTTCTATGACATTAAGGAAATCGGCTCCACTCGAGGACTTTTTATTGTGCTCTTGTAAAAATAATCCTCGGTTATCTCACTCACATTTTAAAAAGAGTGATAATCCTTTAACATGTTTCTGTGATGTCAGCTCACTGTGAAGACACAGGACCTTTCGCTTTTCACTGTGACGCCTGCTGTTACATGAATGAGAGCTAAAAAGGTCTTTAAGACACTGACAGTCAGCGTTTTTTAAAACTATGGCTGGGGACCCCGGGATGGGTCATCGGTCTATTTCTGGTTGAAACACACACAACGAGGCCACAAGTTGTTTTTCACAGGTTGGAGCTCATTTGTCTGAGTTGTGTGGTCGGTTATTTAAAACTCATTAAGAAAACCATCTTATTTGACAAACTGATACTTACAAAGTGATAACATTGTTTCATGAATATGAAGGTTATTGTTTATTTAACAGTTTGACTTTTTTTCTCTACTACTTAATAGATATTTTTTGAATCAGCACTTACTGTACTTCATATAATTTATACTTTTCTTTTTAATCTTTGCATCTGACCTTGTTAACAACCTCAAAGGCTCCAAATCTTGAAAAAAATAAAGTCATGAAACAAATACAACTGCTCATATTCATCCATAATAGCATAGAAGTTGTGTTTTGATGATTCAGCTCTAAAGACTTTGCAGTTTTTCTTCAAACCTTTGGATCCTTTGGACATTTTTAAGTAAATGTGGATTGTGGGAAAATGTTTTCATAGAAAGACGTGCTTCAAATTAAGCTGCAACCTGTTTGAATTTGTTAAATTGGAAAATAAACCATTTTCAAATTGTGTGACGCTTATAACATTTCTGATTCAAAAAGTCCCAAACAAATTCAGGTTATGGTTTATAGCAAACAGGAACATGCTAACACCGTCGTAAACTGAACTAGTCCTTCTGTCAGGAAATGGTACAAAAATTAAATTCGAGGATATGAAATAAAAATACAAAATTCTTGCATTCTTATAAACCAGAGTTTTGATTTTGTTGTTGCTTCTCTTTTTGAGATGACCCACTTCACTCAGGTGGATGTGTGTGATTGACAGGTGTGATCTGTAGTGGTAATGATACGGTGTAAAGCAGCCCGTGTGTGTTACTGTAAGTAGCAACACATAAGTCTAACCTTTAGCTGCTCTCTGAAAACTGAGCTGAGAGGAGCTGCTTTGATGATTTGAACCCAGTGCTTACGCATCTAGAATACACACACACACACACACACACACACACACACGCACACAGCTGCAGCCACACACAGAGCTGTCAAATACTGATTTTGCAACTTGGTGTAAAGTTTACCGCACCTTGACTGCTGTCGTCCGCGCTAAGCCTCATGGGTAACAGGAAACAGTGTGTGATCTTTCAGATCCTTTCCTGTTGGTGATTTGGGCGACAGGTGAAGGACAGACAGTCCTCTTCTTCTTCTGCCTTTCTTCTGGACATTTTTTCTTACACACAGACGCTCTCTCACACACACACACACACACAGCGTCACAGAATCCTCCCCATCAGCACCCCGCTGTAGAAATCGCTTACCAAGACTCTTTGCTATTCTTGAAGGAGGCGTGTGAACATGTTGGGTGGGCAGACTTCAGCGCTCACCTGCCTTTCTTTAGCACACTCTTTATTTCCCACCCCCGACCCTCTTCACTTTCCCCCAACAACACACACACACACACATTCAGTCACACACACATGTCACCATAAAACAGGTTGTGTTGTCAAGTGTCCTGTCACCATGCTTGTTCTTCTATGCCGTATATGAGCTCTCTCAGCTGTTCGTCGCAGTTGAACCACAATTAACCCCACACACACACTCTCTCACTCTCTCTCTCTCACACACACACACACCCACAGTTTTCACTATCTGTCTCGCTCTTTCTCACTGCTGCCCTTTCACTCTCAGTTCACAGACTGCAACCCAATCTGTGCAGCAGCAGAGTCACTCACTCACTCAGTCTGTCAGTGTGCAAAGTGTCACTATGTGAGTTTACAGCATTACTCCTGTGTGTGTTGCAATGTATGCATTTATATAACACACACTCTCTTCTTCTCATAACACTTTAAACCCTTTTTTCTCCTCTGCAGTAAATAGTGATTAACAATGTGTATCAGTTTTATTACTTTCTATATCAGATCGCTCGTTGAAATGCCAAACTCATAAACCAAGAATAAACTTAAGGAGAGCTCAGTCACAATAAATCAAGAGATGGGGGCGTGACACTGGTGGTGTCTGAAAAAAACCTGTAAAAATGTTTTTGGCAAAAGAAAACAGGTCTTAAACTGAAATCAAATTAGTAAAACAAGATAAATGAATGGTTTTTGCATTTTCTTTATCTCGACTTATTGTAAATGTGAAAAACTTCAGTGTTTTCATGTATGGTGTACATTTTAGGACATATTCAGCTTTCAGAGTAAGGTGTCGGACCAAACAGCAGGTCGCCAAAAAACTCTGTCATGTGTCAGACTTTGGACTGAACTTTCACAAACTAAACAGCCCCAGAAAATAAAAAAAAACCAGATACAGTTATACACATCTTATTCAGTAGGCAACACATGAACACCGCAAGGACTATTAGAAAGGAATTGTGCAAAAGGAAAAGAGTAATAGTCTGAGATTTATGTCAAAAATTTCTGTGAAAAAGTGAGTTTAGGGTAAATTCAACAGATTTCCAGACGTACTTACTTTCATATCACTTGTTATCATAATTCTTACTTCAACTTTTATCGCCTCCGACGACAACACTGAACAGACATGTAAAGCCACATACTTGCAAAAACCCCTTGCAGCCTCTATCACTGAGTATTTCAAAATAAAAGCTCCTATTCATGTTTTTTTTTATTATTAATATTTTCTGAAGCTGTTTAGTTTGACGCATTTCAATGGAGGTTACGTGGAGACCTGGGCCCATATTTACGAAACATCTTAAAGTTAAAAGTAGCTCCTAACTTTCTGATTTAGGAGAAACGCTCAAAAACTTATGGGTGTGTTGGTCCTAATTTTAGGACTCCTAAATTTCTTGTCTAAAAGTATCTCAGAAAGCATTGTAGTGCCAAAACAAGAGGACTCCTAAGTCACAAAGACCAATTCAGAAAGAATTTCAACATGGCTGCTGCTGACAGTCCACCTCATAAATAGGTGAACAGTTTGGTTTATGCTTTTCTTTTTTTCCTGTGTTTTTCTCTGCGATGGTTATTCCAGAATCCCTGTCATTAAAAGTCTGCTTATGTGTAGATCTGCTCATTGTTTAACAAGATTCAACTGCTTACAATTAGCAGAATACATGAATGACTAGTAAAATGGTAAATGGACCAGTACTTATATAGCGCTTTTCTAGTCTTTGCGACCACTCAAAGCCCTTTACACTGCTAATCTCATTCATCCGATCACACCACATTCACACACTGATAGGCCATCAGTGAAACCATCAGTTTTATGTAACTCATTCATACCCATTCACACTGAATGACAGTGGGAGCAATTTGGGGTTCAGTGTCTTGCTCAAGGACACTTCGACATGTGACTGCAGGAGCTAGGAATCGAACCCTCGAACTTCCGATTAAGAGACGACAACTCTACCACTGAGCCACAGTCGCCCACGTTTAATGTTTAATCTGCCTACATTTTTATTTTAAGGTCTTTATTTGGATATGCCAACATGACACATTCCCTGTCAGCCAATCACTGTTGGCATAATAAGACAAGTGGTTCCTGAAACATGACATTATTCATAGCAACAGGGTCAGCTCCATTACTTTATATTAGCTTAAGAGTTCTATGAATTCCTTAGTAAGAGTTCGCCTTAGCAGCTTTGTGAAAAGGTTTTAAGAGAAAACTCTTTGCGGGAAACTTTTAGTCATTTAGGATAAATGAATACAGGCCCAGTGTTTTTTCACCTGAGGTCTGACACCTTACTCTGAGACCTGAGGATGTCCTGAAATTTCCACTGTAACCTTGATGTTTTCATGCCTTTAATCAAGGTTAGAAAATTATGATTTGAAAGTGACATTTTCAAAGAGATATGTTTTGAAAGGCCCACTTTATAAAATTATAAAGTTTGGATTTACAATCAATTTTATTCATTTGGGTTTTTTTAAGGTAGACTATCCTGTTCTGTTCTCTATAACCTTAACTAATCATCTTAAGAGTTTCTGGATACATTAACAGAAATTTGAAACCCAACAACGCCAAAAGAAAGATGAGTTATCACAAAAGCTTTGCTCATGGTCTCAGTTTGGAAAAATGAATTTGGGGTTGAGTTCAGCACCAGATATGTCACAGCTGGTTAAAGAGATAAAACTCTGGAATGGTTTAGAGGGCAAATTAAGAAATTAAAGAAATTCTAGCAAAGATAAAATTTAAAGCATTTAAGCCAGCTCTTTCAGAGATAAAACTCTGTGAGGAGTTGTGAGGAAGACTCCTGAGAGGCAAAATTGTACAGACATGGAAAGATAAGCATAGTTAGCAAAGTAGATCTCTTTCATGGATTTACTGCGAGTAAATTTATATATTTCCTCATGATTTGAATGCATTTTGCCAAAGCATGACACTGTGAGTTTGGTATTTTGTCAGTTCAGGTTTTTGTGTAGAAAAAATGATGTTTGTACACAAGTAAGTGATGCCAGTAAAAGCTTTATGCAGTTAAATGGGCTGGGATAAGCGTTATTTGTCAACACACACAGTCTCCTACCGCTGCGAACAGCAACACTTCACAGCACAGCCAGAGCTCCGTCTAACTAAGCACAATACAGTCGTGGAAAGCATTAAAATCCCCTCAACTCACTCCATCACCATTTCCAAAGTGATCTGATGGAGATATTACCTAAATGGCTGGCAAGCTGTGGGCTGCTAACTGAATGCTAATATGTGTCAGAGCCTGGCTGAGGATTTATGGCCCACCATCTGCTCACCAGCATACAGTACAATGTTAGCTTACAATGTTAGCTTTGATCAGGACCTCCCTGTTCATTCCTCCCAATCACTCATGTGAGCAGGAATTAGCACCGAGTTCTTTCTCCTTGAGCCTAATCATGTTCTCCGCTGCACGCTGCTCATTTGAATAGTTATTCATCTGCGATCTGGGGCCGGCTTATTTGTTTTCTAAAAGCTACATATTGGTGTGATTAAAGACAATGTTGTTTCCTGATTGGTTGGTTTGCGTCAAGTCATTAAAACTGTGAGAGTTTGCTTCCAGTTAATGAATTAAGAGTACAATTTAAAGAGGCAGTCATTTAGAGCATTTACATATTTTACAAACAAATTAATCGCTTTGTGGAAATAAAACCCTTGTAAATACGGGACCCTACATTTCCTCAAATTTGGATTTTTTTTTCGATATTGTTTAAAATGAAAAACCTTTTTTGCTATTAAAAGCCATGTTAAACTCTGTGCATTATGAATCATTTTAGAGTCTTGTAACAGGTGAAACCACTCATCCGCACTAAATGTCACAGAATATGATAACATACTTTACCTTGTTAATATTTTAACAGCACGTTATTGCTTAGTCAGGTAACCCCCCCCCCCCCTCCCCCCCCAATTCTTTTCCTGTGTTGGTCAGCTCAACTGTGCTGTGCTATTTTCATCTTTGTACATTTGAATAAAGTTTTTCTATGGATTGAGATAATAGAGGGTTGCATGGTGGCACTAAAGTTGGTGCTGCTGCCTCACAGCAAGAAGGTCACCGGTTTGAATCCTGGTTCACCTGGTGTGCCTTTCTGTGTGGAGTTTGCATGTTCTCCCAGTGCATGTGTGGGTTTTCTGCGGGTACTCCGGCTTCCTCCTACAGTCCAAAAACATGCTCATCAGGTTAACTGGTGATTCTGCATTGCCGTAGGTGTGAGTGTGTGTGTGTGAAAGGTTGTCTGTCTGTGTGTGTCAGCCCTGTGATTGACTGGAGACCAGTCCAGGGTGTACCCCTGGAGAAGAGAAGAGGTATAGAAGATGAATGAATTTCTACCATTTTAACCAATTAAAGAATCAGGCCCATCAAATTGTCAAATGTTTTAACCACAAAAGCATGACAAGTATTAAATAATTCACCTTCCTAGAAGTTATTAGAGTGTATTTATGAAATATGTTTTTTTTTGTTTTGTTTTTTATGAAATATCTCAAAGTATATTAAAAAATATCTAATTTCTAAACTTGAATATGGATTTTGTTGTACTGAGTAAGTCAGTATGTTGAAGACGTCAATTATTTCTCTCTATTTTGGGGTCAGTTGGTTTAAAATCATTTTAAATTTAGTTTTTTTTTACTGTGTAGTAAACTGATACAACCATTAATAGAAACTTTTTGCTCAATATCAGATTTTTTATGAGAAACACTGGTCTCATAACTTGGCATTTATCGGTTACACCAACCTAACATGTTTTTTTTGCCCTGATTTAAATAAAGAAATCAAATAGTTGAAATTATCTTAATTTCAGGGGAACAAATAATCAGCAAGACACGCTAAAAATATATTCAAACCTTTTTCATGAGATCCAAAATCCCAGCAGCACTCCTGGATATGATCGAATTTGCACATTGTTTGCGCCATAGCATCATAGCCTATGTCAATGAAATGTAAATAAAATGAATGAACAGTAATGATGTAAATAATATTCAGTTCATTCGAGTAGAAATATAGAAGTATAACAGTATAAGAATAGATACATAGCAAATAAGCACTTAAAATATTGAAAATATGAATATGAAGAGATGTAAACATCAAATATTTAAATATAACTTTTATTTCCAACTGTTATAACCCACATTCTTAAGGATATAGTGCCACCAACCTCTAAGTTAGCAGATAGATCCTCTCAGAGGTTTTATTTTAACTCTCTAAATTACACCCAAACAATGTGCCCAGAGTGACCCCTTGGACTTGAATATATTTTTATATTTCCTGAATTATAAGCATCACTACTTCTGTGTCTCCATAAATTCAGCTCCTCTCCAGCTTCTTTCAGTAAACACTGAGATCAACCTACTCAAAGTGTATCTGACAGCACGCTTTGTCTTTGAAAACATTGTGGAAAATGTCATTTAGGGTGAGCTTGTCTCTGTACTTATTGCTCAAACACTGTGTGACATTTAATAGAAGGCAGATAATGAACTAACCATTTGCTAGTGATCTATATGGATCTGTGAGGGAAAATAGTGAACTTTGTGAAGAATTCCATCCAATCCATCTGTCCAAACAAGTTTATTCTAACATTTGTCTTCCTGCAGAAACCTCCAGGCCCACAGCGTGCCTAATGCCATTTGATGAAACAGTAAAGATTCTCCATATCTTCTCCACAGTAAAAGGCTAATTGCTGTGCTGTAGTCAGATTTACGTCCTTCCCGTTCTCCTTTATGCGTCAGGCATCTGTAAGCCCTCACACCGCTGGTCTCTGAAGGGGTGTATGTTATGATCCCGTGTCAGCGAAATCAATCCTTATCAATTTTAAAGTTCAGGTTTTTATTTCATGGCTTTCCAGGGAGCGCCTCTCAAGCGAAAATGACTATTCCAGCCCTTTTTTTCCTCCTCTGCCCCCACCGCTCTTCCCATCTGCGTCCATATTGATCGTCTGTGTGTGAGGCTCCCCTGCGATTTTTGCCCCGTGGCGGCTCTCTGGTCTGTTGTCAGCAAATGCCTGAAGACATAGCTTAGTTAAATAATGCTAACTAGAGCCAGTGCAGTATCCCCACATTTACAAGCTCTGGTAATTGCTGTGTCTCCGCATTGTCTGGGAAGAGTCTACAAAGGTCAGAGACGATCATACTTCCATCTTTGGTATATTTATTAGAGCTGCAACAATTAATCAAATAGTTGATTATTAATCAATTACTGAATAAATTGCCAACTATTTTGCTAATCGAATAATGTGTTTTAGTAATTATTTAAGAAAAAGAAGTCCAGATTTTTAATTTCAGCTTTGTAAATATGAATATTTTCTGATTTCTCTGCTCCTCTATAACAGTCCGGAATATCTTTGGTTTGCAAACAAGACATTTGATGATGTCATCTTGGACTTGGAAGAAACACTGACATTTTTCATCGTTTTCTGTCATTTTATGGACCAAACAACTACTCGATTAATCAAGAGAATAATCGATAGATTAATCGATTATGAAAATAATCGTTAGTTGCAGCCCTAATATTTATTGTGATCTGAAATGGTCTCTGTTTTGTGAACATATGTGTCACAGGTTTGATGAATAGGAGATGTAAGTAAGAGACTGTTACGTCTAAGCGTGTAAAAGAAGATATTGTATTAAAAGGTTTAAAATTGTCGCGGTGGTGCAACTAAATGCGTAAAGCGCACAAATATTGGATATAATATTTGATGAAATGCAGCAAAGATCAGCTTCAGTTGGATTTATATACCATCTCTTGAAACTAATTTAGAAAATGTAAAAATTAGTGTGAATTAAGCGATTCTCTGCCCATATTGTCTTGACCTGCTTTCAGTGTAAAAACACAGAAATAGTTCCTGATAGTACCGAGTCTAAGCATTTACCAGCAGCCAACAAAGTTTACCCCTCCGGTTTCTTTGACTCTTTTCCTTTTACAACTTGTGTCAGATAAACATTGAAGTGCTGGAGATTAGGCTGAGGTGCTGTTGTTCACATTGTGTGCTCGCCGTAGTGTGTGTGTGCGCATGTTTGTATGTGTGTGTGTACTGTGCGAGGGATAGCTGTGAGGCCTCCAAACAGTAAACTAATGGTTCAGCGCTAAATGCCCACTAAGTGGGTGGGACAAGGATGGCCTGACCCTGCTGGCCTTCCCACCAGTCCCCTCTAACAGCTTGGCCTCGGGGTCAGCTCAATTTCCCCACTGCTGAGTGGTCATTACGGAGCACGGCTTTGATAAATGCTCACGGCTGCTGCTGCTGCTCCCGCTGGCTGGAAGCTTCGCACATCTCCCAGGCCCAGAAATCTCCTCTGTGCAGCCAAACAGACAGAAAACGGGGGGAGGAAAAGGGATAAAAAGAAAGACAGAGGAAAAGATGAGAGGACGGAGAGAAAGGAGAGAGGAAGTAGCCGCACCAAAATAGCACCCAAAGTCCTGTGTAATCTGCCTGTATGTCACTTAGCAACCTGATGATCTGAGTCTGCTCACATTTTCACTCAGACAGAAAAGGTTCAGCGAGAAAGATAAAGGAGGCAGTGAGGGGGAAAAACAAATCAGATGAAGATTGTTACAGACCACAGCGACTACCCCAATCTCTTGCTTTCTCTCTGTGGCTCTCTGTCTCACTTCCACTGAGACAATGTTGATGAAATCCTCTGAATGCAATCATCTCCTATTCTCCCAATACCCTGAATGCTCCGAGCTGCTGGTTTGACAGTGCAGAGCGCTCAGGCAGATCTGCTCTGCTGATCTTCATGGCCTCTGTCCCCTGTTCTCTGTATGGCTTCATCATCACCTTCTAACTTTTGCTGCAAAGTTGACAACGGCAGTAAAATCTAAACTACAAACAAAGCTGTTACGTGTTAAGTGGAACCTTTTGTTTCACTTTGTCCTGTCCAGTGCTTGCATGTGTAGTTTATTTTAAAGTATCAAAAAGGTCTTTTTCTTTGCAGAATTATGGGAGTACAGAAACAAAAAGATGCACAAAGCAATACCAATAATTTTTCCATATCTTGTAGAATATCAACCCAGCATACTTGAGTTTTAACACAAACAAACAGAGACTTTACATTTTAGATGGGGATAAAATTTGGGGATTCATTTTATGTCTTTGGCCATTACAACATTAACTTTTTACACCCTTAAAGAGTCTGTGAAGACTCTTTTGGCTGGAATCCTGCGCACACTGTTGTGATGACACGACTCTTAACAAGGCGTTTGTTTTGGAATGAATGAAGAGCAGATCTTTTTAGCACTACTTTTCTTTGTTCTAGACAACTTTTTACCGGATATGACACAACAAGGTAAGATATTTATCAGCAGTTATGCAGCGCTGTTGTTTGAAACGTGACAACTAGCAAACTTTGTCAGTTTGTACTTTAGTTTAGTAGCCGGCTATTTTAGCGCAACTCACAGCCCAGTGCCTGAGACGTATTCATAGACTAACATGTAATGTTAGTGAATCCTTATGTCCTGCTCATTTACCAAGCAGAGCTAACGTAACCTCACTCTTCATTTTATTGACTGACTCTCAAGTTTTAACAGATCACTGCAGAATAACAGTGTAGCTTGTGTTTTAGCCTTTAGCTGTGCCTATTTAACTTTCTTTTGCTTCCGGGAAGCTAAGAAATAGCATTTAGAAATAACCTATATTGATGCTGATAATCTCATTTTTAAGTTGTGGATTAGGATCAGGCAGATATCTAAAAGAGAGACTTTTTCAAGATCACTTAGAAACTCCTCACATGGACTTTAACATGTACCGATGTATCATGTCAATTCTTTTGTGATAGTAAAACTTAAACTATTATCCGTTACATTATAACAACAAAGTCCCATTTATAGAACATGGCAGGTGCATACACGGGTGCAAGTGTGATACATGCATGTGTCGCTGTATGAATGTGTGAGCGTCTTATAGAGCTCGGAAAAGATTGATGTGGTGCAGCGAGCTAAAGTAGTCTCACACCTCCCCAGCTGCTCCGTCTGAGACAGAAGCCTGCTGGTATACTCTCTGTCTGAATCTGAGCAGGGCAGTATATAGGGTTTGGGTATTTAAAATGTTAAAGTCATAGCTGTTAGGATCTGTTACTGATTCATAAAAGATTTTCTGTCAATTTTTGAACATAGAGCTAATGTGTTGTCAATCTTTAGCATGCTGGGTGTGATGTAATTAGCTTGAGGACTCTGGAGCCGTGCCACCGCTGCACAACAGCTCGAGCATTTACATGTCTTATTTAGTCCAATTAGAGTGTTTCAAAAGGAAGCAGATTGAGAGAGGGATCAAAGGCTGAGGATCACTTCTGACTTTTTTTTACATGAAGGAGCCTGCACATACCAGACACTGGACTTGGTTAAAACCATTTCTCGTAGTGTGTTTGATGTTGTGTGTAAATTTACAGACTCACTCAAACACAAATTAACAACTGCACAAACTCTCAAAAACAAACAGTCTCAGACATGAAAACTCAACCACGAGTACTTCAGCTCTTCATCATCAGCTTTGAACTCAGAGAGTTAAAAGACTTTGCGGTATGTTTCGTACACATGTGACATCTGTTTGTTTTGTCAGAAATGAACGGGATGCTTTGGCGCACTGAGATGTGATTTTGACACCTTTTCTCTGGTTTCTCTCCTGTCTTTCTTTTTTCCATCACACTCCGGATGCAGTTGTTTGAGGCCTGTGCCATTAAGGATGCTACCATAGCTAACTTAGCAACATAAGTGGTTATAAGCTGCTGGCTTGTGTTTGAGGATGTGCACAGGCAATGTAGTGATTGGATGCTGGGAATGCAAAGTAGCCATCGTGCATAAATGTTTTCAGTAAGTGCGTCTCTAGACTTAGTCTGTGATAAAAAGCAGCTCTTACAGACATATTTATTTTGTCAACTCACCAAGGAAGGCAAGTAGACACTCACACAGATGTGTTTTCCTCCCCACAGTTGTAGTAGAGAGTGCATGCATTGCAACACATTCTTGAATTCCAGTCTTATTTACTTAGGTTTAGAGAAAAACCCACAGATTTATTCCTTAATCATCAAACTGGTTTTTGGATCACTTTTACCCCAACTGCTTCTCTGCTCCTCCACTATGAGTGAAGTGTCCTTTTTAAGTTGGGGCAGTTCAGGTGTGTTGATTGGGGGAAGATACATACTGGAATGGAAGTAGGGTTTGTGTTTTTCTGTGACATCTTTTGGTGAAAGATAATTTGAGTTATGATATACATTTATCTGCTTTGTTGGTAATCAGATTTAGATACACTTTTTGTTTTTCTGGTTAAAATGATATTTATGTTTTGATGGCAATCAATACATGATGTGTCCTTAAAATAGAGTGAAAAATATCTGCTGTCTACAGCAGGAGTAAACCTGGGAAAACACCAACCAATCCTAGCAATTAGAATCTAATGTATTAAACCAATCAAATCCCTTCCTGCTGTTCTGCCCGCATTCCGTGTGTACATTTCACCGGAATGCACTAGCCCTGATTTAATGCGCATAACCAAGAGGGATCCAAGTATGCTGGAGAATGGCAGAAATACTACCTATACCCTGATTACTGGTAACGTGGTGCAAACAAGAACAATGTGCCGAGGACTGGTTTGAGTCTGTGGTTTTGAATCAGTCACCATCATATGATCGCGAATCATCGACCATATATACCCCCTGTTCCAAGCAGGTGGTTGGTCCAGAGGGAGGGGTTAAGCACTGACGAACAGGGCTGATAAGGATTGTTCGTTCTGTGAGTGGCTGTACAGGTTCACCTTTAGAGAAGATTTTTTTATATGTTAATTTGTTCCTTTGTTCTTTTTCGGCTTCAGAGACCCTGTTTTTGCACAGTTTATGTAAATAAGCACAATTTTCATTTTTGTAACTCAAGCAATCATCATGTTTAAAGTAACATGAATGTTTGATCTGATAACCGTTTATTTTTGGGATTTATGGGAAAAAAATGTCACTAAGTGTTGTCAAACATTCTTGTGCCATCATCACAGACTTATGAAATCAATGCTAACCTGTACCTAATTTGTCTATTGATACCAGATGAGTGGTCAGTTTTCTGCTGTATTATGTGCTGCATAAACATCAGCAAACTGCTTCAGACCAAGGTAAATATGTTCTCCATTAGG
This sequence comes from Labroides dimidiatus, assembly GCA_030710495.1. NCBI lineage: Eukaryota > Metazoa > Chordata > Actinopteri > Labriformes > Labridae > Labroides > Labroides dimidiatus. The sequence continues at coordinate 7,445,720 of CM061146.1, read as the reverse complement.
GGGTGATGTAGAGAAAACATGTCAGGATTTTTTATGACAGATTCTGGATTTTATCAGGATTGTTTTCCATATTCAGACTATTTTATCTGCAGACAACATTTTTAGCCCAAATATTTCTTATCCTGCATTCCAAACTATTTTTCTGCACCATTTCATAAATTCAATCTGGTCTCACACATTTTCACATCATGATAAATCCATTCATTTAAAGACGTTAGCTTTAAGAGTTGTCGAGTGTCTGAAGAATGTACAGAGCTTTAGCTTTATACAAGCAGCCTATGCAGAGTCCAAATGTAGTTTAGTGAGACATTAATCCACCTTTTACCTTTACATCGCCATGGAGACCACAGAGCTGATGATGTTAGCCTAGCTGTCATACTCGCTAGTGGCAGCCAGCAACTGCACAAGTTGTACCTGAACTCATTTTATCCACAATTTAGCATTGATGATCTTGCACTGTTTTGAGCTAGCTATATTAGCCATATCGTTACAAGGCAATGAATCAAACCGAGGTCGATGACTACCAGCAGGAGTCAACACCCATAGGTTTCTGTAGAAACAGGCTGATATCATTTGTTAACTGATATGAATGGATACAGTTTGGTGGATACAGAACAGCCTCCAAGTATTTTACAAAACTGAAAATCTGCAAAAAAAAGAAATCTACAGTAGCAGATTTGCTTGAAAGACGTTCGTTCACACACCTCGTCAGATAATGTTGCTGCATCCTCCAGTGTGCCTATTTGTGTGTTTGTCAGCAGAGATGAGTGTGTTTGGATGTGTAGTTACCGTCCCTGAAATGAGAGCAGGAGGGAGGGGGGAGGAGGCGGGGCTGCAGAGGTAACAGATTGGCTGTGAAATATTGTGGAGTCTGCCAGTTGCACCATGATGTATTGGGAATCACTCTCTCACTAATTACCTTAAATTAACAGTAGAGTTGGGTGTGACAGTTCACGCAACTGTTTTTTTCTGCTGCTACAGATGAATGGGCTGGGGGAGTTGAAGCCACGACGCTGTTGACAATCGAATTCTCCTTCAAACTCCTTCCAATCAATTCCTCTCTATCTCTCATTACATGCGAGCTTCGAGGAGAGCTCGACGGGCCAGTGAGCACGTGACGAGGTTCAGAGATTTCTGTCAATGAGGAAGATGTGAGATTAGTAGTCTGATGACATCTTTGTTTGTAAATTATCTTCTGCATTGCTTTCATATGGCTCTATAAATCGGTGAGCAGGCTGAACAGGCTGGATTGTTGCGATGGAAGAGCGTTAATGTGTGTGTGTGTACTGTATATGTTCCTGTGTCAATGTCCTCTTTGTTTTAAAGTCAGCCAGAAGCACAAATACACACATAACACACACACACACACACAAAGTGCATTATCTCTAGCCCAGCCTAAAGAGAGCTCAGGGAGGATTTGTGGGTCTGTGGAAAGGACCAAGAAAAATGTTTTCTGATAAATTATTCACAATCCCACAATCCCTTTTGGGCAGAGTGTTGCATCGCGCTGCGTGACGCATTACACCTTCACTTTCTCTCTCTCTCACTCTCTCTCTCCCTCCCTCTTCCTCTCCTCCATCACTCACTCACGCTTTCAATGTGCCCTTTTCTCTCTTTCTCTCTCTCTCTCCCTCTCTCTCTTGCTCTCTCTCTTTCTCTCTCGATCTCTCCCTCTTCTGTTGCGACACTGGGCCTCAGCCCCCCCCCCCCAGAGAAGGGCCCAGTTCTCGGGCAAGCTGTCGCTGATAATGGCGGCAATTAATAACATGTCATAATCCTGCAGAGAGACAAAATGTGTGTGTACTTGTGTGTTTGTGCATGTGTGTGAGCAGACCTCACTGTGGACTTGGAGTGTGTGTGTCTGAGAGGTTTTGTGATTGGATGAGGAAGAACAAGCATATGTGTGCATGATGTAATGTCATAATCTGTGTTTTCTGTCTGTGCTTATACTTTTGGCACATGACTGTGTGTGTGTGTGCATGCATGTGTGTGTTAGGGATCCATGCTGTGTGACTCAGTGAGGTAGAAAGAAAGGGAGAGAAGGATGTGCTCAGCAGCTGCAGGTCTTTAGTACATCTAATACTTAGTGGACACAGGTGTTGTACACATCTGAGGTCACAGCTTCATGCTCTCTCACACACATACACACACACACACACACACACACACACACACACACACACACACACACACACACACACACACACACACACACACACACACACACACACACACAGGGCTTCAGAGTGTCAGTCCACTGCCAATCCACAGGCCAAGTCACACTACACTGGTACATAGCTGAAGGTAGAGTTAGAGTGAACAGAGGGAACACTTTCTTCTTTAACTCGACGGTTTTGGCTCTTGTATCACATTCAGAGTTTACTGATCATAGAGCAGCTGTGGAGGGAAAATACTGATAAACAGAGTATCTCAGTGTTTTGACTAAACATTGTGGCACTAAAAAGGAAATGCGACTAATCCGTTTTTTAATTGAAATAATTTAAGCTACATTTTGATTGGAAATCAAACTCTTCAGCAACTAAGAGGACAAAATTATTTAAAAGAGATGTGGTTCAAACAAATTTTAAGACATTTTATTGATGCGCTACCTGTACCAGTGCTGTAGATGATGATATTGAGTTAGAGCTATCCAAAACATTTACCTTAAAACAGCCACAGTGTGGTGTCTTAACTTTCTATGCACTGACTCTATGCACATGCAGCCATCAGGTCCTTCCTCCAGGTGCACAGGCGTGTACACACACTGCATGCCTGTTGTGCCTCCCCTCGCCTCAGTGCAAACTACAGCAGACAGGTGTGACTCTGAATACCTTTCTTAAAGCTTTACACACTCAATTATATAGACACTTTCCTCGCCCTGTGTACATAATTACCTGAGCTCAGGCATAGCTCGCACCCCAAGCTCCACAAACAACTTTTGGCACACATCCTCGCTCTTAACGGACGAGAAGAACCTCAAACACTTTGATGAGCCTCTGTTTCTCAGGTCTCTCTGCAGTCCAGGCATGTCTGTGTTCTCTGGTGTTGTAGTGTGATACAATAACAGGTCTGAGGGAGGACAAACTGAGTGGTGTGGCAGGATCAGAGCGCAGGGTGAAACATTCCTTCCTCAGCCTCCACTTGTCTGTCGTACTCAAACTCCACCTGTGTGGATGTGATTTTAATATTCAAGAGAAAGAGTTTGAGATTATTTGATTTTCATTTCTGTTTTAAATTGGACAAAACAAAAGCATCACAAAATAAGAACAATGTAGATATTGAATTTCCTGCTGGCTTCAGAAAGATTTATACCGTTGAATGTACTGATGACACATAGAAGCATCTTGTGATGAAGTTACTGGTGTATTAACCCAATCTGTTGCGTTTTTACTAATTGTAATGTAATTTGACTCATCAGTATAACATAGGCCCGTATAAATAAGAAATAGGAAAAAGGAGGATTATTAACTTTTTTCTTGATACACACATACATGCTTTTTATCCATCCATCCATCCATCCATCCATCCATCCATCCATCCATCCATCCATCCATCCATCCATCCATCCATCTACGTATTTATTTTATTAGAAGCTTGATGAGTGGCTTTATTTGTATATCACTGATCCTGCTCATATTACTATCAGTGAGAAGATGTGTTGTCCAGACATCAAAAAATTGACAGTTGGTGTGACACCAAACTACCTTCCAAGAGAAATCATTCATATAAAAACAACCCAAAGCAACTGCTGAAGTTCCATGTGATGTCATCCATGAAACTGTTGCCACGATACAGACTGGACATCCTGAGGCTCCCATGATAATATCAGGGGACTTCAATCATGTTACCTTCTCCTCCCACCTGAGGAGAAGGTAACCTGTTGTGGACCCTGGGTACAGAGGCAGCCTGCAGCTACCCTCACAGTCAGGAGATGGACACCCGAGGTTGGTGAGGCTCTAAGGGACTGCTTTAAATGCACGGATTGGATTGAGCTGCTGGATACAAATGAGAGCACTTGGACACTGACAGACTTTATTTCATGTTTTTTGTGATTTTTATAATTTCATCCACCAGACACCTGAATTTCCCTTCGGAGATTAATAAAGGACACTCTATTCTATTCTATTCTATTCTATTCTATTCTATTCTATTCTATTCTATTCTATTCTATTCTATTCTAATTCCCTAGAAGGAAGATTATATACAATGTAAAACCTTTCTCAACACTCAATTAGTAGTGATTTACTTGCACATTTTAGTTGTTGAAATATACAGACGTGTGAATGAATTAATCTGCAGGAAAACTGTTTTTTATCTGTGTAATTTTGCTAAATGTAATGCTTCTTCTCACCCATCCACCCAACTCTCCACATTCTACATGGACAGTAATTTAGATTTTGATTAATGATACTATGTGCAATTACTGCGTTACATTTTTTTTTTTCTGCTCAGTGCACTATTTTCTTGTATATATCCATATAAATTTGAAACAGCAACTGAAGAGCAATAAATCCACTCAAACGCAGCTACTTATATTAGTATTTATTATTACTTATATTTAATGTTAATATTCTGTCAATAGTCATAGGTCTCTTTATAACTGACAGCTGTTGTTAAATTACATCTGTATAGCAATTTGTATTTATTATATATTTATATATTCACACCTTTTTAACAGTATTTCTCGACTTCACTTCAAACATGTTGTTATTCAGGGGAATGAAATTAGATTTCATTTCCCGATGCACTGTTGTGTAATTTGTTATCTTCAAATGGTTTTTGTCCCTAAATATTGTTTAAGCTAAGATTACGCAAGTTATTTATAGCTACCATGTTTTTATTTTAGATTTATGCAAACAGCCCCCTCAGTTCAGATCACGTGTTTTTAAATTTAACCAAGTTTTTAATTCAAGTAACAGCATATTAAAATCTTCAACAAACATAAAATGAATTGACGCTGTAAAGTCATTGTGTATTGTTTCACATCTAGGCAGATAGAAAATTTGGATTTGCGACAAAATGATGCTTTAGCCACTTGAGTATGCGTATTAATGGAGAAATGATGTGATGATGCTGACATCTTCCATTTCTGTGTTCTAGTTCTGCTTCCTCTTAATGATGAAGTCCACTTCCCTGTTGACTGTTACAAACACTCTTCTTTTCCTTCTGAGGTCGATACTTATTGGAGAGAACCTCCCCTCCAGCCTGTCATCCTGCTGCACCTGAAGTGTTGATTTAGTTACCTACCTGTTCCACTACTGCACAGCTCCTCACGAGCATCATCTGCCCCTGCCCTTAACAAGCAAAGTTTACAAACCTCTGGCAATTTGTACACTCCTGTTAGTGGACTATGGGAGGTGCATTAGTAACTGTCAATGCGCCCTGCCCGATGCACTGCTCTCATTTGACCCAATTCATTCCAGTGGGTGTGTCCCAGTGGCAGTGATATATACCCCCTGTGATTTTACTGATGTATAATCACTCAGCGCTCTCACAACCCACAGTTATCTTTACCTCAATAGGCTGAGGAAACAAAGAGCGCGCCATACATAAGCTTTCCGAGAGGTTGGGGCACGAGGGGGGATGCTGGGGTGTGTGGGCGTGTACGGTAAGGGATACTGTACGCTGGATAGAAACAACTCGAGCGCCTATTTTTTAAAGTGATTTGGGTGGTTGAGATCAAACATGTGATGGAGCTTCCTTGGACTGGTTCTGCCGTCCAGTGACTATCACCGCCGATGATGATGTCAAAGATGGTGACTGTGGAGCCAAGTTTGAGGTTGAACTGAACCGATCCAGGTCATATGGGTGCAACAGGATTATCATCACTTTGTTCTGAGGATTAGATGAGGAGATAATAACGTTTTCAGTCACACATCAGTTCAGTGTCTTTACTGCAAATTTCTCTAGGCTGGGGGGGGTGCAGCAACAAACTATGGCTGAAATGAATTCAAGAAGAAGACGGGGTATATCGTTCACCAAAGAGTGCTTAAGAATGGGAAACACCTACTGCAACTGTTTCAACATCAAACTTTAAGCTGAGTTTAACATGGTAGATTGATCGGAACAATAAACAACCACCAGAATGATCTACAACACAAAACATGGAATTTTACCAATTTTAGAAATTGGTTAATTAAGAAGATCCAAACATGGGTCATTCTTCTTATCTTATATCTCTGCCTTGAGGATCCTGAAGCTTTCTATGGTTAAGTAATCCAGTCGCCATTAGATAAGTTATAACAAGACTTTCATAATAACATAAGGACACAAAAAAATGATAATGATGGTAAAACTAAAATGGATCTCTTTCTTCGGGGTAACTTTACAAAAAATCAGTGAATAGTTAACAGTGCCAGGTTTAGTTTAAGACTTTTGGGGGGAAAAAACAAAAGAAAAAAACCCTAGAAAGTCTACTTATGGGTCTAATTTGAGCCCTTCAGACTAATTTCCTTGCAGCTGGTAACCAAGTCTGTGTTCCCTCTTTGACTGTGGAGCAGAGCTGGTTTAGGTTGGCCAAATGGGAATGAGATAGAAGAGGCTGTCTGAACCCGAGCCGTCCTAGTGATTGCCCCTGGATGGAATTACTCTTCAACATAGATGTGGGAGAGCTGGGATAAATGTTCACCACCGCGCATCTCCTATTGGCTCTGCATTGTTGTCGGGAAAGTGCATTCTGTTTTCTCCGGTGTGCCTGAAACGCTCCCCTCATTCCTTTTGCTGCGTGTTTGTTATTCTTATGGCATGGTGGACAGCGCACGGTGTGAGAAATGCATGAGATTTATCCTAGCGCCCTTCCGACCCCAATGCAAAACCACAACCTCTGCCCCACCGAGCTGTTTCATCTCAGACCCTTCATCTGCACTGTCTCTCTATTGCTCTGCATAGCATGGCATAAATCAAACCACGGAGGACTCGCTCCCACTCTCGCTCATCCCCGAGAGCGTACCCCTTTTCACCCATGTTACTTTGTATTCACAGATTTAGTGGCATTGTAAATAGATAAACACAAGCAACATCTATCAATGCAACTCGTAGAGAGGGTGTGTGTAATCAGAGCGCCTGGCCCAACGCTGGCGAGGGCTATCTCCATTTACCTTGGGATAAATCCATCGGTGTGACCACCACGGGAATGCCTGACAAATCACCCCAGTCAGGCCAAGGGGCTGCTGGGCCTTATTGGCCTGGCCTCTAAGTGGTCTTACCGTTCAGCGGAAAGGATGGGCCCTGTCAAGCATGGCTAGATTAAAAAGCATACTTTGGAAGAAATGATTTGTTATTAGAGAATATCCCGTTGTGAATCTTTTGGAGAGGAAACAAAGTGTGTATGACAGCAATGGAAGGTGGGCTGCTGATGTGCTCGGGGTGCCTCCATCCACCTGCCCCTGCTTCCCTCCTTTCCCCCCTCTACCGTTAAGCTCTTCTCCTCCTCCTGTGTGCAAGGTTTATGTGAATGCATTTACAGAATAGGGATTCTGAGTGAAAAAGGCTATTTGGGTTACAGGGATGGGAAGCGAAATGGTGGGACGGCTTGGGAAATTCTATTACAGTGGTGAATAGGGTTGAAGGGGTTAAGCACAAGCAGACATAATCATTTAGAGAGCAGGCAAATAGTTTGGTGTCCTCGAGTAGAGGGAGGTGTTGTCATTAATGCGCCTGAAATAGAAATACAAACATGTGCATGCATGCTCCATTAAAACATGCAAACCTGTAGCAGCATGTAAAAATTAAATAGAGTGTTTTTAATAAAACCCACCGGAGCTGTTTGAGCGGATATTATCACCGATAATGGAAAAAGGAGAGTACAATCAGAAATGTGCCCGATTGTGGATTTTGCTTTCTGCACGAACGTGATGCACAGAAATGAGACGTGTGGATTCAGCACGAGAGAACGCATGTGGCTTTTATGCTACAATTCAAGGACAATATTGGTTCATTTAGAACGATGCGATCTGAAATGATTCAGTGACTTGAAATAGATTTAGTAGCTTTTTAGCCAACAACTCAACAAGTGAGAATGTGAAATAAATGTCTGTATACTGGATAGTGCAGGTGAAGTTTCCTAGATTCCTGTTGTTTTTATAAGGGAATTAGGTATGAAATGATGGATATAAATAGAGCCAGGCAACAAAATCTGATATACGATGTGTTGGCCTATGACCGATATACCAGCGGATATATGAATAAGAACATTGACAAGCACAGGGTGTACATAAAATCAAATTCTTATAATACCCAAAATATGACTCAAGACAAAGAACCAGAACACTACTAAATTAAAATAAGCAACTTTAATTAGTAATAATTATCTAAATTAAAATAAACTACACAATTTTTATGAGGATATTAATTTGTTAATTTATGAGACCCGTTAAACTATGAATGAAAGGCAGTATGAGGTGAAGTGGGATGCTGTATTGTAGTTTTATATTAATAGTGGTTATGAGAGCTAACAGTTGCCTTTATCTCACATAGACAATTCACACAACTTTATATCTATATAATACTTTTATTGTTTTATGTATTATTGACTGAAGTAGGCCATCTAGTGTCTCGAAGTGGTTTTAGCAAAGTTTTAAGTTATTTAGAGCCTTTTTATCTTTAATCTTCATGTATTGAAAACACTTACCAGTAAGCATTTTGGCATTTAGAGTTTTTAGTATTGTTCACAAAGAATAATTATTATACATTTCTGTGATGAAAGTTGAAATTCTGTTTAAAAATCGAAGTTTTGTCGATGTATGCTAACCGCTAGCATATCAATGCAATATCCCATATACGTTAGCAACAGACTCATGTAACATTTTTTTTAACATTGTTTTTGGTACATTAGAAGATGTGATAGATAAATCGTTACACCCCTACTTTTTAACACTACGCACAGCGTCTGTTCCCAAACCACAGGGGGCAGTGTATCGCAAATGCATGTCCACCACAGTACTAAACTAGAGTAGAAGAAGTTGTTTACACAGTTTTCAACACTTCTTTTCAACTATTCGTCTTCTTTGCTGAAATTTGCCACAATTTCACGCCAGGAATTGTTCATCACACAGTTATTGTGGTGATCTCTTTGTTGTGAATCATTTAAATGCCAATTTTAAAAAAAAAAAAAAATGCGTGATGGGGTGAGGCTGCTAGGATGAGGTTGTTGGTCTGCATAAAGCCACGCAGACTTTGCGGACGCATCAAGCATAAATTCGGCTTTGGAATCAGTTACACCATAAAAGGGAAACTCAGTCAAAAATTGATGATTCCTCAACTACTACCGGAGTCAGATCACCCAAAAAATGTTTGAATGATATGTCGATAGCCCAGATTTCTGCCACTCTCCAGCATCTTTTGATCAATTCTGTCAAAAATGCTTATTTAATGATGCAAATGAAGACTAGCATTACTTTTGTAGTGTAAAAAAAGGTTTATGTCATCTCTGTTGAACTTGGAAGTAATAAAGAACCAGCCTTAGTTTGTCCTCAGTCACTTTTCAAAGGCTACTTGTACAGATCATTGGGGAATTTGTTAGATATACGAGCTCCTGGTGTACTGACAGCATGGTTAAGAACAGGGCCAGGGCTGAGAGAAAATAAACATTATTTCTCTGTGGTTTACCTGACGTTTGACTTTGAGGGCTGAGATTTAGTGACACTTTTGCGCCAAACACTCTGTAGACACATGGCAGTAAATTATTTGAAGGTTGGGTGTATGCACGATCTTGCTGACAGAAAATATTAGGTGCTTTTTTTTCCTCGTGTGTGTTCATGAGAGTGTGCAAGCGAGAGGGGCAGAGACGCAAAGAGAGCAAAGAGAGAGAGACCATGTGGGTGTTATATTGCCTGTTGTAGCCATTTCACACCTCAGCGGTGCCCTATTGAAACTCCTCCAATGGACAGGATGCCCATTAAATACATTTCATTTGTGTTTGCATCGTTTCATTGAGTTAATCCTAAATATTTATTAGATGTGAGCAGTAAAAAATCTGTTCATTGGATAGCTAGCCAGCATGTTTGACAACGGGGACAAGGGAGGAGCGTGCCAGTCTTTCCTGAGAACTGCACCATCTGTGTTGTAAATGTGCATCAGCACAGAGAAGATCTTAACTCCCCCTGCAAAGACAAAACTCTTAAAACAAATGAAACATCCCCCATTTGATTACCACATTAAACAACCCTGAGAGGAAATAGTTTTTGACGAGTTTTCCTTTTTTTTTTTCTTCAAAGAGAAGAGAACACACCAAATAAGGAGAGAATAAAAGAGACAGTAGAAATAACTGCACTAACATTGACTTAAAAAGTATTCAGCTTATACACTCCTTCGAAGCTGAGCAAACGTTTGCCCATCAAATCGAGCTGTTTGCAGATGAAATTCTCAGTTACGGGTGAGGGCGGTGATGAGAGGAAGAGAGAGGGGAACTATTTGTCAATGCAGGGCCACTATGAAGCCTAGAGAGCAGAGCCACACACACATAGCTGGACTCTTTGCTTCTTCCTGACACCCTTACATACCTTCACCTACACACACTGAGAAAACACAGCTGGGGAAAGTTTAAAGGTTACAGAGTTCTACAGAAATTCAAGTATCCTGAAAGTGTCTGACACAGGAGTGACAAATTCTGAAAAAGAGGTGGTGTCAGTCATTTAAAAAAAGGTGAACATGAACTGAATCTGTATGAATTTGAGTTGTAAGTTGGACAAGCTCCAGGGTCACGACATTGAAAGATTTGGTAATTCATCAACTTTGTTTACATGGCACCAAATCACAGCAATGGTATCTTATTTCACAATCTAGAAAAGGTAAGACTAGACCACTTATTTACAGAACCCCAGTATTTATCAACTAGAGAGTAAGCACTATGTGCACTTTGCAATGGTGGTAAAAAAAAAAAAAAAAAAACCACCATCGGGAAAAGCCATCGGACAGACCAACCAGACAGAATTATAACTGAGACTAACTAAGTCAAAAGGGTAAAAAAAAGTGTGGAGATCACAGCCAAAATGTTTCATGACTTATTGGACAAAGCTAAACGTTGGTTCACAAGTTTAGGGGTAAATGATTTTAAATTGGTTTGTTGGGTGAGGCTAACTTTAGCAGAGCTAGCACCATCAGCCTTCTTTGCAGGCTGCAGAGTGCAAGAAACCAAGCCACCAATCATCAAGTGAAGTACCTGTAGTCACTCACACCATGCACACACTTAAACACACACACACACCACAGTACCAATCCAAAATAGCGTTATATCAACACACTTATATAAACAAACAGAGTTTGTGGCCAGCTGAATTTGACCTCTGACCCTTGAGAATTAACTTAAAGATGTGATTAAGAGCTGAAAGAACGCTCAGTTTTTTGATTTGTGTTCTTACTTCAACAATATACAGTAAGTGAAAAAGAGGGGGACTTAACTCCAGCATTTGTATGTAACTGTGGTAGTTATTAACCCTTAGCCTGCTATGATCGAGTATACTCGTTTTCGGTTAGCTCTCTGGTTTCCACCAGCGCTGAGACCAAGAATGTTCAGTATTTTTTAGGGATGCACCGAAATTTCGGCCACCAAAAGTTTTCAGTGGAAAATCGCCCAAAAGTGCATTTTCATTTTTTAGCCGAAAGAGTTTTATCACCGAAACAATGCAGCCGAAACAGCATGTTTTGATGACGCAAGCTAAAACTGCAACCGGCACGCTCTTGTCCAGATAAGAGCTGATGTTTTTCAGGATATCTTATGAAGACCCAAAGATAGAAATTTTTAAAGCGTGTGGTATCCAGGCTGAGATGACTGTGGAAAACCCGCTTGGAGAGGGAGGACTCGTCGCTCTGAACCAGATGAGGGCCATACCTGTCTCATAGATCAAGTCTATAACCTCTTCTTTTATTTAACAGACTAAACAGTCTCATATTATTTATCTTATTTATATGGCGGGATGGTTAAGTGTTCACGACTCCTCTGCTCTCTGCACACACACACACACACACACACACACACACACACACACACACACACACACACACACACACACACACACACACACACACACACACACATAAAAACACACAGACAGACAAGCACACTATGTGTAGGACAGAGAGTCCAGAAAAATGTCACAACCATCCAAGAGATGCAGAAAAAAAAATCTATCTTTTTAAAGCACTCCCAGGTCATCTCTGTGAAGAGCTTATCTCATATTGAATGATTTCAGAAGAATTTCTAAAATAAATTTAGCACTGGGGGAATTTAAATTCAGCGGGTTAAGGGTTAACATGGATGTGTTTTCAAAGTTATCAGTCAGATAATTGTAGTACAGAGAAATAGAGTTGGCCATCTACTGATTAAGTGCTTTTATTTAAGTTGACATGGTATAATGAGAAATTTTGAAAACATGTTGTGAAGAACAGTAAAAAAAGACATTACAAAGTTGTATAAAGCCTAGATGGTTAAAAAAAACAAAGGCATTAAAGCTTTAACACACCACTAAACACCACAATGGGGAAAAAAGGCAGTGTGTGACATTTCCCTCTCATCCTGCCACACTTACCTTGAGCTTATTAGCCTATAAAATCATCATATTTGGTCCCTCTGTATTTGTTTGATTACATTTTCCTCCATGCCACTGAGAATATGTGAGATGTTATGTTACACCCTATTGATTACCGGTGTTAATTAAAATTTTAATTAAAGTTTTTTATGGTCTGCGTTTCACTTGTGATAATAGTACAGCGAGAGGAGACCGCTGCCTTCATAAATCTTATCTTTATTTGCCGCGGCTGGCCATCAACAAATACAACTGTGTACATAAAATTTTACTAACATTGATTTTGAAAATATTAATTTTACTTTAAACACTGGAGATGCATTGTTCAATTTAGAACCGCAAAGCATAAAATCCTGCCGCTATAACTCAGTTAATGAACAGGAAAAGTCCATTACAAACCTATCAGTAGACGCATCATCTCATCCACATAAGCGCCTGTGATAGCAGCAGAATCATTTACTTTAAGCTGCACAGAAGACTCCTTTAATAACAGCAGGCGATGTGTTGTGAAACTAATACGAGCTCAGATGAATGGCTGGTTGTTCCTGGATCTTAGGAACACAGAGGACATTATGAAAACTATTTAAATTTCATTTCTGCTTGGTGAATCTATCATGTAGATCACCATGTGTCATTTTACGGGTATCACTTAGGATGAAAAACACTGGGAGTCAGTGGATGTGAGGGTATGTGAAAAAACAAGATGCCTTTCTCTCTTCAAATATTTGCTTTTTTTGAGTTAATTCTGTTGTTGTGTAATTGGTTGATGTAATAAATGAACAAACATTTACGGCATCCAATTTGTTGGACAAACTGTTTCTTCAGATTCTGATGTGGCCATGTTTCCTCCTCTGCTCTTTAATAGCTAACATGAGACCTAAAAAGAGAGAGAACCTGGTGTCCCAAAAACCCAGAGTTTCTTCGCTTTGTCTTATTCTAAGTCATCTGTTTAGGAAAAAAATGACCAAAAATCATGAGATGACTATCTGAAGTGATGAAAAGCAACCAGAAATGTGCTGACAGAGACAAGTAGTTGAGTGAGTAGAAGCAGTCAGACACACAGACAGACACACAGACAGAAAGACACACAGACAGACAGACAAGGCTCTGTACTGTCTCATCTGTACCCAGCAGTGTGTGTTAATTAGAGGAATGTGAGTTTTAAATGAAGTGCTGAGTAGCGTGGAGCGGTAATGAACAGAGATTGGCCTGGCAGTGGGTAATATGCTGGAGGCTTTATGGTATTTATGACCCAGGGGGCCTCTGCTTTATTCCTGTCCTCCTGAATTTCACACAAACCCAAATCCTTCTCCCTCACTCACTCTCTATGTGTTTTTTAAAATCTCTTTATTTTAGAGCCTCAAACATAAAGAAGAAAGTTTTATTAAAGCGAATGTACATGTGATACTTTGATATGTTTGCCAAACTGGTAATTATTTGCTCATGACAGTATGAGCTTTGTATATCTGGCAAACACTGTTATGTAATTACCTTTTCTTCACCTTATAGTTTTCATATAGAAGCTCAAACAACTGATGGACTTACTTCAGAAAGAGGAGAGACATATATCTTCCCTAAATAAATAAATAAATAAAAATTACATGAGACTATTGTATTTTCTTTCCATGCAAATATTCTTGAGTTACAGTTGAATAAACATTCAACAACTTTTTTTTTTTTTTTTTTTTTTTTTTAAGTAGAAATGATGCATTACCACTGTTAGTTTGAGGTTTTTTAAGGTGTGATGTCAGGGATTGTCTCTGCTCACATTTTGGCTCCGTCAGCACAACAAATTAGTGCCAGCTTAGGCGATATTTTGGCTTCACTTCTTGACTTCTTGTGATGAGATATGACGGCACACTGTCCATTTTAATAGACAGTCAATGGTATGCTTATTTTATAACAGAAAGGAAAGGATATATATATATATATATATATATATATATATATATATATATATATATATATATATATATATATATATATATATATATATAATATGGTTTTAATTATACTCATCAGTGTTATCTTCTGTCAGATGTGTTCAGATTTATTTAAATGTTAACTCTTTGGCATTCCTGTTAAGGTTCAAAGAATTTATTGAGACAGATTATTTTCCAGTTAATCCCCCTCAGTATTACCCCCCACTCTCTCACCATACTGATCTCTTCCAGGTCAGGCTGTGAAAAGAGCCGTCCCGTTGGGAACATCTTCCCCAACTGGACAGCTCCACGGGGGGCATCATTGTCCCCTCTGACACCCTCCCTCCCACACAGGCCTGACTGATGTGTCCAGGCATTGTTTTCAGAGGGGATCACTGGGACCATTGAGTGGCATGTTGTTTTAAGGGCTAAGCTCTAACCCAATGGGTTCATTGTGAGAACTGTTCTGCCCCTCGGCTGCTAACGGCCCAGGGGCAGAGCTAAACAAGACGGGCTCATTTACAGGCTCAGTGACGAGCCGACTGCTGCTGAGCTCAAACGAGGCCGTGAATGATGTGGGTTACTCAATTACTAGAATATCACCACTTTTAAATTCCTCCTTCACTCCCTTATTAGAGCCCAAGGCCTGTTCTTAAAGTGGCGGCTTTCTTTTCTCCATTCAAGTGATAATAATCTTACAGTGGTTTTACTGTTTGTTTGTATGACTAAAGATATCATGTCACAACAGTGTAGGCTGTAATTAAGGAATCACTCGCCCTGATTCACTCGCAAACAAACAAGCTGGCTCTCACTTACACTAGCCTACACTTACACTAGTGAATCTAGTGGAAGTGACTGACAGTAAATTACTACTAAATACATAGGAGGTGTTGCAACTCAGCTGTAATCTTTCCAACTACACAATTATAATCTATTTAAAATGGAAAATTTATTTATTAAAAACTAAAAACTTTAATAAGCTTATCACAGTTCCTGGTGATGCTCTGAAGAACAATACTTTTTTATAGTGTTTATGAGATAAATGTGTGTATATTTCCATCCTCCTTGCACACAAACAAATGTATTTAAACCTGGTAGTCAGCGCCTTAAACCTATGATATAGTGAAGATTTCTGCATATTCATACTTCGACCCACTTCTTCCTTTAAATTAGAAAACATTGTTGAAGGCGTAATGTCCCAAAAGTGTGCATCCTGCACAGCAGATGGAAATCCAAATAGACCCTTTGCTCCATCCACTGCATTTCACCAATTCAACAGAAACACACATACACACACTGAGGGGATCATCACTTTTATCACACACACACACAAAAAAAGCGCACACTCTCACATATAGGGACACATAACATAAATTTTCACTCTCTTTCACGTATACTTAACGCGAGCTGTGTCTGATCAGCGATTCTTCTGGAGGTGAGTATTGACAGCTTTTGTTATTCATAGCATATTCAAGCTATTATATTTCCTCCTCTGCTGCCATAATGTTGCCAGTGTTGCGGAACACATTGGTAGCTATCATTCGCCGGCTCTTTTTAAAAAACGTCTTGAGGCGTGACATTATTACCCATGAGCCATAAGGAGCCTTTTCAATGACCAAACAGGGTTGGTTGTTCCTTTTTACGGCTGCCACGCTCTCTGTGAACGCCAGGGTTCAAAAGGGCATGGCCTCTCTGCCCTCACAACACACAGAAAGCATCTTTTTATACCCTCTTTAATCGAAACACCGTGTACTACATCACGGTTATGCTTTGGGCAAATTAAGGTCACTATATTGATTTCATATTTGTCATTACATGCCGGGCACTGGTATGCTCACAAATCGTCCTGTTTGCCTCTTCGCTGTAGACGTGTATCCCCCACCCTGCAGTATATCACCCTTCATAGAGCCATATTTGTGCAGGAAGTGCATTGTATCTTTCTTTGTTTGGTGCAGCAGTGCTGGAGTCACTTTTCAAGGCGCCGTCCTTCCCAGGAGTCACTTAATGCTATAAAGGAATCCAGTCCGGCGAGTGCTTTAAACATAGATTTGTTGTCTGGCATTTGTCAAAGGTCAACAGCAAACAAGCCCTTCAGTGGCCATTTAACTCTGCCTTTCACTTGTTCTTTTCGCGCACAACCGTTTGTGATCAGGAAGTATCCGTAGCCGCTCAGTTCGGCTCAAAAACAGGTGATTCATAACAGGGCTTAAAGGTCACGTCAAGTGGCATGTTAGTATTTCACTTAAACTTTGATTAAAGATTTTTGGGAAAGATGGGAAAACGACTTAATATCTGTGGGGTCCTCCCTCTTCTTCCTCGGCGTCCAGAGTTCTATATATCCTGCAGAAATCAATACGGTGGGAGCTGAAGAAACTATCGCTGTGCTTCTCTCCGGTGCAGCGCTCATTCATTCATCCTCAGCCTCTCTCATGGATCAAGGGGGCTGCAAGAGCATACAAAAAGAGACAGAGCTCTATGTACTCTCCCCAATTCACATCTTTCAGGAGCCACGATCCAAACCACACATTGAAAACTGCCCATTACAAACTTAAGTGAAGTAAAACAAGCATTGTTTGAGGTCCAAAAGTCCCAGAAACATTTGTTTATGGGACTATTTTCCTGAGTTTATGAATACGTCTGACAAAAAAAGAAAACCAACTCCTATTTGTTCGGCACAGTTTATATTTTTAGCTTCTAAGGTCCATCTTCATCTTATTGCATTCATCTTACAATATAATAATTATGACACTGACATAAATCATGTTCTAAACTTTGTGTACATTTACATTTTCTGTCAAGTACACAAACCAAACCAAAGTATATCGAGGGACCAAGAGCATGCTTACCATTAGGCAAAGACAGGAAATTGCCTGGGGCCTGAGATTTCTAGGGGCCCCAAAACATATCATAAAAACTGATAGATAAGTTTTCTTCAATTTAAAACAATTTTTATTGTTTTGGTCTTAATTCACACACTAAAAATATATCAGAATACTTAAAGTGGTTGAAATGGTAAACTAAATTAAATGTTGGTTATTTTTATCCTGATCAGGAAACAAGAGATTTTCTGATTCACACTTTATAGTTGATGATAAACATGGTTACGGTTAAGTAACAGTTTTCAAAAAGCAGGACAGAGTGACTTAAATTACATACTCACCTTTTATCAAAATTGTACTGAAATACAAGAATGAGACAGTAATGGACCCAGGGGAAAGCCAGTCTAACTCTGAGGATGAGGAAGTACAAGGGTGTGGAGGGCTTTAATGACTGGGTTTACCCTGGGCCCCCAATGTCTAAATGTGCCCCTGCTCGTAACAACTCACTAAACCAGTGGTCCCCAACCTCCGTGGATCAATTGGTACCGAGCAGCACAAGAAATAATTATTTCCGTTTTATTTATTATCTGAGTCTGAACAATCTTTTATTTAAAAAAAAAAATTATTTTGAAAAATTACCGGATTCTCTCAGTTACATCTCAGTCACCAGAGACTTTGATGTTAGACTTATGTTGTGTTGTTGGCCCAATGATACGAGGAAGCTGCCAATGAAAATAAAGTTGCATATGAGTACACAGTAGATTCACATTTATTATTATTAAACGCCCCCTTGGGGCCACAGTAAAATTGTTAATCATTGACTGGTCTGTAGGTATAAAAGGTTGGGGACCACTGCACTAAACTACATTTGGACTCTTGCATAGTCTGCTTGTATAAAACTAAAGCTCTGTACATTCTGCAGAAACTCAACAACTCTTACAGCTGATGCGTTTCAATGAATAAATGTATCATGATGTGAAAATGTGAGAGTTTAAAAACACATTTGAGGACACAAAACTAGATTAATGTCATGAAATGGTGCAAAAAAGAAAAAAAAATGGTGCCAAAAAAAATCCTTCAGAATGCAAAGCAGGAATCTGTTTTTGGCTAAAAATGTTGTTTAGAGGTGAGAACAATATTAAAAACATGAAAAACAATCCTGATGAAATCCTGATCCTGCCATAAAAACATGCTGACATATTTTGCCCACATCGCCCCCTAATGGAGAACATTTTCCTTGGTCTGAAGCAAAGTTTGCTGATGTTTACGCAGCAGGTAACACTGCAGAAAACTGACCACTGATCATCTGGCATTTCTTACAGGTTTAACTCAGGTAAGCACGAACAATTTTTTTACGTTTTGTTCTGTAAGCGACAAAAAAACAATGTTAAAGCGTCACCTTCAGACTACTGTATCCTACAGTAAATCCCGTCACAGTGTGATATATTTGCCCGCTTAGAGAACTCATGTAATGGCTGCAATAAGGAGGCACTTAAAGGTCCTTAAGAGCAGCTGCCACACAGCTCACTCTGCACACAGTCACATTTACACCTCTCTCATGTAGCCGCACACTCTGAGATACAACATAAAATGTGAGGATACATGCATCAAAATAATCACAGTACTGTAAGCCTCTATGAATACAGAACTATCCTGTGGATTGGACACATATGGCAAATTCTCACATTCATCATGTCACATTCAATTCAAGAAAAGTCTAATGCCCAAGGCCTGGATAGGCTAAGTAGACCCCTGTGGCCCTCTGTGGGGTAATGGAGCGATAGAAAAGGAATGAAAAGGGGTATTACCCAGAGAGTCTACAGTATCTGACCACTGAGAATGAATGGTAACCCCCCCACCACCACCACGATGGGTGCAGGGTGGGGGGACGTTACAGGACAATTTGTTAGCCCCCTGTTTATTAACTGTAATATGAATGTAACTGTATGCACACTCAGGGGAGTTGGGCGCCGGCCACAATTACCGCTGACCCCGCTGTAATGGGAAACAAATTTGCAGGAATATCGCCTGCCATCCGTCTTTATTTACACGTGATAATGAGGCAGTGTGTTAAAGTACGGGAGGCATAGCTGGGCCTTCAGGCAGGCTGATATAGACCGCAGATAGACCAGGAACAACGGGATCAATATGAAGTGACATGAATAAATGTAAGGGGAAAAAAATATGGTATTATGTATTTAGATGAACTTAAAGTATCTTGTAGCTCTATCTTTACCTACATTCTGGCTTGCTGTTTGATTTGGTTTCTCAATTAATTAACAATAAACAACAGAAATGTTCTTGTTAAGGTTTATCTTTCAATTTCCACGAAAGATTTAAAGACCAATTATTTTATATACGATCAAATGGCTGATCCTCAAAAGCGAGCACCCTTAACATCCTCATCTTTGTTCCTCAATCTTCTAAATTAAGCATCTGTCTTGTCCCCGTATTTTATGTTATTGTTTTTGTATTATTTATCTCCAAGTCTTTGTTTAAAGTAGAATGTTTAATTTTTTTCTTCAACTTTTTTCTTCAATTTCCTTCAGCGCCAAATATTTTGAACACAGATTTGTACATTACTTAAACAAATATAGAAAACATAGAACCTTGAATTTACAAACACGACAGTCGTTGAAAATTGAATAAATCCAAATTCTGCTAAACTGTGAACTTCCAAATTTCCTGTGAGCTATATTGGATTGTACATTGAGCTGGTAGCATTGCGTAAAGTGGATCAATTGTTCAGCAACCCCTCTGCCTCCTATTGATCCTACACCATGAGACAGATGTTTTCTCCAAACCTGCAGCTGGCTTCCTGAGTCATGGAGTGCTCTGTTCACAAACTACATGTATATTATTATTACTGTTATTATTGTAATTACAGATGTGTGTTAATTAATTAAATGAAATGGAATGCAAATTCATGAAAGTAGATGTTAAAATAAAGTGAAAAGAAATTGAATAAACTGGATTTAAAAAAGAATTTGATACAATAAAACAAGAGTAGACATCAGGCACAGGTAAAGGTTGGTTCATGCTTTCCGTACAAATGTGACGCATGGAAATGAGACGTGTGGGATCAACATGAGAGAACACTGCTTTTGTATTTTTTAACACTCTGTGCAGCATCCACTCCGATACTGCAGGGTGCGGTGTATCACAAACACATCTACCACTGTACTAAACTAGAGTAGAAGAAGTTGTTTACACAGTTTACAATTTTTTTCACCAATTCCTCTTCTCTGCCGAGTTTGGCCGCAATTTCATGGCGAGATTGTTCATCACACGGTTAAGACGGTGATCTCTGTGTGGTGAATCATATAAATGCTAGCATTTTTGGACTTTGGAGCTCCTGTTCATTTGACGTCTACGTGCGGAAGTTAGAAATTTTCACGTGTGCGATGCAGAAATTTTCCGCTTGAAAAGGACCACATAAAGCTTGGTTTACGCTTGAAGCCTCCGCGAGGTATGCACAGCGTCATGCAGATGAAGTATGTCATTTTAGCAGCTTCGTCTCCTCATGCGGTCCTTTTGAAGCTGAAAATGTCTTATTTCCGCACGGAAACGCAGATGAACAGGAGCCCCTTGTGTCCAAAGTAAAAAAAATACTGGGATTTATATGATTCACCACACACACCACACCACCACACCATGATAACCGTGTGTTAAACAAACTGAACTCTAAGTACGTTTTTTTTTTTTTTTTTGTCTTATTTTTTGATAAAAATTGTCTTATGATACTTGATATGAGCCACATTCATCCGACCAATCCAGAAAAATGTCTTATTTCAAGCTATTTAAAGACAAAAATGAGACCTGAATTACTTAAGTTAGTGAAATCTGCCAATAGGGTTAGAGTAAAGTTTCTTTTATCAAGATATTATTCTAATTTCAAGAGACTTGACAAGCAAATGTTCCTAATCCCATTGGTGGATGTTTGTTTTTTTTTTTTTTACACGTTACAAGTAATTCAGGTCTCATTTCTGTCTTTTGAATGTGGCTCATATCAAGTAAGGTAAGAGAATTTTTACTAAAAATGAGACAAAAACACTTTGCTTGGATTTCAGTTTTTGCAGTGTGGTAGATGTGCTTTTTGATACACTCTACAGTTTGGGAATGTACGCCGCACGGAGTGTTATAAAGTATTAAAGTGGAGCGCAGATGGCCTGGTGGTTAAGGTCGTGCTCTATAGGGGTAAAAAGCCCTTGAGTAGGGTTCGAGTCCATCCTGTGGCGACTGTCTTGTGTGTCACTCCCCACTCTCACCCTGTTTCCTCTATTCACTGCCCTGTCCTCTCAAAAATAAAGGCATAAAAAGCCCCCCCAAAAAATTTTAAAAGTACAAAAGCCATACACGATCTCTTATGCTGATTTCATACATCTCATTTTGGTGCGTTTCGTTCATGCGAAAAGCAAAATCCAGCCTTGGTGGGGGCAAGGCTGCTAAAAGGACGTCATTTGTCTGCATGAAGCTGAACACCATGATGCTTCAAGCATAAACCAAACTTAAAACAAATAAGGGCTGCAGAAGAAGCAGTGACAGACTGTAGGATTTAGGAAGAATGACATAGAAACATTTCCCTGGACTCTGAGTACAAACTGAGTTGAGGGCTTATTTTCAAACAAGTGTTTTGGGCCTAATTGGATAAAAAGCTAAAGTTGGACTATTTTTCTCAGACAGACAGATTGGTCTGTGTTAAATTACACGTACTTGGCTGTATAGCATACCACAGCAGATTGAACCGTCTACAATGTGTTATTAACTCTGATCATCACACTTTTCATATGTTACATTTTCACAGTTTACTCAAGAAAAAGTGAAAACTGTGTAAAACATAAAGTCCATTTTGATCATAAAACATCTTTAATTAAGTTTAGAAAACAACTTGTCATCATAAAACACCAACAAACCCCCAAAGAATGAAACATTTCTCACAAACACGAGGCCCCTCTGTGGGTATGTCCCTGTAAATATATATCCTCCTCTCCCTGCACGCCCCACTGCTCTCTGAACAAGCGTCACTAAAGCAGCATTCAGGAGGACATGTTCTTGTCAAAGATGCTAAACCATGCAAGTCGGAGCTCGGCTTCCCTGCATGAGTCCCCCTAAATGAGATGTCCGCGGGGATAATAGGAAGGCCTGCTTGCAAGCTAGCGCTCTGTGTGGCTCTTTTCATGCCAATTAGACTCTGTGATATAGTCACAGCAGATGCTCCGCCAGCTCCGGGATACCCATCTGATCATTGGCCTGGTTGCACAACATGGGGGGGAGAGACAGAGGCAGAGGAAGAAGGAGGCATTCTTTACACAATACACACAAGTTTTAAATGTGAGGAGGCTTCAGTTGATAAGAGAATAACTTAACCTGTTACGAAATATTAAGATCATTACATTGTCCCAAATTAACTTTTTAAATTTTAAAGTGGAAGCTTGAACCATGTTAGGGCTACTTTACATTTTCCTATTTGTGGAATAGTTTGATCAATAAATATTTGTAGATTTCTAATTTGTGAAAATCGTTTTTTTAGATTCCTTTTTTTTTTTTTTTTCAAACCAAAAAAATCACAAAAACAGCATAGCGTCACTTTAAAAGAAGCTAAAACCAGAAAATGTAAGACTATTTACTTCAGTTTTGCTGATCAAAATTAAGACAATGCCTTTCTTTAAATTTATCGTTGCATTTAATGTTAGAGATCAAACGAGTTTATAAATAAATAAAAGGAGTACAATCTTTTGGTTCACCTGTTTTTTTATTTGAAAATAGCAGGCTTTTATCGTTTTTTTTTCTCTCTTTTATTTCAGAGATACAGTTTTTAATCCCTGCCCTCACTTCTCTCTAGCTCCCCCTGCTGCCCCCCCCCCTACCTGCCCTCTAGGTGTTCAATCAGTCATTGAGAACATTAACCCACAGACAAAAACAGAAAATGGCCTGTAATGGCCCCTAATGAAGTGTGACAGGAGCACAGAGCCTCTCCTGCTGACACACAGGGCCCCCAAAATTGGATTAGTGATTAACCATGTTGTCCCGCATTGAGTCAAATAGCTGTGGCGACACAAAAAGTGCTCGGTGCCTAGTCTGCTGGCCCGTCCTGCTGGGCAGGGATGCCCACAAGGAAGAGAGACAGAGGGGAGGGAGGGGGAGGTCAGAGGAAGAGAGATGGTCGAGATGGAGGCTGAGAGAAACAGGGGAAAGGATTGAACGGAAGAAGGGAGAGCAGTGAGGTGTGTGTGTGGGGGGGTGTCCCCGGGGCTCATAGCAGTGCCATGTCTGGAGGCCCCACTGTGCAGTGAAATGAGAAAGGCTCTGTGCACCTGAGCAAGCCCAGGAGGGGCCTGAGGCAGTGGGAGAGCCTGAGCAGGATCCTCCCCCTCACCACTCCATCCTCCATCCTCCTCATGACATATATCTCGCCGTGAGACAAGAGCGCCAGTGCAAATCAAACCCACCACCTATAAATTACCTCTTTCATTCTCTCTTTAGTTCTCTCTCTCCCTCTCTCTTTCCAACCCCCAATCCCTCCTTTTTTTTTTTTTACCTCTTACCCCTGCGTCTCCCTCCCTCACCCCTGCCTGGTTCCCCTCAACGTGTGGTTTCCCATTGCAATATAAACTTGGCTGTCAGAGGGGCAGTTGCAATGTGGCAAACTTGCCATCGTAACGGACAGCTTGACAAATGCAGAGGGGTGGCAGAGCGTCGTGGTCCACGTACGATACCTCCTCCCAGTTCCGCTCGGTGCATTGAGGAGGGGAGAGCAGGTGATGCAAGGAGACGAGAAGGAAAGGAGAGAAGGTGGAGGGAGGAAAGGGGAGGGTGTGGGGAGAGCAGAGATAGAGAGAGAGTGACTTTCAGAGGGATAATGAGCCTTTGAACGATGGCTGAAATGTTGCCGTCAACCTGCCCTTCTGCTGCTGGGTAATTAGGTAATCAGTAAAGGCCTAATTATGGGATCAGGGTGCAGGGAAACAATTAGCAGAAAGTATTGCCACATAAAACGGAAATTTACGTTCTGCCAAAGCATGTTTAATTCCTGGACGTGTGTGCGCCGTCCTTCCTAAATAACCACATAAAAAGGACATTTCCCTTGCCTCCTACCTGCCAAGTGAAAAGGTTAATTTTAATGACCGAGTCGGCATTTGTGAATAAATATGAGAATCTTGTGGGTATATCATGGGATTGAATTTTGAAAATAAGTGTGGAATTTTCCCATCTTCCATTTAAATTCATGTAATTACGGTGTAAAATATCCGCGGAAGTCTGTCTTTGTGTCTGTGTGTGTGCAGCACAATCATGGGTTTGTACTGCGCAAATAGATGTATTGTTAAGTAGCCTCATTGGTTTGGTAAGTGATTGCAATTAAATTGTGTTGCAGGGCCCCCCTCTGACACAGCTGCCCTGTGTGTGTGCTAGAATTTGGTTAAAGGATGGAGGCTCTGCAAAGACAGAAGGCAGCGCGAGCAAAAGCAGGAAGAGAGAGAGAGAGAGAGGGAAAAAAAGGATCACTCAATGCACTCAACAATGCACTGGCAGCCCTTACAAACATAAAAAGGGAGAGGAAGAAAGAGAGAGCGCAAGAGAGAAAATTGAGCTTAACAGCCTGATTCTTAACTATTATTTATCCATTATGGGGGGAATGGAGCCGGGGCGCCGTGCTGGAGAGGATTAGAGAAGATTTGTGGGCTTTACAAGGCCCTGTCCTCCCATCCGCATCGCTCCAGCTCCCAGGGGCTCCGCAGCCAGCGCCGGCTCAGCTTGTCTGATCATTTATCCATAATTAGAAAATTAATATTTTAGATGGCGCTATGATGAACCCATTATGGTGATGGGCCCCGATATCAATTATAACTTCAATTTCAATTTCACTTACAGCCACGGCAGCAAAATGGCTCCGGGTGGCGGAGTCGAGTGATGGGCTCGGTGCCACGGAGCATGACGAATACAGATCACTGCACATTAGGATGAGCAATTATTTGAACATGTATAAAAACTATTTACAAGCAATGTAATTGACCAGGGTCAGGGGGAGATGCGGGAAAAATGGACAGGTTGACAAATTTTTGTACCGAGCAACAGAAAAAAAAAAAAAACAGGATTTATTAATTTCTTTGAGGCAGTAATTGAATTTTTGAGAGGGGTTTCTTGTTAAGTCTCTCCTGTGGTCCAGGGCTCATCTCCCACAGTGACCTTACATACATCCAAGACCAAAGACCGTCTGCTGCCTCCACCCCCATACATACACACATTCGTACACACACAGATAGCCTTCACTGAGGGAGGGGGGAAGAAACACCACACAAAAAAAAAAAAAAAAAAAAAAAAAGAGTTGATGGGAGCTCAGAGAGGGAAAAAAAAAATAGAAAAAAGATGTGAAGTCTTGCATGCTTTTCCAGATGTGATGTCATTTCTTTAATCTGAACAATGAGAGTGCTTTGATTTTGACCTCTAAATGTAAATTAATAAAAACTTCATCTTAATTTATTTTAAAAACTATAATAAGTAGATTTTTTTTCCTTTTTTTGTTTCGTCTCTTTATTTCAGCTAACAGCACAAAAGGATGAATTTGGTTTCTGTATTTAAAAATATGGTTTGTTATTCATTATATTTGACCCATGAGTTTGTGGTGTATTTATTATAAGATGTTAATTTAAAAAATAAAATTTTAGTTTTTTATGAATAATTGATTATAATATCAATAATGTGATTTATGCAAACATTTACTCATCAACTTGCAGTATTCTTGTGGTTTATTCACAGTAAAACGTTTAGTAAAATACAAATAATAATTATTTTTTGTTGTAAAAATATGTCTGCTCCTGTACCCCTGCACTCCTTCTAATGTTGCAGCAGAAAGCGAAATTATAATCCATCATCCAGCCCCATCCGACCGTAGCAGAGAGGGGATATTACTATCTCACCACTGCTCCAACAAGGTTAGATGAATCCCCGTAACAGCCCTAATCATACACACACTTCATCACTGAGGTTAAACCACTGCGCGTTAATTATGTAGACATCACTCAAAATACACTGCTGCAGCGGCCCTGCGCCTCTGAGAGCTCATTTTTCAGCTCCGTGTGTGCATTTTGCGTGCGTGTTTGTGTGTGTCGGGCACGGAAAAAACAAAGGTCAAGCAGGTGGACATGATTTCAGATCGCCTGTTTGTTCCCTTAGCTGTCCTTAAAGCACTTTGTTGTCTCCGCTGCAGGTGATGTAAACACTGTTTTAAACCCAGTAGCGCGAGTGGGTGTATTTAATAATGCATATTTACATCTTACTTTATCACGGTGATAAATTTAATGATATAATCCACCAAAAAAGTTTAAAATAAGCCATTTTATCAAAGTGTTTTTTTCAAAAATGATACTTTTTTCAATATGTATATTTGTAATATGTCTTTTTGTTTTTATCTCCAGAGAAAATTTGCATGTTGTTTCCATATCGCCCACCTTAGGTCCTGACTCTTCACCCCCCTCTCTGCCCCTTAGGCTTGGCCCGTGTACTCCTGCTCGACGCCTTGTTTTCCTCGTGTCAGTTTAATTGTTCACTGTCAGGGGCAGAGCAGCAGATAACAAGCTTAGCAAATGATGTCTGCTGTTGCTACACATTGATTAATATTTTACATGTTATTATCCTCTGTCCATTACCACAGCAAATTAAACTATAAATCACACCCTCTGCTGGTGTCACCGGATCATAAATTGTCTCTCCCCCTAGCCGCACGCCGCGCCGTGCCATGCCGCGCAAGGTCTTCTCTTTGGTGAGACAACAAAGTGGGGAAAGTGCCTGTGTTCTTTAGCCTGAGTTATGGACTAGTCACGGTCACCATATACATCAGAGCCGTGAAAAATGAGGAGTTTGTTCTGCTATAAAACAAAAAGGGAAGCGAGCACTCTGGTGTTTAAAGTTTTTTACCTGCGAGAGTCATATTTAGGATTAAGAAGGAAGCATCCACAAGTGGAGGTTTTTACATGATCTGATGTATACATCGCACAAAATGTGTAAAAGTCAGAGTTCTGATTTTGGAATATAAAACGGAAGCGTTGTCACGACTGAATGTGGCGATTTAAATGCCAATTCTCGCAAAATGTTTCTCAATCTTCTTCACGCCAAATTTATTCTTGCAGCTTTATTTGCATTGCTCTTCGTGTAGCAGTCTGCAAAAAGCCGTGACAGACAAACACCGTTTTGCCTCCGACTCAGATGCTGCTGCTGGTGTTAAATGGAAATTCAGATGGAGCTGTAGATAAATATTTTTTCCCTGACTGTTTAGAGCCATTTTTCCCTGGATATCATCTAAGATATCAGATGACCTTTCCTGCCTTGTCATTTTTTTTCTCATTTTCCCCACGCCGGCTGGAAGGGATGCAAAGGTGCTCCACCAGCCTCTGGAAATCAATTTATACAGTCCCGCGTTGCATGTAGGGAGAGATGGGACAGAGCGGGCCTGATATAATGACACGGCCAATTGCATTGTGTTGGGTTGCGGGGGTCAAGTGGGGTCTGAGTGAGCCACGGATGCAGGCTTTGTTCGTACGAGGGGGGCATTAGGCAGGAATTACACAGCAGGGTCAAATGACCCAAAACCTGAGGAGGGAGCCAGGGCCCCCCAGCTCCCTCATCATCAGGCTGGGGAGATGAGAGTGACACGGGATGACACCCAGGAGGAGGGAGGGGGGTGGAGAAACACACCCACTAAACACTTCACCTACTGATAGGTGCCGTTGACCCTTCCTAAATCTCATCATCCTCGTCCCAACGCCCGGGGAGATGGCGTGGGATTTTCTCTGACATCCCCTCTCATCCTTCTTTCCCCCCTTTTCAATCCTGACTCCCAGCCGCCTGAACGTCTCTCTTTTACAGGCTCACTCATTTGTATACAGACGCATACGCCTCCATTTATTTATCTATCCGTCTGGCGGATGTAGCGGATGCTCCCTGCTGAAGATGGCAATACTCACAGACTGATCCCCCGTAAGCCTGCTTAGCATCACCCTGCAGATACAGTCCCTGTGCGTCTTTCAATGATTTATCAATTTACAATGTTTGCTAAGATGGCTTTGCTGCGGCGTCCCAGTGGCTCAACAGCTGGAGGCGCATCACACGCTCCTGATTCAAACATGACTGTGATGCTGGGATTTCTCCGTCTCATTCGTTCTTGTCGTTCTGTTTTGTCTTATCTGAAACACAGGTAGTGGTGGTTTGCTACTTCCTGGATCTGGTGTCACTGTAGGCCCAGGATGTGAGAGTTGCCACAGGGCCCTGACCCTCCGACAGTCCAATGGAGTGCATAGATCTGAGGTTAAGTCATCTGACCTGACTGGCCGGTGAGTCGCTTGCTTCTCCCCATAATTACTGCTCAGACAACCCAACTTTCTCCCTTTCCTGCTCTCAAATCAACACCGATCCATCCCTCAGGCCAGCCATAACCTGTCTTTCACCAGACATGACCTAACCTCACATACTGGTCCTTCGCAGTCCAGGAGGCGGATGCTGTTTGATTAGTAAAATAATCATGGAAAAAGATTTGTTTTGGTCTGTTCAACCACTATTGGACGTTAAAAACATCTGATTCTGATACAGCATGGAAATATTTGTAAAAGAAGAAAACACGAAGGAAGAACTGTCTGTGTGATAAAGATTGCCTTTGAAATATATGTTTTACAAAGATCTGCTCTGATTTTGTCATTTTACTTACGCCCCTTTTAGATGTGAAGACAAGAAAAATGAGATTCTGAAAAAAATAAGGTGCTAGAATTGAAAGTTTCACTTAAATTTGACAAGTTTTTGTGTTCTAGCAAGAAATCGCTGCTAAATGTCAATTCACAAGACTTATGCATTCAAGTCAAAGCGATCCTAATGCAAACAGCTCTCTCTAGCTTGCCGATTTATTCTGAAATCAGACACGTATATGTAACTACTGCTGCCTCAAGAGGACACTGGTTAAAGAGGAACAACTGAGAAACCAAAGAAGCACATGAACTAGAGAAGAGGATAAACAGACGTTAAAGAAATGAGAAAAGGAAGAGACGAAGATCAAAAAAAAAAGAGTGAGAGAAAGCCACGGAGAAAGAAAGAAAGAGCCAAACAGCAGAGTGGGGCTCCTGTCAGCCGAGGAGCCACCGCAGTGAAACACTAACTGTAGCGACAGGCTGATGAGTCAGTGTCTGTTTAAATGGCAGCTTGTCAGGCCTCCAGCTCTGAGGTGGGCTGCCGACCTGTCAGGGCCCTCGCCACATTAACCAGCTGACCCTATCATCCTTAACATCGCTCCACCACCCAGCTGCCTGTCACTAACTCTGCCATTTGGCTTTCCAGAGATCTGCCAGAGAGGGCAGGCACAGCCACCTCTTAGTGTTGTTTATTGATTTCTGACCTGCCGCTTAATAGTTTTCCCAGTCCCCCTGAATGGCTTTTGTAAGCAATAGGGTTTGTACATCTCGCAGATCAATACCTTTTATATTTACAATAAAATTGAAACGGCTTCTTGGAGGGTCTCTCAGCACCTCGGCATTTGTCATCCTTCTGCAAGGGAAAACTATGTCATTATCTGAATTAAAACATTTATTTCTGATTAAGAGAGTGTCCTATCTCATTAATTTCCCCCTTTCCAATACAAGGGGAATGGAATCCTATTGATTTTTCTACTTTTTACACGTCTCCACTACTGGGAAGATAATTGAGAAGTTAGCCAGAATAAATGAAGTTTCTAGTCTTGCAGGGCAGCCAATACCTTGGAAATGTGAGGTGTTTTTGTGGGAGCAGGCCTTTAATTTTGTGCCTGCAGAAGACAGGGGGACTGAACAAATTGGATTAAGGCTGGGGATGGGGGCAGGTGGGGGGGGTCTGAGGAGGTGGTGGGAGGCTGGCCAGGGTTGGACCAACACTTAGTATGTGTGGACGAAGAAAACTACAACACAAGCGTACTCCGTCTTTTAATTCTTACCCGACGACGATGCCGCCTCAGGAAGTGCAAATTAAAGCATCTTTGGGCCAATAATGATAAGTTGCCTCCCTCTGCTTATTGTTAAGGAGGAATTGAAAGACAGTAATCAATGTTTGAACTAGACCTTTTAACACAGCGAGGCTCATTGATTTAGCATTATCAAATTAATGAGATTGAATTAAGTTGTGCCTGTTTCTCATTTCGTGTGAGACGAGCCGGAGTAGTTAGAAAATATTTTAGCTCTGCAAAGATTTTCAGTGATTCCTCTACAAAACATTTATCATATAGATAATCTTTAACATAACGGATGTATAATTCTCAGAACATTAGAATAAACTTGAATTAATTAATCTAATATTGATTGAGGAATTCAAATATTTTCAACAGAATGATACACAAAAACATGCAGAAGGTCTGAATATCGAGTTTTTCCTCCTGTTTATGATCTCATAATTCTATTTTGCTCCTTGTGACAAAGAGAAAGAGAGAAAAGTCACAGAGTTGAAGCGTGGTTAAATGTTGTGGCATGGCCGGTGTGCAGATTTTGAGAAGACAGGGCCGTGTGGTCAGCTCCAGTTTGCACAAGCCCAGCGTGGCCGATATGGGGGTCGTGAGAGGGGTGACTGAGCACAGCAATTGGACCTCACAAACACTGAAAGAGGCCAGCGCCGGCCTACCTCTGATGCTGCCCGATCTTGCTTCAGGGACTGAGAGAAAATGTTGTCGGACTCGGAGAGGGCATCGTCCATCATGGCCCCGGTCCGCCTGTCAGCCGGCTGATTGTGGGAGAAAAGAGAGAATGAAAAGAGAGAGAGAGAGAGAGAAAGAAGCCCAGGAGTCCACCAGGAAGGCAATTGTAAGAGAAACAGGAGGAGAGAAAGAAACAATTAAAAGTAAAAGAGGAAGACAAGGAGAGTATAGCCTCTGTGAACATCGACTTACTCACTCTTTGGCTTTTGGCCACAGGGCCCCTGAACGCAGACACTCCTCTTCTCCATCCCTTCATTCTTCAACCAAATCTCTCCATTCCCTCTTCCCATCAAGAACACATCCCTCTCTCCTCTCTATTACCACATCCCTTCATTCTTTGATCCTCTGAAGCCTGATCTCTCTCACTCCCACTTTGTCCAATGATCCCTCCGTCCTTCCATCCCTCCTTCATGGACAGCTGAGTGCGAGGCTGATAGGCCGTGGAGTGAGTGGGGCATCTGCCAGCGCCCTGCAGCAGAACCATCTCTGACAGGCCACTAATTCAACCCACCCAAAAGAAAAAAAACTCAACCAAACACACTCAGATTATACGTCCCAAAGAGAGGGAGAGGAAAGTTTGGGAAAAGGAACTGAAAAAGATGAAGAAGGTGAGCGGTTTGAGGAAAAACAGGAAAGCAGAGAAGATCCAGGAAGAGGAACAGCAGAGCAGAAAGGGAAGGAGATGTGTTTGTGAAATCTGTTATCAATTGTTGCTAGAGATGAACAAAAACAGGATGAAGGAACAATTCAAAAATCCTCAACATTTAAGACAACAGAGCTAAAGGTGACTGGTTAGCATCTTATAAAAAGATGAAGAATTTACTATAAAGCTCTGGAGCATTGGCTTGAGATGGTAAAGTTGTGTCAACAATATCAAAGCTGAATCCTAGAAGGCATCCACAAAACTTTGACTGAAAGAAAGCCTTTAGTACTTCGAGAAAGTCTTGAAAAGTCAGCTTCTGAGCAGTTAAAACCATTTCTTAAAGGCCTTGTGAAGACTTATAAGTGATCTGGGAGTAGTCGCACTTTTATACATTTGCCTGTTCATAATACACAACTCAAAATCAGATTCTCAGCACCAAAACTGGTCTATTTCTCAATATTCTGTGGTTGGATTGGACTGTCCCAATAGAAGAAGAATCCATTAACTGCACATAGACCAAAAGTCCCGTTGGTGACACTATGCCCAAAAGATACCGTGTAAATGGAGTACTTCTGCAGTTTTGCGCATTGTTGCAGAATTAAACTCCCTCAAAATAGATCATCATAGACCCTCAGCAGAATATTTGTTGCTACGAAGGTGCTGCTGTGTGATCTATCTTATAATACAGAATTGATAATTATTTGCAATGACTCCAAAATCAAACCTCATATTGGAAAGGTTCACAGAAAATTAAATGATTTGTGTTCAAACTATTTTATAATACAAAATGTTTCCCACAAACTATAACTTAATGTTAAAAAAACAGCATAATTTACTATAACAGATAACTATGACAAACATGTCGTCCGTGCAGAAGTTAAAAAAATCTTAAGAACAACTGAGATGTGCAACGTGTAAGAGTATGTACAATAGAAGAAAAATCCACCCAAAATAAAATATGCCCCTTGCAATAGCCCAGGCATTAAAAACCAGCACTCCACCTCTTTCCATTTGTTTATCTGTACAAACGTACTCATGGCCGACCAGCAGCAGTGTTCAATGAACAGCTTAATTTGTGAATGCATTTCTATGCCGAGAGTAATCTAAGGAGGGATGCAGAAAGGTTGGATACATTCATCACAAACACAAGCTTAACATAAGTGAAAAATTACAGGATTCCCAATGACCTTCCAACCAATCAGGCCTGGTAATTACACCCATTCATTACGAAGGAAGGGGGAGATGGAAGAATACAGAGATGACCCTTCAGGACAACAAAAATGTTTATAGATGGGAACAAAGAGGAAAATGCTAATGGCTCGGCTATCTGGCTGGATGGCCCTGAGACAATGCAGAATAATAATTCCCCTTCATGAGCCAAACACAAGCTCTCCAAGAATACAGAGACCAGTTTCTGTTCGTGCTAAAATGACGGCCGTTTAACCTTGAATGGATGAATATTTCACCCAAAATGTATGATTTAAAAGTGCAATATGACACAGAATACACTGATAACACGTTAGTGTAACATTTCTTTAGCATGTGCATTTAACGTGATGTTGTAATTATCAGAATAAAACTGCAAACCAGAGTCAGTCTATGCATTTTGTTTCAAATCTTGCACATAAAGTACGTGGAGATCAAAACTGTTGCATTACTTTAAATACCTGAAGCCACAAATATAGCATCTATCTCTACACTGTAAAAGAGAGGCACATATACTGTGGTTTCACACTATTAGAAATGAATTCTTTAATTCTGAAATATAATTAAATACCTATCATAACTCTTTTATTTCCAGTTTTTCGTTAATATTGTCAACATTTTATTATTATTTTTTTTCAATAAACAGACTCGTTGAAGCAGTTCATTTGTGTAAATTTGTGTAAATTTGTGATAAGTTAGGAAACCAATTGTATAATATCATAAAAGATTTTAAAAAGAGCCTTCAAATACAAATTAATGGGTGAAACGTGCTTTTCTGTTTTTTTGTTTTTTGTTTTTTCGCCATCAAAAGCTTACAAACCACCAAATATTCTTTTCACTTTTGCTTTAAAAATGTGAAGAAAAAAGTTAATTACCATAAAAATTCTGCCTGTAACATTCTCTTTTAATATCTAATTTGAAATCTAATAACGTGTGCTGTGTACAATGTAGTTTTCTGTTTGGTTACAGTATTTCACCCTGTGGCTGATGCTCAAAGAAGCTACAAGGAAACAGCCTAGAGAAGCCACGTTTAACAGTTTTCCACCTCACAAGGTCATGATTGTGTATTTAAAGAAAAAATAGTGAACTATTAAGTAAATAAACTTTATGTCGTGTTTGTTTGATTGAAAGGACTCTTCAGTTTAAGTCTTTAACTGACTGGAATTTGTCACCGTCTGTGCTTCGTAACTGTAACAGCGTTGCTAGCTGTGCTTTAACTCCTGCTGGTTGCTGGTAGGAAGGTGAGAACAGATGATACCAGAGAGAGTCTGCATAGAAACTGCATGTTGCTGAATGTAATGGAAGTCTTTATGCATGAGCACAGTTTGAACCTTTTCCCCTCAAAACTCTGGATTTTACAGTAATTGCCTTCAGGTCAACATACTTCAACATATCGACACAGTTTCCAGGCATGCAGCGAAACTAAAGACACTTTATTATCCACGTTGTGTGTGTCACCCTGAGTAAAAACTGTCATCAACAGACCATCTACATCAAGAGTTGTGTATTGTGGAGGTAATTGCATTACATGCATCATACCTTTATTGGGTTGTTATCATGTGTCAGCTGCAGCGGCTCGTCTTGTGCTCAATGCATACAGGACTCTTTATTATCATCCTCTTGTATTTTGCTTGCGTGCTTATTTCCCGGGCACTAATAACATGGAGATTTCTGGCTGGCTTTAAATGGAGTCTCCATCACACATAAACAGCATGGCGCTCTGGCACTAAACTTTTCGATTCATTCCATTTCCCAGACGATGCTCTCCGGCTGCTTTTCTCCGATTATGCAGATGATGCACCCGTTTTTTTCCCCTCCCTTCATCGATATGTGTTTAGATGTCATTTGCAGTGGATGATGTTCTCATTGCTCAGTTTACCGCGCCTGTAATAAGATCACCTGTGGTATGAATACATTTTCCCACTCTGCTCGTGTATTTGGATTTGCAGGGTAAATGAGTTTCTCTCTCAGCTTTCAAGAGAGGGAGAGCGACAGAAAGAGAGAGAGAGAGAGAGAGAACACATCAAGCACGTTCTTAGATTCACTTTGGAATCTGACACCTCGGCGCTCGGTCAGTAAATGGCTTTTCTACAGCGCGAGGTTGAAAAAGGGTTTGTGTGTGTGTGTGTGTGTGTGTGTGTGTGTGTGTGTGTGTGTGTGTGTGTGTGTGCGCTTGCATCAACATCTGGGAATCTCTGTGTGAGCGTGTACGCAGTTATGTCTCTGTGTGTCTTTCTCTAAGTGTGCTTGTGCCAGTGCATGGCAGTGGACAAGCTAGATTTCACGGCCACATCTACATCCACGCGGCGCCCTTTTTGTATTCCAGCCCGCTGCCCGAGCTCAGGCCTCAGCTGTCATTATTCCCTGTCCATCCACAGAGAAGTTATAGTTGGCAAAAAACCCATCAGGTGGGCAGGACAACGGATAATTGAGGTGATGATCGGAGCTGTTCAAAGACAATTGATAGTGATGGAGACAGGGGGAGCGGGGAGCTCAGCCGGCTGACCGAGCTCTCGGGGGGGCTCGGGGCGCACCAGACCAGAATGTGGAATAACACGTAGCATGGACACGGCTGCCTTTGTAGCAAATAAAATATGAAGCCTGGGTCTCATTTTTGCTTCAAAATTAATACAAAACATACATCTTGAACCAAACATAAAGCTCCTTCCTGCTTTATTCACAGAATAAAAGTTACAGGTTCCTTTCCTGACAACAGCAGCACTATACGTGCTGGCCCCGAGCCCACCCTGAGCTTTATTAATAGTCCAGATCCCCTCCGCCAAGCCTGCTTCAATCACACAGCAACATATTGAACTAGCAGAGAAAAGCCATGACCCGAACATCATATTTCCACCTGATCCAATCCGAGTGACAAGTTGCCAAACTTCAAAATCTCCCAGAAAACCCAGTTAAGGCAAAGCAAGTTGTAAAGGCGTTTTTCATAAGCCGAGGGACAAGGGGGAACGAATGGAGGTTATTACTTTCCTCCATTCCAAATAGCCCCCTTCTGTCTGGCTGAAATAGGGCTGGTAGAAAAAATGTCTGTATATCTCACATCTATACCTGACATCATACCTCTGGATTTTTCTATTACCCACCGGCGCCTTTTTTCTCCTCTCTGTCTCCATTTTTCTTCGCCCGCACGCAAATGTTATCACCTGAATGTCATCAATTGTGTACATTTAAAATCAGCCACGATGCTAGCTGATTGAGGACTTTCTTGAGCATGTATCATCAAAGTCCTTGGATGTCTTTGCTGAAAACTTTGGATTTCAGCAAACCTCTCAGGCGTGTTCGAAGCTTCTACTTGACCTGCATGCAGGTGTTGTGTTTCTACCAATCGATGGGTGGTTTGACTCCGATATCAATAACTCCATCACACATACAGTGACAGCTCGTATGAAAAAAGTCATAGACACACATAAACACACATCCACCGGGGTGTTATGGTACAGAGGTGTCAATAAGTCCCTCATTCGTGCGATGACGCACACACGCTGTCACACGCGCGCTGTCACGTAGAGACACTGTATCGATAACTCAATATTTCAGGTGTCACTCTCGTGTGCTGTGCCATGCCCTCTGAGAGGTGTAAGGAGGGGCAGGTTGGCAGCAGAGGACACTCCCTGACAAGGCCATCACACCTTTCAATACCTCCTCTCCGCCTGTCATTAGCTCGTATGTGTGTGTGTGTGTGTGTATGTGTGTGTGTGTGTGTGAACTCCTGGCTCGAGGTGGCACCGTCAGCAACTATCACCTCTCCTAATTTCCAGCACGCTTACACACCTCATGGTCTCAATATTCCGCAGACTCCACCTCAAAGCTGGCTGATCTCCGAGGGCGACCCGCTCTAACTCCCCTCCACGACTCCCCCTCGCCTCCCTCTCTGCTGCACAATCCTCCGGCAGCTCCTGAGTATTGACCTGAGCTGTCACCCTGGTCGGCACCCCTGACCCCCCTCGGTGGCAGGGGATCCATGGCGAGGCCGAAGGTTCAAATGATTTCCCTCCACCTCCTGCTGTCCTGTTTTCCCACTGAGCTGATTGTTAATGACAACATTAGAAGAGGGCATAATGGAGATTCCACAAACAATTTGCACCTTGGAAGTGCAAACTGGGATATTTGCAGAGTTATGATTCCACTGTTCGGCTCTCTAACCTTTATTTTATCTGTTTTTATACAGATTTCTTAATTTAAGTGAAGTCACCTTAGTCAAGTTCATGCACTTCTACTACAATAACCCAATTTTTATTTATTTATTGATTTGACTTGTAATTTGTCTTGTTTTTTTATTCTTTTTTGGGGGTGTATTCACACCAGCAGCTCATTTTCTTTGTTCCGATCCAGGGGCAAAAATGATACAAGTGTTGCAGTTGTCACTCAGTTCATTTGTGTTCACACGGTAAAAGTCTCCGAGGTCCACAGGTGTAAACAAATGCCTGTGTGATCAAATTTTTCTCTCACTGATCAGAAATCGGGGCAAAACTCTGCCATGTGCGATACAGAGAGCAGAGGAGAGTTGGGTAATTCTTCATGATAAAACAAGAATTTGTCATCGAAGAGCTTTTTTCTCATAAATCTGTCTTGGACAAAGGGGTCTCATTTCCAGGATCGTCTTTTGTTCAGATCAATACGGTAATCATTGCTTAGTTTCAGAACAGCTGCCCCAAACGAGCCAGGTGTGAATACACCCTTAGGCTTCCAATACACCAAACAAACTGAAGAGTAGAATAAGCTGTTTGGCATTGGCAGAGAAGATTTGGCAAACTTTTCATCGGAACAACCCACATACTCAGCTCTGCATGTTTCTCACAAATGTGGCACCATTTACAAGTCAGTACGTTTACATGCACGCAACAGTCAGACTAAGGTCATAGCTGGATCGTAAAGTCACAGCGGGGATCTGGTCTTATCTGCGTATACATGCAGCAAAGAGAATTGGACTTCTAACCGAGAACATCTCACTCCATTTCGAAAGGCGGCGCTGTGTTTTCCGCTGTGCTTTTTTGATAAACAAAGCTGCGTGCGTATCGACCTACTCACGGTTCTACTGAAAAGAAACATTTTAACAACAATGGCCGAGATGAACGCAGCTGTAGCTCTTTATGTTTTTATGTATATATGTGCCGTGCTGATTGTTTGTTGTGTTGGTTTACTGCAACCCTATTTATCATGGTCATCTTCTTCCTAGTCTATGGCTGAACACTGAGGCGTACTAAGACCTGCCGAGTCCTGTCGAATCCAACCGCTGTTGGATAGCGATCCCATTATCTATGTGTGTCATTCAAGCTATGCTCAGTCTGCTCTCTATGCTGATTAAGCTCATTGTCCGTTTATAATGTCCAGACTTTCTTACTTTTCCTTTCATTTAGCATCTCTTTAACTTTATTTTCTGTCATGTCTTCTATTCACCATCAAAAAGCGCCGGAGAAAAATGCTATGAAAAGATTTTTCCAAAGAAGAATTACAAAGGTTAAAAGAAGAGCCCGTCTGATGATAATAAAACAGTCCCCGCAGTCTTTTATCATGCACCTTGTGGATTAATGCTAATGCAAGTTTCTCAGCACAACCAATAACATCCTGCCAAATATCCTCAAAGGATCCCCAGAGCAGCTTTGATGCTCCTCCATTACAGGCCTTATAATAGCTGCCTGAGATATATGTATTTATGTGGCAGGAAATAACATTAGAGTGAATTGCCGTAACAACTTTATAAATCAGCACGACACAGGGGTGGCAGGTAAAGAGAGAGAGGAAGAGGCAGTGCCAAGGTGGCAGTAACGTTGATAAGAGGTATGTAAGACGGCATCCATCATCAATGACGGGTTAAACCCTGATTCGCCATTTTTGGTTCAACTCCAGCCTCCAAAAACACAACCTCCTACATCTGAACTGGAGCGAACACCATCCATGTTGAACCTACTGGTCCTACATCCATTTAGAGCCCAGGGAGATGTACACATTAATCAAAAGTTACAAACAGACTTCAGCGTGTCATAACTCTCAGGATGGGCTTTTCCCTTGATTGATACCTATACACACATACTGTCTGATTACCATAATGTGTTCTTGTGGCGAAAACTCTGGCGGCAGGGGCGCCGAGT
This sequence comes from Labroides dimidiatus, assembly GCA_030710495.1. Taxonomy (NCBI): domain Eukaryota; kingdom Metazoa; phylum Chordata; class Actinopteri; order Labriformes; family Labridae; genus Labroides; species Labroides dimidiatus. The sequence goes on along the minus strand of CM061146.1, from coordinate 7,406,812 downwards.
GGGGGTGGGGGCCGAGGGAGGGTGGTGTTGTTAAGGGGGTTTGGGGGATGATGGTGGGGGGGGGCTGTTTGGAAGCGAGCGGGAAGTAAATAACAAATGGCCCAGACTCCACCTCATCTAGAGTGATTTCAATCCAATGTTCCATCATAGCTAGTGGAGAGAGGCGAGTGTTTAGGGTTTGGGCTATCAATTACAGATATGTGTAGGCAGGCAGACACTATCATTTCACTGATTGTCACCGGTCCACCGCAGTGACATCAGGAAGTGATTCATCAGTCTATTTCCTGTGACACCCAGGAGAAAGATGACACGCGCAGGGGCCCTGTGGAATTATGGGGGATCCTAAAAGAAAGGCTCTTTAACATGCTCGGGGGGCAAACGCATTCTAATGCAGACATTTAACCTCACTCTCTGCCAGCGATTGCTCTTGACTGACTTGGTCCATTCATTCATTTCAGTCTGGCTGTTGATGAAACTATCTGTACTATTTGTCCATCAATGTGTCAGAAAGTGTACATGTGGCAGCTAAAAGTTGCTCTGTATGAGTAACTCCAAACAGAGACAGACACCGAACATGGTTTCAAGACTGAAAATAAATAAACTCTCACCATGATAGTGCAGAATAACTCAGTGCAGATAAAAGGGACGCAGATTATTAAAATCAGATTAAAATTAGATTAAATCAAAACTGAAAATAGTATTTAGAATGAATTTAATTACTCGGACTTGATACTCTGTTCTTATTGATCTGTATCTTCTACATCAGTTTTATTTCAAGTGTTTTTCCGTTACTTTCACCTATGATAAGTGCAGTTCAATAATAAGGCACAGATTTTAATTGAATACAAAAAAAGGGATGAAAATACCAATACTTGTTTTCATTGTTAAATTCTTTAGCTCATTATTTTCCTCAGTCTTTGGCTGTTCAAAATTTAAGACATGCATGAGTTTTGCATGATCAAAATGATTTCAGAGAGTGGAAAGTATCACCTTTTATTAATAACCCATTAATCAGCCGATTCATATTAAAATATAAAATGAATAGAATAACTTCTTTTTCAGTCCCTTAATGCTGACACAAACAGAGATATACATCACGAGCAGAACATTTTACTGTTTTACAATACTTTAATCGGCTATAATTGGCCGATTAAATCGGCCGGCTGATAGATCAGTCAGGCCCTAATGTTTGGCATCTGTGCTATGAAAAAAAAAACAAGTGATAATAGCAACTCAGTTTGCGTGCACAGGCTAATATCAGAGAGAATAATGATCACATACAAAAGAGGATAACAACACAGAAATAAGATCATTGCAATACACACATTTAAACTTATTTGTATAGAGATTTTCTGCCCAAAAGTGATAGTGATTGATCATCTGACCCTAAAACATATTCTAAGAGGTTTTTTTTATTTAACCTTTATTTAACCAGGAAGAGCCCATTGAGATTAAGAACCTCTTTTTCAAGGGAGACCTGGCCAAGATAGGCAGCAGCAAATACAATACATAGTTACAATTGACACAGATAAAACACTAACAGATAAAATACAATTACAATAAATAAAAAAGTAAGCAAGCAAATGTAAGCAGTTATATACATATTTAAATTATTACTTTGTAACCCTTGTAGCATAATATCCTAGGTCAAAGGAATTTAAATAAAATAAATAAGTTATTAATAATACAGATAATATTAACATGAGATTATTAAAAGTAATTTAAAAAATAGTTATAAAAAATGTATTTTTTTATTCTTTTCTGAAAAGCTCTGAAATATGACTTATGAAATATTACTATAAGTCATGTTGGTCAGAAAATCCTTAAAAAGTAGATTTCTCTTTTTTATTATCACAATAAAACTTAAAAAATAAATCACTCTGCTTGTTGTCTGACAGAAGCAACAATAATCCGGCTGATCCCAGCTGAATGGACTGAGAGGAAACAGGTTACCGTCCTGTGCCTGGTCTCACTCACAGGTCATCCTTCCTCACAAATTCATACCAAGCTGGCAGTAAGCACAGATGATACCAACAGGCCAAACTTTATTCCTCCCCGTTGCAATTGCGTCTGTGAGCGGTGACTCTATCAATCTGCTGCTGGTCGGGAGATTGCCTAATCCAGTAGCAGAGGGACTCTTATCATCAGTCTGCCTCTTCTTTGTATGTGTGTGTGTGCATGTGTGTGTGTGTGTGTGTGTGTGTGTGTGTGTGACCAGCCACTGCCTCATTGGAGGGAAATGTATTTACTGCTCCTCTGCTTAACATTGTCACCCTCATCTGTAAACACAGTCATCCATCAGACACCGACCCCCCACTTATCCAAACAGATGAAGAAGGTGTATGTTCTTATAATTTGCTCTCATCGCAGAGAGAGACAGAATAATAATAATCTCTCCCTGATGTACAGTTGCCCCCTCCTCCTCCTCCTTCTCCTTATCCCTTTTTTATCAGCTTTCACTCTCCCTTCTTTCTTTCTTTAGCACTTGTGGGTAGTGCATTAATGAAGCGGCCTAATTTGACACCTCACCATGGTGTAATGGATTAAAACGCACCACCGCCATCCGTCTGCCAGCCACAAATAAAGCACACAGTATAAATATTGTAATGTATGTACCTCTGATAAGAGCCATGGTGCCACCTCCGTATGTGTGATAATAATCTTAACATGCTGATGGCTTGCAGATTGGAAAAGCCTGTGTTTCTGGACGTGTATGTGGCTGTTTTTTAATGCATGATGTGCAGAAAATTACCTCTAAAAGGCTAAACCTCAAGCATTTTTGTTCAAATGTACACCGTACGTTTTATTCTATTTGTTTTGGTTTATAGAGACCTCCTCGTTGGTCATAATCTCAGTCCGAAACTAATTCTTTTATTAACTACACAAAGTAAGAACTGGCTTTAGAATATCGGCAGTAGTACTTCACAGCCTCAGACCTTGCTGGTGTTTCAGTGTAAAGTGTAACCACATTAACTGGTAACTGTCAGCCAACAGTCTCATAAACTGTATAATAAATGGATGTATAAATGAATGTAATGTCTATTAGACTTAATTTGAGCTAAATTCACCAGACCAGTCCGGAAACATGTCTTATTTCCAGATATTTAAAGATAAAAATTAGGTCTGAATTGCTTGTGACAAGTAAAAACAAATCTGCCAGTGGGGTAAGAGAAAGTTTCTTGTATTAAGACATTATTTTAAACTTGACAAGTTAATTTTTCTTACCCCACCAGCAGATTTCTTTTACTTGTTACGGGAAATTCACACCTTATTAATATCTTCAAATAAGATGTTTCTGGACTTGTCAGTTGAATGTGGGCTTTGAGTCTCCACACTAACAGCTACAGGGTGCCCGTCAGTCACGTGAACTGAGCTGGGCCTCTGATTGGCTGAACTTGTGATCTTGATATCTTCTAAACTGCTGAGTTAGGAAAAAAGTCACCCCCGTACAATGTGTGCCGATAGTAAAACTGGCGGTGCATGCAGGAGACATTTTTTGTACCAGGTTGTAAACGTTTATTTCAGCTGTGAAAATTGCTTTTTTTTTTTTTTTTTTTGGCTTGGTGTGTACGTGACTTCCAGTACTTTCGGAGCCAGCTTCAAGTGGTCACTCGACGAACTGCAGATTTTCGCACTTCCGCTTTGTGTCATATTTTCAGGTTGGAGGTTACTGCTTGTCAGTATTCAACACATCTGGCTGAAAGTCACTTGTTAGGATGGTCACTCTTGACTCCAAAACACTGGTCACTCTTTGATGAATTCAGTAGAATTTAAATTCACGGTGAAGTATCATTTCTGACAACCAACTATAGAACAACCAGACATTTTTATGTACAACTTTATTTTTTAAAAAACTAACTCATATGTTTAAATGGCGCCACCTTGGATGCCAGAATGCCAAAATCTTTATGATTACATATGTTGTAAAGGGGTCAGAACACATATGACTCAAAGACAAAACATCTTTTGCAGTGATTCTGAAACCACTATTTAACATCTATTTTCATCTTCTTTCTACAACTGCACCATCATTATTTTCCTTCTTCTCTTCTTTATCCTCATCTGTGTCCAGCCTTCCTCTTTAGCAGCAGGTGTCTTGACTTTAACAACTCTTCCTTGTAAGCCGCTCAGACCGTCAGCCTTTTAGTCACGCAACAGCAAGAAGCTTTAGTCCTGGCTCCTGATAAGAGCTGGGCTATTGTGTGTTTCTAAACACGGTCAACAAGCTGAGATACTCATCGGGAACAACATTATGTATGAACACATGACACGTGGCGAGCTGCATGGGAAAAAAATCTGTAAGGCGGTTATGAGATGGGATGTTGTTACCATCTGTTTGGGCTTTTCGAGGCCCTCAGACACTTAGGGATGTATTTCTGAAGTTTGAAAACATGCATCTTATGATGTATTTTATTATTTTGAAAACTGTGTAATTCAGTCAATATTTCATAGAACAGATTATTACATCATTAAAATTGATCAAATAAATACATGTAAGAGGAGCCTGTTGAATTCTCTGTGAATCCTCTGAATCTAAATGATCTCTAATGGTTTTCACTATAACTTTATAAACAGCCTAATCCCCGCCGCAGCAACATGGTGGACTATTGTATTCAGATGTGGACCTCTTAGATAAGCACTCCTACAAAGAGGGCCTATCCCAGCCGATGCTTTCTGAATAGCAAACATCCCAGCGGCTCCATTTGCAATGTAGATGTGCGTGTGTTCTCGCTCTCTATTGAATTGTTTTCTTAATCGTTTCCTTTGTGCCAAGAAGTAAAGAAAACAGATTGTGTCTGAAGAGCATTGGAAGTGCCAATGACCCCTGGTCACAGCAGCAACATAAGGACTGCCAGAGCAGCAGATAGGGAGCCAGAGGGGTCAACTACTCTGTCCTGCCATGATTGCTAGCACCAACATTTTCTTAAAGGGAGAGAAATTTGTAATTCTGTGTTTGTCTCCTGCATTTAAAAAACAGAAACTTTTAGAAGGAATCTTTGCAACAAACCAATTGTTTCTCTGTCATTCTCCACTAAATTATCTTAAATTCAAATGCATTGACTGGTTTTCTTAAGTCTCATATTGCCCCTTTAATTCCAGCAAAGTGAGTGACCAAACTTTTTAAAAATATGATGATTTAAATACCTGTCTAATTTCACTTCTGGCTGTCATCTTTTGGCCTAACATGCTGGTTTTGCATTGGGGTAAGCTTATATGGTATGAAGTACAGTTTTGTCAACTAATAAAAAACTAATAAAAAACTTCACTTTAGCTAGTTGGCTCCAGATTTAGGCCCCGTTTACATGACAACATTTCACAGCGTTTCACTCAAATATGCAAAAAAGGCAAGGAAAAAAGATCTGCTTTCACACAGAAACACTGAAGGACTGCGTATGTATTGAATGCGTCTTATCTGAGTGCTGAAGTGAAGCAACAGATGCATATTTTGTCGAACGGTAGTCAGCAGATTCAGCAGCACAAGCACAAAAAAACTTCTGTAAAATTATCGATATCTTCATCACTGCAGACCCAAAGTGATGAGCATATGTTATGAATGAGCTGTAGCATAGCCACCCATCATTAGCCAAGGCTCCTGCTCCAGTTAATGAGTACTGCCATAGCTGGATGTAAACATGCAAAGACCACCTGGCCAGAGAAATGCTTTATTGGTGCTTGCAAGCATATGAATGTTGACTTACAAGACGGGCCAAAGGCTGCTGATGCTAAACCTTTGCTAACATTAGCCACACCCTGCAGACTTTGTGATCCTACATTTGGTTGTATTCAATAAATTGTGTTTGAGGGGTTTTTTTTTTTTTGGAACATTAGACAAGTCTGTTAGTACGAATTTGAATTAGTTTGAATGAGTTAGTTTAAACAACTGGAAAATTAGTTGCTTCAAATAACTGCAGTTTAAGAGTTAAGAGGTAAAACAACAGACTTCCATTCAGGAGGCGGATGTTGGATTCTTACATACTAAAACATAATTTTGACCTACAATACTGGATTCTTTTTTGTGTAATGTTGAACAAGATTAGTCGTACAGAGTGCATACGTTTGTTATTTTACAGTTTATCATGCAACTAGTTTGCACTTTTATAAACCCAAACTCTGATATTCATTCTGATTCAAACAAAGATGCTTTCATGCCTCAACCAAACCAAAACGAACCGTTTATTGCAGAACATATCATACTTGATACATGAGTTTCAAATTTCTATATCTCACCAACATGATGAACATTTTCATTAAAGACCTGTTTAAAAATGGATTATCATTCCACTACAGGCAGCTGAAGTTGTACTTTGGTCCTTTTCAAAATAGCTGCTCTCAGAAATCATCCACACACCTTTCTTACACTGAAGCTGTGATAAGAATAACATCTAAATTACTCATTTTTAAAAATAGGTATGTTCTGGATTGAATGGATGCATATTTACAAGAAACTGTGCTAAAAAAGTTGCCAAAACCAGCCGATGTGTCAAATATGACACAAAAAATATATCATAAACAAAATGATATGGCAACATTTTTCTGTGGATTTTGTTAAAAGGTTCAATAAACATCTTTGTTCCAAAAAGAAGTTGAATTTTCTGGCTATGTTTTGATGTGTCAGACTTTTAAGGGTTAAATTTAAATCTTTTATCAACACATGTTGTATTTTGAACCAGGGCTGCGTCAGGGGTTCTAACACTTTTTAAGCTCCCGATCCTATAAACATGTTTTTTTCTTCAGTGCAGATTCTTCCCGTATGAATCTTTAAAATAATGTCACAGTGGCCTAAAGACTGTAACATTTCATGAGAGGAAAGAACCCTAATTGCCTTTCAAACCTCTGTAGCATATTGTACTTTTTAATCCAAAAGTGGTTCCAAATCTTGGTGGTAATGAAGATTTCTTTTATAAATATGTATGCAGTGAAGTCACAACATAATAGGGGGCTGGTGAAAAACAGGAGGCAGCAAGGCGGCTGAAGGATGAGGCGCAGGCCCTGCAGAAAAGAATGTTCCCCGAGCAGAAATTGGTTTAATTAATAGGACATTTTACATAATGATTACAGTGTAATTGCACCGACTAGCAGAGTGTCATTAAATATATCCTTGCTCCTTTACAACACCCTCCAGCTAAAAATAATGAGTTACATTGGAAATCACTATGCAACAGGTTCATAAATAACATTTAAGCCCATACAAGGCAAGTACTTATAAATAATAAATATTTGCCTTTTGTAATTGAAGAAAAAATGACTGCCTCTTTTTTTCCCGCTGCTGCACGCTGCTTTGTCCTGTTGTAGCAGCAGAGAGGAGATTTTTCCCATTTTTTCCCCTCTTGTAAGTGCTGAATAATTTATTTGCCGGCTAATAGTCAACACTGTCAACACCCGGTGGTTAAAATATACCTGTGTCCAGATAAATGCAGCAGCAGGCTGCAGAGCGATTATTCCCTGCTCCCAGATATTTTGTTGGATGCAGTCCCTGTATACACTGCAGTAAATCACCAACTTCCAATTACCTTCCTCCATAAAACAAGCCTCGTATTCAAATCAGGCCCCAAAAGAGAGAGAGAGAGAGACAGAGACGGGGACGACTGAACCAATGCCTGGGGCGTTGACTGAATGTGTGCATGCACGGGTGTGTGTGTGTGTGTGTAATTTGTTTCTTCCTATAATACTGATTCCATTTTACTGCAAAGTGGCACTGCTCCACTGTGGAGGTTTTCATTGGCTTAAAAAGTTGGCTTCTGAATTATTTTCATTTGTCTTTCTCCAACTGAGGAGCCAAAAGTTTCTCTTGAACATGGTCCAAGGCGGGATGAAGGAGTGTGATGTGCCATGATCAAGCGGCGAGATTGCAGAATTACCAAAGCTGTAGTAATTGTTCTCGGGGGGTTGTTGTGCTGTAAGTGGATCTATCAATCATTTTTATGTATTGGAGCTCGGAGGCGGATATAGGAGGCCCCGTTAAAGTCGTTGTTACTGTTGAATGATTGTCTTTCATCTTCACAAAGTCAAACATTTAGGAATTAAGAACAATGAAAAATTACCTTAAAATGTCCCAGAAATTACAATTCTGTGAATGTGAGTTCAAGAAACAAAACAAGACTGTAAAAACTTCCAGCTGATGAAAAGGAGACTGAGACGTTTCTTTGTACTCGAACCATGAATAGTTTATTTTAATCCAGAAGGTCTCACAGAGCTCCTGGGGATTTCTGTTCATATCTCAATCTGCATCAGATAATCAGTGAAGCTACCAGATTAATGATGTGCTTGCAGTTTGTCTTCTCTGAGCCCTCTATGCACAGTTCAGTGTGTGTGTGTGTGTGTGTGTGTTTGTTTTATTTATTGAGAGGTTGAAAAAAAACCCAGACAGTTAAATCAGGGAATCAATATGGATTTTAAAAGGTTGGAAGTTATTTTATATTTATAAAGTTTCATCTCAGATGGAGGCGATACTTTTACCAACAGTTTATTTTTTCCCACTGCTGTCGTGGCATTGTTGCAAGATCTATTTTTAAGTAACATTTATTCCTGGAATTTCTCTCAAGGGTTGTTTCAACATTTTAACATTTCGACATTGGACCCTCAGGATGCCCCTCCCACTGGCGGGATTAAAATACCACTATTTTTTAAATGACTTGCATTTACCAACCAAATCTGAACTGAGAAAAGCTGGGTAATCGTCAGATTCTCAAGTTTCCAAAGGTACCTGAATGTATCACAAGTGATGTTAGCAAAATGTCTAAACAGAGCAAAGAAGACAGGAGAATTTCATCAACATTCTCATGACTTCTTTGAAAATTTGCAGAAAAAATATTGTTTGCTGTTGCTTAATTCTGTAAAAAAAAACAAAAAACAAATCAGTGCTCTTTAATGCTTTGAGAAAGCCCTGAATGATCGACATACACTCTATAGTCGCACTTAAAAAATTTTTTGAATTTCGCTTCCCATGTTGTTGTCTTGCAGGGATAAAATTTGTGCTCAGAGCCGCTCAGCACTCTGTCTCATTATTGACAGAAACTTCTTTGCAGATCGACATGAAGCCTCTGCAGTGTCGACTGTAAACTGTGTAAACAGTAGTGACAGCACTGACTGTAAATAGTTTGTAAAGAGTAAATAGCTTGTAATAATGTTGTAATAATTATTGCATGCTGATGATGTCATACTGCTCAGGAGACATTGTTGAGTTATCCTGAACCCAGAGAGGAGCAGGACTTCATACTGGATTAAAGCACTAATGTGTCAGCAGGACCTGGAAAAACTGGTCCATGCTTTTATCTGCAGTAGACTTGATGACTGTAACAGCGTCTTTGCAGGTCTCCCTAAAAAATCAGTCAAACAGCTGCTGCTCGAGTCCTCACAACACCAAGAAAGTGGATCACATCAGTCCAGTTCTGAGGTCTTTACACTGGCTCCCTATCTGTCAGAGAATAGATAAGAATACCTTTATTAGTCCCACAGGGGGAAATTCCAGAATTTTCTTTTAGATTTTAAAATGCTTCTGCTGGTTTATAGAGCATTGAATGGTTTAGGGCCAAAATATATCAGTGATTTTCTGATCCAGTCCAAACCATCAAGACCACTCAGGTCATCTGGATCAGGTCTACGCAAGCATGAAGGAGCAACGTTCAGCATCTATGCTCCAAATATCTGGAACAAGCTTCCAGAAAATATCAGGTCTGCTGGAACTCTCAGCTCCTTTAAATCCAGATTGAAGACTCACCTTTTTACAGCTGCTTTTCATTAAACAACTCATTTTGATATCAGTTTTCTTGCACACCTCTGCATTCAGCACTGTGACTTTTATACTTATATTTTAAAATATTCTAATCTATTTTAACCTATTCTTTGCCATTTTACTTTCTTTTTTTCTTTTTGCTCTTTTAATTAATTTTTAAATTGTTTCTTTTAATATGTTTTGCCGACCCTTTCTATGTGAAGCACTTTGAATTGCCTTGTTGCCGAAATGTGCTATATAAATAAACTTGCCTTGCCTTGCCTTGCCTTACTGCAGTGAAAAATGAGACCACAGTGAGTAAAAAAAAATTCCAAACATCAAAATTTGTAGATTCTTTGAATGTAGAGACACCACCAATATTTTTCCTGTGTTCCTTAGGTGTGAGGCTACCTGAAACATGTTATATACACTAATTCCTTATTTTTTTAGTTTTTAAAATAATAAAATCAGAGACCTTTATTCTTTTTTTCTAATGGTTTATAGCTTGTAAATTTTGTTACACTGCATGAAGACATAATTGAGTTACATCATGTAGCCATGGTTGTTCTGAATCTATAGAGGTACAGGACTCCACTTTGCTGAGAAAAAATGAGACCACAGAGAGTAAAAATGTGACAGAAGCAGAACTGCTTGGAATTCTGAGGTTTAATCTATGAAGGCGTCGCCCCCTTTGACTCTACTCCATGCTTCTTAGACCCCTTTCATGCCCTCTCCTCTTCTGTCCCTCTTGTCCCCATGGAGTGAACTCAGAGGGTCTGATAGATGTTGACCCGATCTCATCATCACACATGCAGATTCCTCCACTGCACTCTTTCACATGTGGATTAAATCAGCCAGGGTTCCCTCGCTGCTGCTCGCCTCCTTGTGTCTGAGTGTATTAAACACCCCGCTTCCACTTCACACACACTCAGACACAACTAGCTGCCTTCATCCCCTGCATCTAGACGCTGCCAATGGAATGTATTTATGCAGAATGCATCAATAACCAGAAAAACTAAGAGGCCTTGTCAGGGACGGGGAGTTGTCACAAATGCGGGCAAACGATTCTACGTGGTGCTCATCTGAGCTGCAATCAGCCCATAATCTGAGAATACATCAGGCCTCTGTGACATGGAAATTTCCTGCTCCTCCGCTCTCATTTTCAGAGGCAGTAATCACAGGGAGAGGCGCTCAACCTCACAGAAATGTATAAATAATTTTCATTCAAACATATTAACAGTCAAAATACCAGAATCCATCATGGCGGCGCGAGGAGCTTCTTAAGAAGCAATCAGAGCCTCTGCATGTGTTCTTTGTCTTTGGCAGCTGAGAGACAGGGTGCAGATTACTTGTGCGAGTCCTATTTTGCATAATGGCCTACCCCCTTGGTGCTTTTAAACTTTCCTGCCGATCCATTACGTTTACCAAGCCCAGCTCCCTGCCTGTCTTTAATATCATGCTTCCTCGGGAAGAAGATCTGGACGAGGGTTTAAAGACCTTTTTATTAAGGCAGGCATGCGGGCCTCCATCCATCTTCCCCTAACCGGCAGACACGTTTATGTTCCATGGACGGGTTATGTACCGCCATCTTAAAGAGCGAAAACTTGCCCTTTTTACCTCATTGGGAAAAAAAGGAATATAAGAGACGAGTTGGTGGTTTTCAAGGTTACCAGGCCAGAAATACCTGAGCAGCAGTGGACTAAAACGCCTCTTAAAGCATCTTTTGTGTGACATCAAAATTAGTTTTCAGCAAATTTAAGAGAAAGCCAATATAAGAGCTGAATAGAGACTACTTGTGCTGCAATGGAAAGTGTCATATGCTCAACACATTTATGTTCGAAGATGTGAAATGGCATAACCCAGGCATAACACCATCTCATTAAAGCACAGCAAAATATTCCCTTCTTCATGCCAGAGGAGAAAGAGGATGTTAGCGCAATTCACAGGAGGTGAAAATTAAGGCAGTTTGAGATCGGAAGCCGCCGAAGCTTGACAGGACATGGGCTGCAGTTTTATGTCATGTCGTTTATCTGCAGTTTATATTTTCTATGACCGCATTGTCTCTTTCAGGAACCTTTGGAAAACACACAGGCTGTAAAAAGAGCCACCTTTTGTCTGCAGCGTACCTCCACAATGCTAATGTTTTTGTAACAGTTGCAGCCTCTTAATGATCCACAAACACTTTTTGGCGAGATATTTCTTTCTAATATCTCTTCGAATGCCTTCCCTAAGCAGCAGATGTGGGGTCAGGGAAGGTGGAAGGTGGAAAGTAATGAAACATTCAGAAAAACGGTGTAAAGCTAGTGAGGGATGGCCTCATCGCTGACGATAAAGCACACTGAGGCAAAGCAAACAGCTATGGATCACAACCCTTTTCATTATGACTATAAGAGGATCCGTACTTTCCATTTCTCACCATCAGCTTTGAACGGTAAAACCAAAACTTTGATGTAAAGTTCCATAATAAAAAGAATAATAATGGCTCTCTGTGTGCTTACTGATTAATGGGATGGATCGTAGCCGTGTGCAGACAGAGAGCAGAATATCTGAGGATCAAAGTGAGAAATGTCTTCCCTTTCAAACAAAAGACAATTTACCTGCACCCGAAAGATCTAACAGAATAGAAACAGAAAGGTGTAGCATTTTTTTGGAAACACATTTGTTGTTCCTTTTATTTCTATTTATAAGCAGCTAAAATACGTCAACATCCGTTTTTATGGAGGGGAAACCAACGAGCCAGGATCAGTGATTAAACATTCAAAACAATACAGAGAAGAAAAACAGTCACTGTCAAAGGCTGAACTTGTTAAATTCCACATTGAAATTCAAAGCAGAAGCTTCGTCGACAGCATTATTTTTAATATCCTCACTAAAAAAAAAGTCCACCTCCGTCTATGTGTGGTTGGGTTTTTATTAAAGCAGAAGGAACTTTCCACTTGGTGTGGATCAATGCAGCCCCCTGTGGACAAAGAACAATGTGATTTTTATTATTACTGTGAATAGTTTTATCTTAGAAATTGTAGTCTTGCCTGCATTTAACCAGGAAACCTCTAACAGTCTTCCAAACGTACATTTTTAACATGAGTCAAAAGCATAAACTATGACCTTATTTACATAGTCACTCTTCCAGCTGATTGTTTTTTAGTTCATGAAGACGCATCAGAATGAAAGAACAGACAGTTTCATTACAAGTTCAAAGTCATCAAGATATTTTTTTAAATTTTCAACAAGTACAAAGTCAAATTTTGACATTCAATCTCCTTGTTAGTGCTTTAAGCTTTTTTTTTTATTAAAACATTAAACTTAAAAAACAACTCACATGACAAATAATGTTCATTTAACAGCTTTAATGTACATAAATTAAGAAAAATCAAGAAAAATATACAAATAAACAATCAACACAAATATTGATAAAAAATATAACAATAAAGTATAAATAAATAATAATGAATATAAATTCTAATTCAATATAAATGAAAAAATAAAACACATAACGGTTGCTCATGTTGCTGAGGTGTTGCACATTTTTACTACACAGACTACATTTTGCTGTAGTTTTATCCACGGTGTGAAAAAGGCGCCCACACCACGCTTCTCTTTCTCTCAGCCATGCGCTCGTTCCAGACGCGTGCAGCTGCAGACTGAACTGTTGCTAACAGGCTAAAAACAGCTAAGTGGAGTCGCTGCACTTCTGGTCACATGACATGGATGGACTTGTTTAATTTTGTGCTGCCCGGGGGTTGCACTTTTAATTCACAGTATTAATAAATATTGATACTTTATTAGGGTAATTGATACAGCCAGTGCTACTTCTTATATTCTGTGCTTTGTTGTTTAGGCGTTTAAGTTGAAGGTAGCATACACATAAGAATAGAGGTAACACCATCCAGCCTGTGCGCGATGTGCCAGTGTTTATTATTTAATTCCAACTCATTGTTGAAAAGTCTAAATGCTTGTTATTCGCTCCTCCCTCCGTGTCTCCTCTTCCTCTCCTCTCTCCGGCCTTTTAGAATCTAAGGGCAACATGGAGTTATAGCTCAGTGGAGTGCAGTGCCAAAGCCCCAGAGATTCATAGACAGTCTCAATGATAAAGTCCAATCCTGGAGAATCGCTGCCAGTTCAATAACGGCAAGAGAGGGTCACAATAAAGTTTAGTTTAATGACAAGAACAAATAACTTGAACATTTGGCTGGGCCACTGAACCCCTTCCTGAGGATCGCATCTGATATATCAGCAGGCAACTGCCCGTGACTGCTGGGCGATTGTGCTCGCCACTCTGGCACTAGTGATGCATGTGGGGTCTGGTGGCAGGTGTCCATTTTATAGACTTATCCAGTTTGAATGTTGGACACTGGCTGCGGCTCAGGATGGGGCGGAGAGGCACGGCTAGATTATTGTTACTGCGCAGCTGACATCTCCCCGGCTCCACTCTGTGCCGCTATCTGGCCGTGGGACTCTTCCTAACTGTTAGCAATCGAACAGCTAACAGCCAGAAACTGAGGTGATATCTGCTGCAGAGCTTGGACTGAATCCTGGGGACTGGGACGTTTGGCTTTAATCGCCACACAAACGACACAGAGCAGGAGAGGAATTATAGGTGACCAGCTGTTGGATAGTTTACTCTTCTGCTGCTACGGGGAAATAACACTAGACTCATGCATTAAAGTTTTATTATTAAAAAAGGCCTGAAAATGACAAAAAGGGGTGTTTTCTCTATTTTAAATCAAACTCCTGGTTATTCCTAGATTTTTGATGATTTTTTGTGGCTAGAAACTAAGTCAAAATAAACAACAACATCAAAAAATACTATTCATTCTTACTTGAGAAGTATTATATAAAAATATTATATCAGCTTTAGCTTTAATACTACTGTTGATATTTTATAAATTTGTCAGCAGTGTCCAAAACCCTAAAATATTTGTTTTTTTTCTCACATACAACCAAGAAAAGTTTTTTTTTAAAAAAAGAAGACTTAACTGTTTGAACAGGTGTATGAAGAAAGCATTTTTTTCCTATTAAAAATATAGAACTGTTCATCCAGGTGCTGACTACTTTTTCTTAACAGATTACCAGTTAATCAGCCAGTTGTTGGCGCTGTGATATTAAATACATTGAAAACAAAATGTTATGTGAGTGGAAGTGCTTCTCTATCACAGATAAAAACATAAAAAATCAAATACATTCGTTAATGTCTCACAACAACATGTAAATAACATGAACATGAACGCTGCCCTTATGATAATAACCATATTCAATTTGCAGCCACAGCCCCCTGTGACAGGCTCCTTAGCCGTTGTGAGTGATGACATGATGGCCCTGAGGTGTTGCTGATGGCGGCGTGGGTCTGCTGGGCAGCTGCTGGCCTCTGGCTGGATCAGGGGGGCTTAGGCTAGGAGCCATATTGTAAAAAGCAGCAGGAGAGGAGGCCATGGGGAGAAGAGAGGATGGAAGATAGATAGATACCCTGTGCAGGAGGGGTTTTTTGCAGTCATTTAGAAGCTGGCTAACGTGAGTGTTATCAATAAGGATTTCATTGCATAGGAAAAGAATTAGAGAATCGAAAGATGTTAAAAGTAAAATCACATTGAAAGGAGAATGAAAAATTTTACTGTATTAACAGTTTAATATTTTTCCTCTGATGCCAGAGTTAAGCTAGCTAAATGCTGCTATCAAAAAGATAAGTAGCTGCTGTGTACAACGTTTGCAAAGCATATCAATTAAGGAAGTTTGAAAAATTGCTAACACGTAATATTTGGGAAATAAACATGGTAACCTGTAAGCTTCGACTAGACAGCTGATCTGAACTGATTCGCGGTCAGTTCAGCTTGTGATATTTATTGCACCGTACTTGTGTAAAGCTAATGTGAGGGTAAGCTTGGACTGATGTAATGCTACTGTTAGCTATTTATACGTGGTAGCTTAAAGATATGTACTGCTAACTTTTACAGTGACATGAAAATTATATTTTTACATCATCCAGTGACTAAACAATGGTGACATTGAGGCATACTTCAACATTCATCAGCATGTTACTTGTGCTGAATAACTAGCTAGAAACTGAGTGAATGCTAAAAACAAACTTTAGCTACAACTGTGGGTCAACCAGCGTAGTTCTATGTTAAAATATAGAGCCGCTGCACACTATCTCTAGAACAGCATGTGAGCTTCCCACCCTGACGGTTATAGATGAACACAGTGCACTCACCCTCCATCTTCACTTACTCGTCTCAGAAACCCTCCTGTTAGTTATTTGTTGCCACGTTTCAAGTTTACACGGCCTAAAAAAAGACCCTTTCAGGGCGGCTATTGTTGAACGCAGGCCTCATATGCAGATCCGTCTGAAGGGGCCATTATCCAAAAAGAAGGTGGTAGACAGGGAGAAGACAGGCCGGTGACAAATGATCGACCTGATAATAGGCTGTAAAACACACTTACCATGCTAACAACACGACGCGCGGGACGTACGCGCCCCCCCGTCGAAAACAAACAATGTGCTTTCAATCTATCATCGTTGATCCGTGTCATCATTACGCCTTGATGGCCACACGGACATCAACATGACAATGCAACATGCAGGGGCCGCATTAGTGCAATAGATTATTATCATAGAGAATGTGGCAGAAATCTCTTATGGAGCATTACAGGGCGGTGGTGAGAGTAACAAACAAACAGATTTATGTCGTTCCCTCTCTGAGGAGGCAACTTGGCCCAGAACAGTGTGTGTGCGCATGTGTGTATGTGTGTGTATGTGTGTGTATGTGCAAGTTGGAAAGCGTTGCAGGTGAGATGTTGTGCTAATTCTGCACAGGTTGGGCTAATGTCGAGCCCTCGGGTGCTGTTCTGTTGGCAAGCTGATTGGTGATTAGAGATCTAATTAAGAGCAGCTTTGACACAGACACTGTCCTCCACCTCCTTGAGCCCCTTTTTAACACACACACCCCCATCTCTCTACACGCACACACACACATAAACACACTCTGACTCCCCCAGCTATACAACCCGCAAAGCCCCCCCAGGCCACTTCCCATCGCTGTTTATGGTGCTTCCTCCATTATCCGACAACAAAAGGAGTCCTCAGCACACAGAAGCCCAGCCAGCTGTGTGCCTGGCGTGCCGGGGAATACACAGCCGCTCTCCAGCGACGATAAAAAGAAACTTGAGTTTAAACAAAAAAAGTTACACCATATTTGCTCAGACTAACTATGATGAAAGGCAATGAAGACAAGGGCTCCTCATGTAGGTATCAATATAAATATTACTGGAAGGTCAATTAATATGTAAATTAACTCCTCCATTTAATTAGCTATTTAACTATTTTCCAAGGCATGGACATATTAAATCATGCTTAAAGACCCCTCTAACTAGCCTCCTGACAATAGTGCCAGGGAGTCGTGGGCTCATAAACTACCGGCTTGACCTATAAAGAGCCCCGAGTCTGCTAATTCCATCTCAGCCTAATTTTATGACTTGCATAAAATAACCATAGTGCAGCTTTGTAGCTGTAAAGAGGATATGGGTAATAAAACGGAGCCGGGGAAAGCATCAGAAATCTCCTCTTCACTAGTGTCCTCATTTATTATTCTATTATTCTTTGCAGGGTACCGGGCTCATGTGAAAGACAAATGACCTTATTATATTAAATAATTTGTGAGGATATTAACCGTTAATCACACATAAACAGCATTTAAAAGGTATTGATTTTCCAGCGCTCTCAACAGCTTGTTAAATTTACGTCCAATAACATGATAATAGATAATCAGGTGAATGATACTCATTCGTAGGGGACAAAGGAAAGGTAATAGGCATCTGTGACCCTGACTGAACTTTATCTCTCCATCCTACGTCTTCATGACCTTCTGACAGGTATCTGACCTTAAACACGTTTCAGCACAGGTCCCGCAGTGATTGACAGCCACATGTCAGGCGTTATGTGCAGCCTGGGAATTTTGTGTCAGGTCGTGGTCTGTGTCTGCAAAAGAGGTCTTGAAGGGTACTTCCTTAACCTTGAAAACTTTTAGTCTTTGACAGTACAAGAAATTTCAAATTTCATGTTGCAGTAAAAACAAAAAAAAAATACATCGCAAAAGTCTGAATTTATCACAATAAACAAGAAAATGTATTTTGTACCAACCTTTTTGGTAAACAAGAGATGATTTCTCACTTAGCATGTTAGCAATTTACCATTTGGATGGAGGTCTGGGTTTAATGGCTCTGCCTGACCCAGCAAAACAAAACAAAACAAAACAAAAACAAACAAACAAAAAAAAAATAAGCCAGAAAATTCCAATTTTTTGTAACTGAGATGTTTATTGACCCCTTTGACAAAAGCCATTAAAAAATAGTGCTATATCCATTTGGTGGTTGGGGTAACTTTTTTCATGTTGTTTTTTGTAAATATGCATTCATTCAATGCAGAAAGTACTTTTTTTAAAAAATGAGTTACAACTTAGATGGTGTTTTCACAAAAATGTCTTGAAAATGAGCGATGATTTTCCTGAAAAAAAATAATAATAATAACAAAAACCGTGGATTTAGTGTCTTGAGAGCCGCCATTTTGGAAAGGACCAAAATACAACTTCAGCTGCCTGTAGTGGAATGATAATCCTCAAGAGGGTGGAATACATGATGATCAAGCCCCCCCCAAAACAAATTGAGATTAGATTAAATTATGTATTGCTTATACATATCCAATAGCAGCCTGTTTTTTTAGGATTTCTACATTTTAAAATCTTGGATGACTGATTCAAAACCATTGAAGTGAGCAGGATGATAAAGAATAGAGGAGGAGAAACTACGTTGAGTTGAAACAGAGTAACACATATTGTATGTAACATGTCTACAGCCTCTGAGCCACAGTGATGACCCCACCGTGACGCCTTTCAGAGCCGACAAACTTTGGCTGAAAACTTGATAACCATTTCTTTGTTTCTGAAACAGTCCAACACTTCATCAGAGGCATCACTTTTTGTTGACAGCTGTATTCCGATCTCCATGATTACTTTTTGATGCAGCTTTTCCCCCTCCTCTTTATACGCTGCTGTGTGTGGGTGAGACAGAGAGTATGTGTGTGTGTGTGAGAGATTTCTATGTGTCTCCTGACCGCCTGCAGATACCATTTAGGTTTGAAAAGTCCTCCAAGTTGCTGTTGGGGAAGCTGACTTGCCACAATAATAAATTTGCAGCAGGTAGCAGAGAATAGCGAGTGGCATGCAAATCCGTCTTGGTGTCCCTCTGGGGCCCCGGTGCTCACTGCGGGAGAAAATGAAGCCATGCTGCTCCAAACACTGTCTCTCTTTCTCTCCTGGGCCTAAAGTTAATTTCAGTGGAGAGCCAAATAGGGTGAGGACTGGTCTCTTTTTCTGAAGCCATGTAGACACAGCGGGGCTTGTTCCAGAGATGGATATGTGAGAGGATAGACTCACACTGCCTACCTGACACTGGTCCTCTTGATTCATTATGACAGGCCAATCTTTTATTAGCCCAGGCTTCGTATTCAAACCCTATCAAGTAAAAAAAGGAGAAAGCTGAATTTTTTCTGGGTGAATACAGCAGATTTATTAAGCTGCGCCTCCTCCTTGCACAGAGATGTAATTATTAGCTTCGTGTTTTTGACAAATCTGGTTAGCAAGCCGTTATCTGACAGCTAACTGCAGTAGCTAGTCTGACAGATACAGCCAAACTCAGGTTTCTCTGAACCAATATTTTATATGAACAAAAAAAAAAAAAAGATGTGATCAAAAATATCCTGCTCTGCTTTCATTCACTGATTCCAGAGCAGTAAGCTGCCTGTTAGAGTAATTCAATTACTGAGTGGCAGTGCAGGTCCAGTTTTATAGGCTGCTCTCTGCTCCGTGAACACATCCGTTGTTAAAAGAAGATGATAGGCGATGGTCATCTCTCCCTGTTGTTACAAGGTAGCTGTGAGGCTGCCTCGGTAATGATACGAACCAGGCCCCGGGTTTCTCAGAGTATTTACGAGGCATAAAACAATATTTTAATTTGGTCAAAGGATTTTCATTTTTTAATTATGTATGAGGAGCTATCAGTTCATGAAAATTTCAGTGCCAGTATCGGATCTCTCATTATAGCCGCTAAATGTCATTGGACCTTTTAAAAACTGGGGTCTGTGATTAAAATGTTATCAGTTCCTGTAGTTGCAAAATCCTAAATTCTCTACATTGTGTGTGAGTTTCAAATCAATGTCTCTCTTTTCCAGTATTTGTGACCCAAAACAACACTGTGACACAGTCTGATGTTTATCTCTCACTATTTTTCACAGCTAAAATATTCACCTAATACTTTGAAATGTAACTTGAATAATATTTCTATGGTACTGTTTGCACGGTAGTAGTATTACGTGGTGACCTCTGGTAATTTCAGAATGATCCCCTGATGTCAGTTTTTGGGGTGGCGCATTCGCACAGGATAAGCAAAGCCTGTAAAAAACTTGGCGTTTCTCATGTTTCTGAGCCAAATCGCTGCACAGACCCACCGTGCGTGAGCGGCAGCACCTCACTCTGCAGCGCAGAGCCAGCCGTACATTCAGATAAAGGAAGAAGACGACGACCACATCCAGCTTCAGTCAAACTGTATTCAATCTAACAATGTGCATTGAAAACTTCTGGACATCCTGAATAAATTTAATTATCTTTAAACTTAAAAGCTACTACACAAAGGAACAGTTCTCATTGAGTCCTACTCCTGAGTTTACCAATGATATGATATGATATGATATTATAGGTCACTTGACCTCGAGTTATGGAGCTGTCTAAATATCTGAAGTATGTTTTATTTGTTTTTCAACATGATTGTGGTCTCCTAATATCAGTGTACAATGACATTAAACAAGTGACATGCAATTTTTTTTCATTGTTATATTTACGTTCATAAATTAGACTATTATTTTTGACAGGAAAATGATCAGAAAAAGCTGCAGAGACAGTCTTAAAAATGATATTGTCACCTGAATTTACAGAGATGCCGATTCAGACTGGATTGGTATTATCAGAGGACCTATGTGTGTCTTGAAATATGGTCAGTGATTTGCCCTGGAATTTTTACTTTACAAATTACAGACATGGTCGATTCGCATGGGATTAAAAACACAGATGTCCTCTGCAATTATTACAAATTATCAGAGGTCCCCAGGTGAATCTAACCCTGAATCGGGCTTTTGACACCTAAAACACTGGGGTGGATTCTGATCATTTTGCAACCTTTGACCTTCGTCTTTTCGTCAGTTTTAAGACTTATTCTGGGTATTTTGAAGGGATCAGTCACACATTATATCTGTGAATCTAATCACATTTGGGGAAAAAATAATTGGCGCTCTGTAGTATCAGGTTTCTGTCTAAGAGCTTATAAAGGATAGGGTTTCTAAACTTCAAATAATATAAGAATATCTAATTTCATGAGATCCATCCATGGAAATGCTGTCTGCAGCTGAACTCACACCACACCTTCAGATCAGCTTTGAGTTGCATCCCACCCTTTCAAAAGCAATGCCTTTGTTAAATAAGCCCAGCCTGTGTATGACAGCGAGCTGGCTTCAGCCGCAGACAGACAGGCCCTGTCGTGCAGCTGATTCTGATGCTCCCCTGTGATGCTGTCTCTGGATGGATGTGCTAAGGTGTTGGGCAAGTGGGGTAAACTGTATTGATCCTGATCTAGTCTCATTTTTGTAAGAAGACGGCATTTCCCTCTGTGTTTGGCCACCTTTTTGATGGCCCCTGACAGCCTCTGCTGATCGCTGTCAGAGACTATTTGACAAGCTGGACGTGGGAGGGAGGGAGAAGGAGAAGGAGGAGGAGGAGGAATGGAAGGAGGCTAAAGGAGGAGGAGGAAGGTATAGCTGTTGTGCTCAGTAGCGGCTGGTGACAATCGCTTCAGCCTTGGAATCAATTCCCTCTGTTTACAGACCATTTCACAGCCCTTTACCTGTAACATCACTTGTGTCAGTCCCATTAATACCAGCAGATATATAATGGTTGGATTAGCATAATGGCTAAAGCGAGGCTCTGGACTGTGAACACATTGCAAATGTCAACATGTTCTCTTCACTAAGCCAATTAGAGGCCATTAACATGCCTGCTCAGGCTGCAAACATCATCAAAGTTAAAGACGATTCCAAACAGCAGCGATCCGACCCTCTTTTTCACTGTTGTTGTAGACGCTGCAAAGAAACTGAAATGTTAGTAAACAGTCGGCCATCTTTAGTCTGCTGGTGTATTCAGCCTTGGAGAGGACTGCCTGTGATTATTTTTGACTCTTTCTGAGCATCACATCGAAGATTAGAGATAAAATAACATTTTTTCTCCTTAAATCCATAATACAAAGTGAGCTAAAGACAAAAAGGTAGGCAGATATTTGCAGATCATTGGTTCCAACATGTGTTTTGTATGCTTGGGGAGCTTTAATGGAACCAAATGCATATTTAGAGCTGGCTTATTAATTTTTTTTTTTTTTTTTTTTTTTTTTTTAATTAACTGGTGCAAATCTGGTACCTGATTGCACAGAGTCATTAGACGGCTGGTAATCTTGCATATGCTAGCAAATTAGTGACGGAATAATGGATATAGTTTTCATATGAACACCAGGAGGATGCATAACAAAAAAAATGAATTTAGCCAAAGTTATCTGGTAATTACTACTAAGAAACACACCATGCATAAAGCAACATAAGCTGTTTTAAAACTACAGACATTACTTCTGTACATTTATTTGAGCTTTAGGCGGAAACATCCGCTGTGTTTTCAGCTTTTTGCCCTTCATTGGCTGTCAAATAAAACAGAACTGATGAGAAATAAAAGCCTTGGAAGTATCGTCACGAAACTGCAAAGGCAAGCAAGGCCAGGAGTCAAGAGTTCAGGAGTACTCCTCATCCTGTGTGGTCTTCAAGAACAGTTTGTTCTGGCCAGATTAAACTTCTCTGTCTCACAAAAAGAGCTAGAGTAATCAACAAAACGCACGCTTGAAATAGTTTAACTTTTATGTATTTGTCCGTTCATGATTCACAATTTAAAAAGAGATAAACAGCCACAGATAACCCATTCTGAATGCTACTTCACCGAAATTGAGTTTACAAATTTTGATTGTTGTCACTTTTCAAACAACGGCTGCACGTAACCACACATAGAAACATCACCGTGTCACTTTGCGTCCTGTAAAAAGTTGTCTTGAACAAAGAAAAGTAGCGTTAGAAGAAGATCTGCTCTCTGTTTGTTTCTAATACAAATGCACACCTCGGCAAGAGTCACATCTTTACGACAGTGGGTGACAGAGCTCATGGGAAACTGAGTCTTTATCCTGCAAAAATACTGAACTGATACTTTACAAAGGTCTGTTTTGGACTCATGAACAGAATGAAAAGACATTGTTTGTTCTCTAACTGAACCACTCTGGCTTGTATAAGGTTGATAATTACAAAAATAAAATCAATTTGCAAACACTAGAGCTGCAACTAATGATTATTTTCATAATTGATTAATCGAGTAATCATTTGGTCCATAAAATGTCCAAAAATGTTGAAAAATGTCAATGTTTCCTGGAGTCCAAGATGACATCATCAAATGTCTTGTTTGCAAACCAAAGATAATCAGGACTGTCATAGAGAAGCAAAGAAACCAGAAAACATTCACATTTATGAAGCTGAAATTGGAGAACTTGGACGTCTTTTTCTTAAACAATTACTTAATCCGATTAATCGATTATCAAAATAGTTGTCGATTAATTTATTAATCGATTAATAATCGATTATTCGATTAATTGTTGCAGCTCTAGCAAACACACAAATGTAAAAGTTGGTAGTGTCCTTGAACTTTTGAGAAAAGCTGAAAAAAAAGATAAATATCCAAGTACAAAAGTTAAATTTGCCATTTAGACTATTTCCTGAGTCTCTTGGGGTGTAGCAGATTTTGTTTTGACTGAAATCTGTCAGATTCTTCACACAACTACAGCAAAGGAGTTATGTGCGTTTTTTTTTGTTTGTGTCGCGATTCAAGAGGCTCTTGGGGCCCAAGGCAAAAAAAAAAAATCACTGGGGGGGGGCTCTAATTGGACAACAAACATTTTTTTTTTTTAACAAATCAAGCTCAAATGTACATAATGAAAACAAAAACATCAAACATAATCTTTACCATTTGAAATGTATAAATATAATGAACATTTGTTACTTTCATTTAAAACTTGTTTTCACAAGAAAAACAGTGACTGCTCCAAGCAGTTGCCTGTCTTGCTTGCTTGTAAACGGCGGCTCTGCATAAACTAAGACCAAAAAAGGAAAACGAGCCTGAACGTGCTGAAATTACACTTTTCAATATCAAAGCATATCACAGTGATCTGCAAACAAACACTTGCAAGAAAAGCAGAAACACAAGTTATGAATCAAACAAAATATCAACGAAACTTAAAACCCTCAGCAGTGTTCATGCACACACAGATTTAAAGATTTCAGGAGGTTATACTGTGGAGTTTACCCTCTACAGGAGATTTTCTCCACGTCGACTCATAACAAAATCAGTCACATGCTGGCAGGCAGGTCACCAGCGAGGCCTGGCCTCACGTCTGCATCAGGATGCAGCCCACCGTCTGCTGCCCTGCTCGCCTCAGCTCAGCTCAGCTCAGCTCCACGGCCGGTTCACGATGATAAGTCACCCAGCCAGCCAGTATTGATTGGGGGTCCTCGAGGCTTATACAAAGGCAAGGAGGGAGGTGACTGATTGTGTTTTACAGAGAACATTATCACTCCACTCAACGCGGGAGGTGCCGACAGAATCTCCTCGCCCAAGAAATGGAGACGACCACCCGACCCGGGAGTATATGACTTGACTCACTGAAGCGCTAAGTCCAATTTGAAAGCCAAATTGTGAGGCTTAGAACAAAGGGGAAAAAAGAGGAATGGTTACAGTTTGTCTGGTGATTTTTCTTTCTTTAGAGCTGACCAGTCCATACGATACTACACTTTCTATTTGCTGCATTTTCTGTAAATTCATAAGAGCGCTGAAACAGATTACCTCTTTCTCTACGTGCTCTGCATGTGAGAGAAACTCTGCAGATGTAACGACAAGTTCTTCTTCTTCGTAGTGCTTGAACAGAGAAGAGTTTAGGAATCAGGAAACGTTTTGGAAATAGTCTGTTCTTAAAAAGAGGATTGAGGCCAGAGCATGATTTCTATCAACTCTGCTCACTCTCACCTCTACCTGAGCACTCTAATCCAATACAGGAGATCAAACTCTGCCAAAATGATGTTGCTTTTGTGTCTCACGTCCTTTCCTAACTTGCTATTTTCTCTCCTCTTCCCTCCATCTTCATCATTTTCCGCCTAAATAAAGCTTGCTCTCTCCCCAAGTAATCAGGCAAGAGTATCAGGATCTAATAGACTCACACAAGCCCCCTTATCAGCCAGGTGCAATCTGAGGCTGCTGCTGCTTAACAAGGAATTAAACATTTTTCCATGCTGCTGCCAGCACTTTAATTGATTGATGCTAAAAGTTTGGAAAATAAAAGCCTAGTGCGTCAGGCGCCGCGTTGCTTCCAATGCTCTGCTGGACCCCTCGGAGAGGAGACGGCCTGGATTAGAAGTGGCAGCTCGCATTTTCAGCATCAGCCGGGATGTGTGTAGGTGTGAGTGTGTGTGGCATGTGTGTGTGTGCCACTTCACATGGAGAGCGGCGGCTGAAAGACACATGTACTCGGAATAAGGGAATCAATAGAACACTTAATGAACAATTAGGAGAACAGCTGTAGGCCTGTCAGACGCCCATCTGTACACAGATCTGCTCTGAGAGAGGGAGAGCGAGGGTGAGGCTATCGCTTCAGGACATGTGCAACCCCCCTTTAGCCCATCTACATCCATTTACACCCCCCCCCCCCCCTCCTTTTTCTCTCAGCTACACGCCATGAGAGCCAGCAGACCCAATTTAGCCGAGCAGACCTCCATCTCCTTCCATCCCTCACCTCACATTAGCAGGAGAAGCCGCTAAAGATATGGAAATGGCACAGGACATCCTTCAGGCTTGTGTCAGGGGAGGGGGGATCGATAAATTTGACAATCCATGGCATTTAATTAAAATGGCTGCCGGAAGCTAGGCAGTTTGTTTTTCTGTGTGGGACCCAGCTCGGCGTTTATTGCTCAAATGAATACATAAGCGTATTCATAAGCACCCTGTACATTAAATCCACCTCACTCTTTGAGACGGGTCGGGGGGCTTTTCAACTTTCAACGCTGAGTGAGCACCCGGACAGAGCAAATTAATATCTCCACCTCTCCCCCCGGTGATTTTTAACGTGTTCTCGATGCATAAAGAGATATCCTCCTCAACCAGGGCGCTGACAAATGAACGTCGACCACCGCCGGCTCTCCTGATTTGCCTGTCTGTGACAGAGGCGACCTTATGTGCCAGTCAGGACGAAAAATAGTCAACAGTAAACGTACACTGACAGAAGTGCTGGATAGATCGGTTCAGCCTTCGCCGAGGCGTCTGACGTTTTTACGTGTAGATCAGCCGGCTATGACTGACAGCTAACATGGCTAGCTAAGCACGGGGATCTGAGACCAGCATCAGAGGATGGGTAAAAGTCTGATAATTGACCTTGTACAGCCTCTCAGTCGTTCTTTATTAAAACTTCATTTAAAGAAGAACAACCCCGGGTGGCTGCTGCTGGAGACTCTTCATCTCTCGCTCCCTCAGCAGCCATAATGGATTACATAGGAATCCATTATGCATCGCACACAAGAAAGAAGTAGGGCCTGAGACCTGCTTAAAAATATATTTTTAGTACTGAAAATTAATGCGCTCACACAAGCCACTGAATCATTTTAAATGTTCTTTTTTAGTATATTAGGTATATGTGTTGAAAAGACCTATATTTCAATGAGGCCGCGGGCCCAGCGGTGCGAGAGTAATGGGAGCACTAATTTATTCATGATTTTAGCTGAGTCGTTATCTGTGTTTTTTCTTCGGCTTGTTATTGTATTGTTTTGCAGTGAGTACTGTTTGCATCCGGTCTGTATGTTGTTGTGGAATAACTCTTTTTTCAGGCCAAACAAGATGGAGGAAATGAGTCTGCACATGTGCTAAATGAGACCTCAGACACTTCTACAGGCAGGCTCACTTCAACACGTAACGACAACACCATACAAACTGTATTTAGGTGTTTATAGATACTACCACACAGACTGAGCTTAATGACACTACATATAAATAGTACTTCCTCTTATGGGCGCTAAAATTTCTGTATGCTTAAATATTAAAGATTTACTTTTAATGGGGGACTTTGTCTCTAGTTCAGGTGTTCCCAAATTTTTCACCAGACAAAAACAAACAAACAAATAAAATGTTCTGAGATACTTCAGTTTATCTGATTGGTAGACAATGAGGCGACTTATGTGCACATGTTCCTGTTTCCATAGTAATCGATAGAGAAATCTCTTGGGGGTCTTCTACAAAGAAATGTGGAAAACAGATTGAAAATGTTCTGTTTTCATGTTTTTTTATAATTTAACCACTGTTTTTGCCTATATTTTTACATTAATAAATGAAATACGGGATTTTAAAAAGTTATGGTTTTTAGGAAGCATTTTGTGACCTCCTTGTCAGTGTATTGGGACTCCCATTTTGGGAACCATGGCTCTAGTTGATACTTCCCTTGTTGGAAAGGATAGAAGAACTGTGACTGGACATTACAGTTACAGTGTGTGGTACACAACTTGGCCAAGATCTTGTCTTAATGTGTGAGCAGCCTGCAGCCTTTACCGTCAACATCAGCTACTTGGAGGACCGGTGTTGATCTAAAAATACAAAACTGCAAAATGCTAACCCAAAAGCTTCAAAAGTGAGGTTCACAAATTATTCGCTGATATCTAGATGGCGACTTCTCCTCATAACTGTATCACTGTGGTGTGCAAAGCTAACAAAGTCGTCATCAGAGTCCACTGGCCCCAGCTGCTATTTACGCTTTATCCTGTTATAAAAGTTTGTGTGAGAGGGCAAAAACCATCAATTCCATCATATCAGCATCAGCTTTTCAGCACAAAAATTGAGGTGACATTTTGATTATTTAACGATCTGCTCTGGATTTTTTAAGGAGCATGATATCAAATACATTAGAACAAATGACTGAAAGTAAACAAATGTAACATCTGCTCAGTATTTTCAAATCCACTTTCCTAAAATTGGTGTATTTTGAGTTCATTTAAGTAATTTTAGTCTGATTATGAACTCTTAAAAAAGATGTCAACCTGTCCCGATCGCTCCTCTCCCTCTCTGTCTCTCCTCTTCACTCCGACACACACTGTCTCTCATATGCACACTCAGCAGTCCACCGATCTTTAATATTTGCCTTGGACAATGGTCCACTCATTGTCCACTCAAGAGTTTCAAAATACGGAATGATTATCAGGTGTATAATTTTTTACAATTCTAATTTCTGGGGTATTAAAAGGTTAGATTGCACCATTAGGTGGACTGTGAGCACAGGTGCTGATTAAGTTGATTCACTGAGGCAATTACAGCCAGATCCCCTTTAATTACTGTGGGTTTTATTGCAACTGCGTGATAATGGTGCACAGGGCCTGCAGGAGTTTTAGATGGAGATGAGATTGCAAAGTATCCCACACTGACACAAATCTACAGGATGGGGGAGATCTTTCAAACACACACACACACACACACACACACACACACATACAGAGAAAAAACGAGAAATACTTACAGACAGCACTTTCAAAAGGGACACCAGCTAACATCCAAGAGTCACACAGAGCTTCAACTTATGGTTGGAGCTGCTATTAGTTTAAAAGATAAACTGAACAATTTGAAGTGTTTGAGAAAATTTGGCTGTTTGTCATCTAAGCCTCCCAAAACAGACAAAATCAGCGCTGATTTAAAGGCAGTACAGATCATGGAATGTATATAGAATGGACAGCGTGTCTCCGCCTTTTGTCATTGTACAGTTTTGAAGCCAAAAATACCTCTGACACGGGAGCCGCCATTGTGCAACCAGTCTGTGCAAGTAGAGACTATGACAAAAATATATACTATTTTTTTTCTTCCAACAGTCTTATCTCTTCTTAACTGTCCTTCTTGATGTATTTTACAATTCCTGAAGAAACTACACAAGAACAGCAGCTGTCAATTATTTTTAAACAAGATGTAAAACCCTGTTTTTAACATATAATAACTAATGAAAAAGAAACTTTTCAGAAAAAGAGGACTTGAACACAATGAAGCCCTAATAATATCTAAATATCACCACAGTGCACAGATGAGAGAAACATTTTTACAAGGTGTATTAATTTTTTAAAGTCTGACCACAGCCCATCTGGAATCAATGGAGAGAGTTTTTGACCTATACTGCAGCCAGCCACCAGGGGGAGCAGGTTTTTTAATCAATCAATCAATCAATTTTTATTTATATAGTGCCAATTCATAACAAACGTTATCTCAAGAAGCTTTCCAAGCGTTAACAGGTCTAGACCTGTAAATGATAATAAATTTTATTAACAGAAACCCAACATCAAGACAAGATAAGAAGTCTGATCTCATCTTAACCCACCATGAGTACAGCACTTTGCAATATTTAGCAAGTTACAACGGAGAGGAAAAACTTCCCTTTAGCAGGCAGAAACCTCGGACAGAACCAGACTCATGTTAGACAGATGTCTGAGGAGACTGTGATGGGATTAGCAACCTCAGTTTGAACAGTCTATGTTACAGATTAGGTAATTTACAGGCGACGTATGTAACCAGACTTATTTCATTTTATCGTATAGTTTAATAATTCAAAACTTGATATCTAAACCTTTAGACCCTGCTCCAACAGATTTGCTGCCTCTCTTTATCAGTCCTGATTGTTAATGATGGAGGTTTTTAAATTCAGTTTCGTTACTGGAGAAAAAGTTGGATGTTTAAGAAATGCAAAACTATCCCAAAAATTAGTTAGGGTTCATATTTATTTTAATTTCAGATTGGTGCATTGATTAGCTGAAGTTAGACTGTAATTTAGGTTGAATCAAAGCTACACACTGATACTGTTGTTGGTAAAAAAAGAACTAATGTAAATGAAGAGGTTGGGGTTTTGGACTACAAATAAGATAAAAGAAACGTTGTTTTTGACCCCTTGAGGTTGCGATGGGCTTATTTTTTATATTTAAAATTCAGACTCACAGATAAATGGATTGATAATAAAAAAATTATCAACAGATGGACCCAGAATTGACCAAATCTTTGGACCCAGCCCTGTTTTTGGTGTATGCAGTGGATGTTCCACACCCCTAAATTCAGAGCATGTCCTGCCACACACATTTACACACTCACAGACAGGCTGACACCCTCCTAACCTCCACCCTCCGGTTCACACATACACACCACACACTCACTGCTCTGCTCAACACAGGCATGCAATGAGAAGCAAGTCGACAGCTACACAGCAGGCAATATCCCCTGCCTTCAGCCCCGGTGCGTGTTTCGGATGCATCTGGTTAGTAAAAGCTGACAGAGGGCCGGCCATGCCTCAGAGGACAGCAGAATGAGGAATTTCGGCGTTCCTGCACATCACCCCTGAGATGCAGGAAACACAGGAGTGCCCCCCTGCTTCCAACACACACACACACACACACACACACACACACACACAACCTGTGATGTGCTCCTAAGATTCCCTGTCACCAGGAATGGAAATGGAAAGCAGCACACACATCTGTTATCTAAATGTTAACTCCAGGTCTCTTCTTGTTGTCACAGCCGGACGAGGTTAGCCAACACCAGGAGAGGAGCTTTGCTTTTGGCGTCCACCGAGCGGCTCCTCTCTTCAGAAACACTCTGATGTAAACCTGTTCAAAAGTTTCAGCATGCGTTTTTAACTTTTGGGGCAGTGTTTTGGAAAAAGAGAGGAGATTTTTCCACACAGATCTTTGCCTGGAGTATGTTATTATTTGTAACATTTTAGTGATAGATTCTCATCTAAAAAGAAAAAAAAAAAGTTGAAATGAAGTGAAGCTAAGAAGGTAAGTTGCAACGGTGCACCATGCTTCAATTCCCATCATTCACAGTGCTGGATTTCCTTTTTTTTAATTCACTTTGTTCTCATGCAAACGTCAGCCTGTTTAAAATAAGATGTTTTCTGTCGGTAGTCGTCATTTGTATGTTGGTCTGATTGTTCACAGCTACAAGGTCAACTTCTGACTTCATTTCTGTTTTACCTGTTTTGAAATCAAATTCAACACCCAGTTGTTACAACATTAAATATTGCTGACAACAATTGGGCGTATTTTTACAGCATCATTCTGCACAACGTCATATCGAAATGGGTGATTTTTGGTATAACAAACACCAAACGTAAACTCAACAGTCTAAATTGAACTCTGCTAAAAGTGTGATCACCAAAGACAGATATTCTCCCAGTTGTTTTCAGCCTATAAGTCATAAAATCACCCATTTATTGTGCTTTGTATGACTAAAAGTGATCACCAATTTGTTCTCAGATAGAAGCAGGCTTAAAGGAGCCAGATCTTAAAGCTGCCTCTTACCAGTTCATCTCTATTCTGGCGATTCTTAATGCATCAGTCTTTAAAACGTTTTCACTGTTAGATCTGGTGAAAAAGTTTGAGAACCTTTGGCCTAATATGCACAGAAGGTCATGTTCACATGGCGGAGCCTCCTTAAAGCTGCTGTCCTGTGTGCTGCTGATTAATCACAGCATTGTGACATGTATCTGGCTCCAGCCCAGAGGAGATGTGTGAGGCATGCAGTGTCTCAGCACTTCTGCAGGAGGAGCTCCTGTGAACAGCATAGATGGTACAGGAGGAAGGAGGAGGGGTGATTTGGTGGAAGGAGACGGGTGGAGACAAGTGGACAGTTGCGTGGACAGACTTTAGACGCAGAAGTCTGATGCAGCGCAGGCGGTATTTACGCTCTGACGGCTGCGGGATCCGGGAGCCGGATATATTTAGCCGCCTAGAGATATCACGCCGAGATGAGATTTCAAAGTGAAGTACCTGTTTGAAGATGCATGGCATTCCACAAGGGTGGGCAAGGGCTTCTGGGTATAAATCTAGCACCCTTGCACCTGGTGTGAAGACAGGGAGGGAGAGTGACACCTAAGATTTAGAATGACTTACATATGTAAACTACACACTCATCCATATAAATTTACACACTTCCTATGAAAGGCCTGAAAACTTCACTTTTTGGTGCGTATGGTTTCCTCCTGTGTGGCTCTTTTTTTCATTCATTCATTTTCCAGGGTCGTTGGTGGATGGAGCCTATCCCAGCTGTCTTACACCCTGGACTGGTCGCCAGTCAATCACAGGGCTGACACACAGAGACAACCTTTCACGTTCACACTCACACCTATGGGCAATTTAGAATCACCAATTAACCTAGTGAGCATGTTTTTGGACTGTGTGAGGAAGCCGTAGTACCCGGAGAGAACCCACGCATGCAAACTCTACACAAAAAGGCACACCAGGTGAACTGGGATTTGATCTTGTGACCTTCTTGCTGTGAGGCTGCAGCGCTAACTGTTACACCACCATGCAGCCATTGTTCTTTTTTTGTTAAACCTAATTCTGCTGAATGCTCTCAGAGTCATCCATCATGGTCTGATCCTGGCTGGAGAAGATCCTCTGAACCAGTTTTATAGCTTAGAGGAGATAGAAACAACACTTTGTGGTGCATCACAATCAAAATCTGGACTATTGAACTCAAACTTGATTATATTGTCATGGAAAGAGAATTCATGCTGAGTGCCTGAGACATCCCTCTGGAAATATGTGTCGCTGCCACAGAAAGGCAGCATAACAAGAACTTAACATGTAAAACCATCAATATCACAGTCAGACTAAAAGATTTGTCTTCAACCACAAGTTCATATCAATGAATCTGCATCCACTTGCTTTTTTTTCTTTGAGAAATGTTTTTCAAATCTACTCCAAGTTTGAGATCACTGAACTCTAGATTGCAGAAACTGTTCTTTTCTGCTCATATTCAGGGACGTCTCAACAAAGATGTCTCTTTGATATCAATCATGATAAATTCATGTCACAATTAAACATTTACAGAGAGCAGCATACACTCAAAAAAAAAATAAACATTGATTAAAATTAAATGCATTATGTCAACCAATGCCATGTAAACGTTTTGCGTTAGTTGAAAACAATGATTTAAAGTTCAACCTAATTGACCCTAAAATTATTGTTTTCAACTAACCTAATATGTTCACATAGACATAATAAGTTTAACTCTTGAGTTAAATTTAGTCTTTCATTTTTTTGAGTGTACTATGAGGGATATAATAAAAACTGTTTGTTTGCTGTTTGGACAAAGATATGTAAGACTGCAGGCCAGGCGAAAGGCTCCTGTTGGGTGTTACAGACAAAGCTTTGGGCGAGTGTCTTCACTGATTTAAAAAGATGAGGGGGAAAAACTTTGGTGGATGAAGTGATGCTCAAAAGGTGGTATTCAGGTAGGGGATTTTTCAGTATCAATCTCGACTGTATTTGGAGATCCCTTAAAAATAGAATCCAAAAAACCTGGGCCTGTATTCACAGAGCATTTTATCTCACTAGGAGGACTCCTAAAAGTTCCTTGCTAAGAGTTTTCTCTTAAAACATTTTCCCAAAGTTGTTGAGACTAACTCTTACGAAGGAATTCAGAGAACTTTTAAGCTAATATAAAAGAATGGAGCTGACCCTGTTGCTATGGATGACGTCATGTTTCAGGAACCACTTGATTTACTATGCCTACAGTTTTTGGCTGACATGGAACACAGAAATCACTCAATTTAGAGAAAAATGTCATGTTGTCAAATTCAAATAAAGACCTTAAAATAAAAATCAAAGGCCACTGATTCAACATTAAACCAAGAGTAATAAACTGACAAGGCACATATGTATTTTTCTAATTCTAAGCAGTTGAATCTGGTTAAATGATGAGCAGATTTACATATAAGAAGACTTTTAATGACGGGGATTCTGGAATAACCATGTTGAAGTTCTTTCTGAACTGGTCTTAGTGATTTAGGAGTCCTCTTCACTACTAGACGAGAAATTTAAGAGTCCTAAAATTAGGACTGACACGACCATTATTTTTTTAAAGGGTGTCTCCTAAATCTCTAAGTTAGAAGCTAGCATTAGCTTTAAGATGTTTTGTGAATACAGGCTCTTGCGTGTAATAATGAAAACTCTGTTTATCTTTGATGAAATATATCCCTGCATTTGTGCATGTTGATTCCAGTGTTTTTTAAAATTTTGTTTTCTTTGTGTTTTGTTGAGATTGACATCCAAGAACTTTTGTTTTGGGCTTCAACTTGATAAAGTAAAACATTATACTTGTGGATTAAGTCTGAAGGTGTCTTTGCTCCAGTGGCAGCTGTAAGACTAGACCTGTCAATGTGTCTTTGACAAATACAGATATAATGTCATGATATTAGATGGACTTTAAGGTCTCCGTTTGGTGTGGATCCTTCTAAACCATTTCCTCCCCTGTAAAATCCTTAGTGGTGTCTCATACTTTACATGCCTCCTCCATACACACTCCATCCATGTGTGTGTCTTTGGAACAAATGAGTGACTCTCATGGACCCCCTCTTTGTTAGGAATTTGCTCAGCTGCAGATCACATTTTCAGGAATCTGCAATGCCAACGACACTTTGGACAGCTGTGTTAAACAGGGTGGGCATGTCGTCTGTGTCGGACCCTGTGTGTGTGCGTGTGATAAGCTAGCTTTACAGAGCCACAACACGCTTACTGCTTTTTCCCCTGTGAGACTGGGACTCATTAATCAAATATTCATACGTCCCCTGTAAATACAGGGAGAACACAGTCAACCCTCAGAGCACTGCATGCCCCCCAGCACAAACGCTCTTTCATGTTCCAGACAAAAATCCCCAAATGTCCAGTCTTGGCCCTTCCAAACTTGGAGAATGTCGCTGGTCTTCTTTGCATACTTGATGCTCCCGCTCCGTCCACACAGCGGGTCGAGCGTCTGCTAACAGAAAGTCATGGACGAACACACAGATCAGACAGGAGGTCTAAATGATGCCTTTATGTGTTTTGCCTTTGCTTCTCCATGGTGCGGGAGGGAACAGACGAGGGATTCTTCTTCTCCTCCATCCGTCCATCCTCACCCTTGCCCCAGCTCCCTCACAGAAGAGACAGTTCCCTCCTTTAAAAAGCAAGCCTCATCATAATACAAGAATTTGTATTGTACAGGAAAACAGTCGGGCATAGCTCAAACTAAGGGGGCAACACACAGATTATCCATGGTAACAGAGCTTTGCACACAAGGATATTTTCTTTTCCTCCACAGAGGAACACAATTGCCGCCAGTGTCACTGGGTCACATATTTTCCGGTCCCTGGTTAATGGGCTGTAGAGATGGTTAGCACGTACGATTAGTTTTAATCTACAACATTTGACTGGAAGAGAAAGGATTGAATACATTTCAACACACCGCTGAGGTTTGTATCTCACAGAGAAAATGCAACAAACTTTTTTTTTTTTTTATTTTTTTTTATTGAGCTGGAGTCCTGTTAGATTCTGCGAGTGGACAAAAAGAAGACACCTCTGCAAAGTCAAACATTTTGACTGTATTAATCTTTTAATCTCAGTGTTAAAAAATAATCTGATGTTTTTTAGTTGATGTGGACAATAAAAGAAACCAAACAGTTTAATTCGTTGAAAAATAAATACTGCTGTAGAGGGTTAATTCACTGATTGCTACTTCATAAAGAAAAATATAATAATAATAATAATCTCTACGGTACACCCCCATTCCCTGAATCTTAAAACGTGTTATTTTTCTCTTTTTACAGAGATATTGCTGAGTGAGTTGCAGCACACAGTTTCATCTCATGTCAGTGCTGGTCACTTCACACTGTTACACAGCTCAGTCAAAAGTCACACCACTCAAAATACACACTACAGCAGGCAAACAAACATTATCACACGAAAGTGTCACTGATTATTGCATAGAGAGAGAAAAAAAAGAGTTCAAGTGTGTGAAAGGAAATTTTGGCAACATTATAGGAGCATGTGTGGCTGAGACGTCTGATGGAAAACAATCTTTAAAGAGCCCTTCATGCTTAATAATTATTTTTCTTTACTGTCTTAATACTGTAGATGTAGTTCTGTTCAAAGAACAAAGAAGACGAACATTTATTTCAGTTTTAACCATCCGTCCGTCATTTTCGAAACCGCTACATAATCTGAGATGAAAAATGATTGCAACTAAATCTGGCGTGTAAACAGTCAAAGTGTCTTAATTCCATAAAAATAAGATAAAATGTTGAAAAACAGAGTGTTTCTCTGATGTTCTTCATTTCCAGACGGGAATACTTGAAGGTTGTTGAAATTAAACGTACAAACAATAAAATGTTCCAAAGTTTTCAGGAAACCCACAGTGCAAGGTAACACATAAAAGTCTGAGAAGTTTCCAGGATGTTTAAAAAGTTCCGTAACCTTCGGTGTCACAACAGACTCAAGGTTTTAAGGATATGAAGCGGTTTGATTCATTATCGGAAGAAGTTCCCTGTCAGTAGTAGTTCTAAACAGTGCTGTCAAAGCAGCACAAAGTCCCCGGCAGTGGTGACCGTCCTCCGCGGGTCACGGATGAAGGGCCACTCTCTCTTCTCTTGGGTCAGGCTGGCCGACAGGTCGTAATCTCTGCCGTGACCTTGCACCACAGTGAACGCGGGGTACTTCTCCTTCGCTGATGGCTGCAGCACCTGGAACAACAACAGAGGAGTGTTTCACAGGAGTGCGACTGTTACACAGCTCTGGACATCTGAAATATCTGAATTCATATCTTAGCCTAATGAGGGAAATTTTCATTATTGCTTTTGTCCTGCCATATATCTTAAAAAGATATATCTTTAAATGAGTCAGATTACAAAAAAAAAATCTAGTTTATAAGTTGTAATGAAATACATATACAGATTCTTGGCAGTTACATGACAGGTTTAAGACAGGAAGGGAGATCATGGTTGTGGACCGCTTTAAGATGCAACGTATCTTATCAGATTCATGGCTAAATGCTGCCACCTAGTGGTCAAAACATTTTCAGGGATCAGAACCAAATTCAAATATCTTTTTGAACAGTTATTGCAACGTTGGCAGCATTACTGCTGTATTTTTCGAAAAATTTTGTAAGGGCAGCACAGTTTCTTACCTTTGACAACTCTTGTCTGATTTTTTCAAAATCGTGAACGCTTCTCGAGTAGAAACCGATGGTGCAACTTGGGTCCATCTTGCTGAAAGGCATCTTCTTTGGCGAGGGGCAGTGATAAGACTTCAGAAAAAAAAAAAAAAAAAAGAGAAAACAAATTTGAAAATATTCGTCAGGCTGAAAGTTCACATGATGTGCAGCAACTGCAGGGCATGCATACACTCCATGGCAGCATTAACAGAGAATAAGATGTATTTGGATGAAATCTGATTTATCTGCATGAATTTACACTCTGCTGTGTTGTCTCATTGTATACTACTGCATGCAAAGGCATAAAACAAAGTTGCTACACAGTGATCTGTGCTGTTTTTTTATGTATGGGTCCTGAAATATTCACGCTCACTGTACCTGATCCAGCATTTGCCGTATTTCTCTTAAGTGGCAGCTTCACACATCAGAAGCAGCAAATAAATCAGCACATAGAGACTGTGTAATTGGGCTGAGGGCTACTATAAGATTCATACCCTTAAGTACTAACAGAAACTATTAAATTCACATTACTGAGGCCCCAGTCAGCTCGTCTGTGTAATTTCACATTACCTGGAGAGGGAAATCGCTGGTGCTGACATCCACAAAAGACTGACAGTAATGAGGGTCCATGTAAATCAAGCTGTCATCTGCAAGGACAAAACAAAAGACAAGTTATTCAAAAACATCAGATTATTACAAAAACGCGCTTATCTCCAATTTCTATGCAGAGTAGCTCAAAGTCACCCGCTCGGCTTATTGTTAGGCTTGTGTGCGTCAAATATGCCTCCCAGAAGGTTGCTGCTTTTTAATATCCACCGGAGTGGATTAAATTCTGCATAATCAGATGCGTTTGTACAAGCACATTCTTTACCCGTACAAAACAAAAAAAAAAAAAAAAAAAAAAGAGGCTGTCATGTAATTTTTGTGTGGGGGAATTACTTTTACAAACACGCAATTATAGTGGAGCATTTGCATATGACAAATGCAGCGCGGAGCCGCGCCCTGGCAGGGAGAATGTATTGCTTGTCATTTAGACATCATCCACCGCTGTATTTCAAATTGGTAAAATGTAAATGCGTAAATATTGACTGCCAAGATGTACAACTGAAGGTTCCTCCTGGCTCCTGAAGGTGATGAAGAGTGGCTCACTTTGGGGCCAGGATGAAATTTAATGCATGCCTCCTATGGAAATCAATTACTGCTCACAACTTGGGAGGTTTACTTGTGATAAATGGGCGAGGCTTTGATGGGTCAGAGAGAATAAAGTAAGCCCTGCTTCACTTGCTTCCACCTCCACTCCTCTCCGTTTTCCTCGTGCAAACAGGAATACATTAACTTACTTTGTCTCTCCTCATAAGAAGGGTACATTATGCAAAATAATCTGTTAGTCACACCAACCTCTCTGTGTGAGTCTTTCTCTGTTTTGCATTAAGCTAACACTAACCTTGAAATCCCACAAAGTAGCAGGCCTGTTTGGGCTTCCCTCCGATGATGCCGATGCAGTACTCCAGACTCAGGATGCTCTGAAAGAAATACAAAGAAAACGCTTTTACTTTGCTCCTCACATCTACATTCAGATAAAAAAATATAATTCAAACTCCTGTTTTCCTCCAGTAACCACTTTCAGTTTCTAATATAAAGAGGTCTCCTCTGGTCTTGTGTGCGTGCATTAAATCTTGGGATTAAATGCAGAAAAGTCGACAATCAAGCAGAGATGAGGACTCGAGTTTGAGACTCTGAATCAAGTCGCACAGCTGCTGCTGTACCCTTTGTATTTACGTTTGGTTATAAAAACTTCAAACAAGACGGCACCAACAAAAAAAGCACTGACTGCAGAGTCTGTGGTACCAAGAGTAAGGACGCTGGATCAAAACCACATCGAATTTTATCAGGCACCTGAAAACTCACCCGGATAGGTCAGTCACATTAGCACATATGGACAGTTAGCAAACATGTTTAGCTCATCATCATCTATGTTTAACTTAGCTTGCTCCCAGCTTTGTAACTGAATATTTGAAGAGATGAGTGAATGTTAGTTTGCTTGTCACACTTATTTGCATGGAGCTGTGTTAACATGACGTTTATTGAGTAACGTTATTCATCTACGTTCTGTTGCCTCCATCTACTGGCCAATGCTTAACAAAGAAGTTACCCTGTGGGTTTACAGGCAGGTTACAGGTTAATTGTTGGCCACAAAATGTTAATGTTGCAGTTTTACCAGCTTACCATTTCACTGGGTTTCAACTTAAAATATGTAATTAGAGACCCTTATTTAATTAGAGAGACAAGAGATTTATTTTTTTAGAGACTTGACTTGGACTCGTGACTAAAGACTTGAGACTTGACTTGGACTTGCATAAAGAGACTTGTGAACATCTCTCCAAACAAGCTACCAAAACAACATGCACCTCCCACCTTTGTGAAGTTAAAATAGTCGGGGTTTGTTTTCTCCCCTCCCAGCCGCACAGGGACGAGGATGATGACAGCTCGACTCGGTGAAGGCACTGGTTGGTTGTTGTGTGGGGAAGTGGAGGCCTGCCCGTCTCTGGGTGCCCTGTGGCTATCGATGACATCAGCACTGTACACTGCAGAGGATCAATAAATGAGGGGGTCAGACGTGGGTCATATGTCTGTCTGCATGTCTGCATGTCTGCTCTGTTTATGAGTTAGTTTGATTTTTTTTTGCTCTACAGCCTCTCACTCCTATCCTTGTATTCTTTCTGACAGGGGATTTGTGACTGTTTTTCACAAAAAAACACAAACTTCATTCTTTTCCTGCTTCTGCAAACAGTCCTCATTTGTTTCCTTAATCCATGTACCAGATATGTTTTTACATGTATCCTAACGCCACTACATCTTGAAATATTTCAACAGTAATCTCTTAAAATGCTACAATTTGAACCCAACTGCAAGTGTTTTAGTAATGCTTTAAGTTAACTTATTGATTTGGTTGATGTGCTAGTCGTCCAGGTACAAAACACAAAACACTAGGACACACTCTCTACTCACCAGCTGTTCTCTTTTCTGGCAATAGAGAAGACAAAGGTGTCTCAAAAGCCAAGTTATTGGGTTAAGGAAAAGTTTAGAGTGGGATGTTATAGGTTTTTATAGCAGATAGGTTTGTTGGGGAATAGACACAGTGAGACCCCTGTCAGCTCCTTAAGTCTCACAGCAGCAGAAAGATGGTGAAAAAAAGAAGGGTCAGTTTGGGCGTTGTGCCCAGTATCCTGTTTCATCAACAGCAGTCTCATCTTTCATACCTGTGCAGTCCTGTGAGACATAAGCAGTTATACCCGCCAAGCCAGGGTCCACCGCTTCCTCAACAGCTTTCCTAAGAGAGGGACCAAGGAGAAGAAAACGAGAGATAGCAGTTTTAGAACTTTTAATCCTTGACTGATTAAAAATGAGTTGCTTGACATAATACATATATATATATATATATATATATATATATATATATATATATATATATATATATATATATATATATATATATATATATATATATATATATATATATATATATATATATATATATACATTTTCCTGAGAGCAACATTTTTGAAAAGGGACAATAATACAGCTTCAGCTGCCTGTAGTGGAATGATAATCCTCAAGGGGTTAGAATACATTTTTATCTTTTAAATGTTTTAAAAGGTTTTAGTGAAAGTATTTATCATGTTGATGACATAGAGGTCCCTGAAACGCACGTATCAAATATGACATGTTTGGCAACAAAGGGTTAAAGAGATAGAGCATGGGTCCAATGAGAAAATCAACTAAAAGTGTTCTTTTTTGGTGAATTTTATTTCAATAATTTATTTAATGCTAAAACAGGGATGTTACCAGCACACTATATCATTGCATTTAATGTCAATGGTTTACATTTGAAGCTTATGCTACATCAGCAATAGGGCTACATTATGTCTACCACAATGAAATAAAAAGCAGATATTTCATTGTTACTAATAAGTCAAATAATTAATTAACAGACATTTCAGGTGTAAACTTTAATGACATATAGAAATTACTGTTCGCCTATAGAGTTGGAAAGCTTAGAGTTCATATATTCCTGACAAAGGTACATGATGTTCTGATTTCCTTTTTTCCAAGTATTGATTCCTGATTAGCAGCTAATGCTAAGCACTTATGCTCCTAACCCTCCTATATCAGAATACTAAAAGAATCCTGACCCCTGACACAAGCAGAGCTAACTATAGAACAGCTCTGCTCGGTGCACATCATGTGTTCGCCAAAGACTTTAAGACAGAAGGTAAATGTTCAAAACTGTTTTGGTGCTTCTCTGAATTTGACTGTCCCTTTTACTTGCTTTTAGCATTTGATTTGAATTTACTAAACCTTATCTATGCACACATTGTCTTGTTTCCCTAAATAGTTCATATCTATACCCCAACCAAGAATCAATGTTTCCATGTTTCACTTAAAATTTCAATGTGTAGTTTAATAAGGAAATTTTATCAACTAAATCCTTGATTGATTTGTTATAGGATGGACTTGAAACACATCTGTTTATTTAACAAAGTAAGTTCAAATTTAATACAATAAAAAGTGCAGTTACTCTTTAAGGTCTCTTTTAATACTTACTTGAAGATGTGTGCCACCACAGCAGGACCGTACCAGTCCCCTGCCTGTTTCCCCATCGTCATACCCAAGCGGACCAGCCTGTGGATACCCAACTGAGCCGAGGGGCTGTCCCCAAACCAGGACACCAGAGTGCGGTGGTACATCTCTTTTAAATGAGCATCTGCCTCCTCTGCAGACCCCAGAGCCTGGGCCTGGTTTACAGACTGTGGTCCTTTGTTTAGGGATTTGTGGGGACCTTGCAGAGACGCCTCCAGAGAAGCCACCAAACGCTTTGCTGCAGTGGTAGTCCGGGTTTCTGTGTCTAAAGGCTGGAGGGTTAGTGCCTCAGACCAGGTCCAGTCTGTGGAAAAATAAATTACATACAATACAACAGATACAGTCAACACAAGAAGGCAAAAATATGTTTTCAAAACAGGTTTTGTATGAAAACTGGTTTCATAGCTCCAAACTTTGTCCCAGCAAACATAAAAGCCCTTAGAGAAAAAGTAGACCTCTTATTGATTAATATTTATAGACTCTAACCCGAGCCTTCGAGGCATCAAAATCCTTTAACAGGATCAGCAATGAGAACTGAAGTCTTTCAGAACTTGCCAAATTAAAGTTTTTTTTTCCCTTAAACAGACTGAATTTTGTGCGATTCATTAACAGAATAGGTGTCTTTTTCTTCAATTATAGATTTGAGTGTCTCAGTATTTCACTCTAACTGGCTTTAACCTTACAAACAGGGTGGGAGCCGGAGGTGGAAAGAGAGGGAGTTACCCCAGCTATAAAATGAGCCAGATTGGAGTGTAAAGCATTAACAAAATGACCTTGATCTCGAGTGAATCCGACTGAAATTGATCAATAAATATTCTAAAGTGGCTATTATTCATTTTATTTAGAAATATTTCATCAGTGACATATTTTATATGTGACAGAAGAACAAGTTTAAATATTGTTTTCTAAATGACTGCATTAAACTGGCAGCCTTCTTATAATGTGGAGCCATAAAAACTAGGTCACTTTACAGACAATAGATCTGACCAATTAATGAGGAATTCACTCATTTTATAAAATGGTTTTTATCAACTTAATTTAACTTTTCAAAGGTTGGGGAAGAGAAAACTCTCAGTGGTGACCATAAGTCTGCCGTACAGCTTAGGAAAAGAGACCAAGGACTGAAATTGAACAAGGGCTCAGGTGGAGTGGGTTTAAAACTGTCACATTCTTTGACCTAATGCAAAATTCAATTC
Source organism: Labroides dimidiatus (assembly GCA_030710495.1). Taxonomy (NCBI): domain Eukaryota; kingdom Metazoa; phylum Chordata; class Actinopteri; order Labriformes; family Labridae; genus Labroides; species Labroides dimidiatus. The sequence goes on along the minus strand of CM061146.1, from coordinate 7,364,069 downwards.
TAGTGTTTTTAAAAACTAGGAAACATCACATTCCTTCACATGCTGTTTCCCTTCGGTTTTACCCAATATTTTTCTGGCAATATCCCTCTCCAAACTGAACACCTGGAGCTGAAGCGTGTAAGCAGTCTATTAAAAATCTATGACACAACTTCCTCTTTAAACAAAGGCACTCAAACACGTGGCATTTTGATAAGAACCTATTTATATTTTTCAAAAGCCTGGGAGTCAGACTAATCTGCAAGAAAATGCTCAACAACTGCTGGAACGCCACAAAAATATTAATGTTATATTAATGTTAAGAAACTTAACTGTCCCAGCCTAGACTGTAATTGTTTGTGTTTCAACCTCAGTTTAAAGCACATTGAAGAAAATTAACAAGTCTGCTGATGTGTAAAGGAGCCATGATCTTTTTTTAGGATTACAAAGGTTACACATTTGCCTTTTATCAGGAAAAATATAACAGCTGTATACCTCTTTATACCTGTATAGAGCTGTATACCTCTACCAGAAGTGCGCTCACTTCTGCTCGTCTAGCAAGCTACTTACTAATCTTACTGTTGTTAATTAAGTAAATAAATTCTTAAATATGCAGAATGAAACAAAAAAGATACAATATGATCAGCACAAGTATAGATGGTGCATATTTTTAAAATGAAAGTAAAATTATGTTGTGCTACTACTAGGAAACTACTCATCCACCCTAGAAAAAAAAAACCAAAAACTTAAGACTGTAACAATCTTTCCCTTGGCATTATTTCAACACTTTTCATTTATCTTGTACACTCAATGAAAATGGCTTCTCTCTTGTACTCTGGATGCAGTGCGATACCATAATTTTGCTCACCTCTACCCATGAAATGCAGTACCAAAGCCTGAGCCAGCATCATCTGTCCGGCTCTTAACATGCAGCCCCAGCCACAGTCAGATGTCAGGGTGGAGCCGGGCAGAGGAGGGAACTCCTCCCTGTAGGTGAGCCACAATCTGGATGTAAAATCTTTACGGAAATCCTCCACATTCCCCAAGATAAAGTCGTCCTCTGAGGTTTCATAGCAGGATTCTGTGAGATCATCTTCATCTGAAGAAAATAAACCAGAATTAAATGTTTTAACCTTTTTCTCCCACAGTATGTCAAGTCTGATTCTATTTTTATAATCACTGCTTGTAATTTTCTCAACAAAGCCATTTATACTCATTTGTAATTTCAGTGGATTTAAACAACCACCCTTGTGATTTTAAAGGATTTAAAAAACACTTCTCATTCTTCAGACAATGTGCAATTTCTTGATTCCAAAGTCTTGAAAGATTTGGGAAAGAAGGCTTTGGTATTTTCTGCAACTACTGCATGTGTGCATGTGTCAAAACCATAAACTGGATTTTTAAAGTTATATGTTCCTGCTATTCTTGGCCAGGTCTTGATTGTGAAAAAAAATTCTAATGTAAATCAGACAAAATAAAATAAAATGATAAACCATACCTTCCACCTTAAAGTGGTAACACTTCCCGAGGAGAAACACTGGGGAATTCCTACTGAATGAGGTTTTTAATTTCAGAGCCCAACCTAAGACACACGTAAAAAATAACAGTAGTTTATGAATGATATAAAAGAGATAAACCTCCATATAATCTTTATTACCTGCTATAAAAAAGACTGGAAAGAAAATAATATAACATACATGGCAGACAACAGCCATTGTTTTGTTCATGCATAAACAGAAACATGAGAAAAACATGAACCTCTGTGACCTAAAAGACTACAATACCTCAAACATTAGAGTGTGGACACTATGACAAAGACCTATTTTGAGGGCTGACTCAACAGCAGACGGTTGATGTCTCATTAAATTATGATGTACGTTTGCATTTAGGTGACCCTCTCGTTGTTGTAGTTTGCTATATAAGTAACAAACACAACTGAGTCAACGGACGAGATAGCGGACAAACAACACAGCACTTAAAGCATCACTCAAAGTGGGTGCAGAGGGTTGGTGTTTGTGTGTATTGGCCTGAAGCAAATAACTTACTGTACTTCACACTGTGCCACGCTGACAAGAACTTTGTCTTCAAATTTTCCACCTCGTCGCTCCCTTTATTCTCCATTTCGACCGAAGAGGGATGGAACCCATTACCACAAAGCTAAAATATAAACCCTGGGGCACAAAGACAGACATAGACATTGATATAGATAAGATAAAAGGAAGTCAGACGTAGCCTTGTAGCAATGTCATTAAAATGCGAAATAAAACGCAAAAAGAGCGGTTTTACCTTTACGTTTCTTCTACATCATTGTAATTCCCACTCTCGGTCGCTCTTTCGTTCCATAAAAACAGATAAACTCTCACATTTTGTCTCATGTAACGTTTAAATGTAACATTACACTGTGGTGCTACCACCAATGTTTACACTGTGGAAGTAGAAGTCATGTCACGTGATCTCGCGGTGTTTCCAACGGGACCAGGAGGAGAGGGGCAGGTCTCCAACGGCTTGATTTTGATCTCAGTCCAACTCGCGCGGGCGGCGTTTAAACGGTTGTTGGAGCTTTCAGTGCAGTGGTACAAACTCTTCACTTACGGTGCAACAAAATAAGTGCTCTGTGTTGGATTCACGACTGGTAAAAAGCGCACCAAAATGAGTTATATGTACAGACGCCCATTTCAACCAGGAGAAAGAAAAATTGGGGGCACTTGCCTTTTCTTCCTGTTGACAATTCCGAAAAATGAATGGGTGTTAACTATGTTGTCAATCATAAAACCTGACAACAACAATGTACAGTTAGCTTTATTTTCTGGATTAACTTGTTCATCTTTTTTTATTGCAAAGATTTTAGTTTTCTGCCGTTTTTTTCGCTTTTTCACTCACTTGTCATGTATAAAGAGAAAAATCTTCTAAATTGTGTAACAAAAGTGTGTCAGCGTAAACTATGAGATAGATTTTTTTTTATTCTTTATTTGGGTCGCCAAGCTTCCATATAATCGTTGCTAGTCTTCTTGGGGTCCATTCACCAAAATAGAAATGAGAAAAAACAACTATTTTAAACCGCTTGGTGTCCACAAAAACAATTTTACAATGGAAGCCAAGTATTTGAATTAAAAATAATAAAAACATACCTAATTCATTATCAATAAGTGGCATATAATAAATAAATAAATGGCATTATCACAGGTTTTGAAATAATGAAGACAAATTCAAAATGTTTAGATATATCAACTAAACTTGGAATTTATCCTTTACATTCTATTGATTAAAAATAAGTAAGTTCTACAAGGTCGTGTGTGTGTCCAATCTTTTAGTGAATTTCCAAGGTTGAGAAAAGTAGAATGCAAAACAGGCGCACATTTTCCATGATACGTTTTTACCGTGACCATTTCTGATTTCGATTCTAATGGGAGGATCCTAAACAAACCCTTAAAATGACTATGTGCAGCTTACAGTCGTATGGCCAAGCTGTGTCCCCTGTAGTGCTGTGAACAGGGGCTTTTTGTTGGGTGTGTTCTGTTGCACATCAATACGATCATTACGGTAATGAATCCATTCTCCCGTTTTCCCCGTGTTCCCTGTGGCCGTAGTGAGTGTAGTGGAAAGCGGAGTCTGCCTGCAGCCTGCCAGCCTGGGATCCCGTTAAAGCACATCAGCGGCCACTGCCATGGCTGAACGCCGCGCCTTCGCCCAAAAAATCAGCAGGTAAAGACTTTAGACCCCCGAAACAAGTTTGTAGAAGGCTATACGGAGCGCTTTGACGCTTTTATATGGGTCGCTCTCACAGCAGCTCTGAGGGAATCCTGTGAAGGAGGCCTGGCTGCTACATGCTAGCCGCTGGTTAGCCATGTCGGCAGAAAGATGCTCAGACCCACCCAGACAGACAGCGACACAGCTATCTGATTTTCCCATTTAATGCTAACAAAGAAACGAGGTGTTTTAAATTATAAGTGGTGCATCATACCAAAATATTAGATGGGCTTTTATTAATTTTTCGCATTGAGAAAGAGGGACCGATCGTTAACCGTTAATTTTGGACAGATAGCCAGACATCCTGCATATAGGAGCTAGCGATGGGAAGCTAGTAGTACTGTAAGAGATGATACTGAACTTTGTCGAGTTATGTTTTAACATATAACACATCGACAAGAGGGATATTTATTGAACAGCAAGTCTGGGAATAAAAGTCTCCCGCAGCAGCTATTAAACAGCGACATAATAATCTCCTTTCCGCCCCTCAGACGGATCAAAGTAATCTCTTTAACAAAGGGCTTTGTGCTAGCTGTCAAATACCATCATCCCAGGCGATGAACAACTTAGATACTGGATAGATGGAAAGAAATGGACATGCTTGAGGTGGGTTTTGGTCTGCCACAACATTAATTATCACTTAGCTCAAAGTCACTTAACTCCAGCATTTATTATAATAAGTTAAAGTTTGTTTATTTGCCCGCACGCTCGTTGTATTGCCTTTTAAACAACAAACATCTTATCTGAAACATAATTATAACCTTCTCTCAGAAGTATTAATGATTTTTTTTATATAGGAAAAGTGTGTTCTGTGTTGTTACTTTGGTTTCTGTTTTATTTCAGAAACAGCTGATCACCAAAGGACCATTAACATTTGTTGTCTGTTCTTTGTGAATCTGCATGAAAATCTGAAGTTGCAACCACCATCATAGAGGATTTATTTGTCATTGCTATAGTTTGAAATATTCTCATACAGAATTAATTATTCAAGTCAGGGGATGCATTTGCACGAAACATGTTAAAAGAAAAATCTTTTAATACAGACCCCTGAATAGATGGGTCACATATTTACAACACAGCTTCGCAGATAAGAAACTAAAGCCCAAGCTTGTCATTATCAACCCCAAGACTAATATGTATAATGAACAATTTTACCCCATAATGTATGTTTTTCCCCTGTTTGCTAAAACATTTGAAGACTGAGATATGCTGTGATACAGCACATACTTTAACGGTGTTGTGCCATCTATAATCTCGATATCTAAAACTCCTTCTTTGAAATTCACTGTAATAGAGTAAACTAGAAATAATAACACTGATGCTAAGAGATGACACATTTAGCTGACTATTGTTTCAGGTTGTTTAGATATTTGGTATACCAAAGGTAAACTAACAGAGGTTAGTGTTTATTTTTTTGTTTTTCAAGTCTTCGGGTTTTGGGATTAGTTGGCGTTGTCAAACTTAGCTCTTGTTGTTCACCTGGCAGTGAAAAAGGTGCCTATCTCGTGGGAGGTAGCCAACATCTCGTGTTGAGGCTTATTTCGTGTCTAAAACTGCCGGTTACTTTTGCAAAAGGAGTGTAAATCTCATGTCCCCATTAATTTGTTTGATGCTATGTCCTTCAGTTCCCAACAGTTTCTGTTTTGTAATAAAAATAATTATTTACTTGAAGAGACGGAAACAGAAAAAAAATGTTTGTTTTGGGAAGCTCTTCCTCTGTGCAGTGACCAGGACTGAGTTAAGGGTCTGATTAGAGGGACTGAGGAATGTTTGTTGGTTCAGTGCTTCTCCTTTTCTCTGGTGGTGACACTGCTGCTCTTCAGGGACCACTCAGTCTAAACCACACAGTACACTATCGTCCTAATTCTGCATGCAGCTTGGGATTTATTTTTCCTTTCTACGAAGAGCATAACCTTAAACCCTTCATGCTTCCTGGCCTCAGGCTTAGAGATCTTTTTGTCAAATGTGACGTAGAACTTAGTACTTTAGTAGCTTTGGGGAAACCAGGTTTCATTTAGTGGTTTAATGACCTCATAGACTGAATCCCCCCTAATACCTGCTTATTACTGTGTGATCATGTCCAAGTGTTCGCTGTAACTTTTAAACTAGCTTTTGTGATATTGCTTTCAATGCACAGAGCAGAGAAACAAATCCTGTTATGGAAAAAAAAAGTCATGATTGTTGGATCCTTTTAGCCTCTGTGTTACCTCTCTGAAACAACCTTGAGTCTTCTGAGTTGAGCCTTTGTCCTTGGCTCTAGTTTGTTATTTGTGTCACTTTGGGCAACTTGCTGCGTTGTTGTTTTGTTCAAGGAAAAGGGTCACTGAGTTGTTTTGGCGGTTGGTGTGATTTAAAGGCCCTGTGTGTGTGTGTGTGTGTATGTGTGTGTGTAGGAGCAGAAGGGGTTGAGAAGATTAGTGCTGACCACTGGGATCCACAGGCTTTTATCTCTCTCCTTTCTGTCTTGTTGCAGTTTATGATGCCATCTTAAGTGACGATGTAGGGCGATGAACAGAGACTCGCAAATTCTGAAATGACAAGAAGAAAACTTTGCAATGTTTGATAACTTTGCCATTTACCCGTCAAAGCAATAAAAGTGGTTGTTCACAAAATTCAGCAGAGTGAGGATATTTTCTGTCCTACTGTATAATATCCCACTCTTCTTTCTTCTTTCTGACCCGGCGGCCATTTTTCCATTCATTGCTGATCCTCGGTATCCCAAGGAAGACACTGAAACAAGTCTTTCGTTTAAATGATCTTTTAATCACCCAAAAGACTGAATATCACTCATGCTCATTGTGTATTTGATGAAATGTCTCTCTTTTGTCTCTTATCATGGTTTTTATCTCTGAAAATCTGAAACCTGGAATGTTTTTTGTTGGCGTATATTGTGGTGTTGATTGTTAAGTATCATGGTTTAATATCTTCCATATTGTGTAATATACTGTGTCGTAATCTTATCCCTGTAATGGTCAAAACATTGTAACAGTTTTGTATTGCAGCATCTCTCTGAATCTTAGCCCTGATTAGAAATGAGCCATTTATGACAGGAACATTGGAGTCTGAGACTTCAGGTATTTAGAATTGTGCTGTATTAACTGCTTTTCTCCTTCGCCTCCATCTCTCTTTGTCTCTACAGGACTGTGGCAGCAGAGGTCAGGAAGCAGATAGCAGGCCAGTATGGAGGCTCCCCACAGCTCTTCAAAAACCTCAATGCGGGCACCGCTACGACTAACACAGTGAGTATTCTCAAGGACTATTTAAAAACAAAAACCCTCAGGATTCTTGGCTGATACTCACATCTCATAAAACCACTGTACCCCAAACACACTGGGGGGCTGTTAACACGTCAATGTTTCACTCGAAAACGCAAAAAACGCAGAGAAAAAAATCTGCGTTTACACGGAAAAGCTGTAGTTTGAGGCCAGGCCTGCAGTCCGCCATTTAACCGTTGTTGTTGTTCAGTTCGCGCATGGCAATTAAAAGTTCCCACAACAAAATTGGAATGCGTAAAACGGAGTGTGACGTCAGCGTTTCCACTGAGAACTCCGGCTTGCCGTTTACACGGCAACGGAGGCTGCAGCGTATCCGAATAAATCCACTCTGGAGGGCGTTTCAAAAAAGTTGCATTTTAGGTCGGCTAAAAGGCCGTTTCCGTGTAAACGAGAGGCCCAAACGCAACAGTACTTTTGCGTTTCATCCTATAACCATTTTGGTGTAAACAGCCCCTTGGTGTGAGTCTTGTCAAAAGATCTGGGTGTAGTTTTGTGGATGCAGTAAAAAAATAAAAGCTGCAGTCACTTCAGCAGCCAGGGTGTATTTCGTGCAGGATGTCTTCTATCTATAAGATACCTTTCATTTTAATATCAAATCAGCTGGCTTACAACCCATAATTAGGAAATGTAAGACCAAAAGAGAAAGCTGAGCTGTGAATTTGACTTCCTGTCTTGGGTTATCATACCTGTCAGACACCTACTGTGACTGCACAGCCTGAAAATATCCAGAAATCAGCCTCATGAAAATGTTAGTGTCTGCTTTATCAGGGAACAATAATAACTTCATCATCAATTGTGTGTTAATTCAGCTTCTACACTTCTTTCTAACCTTGATCAACGTCTAAGCAAATCCACTAACAACTGAACTACCTGGTGATGCTGGTCTAAATGTACCACACAGCATTTGTAGTTCTTTTCAAGGCTGCTTGTGTTTCTTTAACTACCGTGATGGATGACCATTGATTAGCTAGCAAACCACTGCCTCTCTGCTGCAGTGTCTCTTGAGTTTCAAATGTAGAAGGCCACACAGCGTGTTTGTTCAAGAGGTAGTGCCAATTGACCCTTAGCAGCTCCGAGCCAGGACAAAAGCAAACGCTCCCCCTTCTCCTCATTTAATTAGTCTACTGTCGGCTGGTAATTAAACTGTGAAAGGTATTTGTGCTCAAATTCCTCAAGAGGGAAAGGGAGAGACAAATGCTTGTATTCACCAAACTTGAAGCTGATGAAAGAAAATATTCCCCCAGGGTTCATTGTTTTGGCAGGAGGTTAAGACTCTGAGTCAAAGTATTAAGAAGCACAATAGGTAATCTGGTTTTGTTTATAACCTGAGGGGATTTCGAAGCTTTCTTTGAATCACAGTTGCTACATTTCTAGGAACACATTTTCTTGTTTGGAACAGAAGATGAGGCCTAAGATAGAACTGTTTTCTGAACACAGTTAACATGAATTACCTTCAATTGTTGGCCTTTTGATATATAATATAGGTACTTGAAGTATTGACAGGAGAACTGAGCAGCTAAGGGTGTCGTCACTGTTAACTTTCCTTTCCCATCCCTCCCATCGCCCACCAGGTGCCCCTCACGGAGGCGGTGGAGCCCGTGGATTTCGAAGAGTACCTCATCACTCACCCTCCCATCGTTGAGTCAGGTCCTCTGAGAGATCTGATTGAGTTTCCCCCAGATGATATTGAGGTCATCTACACACCCAGGGAGTGTCGCACAGTGGCACAGGCTGTCCCAGAGGAGGGGTAAGGTTTGAAACACTGGAGATGGTAGTTAAATTCTGTCTCAGCTTGTAATTTCTGTGAGAGTTTCCCTCATGAGAAAGGGCAACTGTGGTAGTTCTGATAAGTCATTTATCAGGAGAAGCAGCGTGTAGACTGTGACTCTTTATGTGGTGTGTTGTAAGAGTTTATTATTGCTCTCTGTAATTACCTCACATATGCACAACATATGTAAACATCAAAGACCTATAGGCCATGTGATGTGAGTTCTCTCTCTAGCTCCTACTCCTGATATCACAGACTGGATTCTGAACCGTGTGACATACACAAAGATAAAATGACATTAGTCTGGTAGCTTTTCATCATTTATGAAGTTTTAGGCCTGACTCTTGCTATTGGAGTTAAGTGTGTTAAGTCTGATTTGGTCTGTCTGGCTGCAGGGACACTGATGCTCACGTACGGGACTGTGTCAGATCCTACACAGAGGACTGGGCCATCGTCAACAGAAAGTAAGACTTTAGTGCTTTGATTTTTTTCATGTTCCATGTTTGGTATCAGTGTTTGTTTATTGACATTGTCCTTCCTTACTGCTCACTATTTCAGATACCATAAGCTCGGTACAGGCTTTAACCCCAACACTCTGGACAAGCAGAAGGAACGTCAGAAAGGCCTGCCCAAACAAGTGTTTGAAGCTGATGAGATGCCAGACAGCAGCAGCTACCAGGATGACCAGGTATTAAAATAATCAGTCGTGAAATCAAATTGACTCGTCTTAACTTTGATCTCCCATCGATTTTTTGATTATGACACAATCTTGGCTGTATATAGGATGATTTGAAGCGACGGTCCATGTCAATCGATGACACCCCACGTGGCAGTTGGGCCTGCAGCATTTTTGACTTGAAAAACTCTCTCCCTGATGCCCTCCTTCCTCACCTCCTTGACCGGGCACCCAATGAGGAGATTGATAGACACAATGAAGAGCAACGTCATGCCAACCGCCACCGAGAACTCTTTGCTCTGCACCCAGCTCTCGATGAGGTACTCCTTTAGTACGCCAGAACCTTTTATTTATAGGTCATTATAGTAATAAACTTTATTTCAGATCCTCTGGGATCCATATCAAAAAAAAAAGAAAAAAGAAAAAAACATCAAGATAAAAATATAAAAATATCATTATTGAGATAAAATAGGCTTTTAACAATAGTTGGTTAAAAAATAGTCGGGGTGCTTGGCCCAGAAAAGAGCCAGAACTTTGTTTATAATAGTGTTTAAACAAACTAACATTCATTATCGTTTTGAGTTTTAACAAGTATATGCCTGTGAATTTCTCTGTAACTGTGTAGGAGGAGCCCATTGAGCGCCACTGTGTGCCTGAAGTACCGAAAGAACACTTTGGCCAGAGGCTACTCGTCAAGTGCTTGTCCTTGAAGTAAGTGTTGGACAGCCTTTTTCTGGAGAAACAGCCCTTTAGCGCTTTTATTTAACTGCTGCTTTCTGCTGACCGGCTCCTTTTGCTCTCCTTGAAGGTTTGAGATCGAAATTGAACCCATATTTGCTAGTTTGGCCTTATACGATGTCAAGGAAAAGAAAAAGGTAAGCTGTTATGCTTTCCTCAGCCCTGAGTTGTTGAGTCACTCCTGCAAACCATTAAAAATGTTGGGAGGCCAAAACGAATTGGATGGGTGTGACGATAAAATTTTATGTTGTGGACCTGTTATGCTTTAGGAGTGCAGGTAAATCACCAGAGCTATGTATCTATCTGAAGAGAAACATCCACTGCTGCTTCTATCTACTCAAGCTGACAAACACTAGAGGGTAGCAGTGCTTTGATAAGCAGATGTCTCACATGAACGCTGGACTGATGTGTGCATGAGCTTCATTATTAAGGGTTGAGTGTTCCTGGAATGTTATCATGTTTTTACCAGAAAACAAGTTTTAGTGGAAAACAGGTTTACGCAGAGATTTTTCATTCACAGTAATGTTTTGCTGCTCTTTATATCTGTGTTGATGTACACCTCAGATATCAGAGAACTTCTTCTTCGACTTGAACTCCGAGCAAACGAAGGGGATGCTGCGTCCTCACATTCAGACAGCAGCCATCTCCACGTTGGCGCGTTCTGCCATATTCTCCATCACCTATCCCTCCCAGGACGTCTTCCTTGTTATTAAGGTCAGACACTTATGATATAATGCTGCTTTCATCGTTTTTAAAAAAAAAAAAAAAAAAAAAGCTAAGGGTTAATTTTTTCCATTTAAAAAAATGCTGATGTCCCCAAACTTTTTCCTCTGAGGGCCACATAACTTTTCCCTTCTCTGATGGCGGACCGGGGTCAGTTTGTAACAGAAAAAGTGTGACGATCGCAGGGGTGCCTAAACGTAAATATTTATTGTTTTCTAGAAAGCCACAAATAACCAAATATTACTAACCCTTTCTGGGATCTTCGCAGAAAAAAGTCAGGAAATAAATAATAACACTATTAATGAAATAAACAACATTATTTATGATGTTCAGAGGGCCGGGCCAGATGTGGAGGCGGGCCGTATTCCGCCCACGGGCCATAGTTTGGAGACCACTGTTCTAAACATACCTGAAATATTTCACCAACTATCACAAGTGTCAGCTAATGTCCTGTCTATGGATGCACTGATATGGAAATTTGGCCAATACCGATATATGATATTGATATTTCTGTTATGGTCGATAACCAATATTTACCAATATCGATATATGTTTTAAAAAAAAGTTTCTGAGATGATAAAATTTTGTATGGACTGAAAATCATAAAAACTGAATTTTTGACTGTCTTCCTTTATTTTCTAAAGGTGTTTCACTTTCAAATAAGAATGTTACAGGGCTGCCATTAACACAAGTAACCAACAGTGTTACTGTCTAGCAAACCTCACAACTTGTAGCAGGCGTGTAGTTAAACTATCAACTCACAAAACTCCTGTGAGAAAGTCTGGATCATAATTTATTGTTGGTTGAACAAAACATTATCCTGACAAAGTTACCTGAACAAACTCATTGGACTGATGCCGATATTTTAAAAAATGACAAAGTCCTGTCTGTGTTCACTAGAACTTTAATTTTGAAATGAATGTCTTGCATCAGGCAGATGGCCTTTGTGTGTCTGTATAAATAGCTCTGTGTTAGTGCATTGACTCATACTGTGCTCTGTCTCCAGCTTGAAAAGGTACTGCAGCAAGGTGATATCGGAGAATGTGCTGAGCCCTACATGGTTTTTAAAGAGTCAGATGCAGCCAAGGTATGATCATTAATGAAATTCCGTCCTGTATACGCCTGCTGTTTCATGAGTGTCTCAGGTGCATGAAAATAAAGCAACAAAGCATTGTTATTGGTTAACCTGTTACGCGCTCCTGGGTCGCCGGCGGGGGATTTGCCCTGTTTTAAGCTTCGCCAAAGCATAAATAACGCCCCCTTTGTCAAATATTGAAATGCTACACCTTGTTAGAAAGCTTAGTGTCTCCACAATCGGCTCATTAAGTTTTTTTTGCAGTTTAAATGACCAAAAAAACGTTATTAGTGAAGGAATCAGTCAGAGAGTGATCACAACATCTGGGACTTCCTACCTGTTTGCGGGTCATAACGTCACATCTGCAGCTCGTTCCACGATTATTTACACTCCGTTTGATCAGAGGAATCCAAGGCTCAACAATATCAAAAGCATTGCTCCATAAAATTAATCCAAGTGGTGAAATCGCTCCTGTAACGTCCAGTCCATGTCTGTCTGCAGAGCCCGTTCACAACATCAACAGCGGCTTTGCCGTATTATTGCGTTTCCTCGCCACTTTTTATCCAACAAAACTGGGTATGTTTGTTTTCTGTAGGCTTCTAGCTGCATAACAAAAGTATCCCCATCGAAATCAGTCCAGTATTCATCTCAGGACAGCCTGTCAAACACAGCAAGTGCTCTCTGCTTGACTGGCTGATGACGCACGGTGTCCCGGCGTAATACTTTTATAAGTTGCTCGTTTATTTGAAGACAGACCTGTCAATCACTCGAAGTGTAGCCAATCGCTTTACTGTTCGAACGGTGTCGGCTGTTGTCACATAAAGAGTGGATAAGACCGTCTAAAAACTCTGCGTATTCAGTTCTGTTCAGTCACATTTCATGAGCGCCACAGGAGAGGAGCACCTGGTGACCGCTAAAAGACACGATTTTAGGGTTTAAGACGAGCTTCTTCACGACCAGCGAGAGAGGACGGATGAAAAGATACCTGCGGCTAACGAAGCTGGTTGTGTGCAGCTGCTACGTATGAGCTGATGTAAGTACAGTCACGGTTTAGATGCGCTGTTATGAAAGTGTCTGGATGCTGTTTTCTTCGTGTTTTCTCTGGGCTGCAGCACATATGATGAGCGCTTGTGCTTGGTGTGAAACATAAACTGTAGCAGAGCTACTGAAGTTGCTAGCACTGTATGATATATTTACAGTCTACCTGACGCTATCGTTTGTTTATAGAACGGTTGTGGTTGGTCGCTACGGCCATAGAGGCAGGCTTTGAGCCTTCATACGAACAGCTACAGGGAGCCCGTCTGTCATGTGACATAAACAATGCCTCTGATTGGGCGAACCTGTTTTACTGAAGAATCGGTTCTTTGTACAAAGTGTGAGCTGTTAGAGAGATGAATCGTTCAGACTTGAGACATTTTTTGAACGAGGTTGTGATCATGTTCATTTCTGCTCTGAAAACGTTTATTTTGCTTGGTGTGCAGAGTTTCTAATAGTTTGTATGAAGTTTCATTTTTGTGCAAATATAGTTTTTTAAAACGTTTAATTGTAAAAATTGTTAGTCTTGTGCAAGTTCAGTTTGTATATAATGCTATTTTGTAGAATTTCTGTTTGTATATAGTTTTATTAAAAATTATATTTTAAAATATAATATTCATATTTTGGCAGTGGCAGTGGCAGTAGTATTAGTAGTTGGTATTATAGAAGTGACAGAAGTGTTTCCTGAATCACAGAAATGAGTAAAAACCTTTTGGCACTGTTTGGCACAGTCTGGCACAATTTGGCACAGCTCAGATAGATTTGGTCATCTGAGATTAAAACCTCTACAACTCCTCTAAGTTCTTACCTTGAAAGCTTACTTTTCACTCAGATGTAGTCGACAAGATGTAGGATTGATATGGTGAAGGGCTTATGTCTCGCATAAAGCATCATGAAGTTATTTGTCTTCAAAAATGAGTAAAAAAAATGAAGACAAAATTTTTGTGTTTCAGCCACATTTAGCCTTATATAGACTTAAGCCACATATAAAAAAATGATATTTTCTGAAACTAGAGGTTGTTATCTTTCAAATGAGGTGCCACTGATGAATTTTTGACTTTGTGGTTCTTCAGTTATGAGCTTTGAAAAAAAGTGTGGTAAATTAGCTTCCACTAGGTGGAGTGTAAAGGGTTAATAAAAGTTCTTTTGCATGCATTATGAGAGCCGAAATCATCTTGAAAACTACAATTTTCTACTTCATGATCATTTTAATTTTCTGCTGATATGTTGCACTTTACATCAGTTTAAATATATCTTGATTTTGTTATAGAATAAGGAGAAGCTGGAGAAGCTTCGCAGCCAGTCAGAGCAGTTCTGCCAACGTCTTGGACGCTATCGAATGCCTTTTGCCTGGACGGCCATTCATCTAATGAACATAGTGAACAGTGCTGGGAGTCTGGAGAGAGACACAGAGCTGGAGATGAGCCTCTCAGGTCTCACATTTTCTTTAAACTCAATCCCTCAATCCCATTGTGACTTAGATAGCATACCTTTCTTTGTCACAAGTCATCAACAGACAGCATGATGGTGCTTTTGTGCACCTACTGGCTACCATGTAGTTATCAGAGGACAAGGACTGGAGCACAGATTAAGCAGTCACGCATGAAGCTCATGGACATGTAAAAACATTACCACACATCTTTATCTGAAAACAACCTTCAAACAAATATGGAGAAAGGCAAAGTATCCAGTCATATTGATTCCTGTGTGTTATTTTGAGGGTGACCTTCTGTGCTTGTTTAACCTTTACCCTTACAAAGTATCTTTGATGCTAAAAGTGGAGGCTGCCTTTACTGTTGCTTGGCAGATCAGAGAAATGTATGTTTTTTTCACAAGAGACAGTTTAACCAGTTTCCAACCTTTGGTAGAAGAAAAAGACATCAGTAAACAGTGTTGGATTTAAATTTGTTGTTTCCCTATGAACAGAGAGAAAGGGTTCATGGTCAGAAAGGAGAAACTCAAGCATTATGGGAAGGCGTTCTCTGGAAAGGACCACCAGTGGAGACGAGTCTTGCAGTCTGACAGGCTTCAGACCTGCAACACTTACCATCACCAACTTCTTTAAACAGGTCTCCACTACCGCATGAACTAAACACATAAAGGCACACACACACACACAAGATTCAGAAAAGTCAAGATTTTATGTTTTTGTTTCTGTGTGTTCTTCAGGAGGGAGACAGACTGAGTGATGAGGATCTGTATAAGTTTCTAGCTGACATGAGAAGGCCGTCGTCAGTGCTGAGGAGACTCAGACCCATCACAGGTAGGGACATTGATTGATGTTGGATTTCTTTTTCCCAAAGTTAAAGCCCCACTGATACTCATTTGTAACTGGCACCATGATTTCCTCAGATACTGATCAGAATAGTTCTATTTCTCATTATTCTATTATTGTACCTCCTGACTCACATCGTGTCCTCCTTGTTTGTCCTCGCAGCTCAGTTAAAACTGGATATATCTCCAGCTCCAGAGAACCCACACTATTGCTTGACCCCTGACCTTCTGCAGGTTAAACCTTACCCAGACAGCAGAGTTCGCCCAACCAGAGAGATCCTGGAGTTCCCTGCTAGGGATGTCTATGTGCCAAACACAACATACAGGTAAAAGAAAAACAAACTTGTTAAAGAAAAACAAAAGCAGTGGTTTTTATTTGTCTCTCATCAGTTTTGTCTGATGAGTAAAGTAAGATGAAGCCTTCTTTCCAAATCATCCGTCAATTGATTTCAAGTACAAGCTGTTATAACAGTTTTTTTTACAAGTTAATGTGAACAAAGCCCTTTTTTATGTTCACCTGTAAAGATTTTACATTTCAAAAGCTCGTTTTTTTTGGTCAGCAGAGGCAGCACCCTAGATTAAAGCTTGGTCACAAATAAAGAAAAAAAATCTTTCTATGCCCAGTTATCCTGACACATTGCTCTGTTAATGGTTAGCTAATAACTGAAAAACGTTTTTTTTTTTGTCAAGGTTACTTGGAGAGATGTTTTATTAGCAATCAGTTTCTGTTGACCTGGCCTAAATAATAGCAGACCTTGTTTGTCTGCTGATAACCAGGTGACTTCCTATTGCAGATTAACCAATGACACATGCCAGACCAAAGTCATCCACCAGAGAGAGCCAGCAGAATGCAATACCACTTTAAAATGATGTGTTTGAGTTCTTTAACCCTCAGGATCCCAATCCCTCCAGTGAGATCAAAATACCACCTATCTTTAAATGACTGGCCTTTACAAACCGTTTGTCCAAACCAAAAAACCTGCGGGGGAAAAAAAAAACCTGGTGTAATCATCAGATTCTCAAGTTTCCGTAGGTACCTGAATGTATCACAAGTGATGTTAGTAACACGTCTAAACAGAGCAGAGAAGACAGGTGAGTTTCATCAATATTGCGTTGATTCTCATGCCTTCTTTGAAAATTTGCAGAAAATAAACTGTTTGCTGTAGCTAAAAAAAAATAATAAAAAAAAAAAATTCTCTGTCAATCATTCAGGGTTTGCTGAAAGCAGTAAAAACCAAACACTTTGGATTCGCACTTCAAATTTTTTTTTTGAATTTTGCTTCCCATATCATTATCTTGCCGGCATAAAATTTGTGCTCAGAGCCGCTCAGCACTCTGTCTCATTATTGACAGAAACTTCTTTGCAGATCGTCATAATGCCTCTGCAGTGTAGACTGTAAACTGTGTAAACAGTAGTGACAGCACTAATTGTAAATAGTTTATAAAGAGTAAATAACTTGTAATGTTGAAAAATAATGCAATATGTCCACCAAAGGTCAAACCCTTAAATATGAGGCTCATAACCTATCAATCAGCCCTCATAGCATCTAAACTTTGTGCAAGCTGTTAGCTGTAGAGTTCAGGCCATGAAGCATATTTGTGCTTAGTTCAGTATTAAGTTGAAGAACAACACTGAAAGGTTTCGTCAAGTTTTCATGGATCAAGACTTTATTTTGTTTTCATAAATACATCATTTTTAGAGCATATAACTACTTGTCAGGTTAACTTGTTAGCATGAGGCACATTTACTGTAGAGTTACATTGTTGAGATGTGCAAGAGTCAATATGACTCGGTAACATAGGACATACATAGAAACTAAATTTTTCTTAAAAAATACCAGCTTAGCATGAACATGGTTTAAATATTTCACTATGAGTAAAAAAAAGAGGAAAATACAACAGTGTGTTGCAAAAGCTATGACCCTCCAATATTTGGCACTGTGTTGGTCTGCTGACACAGTGCCATATTAAGGCTTATTTCTATGATACCGGGGCTGAAGCAGTGTATAAGCCGTTCTAGAGAGAATTAACCAGTAATCATTTCTCGAGATGTTGAAGATGCAGTGTGGTTTTAAACCTTGACTTGTACAATGCATGCCTTATGCACCAACTTGTATGAATAGCTGTAGCCCCAGAAAAACATGCAAGAATTTTACACCACAAGATAAAATACATTTTTAAATATCTTAGCTGACACAGATGCAGTAAAATACATTAAAGTTCACAGACAACATTTCACCACAGGTAAGAAACATCAGTGTGGAACTGCTCTCTCATCACCTCTCATTGTTTTCTGTCCTTCTGCTGTTGTACTGTCACTTTTTCCAGTCAGCACTGAATCAGTTTGCTGATGTGGATCAATACGTCCATTTTGTAAGTGATAGCAGATGTTGCATAATGACAAATCTACCGTCCCCACTGGACCATACCCAATAGGTTAATGACCTTCGTGGCACAGTGACAGTGTTGCATCATTGCATGTTCAGCATTTTCCGACTTGTGACATTTTCAGCCTATTTTGGCTCGATCAGTACCAACTTCAGAAACTGGGGTAGGAAGCAGCCAGCTTTACGTGGCAAATAAACAAAGGACTTGTCATCACAGACCAGACATGAATCATGCATCTGTAAGTTCACTTGCTGAGCATATTTGTTGACAGTGGCAGAGTTGGTGGTGACTCTTTGGTTTCAGTTGAAGCTCTCAAAAGTTGAGGATCGTCGTAGGGTGATCTTGGATGCCTTGAGAGAATACGAGGGCCCTGTTCCAGGCTTCCAGTAAATACCTTTCCTTCTCATTGAACGTCCCTTGGCCCTCAACCACAAATACCTTCCATTAAGATTGGTCTCTCCACAGATATTGAACCACCAACCACCTGCAAAGGGGTCAGAACAAGAGTCATACATTATGGAAACATTACTTAGTCTTTATGATTGGTTCTGTACCAAATCAACCTGTAAATCTCCTTACCTGTGTAATTACGAGCACAGCTGGAGCTTCTGTGGCTGTCATTGTTTCTGTCTTTCGTGGAGAATCTCACACCAGTGCTGTTAGCCATGGGATCAGACAGGTCACCAGAGAAGTGGTTGACATGGATGGTGTAGTCCTTTGAAGGACTCCCCAGTGAGAAGCGGTACTCAGCCCAGTGTTTCTCCTCCTTCCAGTCTTCCAAATCAATGCGCAGGAGGTAAACTCCCTGATTCGTCAAGCTGTGGATCTTCTTCAGGCCCAACCAAAAGTCCTCTGGATAACATCAGACAGTTTTTATTATTTTAGGATGGCTTCATTATGGAAAAAAAATGACCACATCAACATAAGCGGGGGTTCTCTATAATCCAAGGTTCTGTCTTCTCACTAGAATTAAATGTTATATTTAATTCAGTTACTTATTAGTCTCTACTTGGGCCCCTACAGTTTGTAGAGACCAATTAGTTAAATCAGAGTAGGCATGCATCGAAATGCACTTGGTTTTTTTTTGCCTGCAGGGGATTCCAACAGAAACTGCTCAAATTTAATCTTTGGACAAGAATTTTGTGACTCAGTCACCTGCAGGAGTCATCACTTCAAATATGGTATGACATAAGAGCAGTGAGGGCTGGAGGGAAAACTGCCAAAACATCTGATATTCTTAGTCAATACAGGAAGTCACTTTGTCAGTTCAGAGCTGATACACAACTACTGTTTCCTATGACTAAACTCACAGGAAGTACTTCAAAACACCCACATACCAAAACTAGGACAGCTTGAAGATCAAATTAAAAAATGAGGAACTTGTAGATTTAATGTTGGATCAAAAGAAACAAAAATAAAACCACTCACTTTCCAGATTTCCAAAGCCTTTCTCATACTTGTCCCATGTTTGGTCAAAGTCCTCTGAACCATCGACCCTGCGCTGGATGACAGTTGAACCGCCGTCTATATAATGGATTAGAAATATATTTCAGCTCAATCTACAGATGTAAACAACACAAAAGTTTACACTACGATCAGGAAGTCTTTGAACTGTAGATAATGTGAATAACATATCCACTCCACTGGCTGCCCTTTGGATAATTTGTTTCAGTGACTAACCGGGTTGATCATGTTTTGTTAATGTGTTGTTTGCTCATTGATTGGTGTCATCCGTAAATGCCAGTGTGCCAATTTACAAATGTCAGTGCCTCTGAATAGGTAAATAATAGTTTGTTGCACGTAGTTTGAACTGGCTGGGCCCACCCACCTGAGCTCATTTCACAGTACACGTTGAATGGCTCAGATTGGTTCGGCTTGATAACATAGATTCCGCTGTTTGCTTCTCCTTTGTTAAACAGGTCACTGCAGTCTGTTGGGAGGTCTGAAACACAATAAAGGACAACATAAATTAAGACACCATCTCCTCTTTTTAGATATTTTTATATTCTAACCAAGATTTTGACTATTTGATAAAACAAAAAAAATCTACCACTTGTGTCCAGCCCAGTTGAGTTTCCCGACAGGTACTCAAACAAGTCAGAAGCTGTAGTTTCGGCATTTGTTAGCTTATCAGCAGTATCTTGAAAGTTGTCATAGCTTAGCTGAAAGAGAGCACATATAAAAAGTGATAGTTACTAAAACTATCAGCCCACAATACAGAAGTTTCCCTCCAACTGGACATATCAGAGTCAAAGAAGATAAAAAAGTTGCATGGACGGTTTAAATTACTACAAGAAACTTCTCCGAATTAGGAAAGACTTTTTTTTACCTTCTCCTCTAGATTTTTAATCTTAATCTTCTGGTTGTCAAGCTGATCATGCTGCTCCCTCACAGCGTTCAGGAGGTTGGTGATTGTCTTTTCTTGAGCTTCAATCACATCCTACAAAATGAGACGTTAAAAACATTTAGTCCTTTGTTCTCTCAGATGTTTGAAAGACTGAGGATATGTTGGGTACTATGGATAAAATTCTTATCAAATCTTCTTCTTTTACTTACAGAGTTGCTCATTATTCGTGTTACAGTAAAGTAGCTGATTAAGAATTTGAGTTTTATGATTTACAGCAGAATACAAAAGCTGATTAACGCTGTTTTTGTTTTTTTTTTTCCGCCGGTATGCGTCGTCAACTTTTACTGAACTGGGGTTCATAGACCTTCCTGGGCAATGTGGAATGTAGTTTTAAAATAGTTTTAAAACAGTTAATTTCATCAAAATTCTTTTTTTTTTTTTTACCTTGAGAGTTGCGATCTCCCCAAGCTGCTCAGCAGGAATAAAGCTCTGTGACAGTCCTTTCAGCCGCTCCTCCAGGCTCCCCACCTTGCTCTGCAGCTGTGTACGCTCCTGCAGGATGCTGTTGATCTTAGAGTTAATTTCAAGCGACAGATTTCTGATCTCTTCATTGTTGGTCTTTAGAAAATTAGTGGTCTTCTTCAGCTCCTCCTCCTCCTCCTTGATCTCCGACGTGACCACCGAAAGCTGGTAAAAAGAGTGATCGAAAATGTTCAGCTTCTGGAAGATGTCGTTGATTTGGCCTTTGGTCTTGTGGACGAACTCTCGTAGACTCTGGCCTAGCTGAAGCAGGCCATTCGCAAGTAGTCGGACATCGTCCAGCATGGCGAAGCGAGACTTTGCCTCGGTTGGACTCGGTTCTGTGGTTAAGCCCTGGGAGGGAGGGGTGGTGTACTCTGCTCTCCCTAAGTTCTCCAGATGAATAGAAGCACTGGAACTGACAAGCAGCAGCAACAAGCAAAAGAGCTTCATCGTGACTCTCTTGTCCAGTCCGGGTTGTTGAAAATTTTGTAACACAGTTTCACAGCTCTTCCCGTCCTCTACTGTCTGCTCAGCACTCTTTTCTCCCCTACTGCCTAGAACATAGACTTCTTTGCTGGTTGAATGATGTGAGAGCAGCTGACTGCCCTGTGTTATATACTGCCCTCTCAGTAGAGGAGGGGGGGGGGGATTAGCTGATCATTAAACGCTACTATGTTTTAGCTCTGTGCCCTACCTCCCCGCCAAATCCCTCTCGAGCCCTCCCTCTCCTAAACAAACAAATCACAGCAGTGAGCAAATGACATTTAAGTCCCCCCCTTCTCTACTGCCCATTTAACCCCAATCCCCTCTCCATACCACACCCTACTCTGCTCTCCATCTGTGGTGCAGAGCTTTGGCTGATCAGCAGAAAGCCAACAATGGCCATCACCGCTTTTTGATGGATCGTCAGTCTAATCAATCGCAAACCTTATAACCCTGCACGCACTTTGCTCTGATTGATAATGCTGTGTGTAATTAATGCTCTGGGGTTTGATTTAGCATCGTGCTGAATCAGCCCAGCACCCAGTTCTCTCTCTGTCTCTCCCTCCTTCTTCTCTCTTCGTGCTGGGAGGGGAGTGAGCCTGTCATCTGCACCGGGCTCCACTTTCTGGGCATAAATGATGTTGTAGAGTTTGGACAGTGTGTACTCATCATCTTGGTTTTATAGCTCAGCCTTGTCATTTTTTATCAACCTTGTCATGCCAAGTGTGATTTTTTTTAATGCCAGGGGACATGATATGAAGAATACATAGTCTTCTGATTAGTTTGAAGCTATAACAGGATCAGCTCTGTACACAGAGTACTGTTTAAAAAAAACTTAATGGGCAGACTTGCACAGTTGGTGAAATATGTTTACTTTTAGCCAGAGAGAGGAGGAACCAATCAGTGAAATGACTTGGTGGAGTGTTTAACTGGAATATAAATATTTATACATTTGGCAACCAGTGCTATGTAGTTCTCAATCTCTTAAGTGAGCTTTTTTTCTGTTATGGGGTGTGAAGAGAAGGCATTCCAAACCAAATTATTGGTCTTTCTTGCAGTCACTGCTTGATTTGGCCAATCAAAGTTAAACTCAAAAAAATGTTTTCAAAGTATATGCCTCTTAACATATAATTTCGCACACCAGCTGTTTTAGTTGTAGAGGAAAAATTGTCAAAGTGTTATGAAAGATGTTTTTTAAACCTAGCAGAAAGTATTGAGATGTCTAGATTGTCACCTTTGGCGAACTTAGGTTTGAAAAGGAAACATTTTAGCACTTTGGCCACTGCAATGCACCTTAAAATCCCACAGTCATCTTAATGAGCTTTTCTCCAGTAATTTGCAGTTATAGGAGTGGATTACCTCAGTGTACTGTAATAAAAAATCAGCAGGGCGCTCCTTATGACCAACGCAGGAGGAAGGGTTTCTATAGAAAAGAAAGTAATGGTCACTGATTGAGTGAATGTTCCAGAAATTTGCTCAATCAGCATAAAACTTACAGTAATTATCAGTCTCCTACATTTCAGCTCAGTGGTTAGCACCACGGCTCAAGAGCAAAAGGGTGAAGGGTTTGAGCTTAAGGTTCCAGCACTGCTTTCTCTATGGAGTTGGCACGTTTTGCCAATTTTTATGCCTGTTTTTAAATGAGAACTACAACCTCAATTCCAGTGAAGTTGGGACATTGTGTAAAAAGTAAAAAAAAAACAGAATGCAATGATGTGCAAATTCTGTTTTTTAAATATTCCTCAACTTTCCCAGTCTTTTGGTGACCCTGTCCCAGCTTTTTTGGAACGTGTTGCAGGCATCAAAATCAAGAGTTCCGTGTTTACCGAATACAGACAAAAATGGTCTGTGGACATATGGTGTAAACCAAAACTACGAATGTACTGTCTCATGAAGAACAGTTATGATACAGAGTCTTATGTGAAGGTAAATCTCGCCAGAAGACAGAGATCATTATGTGCACTGCTATGCTCAGGAACTTTACCCCTAGCTGTAGAGACCAGTAGGTTTAATACCGTTTGTGAAGAAGACAGAGTGTGTTTGTTGTGTAACGTTGGTGAAACTGAACATGAGATTTATTTTATGTTTTACTGTCCGCTTTACAATAACCTAAGAGATTTTCTCTTTTTGCTGACTTTTCTGATTTGACGATTATGAAAAACTTAAGTTTTGTTTCTGAAAAGAATTTTTGCTGTAACAGATTTTATTAGCAGAGCTTGGGAGAAAAGGCAGAGTATTGTTTACTAATAAGCTGAGAAAAGATCATACTACGTTGTAATGTTATGAATTTATTTATTTACTTATCTTTTTTTAAAACATTGCAACTGTATTTAGAGTCAGTCAATCAATCATCAAATTCAAAACGAGTGAATATTTGCAAAACGAAACCAACCAAACAAACAAAACAATAAGGTTTATCAGTTTGAAGATTAAATATTTTGTCTTTGTAGTGTATTTGGTTAAATATCTAGGTTAAACAGGATTTTCAGATCATTGTGTTTTGGATTGTAGTATTTTAACTCAGCAGGGAACAAATATGACCCTGTACCACCTCAGCAGCCAGATAAACTAAGGGATGCAGTTTCTACAGCTGTGCTCCTTCTGTTAAAGTGACTCCTGCACATTGTGATGTCATTCAGATATACGCATACATCTGCAACCATAACAGTTATTATGGTGCTATGTTTCCTATGCTTTGTATGATTAAATATTTTCATTTAGAACCTTCTCTTAGGATTGTTTGATTGATTTTTTTTCTTTTTATCTTAGTTGACCCGAGTGTTTTAATGACCTGCTGTAAATCAGTCTTTTGTTTAATGGCTGGATTTTGTGCAGACCATCCGCTAACTTTTAGTCCTTTGCCAAAGTGATTCTTCGCCATGTTTCATGCGAGTAGGTCATGCATCAAGTGTAGAATATTAATCAGTAAATTCTGCACTTTGTGTTACATTGATCAGGAACATAAAGCAGGAGGCATTGCCTTGCAGTGTTGCAGTCCGTGCTTTGCCTTGCTGAATTTGTTTAATCGTAAGCTTTAGCAGAGTAGCTCACAGAGCAGTCGAATAGGTTCATGTTACTTTGCAGTACAAGCATTGGACTGCATCAGTCTCATCTCCAAATTTATGTCATTTCAAATGATATAACTTTTAAAACAAATTACTTAAAAATCAGAGTGAGCTTGGCATGAAGGTCAATCGGTTGTCATCTGGGTTTCATCCAGTACCAGTAGATCACTATCAGCTTAAATTTAAGACTGTAAAACACAGCCTCGAGATTTTGATTAAAAAAAAATGCATATCCCTTTGATATTAAAAAAGTTAAACTAATTTTCCTTAAAATATAACCAAGGTCATCAGTAAGCAGAAGTTGAATGTACAGTTTTAATGTAAGGACATATTTTTTATTCTCATGAAAGATAAGGTGGATAAATTTACAGTTTAAAGGCTTTTGACATTGACATTTATTGCCAATGGTTGTCCTACTGTCAGAGAGTTTGTTTATTTTCCCTTAATTCTCTTTATTCTCACAATTACATGAGAATCCTGAGTCACCTGGCCTATTTGAAAGGACTGTATGCAGATCTATGTTTAGAGTTGGTAAACAATGACTCAAACAGGGAAGGTATCCAGCTGTAACTGGAGTTAGGAATGTAATGGGACAAGTACAATGCAGAGTTTGCTTTTCGGGTTTCCCTGAGTATTGATTAACCAAAGTGAAATTCGAAAAGAAAAACTGACCAATCAGTGATAAATCCATATGTTTCAACACAATAAAGTGACTTTAACTTAAAGTGAGCACATAATTTATGAAGGGTACCAGAAGAGGATAAGTGAAGTTCTTCTAATGGGTGGACAAAAAAGATTCCCACGCTTTAATATCAGTTGTGGTTACAGCTGTGGTCTCAGTGGGGCTGCCCCCCACAGGCTAGACCACGTCATTGTGGTTTGTCAGCTGATCCCAGGTTAATTTACACTTCCTCACTATGGGCCCTTCTCCCCTCACTGAACAGAAGAAAAAAACATTATCATTGTTATTTTTTTTAAAGAACAGTAGTTTTACCTTTACTGATAAGAAGGATTACTGTTATAATCTCACTTTTAGTGTTTCTTTGTCTGAGTTAAAGGCAGTGAAGCATATTTCTAGATCAAATTCTTACATTACTGGATAAGAGTAAACCAATGTAGAATGTGTAATTTATTCCGGGATCAGGGGACTTGTCATGTAGTCTGAATTATAAACAGTTCTTGCTCTGATGACCGTATCTCAACCTCTAGAACTGTATAGTTTATTAAACCTTGTACAAACACTCATTATTTATTTAATCCTCATGTTCTATGAGAAAGAAGTCAGTCGAAGTAGATTTTTCAAAGCAAGCGATAGAATTGAATACATGTCATTTTGTGGATTCATTGTTATTGTTTTTGGTTTTTTTTACATTAATATATTTCTGGGTTTGGTACTAATATGGTGTGGCCTATTTTTCTCTTTTTCTCTTTTTTCTGTGTTTGTGCATGTCTTTCTGCCAGGAATCTGCTCTACGTGAACCCTCAGAGTCTAAACTTTGCCAACCGACAAGGCTCTGCCCGCAACATCACAGTCAAAGTGCAATTCATGAATGGAGAGGATCCCAACAATGCAATGCCGGTATGCCTTCATGAAATGCATTTGACAAAAGAAAACCTCCAGAATGATGTATAAATTGTGGAAATGAAAATAAAGTTCTGTGATAGAAATACATATAGTCCTACACAGATTCAAAATTTAAATGTTCACCTTTTTAATGCTCCAGGTGATTTTTGGGAAGTCCAGCTGTGCAGATTTCTACAAAGAAGCCTACACTTCTGTGGTGTACCATAACAGGTAATTATTTTAACTGTAGTAGTCTTTACACAGCACTGTACAGAACCTGTGACTGAGATTATCATTAAACATAAATTAAAACATGCTCATTCAAATATTCCAGATTTACTAGTATTCACTGTTAATTTAATATCAGCCCAACATCCACTTTTACTCCTCCATTATCTCTTTTGATGGCATTCATTAAAGAACAGGTTGAGTCAACCTTCTGCATAGTGTCAAGTAGTGCCCTTGGTACAATTTTCTCCTGTCTTTACAAAAGAGCTGAGGGTCTCTAATATTTTATAGCCACCATTAAGTTGTTTTTTTTATGACGTTGAGCAGTTTGTCATTATTCAACCAGGGGTCACACCTTTAGGGTTCTATAATCGGGAGGCTGTGGACAATTCCAGGTGGGCCTGTTG
This sequence comes from Labroides dimidiatus, assembly GCA_030710495.1. Lineage (NCBI taxonomy): Eukaryota > Metazoa > Chordata > Actinopteri > Labriformes > Labridae > Labroides > Labroides dimidiatus. The sequence goes on along the minus strand of CM061146.1, from coordinate 7,337,778 downwards.
GATTTGGGGCCATGAGGGCTGGTGACAAGTTACAACACTGAAATATATGAAATGAAATATATCAAACAAGCTGCTAGTGCTGTCCCTGGGCCGCCTGCACTGGCAGCTCTTATAATAATAATAATAATAATAATAATAATAATAATAATAATAATAATAATAATAATAATAATAATAATAATGATAATAATAATTATAATAATAATAATAATAATAATAATAATAATGATAATAATGACAATAATAATGATAATAATAATAATAATACTTTATTTGTATAGCACTTTTCAATACAAGTAACAAAGTGCTTCACAATAAGCACTAAAAAGGTTAAAAAAAAAAAAGAACAGAACAGTTGAAAGAGATGAAAACAGATAAGAAGAGAAGACAAGAAAAAAAAGAAAAAGAAGAAATAGATCTATAAAAGCAACACAAATTAAATCAAGATAAAAATAAATAAAATCACAAAATAAAAAGCTTTTCTGTAAAAATAAGTCTTGAGTAATGAGATAAAACAGGGGACTGATTTTGCAAGTCTGATTTCCTCTGGCATGATCCAGAGGAAATGATCCAAAATCATCCAAAGCCTTATGTCATGATCCAAAGTGGGCCGGTCTGAGGCATGAAGCTCCAGGGCTAAAAATGAGTCCAGCACCAGCCCTGGTTGAACCTGTGAATAATGTGCCACTTTGGTACACAAGGATAAACATACATCAGCACTTTATCAGTTATAGTCAGAATTCCACTTAAAATCCTCACTAATTCTCTTATAAAAACAGAAATATATGAAGAAATCTCATTGAAGTCGAAGTGAAATGACTCTCAACAGAAATGTTTTTAAATCAGCGAAGTGCTGGTTATCCCTGAAGCTTCTTTCTGTTTCATAACCAGAATATTTGTTCCCATAAGAAGCGAGGGCCCTTAGGTGACCTTCTTTTAAGCAGTGTTAAGAAGAGTTTAGAGTTTAAAGTGTTCCCAGTGGTTTTGTTGGTAGGCCTGCTGTAGTTGGGGTTACTTATTCGGAGCATTGGCCCACAGGCACAGTTTTCCCCTGGGGTACTATAAAGAATTCAGCCAAAGTGACAGTATGTTATGTAAGTTATTATTAGACGGCTTGACTTTCACTATGAGGTAGTGCTTGTTCTGTAAACAAAGATCCCAAAGTTATAAAATGGACTCAGATGAAAATCTGCAGTTTTAGAAAATGTACAATTATTTACACATATGCTCATGTAGGCCTGGAGCCTGTTGAGCTGGAATCGTTCAACATCAGGGGAAACAAACTATTTTATTTAGCTTCCAACATGAGTTATTTAAAATTATTGGGGAAATTATTTGGAGGGTGACTGACTTGTTCCCTCTTTGAAATGTGTTTTGTGGAGTAAAAACTCTTGTCTAAAGTTAGACACTAGTTTTTATTGTGCGGCCAGGCAACAAGATGTAGATTTTTAGGGGGGTCTGGTGACCCTAAAGTGACACCCCAAACCAGTATTCTTGCCTTTCTATAATGAGCAACATGAGTAAGTTTTTACTGACTTTACCATTTTTGATTGTTATCAACAGGTCCCCCGACTTTCATGACGAGGTTAAGATCAAGCTGCCTGCCTCCCTGTCAGACCATCACCACATTCTCTTCACCTTTTACCACGTCAGCTGTCAGCAGAAGCAGAACACACCACTGGAGACCCCTGTGGGGTACACGGTATGAAACAGTCACAGGCAGATTTGAAGAAAATATGTTTAAGCTTCCATGAAAGTACGTTTCTTGTATGATCTTAACTAGGGCTGCACGATATATCGTCAATATTCTTATCGCAAGTTATGCACTATATTTGAGCCTTTCAGTTAAGTTTATGAAGCCTGTCTACATCCAATCACATTACTAATAAATCTAAATAAGCATCCATTTATAGATTTTACCTTGTTACATGCAACAGCTGGCATAGTTAGAGCACCTTCTCAGCGCTCTCATCTCACCTGCTGTTATCAGGGTCGGGCAGAGCGACGTGCAGCATGAGTAACGAGCTCTCGTTTTGTTTTTGTTTTTTTTAGGTCTAGGTTTGGATCTTTTAAAAGCACAATTTATTGTTTATTTCACGTCATTCTTTCCATGAGGCAAATAGAGACGGAGGCAGTTGGGGAGAGTCTGTTATCATCATTTTAGGTAGAGTCGGGGAGAATTCAGCTGAACAGAGTGAAGCAGGAAACTAAAAAATAACGCAGGAAACAAAAATATCGCAATCTCATTTTTTCCCAATATTTTGCAGCCCAAACTTAACCAAAAGCCATACTCTCCCATCTGATTTCTCTTGAATTACTCTTTCTTCCACAGTGGATCCCCATGCTGCAGAACGGACGTCTGCGAACAGGACACTTCTGTCTGCCGGTCTCTCTGGAAAAACCGCCACAGTCCTACTCGGTTCTCTCACCGGATGTAAGATACTGTTTTTCTAATGTGTAGCTTTTGTAAGCGTTATGATTTAATTAGATTGTTAAAAAGCACAGAATAAGTTGAACTGATATATCAAAGTAGCAGAAATTATATCTTTGTCTAAGATTGCAGTCATGTTTTACGAGTGATAAAGAATTTTTGTGCTTCAGTCAACCCAAGTGAAGCGTCGAGATACTTTTGAAAGACTTGAATGCTTGAGATGTTGATTCCTACAATAAACTTATTCTTGGGTGTCTTTGCTGAAGGTTCCTCTCCCGGGAATGAAGTGGGTCGACAACCATCGAGGAGTATTCAATGTAGAAGTGGTGACTGTTTCAGCCATCCACACACAGGTAACAGTACAGTACATAACACTGCAGCTACTTTTTCCAATCATCCTTTTCCCTCTCAACTTCATAGTTGACGTCATTAGCTTATCTTAGCAGGGAGAAAACGGGGCCGCAAAATTAAACTCCTGTTCTGCTTCAAAATGTAGTTGTTACATCAGTAGACAGAATATTTTTATTCCTACAGAGATTCCTTCTAGAAATTCACTTAGAGCGGAGAGGAACAACACTGTTCTCACTTTAAGACAGTAATTCGTCCCTAGCATCAGTTTATTAGTGGACAAACCTCACCTTGCTAGTAATTTACGGAGTCTACTCCATCTCTGTGTCGGCCGGGGTGTGGAGGGCTTGACTGTGGTCCCAAGGAGCCTAACTGGGACTAATGTGCTCATAAATCACTCCTCCTGCCGCAGATTAGACTTGCCGGACTCTGCTGTGTTCTTGTAGAAGCCTTCGTTTTGTGGTTCCAACTTGGTGAGCCAACTTAAGACGAGTAGATCCAACTTTTGTTTGTCAACTACCTTCTAGGTTTTGTTCTTCAACTTTCTCTCTTCACCACTTTTTTGTCTTCAAGCTGCAGCACTCCTACTTTTTGCTTTGCTCTGTCTTATCTTTTTTCTCCATGTTGTCTTGTAACACTTTTAGCTTACTTTCCCTCCTCTTCCAGGACCAGTACCTTGATAAGTTCTTTGCCTTGGTCCACGCCCTGGACGAGCACATGTTTCCGGTCAGGATAGGAGACATGCGCATCATGGAGAACAACTTAGAGGCTGAGCTGAAGTCCAGCATCGCAGCGCTCAACTCTTCTCAGCTGGAACCAGTCGTCCGGTTCCTTCACCTTCTGCTCGACAAGCTGGTGTTGCTGGTCGTGCGGCCGCCAGTCATTGCTGGGCAGATAGGTACCATATTTTATTACCCTCAGCTCAGAAACCATAGATCATGTATTGATTTTACTCCAGGGTGTTAATCTACTTGGAAGTAAGGCATCAATTTAACCAGCTGAAGCTGTAACTTTTAGTTTTCTTTTTTTATTTCTGGCTGTTCAGATATACTGTTGCAATGGCTGTTTTTTTCAGCTGATCTTTGCACTCTAACATGCGGCACTTTGCCTCTGTGTGTGTGTTCAGTGAATCTGGGCCAGGCATCCTTCGAGGTCATGGCATCCATAGTGAACCGGCTTCATAAGTACTTGGACACCAGCCAGGACATGCATGGCCGTAACGGCCTGCTGTCTTCTTACATCCACTACGTCTTCCGGCTGCCCAGCGCAGACCCCAACTCACCTTCCCCAGGTATTTTCCATGTCAACAAGTTTCAAACCTCACATACTTCTTTATTCTTTGTCCGTTTTTTTTTTTTATTTTAAGTTAACTTCATTCAACCCTCTGCTCACCTTCACTGTGTTTCTATCGTCAAACCTACCTGCCATAATGTTCCTCTTCTATTTCTTTTTATCTTTTGCTTTCTTTTTTCCCCCCACATCTATTTTGTCCTCTGCCTGCAATAACACAGACCCCAACTCATCCGAAACAGGTACTCAAAACTGTACACCTTGACTGTGTGAAATGGTTGTTCTCACCTGAAAAATAAGATGTAGTTTTCATGTTATATTTATCTCAGAGGGAACATAAAATGTGTGGTATTTCCAGAAATTACAATCAAGAGTAGGTGGAAGTTATTGAGGAAAATGTTTCCTGACTTTTGACTTTTTGTTCTCCACATTAAGCTTTGCGCTTGTGTACATTTCCTTTTCCCTTTTATTTACTCTTTTTTTGTGATGTGAGGGTGCTTTGAATATTGTTATAATTGTGCACAGTTCTGCTTTACGTCAGTCAAACTTCATCGACTTAGTAGAAGTATTTATCCCACAACATCCAAGCTAACTGCTGCCCTCTCTCTGTATGTTTGCCCAGGACCTGGAGGGTTGGGGGGTTCAGTTCACTATGCCACAATGGCTCGTTCAGCGGTACGACCAGCAAGCCTCAACCTCAACCGCTCCCGTAGCCTTAGCAACAGTAACCCTGACATCTCTGGTACTCCCACCTCCCCTGATGACGAAGTGCGCTCCATCATCGGCAGCAAGGTAAGTCATCTCAAGATGTCTATCTTCAGTTTGACATCAGCCCATCATTTCTTTTTCTTTTTTTTTTCTTGAGCATTCGGTCAGTGTTCTGTGAGGGCAAAAGAAAGTCACTCAAACTCAGGAGATTACACGTGGTTCCCATGTGGGCAGCAGGGATAAATAGTAATGACAACCAAATATCACAGACAAATATTTAACAAAGCTGTGGTCCCGCAGCTCTCATTGATTCGTGATTTGTTTTGAACTCCCTCGGTCGAGGTGATTGTACTGATGTATGGTTCTCATTCCACACAATACACATGCACCCCCATGTGTCCATTGCCCAGGGGGACAATTTTATCAGCATGCAAACTGTATGGCCAAAGTGTAAACACAGAATTGGACATGTTATCTTTCCAACCCCTGTAACAGCAACCTGACGCAAACGCCCACATGCATGCCCTCACAATGCACAGTGTGTGCAAGTTGTGAAAGGCACGAGAGACGTGCAGTTAACAGTCACATCAGCAAGCAGATGCCTTCTAGATGTTAAAGTAGGGCATTGTTTCAGTAGTCATTTGAAAACTTTTATGATGATCATGTTTTGTTTATTTTTGATTTTTTTTACGTGGTGTATTTGCCTTGAATGATGTCCCACTTTTTTAATTTAACCCTGAATAGTTACTGAGCAGTATGTGAATGCAGCCCCTTGTTTAATGAATGTTCCCTTTGCTGCCTTTACTTAACTAAACCTTCTTCTCTTGTCTCTGAGTTATATCTTACACAAAGACTTAAAGGGAGAGAGAACCTTAAGCGCTTTGCTCCTCTGTGGTGATGATTTGGATTTTTTTAATTTCCTGACATTAACCCTTTCTTTTTGGTCCTTTGGCATCTTCCAGCAGTCCTGACCACTGAACCTCTTTAACCTGTCATTATTCCTTCCCTCCTCCTTCCCCCGTGCTGCTCGCTCACTCCCTTGCTTCCTGCCTGCCTTGTGTCCTTTGACCTTGGCACGCCTAGGGCTTAGACCGCTCCAACTCGTGGGTGCACACCATGGGCTGTAAGAGTGCCCCCTGGGGATCCAGCCCTGGGTCCGCTCCAGAAACCATGCAGGTGGTTTTATGAATGCCCCGTCCTTCACCTTACCTCACTGCAAAAACAGCTCACCCTTTTCACCCTGAAAGGATACTGGTATATTTGGAGTTTTGGGTTTATTTTAGCACTTTGTCAGAGAGTGGTTATTTACTGAAAGAAGGGTGAGAGTTTGGGCAGTGCATATTCTCCTTTTCACTCAGATTTTTTTTCCTGGTGTTATGATCATATTTTTCATTTACAGATTGAACAAATTCAGCTACTTTTAGACTTATGTAGTCCAAACTACAAACTATCTAAAGACATAAAGTCCAAAACTTCAAAATATTACAGTATTCTGGGAAGCTTTAAATCAAAAACCTCCCATGAACCCTTTCATGAGAGTCACAGCCACCTCCATGACCCTCAGTCTCTCATGTTTGTCTCGAGTCTAATTTCTTTTCAATTCTAACACCTCCCTTTTTCTCACTACTTGCATGAATTAACTTGATCCAAAATGGACATACCCTTTTTCTATAGCATCAGTTTAACATATCTGGCCTCTCCCTCCTGGTTTTACTATTCTGCCTATTACTTTGGGGTTACGTGTAGCCTGTAATGGCTAATCCCAGAACCTGAAGTAGGATCCCTGAAGTAGAGGAGAAAAAGAGTAGTGATAGAAAGAAATCGTCTCTATGCGTTCATGTACGCTTCATAAATCCCGTCTTCTTTCGCTACTCGCCCTCTGCATTAACCTCATAAACGCCATTCTCAGCTCGTATCCCTGCATGACTCTACTAACCCTACATAGCAATCACTTTGTCACTGGAGCATGGTATATCTGTATGCATTTGTCTGTAGCAGATTTTGTTTCAGTATTTATGTCATATTATGTCTTTTTTTGTCCTCATATTGAGTTTTCAGGATAGAAGAATATGTTTGTTTTTTATTTGTTATGTTTGTTTTTTATTTATACGTCTGTTATTGTTGACATAAAGGAATCAAGATAATAAAAATATGATAAAAATATGCTTTTTTTTAGGTATATAACAATATGTAACAATGATTTAACGGTGCTAATATTGATATATAACTGCTAACCATGGCATGAAACATATCCATCTGCCTATTGGTGGAATTACCTTCAAAGTTTTTTTTTTTTGTAATACCATTTAGCATTTATAAAGTATTGTCTTCATGTGGATGAATTTATAATCACCCAGCATCAAGAAATTAAAGCTAAGAAAATACAATAATGTCTTAACTTGATCTCCCAGTCTTTCAGATATTTTGCACCCCTCTTTAAAAGCAATCAAACCACTGATGGCTGTTACAGTATTTTTGTGTGTCATAGCCTTGTCCTGTGTCATTTTTTTTGTCACCATGTGTCACAAGTGTGTGCGTCAGATCAAAGTGTCATCAAGTGTTTTAGTGTGCATGTATGTGTGAGACCCAGCAGACACATTTTCCCTGAGTGCTGTGGAAAAAGGTGCAATCCCTTGCTCCTCCACTAACCTTGTTGTCACCGTTCCATTCATTCCACCCATAGGCCATGGAGCGCTGTGGCAATCGCATGTCTTCGCACACTGAGAGCGCCAGTTTCTTGCAAACTTTAACAGGACGGTTGCCCACAAAAAAGGTAGAGCCACTTGCACTGGGGGAGGAGCCAACCCCACCCACCTCTGTACTCGCCTCCTCACCTGTCTTGTCTGTGGATGTGTGCCTCTTGATTGGTTGATGTCGTGTTTGGTGGTTGTGCAGTCTTGTTGAATGCTGGATGTATTTGATCTGCCTGTTTTCCCGACTCACAGATTTTTTTTTAGATGTGTAAAGATTGTTGTTAGTAGTCTGGGAAGTCTCCTTTCATTTTGCACTGTTCACAAGTGCACTGAGTTTTTTTTTCTATAATTCTTACCTTTATTTTTTGTTATTCTTTTTTTTTTAATTCTATAATTTTTGTTCTGTATCTAAAATTACAATAGATGCTGGGCCAGGAATCTTAGCAGGTGATTAGACGGGCATAATTTTAATGAACTAGTTCATTTTCTAAGGACACAATGTTACCAGAAATTACCACAGCGTGTCACCCCTTAGTGTAGTTCTCAATTTATATACAAGTAACACTTAGTTTATACCCCCTCAGGATCATTACCATGTACCAGCACAATTCGGGGAGACTTGCCAGACTCAAGACGAGAGTCAGCCAGCTTTGGATGTTGGTTTTGCTAAATGCCTTTAAATAGTGAATGATGCATATTACTTAAAGTCTGTGTAAAGCAGAAACAAATTTGTGTAATGAGTTTGTCACACCACAGAAATATGCGTCACTGAGCACTGAGCCAAATGTGAAAGATTAAAAAAAATAGCAAAGTATATAAAATTAGGTCTCAAAATCATAGAAAAATAAGCTCTTCTCTCTGCTGTGGAACGCTGGGGGCACGTCAGTTAGAGGTGCTTAGCCCCCCCCACACACAGGAGGGGAGCCGTCTCCGTGTACTGTACAAGGACGTTACCTACAGTAACGATGGAAGCTAGCCCTAGCTGCATGATGGGACAGACCCAGCCCTACCTGTTTGAGCCATCAAAGCCAGAAACTGACTCTGAGTCAGACACTGATAGAGCGCAGCCTCGTTCCTCACAGTCTCCATCAGAATGATCATTTATTTCTCCCATTTATGACATTTAGCAACATGGATTACTGACTAGTAACGTTGTAGCCTAGCCAAATACAGTTAAGCTATCAATTCACCATTTCTTCAGAAGCTCATGGGTTTTGCTATGACAGATAGGCTATTATTTCAGACCAGCCCATTAAATCCTGAACACAGAAATTTGAAACTGTTTGTAAAGCCTAGCTCCACAATTAGATCCTAAATGGTTTAATGGCTTTTACATGTTTTAAGGAAATACATTTGTGACCTATTTAATGTGTTTTGTAGAAAATGGCGGATTTTGCTTTACACGGACTTTAAAAAAATAGTATAAATACATGTTTCTTTTTAATCTTCTAAAGTTTCGTTCGTAATTTTATTACTTTAACCAGACTGAACGGTGTATTGCTAACCTAATGAGAGTAGAATTCTTAATGATTACTAACTTTCCTGTTTAACTTGTCTGATGTGTTTTTAAATTAAAATGTACGCTATTCAGATTCTGTGTTTACAAGCAGTCCGTTCACAGCAGGAAAATTTCATCTCCAAAGATGGACGGTGATTTTTCTGGTGCCTCACTTTCTGTCTGTCTGGTGTTGTGGCTTCTCCCACTCTTTCCCTCCCTTTCCACTCTTTGTTTCTATTTTTCCTCTGTCCCGATCCTTTTAGCTCTTCCACGAGGAGCTGGCCCTCCAGTGGGTGGTGAGCAGTGGAAGTGTCAGGGAGGGTGCTCTACAGCAAGCCTGGTTTTTCTTTGAGCTCATGGTAGGCCACTTTTAAAAGAAAGCTAACTCGCCTGGAAACCCGAGCCGTTTGTTCTTACCTTTACTCACAGTGCAGTTCTTCTCTAATGATGGTACTTATGTTCTATCCCACCATCCGAATCACAGGTGAAGAGTATAATCCACCACCTGTACTTCACTGAGCGCTTAGACTCCCCCAGGAAGAACCGTTTCCCAGAACGATTCATGGATGACATCACAGCTTTGGTCAGCACCATCGCTGGTGACATTGTGTCTCGCTTCCAGAAGGTTAGTTGTGTCCTTCTTAAATGGTTTTAAGTGTGTTGAGACTGAGTGACTAAAAGCTAATTACAGAGAAGACAATAATTGTACTTATTATTTCTTCAAAATCTTTTTCTTGGTGGTTGTTATCACTGAATTTATTAAGATAGAAAAAAAAAATCATTTTCATATTGCCGATAACAAAACTGTGCATCTTTCATCCAATCAGGACCTAGAGTTGGTGGAAAGACTAAACACCAGTTTGGCCTTCTTCCTCAATGACTTGCTCTCAGTCATGGACAGAGGATTTGTCTTTACCCTAATCAGAGCATACTGGAAACAGGTAAACACTTCATTTAATGCTTTTACAACCCCAATTCCAAACGAAGTTAGGATGTTGTGTAAAAGAGTGTGAGTGCCATGATTGGGTATAAAAGGAGAATTCCTGAAAAGCTCAGTCATTCACAAGCAAGGATGGTGTGAGGTTAGTGAACAACTGCGTAAGCAAATAGTCCAACAGTTTAAGAACAATGTTTCTTGATGTACAATTGTAAAAAAAAATTGGGATTTCATCATCTACAGTCCATAATATCATCAAAAGATTCACAGAATCTGGAGAATATTTGCATGTAAACAGCACAGCTGAAAAAGAACATAGAATGCCCATGACCTTTGACCCCTCAGGCAGCACTGCATTAAAAACCAACATCATTGTGTAAAGGATATTACCACAGTTCATCACTACATCTACAAGTGCAAGTTTAAACTCTACCATGCAAAGACAAAGACATATATCAACAACACCCTTTCTGTTTTTATTTAAGTTTTAGACAACGTCCCAAGGTTCAAGGTTTCAACTCAGCACTCAAGATTTAATGAGAACAAGCTCATGAATAATTTAACGTCTCTGTGTTTTGATGTACAGTATTGATTTATGCTTACTGTGTCCTCTTCTCAGGTGTCAACAAAGCTTTACGCCCTGCAGAACCCAACCCTGGAGTCTCTGAGGCTTGATTTCTTGAGAATCGTTTGTAGCCATGAACACTACGTCACCCTCAACCTGCCCTGCAGTCTTCTCACCCCTCCTGCCTCGCCTTCCCCCTCGGTGTCTTCAGCAACTTCACAGGTCAGACAAAAAGCGGTGTGAAGTAATAGTCAAGTAGAAATTTTAAGAAGATGTAAGAAGTCTAAAAACATTTTTATTGTTAGATCATAAGTTTACCACTACAGTTCCACACAAAGATACTCCAAACAACAAGATAACATAAGGTATGTTTGCTTCATTACAACAAATGTGTTAAATATCGATGGTCTGGATTTTCTGTGTTTTCTCTTCAGAGTTCTGGGTTCTCCACACATGTCCAGGACCAAAAGATAGCCAACATGTTTGAGCTGTCTGTCCCCTTCAGAGAGCAACACTACCTGGCCGGGCTGGTTCTGTCTGAGCTCTCTGTGATACTGGACCCAGATAATGAGGGGTGAGTATGTACTCTTTCTACACCTCCAACGATCCAACAAAAAAAAGGCTCCCAGTGTTTTCCAAGGGAAACGTGCTCAAGTTTTGGGTATTTTGGGGATGACAATGAGAAGAACCTCTTTCTTTATGTGTGGGTGTTATTTTGTCTCTGTACATCTTACATGTAGACTGTCTGCTGTAGAGAAAGGATGTGATTAAACCTGTGAAAGCATGTTTTTGGTCCCTTTTATGAATTTTTTTCTGTCTTTCACACCATAGGATGTTTGGCCTTCATAAGAAAGTTGTGAGCGTCGTTCACAACCTCCTGTCCAGCCATGACTCTGACCCACGCTATGCTGATCCTGAAGTTAAGGCCCGAGTCGCCATGCTTTACCTTCCACTCATTGGGATCGTAATGGAAACACTACCACAGCTTCACGACTTCACAGGTAAATGTTATCAGATTGTTGTAATCAAACTCTTGTGAATGAGGCGTTAGGGCCCAAATCAGAATTGGAATGATTGTTTTTCTCTCGTCTTCTCTGTTGAGATACCACATGTTGAATAATCAGAGCTATCCAAACTAGCTAGCTGTGTAGTGCTCACTAGGCTATCATTTGACTTTCAAAGAATACTTTCTTGGTCACTACAGAACAGAGAGAACTTAAGACTTTCTCTCATCCCAGCTATTATTTCAACTTTTAATTTCATTTTCGTATCACTAGAGTCCCATAACCAGTGGGGTCGGCCAGGTGGGCCACAGGGGACAGCGATCGGCAGCGGTGGAGAAGAGGCAGATGGCGAGGGTAACAGCTTGATAAGTCAGACTGTTGCCATGGCAATAGCAGGCACCTCCACTTCTTCCCCAATGTCCCGACCAAGCAGCTTCCTGCTCAACTCGCAGGTGAGTCACTGCTCATGAGAATAAATCAACAGATCAGACCTACGGGATTTGAAACATCATCAAGCTGTTGGTTCTGTTTTTTTTTTTTTTTTTTTTTTTTAGGCGAGTCGTCAGCACGGAAGCTTCTCTGCAGAATCAAGTCGTAGTCTGCTGATCTGTCTGCTGTGGGTGCTGAAGAACGCAGACGAGCTGGTGTTACAGAAGTGGTTCACAGATCTGTCCGTGTCACAGCTCAACCGCCTGCTGGATCTTCTCTACCTCTGTGTGTCCTGCTTTGAGTACAAGGTAAAACCAGCTGTTTACAAACCAACCAACTAAAGAGACGGACTTATTGATCAGTTTTATTTGTTTTGTTTGGTGGATCAAGAGTTGACAAATTATGCCCTCTCCTCATTCAAACAAAAAGGCATGCTCCTCTGCAGTCTTTTTGTTATAGTCGCTGAATATGGTAGAAAATAGGAGACAGTTTGCTTCTTTCCATGCTGAAATCATCTAGATTTTTTCCGTTTAAGCTCTTTCTGCTTCGCAATCTGTTTGTTTATCTGAGCTTGCATGTTTACCTTTGTGCCACTAACCTGCTCTGCCTTCTGACTGCCGTGCTGCCAATAACTTCCCTGCTGTTTTCTCTATTCATCCGCTCACCCTCAACCTCATGGAAACAAGGCCCATGTTGTGTTCACCATGCAGGGAAAGAAGGCGTTTGAGCGAATGAACAGCCTGACCTTTAAGAAGTCCAAAGACATGAAGGCCAAGCTGGAGGAGGCCATACTGGGCAGCATCGGAGCCAGACAGGAAATGGTGCGACGCAGCCGTGGACAGTTAGGTAAGGATCGAGGTTTAGTATTTTGAACAGTGATCTCACAACAACAGCAACTGCAAAGGAAGGCTGTAAAACACCAAATAATTCAAATTGAAGACAAACAAACACAGTGACCATTCATGTTGCACACCTGCATGAATACAGGGCACCCATACAGCTGAACCTTTTCATGATACTGCAGATCAAGCTTCAGCCAGCCAGCCAAAGTCAAGTCACGTTTTACTGAGTACACACCACCAATGAAAAAGTAAATAATTCTTTCTCCACAATTTAGAGCGGAGTCCATCTGGCAGCGCTTTTGGCAGTCAGGAGAACCTGCGATGGAGGAAGGACATGACCCACTGGAGGCAAAACAGTGAAAAGATGGACAAGTACGCTCTGTTTTAACATTTAGTTTACCTTCTAAAGTCATTTTGTTTGTTATACAAAGAAACAACAGAGCAGTTTATCCACCAAGACATGTTTTCTAAAGGAACAAGCATTCTGGATCCTTATTTAACTCATCACTCACCACAGACTCCTCCTATGCCAGTTCTTCTTCTCGTTCTCCACACATTGTACCGTTAATCATTCGTGTTGCATGCACTCTTTAAAAAAAAAGCTACAGTCTTGTTTTTTATGTCACATTTGTCAAATTGTGACAGAACATACAATACTAAGCTTTAATTGATTTGAAGTTTCATTTCTTCTGTTCATTATAAACTCAGCTCCAGCCTTTGTTTTCTCTACATTTCCATTTGTTTTCTGTTAATTTTCGTTTGTTTTCTCACGTTGCCGTGTCTGTGTGTGTATGTAGGAGTCACAGAGCAGTCAGGTATTGTATGGTCCACATTTGCTGTGTTCATTTGAATTTCCCCTCGCTGCCATAGCTCCTCACCTATGGTGTATTCAAGTGCTTGTGAGCAGTTAAGATGGTCAATTTGGACAAAAAAAAAGACTAAAACTCAATTTTCCTCTGGTTACATTTGTTTGGATGAATTCTTGTTTTGCCACATAATGTAGCGCTTTTCATCTCATTTATTTACGTCTTGTTACGATTTATTTAGCCTCCACATTGACTTCTTAAGCTCACACATGCATGACATGAATGCACCAAAAGATTCCTCCTCATGCTGGTTCCTCTCGCCCCGTCCCATCAGTCCCTCTGTCTGGGTAACAGTGTCTGTCTCAGGGTTGGTGGTGATTGCAGTGGGTCTGTTTTTTGCTTCTTAACCAGTGTGCTTCTTGTTTATGGGTTCTGACTTGTGTGTCTCCCTGATTGCTGCTTCAGAAAAAGAAGCAGCACAGTCGTAGAAATAGCTTTTGCTGAGCATAGATTGTTTGCTTGTATTATTTATTTATTTAGAAAAGTAAAGGTCTGAGGTTATGTGGCAAAAATCCACCCCTGTTAAAGATTAACCTGCTTAAAAGTTTTGAATGCTGGGCATGTAGATGTACAGTTGTTGGATCACAGATCAGGAACTTTTTTACGCACTAAAGCCCTGTTTGCACAGGATTAGTTTCACCTGGGGACCGCTGATAATTTGTTATAATTGCGGAGGACGCCTGTGTCTTTAATCCTGTGCGGATCAACCCTGTCCATTATTTGTAAAGTAAAAATTCCAGGGCAAATCACTGACCATATTTTGAGACACACATGGGTCCTCTGATGATACTAATCCAGTCTGAATTGGCATCTCTGTAATTTCGGGAGATTTTTTTTAAGACGGTTTCTGCAGCTTTTTCTGATCATTTTCCAGTCAAACATAATTAAGTCAGCGTTGATCATTCTAAACAAAGGTTTAACAGCACTTTGGATAAATATAAGAAGGAATGAGGCTCGCTATGTACCCTTATTTCAGAGGTAAATAGGCTATAAATGGTCTAATTTATGAACATAAATATAACAATGAAAAAAAAACCATTTCTTGTTTAATGTCACTTTTCACTGACATTAGACGAACACAATCATGATTTAAACAAATAAAACATACTTCAGTCAGATATTTAGACAGCTCCGTAACTCAAAAGGTACCTAAAATATGATCTGGAGTCTCTCTGCGCTTGACTGAAGCCAGACGTGGACATTGTCTTCTTCTTTTATCGGAATGTACGGCTGGCTGTGCGCTGGAGTTTGAGGTGCTGCCGCTCACGCATGGTGGGTCTGTGCAGCGATTTCGCTCAGAAACATGAGAAACGCCGAGTTATTTACAGGCTTTGCTTATCCCGTGCGAATGCGCCACACCAAAAAATGACGTCAGAAATTACCAGAGGTCACCAGGTAATACTAATCCCGTGCGAATAGTACTAAAGTAAATAATGAAGAGCTATCTTGTTATTGTCTTAAAACTGTGAATGAAGATTTAGGTATAAACTGTGAGCTTGTGCTAAATCTGTGGATCACTTGGAACAGTTTAAGATCAGTGCAGGTAAAGAGACTTCTTGCTGTGTGAATATAAATATAGATTGTGAAACAGCTTTCTGGGTCCTGTTACAGTTGTGATCACATTTCATCAAAACCTATGAAAACAAGAATTTTGCTGAGACTCTACTCAACTCATTAATTATTTTACAACAAGCATATCTTTTCCTTTCCTCTGGTCAATGGCTTGCTTATAGCATAATTCAAGGGTTATCGCCAGCAACACAAATGGGAGTTATAGTCTTTTTGTAATCGTTGTTTTGTTTCTTTACGACAGGACCAGAGCAGAGCTTGAACACGAAGCACTTATCGACGGAAACCTCGCAACAGAGGCCAACATGATTATTCTTGATACTCTGGAGATCATTGTGCAGGTGTGCAAGTGAGGAAGAAGATGCTTCAATGATTAATGCAGAATGAGAACGGTTGGTTTGATGGTTGTGTCTGTTTCTGCAGACGGTTTCAGTGACAGAGTCGAAGGAGAGCATCCTTGGTGGGGTGCTGAAGGTGTTGCTCCACAGCATGGCCTGTAACCAGAGCGCCCTCTACCTCCAGCATTGTTTCGCTACACAGAGGGCCCTTGTGTCTAAGGTTAGAGTATAGCACTTCTATGAAACAGCTCAATTTGTCTTTGCGAATGTCATCCAAAATTGTATAGCTTTCGTATATTTTGACTTTTTTTATTCTTACTCCTTTCAGTTTCCTGAACTGCTGTTTGAAGAGGAAACAGAGCAGTGTGCAGACCTGTGTTTGAGGTTGTTGAGGAGCTGCAGCAGCAGTATAAGCACCATCAGGGCTCACGCCAGTGCCTCTCTCTACCTCCTCATGAGGCAAAACTTTGAGATCGGAAATGTGAGTAAAACTAAAGGTTGACAAACTAAGATGGTTAATTTCTACAGTTCTGCAAATGTTTATGGAAATAACTTCATATTAAAATTTAAATGTTATAAAAAAGCTCCCGTTTTTTACTCTTCCTCTATTTGTGGTTTTATTTCCAGAACTTTGCAAGAGTGAAGATGCAAGTCACCATGTCTTTGTCCTCACTGGTGGGGACATCTCAGAACTTTAACGAAGAGTTTCTGCGTCGCTCTCTGAAGACCATCCTCACCTATGCGGAGGAGGACCTGGAGCTGAGGGAGACCACGTTCCCTGATCAGGTAACTCATCCGTTCAGACGCTAAACTGAGGAGACTGTTGATGAAAAAACATTGACTGAATGTGTCTTTTGTTTTTGTTTTTCTAGGTCCAGGATCTTGTGTTTAACCTACACATGATCCTGTCTGACACAGTTAAGATGAAGGAGCACCAGGAAGACCCTGAGATGCTGATAGATCTCATGTACAGGTAAAGACCAGTCCTGCATTTCTGCTCTACAGTCACCAGCATCTTACAGTTTGGTTGATTTCGGGTGTGTGTGTGTGTTTTACCATTCGCATCTATCTTCAGGATTGCAAAGGGTTACCAGACATCCCCAGACCTGCGGCTGACGTGGCTTCAGAACATGGCCGGGAAACACTCCGAGAGAAACAACCACGCTGAAGCTGCTCAGTGTCTGGTGCACAGCGCCGCTCTGGTGGCAGAATACCTGAGCATGCTGGAGGACCGCAAGTACCTGCCTGTGGGCTGTGTCACTTTTCAGGTACACTTTCAGATAGTGCTCCTGTCCTTTATTGCAACTGAAATGTGTCCTAATGTGTGTATGCTTGTTTGCTTCAGAATATTTCCTCCAACGTGTTGGAGGAATCTGCTGTCTCTGATGACGTGGTGTCACCCGATGAAGAGGGCATTTGCTCAGGGAAATACTTCACTGAGATTGGCCTTGTGGGACTCTTGGAGCAAGCTGCTGCCTCTTTTTCTATGGTGAGGAGAAGGAATGATCATCCCTGATGCCCTGTTTCCACTGAGTGGTCCGGTATGGATCAGTACAGTTTGGTACGGATCAGTAAAGCCTGATCCTATTTGCGTTTCCATGGGCAACCGTGCCCTACTTGGTAGGCGGCGTGTAAGCTGGATTGCCAATAGCTATGACAGCTACATGATAGCGTGACGCATAGCAACATGGCACAGTGCAACCCACTAATCCACCTCTTTTCCTGTCTACCCATAGTTCATCGCGATTGCTGGTTTTGCTCATCCGGTTGAACATTCTGTTTACATCGCCATGGAAACCACAAAGTTGATGACGTTAGCCTAACTGTCATACTCGCTCTAATAATCTTTTAAAAGCAAGAAAGCTAAAAAATGAACAAACCACAGGTGGAGTCATAGTGCGGATATTTTAAATAGTTAGTCTAGCATTAATGATTTCACGCTAGTTGTCTTGAGCTAGCTTGCCAGCGGCGGTAATCAGAAGTCAATAACCACAGGCAGAAGTCAACACCCATCGGCTTCTGAAGAAACAGGAGTATAAATCCATCGGAGAAGAAAATACAACACAGTAAACAAAGGAGGACATCCAACAATTTGTCTTCTTTGTGATTGGCATGTGTGAAAGTTATAATTATAAAGTCGCCTGGAGATTTAAACATGGCAGTTAGCTGTTATTTATCACTGCTGTCCCACAGGAAGTGACTATTCTTTCGACCAATCAAGAGACTGCAGTGTTTCTAGCTCCTACCTTAGGGGTCAGATTGGTATGTCTGGCAACCCAACAGAATGGTACCAAAAAGTGGGACAGTACAGGTCGGTATTTTGGGGATCTGTCCCGGTTTTAGTCAAAGGAAACACCACAAAATGCGTGCCGTACTGAGACGAACCAAACTGAACTGCTCGTTGGAAAGGGGGTTTAAGATGACTGAAAGTTGGAAGATTTCTTGTAGTCATGACATTTGTTTTCTCTCCAATTTTTGGTGCTCACGGAGTCTTATCATTCATCATTTCAAGCAAAAATTTTGAGGCTAAGCATAATGAGTTACCAGATCACTGATTGTCTCAATCTCCCTTCTAGGCGGGCATGTACGAAGCTGTAAATGAAGTGTACAAGGTACTGATCCCAATCCACGAAGCCAACAGGGACGCAAAGAAGCTAGCCACCATTCATGGTAAACTGCAGGAAGCCTTTGGCAAAATTGTACATCAGGTAAACACAAACACACTCATAAACATGCAAAATGTAAATCTATTCCTCTCGAGGCTGCAGAAGATGACGCTGCATTGCTGAGAAAACCAGTTTTTGAGCCAATGTGACTCAGAATTTATATTGTTGACTTCTCTGTGGTTTGGACCTCACAGTTTATGAGCTTTTATACATTTTCCTCTGTTTGCAAAGTTCTGTTTGATGGATCAAGAGTTTAACAGAACAGCATGCTGCAAGACATCTGAACACGCTAGCACCAACTGTTTGCACCATTGCACTTTTGTTATTAATATAACTTGGGCAGCATGAAGGGTTTGGGTTTCTTGCTGCTGAATATAATAAAACAGAGATGGATCAAAGGTTCTTCGTCCACACATCCCATAAAATCTTGACAGAAACGACACAGTAACACCACAGACATCTAAGAATATCACAGACGTGTAGTCCTGTTGTGTAGCCTTCACATTTACACAGCTCTGCATGGTTTCATTATTTGTTTATTGACACTTTGTCAAATACTTTGCATGTTTAATTTTATCCGTGAGGTTTGAAACAGAGGATGCATGAGATGCAGGAGGAGACTCCTGTCGTGGTTCTTCTTAAAAGCCAGTTTTGTGACTCGAAGTGGGGATGTCAAGTTACAGCGTGGGCAGGGTTACAGGTTTATGGTGGTCAGAGCAACTGAACATATATTTATGGAAACAAACAAAGAGTCTTGAAGAAGTTTATAGACTTTAAAAAAAGAAGTGTATGAAACATTCATACCATCATAAATCATCTTGGTCATTTAGGAGCAGAATCAAATAGAATAGGATGATGGGATAAATACACAGTGATCCATGTATCCTGATTAACTGGCTGAAATGGAAAAATCACAGGTATCCCAAAACACAGTTTTATTTATTGCTGATTTGATTCTGACTGAGACCAAATTTACAGAGTAAACATCAAAACTCATGATGAGTTTTAGAAAACTTTAAACCAAAGATTGAGACTTAACATAGTATCAGCAGTGAGGGGCTTATTGTCTTATCTTCTCTTGAGATAAAAAGCTTTGTGCACTCGTTCTGTACAGTCATAGAATTATATAAACATTATTTTAATTCTTCAGAGGTCGGTGGCTCTGCTCCTCATCCTGTAACCTGGTTAAGAGTCCATCTTCTTGCTGTGACGTCACTGTGTGTGTGTGTGCGTGCTCTCCTGGCAGGACTGTTTGTGTGATGTTGTTCACTTGTCCTGTATTCTCTTTGTCACAGAGTACTGGCTGGGAGGTAGGTGGCTTAACGGTTCCTGCTTGGCCCTGCTCGATTTGTTTATCTCTTGTGCTTTATTTTATTTACTCTCATCTTTTGATTTGCTAGCTGTGGGCATTCAGATGCTCTCTCGGCTTTCGTTACAAACGTCCAACTCATTAACACCTGCAGACAAAGTCAACTGTCTGCGCGTCTGCCGGGGTCACGCTGCTGTACAAGCAGCAGCGCCCTCACTGTCTCCCTCTCTCCTCCCTCCTCTTCATGTGCAAGAGGAGCTTGTTTTCTGTAACGTGACGGAGTTGGCGGGCTGTGCATGGGAGCCACAGTGTGTGACACTAATGACCAAAGTCTCAGAGAATGCATCACCTGCACTTCCTCTTCATCTTCATCTCTGTTTGTCTGCTGCTGTGTTGGTCAGAACACCATCATTGACCGACACCATCTGCTGTCACTTCATCTCATCTCATCTTCAACCACAGGGCTCGATTTCGGTGCACCTTTTTGATTTTTGATTTTATTGCCAAAGGGTTTTACGTTGGCCTCTGCTCTCTAGCCATAAATCATTCTTTAAACATAACATTGAAGGAGCCTTTTTAGACACAGGGTGGTGCAGACTTAAAATGAGCTAGCTATTTTTTTTTTAATTTTATTTTAGGAGGGTTGAACTCTGTAATCTCAGGATTACTCGTTTCGTAACTCTTTTTGATTTCGATCACTTTTATTCTCGCCCTTGTTTTAATAGTTCAAACTAAATCGACCCCTGATTTGATTTCTCATCCATCCTTTTTTATGTTAAACATATTAACCTCTGAGTTCTCATGGTTTCTTGCATGACATACGGAGCACTCCGTGTTCCTTTTTGGAAATGCACTCAGAGTGCATGTTGTTCTTCTGGAGGTGATGGATCTTTCATTTCTCACTTTCTGTTTCCCCTTGTAACCGTCTGCCTTTGCATGGTCTGGATCCCCCCGCACTAAGTTCATGTTTTCTTCTAATTCAGTGGAGATATTATTTTGCTGTTGAATGTTGGTTTGTGTTGTTTTTGAAATTCTCTGGAGGAACCCAGTCCTCATTAAAATTTGTTCTGTTTTCTCCTTTTTGATTTCCCTGGTTGCTGACCCTTCCTTCCCACTTTACTTAATTGTGTCTTGTGGTAAGTTCCTTAGTATTCAGGGCCTTCTTCATTTTCCCTTACATTTCTGTTCACATCAGGAGGAACACTTGATGGATTTTAAATATTTAGTCTAAACTGGAAGTTACTAAGTTTTGTAATCCAACACTAGACACCAGGTTTATCCATAGCTTCTTGCTTTTTGAGGATACACACACATACACACTTGTTCTCTCATATCAAATCAAAGTATGTACACTGTCTGACCTCTCTGTGTACCAAAAATTTTTTAAAGGTGGAACAGTGTAGAGTTTGGATATTTCTTGGCTGTTCGATGAGGTTTTCATCATCACTAATTGAGACTTTTTTTTAATCAAAGCTGGATTTAGAAAGTCAGGGCAGTAAAGAAGAATTTTGTGGAATATGACTTTAACGGACCAGATCTAAGCCGTAGTGTAGCATAAAAGCATGTGTTGTGGTTTTTAAAAATTTAATCTCTTTTTTTTATTTAAGGAAGAAATCTGATTTACCTGCAGCTCTAAACAAAGCCTGATACTTGCTGATTTTGATCCTGGTTTCATTAGTTAGAAGTACTTTTGCTCATTTTTTGTTTTTTGAACTTTTTACTCTTGACTGTTTTTGTTCTTTTTTCTTGTGTCTGTTGGGCTTATTTACGCCCTCTGTGGCTCTTTTTAACTCATTTGCCACTGACGTCTGTAGATGTCAATTTGATCACACCCATTGGCTGCAGCTTTAGATGTTAATTAAGTATATCAAAGGGTGGGGGTGGCGTCTGGCGAAGCTTGTCGATCAATATCAGTAAACTGCTGTAGGTGGCAGTGGTGCTCTCTGGATGAGAGATCAGCAGAGATATGAGAAGAAGATGCGAGATGACAGAGACATGACAGAGACATGACAGAGACATGACAGAGACATGACAGAGACATGACAGAGACATGACGAGACGTTACAAGTCGGAAAAAGTTCAGGCAGCTCACACTGGAACAGAGAACATGTTGCGGTAGTTTGGAAAGAGGGAGAGTGTCGTGATCGTGAGAAAAGACGAAGATCATGGAGAGGATCAAAGAATGGAGCGTCAGAGATGAGCGCTATCTAAAAAAGTGTCGTCTCATTTCTTAGTTGAAAAACAGATGAAAGAAGAGAGTCTGCTCTTTTTTTTTGTTTGGTAGTTTCGGTGTTTACCTAGTCATAGAACAATATTCTGTGGGTCCAGAAAGATCGGTCTGAATATGGCTGGCAGCGAGTGAGTTAAGCAACTTTCTGTTCGGTCTTTTAACCTGGCCTGGTTTTTGTAACCCTTTATTGGGCACACACTGAAATACTCTGAAATTCAAAATTTCAACCCTAGAGTGTTATTGGAGGACATAAGACTTTTTGCATTTTGTAGTGTGTGTAAAAGTTATCAAATATAGTTCATTTTCCAAATTAAGGGTTTAACCAAGGAAAACGGACAAATAGTTTGTGGAAGTCAATTAATACATGATGATCTTATTAAATGACGTGTGAATACAGTACTGGTTGGTGCAGGGGGATTTTAAAGGAGGATCTTGTTGATCTTTTGTTTTGACTGTGATATTTGTGCTTGTTACTCTGAGCTGAAACGTCACACTCGCCTTCTCTCTGATCATCTTATCATTTCATCTGTGGAACCTGTTACAGACAGAGTGGCGAGTGTTTTGAATTTTGGCCACTTTATAGTATTAAGGTTGTGACGATTAAAGGTGTGGTTGGTATATTGGAGGTTGCTGACCTCCTCGTGACTGCAGTCTTCTTCTTTTCCCCTTTTTGTCACTTTAAATACTGACAGTAGAGACACTGCCACAGATACAGCTCTGGTTTTATGAATGAACTGAATTTTCTCCTTCTCTTTGCTACTGTTGTGCACACACGTTAATGATGCTGAAGAAAAAAATGTCAAGCAACATAGTAAATTACGATAGTGATCAGCAAATTCAGAAGTGACTGAGCTTGCTCTGTGTCCCGGTCCGTTACTTGATTGAACGATTGTATTTCTTGAAACCTGAATCACGTTAAACAGTTTCCATACATATATTTTATTCCTGTTCGACCTCAACACTGAGATGTTCCCTCCTCTCCTCACAGGATGGAAAGAGGATGTTTGGTACGTACTTCAGAGTCGGATTTTACGGCTCAAAGTTTGGGGACTTAGACGAGCAGGAGTTTGTGTACAAAGAGCCAGCCATCACCAAGCTGGCTGAGATCTCCCACAGACTAGAGGTAAGCAACAACATGTGGGCTTCAGATTTCAACATCATGATCCGTTTCTGTCTTTTGTGCATTCGTCTGCTGAGGACTCATGAGCCTTTGTGCTGTGTTTCCTCTCAGGGTTTCTACGGGGAACGCTTTGGAGAGGACCAGGTTGAAGTCATTAAGGACTCAAACCCAGTGGATAAATGCAAGCTGGACCCAAATAAAGTAAGTTTGTTAGAGTGTGAAATAAATGTTAGTCTGAGGGTCTATCTGTGACATAACGATCTAAAACTCTCTTTATTTCTGCAGGCGTTCATCCAGATCACATACGTCGAGCCGTACTTCGACACGTACGAGATGAAAGACCGCATCACCTACTTCGACAAGAACTACAACCTGCGACGTTTTGTCTATTGCACACCCTTCACTCTGGATGGACGGGCTCACGGGGACCTGCACGAGCAGTTCAAACGCAAGACCATCCTGACTACCTCCCACGCCTTCCCGTACATCAAGACACGCATCAACATCATCCACAAAGAGGAGGTGAGGGTGTGGTTTTCAGAGGGCTGCGAGTAACTATTCTTATTAATCCTCCAATCAGAACAATAACAACCGAGGATGAACCAATTGTTTAGTCTGTTTAATATTATTTAATCTAAGAGTCATTAAAATATTTATCACCATCTCCCAGAACTCAAAGGGATGTCATCAAATTGCTTTTTTGGCCAAATACAACCCCAATTCTTATGAATTGGTACATTGTGTAAAATGTAAATAAAAACAGAATGCAATGATTTGATAATCCTGTTTAACCTATATTCACTTGAATACACTAAAAAAATAAAGAAAAAACGGCAAAATATTAATCTGTTGCTCTCTTCAGCTATATGCTTCAATGAAATGTTGTAGTTTACACTGTCCACAGTTGAAACAGCTGATGTATAAATTTTTAAAAACTTTCTATCATTGAATCTTTTTTCAAGATGGACAGAAATGCTTTGCTTGACACAACCTGTCATTTTCCAGATCATCTCCACGCCCATTGAGGTGGCGATAGAAGACATGCAGAAGAAGACTCAGGAGCTGGCTTTCGCAACTCACCAGGACCCTGCTGATGCTAAGATGCTTCAGATGGTGCTGCAAGGATCAGTGGGAACGACTGTTAACCAGGTCAGGTTTAAGTCTCTTTCACATCTTTCATGATGAACACGATTTGAAGAGTCTTTTTATAGTTACAGATGTGTAATCATGTTCTCGGTGTTCCTCAGGGTCCCTTGGAGGTGGCTCAGGTGTTCCTGTCAGAGATTCCCAGCGACCCCAAACTGTACAGACACCACAATAAGCTACGACTCTGCTTCAAGGACTTCACAAAGAGGTAAGAACGGCACATGATGAATATGAAGTGGTACAAGATTTTGGAAATTTGCCTGTGAGACACCAGATTCAAAAAAGGAAACTAATAAATACCCCGAGAGACAACCGTTGTAAGATTATATCATCATAACAGTTTCTTTCTGTTACTCTCAAAACCGTCGTTCTAAAATGAAAACATTACATTCTGCTTTTTAAGGTGTCAGCTTAATTTTACTTAAACGGACAAGAAATGAAAATAATTCTAAAATAAATTAATAAAGCGTGAATACAGATCAACATGTAGGTATTTCATGGATTTTTTCCTCCAAAGATGCGAAGACGCCTTGCGTAAGAACAAGAGCCTGATCGGTCCGGACCAGAAAGAGTATCAGAGGGAGCTGGAGAGGAACTATCACCGCCTGAAGGAGGCGCTGCAGCCCCTCATCAACAGAAAGATCCCACAGCTTTATAAACCTGTACTGCAGGTGAACTCACACAGGTAAGACGGATACAGAGAAAGAAAGTGAGTGGAGAGCCGCTGTTCTGATGTTAAATTAAATCAGTTTCTGTTTTTACTTCCTGAAAATTCACGCAGCAAACGGACAGCTTGAGAAGGTACTTTGGGTTTTAGACTTCATTTTCTGACACTTTTGGTTTTGTGGAACAAAGAAACAACAAATATTTGTGCTGTAAAACAAAAACACAGTGTGCAGATTTCATCTAAATCCTTAAGTGAATATGATGTGCAGTTTGATTTCTTTCAGTCAGGGTTACAACAGAAACCTGTTTGTGTGGATTATAAATCAATACAAAAAAAGTACATGAAATCGCAACAATCTTTGATCTTGAAGCTCCATTACCAACTTTTGATCCCCTTCAAGGTGCTGCCCTTATTTAGAACATTTCGGATGATTTTTTTTTTAATCACAACTTTTTTTTTTTCTTTTCCAGAGATTCCTTCAGCAGAATGAGTCTACGCAAGCTCGACATCTGAAGATGAAGTCAAACACTCACACACACACAAACACACACACACACTAGCACAAACACACGACAGAAATTTGCAATATTAATTTATTTATTCTCGAGTGTAAATAGGAGTGTGTTCAGAGTCGGTCAGTGTTTTGGAGCGTGTGCTAAAAGGAAGGCTAAAAGTGTTTGGGCTTGGTACGTCATTCCAGTGTCTTAATTTGTTTACAGACCAACTGTTACACAACGAGAGGGACGAACAAGTGGAGCGGGGATTAAACGGATACCTTGGCTTTTAGAATTTTTTCTTTGCTGTTGATCAAACGAAGAAAAATGTTAGAAGTTTTCTCTGGAAGCATAAGTAGCAGCATGAGGCGGTACTTGTGAATTAAAAATCTGCTTCACTCAAACTGAGGAAACTGAAGAATTCTGTCATAACTCTGAGTTTTTAAAGGTGCCAAAAACTTTTTTTTTTTTTCTGCCAAATTGTGACAAGTGTCTGCAGAAAAGGTACGATTTTAAAAGCCAAGGTGTCTCTTTAATAATGTACTATGTGTCAAAAGAATCTGTATTCAATTTCATGTGTGCACTTTTTTATTACTGTGTAGCAATGCATTTTACAACTTGAAAGATTATGTAATTCAAAAAAAAAAAAAAAAAAAAAAAAGAAAACGTGCAAAAAATGGTACCATTATTTATCATGATGCTTTATCATTATTATTTTTAGTTAAAGAGTGTTTTAAAGTTCGGTACTTTAAACATCCTTGTATAATTTTATGTAGTTTTGTTTTGTTTATTTTAAATATTTTACTAAATAAATATTTTAATGTGCAGCTTCTGCTTGGCTTGTTGCTTTTTGTTTGTGTTCGGTTTGAAGTTGGAGTTGTCACATCAGTGGGATACGAAATAAAGAGTCATCATAAAGTTTGGCCACTAGAAAAAAAAATCCCTCTGTGAAGGTAAAAACTTTACTGCTTACAGTACAGTATAAACATGAGGTTATGGAGGTTTATACAGCTGGGATGAGGTACATTTTGATCCTTAGATTATTAGACGCAAATACTTTGCCGTAAACCCTGAGATGTTAAGATCACTGAATATTTTTAATGACACAAGCAGATTTTTACATGCCATGGTGTATTATTACTTACAAAACAAAGCAGGGGAAATTTAAATCCGTGGTCAACCAGGAAGTCATCATTTGATCATGGACAGGCCGTTTCAAACTTATAACAACATCTTAAAGTGAAAGCCTGACCTGTTTTTGCTTCAGATCTGTCATTTCTTTCTCCTGGCTGTTTATGCAAAAGAGATCATTGAATTGAATTGTACATAAAGCAAACCGGGCAGTTAAAAAATACAGTGGAGTCATAAAATGCATTTAAAACAAAAACTGCAGCAAAGCCTCCCAGCTGTTCCCCACCCAAACTTCTTCATCAGGTGAAGAAACGGCTAAAACGGCTTATTTCTCGGCTGTTTAATGCTTGTTGACTTATTATAGAGTATAATTTTAAGTATTGTCAGTAAATGGACCAGGAAGTCATTTTTCAGAAAGCTGAAGTAGGAAAACAAACAGGAACCGAGTCAAAAGAGGATTTTGTTGGAATGTTTTAACGCTTATATCCTCGCTTTATTTTTTGAACAATTATTAGAGTGAGTATAGAGGATTGGATTAGATAAACCGCCATTACTGCGGTGGAAAAAGCCCCGAAACTAGCATACGTTTGAATGAGAGCGGTCAGAAGAATCAACGGAAAGCTAGGCGTTTTTGTTTATCACTGGAAAAAAAAACAAACAAAAAAAGTATGCTAGGGTGATCTGGGAGAACATGTGCGGTTTTAGTCTGCCAATAACGGTAGTGGGAAAACAACAATTTTTGAAAAAAGTAAGTGTTTTAAAAGCTGTGCGAAATACGGGGGGGTCTGAGACACCTTAACTGACACAAGAGACCCCCTAAAAGCATCGATGCTAAATTGGGGTGTGTGTGTGTGTCTCATTAAAAGTATTTATAACGTCATTTTCACTTGCTGTTGTCACTATAAATGCTATTTGACATCATGTCAGTTTTCTTTGAGTGACTACCAGGTAGCGATACTCCTTCCTGTTCAGTGCCAAAGTAAGCAGTACTAGTTAAGCAGCACATGGCTAATTGAATATTCATGAGACAAACACGATGTATGAGGTGGTTAGCACCATGGGTTAGCATGCTCATGGCAATCCAGACTCACAGCAGTGAAGACGTAACTTCAGCAGATGGAGGAATAAACTAATAAAAAAGACAGCACTAAACTATCAACAAACGGAGAACAACACTTAACGATTATTGAACCAGAGGACCGGTTTTACTTTACACTGCGAGGCTAAAGCTTGACGGCTGGATGTTAAAGTTTAGGGTGAACATCGGTTGCAGCTGAATTCACCAGCTTATGAGGACCAAAATCATCAACGGGTGAGCAACACATTTAATTTAAAATGCAGTTGTTTTTTTGCTGTTGTTGGTGTTTTGTGTGGAGGATATGTGGATGTGAGCTCCTGCTGATAGCTAAAAAAAAAAAAAAAAAAAGCTAACTGGGCTAACGGAGTTTACTAACATGGATACGCAGAAATGTGTGGTGAAAATATATCTACCAAGTGCAAACGTATAGTAGTTTTTAGTGTTGATAATAAAATGTTTTACCAGCAGTTTCTCCCTCAGCCTGTACGTTAAATACGGATATAGATTAGTCCGTGTACTGCATTCATTTCGCCTGTAGGTTAAAATGTCCACTTTCACTGCTGGGTTTTTCAGGCATTAAATTTGGGCCCAATGTCTGCATGTAAAAATCTGTGCAGGACCCTTAAAGAAGGCCTCAGTGGGTTTTTGTGGGTTTTCTAAGTAGGCTTTGAGCTGAATTTGGCTCGTGGACATAACTGCTTAGGGTTCATAAGGAAGTAGATTAAGTTCAGATGCTAATACAGCAGCTCAGTCTTTTTAGCATTTTTAGTAGTACTACAGAAAAAAAAGTGTCCTGTGTGATGCTCAACTGCAAAAATCCCTTTCTCTTTCTTGAATCTTAAGTTTAAGCGTTAAGTTGTACCTAAATTGACACTTTATGTTTTTATTTAGGCTAAAACATTTGTATTTTTTGCACTGTTGGGAATTCACTGTCGTTAATTTACTGCTCTGTGTGCCTTGAATTACTCCCCGGGACAAATAAAGTTTATTGAATTGAACTGAGACCATCAACTGGCACCTCACCCATGAGTGAGCAGTAGTTTACATTAAGAGTTCAGGTTCTGGCATCCATTTGTAGAAAAGCAGGTAAGGAGTGGACAAGGAGCTCATCTCAGGGGGCCGCTCTTCCAGGAAGTCCTTCCTTGCAGAAAATGCTGAATGTTGAAATGCTGAGCCCTAACCCTAACTCCTTCTAACATCATCACCTGTGTGGTTTCCATGTTGATGGAATGTAAACAAGCAGGTTTCCCGTCTCTTATGACATCATCATCTCCAGCCCTTATGACATTGTCAGTGTTGTGGTTTCCATGGTGATGGATCATTTCCATTCATTTTTAGAAAATGTTGATTATTTTAAGAAGTACAAGGATTAGAAGTTTGAATCATATGCACACAATTCTCCCAAACATGCTGAACATCATACAGTTTGAAGCGTGAGAATCTGTGAAAATTTGTTGGAGAATAGCGAGCCAAAAAAGGGCTTCTGATCTACTCACTCGAGGCTGTTGGCAGAGAAGCGCTTCAGGTAAATCTCTTAATCTTTGGCTAATGAGAGATCTGTCTATCCATATAAAAGAATAAATCACACAGTGCTGCAGAAATTGGCGCTTTTTCCCGCTGGAAGCTACGCTGCCTGCTGCGCTGCCCGTGAAACAGCTGTACGATGTCAAAAATATTTCGCAAAAGCCATTGAAATGTGGCTCTTCAGAGGTCAAATTTATCATGTGAACACATTTCTTCTTACTTATAATTATGAGGAAATTTCTATAAAAGAAGAAGCGGACAACTTTAACACGAAAACTCTCAGGCAAATTTTAAGACGGCTTTTTCAATTTAAGACCCAACGGGCTTTTCCAGAAGCCATTTTCGTAGTCTATTATAAACGGTGAATATTAACGGTAAAGATGTGCTTATTTTAAAGTAAAAGTGAACATTAATGCATTTTGTATTAAATAAACTGCACGGATTAAAATATAGAAAACTACTTCTACAATGAGTTGTTTATTACGGCCCCATAAAGTTATTCAGCCTTGGCAAGGGATGGATTTTCTGCTGAGAAAATGTGGATTTATCGTTTTGGGAAAATGGTAAGCATGCTTAGATTATATCAATTTTTAAAAAAAATATGAGGAAATTTTGCTGCATTTGAAACAATTTTAATCATGATCAGTTGAGCTTTAGACATGGTGGTGTATCTATGGATAACCAGTTAACCTACTTTCTAGGCTCAATGATGTGTTATGCGAAGCGGTTAATATAACACTTAATATTTTATTCTGATTTGGACTTAAATTATCCAACCACTGGATTAGGAGTTTATTGTAAACTTTTGTTACCAATAAGAAAAAAGAAGTTCCAGAACTTGAACCCGTTGCTTTTCGGGTTTTATTCTGAAGGTTGCAGGAAGTGAAAGTGAAGTCCAGGTGTAGTTCTGTTAAATATTTTACTAAATAAATATTTTAATGTGTAGTTTCTGCTTTTCTGTTGCTTTTTGTTTGTGTTGGGTTTGAAGTTTGAGACATCAGATCAATGGGATTTGAAATGAAGAATCATAAAGTTTGGCCACTAGAAAAAAAAAAAATCACTCGGAAGGTAAAAACTTTATTGCTTACAGTACAGTAGAAACATGATGCCATGAAGCTTCATACATCTGGAATGAGGTACAGTCAGAGGAGACAGAAACACTCACTGGATGTGTGACCACTTTAAAAACACACTGTTAACTGAATTATTTAATTCCTGAAAGACTGTTAGACTTTAATACGTTACTGTAAAACCTGAGATATTAAGCTTACTGAATATTTTTAATGACACAAGCAGATTTTCACATGCCATGGTGTATTATTGCTTACAAAACAAAGCAGGGGAAATTTAAATCCTTGGTCAACCAGGAAGTCATCATTTGATCATGGACCGGCCGTTTCAACCACAGAACAACATCTTAACGTGAAAGCCTGACCTGTTTTTGCTTCAGATCTTTCATTTCTTTCTCCTGGCTATTTATGCAAAGAGAGCATGAAATTAAATCGTACATCTGAAGCCAACCGGACAGTTAAAAAAATAAAGTTGATCCATAAAATGCATTTAAAACAAAAACTGCAGCAAAGCCTCCCAGCTGTTCCCCACCCAAACTTCTTCATCATCAGGTGAGGTCTGTTAATGCACACCTTAAAACGGCTTATTTCTCGGCTGTTTAATGCTTGTTGAGTAATAACGAAGTATAATTTTAAGTAGTCAGTAAAGGGACCAGGAAGTCATTTTCAGAAAGCTGAAGTAGGAAAACAAACAGGAACCGAGTTCAAAAGAGGAATGTGTCGGAACATTTTAACGCTTAAATCCTCACTTTGTTCTCTGAGTAAACAATTATTGGAGTGAGTAAAGAAAATTAGATTAGACTAATTAATGCAAATTTTGTAAATTTAGTTTGAGATATCTTTAAAAAAAAGTTTTATTTTGAAAGGGTTAGTTTGACATCTTCACTCCAATTTAACACTTCAAGACTTTGGTGTCTAGGCTGACGGAGAAACTGCTGGTAAATCAACACTTAACGCAAAAATATGTTTGCAATTGGTAGATATATTTTCACTTTTTCAATGTATCCATGTTAAAATGTCCACTTCCAAAACTGGGTTTTTCAGGCATTAAATCCGGGCTTAATGTCTGCATGTAAATATGTGAAAAGACCCTTAAAGAAGTTTGTTTTAATATCATCACAATAACAGAATGACCCTCAGGTCTCAGTGGGTTGTATTTTGGTTTTCATGTAACCTGCTATTGAAATATACATTTCTGTAATTCACTCATAAATTGTGATCAAAAGTGCTTTTCTAACTTGTTAAATGGATCCATACGAAGAAAAAAAGGAAACGGGATGTTAGAGCCGGGACAGGAAACAGTCGTACAGATAGCTTAAGTCGAGTCCTGAACTCAGTTTGCAGACGAAAGAGTAGCAGAGAAAAAAAAATGCATTTATGCATGTGAGTGAGATCCTTGTTCCTCTGACTTATTTTTTTTATATTTTTTAAGTAGGCTTTGAGCTGAACTTGGCTCATGGACATCTCTGGTATGGGTTCATGAGGAACTAACTTCAGTTCAGATGCTAAAACAGCAGCTCAGTCTTTTCAGCACCTTTAGTAGTTTTGCAGAAAGAAAAAAAAGTTGTTCTGTGTGATGCTCAGCTGCAAAAACATTGACTGGCACGTCACCCCTGAGTGAGCAGCAGTTTACTTTAAGAGTTCAGGCTCTGGCATTCGTCTGTAGAAAAGCAGGTAAGGAGTGGACGAGGAACTCATCTCAGGGGAACACGCTTCCAGGAAGTCCTCCGTCTCAAACAGACGCACCTCAGAGTCATCAAACAGCATCCATTTGCCCTCATATTTGAGGAGGTTGCTCAGAGCCTGCTGCTGGCTGGTCTCTGCTCCTCCACAGGAAGCCTCCGTCGATGCTTCCTTCCCTCCTGTTGCAGCCTCAGGCTCCTTTTTCACTCCTGCTTCAGAGTTCTGGGACAGACTGTTGATGGTTTTCCTCCGTTTGGAACCCTCTGTTGCCCCGTTACTCACTGCTTTCTCCGTGTGTTTGCTGCTGTTTCCGATATCATAGCTGGACAAGCTTCTCTGACCCCCCAGGAGCCCAACCCCACCCTCCGACAGCTTCTTCCCTCCTGCTTTGTTGCTGTTCAAACCCACCCCTCTCTGTTCCTTAGCACTGACACTGAAGGACACCTCTCCATCGTCATATTTCAGTGCTTCCTCTTTCAGCTGAGCTCCCTCTTTAGTCTCCTCTTCGTCCTTCTCCTCCGTTTCTTTTGCATCCTGCAGCCACAGCTTCGCGTCTTTCAGATCAGACATGTGGACGTACGCCGTGTAGTGTCCACTGCTGATGGTGACGCCGCTGTGCATGACGACCGCAAACAGCTGATAGTACTGACCCAGCTTGGAGGAGGACTGCGTGCACCACTCGTCCAGAGAGAGCCTCAGAGGAGTCTGCAGGGGGGTGTTCACTTTGGACAGGCCAGCGTATGGGTCCAATCTGTGAGAGGCACAGAGAGAAGTGTTATTGATGCCTCTTTAAAATGAAATGTTAAGATTCGGGGTTGGGGGAGGCAATTCTTTGCAGCAAATGCTGAATGTTGAAATGCTGAGCCCTAACCCTAACCCTTATGACATCATCAGCTGTGTGGTTTCCATGATGACAGATCATGCTGAACATTTTACAATTTGAAGCGGAAAATTTGTCAGAAAAATAGCGAACCAAAAAGGACTTCTGATCTACTCACTCAAGGCCGTTGGCAGAGAAGCGCTTCAGGTGAATGGTGATGACTTCAGGAGTTTTATCGAACAGCAGACTCCTCTCAGCCTCCGTGTAGTGACGACACGTCTCACAGAAATATTTGTCCTCTCCCACGATGCGCTCCACTGAAGCAAACTGACTGATGGCCCATTTCAAAGTCTTCAGCTCTGGTTTGGGATCTGGAGAGACTAGAAGAGACATGGCCGACAGGATTTATTTATAAATGTTAGATTCACAGAAGACCAGCCTGCTGTTTTTGTTACCAAATAATTTCCAGGACTCCTCACCGTTGGACAGATCCTCTGGACTACTGGGTTGCTCGTCCAGCACGGGGATGCTGATGTCCTGAAAGTCTTCTCTCCTCTCTGTGAAGCTTTCACACTCCAGACAGCGAGTCCTCAAGACCAGCTGTCCCTGGAACAGGCGCTCCATCAGGTCCAGACCATCTGAATGTAACAAGCACAGAGAGACATGACTGAGTGAATAGTCAGATTTCATTTCTGCAGTCACATTTAGAGCACTGACGTGCTTTGAGCTGAATTTAATTAAAAAATTCTGAAATGGAAACAAACTCATTTATATAATAAGCTATTTCTATAATGTTATGATTCCTGGGTGAAGTCTTAATGCTGAACCATGTGGGCTTCAGTTTTCAGCTCAACATTACACTGCAAGAATAAAAGATGTCTACAAAGATGTCTAAAAGCTCCGCTCGTACCTTCATGCTTTACCGCCTTCCTCTCTTCTGCCATGCTTCCTGGTTTCTCCTCACCGCTCCTCTCCTCCGTGCTCCCGTTCTCATGCTCGGCTTTGATCACGGCTTTTGCCGTGATGGAGCTGATCTTCCCCACGCTGCGGAACTTGGAGAAAATACTCGGCTGTTTCCCAGAAGGCCTCAGCCAGCTCAGCCTGGTCTTCTTCTTTCTTTTCCCCTCCGACTCCTTTGAGCTTTTCTCGCCTTTCTCCTCATTATCACTCTCTCTGTCCTCCTCCTTGTTGGGTTTCTTCACTCCTTCCTCTCCAGTCTCTCGGTCTTTGTCTTGGTTGGTGTCCAGTGTGATCTCACTGGAGGACTTCCTCTTGGAGCGAGTGAGGGGTGCGTTTCTTTCAACACCGCCTTCCTCGGCGTCAGATTTCTTGGATTTGACTGATTTTGGCTTCTTTTTGGCGTTTCCCACCTCAGTGTCGCTCTTCCTCTTTCCACTGACCTGACCATCCTCCTCGGCGGGGGTTTTAGCTTCTGATGCAGAGCTTGGATTATCAGATTTAACATCAATCATGTCTTGACTCTCCTTCTCTGACTCCTGCTCTTTCCTGACAGTGTTGCAAGCCTCATGGATGTATCCCAGGATGCACTGCAGGACCTCTTGAGCATCATGCTGTAGGTAGCCTTCATACATGGGGTTCAGCTGCCTGGAACAGAGTTGATGCTAAAGTTAACTGACAGAAAAACAATAAGAGACTGTCTCTACTCTGAAAACATCAACAGGCTCCAATCTCCAGGTGGATTCACATTTGTGAAAATTCTCTCATATTTGCAGGGTATCTGATTTAAAATAAGCACATCTTTACCTGAGAGTGTTGAGAATTTTCCGAGGAGGTGTGGCGAGTTCTCCTTCGCTGAAGCGTTCAGGGTTCAACAGGAAGTTGGACTGCAGCTGCTCCACAGATGATATTAAACTGTTGAAGCTCCCGAGGAGCTCAATGTGAGCCGGCAGAGCCTCGGCTGTAGCTCCCGACTGCTGACAAAAAAATTTCAGGCTTGAGTTTAAATAAATCCGTGTTTGAGTCACAGTTTCTGATCTATGTAAGAGAATCAGCAAAGCTGATGTTCGAATATGTTGTAGGTTTCTGAATCTGTTTCTAGTGAGAAGGGATTTCTGCTTCACCCACCTCTTCGCTCTGATCCGTTTCATCCTTGACTTTGTCTTTTCTTTTGGACAGGTTGTATAGTTTCTTAATACCTTCTTTGAGACCGGGACAGTGGTACAAGACCTGCAAAAAAAACAAAAAAACAAAAAACAGATGAGACAATGAAGACATCCATCTGTTAGGAAGTTAAAACAAGCATCCAGAGAGCTGTGCCCACATGCTTTTTGTTTAAGAGAGCCCCATCTGCAAGCTCAATGCCAGTGCTGTAGTCAGTTTCCTGCTTGCATGCTGCACTATTGTTTGACCAAAGGCAGACAGGAACAGCCGCACTTACATTTATCATATAATACGTCCTGTAAAAGAGGAAAGACTTTCTAATTCCAAATAATGTATAACACAACCACATGGCTACAACAATTCTGTTTTCACATTTTCTCAAGTTGCTTTATTCTCCGCTCATCATGGATTTATAAACTATGACTCATTATCAATTTGAAAAACTTATAACTTTTGTGTGTCAATTACTATAAGTCACAAGATCCTTACACCATAAAATTTTACGTCTTGAATGCCTGTTTATTGCTCAGTTGTTTCATCAAACAATCACCCTTCCTTAATTCCTCCCTTCCTTAATCGTTCTAACTACATTTAACAAACTTCAGCACAATAGATGAAATAAACAAAACTTAACACACATATAATTATTCAAACAGCCATTTAAACCACACCATGTACACATTTTTATTTTTTTCTGGATGATAGCTCACCTGTAAAACACTGTTCAAATAGCAGGTGTTGCCCAAGTTGTTGAGTCCCACAAATGGCACAAGGTTCTCTTTCTTCTCACAAGACGGAGGAAGGCCAGGAGAGGCTGGACACGGAGATGGACCGGGGACCACCTGATCACAGCTGCTGAGCAGTTGAAGGGAAAATCGCAGCTTTTAGTTAACAATGAATTTTAAAACGTATATGCTACACTAACGGTTGATGGATCTTATCTTCTGCAGCTTAACTGGTGCTGGGTCGTGTTGGTAAGCGAGTTGCCCATAATGTCCCTCTCCCATGGCATCCCTAACCCTCTATATCTCACTCTAAATCTACCCAGATGAGTGGTCTAGTAGAATTTGTACTTGTATATAACAAACTTAAAATTAAAAAAAAAAAAATCTGAAAAAATTTCAGGAAAGAATTAGAAGCTCATGTGGTCTGAGGCAAAGCTCTGAGACCTGTTTGGGTGGTCTCATGTGAGGATTACTCTGAGTCTGTTAGCCTTGTCATGCCTAAGGAAAACATTTTTGTTCTCTTAGCTCCAGAAGATATTTGTTATGAATTGGTTTTTATTTCTCATACCAAGACGGAAGCATTCGGGAAATATTTTTGCCTGCATAGTGATCACTATCACTTCACTGTGACTTTGAAGAGAGCACACTGTTATGACTAAAACTAAAAATAAAACAGACCTCCATCCCTCTTCAAAAAGTTAGGATTATAAAGTGAAATAGTGAACTTTGTAGGACTTTAAAAAGCCACACTCACCTGGTCTCTGGTTCCTCCGCTTCAGCTGTTTTTGGTTCTTCTGCTTGTGGCTCAGAGAAATCCAAAGCCCGCTTAGTTTCTTTCTTCTGGAGGAACTTTAGTGACAGTTTACTCCTCCTGATGGGGCTGCCGGCTGCTGCCACACTTTCACCCTGCAGGCCTGGCATCTTCTTATTATGAGCTCTTAAGCTTTTTCTTCTACCTTCAGCTAAGATGCAACAGCGCCCCTCACTGACGGGAGAAGAGAAGACAACTGCATTTCAGTGGGCGCCATGAAAGTCGTGCAAGAGAACGAAAGTTAACTACGCACTTCAGTTTGCGCTGAACATTAGAGACAAAACAACCAAATTGGGTTTATTAAATCAGTACAGAGAGCTTTGGTTTAATAAACCCAACCCATTCACCTGACTGAATGGCGCATTACATAACACATGAGCTGGCTGGCGATAACGCTCACTTACTGCTTCTTCCTCGGTCGTTAAGGAAATCTAGCCGATTGAAATAGCTCTATCCAACATCCAACTGTGTTCTTTGAAAAGTAACTGAGTTACTTTCAACAGTTAAGTGGATCAATTGTACGAGTTGTTGAGCACTTTACAGACAACAGTGTCTTAACTGGGTCAAAACGGTGTGGTGAAGAAGTGGGAGGAGAATACAGACAGCACACCGCTTCTAACAGTTTACCAGCCGAAAACGAACCCTGGAAATCTATCAGTGTCAACAAAAAGGCGAGTCTTACCCAAAGGAGGCATTCCAGGTTAGGGTGTGATAAACTTCTTGACAAAATATTCCGTCTTAAGTCCATATAAACTGTAGAAGATGAATCACACGGCGCTGCAGAAGTTGGCGCTTTTTCCTGCTGGAAGCTGCGCTGCCTGCTGCGCTGCCCGTGAAACATCTGTACGATATCAAAATATTTCACAAAACCATCGAAATGTTTTAGAGGTCAAATCTGTCTCGTGAACAATTTTTCTACATAAAAATATAAGGACATTTCTGTAAAATAAGAAGCCAGACTGCTTTAACACAGAAGCTCTCAGGCAAATTTTAAGACAGCTTTTCAATTTAAGACCCAACGGACAAGTCTAGAAGCCATTTTTGTAGTCCATTTTAAACGGAATAACGACATCACTAAACTCGGAAGATTTCACCTTCAAAGTAAAAGTGAACCTCAATGTAGTCCGTATTCAATAAACTTCACAGATTGAAATACAGAAAACTACTTTTATAATGAATTGTCCATTACGGCCACAGGACGTTATTCTGACCTCGCAAGGGATGGATTATCTGCTGGAAAAAAACGCACATCTATCGTTCTAAAAAAAAAAAAAAAAGGTAAATATATATTTTTAATAAATGAGGAAATTTACCTACAATAAAAACAGTTTAAATCGTTCCCAATATTAGGTTAGGTTTTAAACATGGTTGTAAATGGTCAGACATGGCACATTAAACTTTTGGCCTATTGAGTTGAGACTAAGTAATGGCAACAGTTTTAAATCACAGCAGCGTGGTCTATTATCATTCATTGAACAATTAACTGTACTTTGATCTTAAGATATATGCATAAATAAATTAATTAATTAATGAAATAGAATAAAAATTTGCAATACTACATGGAGTTCCACTACGTGGAAGTGTGCTTGTAATAAATGGAGAAAAAAAAAGGATCAATATGTCAGTTTCTGTTCTGAAGAATGGTCTAGTACCAAATGGCCATTCTTTATTATTATAATTATATTCATATGAGTACATGAAACGTTCATTTTGCAAGTTGAAGGAAATTATTTGATATAACCTATGGATATAACTCGTAACCTGTGAACCTACCTCCAAGGATCAAGAACGTGTTTGTGAAATGATAATGATAAACCATTGTTTAATGTTTTCGTTCATAATATTATGTATCATATTTCTTAATTATTCAACCTAAGAAGGAGGAATTCAATTATAAAAGTATATATTTCTGGAACGCATTGCCTTTCTTGTTTTATTTTGAAGATTGCAGGAAGTGAAGTACATGTGTAGTTCATTTGACTTGTCAACAGTTAATTCAGCAAAATTCACCTTCATGCTCTCCAAATATTGATTTAAAATCATTTCGATCATCTAGAGCAGTATCTCAACTTTAAATGTTCACTTATTTTCAGAAAAATATGTGTTCCTCACATCGCCACCGTAAACAGTCGCTACGGGCAGTGTTCACCTGTAACCGAAAGGGGGCAGCATTGTCCACATAAAGCAGAGGATGAACTGTCCAGCATCATTCTCACTTCCAGTGGAGCATCTCCTCATCTGACAGACAGCAGAGGCTACTCTTCCACGATCCTAAAGGTAAGATACTATTAACGGGTTTTCATCATTCTGCAGGAACAGAGAACCTACAACCAGCTTCGAATGTTCCCTGCGAGTGTAACCTATTTACTCTCTGTTTCGCCTTCCTGGTACCAGTTGTAGTGTGTTGGTTTTAGAGGGCTGCAGAGTGTTGTTGCTGACGTGCGTTTTCATCACACAGGGTGGATGGTAGTACCTGAATGCACTGCAGGAAAATAAGAATTTACAGATGTCCCGTTTCCTTCGTGCATGCAGCGAGTGTAGGCATTTGTCAACCCGGTGGTGTGCTGGACGAACCTCTGTGCCTCTGCTGCAGAGGGGCTGCTTGCTCAGCACCAAAGACGTATCGATGGACAGGAGCTACTCTCTCCTGAATCCACTTATTTTCTGGCTTTCGTGATGAAGTGAGGTTGCAGTAAAGGGTGCTGATTCAGTAGTGAATGGGAGTAGTTTGGAGGAACATGACTTCCTGTGGGGCTGAAACCTCCCCAGCTGTGGTAGTGGTAGTGATGGAGCTACAGCATGTTATCACCCTCCCCATCATCTGACTGTGAAATCTTGGCTATCTCTGGGTTGCATTTGACACTACATTTCCTGACTAAATGGCTGTACCGGAACCATTTGAATTTGACTGTTATTAACTCTCAACCTCACAGACGATGTTTCGTAATTGCTGTGATGGAATAGATTTCATTACAGATGTAATAAGTAGCAGTGGATTTATCATGATTTAACAAGGAGGGCTGGTGGGAGGTGCTCTTTTCTGTCATAACCCCATCATCCAAAGCATAGCCAGGAGAGGTACTGTAGAGGGGATTACTGTGTTTCATCTCCATCTTCACCTTCTGATTACATCATTTTCTCAAGGGAAGGATTTTTTTTCTTACTCTGAACAGGGCAGACTCTGCCATCCATGTCCAGAGATACTATACAGTTACATACCCCCAAGATCTAGATTGTGATTGGTCGTTGCCTGACACAGTGAATGCAACAAGATTTTAAAGCTACAAAGAAGACACTGGAAGCATGTT
Organism: Labroides dimidiatus; assembly: GCA_030710495.1. Classification (NCBI taxonomy): domain Eukaryota; kingdom Metazoa; phylum Chordata; class Actinopteri; order Labriformes; family Labridae; genus Labroides; species Labroides dimidiatus. Next base: position 7,298,357 of record CM061146.1, on the reverse strand, counting down.
AGCAACAGAATTGTAGTACAAATATGTTTACTTTCATTAGAGGTGAAAAAATATCTTGTAAAAGATTAACCTTGTTTATTATCCCTGAAATGTTTATATCCCCCCCTACAGTGAAGGCCAACATTTCAGGCAGGACAGGAATTTAACCCCTAACCTGTAGTCGTAATGAGGGCCATTCTCCATGAACTGTGAGTGGAATCAGTCTTTATCAAGGCCGGCTTTGTCCCAGGAGGCATACAGCAGCAGAAGTTGGTGGTGTGGCAGCTCAAAGCCTTGGCCCATGAAGTGAAATGACCCCCACCTCCCACCTCCTGCCTCCCCCTGCCTTCTCTCTGAGGAGGGGGACAGTGGAGAGAAAATGAAAGCATGTTGAGCGACAGGCTATGCTGCACTCTAAGAATGAGAGGCATGTCCTGAAGCTGAGTTTAGTTTACCTCTGAACAACAAACTCCTCTGTATACGTGGGCGGATTTTCTTTATAAAATACTTCATATCACATGCTGTACGTGCTCACAAGCAGTTTATTCTCTCAATATTAAACCTACAGCTTATTCTTTTTAGAGTTATAGATTAAAAATAAAACCCAGACATATTACAGCTTGTACTGTTAAAAACTACTTATTTACAGTTTTTGTCCCATAATACAAGAACTACTAAGACCACTTCTTGGTCAAGACCAGCAACTCCTCAGCTAGTTGACTCAAAAGAGCCGAGGGATAGACACTGTAGACAGAAAATTAACCTGGACTCTTATCTTTGTGATATCAAATGTTTGTTATTGTGGTGATGCTGGCTTACAGATTGTTTCCTCTGGAAAAAGCTAGGCTAACCCCCCCCCCCCCCCCAAGTCTTTGTACTTAACCAGTGATGGCTTAACATCCTTCAATGTTGATGCGACTGAAGCTTAATGTTTCAGCAAAGCTTCTGTCCTATGCATTCAAGTATCAACAGCTCCTGTTTCTAGGGTGTTCAGTGATGTCATCAATGTGATGTTTATTCTACTGAAACCACTTGTAATGGTCAGAAAGAGAACAACTGAACAAAAAACAACATGCCAGTGCAATTCAGGAAAGATTTTGGGAAGAAATGTTCTGTTGTGATTGAAATGCAGAACCGTGGGCTCGTCATGTTTCCATGAAGTTGATACTGACTCATATGGGTCTCTCCTGCCTCTTAGCCGTAGTTTCTCACAATCTCTGCCTTTTTCTCGCTGGCCAAGTCCTTCTTGATAAGCTTTAGTCTACTCTGTGCAATTTTCAAATCATATTTGACCGCACACTCTTGTCTTCTTTCATTCAGTGTTTACATTCCTATACCTCCAATATGGCCGTGCATTCGGGTAACTACCCAAACCGTGACGTCAGTGCAAACACTCTTTAAGGGGGGTACACACATAATGATCGGGCTGTTTTTGTCCCGATTTTTCTCCTTCCAAACCAAGGACAGACAACGCCTGATTATCTTAAGTCTTAAAAGATTATCCTATCAGATTATCCTGTGGTCTGAGGTGTGTCAAGATTGAATTTGTCCAGATAATCAGCTTCGAAACGAGTTGGGCCGACAATCGTTGATATCAAACTTGTTCAATATTTATGTCCAGAAATCTTCATGTGTGTGGGCAAAGCTGACTCACCCCGTTTCAAGTCTCCGTTAGTTGTGACGTAGATTGGGATGTAGCCAATCAGAAGCGAGCTGGCTGAAGAACAAGGTAGCAGACGTAAACAAATCAAGCATGGCTGACCTGACACTGAAAGTTCAGATTTTTTCTATTTTTTTTGGTTTCGGGAATTTTCTGTTAAACGTAGTTCCAAGACCACCACCATTCCCTGTTCTATGTACTCTTCCAGCTGGTTGCTGCTATCTGTTACCATATGTTTCTTCTTCTATGTTTTAGTAGATCATGTTTGGTCAGGCAAGAAATCGGTGGTGGGACAGAATCGTTATGTGTGCGGTGAGCACACCACACATTTACATTTACAATAAGATCAAAACTGTTTAATGCCCGATTTTTTATCTTCATGTGTGGGGTCTTTAACAAATAAAATAATTCTTGAGATTTAGAAAACCGTTATGTGTCCCCCCTTTTAATGAGAAAAAGTGGAGCTCAGAAGAGTCAAGGGGACTTTTAGAAAACTTTGGCAACCACAGTGCTAGGCTAAGCTAGAATTCTGCCAACTGCTGGTGTTGACTCATTTCTCAGATATGACTTTAGGAAAGCTGGCAGTCATAATTGATAAGAAAGTAACCAGACTCTTATATCCTGACACTTCCACATGAGGAACCGAAAGAAGAAACTGAAAGAAGAAGCTTGAATGTTTTCCTCAGTGAAAAATTTTAGAGGACAACTGATCATAAAACTTCTTAAGAGATTAACAGTGAAACACGTCAGTCTTCCGAATAACAAACCGATCTCTTTTAAAGCCCTTTTTAAATGGTAAGACTTCAGCTTTCCATCTCAGATTGTTTTATTTAAAATGATATTTAGAGGCATGAAAAGGTGAAAGTAGAATAGCCCCATTTTGCTTCCTGTTTTTAACGTCTTAAGCAAACATTTGGACCCACAGGTTGGGAACCGCTGCGTTAATTATTCTACTTTTCTTCCAGCTCTGACGGATGATTTATATGAGCATTAAACTCAGCTCATTAGGGGCTGTTTTTGCTTTACTCGCTTACAAGCTAGTTTATTTATTCTCACTGAAATCCCCTGCAGACGTCTCATACAGGCTCTGTTCAGTCTCGGCTCATTGGTGTGTGGGTGTGTAGGTTAGTGCGTGTGTGTCGGTAGAAGCGGGTTAATGAGATCCTTCATGAATTTGTGCATGTGTGCATAACCTTGCATGCATATGTGCATATATCAGATGAGATCAGATGGTAGGCTGTACTTTGGATTCCTCTCTCTCTCTCTCTCTCTCTCTCTCTCTCTCTCTCTCTCTCTCTCTCTCTCTCTCTCTCTCTCTCTCTCTCTCTCTCTCTGCATACTTTAGAGCATCTGAGCGTCTCGGTGCATGCCGTTGAGGTGGGTGTTTCCAGCCCAGCCGCTCTGATGTTAGGAAGCAGCAGCTCCTCCATCCTACTCAGTCTGCTCTCTCCTCTCCCAGCTCTCCTGTTTCAGCCAGCCTGTCTGCCCTCTAGCGTAGTACTCTCCTTTCACACACCGCTATTCATCACCATCTAGGATACATTTACAGAAACCCACGCAGGTAGACAGACAGAGTACCGTCCTTGTGGACTCAAGAGTTTGGCTCACAGATCGAGATTTATGCACGTTAGTTTGAGAAGAGCCGGAAAGTGCGGGATCTGTAGCAGAGCTGCTGAAGCTGAAATTTTCTCTCCTCAACAAGTTTTTTTTGTTTGTTTTTGTCCCAGAGGATAAGACACCAAACACACAGCTGTAGAGGTAAGAGCAGGATGGATGTGGTCTGCACTTTTTCTTGTTTATTTTACTGTGATTCTTTGTTCTAACCTTTTCTCAACTCTTTGTTTCGTGTATATCTGTTACCATTTATCCAGATGCTATCTGGTGCTCTCTTCCTCTGGTTTCTACTCTCTACGTCTCAGTGCATTGTCCTGTTGTGCAACTTCTAGAGCTTAAAATTGTCCTCCAGAACCAACACAAGAGCTGCAAGTACAGCCAATTGAAAAGAAATTAGTTGAGAGTTTTATTGATGAAATATAGATGGATTGTTTCTGTCACCTTTCAAACAGATAACACTCAAAGGTTGCAGCATCTGTACCTCAGGGATTTTAGCAGCTGGAAGACTCTCGGGTTTTAAATGTTGATTGGTTAAAAACAAGAAAAGAGCGGCATCTAAGAGATTGTGATGATCCTTTCTCAGACTTTCATTGCATCTCAGACTAAAACATTCATCAGGTAATTGTGAACATTATCTGCAAGATAAGTCCACACTGTAAATAAATTATAGCTGCAGCTGTAATTAATATATATCCTACCATGCTGCAGGGATCCCTCACTTCCTCTCTTTCTCTCTCTGTGTATGCTGATGTTTTGCTTGTGCCCTGAGCGCTGGGATCTCCTGCATCTGTTTTGTAATCAGATGCCAGAAGCGAGGCATGCACTTTCATACTTGTGCACACGTGTACAAACATACTGACTGAAGAGATTCTCTGTTTTTCTCGCTGCTTTGTGTCGTTTATGTCCCTTTAAAATGAGTCAGCCTTTTAAAAGTTTTTCATTACCAGACTCAGGTTTCAGCAGAGTTCCCTTCCTTACCTGACAGAAGTTTGAACCCAGTGATTTGGTGCTTACAGCTGCAGTAGAAGACATATGGTAGAGAATACTGGAATATGGTTAAGAGTGGTCATATTTGCAACTTTTGCATGGCTGCTTCTGAGCATTCTGCATATATTCCCTCTCCCTCTCCTTCTCTCTCTAATACAAACCCTCTGTGTCCCTGCTCTTCTCAGTTAAGACTTGGTCACTGCTCTGCCTGCCTGCCACAGAGCATTGGCCATGGTTGGTTGGCTAACCGCAGCTACACAACATTAGAGGCAAAGTGTTCTAGTTACAGGGAGGCATGTTTACAACGTGTCACGCTGTGTGCTTTTGCTTTGTGTGTATTTATTCTGCATTTGCATTATAACTCACCATCCACGCTCAGGTCAAAGAGCATATTGTTATTCTCACACACGACACACGCTCATACTGTCCTCCGAGGTTTGACTGACCCACATTATAGCTGTCCCTGTGTTTGTGTGTGTGTATGTTTACGCGTGTGTCACTGATATTTCCTCTGAGGTGCTGAGAGGTGAGTCACACCAGCTCACACGCTGGTGGCTCTCACTGTGTCTGTGCCACAGTGAGTGACTTGCAAATAGGCTCTGTCTGATTAAACAGTGAAGCCGTGAAATGTCAGCTTTTCAGGAAATGTTAGCTTCCTGGCTAACCATGCATGCATTTTTAAGGTGTTCTTTGTGTTATCTGAGGAGGTTATGTAATCCTCAAGAGTCATCATTTTTTCAAACTGAGAGAATATCATGGAGTCTTTAACAAGTGGTTAAGAGTTGGGTTTATCTCAGAGGAGCAAGTTCACACTCTATTATAACTTGGATTCTGGAAATATCTTCAGAACTCTCAGATGTAGAGCTCTGAAATTTGGTAGAGCCATTTTTCATTGCTTCGGGAAGAACCATAAAAACTGTAGTGATGATAGCATTGTAACAATGCCATCACAGACACTTTTCAATGCTGCAGACCTTTCTCCTGTATTGTCTCATATTGTTGCACTGTCACAACCCTTGATGTCTCATATATACAATATAACCTTCAGTATTTCCACCAGGGAATACCATCATCAGGTGTTTATCGACTACACCTGAAACAAGGTAGTACTTTCCAGATGTCAAGGAACTTTGGGAGGCGGGGCCTGCAAGCTGGTGACGGCTTTGCCACCAGTGCTCGTCTCCTCTCAAGTGTCAACAAATCCATCTGTGGTGCAACAAAGCATGATCAAACCAGCACAGGTTAAATGCTAACATGCTAACTGCATTGCAATGCGGGCTTGTCGGTCTCCTTTTGTAGCGTCATTTTTGCTGAATGGCCATCATTATCGTCATACTGCCCTCCACTGATCTGGTGATGTGTTGCAAGTACCTCTATTTTTTATCTCCATCCGTCGCTGACCTGATCAACGCAGGTCTTTGGCCGGAAACGCTGACAAACAATGGTCTACATGAACCGTGTTGTTCCTGAGAATGTTTTTGCTCTGTGCCGTCTTTAGCTGACTTGTCAGTGAGACGACATCACCTCGAATTTTCGTCTGTGTCAGTTCATGTTACTCCGAACTGTGCGGCAGAATCGTGGTGTCTCCTCGTCTTGCTCAGTCCGGGCGGCATGAAAGGAGCTTACATATCCTTAATAGTAAAGAGTGCAGTTTGGTCCTGCAGTGGAAACTGGACCATTAGGGACCAAGTCTTAGGTTGAAGGGTACAGGAAAAGCTTTAGCAGTTTAATCTGATGGAAAATGTGTTAAAGTACACACAAAATGCTCACATACACACACACAGGCAGGGGGCCCGCCCAGAATCTGCAACCCACTCCAAGGAGCATCTTTGGATGGCTGCTCTTATGTAGAACTCGTGCTTCATTCTGGACAACAGAAAACACCATGTTCTTCTTTCCTCAGTGCACACACGCGCACACACACACACACACACACACACACACACACTGAATACACTCTCTGCCTTAGTTTGAGTGATGGTCACGTTGGTAAAATTTGTTATTCCAAAGATAGCTGTGAGCTGATACACAACACAGCACGGACCACATGGCTCACGACACGATCCCTGGTGACGAGTGTGTGTCTGGCAGGTCCAGGGCAGTTTGCTGCAGGTTGTTTGCTCACCAAGTGATAGCTGAGATGGCCAGTCATGTGCACGGTGTGTGTGTATGTGTGTGTGTGTGAAGTTGGCCGGTGCCAATCGTCGCCAGTCTGCGCTCCATCTCGACTGGCCGAGTGCCCGGTGCTCCCATGTGTTTCGTATTCTCCAGACTTTCACGTCCACTGACTCCTCCTCAGGCTCCTCTGAACCTGTAAATGCCTTTGTTGGCCCACACAGCTGGGGTGTGTTTACGCACAAACGTGTGTGCTTAGTTGATTGCTTCAAGGGATAAAGGTGTTCAGTTTGTACAGAACTAAATAATCCACTACAAAGACGAAACAAGGCTAGAAAAGAAAGAACATGTGATGTGTTAGATTTCAGCGACACTCCCATGGATGTGTGGTTGAGATTGAGCCACGCAGGATGACACACTTTTGGATTTTTTTTTTTGTCGTTTTATCTCTGTTGTATTTTAAGTTGACAGGAAAAAAAAGATGTTTCTTTCATCATATAAGTGGCAAAGCCCAGGCTAAGGAGCTTTAGGGCTTCTTAGCTGTGCTGTAGGCGGGAGGGGAACTCCCTAAACTCTCTGTCTGTGTCAGTCAAAGAAGCCAAAAACCCCTTGCTGTGAACACACACAGATACACGAGAGCCCAGAGTCATCGTGCCCCACACACACACTCACACACACCAGCTGAGCGAATGCCCAGGGATAGCACTACTAATCTCATTCTCTGTTGACACACTATTCCTCAGCTGTGCCATGCGTTCACAGCTCGCTCCCTCTCATCATGTTGATATCCTGAAGCTAGCGGTGTGTTTCTCCTATCAGTGTCAGCAGAAGGGTGAGTTCACACCGAGCCCCGGGTTTGTGTACAGTTTGTGCCCGCAGCACATCTGTCCTGCTTACCACAGCTCCTCACAGATGGCAATACTTGGAAAAGAAAATGTGGGACTCTGCAGAAGTTCACAGAAAGTGGCTTTGGGATTTCTGGGATGGTTTGGTCTTAGGGCGGTAGATATTCTCTCAGTGGTGAACAGAGGCGACAGAAGTAAACACAGTCTTACAGAAGGAGAAGTACAGAAACACAGGTATGAAAAACAAACAAGCTCAGGTATGTGTAGAAATGGTAATTCACCTTTGCTGGAGTGAAAATCAAAAGGTACAGGCTCTGCAGTGCACAGAGAATATTTCAGTGTATCGTAACCCTCTGAGTGTGGCTTTTCGTAAAGCTAACACACGCACGTACACCCTTAAAAAAAAACATAAATTGGGTTTTAGTTGCACGTGTGAAGGCACAGAGTCAACTTTTCACCCTGACTTAATCAGGAATTTTTCCTGCAAACCCCAACGAGATGTCAGGATAAGCAGATTTGTGAGTGCAGCAGGAAGTATTCACCACTAGCAGGTGGGCGGGATGATGTTTGTATCATGGGTGTCCAACACATCATCGTGCATATAATGCAGCTGCTTCATATTATTTTCTGCTTGTCCTTCAGCATGTCCACTTACTTGTTTCTGCTGTTTCATCATCATAGTGTCAGACTTTGCTTCGTCTGCCGTCTTTGACGTCTTGTAAGCATAACACTGACTACTGCTGTGTCCTGATTATGTCATGGTTTGCCCCCTGAGACTCTTCCTCCCCACAGGATTTACTTCACTCTTTGAGGGACATGTGTGAAAAAGCAACTTTGCAGAATTTTGTTGGCGAGCAGTCCTGAAACTTTCAAGACATTTTTAGGAGTGCGTAGGTGTGAAAAGCTCTGAGGTCATACTTTGAAGACCACTGAATGACAGTTTAAGAAGTTAAAAGAAAAACAGTGAGGACTAACTTTACTCATAAGATGGTCAGTGTCTTTCTAACCTGCAGTTTTTGCTGGTTTATCTTCATCCATTACGTCATTATTACGTCTTTTAGTCAGGCTGCACACTCTCCTCTCTTGACTATTTTTTTTACTGATGAGTCAGTTTTATTTCTGTAGACACTGAACAGTTATTGTACTCAGTTCCCAAACGCTTATTGAATGTTGTTAAAGGGAAAGGTGACATGCCCCTGTCCCAGCTTTTGAGTGAATATTTGCACAAAAACAATGAAGTTCATCAGTTTGAACAATAAATATTTTGTCTTTGTAGTGTATTCAATTGAATAAAGTAGGAATGCACCTAAATTTTGGCCACTGGAAAATTTTTAGCCAAAAATGGCCAAAAAGTGCATTTTCAGTTTCTGGCCAAAAGACTTTTATCACTGAAACGACACGGCCAGCACACTGTTGTCTGGATAAGGGCTGACGTATTCCAATATTTTGGAAATATATATATTTTTAAATTATATATATATATATATATATATATATATATATATATATATATATATATATATATATATATATATATATATATATATATATATTATTTATATTATTATAAATAGTCATGTTATTGATCTTATTTACATGATGGAATGGTCACGCATTCACAACTCTCCTCTGCTCTCTGGATCGCAGATGGCAGAGTTCTGCCCCGATGCAAACAGACACGAGTGCACATACAAACACACACACACAGTGAGACAAACACACATCGTGTTTAGGACAGGGTGTCCAACAATGTCAACGCAACCATCACAAGAGACAGAGAAAAAGAATCCTGCTGTTTTTTAAAGCGCACCCAGGGCATCTCTATAAAGACAGCATTATTCTTTGAAGCATTAATATTGATTTTTGCAACGGTACTAATAATCGGCATAATGATTTATTTTCGGTGTTTGGTTTTTCAGCCTCGATTTCTTCATTTTCAGTTCTCGGTTTCAGCCAAGAATTATTTTTCAATGCATTCCTAAAATATAAATTAAACGGGATTTGCAAATCATTGTATTCTGGTTTTATTTACGTGCGTGGGTCATAGGTATCCTAGCAAAAAGTAGATCACACCAGCCTGTTGGTCAGCTTCACCACGCCCCTTATTACCTGAATGTAAACATAATTCTTGCTCTTAATATCTTTAAATTGGGAAAAGTAATGGATGGACCCTGTTGAGAACAAAACTGTTTTGGAGCCTTGCAGGCATGTCTAATTTTGCTGTAATAATTAGGCTTTTTAGCAAGGGTGTTAACGGGAATTCCTTGACTTTTGCAGCCAGCTCCAAGTGGAGACTTGGGGTGTTGCACATGAATTGCTTTATTTACATGTTGAACCAATCAGTTAGTCTATTTTGTATATGTTAAGGGTAAAATCATCAAACATTGATGTTAAAATCTAGTGAGCAGGCCAAAAGATGTCAGTAGACAACATTTTCAAACGCACAACTTGAAACTGTCGTTTCCAAGAAGATATTCATTATTTCTCTCTGTTACTGAAGACACTACACACATATGACAGGACCCTCTGAACATGCATCAGGACGTGTGCCTCGAGCAGCATAGTCCATACCAGGTTGTGAAGCAGCCACCCTTCAGTTCCCAAGCAAAGCCAAGCGCCTACAGACTCCTGAGAGCTCCTGCCATGTTGGTAACAGTCACAGAGCATGGTTTGCTATTTTTACACCTCCAGAGAAGGACCTATTCAGTTCAAAAATATTTCGGACATGCATTAAGTTACGTTAATACATGGTCCATAGGACATAAAACATGGAGGTCATAGGGACAGAGCCATCAGATAAAGAAAAAAATCACCAGGCAGAAAGGTAGAGACTTTATTTACCTCAAAGAGAAAGAAGCGTCGGTAGACATCAGCACTTTAGCCTCTGACAATTTATGAGTTTGTTGTGGCTGATGCTGTTCCAGCCCACTGCTGGAAGGAAGCCAGCGGGAACTGAAGACATTGCCAAGGTAGGCAGATTTCTCTCTCTGCCATGAAAGCACATTTTGTTTTTTAAGGAATGTCAGCTGGTTTAGATCTGAGCAGAGAGCAGAATCGCTACTGACTCTAAACTCATTGAACCATCAGTTTTGTTTTTTAAATCAATCTGAGTCATCAAGTTCAACGTTGTTGAAATTAACAATTTAACAAGTTAGAATAACAATGACTTCTTGTCTCTCCTGTCATCATCTTATTTCACATTGTGTGGGCCAGTGGATACTCTGGATACTCAACCATGTGCAAAAATGCTGAAAAGTTTTTTATAATAAGTTCCCTTTGAGGCTAATGCTTTAGTTGGCTAATTACCAAGTAAATGAGCAAAGCCAAAAAATCTCTCAAAGGCATTTTAAACACAGCCTAAGGGTTGCTTTCAGTAACTTCAATTAGCAGAGATGATGCCTGACAGACCGTCAGCGGTACCAACCTGTCGCTCAAAGCAGATGTGTCCTTAATTATGTACATCTCTAAGTTTTAAGATAATTAAGTAAGTTATGTAAAACTTCTACTGTGTGGAGAATGTGCAGGCAAAAAAGATGTGTTTTTTACATCATGCAGAAAGCAGTTTGATTTTCGGCTTAAGGCTGAACATTTTAAAACCTGATTTGGATTCCCCGAGGATCAACCTCTGCTTTTGTACCAAGTAAGTCCAAGGTAGGAGAGCAAAGAAGCTGGTTGCAAAAGCCAAAGAATTCCCAGTTGGTCCAGTGTTGAAAAGATCTCATGATAAAAGGATGTTAAGATGATACGAATGCCGAGGGTTACACTGTTTAATGTGTTGTAGTTTATACCCCATGATGTAGTAAAGAGACGGAGTTCTTGGTTCTCTCTTTGCATGTTTCTTAGTTGATCTAAAGTAAGGTGGAGTCTTCATTTCCATCATAATGACCTCAGTTTTTGAGCTTCAAAACAACTTAAGAAACCAATGGTTGGTGTCATTCAGACTACGCCCATGTGTCAAACAGTGTATTCCATTGATTTGTTTCTATACTGTTCTTAATTAATATCACCAAGATGAAAGAATAAGTTATTGCTCTTAAAAAAAAGATCTCAAAACTGAGTTAGTTTCACTTGACTGCCAACTCTTTGGATCTGTGGAAACCTTTAAGTATTTTAGGCACAGCTCTGGACTGCCAGCTGAGTTTCTCTGAAAATACTGATTATATTTACAAGAAATGCTCACAGCGACTTCATCTCCTTAAAAAAACTAGATTCAATCTAGCAACTTAAACAGAAACTGAAACATGTTTAAGAAGTCCTGGTTGTGATTGACAATTTCGAGTTCAACTTAGTTTAAATTGAAATTATTGCATTTTTTCGATAGTTGAGAAAATATACTTATTTTCTCTTTAGGCTATTTATGCTCTACGGATTGATCAGAGTGGCTTTTTTTTCACTGGTTGCTGGCTTTCCTGTCCTGCCCAGATCAGAATAATGTCCCTGAAGTAGTCTTTAAAAGGCAGCGGATAGTGTTAAGCATGGTTTTGCACAATTATTGAGCAGATGAATGGTATGTTTGTGTTCCCAGAGTTTCCATGATGTATGCATGAGTGGGCGAGTTTTAGCTGAACAGAGGTCACTGAGGTGGGCTGGAGTTCATCGCTGAGGAGAACGATGGAGATTAGAAGAAGTATACACTCTGTTCTTTTCTTCTTTTGTCTCTGGTTGGGTGGGAGTCACCAGGCTGGCTTTCACTTTTCTTCTGAAAGTTCTGGATTCTTACTCTTGTTAACTCTCATTAATTTATTCCACAGCTCTTGCAAATTTTTTACATTTATACAGAGAATGTTCAGTCAACTTTATCATAACAATTTGCCATCAAGCAGGGACTTCAAATGCTTTAACAGATGAGAATTTGGAGGATTTAAATGATTAAAGTAGCGTCTGTAGGTAGCAAACTGTCAAAGCTGTCATAATGGAGTTTCTTTGAATCTTCAGAACAACCAGCAGCTGAAATACATTTAGGTTCAAGATTTGTTTAAAGCAGAATATTTCAGTGACTTGAGAGCAGACTATGATTTAAACAGACTGGTTTTCAGGTAGACTCAGTCCTGCACAGCAGATCAGCCAGAAATACAAACCGGACATCTCAAGGAGCACCTCTGAGGAACAATAGCGAGGGTCCATCCCTGCATTGTTTCCCTGAGTTATAACCCCACCACCACTCCTTAACGTGTTCCTGGCATTGACAGGCAGGAAAAAACAGAGCTTGCCGGGAGAGGAGCCGAGAGCAGAGAGCGAGAGGGGAACATGTGACTTCCTACATGGTCAAACGCTGTGCTGTTATTGGCTGGCTGAAGGAGGCAGGATCTTCCTGTCCTGGTGTTATTGGAAGTGACCACTCCCTGTTAAAATTCATGACATGTCCAGTGTGTATGTGTGTGTGTGTGTGGAAGGCTGTGTAGAAGGCAGAGATAGCCTGAGGCTGTTTGAGTGCATATTTGAATATTTAAGATGCTCATGACTGGATGAAAACATGAATTGTGAAACAGTGGGATGTTGTTCTTGTTGAGGTTTTGGGAGTTTTGTTTCTCATCTTCTCCTCTTTCTTTTTCTCTTATTTATTATTTTTTAACTCACAATCAGCCTGCATCTGTCTCATGCTTTAACTCTAAGACTTTTGTAATTTTCCATATGGCACTGTCTGTCAATGATTAGCTAAAATTAGCAGCTTGGCTAGAAGCCCCAAAAGCCTTTTCTTTAGAGTGCAAGAAAACTATCACTGAACCACTTATTCAACATTTCTACCAATTCCAACCACCTGATTAATATGATTTTGATCTAACAAGAAATCTGTGGTTTGGTCAACTCCCAATTAACCTCTGAAGGACCAATGAAGAAGAAGGCTAAGGTTATGTTCACACTGCAGGTAAAAGTTACCTGAATCTGATTTTATTGGCTCAGAAACCCATATCTGCTTTGTTTGTGACTGTCTGAACAGCAAAAGTCACATCGAATGTGACATTTTCAAGTCATATTCAGGCCACTTTCTAATTTTGTACTGGACTGAATCTGTTTTTTCCAGCAACCATGGACTGAACAGCCAGGTTGCATTTAATGCGACTTTGACGTCATTCTGAAGCAACACACATCACAATTCTGTGCCACAGACAAAAATAGAGTTGAGAAGCACACTCAGTGAAAACAAACATGGAAGATACCAGTGATGGAGGGACAGTGAAGTTTTAGACCTTATAAGCAGCCTGAGTGCCATGACAGAGCAGCAACACTCACAGTTGAGCAGGGGAGGAGGGGGAGAAGGGGTGGAGTGAGTGAGAGGAGCACACGGAGCGAAGAGAAACTGAAACTTAAGTACGTGTTCATGTTTCTCGTTGTTGTTGGAGAGCTGGGAGAGAATCAGAGTTCATACAGGCAGCAAGGCAAGCCCGAATAAGCAACTACACTTTAGAAAACAAGACCTAAAACCTGGGGCTATGTTTGTTTCTGTAAACGCTGTTCTGTAAGTGATGTCAGTAATGATCAACTGAGCATGCGGGTCACTTCAGGTGTAATCTGAACAGCCAAACAAAAAATCAGATTTGAGTATTAAGGTCTGCAGTGTGAATATAGCCTAAGACTCTTCTTGTCCATAAATGTGTTAAACAACCAGTAACAAGGTAGCAGCAGTCACTTTGCAGCTTGTCTAGAAATCCTGCATAACAGCTAAAAAAGGAGCTTCGAAAAAAATGAACCTGAAAACAGCTTTTTCCAAGCTTCAACAGTTTTTTGTTTTACAAAGGAAGAGACTCCTGGATAACCTCTTCAACAATGGAAACTTAGATTGTTTTGAGACACTGTGTGTAACCTTAGCATCCTGCCAGCTTTTGCTCCTGCATTGCTTTGTGTGTGATAATGAAGCTTAAAAACCATGAAGTGCAGGGATCAGATTCACAATATTAAGTGGATGGTTTTCCCCATGCTGAGTCTTACAGTAATGTAAATCTGATGCACCATGAATGCATCCTAAATTTTACAGAAAGGAGATCTGCTGCATTCTCTTCCTTTGCTGATCAGGAACGAAATGTTTGCATATTCCAACTCTGACGTCAGTGTCAACGTGCACAGTTAGGACTGAAGTCTTCCCATGGGGTTTGCCATCATCTCTCCTCTGGTCTCTTAAATTTGTGTTAACCTGCGGGGAATAATAAGACCAGGGTTTTAAACTGTACTCAGCTCATGCAAACTCAACTGGCCTCTTGCTGACAGCGCAAGTGACAAAAACAGTTTGTGGAAAAATAAAAACAAAAAAAAAAAATATGTCAGAGTTCAGAGAGCTGTGATTGTCACTGTGGAAGCAGCGCATCAGTGGATATTCTGAGTGATCCAACTGATATCAAACTTATGTAAGTGGTTTGCAAAACCTTGGCTGGTTTTAAAAATAGATTTCAGGTTTCTTTTTGTGTCTTGGTGGAGTGCTGCAGTCTTTTTTTGTTGAAAGGCAAATAAACTTCACAGTATTTCTTCAGGTTGGTCAAAGGTTGAGATCCTCTAACAAACTGAGTAGGAGGACATGTGAGGGACTCAAAACATTCATCCAGGGGATTTTTGTGAAACCAGAGTTAAGTGAATCCAGATGTTGTGTTATTAATTCATTATTTAAGTTGTTGTTCAAGCAAATGCCCCAAAATGGCCAAGTTGCAGCTCCTCAAACATGATTTGTTGCCATATTTTCCGTCTTATACCATAGCAAGTAGAATATCAAAATATTATTGCTGCTTGACTAATACTATTACAAACCAAAACACATCATCTTGAGCTCATGGGAAACAGTGTCAGACACTTCGCTGATGCTGATGCTGATGCTGGTGCTATACATATAACACTCAAGGAGGCTGGACAAGCATGTCAAATATGTCTTTAGATATTGTTTCTGGTGTGTTCTGTAGACTAACTGTCAGGAAGAAAACAAACTGCTCCTCCACTGCAGTAGGATAAATATCAGAGCTGCAGTGACCGTGGACTCAAGCGTCAGGATAATGAGCTGATGCAGATACTGGATCTAGAGTCCATGCGTCTCTTTTTGTGAATGAGTCTCACGCTGCTCCACATTTACAGTTTCTTTTCCTCTTCTCCAGAATTCATTTAGAGTCTGACACTTTTCATTTAAAGGTTATTTGTGCAGCAGTGTCTTGCTGATTTTTGTTTTATTTATTGTTAGTCACTCTGATTTTATTGGACTGTCATGTCCTTTCCGTGTGTTTGTGTGCGTGTGTGTGGGCTGGTTTATTGTGTCTCAGTTTTACACTCAAACATTAGTCGTCACATTTTCTCTTTCCAAAGTCAACCACTTTTTTTTTTACTTTTTTTTTTTGTTATGACAGTTTTATGACTTTCATCTGAAAGCAAAAAGAAAAACTCGCTTTCATCCATTCCCTCTCTCTCTCGTGCCTCTTTCTCTCTCCATCTCTTTTTCACACACACAGACACACTAATGTTTCTTTTAACATAGTTTTCTTTCCATGGAGGGTTAAAGCAGAGATATTTAAGGTGATGGGAGTGAAAAAAGAAACAAGAAAGTCAGAGATGAAACAAAGATGAAAAGAAAGACACGATCAGCCCAGCAAAGACAGGACAGAGGGAAGATCTTTTTCATTACTAGAGTGCATTTTTCTATGCTTGTGTGTGTGTGTGTGTTTGTGTGTGTGTGTGTGTGTGTGTGTGTGTGTGTGTGTGTCCGCGCACCCACAGAGCTTGTTTGATGTTCTTCCCATCTTTCAGACTCACTGGTGCTGAGATAGCTGGCACTAATGGGTTGCATGAAGCTCAGGAATGTAGATCAACAGATGAAGGCTTCACCGCTGTGTGTGTGTGTGCAAGTATGCAGCATTGGTACACTCCGCAGACACACATGGCTCCTTGTAGGTTTCCAGGTTATGGGCTCTCAGATGTGTGTGTTTGTCTCTTGTATGACTCGTAGAGTGTTCGGCTTCAGTGGAGCTGCTGCCTGACCAGGATTTAATGAGCCCTGAACCCCTGTCTGCTCCTCCACCTGCGAATGCCTTTTCAGTTTCTCACAGCGTCTTGTTGGAGCTGCAAAAACACTTGCTTCCCACGGGGGACTGGGCACACTTCTGTTTTCTATGGCTGTACACACACACACAGGTGAGGACGACACTGTGCAGATATTGTTCTCGCCATTGACTTTATATAAATATGGATTCATTCAACCTTTATTTAATCTCGAGATGCCATTGAGAGCATGCTCTCATTTACAATGACGTCGAGAGTACATTTAAAACAGTAATTGCAAGACAACAAACAAGCAAGAGAAAAAAAATGCATGTAGATAAGTGCATAGTGGTTCCTTATCATGTTTTGAAATTGTCCTTTTAGTATCTGAACTTAGTTTTAGTGTTTGCTGTACAGTATTCCAGCTGTGGGCTGCACTAAAGCTGAAAGATGTTTCTCCAGTTTAAGTGTTTACTGTTGGAACTTCAAGCATTATCCTTTCACTTGAACGAGCGTGATAGTGGCGAGTGGATACATTCACTAAAGAGGTAAGATACATTGGTAGATTCCAAATAGATCTTTGTAGATGAAAAGTAACCAATGTCTGTCTCGCCTAACTGAGGCATGCCTGTAGATCACATCTCCATAATCAAGGGGTCTCGAACTTGCGGCCCCCAGAACAATATTTTGTGGCCCCCCCTGGCTGAAATCAAAGCTTTGTGTTAGTGAGGCCCACGCTTTTTTCTCACATGCATCTGGATGTTTTATATTTTTTAACACTTGTGGGCTACCATAGCTTAGGTTTATGACAATGCGAATTAGCAATTGGTCACTTGTAACAAGTTTGGGTCACCGAGTGGAGAGAAAATATATCCTGTCACCTAGTGCTATGTGGTGTTTGGATCATGTGCCTTTTTGGCGGTACCTATCTGTGTGAAAAGCTGTTCTCCACAATGAACTTTAATAAGTCAAAGTTCAGGTCCAAACTTAAAGATGAGCATCTTAAAGTCATACTGAGGGTCTCAGTTGCTTCCTCCCTCAAGCCAAATGTTCTGAAGAACTGTTCATGTTCTGCGTGTTCTGATCTGTTAAGACTGAGAAGATTGGATCAGTTGTACTTTTTTTTTTTGAATACTTGAAGCTCTTTTTTTGTGGAACATTTGATGTGGCCCAGCTTTACTCAGACACTGCCTCATGGGGCCCTTTGGTAAGTTGAGTTTGAGACCCCTGCTATAATCTAAAACTGACAGAAAAGTGTTTTCTACAGAACATGGGAGAGTTTGTTCGGTGTCTGTATAAATATCCCATTTTCTCTTAATTTTGTAGCAAGAGAGTTGACATGAGATTTAAATGTGAATTGTTGATCCAGCCAGATACCAAAATATTTGTACCGTGTGACTCTTTCTATTGTCTGACCTTCCAGAGTTGTAATGTGTGTATTACTATCAGCAGGATTTATGGATTGGGTAAAAAACATATATTTGGTTTTATCTGGGTTCAAAATTAATTTCAGATTTAAGAGTGCATTTTGCAGTTTGTGAAGCTCTTGTTGCAGCATATCAGTGGCCAAATGTGCAGTGTTAGCGAAGCAGTAAAGGACTGTGACATCAGCATAAAGGTGGGTGTTACAGAGTGATAAAACAGATGTAATGTGATTGATGTATATTGTGAAGAGAATAGGGCCCAAAAACAGAACCCTGAGGGACCCCCTTTGATAGTTAAATATGGAGAGTGAATGCTTTTTATTTCTATTTGACAGGTAGTCATGAAACCATTTTAAAGACAATTCATCAAAGCCAACATCACTTAACCTCTTCAGGAGAACAGTATGATCAACGGTGCCAAATGCTTTGGTGAGGTCAACAAAAAGAGCAGCGCAGAACTTCCCTTTGTCAATGACAGACACAATACTGATGACTGCATCTCCATGTCCTTGCATTGTAGGAAAATGAACCCAAAATACAGTAATGGTCGCTGACATATTGAACTGATATGTAAACAAAAGTCATGGCTGACATGAGGTGCTATCACATTAGCTCCCTTTAAAAATATTCCTGACTCTACACTGCGCAAGTCTACCAACATTCATGCCTTTATGGAAATTGAACATTAGTTTACATATCAGCCAGACTATAATACATTTTCTTTGCTTGAATAGAAATGCAGTGTAGTATAAGCTCCAAGCTGGGTATGACTGACGATCAGTAACAGGATCCAAGTGTTTATGAAACACTCGCGTTTGCAGGCCAGCACTTTAATTTATGACAGGCGGGAAGGATCAGACAAACAAACCGAGCAGCTTTGGCAGGCAGTACACACAGCTGGCAGGCAGCAGGTAAGAGGCAAGGAAAGAAATAGATACAGCTGAAAATTTAAACCAACCTGACACCATGACAACATTTGGCAAACCAGACAATCAGGCAAAATGTAGCTGTGTCACAAATTACAAGCAACTGCCTTTCAAGTGTGCATTTCAAGAATAACTACACCAAAAGAAGCTTTTGAGGCCGTTGTCCACCAAGCATATTTGAGAACTGAGGCCTCCAATGTGTCTCTTGCAACTCTCACATCCTCTGAATGACTACTTCAATGACAGATTCTCCAAAAAAAAAAAAAGAGAATCAGAGGCACGAGTGGAGGCAGAGAGAGAAGGAGCAGGTGTCACTGTGACACAATCAGACGAGATTGCAGCACTTGAACTGGCACACCCACCACAAATGGCTCCAATCAGTAGGATTATATCATCAGAGAGGCTCTTCAGACTGTCAATCAGGACTTGGTGGTCAAAGACATGTTCCCTATAGGCCCTATACGGATATATCCATGTTCAAAAATAGCTTTGAAAGCACAGTATGTAGTGCTGAGTGGCAGTTAGCAGAACAGACAATATTGTGACTGGAACATGATTTTCTGAAGTACTGTTTGAACTGGAGTATAATCACCTGGAAAACAAAATCTTTTTTTTTTTTTCAATTAGTTTTTCCCTCTCTGGCTGTTGCTGTTGATGATGCAGCTGTGCGTCAACTCTGCTAGTTTACACCCGCACTGAAAGAGGCTGTGATGACTCTCTGTTTGAAGTTGATCACAGCGACACCTTCTGGCTGGAATTGTGCGCACACTGTCGTGATGACATGACTCTTAACAAGGGGTGTGTTTGTTTTGGAGATAAATGGAGATCAGATCTTCTTTTTGACACTACTTTTCTTTGTTCTAGACAACTTTTTACCAGGTACAACGCAACGGGGTAAGGTTTTTACCAACGGTTACACAGAGTGACAACTCACTCTTCATTTTAATGAAAGACTCCCAAGTTTGATCAGATCATTGCAGTATAACTGCTGCATGTGGGTTGCATGTGCTTTATCATCCTGCTTAGTTTTCTTCTGCTCTTCTGTCCTTTTTTCTGTCTGACAGTTCAGCTCTGCAAAATGAATCCCAGAAATAGTTTCCAGCAGAGAAAAACACAGATCTTTCTTCTCTTTACTAAACTTCATCAGCCAGTGTGGTGTTGTCATAAAGACTTTAATGTGCTGTAAATTAATCTCGTCCTGTTCAACCCAATCGAGAAGCTAAGAAATAGCATTTAAAAATAATCTATATTGGTGCTGATAATCTTATTTTAAATCATGGATTAGGATCAGGCAGATATCTAGAAGTGAGACTGTTTCAAGATCACCTCACAGTCCTTGTTACTAACTACAAGACCATCCTATAGATGT
Source organism: Labroides dimidiatus (assembly GCA_030710495.1). NCBI lineage: Eukaryota > Metazoa > Chordata > Actinopteri > Labriformes > Labridae > Labroides > Labroides dimidiatus. The sequence goes on along the minus strand of CM061146.1, from coordinate 7,278,492 downwards.
CATGAAGCACAGGAGCTAGATCAGTTTTTTGACCAGACTGTGGGAGATTCCTGCAGGACTCTGGCTATTGGAGGCTTTTGGAGAAGAGATATAAGCCGTGTCTCCCCTGTCTTTTGATGGATGGATGAGTTAGCAGGACTAGCCAGGAGTCAGACAGAGTTCGGGGAATGCAGTACGGTGTGCCTTACAGAGACTTGGTTGCATCAAGATATCACCGACCATACCATCACGATCACTATCACCATCAATGGCTTACAGAGGGTCTGTGCTGACCTGACATTGAACTGTTAGCTGTGAGCCTCTGACTACATTACCTGCCCAGGTAGATCTCATGTGTCATACTGGTGGCTGTTTACACCCCTCCCTCTGCAAACCTGACATCTATGTAATGTTCCCAGCACCGCTTGACTTCAGACAGACCACCTAAGATTTTATTTCATATTGTATTTCTACTTTCTGTTAATATTCTTACTTAGATGTGCATAAAGGCAGCTGAAAGAACTAAATTTCCGTCTGAATAGAATAGAATAGAATTTTATTGTCATTGTGACACGTAAAATGACCAACGAAATCAAAACAAAAGTGCCATACAGTTGGTGCAACATTAAAACTACGACAATAAAACAGCAATAAAACAAAAGCACAGCAATAATAAATATAAAAATAAAGGAGTAGCTCTGGGGATGAATAAAGTAACTGTGATCTGAAATTAAAATGATATTTAAGACTCAAGCTAGGTAACTACTCTATGATAAATATTCAGAAAACAAATTTTGTGAATGTACTCTGATGCATCATTCTTTCATATTCCATTCAAGCATATTTGGAGCAAAAATGTGAATAAACTTTAATGGTATGGCATCATGCACATCACAAAACGACGTATGGACACTATTAACATAAATATTACTACAATTTGAGTAGTAAGAATAAAAAACAAAATTCAGAGCTTCCTTGAGTTATACAAACATGTCAGCCCACCTACTTGTATCTAATATTATGTCTGCAGCTCCAGATCTTGCTGACATGGTGTCATTATCTCCCTGTTCTCCCCGGTAACTAAAATCCACAGACAGCTCTCCATGTCGGCCAATCAGATAACAGATAGCCCCTGATTTCAAGTCAGTGCTGCATGCCTTTCATCTTCCTGCTAGAAATCACAAGCATGGGTGGATTTGATCCTGCAAAATGTTTACTTTGTGCCTCATCTGAGGGATTGGAGGCAAAGAAGAAAGAGAAACAAGAAGGGATGATTGATCTTGTGATTAAGAGATAAAGAAGGACTAAATGAGAGAATATGCACATCTTTCCTATGTTAGGTGTCGTGAAACTTAGTAGAGAGACATTAGAGGAATAAATGAACTGGAAAATGAGAGACAGAAGATCAGCAGAGCATTCCAGAGGCCATGTTTTCCCTACTATCCATCTTTCTGCCCGCATGTCTGCCTCCAAATCAGGCATTTCTATCAGTCAGGAATGGGTTCCTGAAACACTGTGAGGCATCTCTTTTTGCATCAAATCAGATGCAGGAGGATGAAGGATGGGAAAGATCGAGGGGGCAAGATGGAAGATAGGAAATGGAAGAAAAAGCAAGAGCGTGTGAGAGAGAGCAAGATCTGCATAAATTTAGCATCTTAAAATAGGTTTAGGTAGCACCAGTAAACTCACTCTCAGAATAGATTTGATTGCACTGCAGCCATATTTCCTCAGCAACATTAGTGTCTGAAATGAAACTCTTTCGAGCCCAACAGGCCTCAGAGAAAATTACTTTCCTCGCTGCTACAATCTCTGATTGAACCGCACATTTACAACAGACTGAGAAGGCTTTCCTGTTCAAATTAGTCTGTTCGGGCAGCTGTCAGGGTGAATTATTTTAACCATCATGTCTAATAAATGTTTCAGGTTTCCTGTTCTGACAAGGTGTAGATGCATAGTGTTGACAGATACATACAAACGAAACAGGAAAGGAGCAGATTGTGCACAACATATAAATTATCCATCTATAATTAATAAGTGATGCTTAATGTAGTTTAATTGCAGCCTCAGAGGAGTGTACAAAAGCAGGTGTTCTGTAACTCATTTATTCTGGAGTTGGAGCCGCCGACAAAATAATTCGATCAGAAACTTATTACTGTGGAGTCTCGTCGTAGCTGAATTGAACAGTTTTTATTTCTGTATCCATACTTTTTACCTTCGTTTTCTATTTCTTTCTTTTTTCTTGTGCTTTTCTTGGTGGGACTGACAAATTGGGCAGCACTTGGCTCATTATGGCCCTGACTGTGACACCTGAACACCTGTGTGATGGATTGCTATGGAGTTGCATAATCCAGCTCCCCCAGGGATGAAGTTATACAGCCTTTCTTATCCACTGAGTTTTCTTTAGATTTATAGTGTGTGCTTTTTGTCAACAAATGATCTAATCGGTTTTCTAAATGTGGCTAACATTGGCAGAGCTAGCACCACCAGCCTTCATTCATCCCTGCAGGTTAAAGTCCACATGCCTGAGCTGCACTGCAAAAAACTGAAATCTTAGGAAGTGCTATGTCTTATTTTTTAGTAAAAATGTCTTTTTAGACTTAATATGAGCCTCATTCACCAGACCAGTCCAGAAACACGCCTCATTTAAATATATTTAAAGACATAAATCAGCTCTGAATTGTTTGTAACAAGTAAAAAAGTTTCTTGTATTTAGACATTATTCTAAACTTGACGAGTAAATTTTTCTTAACCCACTGGTAGATTTTTTTACTTGTTGCAGGTAATTCAGACCTTATTTTTGTCTTTTAATATCTTGAAATAAGACATGTTCCTGGACTTGTCTGTTGAATGTGGCTCATATCAAGTATGATAAGGAAATTCTTACTTTAAATAAGACAAAAACACACTTTCTTAGATTTCAGTTTTTGCAGTGTGGTCACACATTTAAGACTGTGTTGAGTTAACCAGACAACAAACATCCAACTTTTTCCCATTTATTAGAACAAAATACATTCAACTGGCGTCACGAGATTCCATCTGTCATCTGCACCTGTTCTTTTTTATTATTTTTCTGTTTGTTAAGCACTTTGTGTTACCAGTTTGCTTATGAAAAGTGCTCTATAAATGAAGTCTGATTGATTGAAGTCTGATAAAAGTGATATAAGGATGGGATTGCTCACCAGTAACTGGATCTTAAGTCAGGGCTACAGCTAAGTCAGGATACTATCACATTTGGTTCCTCATAAGCAGCTCTTTAAATTCAAGCCACCTATTAATAATCAATTCTCCAGCCCAAGAATCCATCATCCACTCATGCATTGATCATACAATGCTGTCTGGTCCAGGTCACTCGCATAAAAGAGATTTTAATCTCAATGAAGTTTTTTCAAACCCCTGGCTGGGCTGGTTAATTTCTGTGTATGCATGTGTGGGTCATTTAAGGCTTCCTTCTGGCCTTAGTGAATTGTTGTCACATGATGATTTCAGACCCTGAATTAAATTATCTGTGAGGATACCCTTTAACCTATAAACCACCTTATTTTGTAAATAAATAAACTTCTCAGAGCAATACTGCACTGTTTCCTCCTGATGAGGGAAAGCTGGTTAAAAATACCGCCTGTGAGCGCCATCAGGCTCAAGCACATCACACTTTGTGACTGCTGTGTGGTCACACAGTCTCCCAGTAGAGCCAACACAAGCTCTGCCAGTCTTCATAGTAGCACAAAAACAAACCAACAGTGACCCACTGACGCTTTGTTTTTCTGTGTCACCATGCCACTGCTGCGCATTGTTTGCAGCTGACTAAGCCGATTTCAGCTGCTTTATGAAACGCAGCAATCTGGCAAAAATCCAAAACCCCAGATTTGTCCTAAACCAGTTAGGAGGCTTGTGCCAAGAGTGGTTAAAAATAGAGAGAAATAACTAGCCTGAGTAACAACCCGATTTGTCAGAAGGATCATGCAGATGGGTGTGTTAGGTGTGCTCGTATACAGTGTAAAGGTGTGATTTTTAGACAACCTGCTCCTTTAGAAGTCGTGTGGATAAAGTGTCAGTTTATATACGTATTTCATCTTTCTTTCTTATTGAAGCTGAACGCATGATTTCCTCCCTCGTCCTCCCGCTGAGCTTTAATACCATACATGCACAAACACACAGACACACACATGCCAGCACAGATGGATGAAGAGAGGTCTGAAAAAAAAATCTCTTCCTGGCTCTTTGGTTATTTTTAACCTGAATGCTGGAGCTGTGTCTTCCTTTTCACACACCTCTGTCCCTTAGTGACTTCTCTTTTTTTCCCATCTCTCCTCCTTTTACATCTTTTCTCTCTCTCTCTCTCTCTCTCTTCACGCTCCTCTCGCTCTCTTCCCATTCATTCACAGAGGCTGTGTGAGAGTGAGGCAGAGTGAGGAGATAAAAGACGCCTGAGTGGGGTTTTCATCACTGACACAGTACTACCAGTGCTCCTAATGTAGTGTGTGTGTGTATTTGTGTGTTTGTGTGTTTGAGTGTGTGCTGAACTGGATGCACAAGCTCTTCTCTTCTTTTTTCTGTATGTTTTTTATGTTCAGTTTCCTGATGGAATTTTTGAAAATTCTTGAAAGGATTAATAAAGTTATTAGAAGAAGGTTTTAAAATCTTAAGATGAGCAATTTTAGAAACACGTATTTATGCATTTTTGGACCATTTCTGAAATGATATTTTGGGGAGTTTACCAAGAAATCACAGCAGTGCATTTTAGATTTTGCAAAGAGTTGGTCCGCCCGTGGGTGGAGAGATGGCTGCATGCATGCACGACACAATATGTCTTTGCAGGCACATGTGCACACTCCTGCACTTTAAAACAGATGAACATGAGAGTCATGGTTTGCTTGCTTCAAAGTGTTTTTCGATCTCTCAGTTGGCTGATGATTTTTATGGCTTCAGCATTTTTCTGAATTCCTTGTTCCTTATTTTTAAATCCCTCAGTATTTTATTTTCCTCATGTGACTTATCGGGGTGGTGTCAGTAGTGTCACAAGCTGTGGGTCGTGACCAAATAGGACAAGATCATGAATACAAGCAGCCAAAATTAGCTTTCTCTGCAGGGTTTCTGGGCTCAGGTTTAGAGACAGGGTTTGGAGCCAGATGAGGTGGTTTGGACATCTGGTGAGGATGCCTCCTGGATGCCTTCCTAGGGAGGTGTTCTGGGTCTACTCAGCTGGGAGGAGACCCCGGGTAGACCCAGGACATGATGGATTATATCTCTCGGCTGGCCTGGGAATGCCTCTGTATCCTCCCAGAGGAGCTGGTGGAAGTGGCCGGAGACAGAGGCTACTGGTCTTTGCTGATGACATTGCTGCCCCTACGACCCAGACCCAGATAAGCGTTAGAAGATGGATGGATGGATGGATGGATGGATGGATGGATGGATGGATGGACTTACAACTGACTGGGCAGCATTGGTGATAGACGTTAGTTAGCAATGTTTAACGAAAGCTGGCTTTAGAGAAATCACTTTAACCACAAAGTCTCCCTCTCCTCAGATTAGCCCCTGTTTCACGAACTGAAGGTACTTATCACTACAGCAGCTACAAATACATTAATGATACTCACAGCATATTACTGTAAAAGTCAAAATACCAGCCACAATTAATTTGCGTCATCAATGAGAAAACCCTCTCTGGAATGAATCTTGGCTGGATCGGATGCTGTGCTGCTTAGCAGGGGCCTGACGCCTGACGCCGCAGCCCGGTCGACTCTTGACACACAGCTTTGTGGGCTGTTTAACATGGTGGTGAATGGGGAGAGGATAAGCTGACAGGCAGAAAGAGCCCTCCTTTGATGGGATTAACACAGCAGCAGACAGGGACTAGTGCTTTAGATTGATTAAAGTGTAATCCTGAAGGATAATCGTGCCTCCTGATATGACATGTGTGGCCAGGACCCTCGTACAGCATCCGCCACGTCAGTCTCCGGCATGTAAACAAAAACAGTCACGCTCGAGTGCTCTCTTCATCCGAGTCTCTCACTCCGTTTTTATAATGTCTTCACTTGACTGGTGCGTCTGAGGAAAGGTCAAGAGGAAGAAGAGGAGAGGAGACAACGTGGCAGAGATGGGAAATGAACACTCCAGCTGTCGGGTCATCTGTCAGTCATCTGACTGATGCATTAGAAGGTTTAAGAGTGTCGAGTTTACACCTTGAACAGTGGAAACAGATTTACCTTCACTGGGTTTGTTTTTATTGTGCCTTTTTATACGAATAGTTGACTTAAATGGCATTTTTACGTTCTTTCAAACTGCTGCTGTAAAAGAGCATTGAACGGGTCGGACGAGGCATGCAATCGAACTCATATCTTTAAAACCTTTAATTATATTAACAGTGCAAACTCAAAATTTTAACTGAGGGGTTCCAAACCAACGGATGACATCACTGTGGCTTCGTCCACTTTTTTTTTTTACAGCTAACATCCATTAAAAACACGTAATTGTGTCAAGTTTTCCATGCCGTGTTGCCAGATGTGCGGTTCATGGGAACACAGAGCCTGAGGGGCACCCACTGTAAGGAAGTGAGGTCACCTGTCAGTGCTTACTCAGGCATTATCATGATGTGGGTGAAAAAGCCCCGAGCTCTGCAGAGGATGGAAACTCGCCTGCAGCCTAAAAAAGAGCAGGAATGCTATTTATTCTGCATTTATAAGACACATCCGAGGTCTGGATTCAGCTGCAATGCACTCGGTCACGGTCTGAGGCAGATTAAAATGTCTTTATGATGCTGTTTTGTGTGCGAATGTGGTTCAGATTGTGGGCTTGGGATCACAGTTAACAGCCCATAAAGTGAAGGTCTTCACCTTTTTCTTGCTTTATGAACTGTTTACTCTGGCGTTTATAAAGTTGTAGCCGCTATAAAGAGGCAGCAAATATAACAAAGCGTGTTGTGACAGAAAACTAGAGAGTAAGACAATCTGACGATTAGGACAGAACATTCAACAAAACCACAAACACGTACAGGGTATTTGCGCAGAGTGATATCACCTTTAATTCATGTTCATCTCGCCTACATGTGCTGTACATTCCTCTTTCTCTTCATCGGAGGGTTTTCATAATAGAAGCTGAAGTGATGACATCTCATCCTGGCAGACAAAAGCAGGAAACAGGAAAGGAAATCAATTTAGAGAAGAATACAGAAGCAAGATACGGGATGATGCATGCTGGTACGAGTCGAAGCGAAGCAGCAGATATATGCTCGACCCTGATTCTATCTGGATTCCCTCCGTCCATCACAGGATAAAAAGCCTACTGGGAGACATATTTTGAATGGTAGCATATGGTGTCTTATCAGCGTGCGTACTGGTGACATAACACACCCGTATGTTATTATCTGAACAAACACTGAGAGGGAGAGGATGAGACTTCATTTGCTCTCTTTGACTTACTGGGCGGAGGTTTTGTGCTTGAATTTAACAATTTCTCCTAATTACCCTTCAGTTTTCTCTCTTGTCACTTTCAGAATCATCTGATGTCAATCTCTTTGTCCCTCCATCACACACTCGGGCCGCACACATAGACAGAGTTCGTCTAAAGCCATCTGTACGCTTTGCCTTTAGCCATCTGCTCTCTCAACCTCCTGACAGTGTTGCAGAAGTTAGTCAGCGCTTTGGATGCAGGGATGAGCAGATTAAACTTTCTAACTCTCACAGTGACGGCGTGTGCCAGTAACAGGAATGTAAATAACAGATGGGCTTCTCAGGATGACAACATGAAAAGAAAGGGAGGTTTTGATTTGAAGGGCAACTCCCGTCAAGGTGATTTTCTAATGACCATACAGCGCAGGTCCTATTGATATGCTAATCTGTCTCCTCCTGTGCTACGATCGACTCATGACAGCAGGAGAGGATGGATGGGGGATGGATAGATTTATTGATAGATGTGTCACATTTCTGTGCCCTTCTGCAGTTTTGATTAACCAGTTTTGGACACGAGATTTTATAGACCGAAGCTTTATGAGTCAGCTTCAGCGCAACAAGCTGTCGTCTTCTCCTTCTCTACATTCATCAAATACATTGATTGTTTATTTGCAGTTGGGCGTCAGCTTAAGAAGTGGAGAATTAAAGGTGTTCTCAATGATAACTTTGATGCATTTCTGCCTTTTTTTGGATAGAACAGATGGAAAAGGAAGAGGAGCAGAGAGTGGAGGAAGACATGCAGAAAATGGTTTCGGTTTTGTGAACTCAGTTTTTTTTATCAAAGATCAAAAATGCATTTATTGTGGGAATTACTGGTTGTGTTAATAAATGTGGATGCTTATGAGGAAGTTGACAAACAGCAAACAAGGGAGGATTCAAATCCGTAAGATGAAAGGTGAGCTGTGATGTGTCTTTAAACCAGCAGAGGGCAACATCTGCATTTGGCTTCTTTTGCTAATTACATCTCTAATGTCGGACTCTGCTCTCGACCGCATGCTCCCTCATCCATCCAGTCCCTCCAGCTGTGTGTTCAGTCTAGCACATAGCATGACCTCCAGTCGGCTGGAATCGCAAGAGTGAGACGTTCCCGAGACGTGACATGACGAGCATCTCCTCATGCATGTTGGGGTTTAAAACCTTAAACCTGTTGACTCCTGGGGTCTGTTGCACAATTATAGATTCAGACATCCAGGATAAATGACTGAGCTCGGCTCAGCAAATCCAAAACAAGAGCATCCAGGCTTAATTGGTTGCACAAAGAACAAGCCACCATGAGCAGACGCGGATTCATTAAGCCAGGTGAAACCAATCCTGGATCAGTGCACGCATGAGGCTTCCTCAAATAGACCCTGCAATCAATCACAGATTCACAGATTCACCATGACAACGAGAGTGGCGTACTTTTCCCTGTCGGAGGCAGAAATCTTAATGGAAAAAACCTTGAATTGAAACCTTTCACATCCAGTGCAGTAATGAAATAGAGACAAATCTGTTTCTGTGTTTTGGCTGTTAAGTCTGGAGCTTAGCATGGCAGATGAGGATCTTGGGAAATGAGGATTGCCTTTAGTATGTCTTTCTGTAAAAACAACACAGTTGAAAAATGAAAAAGTTATTTAAAATAAAAAATTTAAGGCAACAGTCTGAACTGGATTTTTGAGTTTTGAAGCCAATCATTTTACATTTGAACCAACTAATAAGTTTTTTTTTTAGATAACTTATTATTCTTATCTAACTTAAAATTTTGAGTTCTACATACTAAGAATTCTGAAAAGTAAACATACTTTTTGTTCAGAAAATGTACTTTTCCTCCTTCTAGTCCCTTTCACTCACACACACACACTGCTGGCTCAGACTGTTATAATAGGGGACCATCAGATGGAGCTAACACATTAACGTGTGAGTGTTCTCATAGGACTGTCGGCGCAGGATTTAAACAGCAAGAGTGTAGATGAAGACCCCTGAAGATTTGAGTCGGAGACCCCGTTCTTCTTTCTGTCAACCTTTTTCCTGACTACCCATAGTTCATGGCGATTGCCGGTTTTGCTCTTCTGGTTGAACGTTTTGTTTACGTTGCCATGGAGACCACAAAGCCGATGATATTAGCCTAGCTGTCACACTCGCTCTAATAACCGGCTTTTAAAAAGCAAGAAAGCGACAAAATGAACAAAAATCAGAGGTGAAGTCATAGTGTGGATGTTTTAAAACAAGTTTTACACTGAGCCCTGTCTAGCATTAATGATTTCACGTGAGTTGTTTTGAGCTAGCTTGCTGGCAGCGGCAACTGGAAGTTAATAACCGCAGGCGGAAGTCAACACCCATCGGCTTCTGAAGAAACAGGTGGATATGGGACCAGCTTTACACAACAAACTTAATATTCAGGTAGTTGGATAACTACTTTGAATAAGCAACACAAAATAAAATTATTTATTTACTTAACTAACTACCTAACTCACTAAATAAATAAATCAATAAATAAAAATTCAGGCCAGTAATTTTGAGTTTCCATTTTTACAGTGCACTGACTTCGACTAACACTAGCTGACACAGAAGAGCAATTCAAAGTTTTCTGAGAATAGCAAAAGTCCCCAGGATCTCCAGATTTGTCATTTGTCACCCCTCTCTAACTAACTTGCAAATAACTTTTTGTGGCATTTCATTGTGGCCTTTAAACTTGCCAGACAATGTGACGAGCAAACCAAACAGCCAGTTTCAGCAGGAGTCTCTGCATGGAGTCTCGATGTACTTGCAGGAAAACCTTGACCTGTGCGCCCCATTATATCTCTCCAAAAACAGTAGAGCCTGAGGTAGTGACAGTGCAGATGAACAAAGTTTGATTACCCCCATTTCTTTAACTATGCACTGTTTGTGTTGTGATTAATGTATGAATGAATTAACTTTATGAAGAACAAGTTGAGATTCTGTATTTACTGTAATGCAGAGACATGAGAGTGCTACTCAGAACTTAAACAGAGAGCAATGTAAGTTTGATATTTAACTATTTCTTCACTCCTCCTCAATCTTAGAGATTTTACCACTTTATGAGTCAAACTTAATACTTTTGGGTCCTTTTCATGGTTACCCAAAATTATCGCAAGTCATCGCTCTGAGCCATGCGAAGCAGAAATGTATTGTTGTACATTTTATGAGCTAAGTGATGGATCAATTAATTTCCAGCTGTGCAGCTTTATTAAAAGTTGACTGATGGAGTTACACTGAGAGCTGCTAATAACTAGAAGCTATTTCTGTCTAATGATGGAGGGAGGATGTTAAAGTTTTTATCCTGTTATTAATCTATTTACTTATTATTGCAGACTCTTGTCTAGAGATTCAATATTTGCTGACACTTGTGTTCATGTCAATTACTCTCCTCATCCTGACAAGTATGAAGGTCCAGAAGAGGCACTCAGCTCTGCGTCCAGCCCTCAAGGCTGCAGAGAGCATCCTCAGTTTTTACAAGCTTGCAAAGCTGTAATTTCAAAGTGGCATTTACAACCCTGGCAGGTTGACAGCCAATCCATGAATTCCCTGGATTAGAAGTCTAAGAGCCGAAGGGGAAGCCGAAGAAGAACTGCATGAAGTTTTCATGTTGGTGTGGCCAGTTTCCAGAGACGGAAAAAAGAAAGGACAAAAGAAAGCCGAGGCATGAAACAGAGACAGACTGGTGTGTTCTCCGTCCAGGAGCTATATTAGGCAGATGGTGGAAACAAACATAGCTCTAGTTTATCCTCTGCGGAAAGGGAGACACAGTTCTGGTTCTTTGAAGAGCAGGGAAATCCCACTGAGGTGAACAGCTCCCAGAATCCATCATTCAGCCACTTTCCTGTTTATGGATCCTCTTCCCAGCACTGTATGATCTTGACCTTATGGCACACTCTGTGATGAAAAGGAAAAAAAAGCTTCTGTGGTTACAGCTCTGCAGGAGAGAAGGTTGAGGGAATACGAAAAAGTTCGGCAACAAAATTAAAACGAACACACACAGATGTGCCAAAAAATTGCAGTTCCTGGAGCGGCCACTTGGAGCTGGCTCCAAAACTGAGACAATAACCACAGATGATGACGGACAATAAAATACCCAGCTTTACAGTAAGTTCACAACCTGATAGAAGAAAACAGGCTTTGTCTTTCAAGTTATTTTCCTCATTCATGACATCTGTATGAGGGACTGAGAGGACTTTCCAAGTGATCTTGAAAAAGTCTCTCTTCATGATATCTGCCTGATCCTAATCCACAACTTAATTTAAGATTATCAGCACATATATAAGTTATTTCTAAATGCTTTTCTTACCTTCCCGATCAGGTCAAACAGGACCAGATTGATGACGTCTCCATGGCAACACCCACACCAGTTTAGTAGTCAGAGGAGAGATCTGTATTTTTCTCTGCTGGGATTAATTTAGTAGTGATGGTGGACACTGGAGCTGAACTGTCAGACAGAAAAAGGACGTCAGAGCGGAAGAAAGCTAAACAGGAGAGATACAGCTCAAGTTAAATGCTAAAACACAAGCTAAAGGCTAAAACATAGGCTAAACTGTTTGTGATAATGTTCATTCGAACCCACATGCAGCAGTTATTGTGCAGTGATCTGATCAAACTTGAGAGTCTGTCAGTAAAATGAAGAGTGAGGTTCGTTAGCTCTGATTGGTAGATGAGCAGGACATAAGGATTAGCTAACTTTATACATTAGCCTACAGAAATGTCAGACACCGGGCTGCGACTACTGCTATATATAGCCAGCTACTGAACTACAGTACAAACTGACAGTTTACTGATTGTCACGTTTCAAACAACAACTATGCGCGTGACTGTTGATAAATACCTTACCTCATCGTGTTGTATCTGGTAAAAAGTTGTCTTGAACAAAGAAAAGTAGTGCTAAAAAGAAGATCTGATCTCCATTAATTTCCAAAATAAACACACACCTTGTTAAGAGTCATGTCATCACAACGGTGTGCACATGATTCCAGGCAAAAGGTGTCGCTGCAATCCACTTCAAACAGACAGACTTCACAGCCTCTTTAAGTATTATGAATATTAAGGGGTAAAATTAGTAGAACATTGATTTTTGAGCAACTTATGAAGTGCAAAAATTGTCTGCAAGGCTTTAACTTAGATTAAAAGAGTCACTTTTTCACTCTTTCCTTAAATCTTTACCCAAATAACCAAATGTTAATTGACCAGCAGCACAAAGCTGACCCATGTGGACAAAAACAAATAAAACTCATTCTAATTTTCTTTAAAATTCCACTTTTTTAAGTCAGATTCTCCCACCTTCTCCTGTACTTTTAATTATTGATGACCTGTAAAATTCTTACCAGAGTTCCTTGAACATTCAAAGGAGATTTTAGTTCATAAGAGCTGTTTTGATCTTTCTCAAAGTGACATTTAAATGAGGAGGCACTTGCATGAACAAAACGCTCTGAGCCAGTACAGAGAGTTGCTTCCACACAGCCAAGTTTTCATGGACACAGCCAGTTTTCTTTTCCCTCTTTAGAGCTTTCTCCAAATGCCTCTCTGGAAAGAAATATGGCTCCTGCAGATTTCTTTTTGGCTGCCATAACTCTATAATTCATATTCTGAAAATGCTTTCTTCTTGCACAAGAGGAATATGTACTTTGAGTTTAGGTTATCCCAGTGTCTGTTTTCCTCTGTGTAAGACGTGCATCTTTTCATCGGTGTCATACGACTTCAGTGCAGAGACGTCCAATTATAAATGGTTGTTCCTCACATCAAACAACCCATGTCTCCCTTATGCATCTTTCCTAATCATCTAAACTGCCTCAAAGTGTTTTGTCTGCCTCTACTCAGGCGGTCAGCCTTTGTTTTAGACTCCTCTCTGATGCCCAAACAAAGTCTGAGTTTTTAAATGAGCTCCCCTCCAGGCCAAACCATATAGTGCTTTTCTTATTGTGCTTCCCATTTGCTTTTTTTTTCTACACGCAATGTGCATGAATGCTCAGTTGACTGACCCAGTGCCGGTGTCCTGATCTGACTGCAGCGTTTTTCTTCAGAGTCCCACTAAACCCTTCTTAGTCGTCTCTTTCTTTCTTTACTCGGAGCTGAATTTGGAAGCCAAAGCTGGAGTGCTGTTAGCTGCAGTTGCCCTGCTGGCCCCTACATGCTACATGGCTCAGGGGGAGCTCTGCAGCTCATGTGAAGTGGAAACGTCAGTGGTTAAATATTTTTCTCCTCTAGCTCGGGAGTTGATGCTTAATTCATTCAAACTCATTTGCTTAAAAACACTTTTTTTGACTCGAACGACTGAGGAGATGACAAATAGCGACAAATTTATCAGTCTCCATAACATCCTCTCAGAGAGCTGCATCAAAGAGGCTTCTGTGTTGTTTCTTTTTGACTGCCAGCATTGCAGGATTCCCTCGTGTGATTCAGCAGCACTGAAGCGATTTATCATTATATCCTTAACAGTGAATAAAGCAAGGCCAGTGATTTAGTTTCACATGGAAGCCCAAAATAATCGGACAAATCACGCAGTGACAAAGCAGGAGCTCATAGTCTGTGTTTCTGTTTGGCTGAGTGTAACACTGTGTGTGTTTCTGTATCTCTTTTGAATCTTTCCCCTTTGTTCCACATTGAGCCTAAACACACCCGTTTCATCTCACCGGAGAACGGTGCGAACCTATTTCAAGACGGCGGTAATTTTGGAAGCTTTTGAAACAAAATGATGCGGGTGGAGCAGTCTTTTCTCTCTTTTTGTCTGCTCTCTCTCTCTCTCTCTCTCTCTCTCGCTGTCTCAGTGTTTCAGACCAGCTGATGTGCTTATCTGTGCAGCTGAGGTGAGGGAAAGGAGGCTGGTGTGTGTGTGCAGGTGGAGGATTCAGAGTATGAGGAACAGTGTGAGATTTATTCCACTCATTAAGCTCCACAGCTGCAGAGTAAGCCATTTCATCAGTACTAAATTTGTCCCCTAAAAAAGACACTTAGATCTGTGATAACTGTGTAAGCATGGGCAGGGCTTCACATTTATTATCTGCAGCAGTCTTTGGGGATGTGACCTTTAAATCATGTTATGAAATTAATGTACACTGTGATGGCACAGTCCACCAGTGATCCAGGTGATTCATGTGAGTTGTGTATCATGTTCATACGTGTGTTTGTACTGCAGCAGAAGTGAACTTCCGTCATCCTGATGGGGGCTGCTGATGACACATTGCAGTTTTATTATTACTTTCAATGACTTTGTGATACCTTATAGACGTAACACTTTTAGTCGGTCTGTGCTGTCTGTTCAGGGGGGTGAAATCTAAACACATCAGATCTGCAGTCACTGATCTATAGTTCTTGTTCTGTATGGATGGGGCGTATGTGTGTGTCTATTTTATATTTCAATAGCGTGTGTATATGTGCATGTTTAGTTGTATGATTATGGTTATTTGAATGTTACGTTATACAGTTGGAGGCAAACTTCTGTGTGGTATAACTTCTGGAGTAGCACTTTATCATCATTTCTTCTATCGAGCACTTTGAATGTGTTGTCACACTTTTCATTAAATGGCATCATTGTAACTTAGCATGTTTTATTTTTATACTATCGGCATGTTTCATCAGTACTTTGTATCTTCTTCTTCTTCAGGCTATGGTGAAATGTTCATTAACATGCACTGTCCCTTTATATAAATTAAATAAATAAGTTAATTAATTAATTAACCCATACCACATGACACATGGTATGTGTCATGTGGTTTCTTCAAGGTTCCCACCAAAAAGTTTGTGACCTCAAATGATTTGGGTCATGTGACTTTAGAGCAAACCACTGCTGATTTATAGTTTTTTTTTTTTAGTGGGTAACAGATTTCTCAGACACCCACAAAATGAAAAAATTTATGTGTATTAAGGAATTTTTTAAACAGCTTCATGTTTTAATGATTATTTTTGAAAGAAAAACATATAATGCTGAAAACAATATACAAAAATATGTATTCTAGCATTAATTTTGAAGAGAACACTTGACATTTAAGAACTCAGACTGCACAAAAACTGCAAATTTCAATTTGGATTTTCTCAAATATGACCCAAATGGCCCACTATGTAATTGTTTATTGCTTAAAATTAATATTTTGTAAAATTGATAAGTATACCCCAAGGACTTGAAATGTACCCCTAATTATAGAATGTTTTATAGAAATGTAAATGTTTTACAACTTATCAGTTTGATCGTAAGCTTGAATCAGCATTATCATTGGGTTGTCTGCCATCGTCAGGCTGCAGAAACCAGTGAGTGATGCCATTGAGGCAGTTTTAAAGTGTTATAGCTCATAGCATTTGTTGTGTTTCAGTGCAGCAGATCAGATTTTGTTGGGGCATGTTTGCTATGGGCATCAATTGGAGAATTTTAGATGCAACCAACACACTTTCAAAACCATGATGCTTACTGATGGTGTAAGATATCCTCGTGGTGATGATAATGGCGTCTGCTGCGTCACTCGCCGTCAGTCATGATAGTATTTCTGTCACCACAGATTCTCCGAGCTGTCACTTTTGGTTTGAGTCTGACACAAATGAAGTTTAAAATCCTCCATGTTGCTCTTCCTGAGTTTCCTCATGGGTATCTTCAGCAACCCAGAGATCAGTCACATGACCACTGAAGAAATTATTAAGCAGGGTTCCCACCATGAGCGGAAATGATATTTTCTCTCTGTCCTCTGAGAATAAACATTCATAAGTTGATTGTGGGCTGTGCTGGAAGAGAGAGAGGGACAGAAAGTGACCTTGGCCACCCTTACTTTTTTCTATCTGTCTTGAAGAAAGGAGAGGAGGCGGTGAGGAGAAGAGTGGGAGACGGATTTCACTTGATATCTTTCCCCTGCTCAGGGAATACTCCCTCCTTCCTCTCTCAGTCCAGCTATCAGTGTGTCTTTCTCTTTGCTTTTACAGCAGAATCAAAGCTGCCCTTGGAATTAATGACTTGGGTCTTTGTCTCCATTAACGTGGAATTCACACGTGATCAGCTCAGGGATCATGAACGGGTTTTATGGGAATTAATGCCGAACAGTGCGACCTCTGTGAAACCTTAAATTAGCATTAAGCAAAGATTAATGCACCAAATTATGATAGATAGAGCCAATAAAAACTCGGTGTTTTGTTTGGCTTGTTAAAAGCTGCTCTGAGCTTGTGTACTCTCCTTGTTAACGCAAAACAAACAGTCGAAATATTTCAAGGACGCTTCAGACATCTTCGAAACTTCTTGATGCTAATGCCACAGTTCAGCCTGACTGACCTCCCACCAGCTGTCTCATTTGCTGGCGCAAAGAAAGCCCTGATCGATACTTTCCCTTCTCGTCTTATAGCTGTGAGCAGGAGATAAATTGGCCTGAAGCGAAGCCGGTCTGGACACAAATAAATCGGACCTCTCAGTTGAACTACTGCAACATGTTTTATGCAATCAAATGAGTCAGATGCAAAACAATAACCATAGCATCAAGTGGGTGTCGTGAAGAATTTAACTTTCATGCTGTGGAAATAGGAAAAGAAAGAGCCTGTGCACTGAGCAGTGAGTAGAGATGAGAAGTCATGATAAAAAAAAAAAAAAAATCTGACAGAGAGGCACTCGGAGGCACAAAGGAGGACAGTCACACACACAGAGAAGATGGTATTGTATCGGACGGCGGTGTAAGTGAGCTGTGAGAGCCGGCAAGATGTGGATCAGAGGTGATATTTCATGTCTTGTGTGTGTCCGTTAACCGAGGTGTCACCCCAGAGGCTGAGGACTAGAGCCAGGACAAGACACCAGTGTCAAAAGCTGGAGTCCCATGAGTGTCCACATGTTGGCTTGATGTCACCTCAACAAATCCTCAGTCCCTGCGACTCAACTGTGTTTGCAGGATTCTTACATGCAAATATCACTGTTTGTCACACCTTGATTTATCTTTGTCAACCTGTGGGTTCGAGTCAGTGTTGGCGTAGAATGTCCTGCAGAGAAGGGCAGATATTTTTTGATTACCTGCTGCTGGCTCTGCCTTCAAGAATGTGGAAGGCAAATGGAGAGTCTGTTACCCACACGCTTTTCTAGCGTCTGTCATCCAATACATAAACAAATCTGTTCCACCACAAATAGAATATCAATTACCGGGAAATATGATGGTTGGGTAGCTTACTGTGGAAAAGTAAAACTAGCTAAAGCCCCTACACCTCCTCACCAAAGACCAGCAGGTTGAAAAAGCGATGTCATAAACTTCTTGCAGCCTTCAGTCCGCGTGCAGGCGTATCAGTTTTTTTAATCTTATCTCTCTGGCCCGTCCCTTTCCTTTCTCATTCATTTTTTAGTGAAGCAAAAATGGGCTCACATCTGTGCCTCTGACTGTGACCCATTTAAAGGCCCTGCAGACAGGTGTGTTCATTTGTCCTGATGGATGAGACCTCTGCTCAGGTGGAGACTGGGAAGAGTAAGGCCAGGATACAGGGTCAGAAAACCTCAATGCGTCTGAAAAAAGACCAAGGTGAAGCCTTTGAGGGCAAACAACGTGAGCGACATTACTGACAGGAAAGGCAAAATGTAGACGTATGAAAAGGTGCATCATTGGCCTGCTGACGTGACCTCGCAGGCTCAGTAGTTATTAGTCATTAAATCAGCAGAATGAAGTTCCTTTACCACAAAGGAATTCTTTAGACTACAATGTCCATTCAAAAGCTTGAACCCTCGATTCCCAACCCTTCATTTTTAACCCTATAAAGCTAAAATTGTCATATTTGTCTGTATAATTAATGGACCTAGCCCCTGCACCATCACCCGTCTGTTTCTGAAACAGATTTTTGAAACAAGACAGCAAGCACGGCCATATTGGAAATGAGGCGGGCTTTGAGTCTCCACAGTAACAGCCATAGGGCACCTGTCAGTCACATGAGCTGAGCTGATCCTCTGATTGGACAAACTGGTGATTTTTATATGTTCTAAATTGCTGAGTTTGAAAAAAATTTACCCCCAGTACAGCGATTGCTGTTAGCAAAATTAGCGATTAGGACGGGAAACATTTTTTGTACCAGGCTGTAAACATGTTTTTTCTACAGTGAAAATGGCTTTTTTTTTTGGCTTGGTGTGTTTGTGATTTCCAGTACTTCCGGAGCCAGCCTCAAGCGGACACTCGACGAACAGCAGATTTTAGCACTTCCACATTGTCTCATATTTTCAGACCGGAGGTTGCCTCTTGAGACAGGCGCACTAAAATACATTGTCATACATAAAAAAATATATTAGACACAATATTAGCAGAGATGTAGTTAAAAAGGGATAAAAGTAGAGGTTAAACAAGATCTAGAAAAGTGAATAAAACATCATAATAGAGCAGTTCAGGTTATTTGTGTGGGTCGGTCACTTTGTTAAATTCAGGGCAGCGATGGCGTTTGACACAAAGGAATTTTTTAAAAAAAAGATCTTTGGCCAGAGGAGCTCTGTAGCACCTCCCATACTTCAGAAGCTCAAACTGACAGGACAAGGGATTGGAGAATAACATCTAATTTGTCACTCTTTTGTAAACATAATTATTTTCTGCATTGAAAGAATAAATATTTAATGAAAAAGTTGCAAAAAAATTAAATATATATTGTGAACAAAATGATATATATATATATATATATATATATATATATATATATATATATATATATATATATATATATATATATATATATATATATATATATATGGATTTTGTTGAAAAGGTTAATAAACATCTCAGTTCCAAAAAAAACTGAGATTAAAAATTACAGGGTTAAAAATTCAAAAGTAAAACATCAGACATAGAATCTGAAAAATGCCTCTTATTTCAGCTCTTGCTTTTTCCAAAGATGTCAGTCGATGTATTGTTTGTAAAAAGTAGTGGCAGGGTCAGATGATTTCTATTTTCTCCACTGTAGAATGGTTGAACAATTGTCTGTATGTATTACTTGTGTGAAAATGTCTGTTTGTTCAGAGAGGAGTATTCAAAAGGATCAGTCTGACTAAAGTCTGGCTGAAAACCTGTAAAAGTTGCACACACTAACTGCTGCATCCCCTCATGAACCAACAAGGACAAAGGGTCTCAATTAGGTGTCTTATAGAATCTCATATAGATGCAAACTGACTCATAAACATCTTTCGATTGGTGTTTAAGCACCTCTTTAAAGTCTTGAGTTTTAATCTCCGGCTTTTTGGAACATCATCCATCATCTTGAACTGAATTATGTCTGTTATTGCAAATCTGTCCAGCTCTTGCCCGGAGTTTATTTGATTCAAGTTGTTTCACACCTGGTCTCAGGCTGTTTAGAACGAAGCGAAGTAATAACACATTTTGGCTCCCTCCATCATCATCCATCATAAATATATCACAGAGTGTTTTTGCTACAAAAGAAAGACGGCACAGGCGTCTTTTTTAAGGGAAGTAAAAGTTCAGTCTCTGTCAAAGACCCGAGAGTTTCCAGTGATAAAAAGTGGATCCACATCAGAAAGAACACGGTGCGGCTAACAATGTTTCAGTAATACAGCTACAACACTCCGACCAACACTTTGTTCACCTCAGTTCAAGAAAATTCAGAAGAGATGGATTATGCCTCGACCTTAACAGGGTGGAAAATCAATTCTTACCCTGTGAAAACGGTTCTCCTACATACATTATCATATTTCACACTACATGACACAGACCAAGATGTTTTATTGCCATATATTCGATTTGGCTTGAGGCAAAGCAGAAACAGGCTTCTGATTAAAAAAGTGGGTGCGAGCTAACGAGGTGGAAAAAAATATTACTTCAAAGCTGCAGCAGAGTCGAGAAAGAGTTTGAACCTGAAAGGCTCTTTTTGCTCATTAGTGAATAATGAGAAGAGGAGAGGTTTACTTGCACTGCTAATGCTAAGAACAAATGTTTCCACCTGGATGTCAAATTACATGATAATTACAGGCCTGAACTCTGTTTACATTTCACAAATGATATTCTAACAAATACCTCCCCGAGAGATGCGTTTATTCTTCTAAAGTCATTAATTTGATGGAAAAAGTACAGAACCAAATTTAGTCAAAGTGTGAAGGTTTTCCTAATCTGGCAATGACTTCAGGCATTGCTTCAGCAAGCAACAGAAAATAATTTGGCTCAAATTGAGACAACGATTCATTTGAGAGTTTCTGTGCAGTCGGAATGGAAACACGCCAAAATCTACAAATAACCTTGTTTTTCCAGGGTGAGGAAAAGATTCTTTTCATGGGTTTGGCTTAAAAAGTCTGATCTAAAATTAGTTCTCAGTAAGATATTTACCCCTGAAATGATACTGACTGGGGGGTTGTACTTTTCAGATGTCAAGGAACCTGCAAGCTGCACATTTCTGATTGGTTGAGCAGGCAGTGTTTTTGTTCCCCCTCCATCCAAAATAAGATGACACCCAGCTGTGATGGACTTTATTTAATAACTCCTAAACAGTCAGTCTTCTTTGAGCCTGATAGTGTGAATGTGTCTCTGTCAGCTCCCAGTGTTCCAGTTTAAAGAGTGACCCTGTAAACTGGAGACCTTCAGCTGAACAAGTCAGTGAATATCCAGTTTATAGCAGCTGCTGAAACGCAGATGAAATCCTAAGGAATGCATCTTAGTTTGGCCGTAATTATATAAATGTCAAAATATTCTCCTTAGATAAGTATCTCGTAATATTTTAAAGCTCTTTGTGAAGGATGTATCCTGCTGATAGCTGCCAGTATGTAACAGCTTTCCTACCAGCGCTTGTCTCCTTTCAAGTGTTAACAAATCTATCTGCGGTGCAATAAAACACAATCAAAACCAGCTCAGGCTGGATATCCTTCCTGCTAACAGGCTAACTGCGGTGCTGCACATAAAGATGCCGTCCTGTCTTCTTTTTATGGTGTCATTGAATCTGAATGGTCTTCAGCGTTATCTCTGACAATGATGACAAAGATACTTGTTCCTGGGGGGACAGCTCAGGGCTTTTTGCCCTTTTCTGTCCATCTTTGGGGGGAGGGCAGAGGCAAAGGGAGGCAAAGGACTCAGATGGTTGCAGAAAACATAAGGACCAAGGCACCAAAAAATAGAAACCAGATCATAAGTAGTAGAATCTTTGTCACACCTTACTGGCCTAATTTACAAAATCTACTGGAGTCTTTCGCCCATGGTGGAAACAGAGACAAAAAAGGGCCACAGGAACCATGTAGTTCTTTGGGATGTTTTATCAGGAACCAAAGTTCCTGGACCTCCTGGTCAAATACACAATTATTTAAGGTGCTTGTTCCTATTTTCCATCCATCCATCACTTATGTTTCTATAAATGGGAGGCCTGACTTATTCTGACGACTCGAACAAGGCAACTGGACTACATAGAGTCTGGAAGACTTTTCACTCTTGCCTCCCTCACCAGCTTTCTTGGAACTTAAGAAGCTTCTTGGATGAGAGGTGAAATGTCTTCCAGACTCTACGCAGTCCAGTTGCCTTGTTGGAGTCATCAGAATAACCATGACCTGGATGAATGAGAATCTACATGGATATATTGAGACCTGACTCCATCCTTGTCTCTACCTCCAGTCGACTTCCTCCTCTTCCTTGTTCTCTCTCTGCATTTAAAACGGGGATAAGGTTTGAGGTGTGCTCTCTAGCAGAAGCCATGAGGTTGCTCATTTGTTCCCAGCTCACCCCGTGGTTCCTGCAGTTATAGATGGCTCCTGTTTGACAGTGAGAGACAGAATGAGGTGAGTTGAACTGGGGTTTAGCAACAAAGAAGCAGGTACTCACCCATAAGACATGCTCTTATTATATCTTTAGGCTCTGTGAGATTTATGGATCCAGATTCACAAACAGAGTGTAGAGGGAATATTATGATACCAGCACTGTCAATACGATCTGTGACTGCATGTGTGTGTTCCTCTCATTGATGCTCTAGCTAGTCTAAGTCCTGCGCTATATTTATATCATGTACTGTACGCATTTGGAACAATCTGGAGAGAAAAACTGTATCCACCCCCTCACTCTGCAGATAACAGACAGACAGACAGACAGATGGATGCACAGCAGCTACTCAGCGTCTCTGGGGTAAAAACAAACTACATCCCTGTCAACATGAAAATAGAGTAGCTACATTTTTCTGCAGGGCTGAGCCACCGTTAGCAGGCCCCCTTTGAAAATGCTTACGGCGCAAGATCAAAAGCACTTAAAAAAGTTTGATTAATTAAAGCGATTGCATGGACGTGATTGGAAAAACAAGGGGTGCGGTACTCTCATCTGAGGAATGGAGAAGAATCAAGTCTCACAAACCTGCCTTAAATCGCTCAGAAACAGGAAACACAGCATGCTGACACTGATGATTTATGTCTCTTGGCACTACAAGGGTGGGAAAATTAAAAACGCTGTTGTCAGAATGAGTCCTAGCTGTGCACTAAAAGCATGTCTAATAACCAGCATCACCTCTTCCCATCCTGTCTTCTTCCTGTTATCATTTAGGAAGAAGTTTTATTGGCTCTCACTTTCACTTCTCGTCAAGCTCCCGATGATTCCCTCGATTCCTCTTCTCTCTCCGCTTGAAATTTCCTAATTGCTCGCATACTTACGTTTCCCATCATCTCGCTCCTTTGCAGTGATTAAAGGTACGGCCGTACTGGAAAGCGGCGCTGCAGAGCCCATCTGTTGTTTCTAAGGAATGCAGGCATCGCTGGAGGCTTGGTGATGTGTGACTCCTCTGTGGTTTTAATGGAGCCAAGCTAAGACTCAGTCTCAGAAATCCGTTCACAATATGTTGCTGGAAATCTTCAGCTCAGGTATAAACATTAAGAAGTCACTGTCTCAGTCAGGTGAGTGTGCTTGAAAGATAAGAAGATCGATGATCAGATGGTTTGAGTTGTATGGTTAAGAGTTTTGAGGTTGAGAGGTTAAGAGTTTTGGGTTGTTTTTTTTTCACTTTTAAAGACATTATAAGTGACATCTTTGGAAAGCCTCTCCCTGATTTGACTCTTCAGCCTCCAATCCCTCAAAGAAAGAAAGCCCTTCAAGCTCTCTTTCTTCCTCTCTGCATTTTGGCTTTTTAATATTCCTCCCTTCACCCATTGTCCCCCTCCTTTAGCCTTAAGTCATCTATTTTTCTCTCAGAAAAATCCCCACACATAAAGAACCGCCAATCAGCCTCTTCTGTCACCACATACATCACAGTGAAGCCGGTGGGCCTCATTCCTCACGCCTGTCCAATATCCCCCGTCACTCTTTGTGTTGTCCCTCCAGCCTGCAGCGCTCGGCTGTATTTAGTGCGCTTCCCCAGTGTGGGGCCAGATAATAGAAGTAAGAGAAGAAGAAGCACAGGTGAGAGGAGGAAAAGGCTAAAGAAATGAAAGAGCACAGCCCTGACTCTCTGACTTCTTCGTAGCTGTAGGCAGCTGTTGCTCTACAATGCCAATAAACAAACCTCTCCCCTTTGGTTCTACTACATCTTCCAGATTAGTCTGACATGCCGGCTTTTTAAGATAGGGAACCATGGAGAGTGTCAGGGAAGATAAGAGAGCGGGCGTGACATACTAGAGGAAAGGACTGAGAGCCAGACTTGAACCCTTGATCTGCGTACACGGTTGGAGTTTCGCCAGCTGAGTCACCAGCGCAGCCTCTCTCTGCATCCCAGTCGTGTTTCGTCTCCTCTTTCCTAGAAGTCTCTCCTCCTTACTCCTCTCCTCTCCTCTGAGAAGGAGCGAAATGCCTGTTTACAGTTTTGTTTACATATAACTGGATCTTGTCCAAGGACGAATTCCCACAAACGGCTGTTTATTTATCCAAAGAAATTAATTCCATTGTTGCCATCAATTATGCTAATCCCCGAAGCTATTCCCAACATGTGGCTCTATTTTTTTTTTTTTTTTTTTTTTTTTTTAAGCCTTTGTGAATCCTAAAAATGTATGTTCATGCTATCGTGCAGTTTTCTCTTTTTAGCTCAAAAGAAAACATTACACTCACACAAAGGAGTCCCTGAGGGCAGATAAAGACGGCTCTGCTTTGTGTGAACAGTGGTCTGGAGTAGGAGTTTAGCAGGCTGTGAGACGAGAATATGTGAGTATAGAATAATGTTTGTCTTTTTATCATCTTTAAGCCTCTTCACCCGATGATTACAGCTTGAGTGGGGTTTTCATGAGGCGTTTTCTCCTTACATTTCGTTGTCCATGCTGTCAAATCTCATAGAGCATAATACATTACTCTCAGAGCATAAAGACAAACCATATAGATATAACCCCTTTAGCATCAGCACACCTCTGACCCACAATGCATCACTCACCCCTCCCGTTTCACTGACGTAAGGAGAGATTCCTGGGAATTGTTCAGACAAGGTTGTGACCCTGTGTAGCTTCCCGTCAGACTCAACAAATTGTCTGTGCTGAGAGAGCCGAGGCATCCTCCTGGTTCACGCCACAGTTTTCCTCTCACAGCGTGGCACAAAGTCGGCTCAGACTGGAGATGTTTGGATAAATTAAAGAAATTCAGCAGGAAACTAAAGTAAACTGGGCACAGTCGTATTTGTGGAACTTCTTTAGCGTCATGCTTGGGTTGAATCTGACAGTTTTGGGTTCATTTCATGAAGTGAAAGAGAATTATTTGTGTTTCTTGCATATTCTTATTCCGTATTAAATAACTGACTCATTAAAACTGCTGCCTAACATGTCTTGAGGCTTTGTGAATAATTTCCCAACTTTCCAAAAACTTTTTTTTGTCTTGACATTTTCTGGAGTAACTAAAGTCGATTTAGAAGATTTGAAACCAGGTTCGAATCAGAAATGTAACTTGGGGACTTTTATTGTGAAGAGTTTGTCAAATCAAAGTGTTTAGGATCAAATGTGTGCAGTTGACAACAGAGGACTATTAGATGGTTAAATGAGTGTTTAATTTTGTAATATTCTCAGCCCACAAGGCTGATTATACGTCCTGTCTTAGCTGCAGCACAGCCACCCACCACTGAGGCTGCAGCTCCAGGTAATACTGCCTCAGTGCTGTAATTCTCTACTACCCTGATTTTGATAGGCACAGATGACAGAAACTTTTATGAGACTGTTCAATTTGTCAGTATTTTGATCTACTGTCATGTCTCATCAATTACACTAAGTTTGCTTCAGCTTTGTCTTTCATGTTCAGTTTTATTTTGCAGTCATGTCTCCCGTCTTGTTTTGGGTCACTTCACTTCACTTCCTACCCTGGTGGTTCCCCGTCCTTGTGGTTGTGATCTCCACCTTTGTCTTGTCATACACTGATGTGCATTCCAGTCAAGTCTAATTTTGTTTTGGACATTTTGATTCTTGGTTTTCCAGTAAGATATTGTGTTTCTTCGTTGTTACTTTGGTTATCTGGTTTATTCCAGCATAGCTGTGATTTTTGATTGTTACTTAATTTTTGGTTTCCAGTCTTCAGGCTGGGATTTTGTGCTGATACTTTGTGTTTATAAGAAAAATTATGCGTTTGGGTCTTTCCTGCTGATCCTTGATATCTACACAATGGAGATGAAGTTTTACTGCTTATACACATAAGTTCAGATCACTGTGTGCAAAAATTTTTTTGTTTAACAATAAAGTAGTTAACATTTTCTTGTTTCACTGATATTTTCACTAGTGTCTGAAATTTATTGGGGATTAAGTCAGTTCAGTGTGAAGACAAAACCTAACTTGAAAGTATTAAACTACTTTGGCCATATTGTTGTAGCTTAGCTTGCTACATTTCTTAGGGTCATAGCTTCAATGTAATGAAGCTTGATTTAACACAGAGTAACTTGTAGCTTAGCTCACTGCATTTTCCAAGTCGCTTGCCCAACACCGTTAGCAGGAATATTCTGGGTATTACAGAACTGCAAAGGACTCCACGTGCAACAAGGTTCCACTCACAGGCAATACTTGATGCAAGCTGTCCTCCTCAAGCTTATATTAAACTTTCTGGGCATGATCTCTGATTCTTTTAAGACCATGACTAAAAAAAAGAAGTCCAGGTGGCCCGTATGATATTTGGCTGAAGGCTGGTGGTGCTAGCTCTGCCAGCATTAGCCACACAGAGCATCACATCTGACATCCTTTCACCCTGAAAATAATCCAGTAACATTATGCTGAGACATTCATTGATGACATTTTGCTATCTTTAGCTAATGTTATTTGCTGTCATCTGGTAGGAGTGCTCCAGTTCAGGGATTTGGCCTCCATGGCCTCTGAAGACTGAACTGAAATGGGATGGTCTATGAAGAATTCCCTTTTCCTCGTCTGTTTCACTGGTCTTTTCAGTAGTGTTGTTTGAGTTTATCTTATGCCACCAGAACAGTCCATATCAGAAAGTTAATCCATCATCATCATCATGTTAGCTTCATTTGTCTTGTTATGTTCCAGATTCAGAAACATAGCGGTCTAACAAAGCCCACAGCAGGGATGTTTGGAGTTCTACTACAGGGCCACTGCATCTTCCCATCGTTTTCTGTACGCATATCATAGCATGTGTTTACATTCAGAGCGTACAACTCTTCCTTTATAGACCTGAGGCTGAGACACACTGACTCTCTGGTCATTGTTCAGGCGTCTCAGGCTTCAGGGTTGATTTATAGGCAGGAATAAACACAGAGAGATACACCAACAAGGACAGGAATATGAAATGCTCAGTGCTACAAAAACACTAAAACACTGATATGATTACAGAGTAATAAAAACATCGCTCCACTCAACTCCCACAGTACTTTCTAGCTGTGGTTTGCTGGCTGCAGTGATTATTAGTGATATCAGAGCTCGGCCTGTAGTCTGTGTACTCCCTCGCCCCCACAGGTCAGCAGAGTTCAGCCCTGCAGGAAGAGCCTGTCTGTGGGAGAAAGCAAACCAAAAGCCACAATCAGGTTATTGCTCAGCTATGTCTCTCCCACACTTAATGATAAAACTCTGTTTCTATTTCTTTATCTCTGTCTGTCCTCAAATCTGTGTCTTTCTCAAGCCTGTTCATTATTCTATTAAATTCACTTTGCAGTTTATCCGAACAAAAACCAGACCACAGCTTCAGATTGAGTGACAGATGGTGATAAATAAAAAAAAACTCATCTTATTTAAGGAACGGAGACTGTCAATGAAAAGCTAATGCTGGAGTTTCACTGCTGCCAGCAGCTGCTGAAGTGCTTCCTCACAAATCAATGAAATCTGATCACGTAGTGCTCGGGCATCAGATGCATTGTTTTACACCTGATGGAGACGTGCAGGCTCAAGAATGCCCCGGATTAAATATCTGACGCTCAGTGCACAGAAATCTCCTTTTTAGCGCAATGAACCAACAAGGAGCACAGATCCATTTAGTTGCTCCATGGTTTATTGACCCAAATGAAAAAGCCATAAACTGAACTGAGATCCACGTAAGCTACGCTCAATTAGAGGCAAGGCTGCAGAGCTCTCAGAGCAGCAAATCTGATCCGGAACGCAAATGATTTCAAGTGCTCAAATTCTTTTTTGATACAGTTCTGCACTTTCCTCAAGCTCAGCTCCAATTAATCTTTTTGATTTCTTTATGCAGACGGCACTAAAGCTGTTGTTTGACACACTTTATGCTACAGCGCAGCTGCATTCTCCTTCCAAACAAGCCTCTCTCTGGCAACCGAAAGACATATTGTCAGGTTTTGTGTTTTTTATTTTTATTTTTATTTTTTTTCCGGGGGTTGAAATCACTCGTCTTTTTCTCCAATGAGAATCTGAAATGACAGGACAAACCAAAGGAACAAGAAAATCGGGAAAAAGAAAAGAAGATAAAAAGCACCTGCAATTGAGAATGCTGAAGAAGCACGACAGGAAAAGAAACGTCATCTAAACTTGACTTCTCTCTCTTTGTTTTTATTTTTTTCTGTTCTCAGTTCACGCTGCTTTTCTTGCACGCCAAGAAAAATGCTTAATGTCTCAGCTTCCGGAGAGGTACGTTATCGAATGCATTTATATGAAGAGATGAGAAAGGTCTGAAGTAAGACTTTGAAATCTGGCCTCTCCTAACATGTGGCCTGTAAACAAGAGGATGCTGCATGTTAAATATTCCAATCAGATGTTCCCTTCTCACTTTCTCCTCTTCTCTTCATTACTCATACACACACGTACACACACACAGAGCGCTCACTCAAGCGGTGAGGTGTGTCTTGTGGTCAGTTCAGTGGGCGTCTGCTTTGTAACGAATAAACAGTCTTTCCCCTGCCAGAGGGTCTTATCAGTCACTGGCCTTCCTCAGGATGTCTGTCAGTGGTCTCTCTCTCTCTCTCACACACACACACACTTACACATACATGCATGCATAACACACCACACAACACGTTCTCAGTGGAAAATCCTGGTCATGGCTTGTTCCACTGATGTTTGTTTTTGTACTTGGACTTGCAGAATTCGCTTGTGCAGTCTTTTGATTCAGTCTTAAAACCTTTTGACAACCAGAGAGAATTGGGAAGATCTTAAGTTGACTCAATTTAAAAGATTTCAGCCCGAACTTTTCAATAAGAGCATTTTTTTAAAGGATATAGTGTACTGTTATAGTTTCTGAGCATGTAAAACGCTTTTTCTGCTGTTCTTGTACAACAAACTCGCCTATGTGCAAGGAGTGCACAGGATGGGTTAATTCTGTTCTCTATAGACTTAGATGGCCATGGCAAAAGAGCTGAACTCGCATTACATTAGATTTAAATTTATAACATAAGATTTATTGATTTTTTTCATCTCAGTCTGATGAAAATGTCAACAAATATAACAAAATGCCTTCAAATTGAACAGCTTGAAATGAGTAGCTTTAACATGCAAATTAAATCAACATTGTTTCACTTGCCTTGTTTTCATACATCCCATCCTGCAGATATGAATTCAGCTTTTATGGAGATATAATTCAACGCTTTTATTTGTTTGACAGTTTTTCATCCTTATGTGCAACTTTATCGAGTCTGGAGAAGGTCTGATTCACAGCTCAGCCAAGAGCCGAAATGTCAAAAGCTGCATTAAACTTAACATTCAGAGGGCGTTTGCTGATAGTGTTGTGCCATGGCACTGCTCAATCTTGAGGCACACAAAGCGATTCAAGCTCAGCAACATATAAATATGATTTTTTTTTTTTTTTTTACCCACAGCACAGAGTTTTTGGGGGCATAAATTTTTCTTTACGTAACTTTTTCCTTACGTCTCCCTTGAAGGAATGAGAAAACAAAACTTTATCTCACATTCTTTTTGTCGGAGGTGACGACCAAACATATCTCTGTCCACAGTGCAAGGTTAGTGCAAACCATATTTGGTCTTTTTGAAGACGAGATAGTTGAGACCATGTGTGTACTTAAACGATGATGTATGCCTTCAATAATGCACACACACACACACACACACACACACACACACACACACACACACACACACAGACACACACGCATAACATACATTTTAAAGACCGGGGAAGTATTCCAGAATAAATCAGAATCAGTTTGACGGATGAGGTGAGACGACATATTTGCTAAATATTGTAGTTCTGGGAAAGAATCTGTGCTCAGGATATTTACAGTATTTAGCTTGATGAATGAGATGGAATGTAAAGCTATGAGAAGGATGACGCTCGGATTGTTGATATATCACCAGAAAAGATTCAACAGAGATGTTACAGTTGGCATCCTCAGGAAAGATCTAGTCTTGCTTTTGAGTGATTACATTTTATAAGTATTTGATGGTTTCCAAAGAAACGTCTGAGTTTGAGTTACAGTAGATTCCTTTTTCCTCATCATAATGTTTCTGTAGTAAAACAAACTCCCTGCAAGAACTAAATATGGAAAAAAAACTCTGTGGGATCGGTTTAGGTTGAGCGTTCTGGTAGAATCAGCTGTTTGGCGCTGGCATAGAAGATCTGGCAATTTTTTTTCATGAGTGCAACTCACATATTCAGCTTCGCTACTCATCTCACAAATGCATGTTGCTTATAAATGTGGCGCCATTTAAACATAAAATAAAGAAGCTTTACAACAGCACAAGATTTATTAGAAGCATATTTTTTAGCTCTTCCCTGCACGTGTCACTCACACGTTTCTTCTATCTTCTGCTTTTTGTTTATATTGAGGAGAAAAAGTATCACCATTTCTTTTTCTAGGAGGCATCAAGCTGTTGATGAAAGCTGTTTTCTAAGATCAGTGATCTTGGCCAGTAAAAACCGTTCTTGCACTCTGCACGCCCATCCAGCAGACGCACCAGAATGTGCGAGTTAAAGACTTTGCATGAATCTCAACCTCCCAGAAATACCACAATCCCTCACAAAGGCATATGAGGCAGTTAAAATGATAAGCACAAGTGTGAAATTAAAACATTAGTTTAATTGCTATTCCCTCAGCTGCGATCATTAAAAAATTTGCATGCAAAATCAAGAGATTTGACATTGTAACCTGCTATGAGTCTGTTTTTATAACACCCACAGTTATACAAACACTCTGTATATGACTCCAAGCTGCTGGTCTGAACTGTTTATGAGCTGTGCAGTGCGGCACTTAAAACATTTTTGGGCATTCACACTAACACTCAACCAGACACAGTCAAACACATGCATTTCCAGACTCCTGGGGTGCCAGACTTTGCATAACTCTGCCTGTTGTTATTTTAACATTTTAACTGTGTGCATGTGTGTGTTTGCCATCACTCGAGCAGTGGAGGCCTCACATGTACAACAATACACTGTATCACATCTAGAAATGTTTGCCTGCAAAAGAATTAAAGAATCGAAAGCAGAAAGTAGGGCTGGGCAACAAATTGATTAAACTGATTACCGTAAATTCCGTACTATAAGCTGCTACTTTTTTTCCATGCTTTGAACCCTGCGGCCTAAACAACGGTGCAGCTAATCTATGGATTTTTACAGCTGACGGTCACTAGGGGACCTTCTAAATCTATGGATTTTACAGGTTACAGGTTCTGTACTATTGCACTAAATGGTAACACTTGAATAAGTTATGCAAATATGCAACTTGTTTTTTGAAATGTAAATAAAATAGAAGCTTCCCCAAATAATTCCCGACAATTCCCTCTGTGCACACCTGCAGCTTATAGTCCAGTGTGGCTTGTATATGTACACGTTTGTTTTTTTTCCCTTAAATGTAGCTGGTGCGGCTTATATTCAGTCCAGGAATTACGGTAATTCAAATTATTCTCTACAGAAAATTTAAAGCATTAAAAATCAAGATTTTTATTTATTGCCTTAGTCCAATTGTACGTTGTTGCAATGTTTGAAAAAATGTACAGTTTTCATGATGGTAGGCCCTGTCAGGTTTTGCACAGGGACTTTTAAAGGCTTGTATTTGTTTTTTGTTTTTTTAAATGAGATTAAATATTGATCAGAGAGTTTCATGTTAATATACTGTGAAAATACTCAGCCTTGAGTGTTTATGTCAAACCTGCCTACGTTTGAACTACATAATCAACATTTTATGACACAGGCTTTAACTTTAAGAGAGAAATTCTGTTTGGTTTGGGTAAATAAAACAACATAAAAGAAATTTTTGGAATCAGAATTTTTGTATCACAGAGTTTTTTTTAATTTTTTTGTAAGGGAAAAAATCTATTAAAATCGTAAATTGAGAGTTGTGGGAAAAAATCTGGGATTTTATTTTTAGGCCCTACTGGAAAGTAAAGATTTCCTTTATGATGCAGTGAAATTGAGGGTTGCGCATGATTGGATGTGCTACAGTCTCCTGTCCAAAAAAAAAGTAGAGGCCACAGTGTAAACAGCTTTTGCAACATCTCGCCCCCCTTAGGAAGAAAAGATGTATGTAAAATGAATGATTCATAACTGGTTATTGACAGGAATATCCAGAGATTCAAGCCTGTTTTGATACTTTTCTTCAGCCAAAGTGTTTATTGACTGCTCTTCTTTTAGTGTAAGTTATTTTTAAGGCCTTGCTTCGGGCTCTTTGCCTTGCCTTGAGAGACACTCCCAGCTGCTCTTTCCTCACAGGCCTCAGGGGTCATGTGGGCATGGGAATCCTTCAGCCATGATTGAGAGGCTCAGGCTAATACCCTAAATGCACTCTAGCCATTCAGTTTCGCACTCTTGCTCCTGAAAAGAGCGAAGAGATGCTTTGGTTGAAGCATCTCACTCCCAAGTTGTTTGTCTCAGCACGCACCATTTTCACTTTGCATTTTTTCATCCCTCTAAAGAGAAGAACGAGCAAGATGGAGAGCGATGTCTAACCTCCACACACAGAGAAAAGACGAGAGAGGAGCGAGACTCTGGAAGTCCTAAGGGTTCGAGGTGGGATCTGATCCCTCCTGACAGGAGACGGTTCATGTGATCAGCAGAGGGAGGCTTAACCCTCTAGGCCGAATTACACCCTCTTTCAGTCCGATGCTCCAGATGAAAGGATGTGGGCTGATTTTATGCAGTGTGTTGGACATACAGAGAGAGGGGAAGAGTTAGCTGCAAAGTTTGTTTTTGACAAAGATTCAGTTTAACAAACAGCTTTTGGAAAGAAATCCAGTCCTTCTTTGATTGGAGGAACAAACCATGACCCCTCTATGTGACTTATCTCAACGCCTGTTTAACTGAGCGTAACAGGAAGTAAAAGTTCTGTCAAATCTTTTTCACCTTCGATACAAGTATGGCTGGAGGCGACTGGAGTTGAATACGTTTCTCCTTTCATCCTAGAAGCCTCCCTAGTTTTGAGATTGGTCTACGATATTATGCATCCGTTTACTGTCAACCCAAAGAAACCTCTAGCTTTTCCACCAGCTGGCTGAAAACTAATTCAGTTAAGGGGAAAACATGCCCAAGGTGTCATTTGGTTTTGTCTTTGAATTAACATTCTATCTGGATAACTGAGAATCTTCACAGACATGCTATCAATAATTTCTTTCATCCATCTATCCGTCTATAATCGTCCACTTAGTGTGGATCAAGTCATCAGGGCAGCAGTCTCAGCAAGCTGACCCAGACATCCCTTTCCCATGCAACGTTATTTTCAAGCTCTTTCCAAAGGATCCTTAGGGTTTCCCAGGCCGGATGGGATGTGTAATCCCACCAGTGAGCTTAAAGCCTTCCTCAAGGTGAACATGCATCCTGGAGACACCTTTATCAACTGGCAGACTCTTTTAAACTGACTCTTTTAGATATGAAGGAGCAACCGCTGTACTCCGAGAGGCAGAGATGTATTTATATATTAGCTGTATTGTTTAGTCTTTCATTGAGGGCGAGAGCCAATCCCAGCTGTCACTTTGCGAGAGGCGGGTTACACCTTAATTGGACGGGTTGCCAGTCAATCTCATGGCTAACTCATTAAGACAAACAAGAATTCATGCACACATTCACACGTTTTGGCAATTTAAGAGTGACCGATTAACTGGACGAGGCTGTCTTCAGACTGTGAGAGGAATGCAGAGCATTCACATGCTAACTGCAGCCTACTCTGATGGGGAACCTTCTTTCTGTGGGTGACAACGCTCCTCTCTGCGTGTAGTTATGTTGCATATTGAATTGGTCCGGCCATCCTCTCTCTTTGCGTGCTTTGCTGTATGTTTTCCTCGCCTGTCCTCTTTCTGTTTGCTGTTGAGCATCCCGATCTTACACTTCCCTGCCCTCACAAACACCCTCACATGTTCCGCTTACCTCACCTTTATTTATTCATCACAAACAAAGTGATTTATGAACCAATTAAAGTGTAAATTAGGCGCCGGGCTTCAAGGAATGATCGTCAACTTTAACCTTAATGAACGTGAACCTTTTGGTCTCGGAAATGAGGGCGTGTATGATTTAGAACCCTGGCGCTGCTACAGCTACGCCGCATATATCTGTGTAAATATTTCATGCTCTCCGTATATCTGTGCACTCGCACGGCACGTCATGTGGAGGCTGTGTTTCACAGACTCTGTGTGCTTCACTCGGAGCTGTTTTTGGCTGGATGTTTGCTTTTAAGATGTGTTCCACACACTCGCTGAGAGGGGAATTTAGCAGCAGTGGTCTGAGGGATCGGTGCCGGATTGAGATAAGAGATAGGAGCCATTAGGCTGGGCAGTTAGCCTATTTAAATGCAGTTAATTATTTACCTCATTTACACTACAGAGCCAGCTAGACTAGCCAGGGTTTACTCATTAGACTGCTGTCTGTTATTGAAACGGACAGAGCTAACTAGAGGATAACATAATAATATCACAGAGATGACGCGTCAGTGGAGTCAGTCTCCAATAATCAGTTTTCATGTAGTGTGGACTGTGGAGTCCTGGTGGAAGCCTCATGTGGCCCCGTGGCAGCACAGCATGGGCCGACTTTAAGTCCTCCAGTAATTATTAGACTGGTGCATGGTGGGAGTTCACTTTAGGGTAGGTTCTTTATCCGCAGGCTGCACACACAACCACACACACATGTACTACACAAACAGATGTGCACATAGCAAGTGATGCATGAACAGAAACTCCTGCAAGAAAAGTTTGCATGTACACAAACAAAACCCATTACTGCTCTGCTTCGTGTAATGGAATCTGAAGCTCTGTTTCTCATGTTGGGTTCGGAAGAGTTTCTCATAAAATGGCTCAGATTTTAGTTTTATATAAAGTTTGAATCAATATAAAATCAGTTAATTAAATATCAAAGCATTGAAAAAATATATACATCAATTAATATGAATTACTTTATAGCAGACACATTTGGATGTGGATGTTTAGCTTGACATATAATTAACTGAGGTTGATGTTGTCATTGTTTGCTGGGTCAACTTGTTGTTTGATGTTTTCTATTGCATTGTACTTTACTTTTAATTTGGTGTCTTGTAATTTGTTTTTTTGTGTGTGACCACTCATTGTTTGTCAGAAACTATGCTAACTTCTGTAAAGGTTTTTTATTTTTACTAAACAAGAAAATATGCCAATGAGATGAAATAATTTCTTTTTCAAGGGTGTCCTGTCCGAAATAGGCAGCAGCTCAGTTGATAAAACTTCTGACAGATAACAGCAACGCCACAAAAACATAATAAGGCGTTTTGAAAACAGTTACATACTTGACATAACAGAATAAATCAGGCAAAATACATGCAGCCAGATGTATCTGCCTCCAAACAGTTCAACATCACATTAAACCGCTAAGAGAGACCAAATACAGTGAAAAAAGATGCTGCAAATCTTAACGTGATAAACTGCACGCTGTTGAAACAGCCTGTGGTTAAATTTTCCATAGCGCTTTAAATAAGTCCTAAAAAAGAGAGTCAGACAGAAGAAGAAAGAGGGGAAATAAATAAATAAATAAATAAAAGATTTACATATATTTATATTTATAGGACAAAATCAATAGAACAAAAAAAATACACATTCCGCTTTGTCCACAGGGGGCACCAGAATCAACACAAACTGAAAGTTCCTCACAGAAGCTTTAATACACGCTTGTTGGCTAATATCTGAATCATTTGATCGCAATGTTAAAATAAATCAGAAAACTTACTTATTTCATTTTCCAACTTAACTGATGGAAAGAGACCCTTAACAGGCCGGTGACTCAAAATCTCCATCAACAACAAGCATGTGCAGACTTGTGCATCACTTATAAGTGTCCTCTGGAAACACTTTTGTTGTGTTGCGGTCTATTTGCAGCGTGTTTTTCTAATTGTTGCATGTTTTCTTAAGTTGCAGTGCTGTGAGCCTTCAGGGCCACCGTACTTTAAGCACTTTGAAAAGTCCTTTAATTAGTGTGGTTCACATTTGGTAGCTTGTTCAGTGACTTCTACGGGATTCAGTGGTGGAGTTTTTGTCTCTCAACCCGGGGGGGGGGGGGGGGGGGGTTCAATTCCATCTTGCAGTGAGCCGAAGTGTCCTTGAGCAAGACACTGAACCTCAAATTGCTCCTGCTGTTGTTTAGCAGTGTTTGAATGTATATGAATGAGATGAGCTGATACTGATACTGATGGTTCCTTACTGTTGTGTGAATAATGTGTGGATGAGAGAATGAGACCAGAAGTGTACCGTGCCGTCACAAAGACTAGAGAGGTGCTGTGTACGTACAAGTCCATCCCATCTGTGCAGGTTGGTTATAAAAAGAGTAGAAAAAAAGGTGTTAAATAAAACTACTTTTATTATGAATTTAACATATTAAGGTTATGTAGGAATCCTTTCTCACGTATATTCACATAAGTTGCTGCTCTATCCACACACACATACAGGCAGGCAGTGGATGTAGATGTGTGTGTTCTACATTAAAGTTGCAGCATGTTATTTCGTCTCTCCTCCTTCCTCCACCCCTCAGGACCACCTCTGCCAACACCTCCACCCCTTTCCCACCCTCTTCCACCCTCCTTTTCTCTCTCTCTCAGTCGTTCTGCGCTGAGGTTAGAACAGACACGGGGTCAGTGGCACTCACAGAAACAGAAACAGGAAGGAACAGGAGGTGAAAACAGCTGCATGGAAGGTGAGAGGCAGCCACCACGTGAGAATTTGCTCCTCTTTTTCTGACTCATCCTCCTTTTTTTTCTTGTTTGCTCACATTTCTTTAACACTTCTCTCTTAGAGAAGCTTTTCCCGTCACTTTTTTCATCACTTTATAATTCCCCATTGTTTCCCCCTCACGTTGCTCATTTTCTCCTCTTTTATCTGCGACACCCCCTTCCCTCCTTTCTCACCCTCACTTTCCCTGGTTTGTTTCTTGCAGGGTGGAACATGGGTCACATGTTTCTGCCTGGGATGTGTGAGAAAACGTGTGAACAACAGAAAGAAAGGAGTGTGTTTGTGATTGTGTAAATTGGTGTGTTAGAGGCCGGGTGGTGTTTTTCTGTTCCCAGAATTTTACACTCCTCGCACATCTTTGGCAGCTTAAACAATGCAGCAGGAACAAGTGAGCATGCCCACAGTCAGGCAACACACACATGCATTCAGCCCTTTACACACACACATGCAACACAGTGCAGTGACTATTGAGCCATGCAGAGAAGAAATCAGACAGTTTTTTTCCGAGGCGTTATTTGAATGTGCGTGCCACATGTCCACTTTGTGCATGTGTGTGTTTTTCTGTGTGCACAAGCCGAGGCCGAGCGTGCTAGAATCAATAGAGTGTGAACTTGTAAGTGTTGATTTCTTCCCATCGCTCTGCCTGCTCTGCAGTCTGCAGCACCGCCATCGCCTGCCTGGCTTCCCACACTCTGTTGGTGTCAGGCGGGCTCTGTATCACCAGGATGTGTGTGACTGTGTAGGGAAATAAATGCTGTGATTGCATGCATGCATGTTTGTGTGTGTGTGTGTGTGTGCTTCCATACACAAATATCATATTTGATGAACTGTGTTGCATTCAAGTGTCTGCTCTCCCTCAAGTTTGTCTGCGTGAGCAGGAAGTGTTGATTAATGAACAGTGGGAGAGAGAAGCTTATTTATAACATCCATATTGACGTTAGAGTTTGTTAACACAGAAGCCCAAACTTGCTGATATTCCTCATTTAAATATTTCATGCATGTTTGGTGTGTGTGTGTGAGTTGTTTTTACCTGTCGCAGTGAGTGGTGGAGGAGGTAATGTGACATGACAGTGTGAGTGTGTGTAAGCGATCTACTTCAAAAACGTTCTCAGTCAAACATCATCAAATCTAATAGCTCGATCACTAATTTTGCTAACGTCGCACACTGTACGGGGGGCTGAATTTTTTTCTAACGCTGCAGTTTAGACAATATTGAGATCACCAGTTTGTCCAATTAGAGGCACAGCTCAGCTCACGTGATCGCCAGGCGCCCTTTGGCTATTACTGTGGAGACTCAAAGCCCGTCTCATTTCCAATATGGCCGTGCTGGTCATTTTGCTTCAAAAATCCATTTCACAAACAGACAGGTGACGTTGCGGAGACTACATCCATTAATTATACAGTCTATGGCTCAAGCAAGATACCAAACCATTTGGTTCTTGGAGGTACTGAGGGTCAAGTTAGCTGCTATTACACAAAAGGCAATCTATATTTGGATATTTGTAATATGTCATATTAGGGCTGCACAATTGTGGCCAAAATGATTATCACAAATGTTTTGTCCGATATTGTAAAAATGGTTATTAAACACGATTATTCATAGGGAAAGCATCTGTGTTTTTATTGCACTACTTTTAGACAAACAACAACACGGTGATCAGGTCCGCATGCTCATGCATGAAGTGTACCGTGCCAGAGCACACCTGTCCAAAGTGTGCCATTGCACTGGCCATCATGCATTCCTTGTATTTGAGTTGGTGATTTTATTTAGATGGTTGAACAAATAAGTTGTCAGAAAAAAGGAGGAGATGGAAAAGGCTACAGAAGACAAGATGAGAAAGGCTGCAGAGGAAGAGATGAGAAAGATTGCAGATGAGGAGATGAGAATGGCTGCAGAAAAGGAATGAAAAAGGCTGCAGAAGAGGAGATGAGAAAGGCTGCAAAAAAGGAGAAGATGAAGGCAGCAAAAGGGATGAGGATGAAAAAGGCTGCAGTGGAGGAGATGAAATGGCTGCAGAAAAAAAAGATGAGAAAGGCAGCCATAAAGATTAAAGGGGCTGCAAAAAGGCAGCAAGAGAAGAGGAGATGAGAAAGGCTGCAGAGGAAGAGATGAAAAGGGCTGCAGAAAAAAACAAGAAAGGCAGCCAAAAAGATTAAAAAGGCTGCAAAAAAGGCAGAAAGAGAAGAGAAAATGAGAAAGGCTGAAGAGGAGGAGATGAGAAAAACTGCAGAAGAGGAGATGAGAAAGGCTGCAGAGAAGGAGGTGAAAAAGGCAGCAAAAATGATGAAATTGGCAGCAAATAAGAGATGAAAAAGGCAGCAAAAGAGCAGAAGAAAAGGGCTGGAGATGAGAGGATGAGAAAGGCTGCAGATGAGGAGATGAGAAAAGCTGCAAAAAAGGAGATGAAAAAGGCAGTAAAAAAGGAGAGGATTAAAAAAAAATTTGCAGAGAAAGAGACGAAAAGGGCTGCAGAAGAAGAGAAGAGAAAGGTGACCAAAAAGATCAAAAAGGCAGCAAAAGGGGAAACAGTTGCAGTTAAAGATGAGGCGGGAGAAAACTGAAGAAAAAGTTCATGAACAAGGGGCTTAAAGAAAGGGTAAAGAGGAGGTTAACAGGCGCTTGATTTCCTTGTTTGACTCTCCCTCTTTTAGCCCCTCATCACACTGCTGGGTTCACTCCTGGATGTTCCACCTGTTCCCACATTAAAATCATTAAAAATCAATAAGAAAAATTAAAAAAAAAAAAAAAAAAAAAGAAATACT
This sequence comes from Labroides dimidiatus, assembly GCA_030710495.1. Lineage (NCBI taxonomy): Eukaryota > Metazoa > Chordata > Actinopteri > Labriformes > Labridae > Labroides > Labroides dimidiatus. The sequence goes on along the minus strand of CM061146.1, from coordinate 7,238,958 downwards.
CGCCTCAGTTATTAAATTTTTGTATAGATGTTGTGTATTGTATATACAGTTGGGATCATTTGTTCACTTCAAACCAGCTTATTTGTTCATTTGTCAGGGTTTTTTATGCCGCCTACTCTGTTATATATTTATCAGTAAAAAAAAAAAATACCATTAGAAACAACAGGACACAGTGCTTCAATTCATTGTGTCCTCAAATGATAAATTGTCTTCTATAAGTTGCCTTAATAATCATGTTTTCTGTTGGTACTGGATCTGAACATTTGTCCTCATGATTATAATACAGTGTGTGTGTGAATTGGTGGTGAGGTAACCTATGAGCCCAGTGTTTTGTTAATAGAAATCATTTTAGTTGAAAGTGCTTTAGACACGTTGAATTCAGTGTTTATGATGTGTATTTCAGAGATGACATGACCGCATCCCCTCTGATGGATAAAGGTTATAAGTGGTCAGTTTTCTGCAGTGTACCAATACCAAGGAAAACTTTCTCCATTAGGGGGCGATGTGGGCAAAATATGTCAGCATGTTCTTATGGCAGGATCAGGATCTGGATTTTATCAGGATTGATTGCAAACAACTTTTTTAGACCCAAATCTTTCTTACCCCATTCTGAACTGTTTTAAGCACCATTTTTTTCATCTTTTCTTTCTATAATTAAGTCTTGAGCCCTCTAACATGCTTTCTGAACTCTAATATTTTCACATCATGATAAAAATATTCATTTTCATATAAGCAGACTATGTACAATCAAAACGTAGTTTAGTGAGACTTTAATAGATGTACTTTATTTCTTTATATTTCAGTACCATAAGTACCAGCACATCTCGGGGTTTATTTCCTCGACAGTATGCCCCTTCTCTTCTATAAATGCATGATCAAGATCTGACGAGGAAGGAAAGCTGGGAAAAGGCAGCAACGCCTGCGGGGCTGTGTTGCTTTGTATCCCAGCATGCTTTGAGCAGTGAAACAGCTGCTTTCCTCTGTAGCATCACCTCATTTTAAAACATCATTACTCAGTGAAATGCCTCTCTGCGTTTCATACTGGTATACTGGTCTAACAAGTGCTTACTTTTTAGATGGAAACTGGTATTAAAAGTGTCTCACTGACAGAAATGTAGAGTGAAGGGAAGCTTCTATCATGCTGTAAGGTTATGAAAAGCATCATACTTTGACAAGTTGAGCCAGTGACCAAGCTGCTGTTTTAGACAACTTGGGAATAGGAGAGGGCTTCATTTTTTCTCTGTTTTCCATGACCTACATTTCGTTCTCTCGCTTCCTGCCTCGCCATGTATTCCCACCAAACTCCAACTGTCCTGCCACCATCCTCTTCATCGCCTTTAACATCTGCTGCTGTTAATACAGGAAGAGTCAGATAGCCCACACGCTAATTAGCGGTGCAGCTACAACCCCACCGTCATTAACTTCCTTGTGCGGAAGTAGCTATAACGCTAACGTGGCTTTAGCTCAAAGGAGGTGGATGTGTGGTCGAATGAATAATAGATGGCGTGTCACTTCCTTTATCGCTAATGAAAGCAGGCAGCTGTTCCTCATGCTCGAGTGCCACTACAGTGTGTGAGGAGATGTTTTCATGTTGTTTGTGGAGGGATGAAGAGATAGACTGATAGCATCACAGTCGCTAGGTGAAAGGTTTATCTGTGCATTGATGGATGAAACAGAAGCAGGGCAGGTTCAGTGAAGATGAGGCGTTGACCAGGGCAGGGCAGATAAAGTTGAAACTGTGACATTTTTTTTTCTATTTTTAACATTTCTTTAAGTCATTTTTCTACCAATTCTTTTTTTTTTTTTTAATTTATTTAACCAGAAAAGCCTCATTGAAATTAAAAAAATCTCTTTAGAGCAGCAGCAAGGTACAAAAAACAAACAATGACAAAAGCAGGTCAACATATCCAGTGTAGCATCAGAAAAATCAGCCATCAAAGCATTTACAACCCGATGCATCATCCTCCAACACCTTTAGTTGACTTTAAAAAAGAAAATTAAGAGACCTGCTTCTTGAGACCCAAGTTCTCCTGCAAACACTTTAAAATGGTCAAAAACTAAAATTATTGATATCTCTGAGTTTTAACAGAGGTGATGTTAAAAAGTCTCTTATGTCTGAGTATTTTTTTTAAAAAAAAAGTGATTTGATGAGTTTCTTTGGGGACTTGATGCACCAGTGCTGGAACCATCACTTTGATTACAGGTTCCACGTTTTTGTACCCATGTTGTTTACTTACAAGACAAATATTAAAGATGAAATCTAACAGTTAAATTGTAAGATGATAAATTTAAAGAGCAGAAGCCAAAAAAAAAAGAAAAAGAAAACCACCTTGTGTCACAGTTAGACTGTTAACATTACTCGCTACGGTTCTTTGTAACCTTTAATATTTTGGAGGGGGCGATTGTTACTCTTTAAATACAGCAGATATAATTTAAACTGGTTGATAACTTACATGTTTATAGCATTAAGTGATGTAAATATGAGCAGTATTCAATGACCAGGTGACTTTACTGTCAGGTTGTTCACCATCCGTCTTCCCATGTCAGAGCCATCAGCTGTCATGCTCTTACTGAACATGACATGACATGTTAAGGCCATTACTCAATGTCCAAGGATATTGACGGATGTGTGTCCCAACCCGAACATGGGCAGGACTTAGTTTATACCTTTGGATGTTTGTATTTCATCCCACATGCTGACAGATTTATCATGCAGTACAGTCTGCATATAAATGTTGGGCTGCATGTCAATGATTGGACACACTGACATTAAACAGTTGATCCTCAGATTTGCAGATCAGCAAATTGTTGTTTGACTTAAATTAAACACAACTTTGGTAAATTAAACTGCAGGCGTGCAAAGAGTGTTATCTTGTCCTTGAATTTTGTACATCGAAAGTATAGTCTGTGGTCTTGGATGGTGAAACATCTTCAACAATTTACCCTGTAAGAACAAACAATAGCAGGAAGCCACCGTGCTATTGCTGTGCTGAGCTGTTGTATGAATTGACTTAAAGCTTGCAATTTTTATTGTTTATTTGTTTTTGTTTTTTTCCACAACTTGTTTATTTTTAATTTAACCAACTATATATTTTTTCCTTAAGTCGCTTAGACGCTTATGTCGTCCACTATTTTTGTTCCTTGCGATATGGATGTATCGCTACTTATGCTTTGTTTATAATGCCAAAGCTACTTGAAAAACAACCAAAAAATAATTCATTACATTAAAAACCCCAAATTTTATCATTTTACATCTTTTGTTTATCAGCAAACAATGACACAAAGCACAAAAAGTTGACCCAAGGGACATCGAGCCACATGTAAAGATAAAATAATATAAAAAAAACTCATTCGAAAACCTCATAGCTTACATTATCACACCAACCAAATAATAGAAATGGTTTCATTTAAGCTAATGGTTATGTTTGCTATCAAAAGCTAGTTTTTGTTAGCCATCCACCCTCTGTTCTTTTCCCCGTTGCTTATCATCCAGAAAACAGTAACTTGATAATTTCTTGTATGGGGTCCCTTAAGATTTGTAAAACCTTCCATCCATGAGAATGAGTTCCGTGAAAAATGTCTGAGGTTGATGAATTGCTGCTGTTTCTTTCTCCCAAACATGCTGCAAGGGAACTCTGTTCCCCATTTATATGCAGCTAATCCCAGCGTCAGGCATACTCCGATGACACCCTTCAGTTTCTGTCAGAGTATACCTATCCTATCACATTCTGCAAGGCAGCACAACACTGATACTTGGCAGCAGCGTGCATGGATCCTTCCAAGTTGTACAGCAGACAGATACACTGGAGGTCACTTGCCAGATGCATCCCGTACATTCACAGGAGTCTGAATGTTGGTGAAATCCCTCGTCTCTGTGCTGTTTGATGTCCTTACAGCTAATTTCCTCATGTGGAGGCAAAGGATGCTCTCATCAGAACAATGTAAGGAGAGACTTTAAAGCCATCCCTTTGTGCCTGTTGCTGTCTTTGTGTTTTGGGAAAAAAAGCACAAGTCTCTATTGTTTGCTCTGTGCTCAGACAGAATTTCCATTTAGCAGGCAGACTCGGGACATACTGTATTGTTTAAAGTAAGCTAAGGGAAAGCAGTTTTAGTGTTTTTTTAGACACAGATGGTTTGTTTTTGTCTCTTTGGGTCTTTACAGCAGCTGATTACCAGCCAAATACTGATGGAGTAAAGCTTTTAAGCCTATTTTTGTGCAGATTTTTCCCTTTTGTATTTTGAAGACAACATCTGCTCATTAAAAAACATTAAAATTCATGCTGCACTTTGGTTCTTTAATATAGTATCCAGACCAATTTATAATCTTTGTTTGCAGTTCCTGACAGATGAAGCAGCTTGTTCTGACCTAATATGAAACAGCAGCATACTCACTTTAGCTCTTTTGAATGTTTTTTTCTTGTCTAATGGAGCCAGAAGCTCCCTCTCTCTCTTTTTTCTCTCTGGTCGGTTGAGAGCCAGATGTTGTTTAGTACAAAGAGAACAATCTGCCCCCTTGTGAATACAGACATTGTCATACTGGACCAAGCTGGATCATTCTGGGTTATGAGGGAAAAGAGAGACTGCGTGATCTATAATCTACCAGACAGAAGTGGAGTGAAGAAGATTTAAGACAAATTGGACCAGAAGATGACTCCTGTTGTTGTAATGTACTATTCATAGACAGAGATAATCTTAGACTGGAGTTGACTGTTCTCAAATGGCTCTTATAGAACGGAGGGATTGATCTGTTCTTGCAGAGCAAACATAGACTGAGCTCTGAAAGCACAGATACATGTCGCCTTCTCTCAGGCTTCCAGCTTCCTTTATTCGATCTGTAGCTGCAGTCAGAAACATTCAGGTGCCCAGTTGTGACGTCTGTTAATTTCTCTGCTCTCTCCCTGCGTTGGAGCATCTTACAGATGTATCATTATTCAGACGTGTCATCCACACCTGCGGCTCACCTGATTAAACATCAGCTGAGTGCACAGCAGTAATGGGACGCAGATTGAAACAAAATGTAAGACAGCAATTAGATTTGAAGTAACCTTGTAAGCATGTAATATATTGTCATATGTTATTTAAGGGACATTACAGCAATTTGGGACCCAGACAGTGAGAGCAAGACCCAACATGCTACTTATCACACTGCAGTTTTTATTCTAAAGCAGTGGTCTCAAACTGGCGGCCCGCGGGCCAATTGCGGCCCCCAGAGCAATATTTTGTGGCCCCCTGCCTGAAATCAAAGCTTTGTTAGTGCGGCCTGTGTGTTTTTTCTTACGTGTATCTGGACATTTTATCATTTTTAACACTTTTGGGCTACCGTAGCTCAGACTCATGACAACAACACAAATTAGCAATTGGTCACTTGTAACATGTTTGGGTCACCGAAAAGCTGTTCTCCACAATGAACTTTAATAAGTCAAAGTTCAGGTCCAAACTTAAAGACGAGCATCTTAAAGCCATACTGATGGTCTCAGCTGCTTCCTCCCTCAAGCCAAATGTTCTGGAGAACTGTTCATGTTCTGCATGTTCTGACCTGTTAAGACCGAGACGATTGGATCAGAATACTTGAAGCCCTTTTTTTGTGGAACATTTGATGTGGTCCAGCCTTACCCAGACACTACCTCCAGCAGCCCCCAAATAAGTTGAGTTTAAGACCCCTGCTCTAAAGTCAATAATAGTGACATCAAGTATTGATGTGAATAAAACTTTATTGTTTTAGAAGTAGTTTCACAGAGCGCTGGTATGACCTTGTGGTTTTGGTGACGCACCACATGAACAATACCAGAGAGGCATTATGATTCTTTTTTTTCAGTCTGGCCACGTGATCAAGACTATAACACGCATAGAACGTGACATTCTATTCCACCCTTTTGCAATCTGTGCCCCTATCAGTGTAATTTTATTTCATAAATAGTGTTATTTATTTCATGACTTTTTTCTGTGAAGATCCTGGAAAAGGTTATTAATATTTGGTTATATTTGGCTTTCTGGAAAACAATAAATGTTTACGTTTAGGCACCCCTGCGATTGTCACAATTTTTCTGTTACAAACTGACCCCAGCCCCCCATCAGAGAAGAAAAAAGTTGTGTGGCCCTCATAGGATAAAAGTAGTAGTATCCCAACATGATGACGAATATTAAACCAGGCAGATTTAAGTATTAATTTAGTTTCGTGACACCAATTTTAAAGCAAGACCTCTCAGCAGTATTTACGATTAGAATAGATAAATGAATAAAATGTAAACAAGTCAACCAATTAACTTAGTAACTCCAGCCTTACGTGATTTTTTCCACCAATTTTAGCCCATTTAAGCAACAAATAGCTGGACCCTATCCCAGCTGTCTTAGGGCGAGAATTGGGGTAGAGCCTGGACTGATCGCTAGTCAGTCACAGGGCTGACACACAGAGACAGACAACCTTTTACACTCACTCACACCTACGGGCAATTTAGAATCACCAGTTTACCTGATGAGCATGTTTTTGGTCTGTGGGAGGAAGCTGGAGTACCCGTAGAGAACCCACACATGCATGGGGAGAACATGCAAACTCCACACAGGAAGGCACACCGTGCAAACTGTGATTCAAACTGGTGACCTTGCTGTGAGGCTGCAGCGCTAAACGTTGCGCCACAGTGCAGCCTAAAGCTAATATTGTTATACTCTAATTCCAAAGCAACACTGTGTTACTGTAAAGCACTGACTGGATAAAGAAGAGAGAATGTTACTTCATTTTCATTCATTGAGATGTGAAGCCAAAAGAGTTCCTCCATGAGCGCTGACAGATTGTGTTGGAAAACTTGATGTCGGCAAACGATGACACAAAGCCACACTTCACACTTCAACGTGTTGAAGTGTGGTTTTAGAGTCAACCTGGCTATGCTATTAAAATAGAGAGTGTTCTAAAGAGAGTGCCAGTGTTTTTCTCCTGTTTTTATTGTAAAGTTTGGTCTCTGTTCCATCTGTTAGTCACCAGGGGAATGTAAACCAAAAGTTCACTTGCTTTAAGTCAAATCAAGCCATATCTCTGGGATCACCATCAAAAGAAGTGACATCAATAATAGAAAAGAAAGAAAAAATCCAAAGTCACACAGAAAATTCTTCAACCTTAGTTTTACTCCTTCGGAGACAGCTTCAAATACACTGCTGTGGTCCTGATTGGCTTATAACTTCTTATTCCAATGAGGTAAACCCTGCTTAGTGAGAGCTTTTAAATCCTGCAAACATGCCTGATTGAATTAATTTCCCTGCTGAGGCGAGCCAGAAAAGTCCAAGTGAAGGTGATGCAATGCTTGAAAACTTCCCTCGAGTTAAACTGCTGGATTTTCTTTTAGATCCTGTAACCTTTGATTGAAAAATGTCCATAAATGCTTTAAGTTATACGATTAAACACTTCTAAGGTTGAAAGGTTGTTGACGTTGCAGTCCTCAAAGATTTTGCAGTGTTCAGTGCTGTGCATGTTTATTCATGCCTGTGTGTGTCTGCACCTGTGCGCCTGCTCAAATTTGTTAGCGTCTATCTCGGGCTTAGTGTTGGCAAATTAAGCTGGACAGTTCTGCCTCCTTTCTCAGGGGTAAACAGAGATAGCAGGTCCCATGTCTGGGCTGTGATAAGGACTTGGGACCTGTGTTATTGTTGCAGTTTTGCTCTCTCTCTCTCTCTCATGCAGCCCCCCACCCCCTTGCTTTCACATAACTGATGAGCCTTCATGCATTCATGTTTAGAGCTGCAGCTGCAGCCCGAGCACCATCAGCATCTGCAAGAAATCTCTAATGCATTCAAGCAGTGTTTTTTTCCCTTATTAAAAGATAGAGTACAAGACAGAAAGTGACAGAAGGAGGGCTGGAGGAGAGGGGAACATAACGGCAAAGCTGCATGTCTAAGATATGAGTTTGTACAGCTGCCACTCCCATCTCTGCAGCCTTTTCACCCACTTTCTCTCACCCACCTCCTGTCCGCTGTTCGCGCTCTCCAATCTTATTTCCTGTTGGCCTGCCTTCTCTCTAAGCCTGCTCTGTGTCATATTAACAGACTAATTCAATCTCAGCTACACAGGCACTCCAATGTAATGACCCATGACATTCAATTAACGCTTTTTCTTCTTCTTAGTGGGTTTGTTCGGCAATGATTTTCTGTACATCTCTGTTCACGTGGTGTGCGTACGTGTGACCTTCTGAACACATACAGTAAAACTCAAAGAGGTAGTTACTTTAACCTTCATATATATTTCCATGTCCTATATTATCTACACATTTCTCTCTTCAGATTGAACCCATGAAGCAAAAGAAGTGGCATAAAAAGGTTTTTTGCTTTTCTGTGCTTTGAATTCAATATCTTCTCTACTTCTATGCTGTTACAGAAAAGTCCTCTACAGCAGATTTTTGTGTCTTTAAGCTTCCAAATATACAAATGCAGGTCACACTTAAGCAACAGTTTAGTGAATATTGGAACAAATGACAACGTTAGCATTAATAAACCTCAATACCCAAAATGAGTCAGTGATAATTACAGCAACAATCATAAAGCTTTAAAAACAAAGAGCTCGATATTGACTGTTAGATGGGAATTGAAGCATGGGTTGACTTCTGCATGAAGGATACAGCCAATGACTCAGCTGCTATAAATATTTTTTTCTCCAAATATATTTATTGCGTTTTCCTGTCTCTCAAACAAAGAGCTCAGCAAAACATTGGCCTGCACATCCAGCATGGATAATTCTTACAAAATAAGACATAAAGGTATGAGAGAAGATGATTCAACAGGGTCCAATTTCCTCAGAAGCCTATAGGTGTTGACTTCCGCCTGGGGTTATTGACTTCCGGTTGCCGGCGGCGGCAAGCTAGCTCAAAACAACTCGCGTGAAATTATTAATGCTAGACAAGGCTTATTGTAAACTTTTTAAAAAACATCCGCACTATAACTTCACCTTCGATTTTTGTTCGTTTAGTCGACCTCTTGCTTTTAAAAGCCGGTTATAAGAGCAAGTATGACAGCTAGGCAAACGTCACAAGCTTTGTGGTTTCCAGGGCGACGTAAACAGAATGTTCAACCGGATGAGCAAAACCGGCAGTCACAATGAACTATGGGTAGTCAGGATAAAGGTGGATAACAGTGTTAGTGAGAAATGGATATATGGAGTCTTTATTTGGAGTCTATACATGGATTGTCTCTTTATCATAAAGCAAGCAGGTCATGTAGTCTAGGAGAAAAGATTCCATAATTATTATTCCAGTTTGCTTTTCAAGGTGGTTTTTCACTTCAAAAAAGGTATAAAAGGTATTCTTCCTTGCAGCCATGTAAGAATATCATACAGTCTGCTGGACTGGAGCATCAATTTGACTATTTAAGTCATAATACCTGGGCTTTGGTATCAGCTGACACACTGATCAGATCTGATACCATTATTATTATAACATTCTTGATTCCTTAAAAGGACTGTGAGGAATTTTTATGTGATCTTTAAAAAGTCTCACTTCTAGATATATGCCTGATTGTAATCAACAACTTAAAGATAGATTATCAGCACTAACTGTCAGACAGAAAAAGGACAGAAGAAGAAAACTAAACAGGAGTTAAACGGGCTAAAGGCTAAAACACAAGCTAAAGGCTAAAACACAGGCTAAACTATTTGTGATTAAGTTTATTCCAACCCACATGCAGCAGTTATACTGCAGTGATCAGTTCAAACTTGAGAGTTTGTCAATAAAATGAAGAGTGAGGTTACGTTAGCTCTGATTGGTAGATGAGCAGAACGTAAGGATTCGCTAACAAACGTTACAAACTCATCTCAGAGCATCAAGCTGTGAGTAGTGCTTCATATAGCCAACTTCTAAATTACAGTACAAACTGACAAACAAACAAACAAACAAACACACCTTGTTAAAAGTCATGTCATCAGACAGTGTGGAGCAACTGCTCATGGGAAGTGGAGTCCTTATTGCTACTGCTAATGCTAGCTTTTCCAGAAAATCTTCACAGTCCCTTTAATATAATGATCATTCAGAAAATTGTGTTTTGCCATCTTCAGGAGTTTCTAATTTTGTAAACCAAAATCGAACATAAAAAACGTAAACTGTGTAATATTATTTTATGGGTTATAAATGTGTGGTGAGTAAATGTCAGACACTAACAGGAGTTACAGTTTAATTGTAAACCTAAGTGGGGAATTCAACTTGCACATATTGCAAGTAGCCGTCAAGAGTTGTTGCTGAAATAAGCGTGGAATAGCTGCAACTGCTGAGTTGATGAACACAGAAGATCATAGATCTGAGCTGAATGGACCAGTCCAATAGATTGGCACTTTGTTACCAATATGCGATCCCACTTTTTGAGTCTGTACCCGAACCAATACCCAATTCCAGGATTGGATCCGTGCATCCTTAATCTTGTCACAGAGGACCCAGGAGAAAAAGAGACAAAGCAATACCAAGAATCAGAATGTTTGAATGTTCCAGCTGCTTTATTTGAATGCTTATTGTGAAACAGGCTGGTGTTGTTGATACTGGAAAAGTTTTAAACTAGCAGTTTTACTCATTGACTTAGGTATCTAAGTCTACGTATTCTCATGTGTTTTTTTTTTTTTTTTTGGTAGTGGTTTCTCCTCTGATGACAAATGCAGCAAATGCCCGGCTGTCAACACAAGCCTATTTACTCCCCTCCCTTTATTTTTCCTTCCGGGCTCCATATCACTAATGTCGTCACCTCTCTGTCTGCTGCCACGCTTATTGCGCTGGTGACGACAGACAGCCGTGTGTCCTTTAAAGGCTCCTGCACATGTGTGAGACTCTGAGTATGTTTCCTGTTCAAACACAGTGAGTCAAAGCAGACAACATATAAACCCTCACAGTGTAAGCAATTTGAGCACCCACTCATAAACAAACAGTGACAAAGAGAGTGACTAAATTAGCCCTGACATAAAGCAAACACTGTTTTGGACACAGAGTTGTGGCTTCCTATTAGCCTTGTGTCGCCTGCAGCGAATTACATCAAGCTGGATTAACACAGCCTTTATGAGCTTTAGGATCATAGTTGTTTTGTCTGTGCTTCAGCGTGAATCCTACTTTTCCAATCTCATCAGTTACCTTACCTGGATAATCAAAGTTTAGGTGGATGTTTATTGGCTAATTTTATTTTTGCTAATCATCCTTAATACTCCGCAAGGGCTCAGAAAGTTCAACAAAATATCAGTGTTACTCTGAGGCCTCCGTTAGCAGCAGAGGATTAAGAACGGATTTAATTAAAAGAGAAATTTTAAAGGAAAGACTTTACAGCTCCTCTGAGGGGGAGGTCAGGCTTCTTTCTCATTAGGGAAATTCTTCACAGTTCTGTAAAGTCACAGATTGCTGAAACGTTTGCGTCTTTTCTGTCACGTCTGCTCGTCTTGTTTCATTTCTCATCAACTTCGAAACTTATTTTCCACATTCTCTCCTCCTCATGCCAGTTTTAGAATATTTCCTCCCTCCTAGTTCTGACCTTCCTTATTTCTGTCTCTTCTTCATTTTCTCTAACTTCTCTCTTTCAGTAATGATCTAATTAGGGAGGGTTTTGTTGCCTGCCCACTGTGTATAATTGCCAGAGGGGGTCTGCCTGTACTTCCCAATTACGAGTGGCATTCGTCTGCTCCCAAATCTGCTAATTAGGCCTTAAGGACAGTGAGACGATCCTAGCAGCACTTAGCATCAGGAGGAGTCAGAATGCCTGTGCTGCCCTCACTCCCGGGACGTGCAGATGCAGTGGATTGAAGAGGGGTTGCCATGGTAGCTCTCACATGGTGTCAGATGCTGTGCAGAGGCTGTCACTCAGCTTCTCTGTGTGTGTCTTTCTCTCTTTTTGTGTGTTTGTGTGTATTTATATCTGCTCGTCTGTAACAGAGACAACAAGTTTTGCTCCCGGTCACCAATCCTTTCATTATTGTGGCTCAATCTATGAAGACAGTACAGCGGGCAAACCGAGCGTGTCACTCGTCCTGTTTGGGTCCCTGGGTGGACTGTCTGTCAGTTTGATTGATTACAGTGCCAGCTCATGCAATGCTTGCCTTGCAATATGTCCCCACTCAGCACTGCACACACACACAGATCACCCTGTGGACTCACTCCAAACTACTTTCTATGAGCCAAGAACTGTTTTATAGCAGCACACAAACATCTATTTATTTATTTATTTTTTTTACAATTCTGCTACAATCAACTTTGAGAGTTTAGCTGTCACATTCAAGTGGCTCTCGATGACTTAGAAAAAACAGGCAGTTAATGTGACTTATCAACTTTAACACTGTTTGTTTGACCTGCTGCGGAGAAAAGTTTCATGAGTTATCCTGGTTTTTTATCCACGTGACAGACTAGTTGGAGGAAGACACAGTTTAGAGGTGTGTGTTCCCATCCTTTGATACATCAAAGCAGTCATTTCAGATGGGAAAACTGCCTCTTTAGAGACCGCGTTGTCTTATTCCCACAAGACTTTTATCTTCTTTGAGTGTGAAAGCGGTTTCAAATGGAAAAAGAAAAAGACATATAACTGAGGAAACACCATGAAATAGTCTCTGCCGTAACATTATTGAGGCTATTTGCAATGAAACATAATGTTAGCCGTGAAATTTGCGGTAACATGCCACCTAAGGGCATAATAGAATATATTATATGAGCGAATAAAAGAAAGAAAACCCTATTCTTTCTTGATATCTGTTCTAATACGTCTACCTCATATGTAACCAACTAAGAAAAATACCAAAAAAGGTAAATAAGATTTCTGAGACAGCCACACATGGAGATTGAGCTCCAATCCCTATGAAACCACAGCTTCAGGCACCAGTTTATATCTTCTTTAGTGACAGAGATACTGTAAATTATCGTTTGCCTTTTTCCTAAATTGCCTTAAAGTTGATTGTTGGCTATGAGGGCTTAAGTGTCCGTTTCATCTGGATTTGAAGCGTGCAGCTCATAAAACTAAAGCTCAACCAGCTTTGCTTGTATTATTGGATATTTTATTAGAAAGCTTTTCTTAAGCCTTTAAAAGTTTGACTCCCCTCGCTGAGTTGTTTTCCATCTCACTCACCTCTTGTCTTACAGTAAAAGTGGCTTTTGTTTCTTTGGTTTCAGCAGCAGAAAGAACTGATGCAGAGTGGTAGCAAATGGAACGTGTTGTCCAGGGTTTTTGTTGACTTTAAATTGCTTCTTAGGAGTCTCGGCTCAGCACAACAGATGAAATTAAGTAAATGGATGAAATGGCACTGCCTTTTCTGTCATTGTGTTATTAATTTTTACTGCTGCTTTGAGCTTTTTTGCTTTAATTTTCAGTCTTCAGTAAAGAAGCTGAGACTGCACAATGAAAAGCTGAATATTAGCCAAGTATATGAAATGCTTTCCTTATCTTTGAGAAACTCTCTTCATCGCTGCCTCAAAATATACCCACAATCGCTGTAAATAATGTGTTTTGTATTGTTTTGACTGATGTGTTTCTGCATGTGTTCAAAACCAGTGGTTCCCAAAGTCGGGAGAAACACTGAATGGGGGGTGGGGGTGTGGGGTGGGGGGTTGTCATGAAATGCCTTCAAAAATCAAAAACTATTTATAATTGCATGCTTGATCCATTTTCAAAATTTCCTCGTTGAGGGCCCCCGAGGTGACTAAGCCCGGATAAATCCGGTATCAGTGGAGGCGGATTAATTTAGAAAACAGCAATATGAGCACACAGGAAGTCTAATGTTATGCACATTAGCTAAAGTCAGTATTTTGTTTGTTTTGTCTGTTTTTAGATCGACTTACTACTATGGGTCTCCTGCACCGCTATTTTGGGAGTCAGGGTTGTAAAAGTTTGGGAACCTCTGCTTTAGACATCAGACTGAGATGCTCTTTAAAACTTCTTGAGCAACATTTGCCTCAAATCAACTCAGTTTTGTCACCTCTTAGCCTAACTTTGCCATTCCACAAGTAATTAGGGATTAATAAGGATTAATGAGGGATTAATTAATATACACAATTGGATTTCTCATCCCGGAGATTTGTTTGTGTTTATTTTCTTGTATGAGTCAAGCACTCTAAGTCTCAGGCTGCACATTTTCTTATTCATAGCAAGCAGATGCTGTTTTTCCCTCTTTCATTTGATTTCACAGTTTCGTCTATCTCGCAACACGCCAGGATGTCAAATACAATTTCTGTTCTGCGAATGTGATGGTTAATGTTTTAGCTTCTCACACAGTTCTGTCATCTCTGTTTTATCAGGCTGCCAGCTCCCACTGTAGCAAACAAAGTCGATGACTGAGAACTCCGCCTCCCATTATGGACAAGAAAAGTGGTGAGTGTCAATATAATACGTTTAAACAAACAAAGCGTTTGCTTCGAGTTTATTCGGCCGCAGAGCAGATTTTTCAAAAACTTTTTGAACAGTTTTGAACTGAGGCAGGTTTGTTCTTGAGTAAAGCTACTGAAACATGGGGTTCAAATGTATTTCTCCCCCTCGTGTGTGTTGCTGTAAGCAGTAGAAATGTATTTTCTTCAGGTGAAAACCGCCCTCTGACTCATAAGTCAACACAGCATGAGCAACATTTTGCATGCTGATTAGATTGTTTGGGCGCAGACACTGCATGATAATTATCTCCCAGTAAGTTCGATGGTTTTACATAATGAAGCACCATGTGTGGAGCAGAGCACAGCTTGTCTGTACAAGTGGGTGAAAAGGGAATCCTGATGGTAATCTGCAATCTGGCTGTGTTGATTTTATCAAGAAACTGCATATAATTAAAGATAGTAGCCAATTAGAAATCTATCTCTTATTATTGACATTGATTTTATTTGTGGTTACAGTAGGAGAGATATCCTTTACAACCACTGATTTTCATTTTGGTTTCTTTCAGCCAACGGCTTTCAGACCAAGGCCAGTGAGGGTGGCGTCCAGAGGAAGCAGCTGCCCTACTCAGTGGAAACTCCCTATGGCTTCCATCTGGACCTGGACTTCCTCAAGTATGTTGACGATATTGAAAAAGGCAATACCATCAAAAGGGTCCACATTCAGCGCAGGATTAAGGGCCCACCCAAATTCAGCACACTGCCCAGGAATTTCAGCCTTCCTGGGCACGGGGTCCGGCCTGTCCCCAGAGAGACTGCATGGTCTGGGACATCCACGCTGGGGCCCAAGCCTAAATCACGTGTGACAGAAGTCCAACAGATCTATGACTTCAGGGCGAGTGAAAGTGGAACATCGAGCCAGAGTGTCAGAGTGCCAACCAGTCAGGGAGGTGGCTATGTCCCACTGAAGCCCAGAGAAGACGTAGCAGGTGGGGTTCAGGATGTGGATGAGAAAAATGTGGGCATACAAAACCGACCGAACCTGCTCCGAGCTTCAAGCATGCCTGTCACCCTTCAGCAGCGGAAAGGATCCGATTCAAGCAGTCCAGACCGTATCGTGGGAACCCCTGAGGGTGGTTCAACTGAGAACATGTTCCGTGCATCACCTGACGTAACAGAAAGACGGTGTGTCCCCCAGGACCGGACAGGGCTTCACCAGCAGATCACTGTCGCACTGAAGCGAGTCCGAGAGCTGGAAGAGCAGGTCAAAACCATCCCAGAGCTAAAGGCTCAGATCTGCTCTCTGAGGGAGGAGAGGGAGAAGCTCCTGCTTCAGCTCCAAGCCCAGGTCGCCAAGACACAAGGACACAGGCCATCAGAAGGACTCAGTTTGGCTCTGACGACTCAACACACAAAAGAAGCCTCAGCAAAGGTGGCTACAGTGAAAAAGAAAGAGGCAACCTCAGCACATGAAGAAACGGAAAAGGAAGTGGAGGAACAAACAGAAAAACAAGACAAACAAAAAGACACATTGCAGAGTCCACAGAACCATGCGTTTCAAAAACTATCACAAGATGTTGATACAGATGGTGTTAAATATGGTGAAGCAGCAATAGAGGAAAAAGTTGAGGACTCAGAGAGTACAAAGAAGCTGCGGGAGAGGCTAATGATCCTGGAGACTAAGCTTAGTCAGGCTAGCAAAGAACTTGAGAAGACTAACAGCCTTTTAAAAGAACAATTAGATGAGAACAAGGTAAAAGACGAGAAGATACTGCAACTAAGCGAGGGATTGAGGGTGGAGGTTTGTACCCCAGAGTTTGAAAGACCAAGAAGAGAAAGTATTGATGCTGGGACTGAAACAGAGAAAGTAGTTGTTGCCAACCAAGAGACGGCGACAGAGTCCCCAGGTACAGTAGATCAAGGAACAGACACAGATAGAATCTGTATTGAGGTGTGTGTACCATCACCCAGGGATGGGAGTACAGATGGAGGAACAGAGAGTGCTGAAATTCAGGTAACAGAGATGGAGGCAGAATTAGCTGCTGTGAGTCCCCCGAGGCCAAGAGCCAACAGCATGGAACGGGGAACAGTGACTGAGAGGATCCCCACCCAGGATCAGATGACAGAAACGCCCGTGGCAGAAAGAGTGAACCAAGTCACAGAAACAGAGGGGGAGACTGTAACAGACCATCCACACAGGCCGAGGGCCAGCAGTGTGGACCGCGGGACTGAGACAGAGAGAGTAGACACAGTGGACAGAGTGACAGAGACCGAGGTAGCACAGAGGGTGGACCAGCAGACTGGGACAGAGATGGACAGACGGCCGGATAATAATCCAGGCAGAGGTGCAGGAGCAGAGAGTCGTGTGAGGGAAAATGCAGGCAGTGAAAGACTAGAAGATGAAGACGCTGTGGTCAGTGAAAGAGAGGAAGAAGTGAATGAAAGAATTCAGAGAGAGGGAGGAGACAGAGAAAGTGTGAATGTACAAGTGGTTGTAGAAAGTTCAAGTGTAGGTACAGAAAGCCAAATTGAAGAAATTGTAATTTCAGAAATTGTATGCCAGGATGAAAGCCATACAGTTGAGTCTGCAGCAGCTGGAGAGAGCACAGAATCTAAGACTGAAAAGGTTATAACTGCAAGTGATACAGAAAGAAAGGGAATTATAACCCCTCAGAGTGAAGCAAAAGATATTGCTGAAACTCAGCAGATTGCTCCAGAGACCGTAGAGAAGAAAGAAACAGCGGATGCAGAGATTGTGCCTGCAGTCAAAGAAACTCCGGTCACTGACACGGCTGTGATGGAAGCAGAGAAGGCAGTAACTCCTGTTCGACCCCAGAGGGGGCGAAAGTCTTCAACAGAGCAGGTACAGCCGCTCCCACTTCAAGCTCAAGCTCAGGCTGCACCTGTGCGGCCTCGTAGGGGTTCCAGTGAAGCCCAGAAGTCCCAAACACAGGCAAAAACGCAGCCCCAGGTTCAACCTCAGCCAGAGACCCAAACAGAGACCCCCACACAGGTCTCTGAACCACAGGTAAAACAAGCCCCATCTGTGCCCCAAGTTGAAGAGCAAACTGTAACTAAGAAGCCACCTGAGGAAAAACAGCCTCAATCAGAACCTCAGACTGAGACTGAGACCAAGAGCCCAGCACCGGCCCCCAGTGAAGTCCAAATCCGGCCAAAATCAATTCAAGCACAGCCCCAGTCTCCAAGCACCACAACTCGACGAGACTCCAAAGAGCTTAAGAAGGGATCAAGTGTAACTCAACCTCCCAGTCGTGTGTCGGGAGAAGCACAGACTCCTCCAATTCGCCAAACGTCAGTTGACACCCAACCTCAGTCTCAGGGATCTCGTAGAAGCTCCGGTGAGACTCATCCCCCAAGCAAAGATGCCGGTGAGAAACAAGTCCTGCGGAAAGGCTCCACTGAAACAGTTCAACGACGTGGTTCAAGTGAAGTCAAAGCCTCACGGCGAGACTCTGGTGAGTCCCAGCCACCCCGCAGAGCTGCGAGTGACACAGTCCAGCGTCGTGGTTCAAGTGAAGCTCAAGCCGCTCGTAGGGACTCTGGTGAAGCCCAGTCAACACGCAGAGGCTCAGGGGACACAGCCCAGCGACGTGGTTCAAGTGAAGCTCAAGCTGCTCGTAGGGACTCTGGTGAAGCCCAGTCAACACGTAGAGGCTCAGGGGACACTGCCCAGCGACGTGGTTCAAGTGAAGCCCAAGCTGCACGTAAAGACAGCGGTGATGCCCAAACATCCCGCAGGGGTTCAAGTGATTCACCAACATCCCCTGCAGCTTTGGGCCAAGTCGTAACCCGGTTAACGGGCCTTCTGGGGGAGCAATGGGCCCAGCTGGGGAGCAGCTCTGGAACGCAACAGACGGCCAGCCAGCAGGAGACTCCCAGTGCACAGAAGCAGACAGCAGGGAAAAGAGCAGAGGCCGCGAAAGGAGCAACAGCCAAGTTTGTAGGGAAAGCAGCCCCAGCAGCATCGACTGGGAAACCAGCAGGGAAGCCTGGGCCTTCCAAAATGAGCTCTATTCAAAGTCAGCTGGTCAGCTCACTCAGTGTCCTGTCTGCCTTCTACTCACCGGGCCAAAAAGCTGCCAGCAAACAGCAAGAACAAGGTAGGCCCATCGTCCATTTAGGGCCACACAGAATGTTGCATTTGTTTATCACAAACATGTTCACTGCTCAATCCAGTCCTCTCTTGTTTTTGAAATAATACTTTACCTATTCCTGTGTCTTTTCTGATCTCAGCCAAGGTGTAATTAGTGTGTGCCCTGAAACTCCTCATCCTTGTATATAGTCAAGGTCTCTCTTTTCTTCTCCCTTAAACAAAAAATCCAGCCAAAGCACCAAATGCTGTTTGACAGATTTCTGTAGTGTCACTTTTTTGAAAGCGCTTTATGGTTCAAGGCAAGCACATAGTAGCACACTTTTCAGGTGATGTCAGACACACACTACTACTATCAATCTGACAAAAAGTGATTTTTCTACAAGCAAACTGCTCTGCCTCAGAGACTGTACTTTCTTTCACTGGAATTTGAGACCACAGTCGTCCAGATCTATTATTTAAAAGTGCTCTACTCTTCTGATGTGCAGTCACATCATGTTTCTTGTGGCTTGTCAGTGGTATCATAACGACACAAGGATTAATGTGTACCACGAGATGTGGAGTTGTGTGGTGAGTGGTTTGAAAGGGTTTTTTTTTTTGGCTTCTATTCGTAGTAATTCCTACGAATTGCAACTCCCTTGGGTTCTCTCTGAAGACCGCACACGTCATTGCACAGCCGAAAACATGTTTAATATATACAAACTGAATTATGTCCCAGTAGAATAAAGAGCTTTGATGAATGTTCTTCAGGACTTTACATAGAACACAGACCACTGTTTTTGGACTAGATATAGGCTTGAAAGACAAGGAGTACATCCTGTATCAAAATGGCAAAATGTATAAGCCTAATGTTTACAGCATAAGGTTTTTGTTTTGTATTGCACAAACTTAAAGAGCTCTAATAATCTCATTATATTCTTTTTATGAAATGACAGTAAAGCTTTCTATTCAATTCTGAAAACACATTCACAGGGACACACATCAACACGCTCTCACCTGCAAACAGCTCTCCAAACACAGACCCTCGAACACACACGCACCCGAACACACCCACACACACCAGCAGACATCAAACAGACAATCCCTCCTTGATGTCTCCCTGCTCTGTTTCTAGTCTCGGAGCTGAAATACAGAACTGCTCCACTATCACATATTTTATTTTCATAGTTCATTTCAAGTTCAGTGAGGGGAGTACAGTATATGTGAAGAGATTTCGAGTGTTTTATGGGGGAGTGTGAAGATCTAGTATGTAGGCTGTGTGTCCTCTCAGGATTGTCAGGTTAGTTTCAGCATATTACATCCCAGACCTTAGAGTTTGACTTCTTTGGCGTCAGGCTACTTCAGTGTTTTAGGGTGTTGAGAACTTTTTCTCATTCCATTCATAAAAGGATCAACTTGAGCTTGAAAGAATTTAAAGATGAATGAGAAATCTCAGAGTTTCTCTGACAGGGTGGGAAAAGATTGAATTATTCCTCAGTTTTATTTATCAGAGGACAGCATGAGGCTGTACTCACATGCCAAATATGTTTTGTAGTTTCCCTTTCATGGTGCTATCTCCTGGAAGATAGTGGATCTAAAAGCATGGTGGCCACACGGATCTTTTCCAGCCCATGTTTCTTGGCTCAAAGCCACATCCCTATGTCCTTGCATAAAACATTACAGAGTCTCTGCACCATGTCTGCTGTCAGGCACAACTAAGACAGCAATACTGGGCTTAGAGCCAAGAGGAGTCAGCAAAGAAGCCCATGCCGAATCAATTATAGGGTGGTTACATACATAAGAAGGCCTGACAATGTCAAGGTTGTATATTGTCGGTAAGGCCTTTAATCCTGAGTTGTGTATTGCTCTGGAAATTCTTTGGGTGGTCCTCAACCCAAGTCAGTCGTAACTCTATCAGCAGATAAATTCGTTCTGATCAAGTTTTAAAGGTACAGTGTGTAGTAACCAGCAGCAGGTACCCGTCAACTGAGGCTACCGTCTTGTACTTCCATGTTTCTACAGTAGGACAGAGCAGACAATCTTGTGATGAAGACAAAGAAGAAGAA
Source organism: Labroides dimidiatus (assembly GCA_030710495.1). Classification (NCBI taxonomy): domain Eukaryota; kingdom Metazoa; phylum Chordata; class Actinopteri; order Labriformes; family Labridae; genus Labroides; species Labroides dimidiatus. The sequence goes on along the minus strand of CM061146.1, from coordinate 7,218,523 downwards.
GAGAGTGGTTGTTGTTGCAAGATAATTTACACTGACACACATTTTTGATGGAAGAACTTGACAAATAGAAGATCATACTTGTCTTGTACCAGGAGGTCACCATCCCTTCACATGAGAAGAGTGCGTACAAGAGAGCTTCAGAGTTCAGGTTTTCATCCTAGAACATCAAACCATTATTGAGGGAAGTCATTTTTCATGGCTGAGTGGAACTGTTCTTGCATGTTTGTTTAATAGTTGCCGTTGTTTGGAGGATACAGATGGGATCCTAAGCTTCCCCAGCTCTCTGCCAACACAGGGACTCCAAAATATTTGATGAGCTCTACTTGCTTGTAATTGCATCCAGAGGCTTCTCAATATCAACTGTGCTAAAAATGTCCACATGCATGTATACACTGACACACGAACAAGCAGACTGATACTGTTTATATTTGTTCCAGTGGAATACAGCCAACATGTGCAAACCATTACTTTCTGAGGCCGCATTAGCTCCCTATATCGGTTTGATTTATTGCTTTTACTCAGGCTGCAGATTTATTACTTACTTGTACTGTAGACAAGGTTGCTTTGATTGTCTTTCCGTGATAAACATGTTTAATTAAGTACATGGAATTTTTTTCTTGTACTATGCATGAGAAATAAAAACAAGTTTGCTCAAAGAATTCATTCACATTTTCCCCGGAGGAAGGCACTGAGGGTATGATAGAAATGTGAGAGTTGTGACCTCAACTTTTTAGCATTGACAGACGTTGACGTTGCCTCTAGTTTCCATTAAGTTGAGAAATGCTCAACAAACATCTGTTTGGAACATTCCACAGGTTCAGGAACAGGTTCATTGGAAAAAGATGAGTGTCATGATTGGGTATAAAAGGTTCACCACTTTGTGAACAACTGCATGAGAAAATAGTCCAACGGTTTAAGAACAATGTTTCTCAACATGCAATTGCAAAGAATTTATGGATTTCATCATCTACAGTCCATAATATCATCAAAAGGAATCTCTGCACGTAAGCAGCAAGGCTGAAAACCAACATTGAATGCCCGTGACCTTTGACCCCTCAGGCAGCACTGCTTAAAGAACCAACATCATTGTGTAAAGGATATTACCACGTGGGCTCAGGAACACTTCAGAAAACCATTGTCAGTTAACACAGTTCATCACTACAACTACAAGTGCAAGTTCAAATTCTACCATGCACAGACAAAGACATATATCAACAACACCCAGAAACACCGCCGGCTTCTCTTTCTATCTTGTCTTCTCTATCTTGTCTTTGTAGTGTATCCAACTGAATATAGGTTAAACAGGATTTGCAAATAATTGTATTCTGTTTTTATCTACATTTTACACAATGTCTCAGCTTCATTGGAATAGGGGTTTGTACCTCAAACCAGCATTTTTTTCATGGACAGTGGGAGGCTCTGTTAGTTGCAAGATGTCACTCTGTATCAGTCTAACCAGAAAAGTGAATCTTTTTCCCTGTTTGCTCATTACTTTAGTAAACATTATCCTAACTTCTTCCACCACTGCAGACTGTCTCTAATTTTGTGTGTTATGGTCACATTTAACAGTGCATTGACAATAAATCAGGCCTTAAATTAAGAGCATTGCAAACTAAGATTACAAGACACCACCACAGAATTCGGTCAACCAAGAAAAACACATAACAATGCATATCCAGCCTGCTGTCGAGATGTGGTGAGCGCTGGTCCCAAAACACTAACTTGGGGACAGCTAACATGCCAAATCAAGGTTTGGAAATGGGGTATTCACAAACATGTGCATGGAATCATGTTTACTACTCCCACTGTACTCTCTTGAATTCCACAAAAAGTCTGATGAAAACTCTCCCCCTCCCTTTTTTCATCTGCCTCACTCCCCCTCTCTTCACCTCTTATCCAGGTCTCAAATCTATTATGAAGAAAAATGGTGTTGCTGACAAGCAGGGGAACAAGGGAGCCAAGAAAAACTTGAAGTTTGTTGGAGTGAACGGAGGGTAAGATCTTCTCTTAGATCAGCATCCAATTTGTATGTGACTCATCTAGTTTTCATCTTTGTGTTCCATGTAACAAGGAATCATTTTGTCTCAGAGTTACACAAGAGCAGCACCGATCATTTTCTGTATGAATCCAAATGAGCGTGTCAAGAAAATTGGTAAAAACAAGCAAAATAATTTATGATGGTCGGTGTTTACAGGCTGCACCAGTGTTATTGTCTCATTATCTAAACTGTCTGTTTGTTAATGATGCAGCAATCACCATTAGTCATTTCACACCAAACTGAGTGAGACAGCCTTTTCCATTGTTCATCGGTCTGACCACAGCGCGCCTGTGAACCCAGTCCAGCTGTGTCTCACACATCTGCCGCAAGCTGTTTGTCATCAAGGCTCCCTGGAAGACACACTGCCCTGAATTTGACCTCAGCTCCGCCACTGGGAGTGTGAAAGTGTGTGTGTGTGTCTATGAATGTTCTGCACAGGATGTGATATGAGTGCATATTTCGTCCGTACTGATGGTACCTCAGTGCTATGTGCAAGTGTGCTTATGCCAGCATTTGCTAATGCTGAGAGCTGTTTGTGAAAGTGTGTGCGTGTGCATGTGTGTATTTGTGTGTGTGTAAGTGAGCTTGTAAGAGGTAATGAATATTAAGTAACCAGATGGCCATGTTAGGAAGAACAAAAGGGTGTCTTAAGGTAGGGGAGTCTTTTTCAGAGTTAGTTGTCTGATGCTACAGTTATATGATGGAGCATCGATGCACATACACACACATACTTGATACCATATGATATTCAATGCAATTTTTTACAATGTGATACTATGCTTTGATTTGATACAATTCAGTATGATTTGATATGATGCAATGGAATAAGAAAAAGATAAGATACACCTTTATTCATCCCACAGCTGGAAAATTTACTGTTACAGCAGCAAATGAGAAATTGAAAAATATGAAAATAAGAATATATGAAATAGAAAAATATAGTAAGTGTTATCTAGAAAAAAAATTGTACATATTAAGCATAACATAAAGAAAAAACATCTTCTGAAAGGGGTAGGACGTGTTGTCCGTCAGAGACGACAGCTTTGCCATCATTGTCCTGTCAGCTTCCATCTCCAGAGGGTTCAGAGGGTCCAGAGGGCAGCCAAGCACTAAGCTGGACTTCCTCACCAGTCTGTTCAGTCTCGCTCTCTTTGGTCCTGTTTGCCTGTTTGCCTGAAATCCTTCCATAGTGGCATTCATGTCCGGAGTTAGCTCCATTATCCCTGTCTCTGTGAATAGCATAATGCTACTGTGCCCTCTAGTATTCCCTGTGGTGCTTGGTTAGCACCACTAGCTTGTCTATCTTATTGATGAGAGATCTTAGATTCCCCATAATGATGGATGGAAGGACAGGTCGATGTCTTCCCTTCTTATTCTCACCTCAGTACCAGTACGTCCTCCTCATCTCCGTCTCCTCAGCTTAGTGGGAACATCAGGCCTAGCACTGGTTAGCACTGAGATGCTACGGGCTGCTAACAGCCGATCTCATGTGTAAACAATGCAAATACGATACGATTCAATAAGATACAATGGGTGAAAATGTCTTGTGATGTTATATCATAGTGGACTGTCAGGTCATGCAGTTCTTCTATAGTTCCTGTAGTATCAAATCAAATCAAAAATAAAACTTAAAGTGGAATTTTAAGACAGCTCCATAATTCTACATGTCTGGAAATGCTATATTCTAAACTCTAAAATGAAAAGTATTTATTTACTTTTAAAAAAAATATTTTTATTTATTTATTTGTTTTCTGTCTAGGATGTATTAAGCTACCACAAAGATTTGGGCGGTGTAATTCTGTCTGCGATAACTCTGCCTCCAGCCCCTGATATAAGCTGTTCTTTCTTCTCGCCCAGCAAGCAGTTGATGCTACTCTGGTACCAGGTTTTAAGATAAGATACACCTTTATTCGTCCCACAACAGGGAAATTTACAGTCACAGCAGCAAAGAAAGTGTATAGTGGAAAACTTTACAATAAGAATATATCAAATAGAATAATATAATAAATGTAACCTAAAAAAAACATGTACAAGACTGTTTAACCATAAGAAATATGTAAAGAAACAAGATACAGTGCCTTCCAACATGATATGATGTGGTATGAAATGAAAAATAAATTCTGTCATGGCACAACATGACTTGGTACCAAACGATATGACATGATGATGAAATGACATCTCACAATAAGATTCTCTTCTATGTGACTCATGTTATTATCCCTTTATGAGCTGTATATCTTTAACTCCAGTGCTTTTGACATGTAGCTGTCTCCACAGTTGTTGAGAAAACCATCCCCACACTGTTTCTGAGTTCCAATTGATGAAAATGTCGTCACTTTTAGGCGAATAACAGATATGCACAGCTTCAGAGCGCCCTACACATTCACTATTACACTAATTACCCTGGATGAACGCATGGAACATGACAGCAATCCACTATCAAAGCAATCTTTAATCTTTTTATGCATGTCTTATTACGTGTGAAATCCAAAGATAACTAAACACATATTTATAGAGTTTCACATTTTAGTCAAATATTCAAATCTTAGCCTCTTATTAGTCGATGAAAAACCTGTTGTGGTCCATGCGTTAGGAATGATGGTGAATACTCCATGCAATACTTCCAGTTTTCCCAGTTGTTTGTTAAAGAGAGTCATCCCTGAAATATTCGATGGTGTTACCTCTTAGATAACAAGGAAACGCCCGCTACTGGAAGGCATTTTCCTGTTTTTACATTCATGAGTGTCACAGTTTTGTGACCTCTTAACTTTCCTATGTTTTGTCATAGCTTCAGTGAGGTCTAACCCTTCCTCCTCCCTGTTTCAGAATGATCCACAAATGTTTTGTTTTTGTAACCTTAAAAGAAAAATATCTCGATTCAGAGTGTAGCTGTTGAGCGGATCCTATCTATAAACATGTCGGACAACAATATTTTATCGGACTATCTTGAGACTTCTGCCCACACTGGGAAGTGGGTTACTGGTTGTTTCTTCTCTCTGGATGCTCGGACCGTTCTTGGCTCTCCCTTGAGCTCCTCTGGAATCCAGGGAATGCTGTGGCCCCTGAACACATCTTGTGGTGTCCCAGTGTGTGTGTGTGTATCTTCAAAAAAAAGAGCATGAATCAGTGGCATTCAATATAAGCCTTATCTGATCACAGTTCTTAGAGATGTTCCTTCATTATACAACCCAATGAGCACCCACACACACTCGTTCATACTCGACCAGAAGGCTCCACAGGTCTAAATATATCATCAGCCTCTCCTCTCTGAACAGGGTTGGCTTTCTTCCAGGGCTTCATATGAGAGTGTGTAAACATACCTATGGATTTTTATGTGTATGTTTAACTGTGTGAAGGATGTTTTGGATATATGGGCCAAGGTTGTATCAGACAAGCATCTTTTCATGTCATGCTTCACAGCAGAGGGGAATGACCTGTTAGTGTTATTCTAGCCTTGACCCGTGTTGATTTTACTGCTTTCCTGTTACCTGTTTTGGAATTTCTCTGACGTGGATTTTTCTGTATGTCTAATTTCTGTTTGCTTTAAAAAAAAATGTGAGTTTAACGCTCCAAAGTCTATAAGGTCTTACATAATCGCTGTGAAACGCTGCAGGCATGAATCGTCAGATGCAAAAAAAAATCAACAAACTCCTCTTTAATAAAAAAGTCCTCAGTTCTCTTCTTATCTCCCAAATCAAATCATTTCATCTCTCATATAACCCTGAAAGAAATGATGTATTTTTGTGCTGTACTGTGTTGATTTCCCCTTCCTCACTGCACATCAACTTTTTAATGCTCCTATGTGAATAAGCAAAGTTTCTATGTTTCAAAACTTGTGTTCATTTGTTTGAATCCCCCCCAAAGCTACGAAACAACATCGAGTGAAGAGTCCAGTGGAGATGAGAAGTCAAAGGTGGAGGTGGAGGAGGAAGACAGCTCAGAACCAGAGGTAGAGAAAGAGGAGAAGGAGACAGAGGCGGTAGAGAAGCCCGAGGAAGGAGCAGGGACCCAGCAGACGGGTGCAGAGGCCTCAGCTGAGGGGGAAGGTGCTGCTGCTGGTGCTGTGGCGAAGGAGGAAGAAAGAGGTCTGCTCGATCCAGATGGCAGCCGGGAGCTCCTTGATGATCCAGCTGAGAGGTGAGGCAAACAATGAAGCTTCATTTGTTTTTGTGTGAAAGAGGGACTGTGCATCATCACCCTGTCCCTGTGCCTGCTGTTTCAGCCTCACGTCATACATATGTATGTCAAAAAGGCTCAAATGCTGCTTCTAGCTGTTTCTCCAGCTTTGAATTAATTTACAGAAATCAGAGAGAAAACTTTCATCAGATCTGCATGCTTATTTGCTGTAGTGTTGATCTAAAAAGTGTCACTGATTAACTAAATCTACCAAATACACTGCAAAATCTGAAATCCAAGCAAGTGTTTATAATTTATTTTTGGTAAAAAAAATGTCATTTTAGACTTCAAATGAGCCACATTCACCAGACCAGTACAGAAAATAGTCTTATTTTCAGTTATTTAAAGACAAAAATGATGTCTGAGTTGCTTGTATTGAGTAACAAATAATCTGCCAATGGGTCAAAAAAAAAATCTACATTAAGACATTATTTTAATTTGAATGGTGTTTTTTTTTACCCCATTGGTAAATATCTTTTACTCATTACAAACAATTCAGACCTCATATTTGTCTTTTAATATGAAATAAGACTTTTTTTTTCTGCTTAGATTTTAGTTTTTGCGGTGTAAGTGTTACGTGGTGATTACAAACATCACATATTGATCACGTTATAACATGAGACGAGAAGGACATTAATCCAGGTACTGGTAATGTTAGCTGTGAGGTGATTAAACGCTGATGGTGTTGTTGTGCAACAGCTTTATCGACGCATCTTTTCCTGACTGATCAGTAACTGAAGTAAATCTTAAAATCCTAAATGCACATTGATCCACATTTTAAGTTAAACTTGTGTATTTGTAAACTGAACAGAAAGAAGCATATGTTAGCAATCAGCCACTTCCCAGCTAACATAAACATTAGCGAGGATGAATGCCTTTCATATTGAGTATTATAGTGTAAAAACTATGATTCTGTAATGTCAGAATGTAGGTATTTCTACAATGCTATGTTGTTGCCCATCCAGGTAATGTTTACCACCTCTTCTCATGGAATGATTATGAAAATATCATAATTTATCCTTCATAGACAAATTATATATCTTCACAACACTTCATTGATCAGATCAGAAATTTAAACAACAATTAACCGCTGCAAATCATTTGATGAGAACAGGTAAAGATATTTTATCCCAACTTTTTGGGCATCAGTGTGTCAGTTAGGAAGTGGATAATTACTTACATGAGTTGTCTTTGGCCACAGTTTTATTTCTTCTGGATTTCCCTCACCTTTTAATCGTGGATGAATCAGTAACATTTATACACATTTTAGCTGCCAACCCTGAGTGTAACAGCAGGGAAAAATGGCAGCCAAATGAATAAAATGATTGGCAGCTATATGCTGTGTCATGTCTGATGTGCTCTTTGCACAAAACATGAACTCATGCCAGCAAAAGAGACGATAAATAAATAACTGCTCTGCACAAACTGCTGACCGTTGTCTTTCAGAATGATCTGATTAAAAAAAAAAAAAAAAAAAGTTTTGGACCATTTTTCATCAAAACACACTTTTAAAAACTTATTCTAACTGTTAACTGTTTGCTCATCACGATCTCTGCTCAAAGAAGTTCAGAAAAAAATGTAAGAAAATCAAACTAAGACATTGGTACAGTTGTCTTTGATAATTTTGGTGATGTTTTGTCAGTCTAAATGTGTTTTTACCCTGTTATCTTTTTTTTTTATTTTAATTTTATTTATTTATTTATTTATTTATTTATTTACTTATTTATTTATTTTTTATTTATTTATTTATTAATTTTCTTACTTACTTACTTATTTAAAACTTTTTTAAATCGACTCCTGAGTCTGCCAATAAAGACTTGATTAATGATTTATTGATTGATTGATTGATTGAAATTTGTCTTGCAATGTCAAACAAGAACATTTGAAGGCTTTCTTTTATGTCCAGTGTGAGCCTGCATACATTTCTAGACAAGTGCTGAATGACACTTTAATATACAGAGCCCTCACACACACACACACACACACACACACACACACACACACACACACACACACACACACACACACACACACACACACACACACACACACACACACACAAAATACAGGCATTCATTTACAAACACTTTAAAGGACAGTGAGCTACACACACTCTGCTCCTACACACTTCACTTTAAGCTGCTCTTAATCTAATAGAGGGCTCAGACACACACTTCATTCTCTAAAGTGTTGAAGTCTGGGATGAAGAGCAAACAGGTGGCAGAGCTTTCATCAGTGTCACTGACTGATCACATCTCTGGGGACAGAGCTTTGGGGCTCTGGGGCCAGACTTCGGATGGGGCCCCTGATAGGAGGAGAGACTATATGAACTCATCACTCAGCACCTGTCCGATCATACCTGTGTGTTGGTATGTGTGTAATTGTACATGGTTGGAGTACAGTGTGATCCACTCAGGCTTCGTGCAGCTCGAGGGCTGCAGCAACACGATGCACGATAGACGAGCTGTATGAGCAATCGGTGGATATTACTGTGCAGTGAATCAGTGTAAACTGTTACCATCGAGGTCTGTGTGTGTTCAATCAATGTGTCAGACTGCTGACAGATACGTGTTCACTCTCCAGGGGCTGCCAGGCATCTTTTATCTTTTGTTTTTAACCCAGACAGAATTTAGACAGGGACCAAAGCCGCCGTCTCTCTGACATATGTTTTGCAGACTAGATGGTATTTCCTTGTCTGGTTGAAATATTCATACTGGTGAAACAGAGTTGGTACTGAGTGTGTCATGTGGTCTTTTTTTCTAGGGAAAAAGTGGACAAAGGTTTTCTAGATGCCTGCGTATACGTTAAAGACCGCATGGAAGAGGTTTCATCCCCAGATAAAGAGATGGTAAGAATCAGCACTATCTCTTTGCACAATTTCCAAACAGTAATGAAAACACAGTTCATATTTCATATTAACCAAACCGTCATGACCTTGTTTTATCCTGCTTTTATTGAGTCCGTCTTGACCTTTTCTTTGGTGTCATGGTTCAGTAACGCATCTTTAAGAGAGAGATATTTCTAGAACCAAATAGCCAAATAGTCAAATGGTCAAGTCAGCTGATTGGTGAGTCACAGCCTTATCCAGCATCCCTGTACACCAGACAGGTACAGCAGATAGCTACCTCAGTTTTAAACAATGGCTCCCATCATCCTTTGCACAACGAGTTTCAGCTTCTACCCTCCGAACGGAGGTTCACGAGATACAAAAACAGCTTTGTTCCTGTTGCTATCTCTGAATTGAACAAGATGTTGTGATATTTGCACATACCTATTCACTTATTTATTTATTAATGTTATTCATCTAGTCTTATATCTTGGTTTTATTTTTACTTTTGCTTTTACCTTGTTTTTACTTTTCTTTAAGTGATATTCTCTCTCATTTTAATTTTGGTTGGTGGAAAAAAAGAGTACTTTTTTATCATCGTTTAGTGACTTAATAGTGTTTAAATTCTAGGGTCTTGTTTTATGTTTTTTTGTGACTAAATGTCAAAGTGGACGCCATCCTCTTGCTGCAAAACAAATCTACCTACGAGTACAAATAGTCACCTATCTACCCACCTACACTTGGGAAAGTGTCACAGATGGGGATTTCTTTTTTTTCTCGCTGTATAAGCGCAGAAACATGTTTTATAATGTCATTCCTCAGGCTGAAAATCCAAGCTGCTAAACTGACTAAAAATAAAGCTGAAGGGACAATAACAAGTCCGCCCCCGGCCGCCTCGTTCATTCACAACCTTCCTCTCCACCCTCCTCCTCCTTCAGCGTCAGGTCTTAGTGGTGCTCTACCAGGAGTGGTTCAAGGTCTCCAGCCAAAAAGACTCGCAGGCGGATACGGTCAGATTATACCTGCGTCAAGTGGGCTTGACCACTCCCACCCTCCTGCCATATGTAGTTAACCTGACGGATGGGAACGGGAATATGGCTCTCCACTACAGCGTGTCGCACTCAAACTTCCCTGTGGTCAAACTGCTGCTCGATACAGGTGAGACGCAGACGCTCATGCAGCTGAACATCCAGTCTGTGGTTATTTAGGAGATAAAAGTGTGTTTTTCATCTGCTTGTATCTTCAGGGCTCTGTGAGACCGACAATGTGAACAAGGCAGGCTACACTCCGGTGATGCTCGCCGCTCTGACGGCTGCTGAGACTCCTGATGACCTGGAGGTGGCACAGCAGCTGCTGAAACTGGGTGACATCAACGCATGCTCCCGACAGGTGAGGTACAAGTTCCTGTTTGAGTCCCATGTTTTGAGACAACGTGTGAGAGTTGTTGTAGAAGAAGTTGTTGATGGATAGATTTTAAAGCACCCGTTCATCAGAACCAAACATTTTTCAAAAGAGTGCAGATTTTACAATACTTATTCATCCTTTGGTCCATGTACGGTCGCTCAGGGTTATAAAAATCCAATACTTACTCATGGCACCAACCAAAAGGTTGAACTAGATTCTGTAGTTATAATTTATTCAGTCGTGAACTAGACGAGAGGTCTTTTTCTTCTGTAAAGTCCATGAAAAGAGTTCCTCAGTGGACTGGAGAGTAGAAAACCAGTAACAAAGTTCAGCTGATATCTCTGCAGAAACTTTTAAAAATGAAGTGCTGTGAGACTAAACCTGTTTCCACCTTTCCTTCTCTTCCTTTTATTGGCTTTACTCCTCTTTTCTCCTTCATCCCTGGCCTTGCGTCTCTCTCCAATTATTCCTTAATCCCTCCCCTCTCACACCTGCCCTCTCACTGTTAAATTCTAATTCTCTCTATTTCTCACTCTCCCTCCCCAGGCGGGCCAGACGGCGCTCATGCTCGCGGTGAGCCATGGCCGCGTTGCCATGGTGAAGCTCCTCCTGAGCTGCGGCGCGGATGTAAATGCTCAGGACCGAGAGGGCTCCACGGCCCTGATGTGTGCCAGCGAGCACGGACACACACACATCGTTCGTCTGCTGCTGGAGACGGGGTGCTGTGACAGCAGCCTCTCTGATAAGGTACGCGGTTTTACTGTAAGGTGTCAGCTGGAGTGTTTGAAATGAAGAAGTTTAGCTCTCATCAGATATGGTCTAGAGGGTACAAGAGTCAAGGAGCGAAGTTTTCAAACCTGCACATCTGATACCTCTTCAGTCAGAAGTATGAAGACTGTTACATCCATGCCATCTCGATAGAAGTGTACTTCCTGTTCCAAAAAAATGTACTATTTTTTCCACAACTTAACACAAATTAGAGGCTGTTTTTGATTACTCCAATCAATCATTCATATACAGATTCAAAACAGGCCTCAGTGTTGTAAAAATAAAGGAATGAGACCACCTAAAAAACAAACATCAGCAAATCAAAGCCACTTTTATCCATAGATGCAACCGTAATCCCGGTCTCTCTTTGACTGTACTGTCCAATGAAGGCGAAAATGCCCCAAATAACTTGAAAAAGATTAATAACACCTACCTAAAATCCCCAAATCAGTTTTCAACCTGAATTCTGTCTAATAGCCTGCAGAAGGATGCTACACACTGATTTCCTACCTCAGTTTTCATTTTCCGGATGAATATTTGGTCTCTGTGGGTTTTTTTTAATGAAATCATATATTATCTTGTCAATTTGGATCCTATTTTTAGTTCAATCTGTGATAAACGTGGCTATGCATTGTAGAAAAGAGCTGCCTTTGATGGACACATCAGTATCATGACTACATGTCAACATGTCGAGATAAGACAAGAGTATCTAGAGACATTTGTCAGTTCCTCCAGTGTAAAGAAAGTCTCTTTGCCGTCTGCATGAACAGTGAGTGCGTTGATGTTTAAGCATGAAGTCTTATGGGTTCTTACTTTAGTCCACTTGTCTCCTCCTACCTCCCTTCCTTCGCCCACACACCCAACACAGCATCGTGTGGATTTGCTGTTCATCATGAGACTGGGGTCCACATTCGAGATTTCCTGCTGCTTAACAGAAGGTTTTTTCTTGCCGCCATGATGGAGGGATTCATGATTGGCTATTTGGATTCATGTTGGGTGTTGGATGTATATATTTGTATATATATGTATATGTGTATCTTTATATGTATATATGTATCTATGCATATATGTATATCCTTAAAATGAGGAGCTTTGTGCTCTATTGTAAAGTGTCTTGAGATAACACTTGTTATGAATTGGCGCTATACAAATAAAGATTGATTGATTGATTGATTGATTATGGGTAAACAGCTCCCAAAGGGTTCTGATTCACCTCTGTCTAAATATGGCAACTACTGCTTCTAAAAGCTTGGATAACAAGATGAACTGTAGGCCTTTTTAAAAGGGTTCAAAAACAAACATACAGCCCATGATTTAAACACTGAAAGTAAAGAGTACGAAGTCAAAAACAAACGCTCTCTGTAGCTTTAAAATTGGTCCCCCTCAGCTCCCTACGGAGGCCTGCGTCCTCCTGTCTGTGCTGTCTTTGGCTTGATTTGATCCACTTCCCCTCTCCACTCATCCATGAGGGTTACATCTTTCTGAGCAGTTTGTAATATTCTGCATGTGACACACTAATGTTGACTCTGTAGATTAATTAACCAGATATTTGGTTCAGGTCTGGAGTCGGCTTCAGACGTCCTCAGAGGTTATAACCAGGCAGTTGTTAGTGCCGTGCCCACACACAGGAGATTGATTTTTCCAACCTGGTACATTATTGATTTCTCTAGATTGTTCATTCTCCTCTGCAGTCTGAGGTGACTAGTCGAAGAATTGCCCTATCAGGACCGGTGCCTCACCCTGCCAGTGCACATACCTCTCAGAAACAATGATGTAATGCAACACTGCAGCTGCCTGGGCCAGCTCCTCTCCCACAGGGGAATTTCAGAGGTGACTGGCAAAAAAAATAACCACAGATAGAAAATATACAGAAAGGTTTTCACTCTGAACACAACACGAAACCTCCAGCTGCCCAAGTTCTGACGCAAGGTCAACGTAAATAAATGTAAATGACAGTTTTTCCACAAATTCATGCAGGAAAATCTCAGTTTTGAGACAAATGTTTTTATTCCACTTTTTAGAAATTCATATAACATCAGTTTCTGACAGAAATTCTTACATGATTAATAAAAATACTAGAAAATTAAATGAGTTTATATGTCCATAATGTGAAGATTGTCTTTGGCTTTAAAAAAAAAAAAACCACCCAACAAGACAACATTCAAAGGCAACAAACAAATAGAGCAGAATAAATCACCGAGCAGATGGAAAAAAAATCCTCTTAAAGCCTGGACAATCGGAGAATTTAATTTTCTTTTTAACTTAAGATCTTAAGAGTTAAGTAATTTCATTATTCTTGCGACAAATGAGTCCCAAGGTATGAACACAGAAAGTCTCTCTTGTTGTAACATCAGTGATCTTTTCACGCATGTAACTAAACAATTACATGAAGAAGAAGAAAATCGTCAGCGAAACAGCAGGAGGTTGTTTCACCTTGAATCTACATCGCCGCATGGATAACAACATCATTTCCTGTGAATCTCAAAGCCAAAACATGAGCGCATAAACTACTTTCAGTGGTATCAGAGGACAAATTTAATCTCAAAGCTGCCAAATAAGCTCCTCTGACGAGCAATTTCATATTTAATATTATTCAGAAGTCAAGGATATTGCTCGGCAGGTTTGTAAAAGTTGTTTAATGTTTAAACAGTGCATTCATATTTTCTGAGATAAAGGTCTCTCAGCAGAATTTGCCATTAGATCTAATATTTAGCTTTTTTTAATTAAGCATCATAACACGCCGTGAGGATGATGCAAAAAATTTAAAGGCAGCATTATGGAGCACTGCCAGTTCAGTCAGCCAGAAAAACTGTGTAATCTAAAAGGATTAGCTTCTCCAAATATATATTCAGTATTTTTATTTTTGATCATTTTTAGCCAGTGAATTGTTCCATGAGTAATGAGTGTGTGGGGTTTTAAGAGAGTCATCTGCAAATATCAAGGCTGTTTACTGACACAGTAGTTATAGGGTTGGTCAGATAATAAATCTGACATCACCAGTGTCAGTATATGAAGTATGAATGTATCAGAAAGAGCAATAACACCAAGACCATAAACATCAGTTTCAGAAAAAAAGAGGTGTTTATAAAGTTTGTGCTGCATGGTGAAGCTACAGTGCATCTGGAAAGTATTCACTGGAATAGATTTGTTTTTTTTTCCTAACAAAAAAATCTGCACACAACATCCCATAATGATAACGTGGAAAAAAAAAACTTCATTTTTGCAAATTTATTAAAGATAACAAACTAAGGAATTACACAAGTATTCCTACAGCTTCACTGGAGTCCACCTGTGGTAAATTCAGCTGATTGGACGTGAATCGGAAAGGTTCACACCTGTCTGTATAAGGTCCCACAGGTGACAGTGCATGTCAGAGCACAATCCAAGCATGAAGTCAAAGGAACTGTCTTTGGACCTCTGAGACAGGATGGTCTCCAAGCACAAATCTGGATCCAGGGTCCAGAAGAATTTCTGCTGCTTTGAAGGTCCCACTGAGCACAGTGGACTCCATCATCTGTAAATAGAAGAAGTTCAGAACCACCAGGACTCTTCAAGAGCTGGATGCCTGTCTAAACTGAGCCATCAGGGGAGAAGGGCCTTAGTCAGGGTGGGTACCAAGAACCTGAAGGTCACTCTGCCAGGGCTCCAGTGGTCCTCTGTGGAGAGAAGAGAACCTTCCAGAAGGACAAACATCTCTGCAGGAATCCACCAATCCACCAAGGCCTGTATGGTAGAGGGTCCAGACTGAAGCCACTCCTTAGTAAAAGGCTCATGGCAGCCCCCCTGGAGTTTGACAAAAGGCCCCTGAAGGTCTCTCAGACCTGGAGAAAGAAAACTCTCTGCTCTGATGAGACAAAGATTGAACTCTTTGATGTGAATGCCAGGCGTCATGTTTAGAGGAAACCAGGCACCGCTCATCACCTGGACAACACCATCCCTACAGTAAAGCATGGTGGTGTCAGCATCATGCTGTGGGGATGTTTTTCAGCCGCAGGAACTGGGAGACCAGTCAGGATTGAGGGGAAGATGAATGCAGCAATGTACAGAGACATCCTGGATGAAAACCTGCTCCAGATCACTTTTGACCTCAGACTGGGGCAACGATTCATCTTTCAGCAGGACAACAACCTGAAACACACAGCCAAGATATCACAGGAGTGGCTTCAGGATAACTCTGTGAAGGTATTAAAGTGGCCCAGCCAGAGCCCAGACTTAAATCTGATCCAACATCTGTGGAGAGATCTAAAAATGTCTGTGCACTGACTCTCCCCATCCAACCTGATGGAGCTTGAGAGGTGCTGCAAAGAGGAACAGACCAAAACTGGCCAAAGAGAGGTGAGCCAAGCTTGAGGCATCACATTCAAAAAGACTTGAGGCTATATCTGCTGCCAAAGGTGCATCAACAAAGTATTGAGCAAAGGCTGTGAATACTTGTGTACATTTGATGTCTTAGTTTTTTTATTTTTAACAAATTTGCAAAAATTTCAAAAAAACTCTTTCCACGTTGTCATTATGGGATGTTGCGTGTAGAATTTTGAGGGCAAAATGGAATAAAAACTCAAAACAGTACATGCATAAAATGCTCCTGGTAACAAGTTCTGAGCTGCTTGTGAAATGTTTTTCTTAAATACCAAAGTGTCAGAATTCTATCGTATATATTGTTTGTTTCCCCTTTTAGCCCAAAGAACTTCCTCTGGCTTGATATGTAACTGCGCCGTATTACACAGGCAATTTCTGCATGATGCAAAGAGGCTTATCGTGGATATCATCATAATCTTTTTGCACATTTTTGATGCATAATTTTTGGAAGCTAATTATCAGATAAGATTAAGTGAGACGTAACAGACCATAATCTCGACAGGAGTTTGACATTTCTGAAAGCAGAAAGCTAATACGGACATCCAGATGCTGATCACGGCTCTCATTATGATGTTTAGAGTTACTTTTATCAATGTCGGTGCAGCATGCTTTGAGTAGAGTATTGCTGCAAGGCCTGGTCAGGGAGGGAAGAGCAACACAACGCTGCCACCATCAGGTTAAAAACAGTCACTGCAATGATTTCACTGTGATTTATTCTCTCTCATTAGAACGGACAGACAGCGCTGGCGGTGGCCGAGGGAGCCTCCCACATGGATATAGTGGACTTACTGAAAGCCCACGCTGCCTCTTCTGAATCCTCGTCTGCTGCAGACCTCCTCTGAGCCAGAACGACCCAGTTTACCACTCCAGACCAGTTCAGATCTCTGCACTGCAAGCCTCAAAAGTCCAAGACCTTCAGCCCATTAAAAAGAAGAGGGGAAAGACTCTCCACATGTGGCCAGTGGAGAAAAAATGGAAACGCTCTGTTTACTTCATAAAAACCTCGCTGACTCTGTCTGACACTGAACACCCACATTTTTCTTCCCCATCTCTGCCCTGTGGGTGTTTCTGGATATGCTGCATCAACCTCTCAGTGGACAAACAACGAAAGGGGGGGCGGCTTGGATTAATCTTAAAACAGGGGACATGCTGAGGATTTAAAGGCAGACCAGGGATGGATGACTGAAGAGACAGCGAGACAAACTGCTGCTTCTTATCATCAACAAGCTCTTCAAGCAGAATACAAAGCACATGATCTACCTTTCAAATATAAATCTATCAAATATGACATTATTTCTATTTTTCTGTTACGACATTGTCATTCTTTTTTTTTTTTTAATTTGGACATAAGCCATTAGTAGAGAATATATGTAGAATGTTATTCTAACAGATTATAATCATATACAAACAGAAACTGTATTTTCTACTGCACTTTTTTATTGTGATCGTGTACAGTGAATTATAATCCTCTCTAATATATAAATATATCAGTGTTCAGAAGTGTATCTCCAAAAGTGCAAATTAGAGAGTCGGATAAAAAGAAGAACGTTTGGTCGAGTTTCCCGTCATTCAGTGGGTGTTTCATTAGAAGCATTTTTTTTTTCTTTTTTGCCATAATGATGACGTCCGATCATCGTTATTTAATGAATAAGAATAAATGAAATGTTTCAGTTTGGCAAGACTTTTTGAAACCACAACCAAACCAGATCAAAGAGAATAAAGTCTTCTGCAAAGAAGATTGTACTATTGAGAAGGTGCTGCATGCCAACGCACAATAACTCCCCCTACTGGCTGTCTTACAGTACTAACACCAGTATGTTCTAATACTGATCAACTCTCTCTCTCTCTCTCTCTCTCTCCTCTATCCCTCAGATCAAATATGAAGTATGTCTTGTTCTTCTGCTCGTATCCAATCATGTATGCAACTGCTACAAAATGCACAATGAATGTCAGGCTGGCTGTGATACATTCCAAGAAAATAATGTAGCAAGTTTAGGTGAACCGGCATGGACTAACAGGGATAGAAACTGTCAGATACTACTGCAGGTAAACAAATGAGTCTGCATTGTCCTTAATGTGGGAAAAAAGATGTTTAACCCCTGTGAAAACCTTTATCACAGACAAGAAATGATGATTTGTTTTAATGTTTGAAGTCCTCAAAGAAGCAATATCCATGAGCACTACCTTTTCTGTCAGGAACTAGGTAGAGAGCATGGCTGTTTAAAGTCTTACATTTGTGTTTCAGGAAGTGTTGTTTTTTTCTTCTTCTGTTCTCCACAAACTTTCACCCATATTCCTAAAGTGTCTTCAGACGGGATTACTGGTGTGATAAAATGTTTACAAGTTCACAACTCGCCCTCAGTGACCACAGCAGAAACCCAGGTGGTCCAAACGGATACAGCAGAGGCCGAGATATCCTGACTTTAAAGCACAGATTGTGCACAAGCGTCAGTTATGAGCCGTTTTGTACGTCTCAATCTTGGTTTTTTTGAGCCAGAAGCGACTCATTTTGTTGACAAGTATTGTCACACTGCAAAAACTGACATCTAAGCAAGTGTGTTTTTGTCTTATTTAAAGTAAGAATTGCCTTATTATACTTGATATGAGCCACATTCAACAGACAACTCCAGGGACGTGTCTTATTTCAAGATATTAAAAGACAAAAATAAGGTCTGAATTTCCTGCAACAAGTAGAAAAATCTGCCAGTGGGTTAATGTCTAAATACAAGAAACTTTCACTTACTCCACTGGCAGATTTTTTTACTTGTTACAAACAATTCAGAGCTGATTTTGGTCTTTAAATATCTTTAAATGAGACATGTTTCTGGACTGGTCTGGTGAATGAGGCTCATATTAAGTCTAAAAAGACATTTTTACTAAAAATAAGACGAAAGCACTTCCTAAGATTTCAGTTTTTTTGCGGTGCATGTGCTGTAGCTGCTTTTCCACTTCTTATACCCAGGTCATGCTTTTAGTTTTCGTATGAAAAACAACAAAAACTCTTGATTTTCAATCTGGAATTCTTAGCCATCCAGGTCAAGAAGCCTTTTGGATGAGAAGAAAAATACAGTCCAGAATAATCAGTGGAATCATGTTGTTTGAGAATTTCCTCTTGTAATATTGGAATTTTAAACTCAAGTCACCCTATCTTATTATGATGATAAACTGAGATCATCTTGACGGACTAACTGAGCTTTGTGCAGTTCGCTGTGGTTACTGAAGGTGGACCTTAAAGGGGTATACCACTCATTTAAACAACTGCCAAATCAGTGGTCTAATGACGGCCTCGTGTGCATCTATAGACAGAAATCACTCCCAACTGTTGCAAGGTTGTGATCCGAGACTTAGGAGTCAGTATTTCTGTCCAACTGTGAAAAAAAATGGATTCCACACTTAAAGATCTACTTTAATAAATGTTGATTTCTATGCCTAAAGTATCTATAATGCTGCCTTCTTAGCCAAATTGAACAGTTTATTTCCAGATGCAATGTGGTGAGACCACTGATCCTGCACCAGTGCTCTTGTTGGCCTCGATACTTTATTGATATGGTGGTAATATGGGAGTAGATAAAGCTTTTTGATCAACTCCAGTAAATTGGTTAAATGGTGACTGCATTTGCTCAACAACAATAGGCTTAATAATAATATCACACTTCACAGTGCAGATTCTCTCCACAACAAGGCAGCATTTACAGGGATCCAGACACTCTGAACTTGAACCATGCATCACGTGACGAAAAACAAAGCTAGCTCCCACTCCACACTTCAGACTCCTGCAGAAAGATGTGACGGGTGCTGCGTGAATCTCCTGGTATATCTGGTCTTCCGTGCCTGTGTATCAAGTCTTTACGATGAATCAAATCCACATGTTTAATCCAGTGTGATCGAGATGTAATAAGGTTCATGACTGGCTCCACACCAAAGAACTGAAATCTGATTCACATGGGGTTAAGTATAGAGATTTATCTGTACATGTACATACAGTATTGTGGAAAATATATAACAAGTATTGTCTGACAGTTTGCTCTAAAAATAATATGAAGTATTTATTCCAAATGCTATATTTTTTACCATATATAGAATCCTTATGTATGCATGGATATCGTCTACGGGATGATTGGAAACTACGCTGAGGGTTCCCTGATGATGTGATTATTCGGCTCATCGTTGATTGGTCGGGTGGTGTAGTACGTATGTGATTCAACAGGTTGTGGACTGTGTCATGTGACCTGTGATAGGTATATGGTGTTTGTGGGGGAAAATATGAAGCAGTATAAACACTGGCGTAAGCTATAAGGGAGATGTCTGTTTCGTTTGAATATCCATCTGAAAATTGAGGTCTGAACATGGGTCAAATGTAAAAATTCTGTACCTCTCTAGAGTTATCTTGTACAACGGGCTTCTATGTAACAAATCAGAGAAATAATTCTAAATAAATAAATATGAAGGTTTAAAATGTGTTCTTTAATGTCTCATTTCTGAGAGAAAACAGCGGGATTTAAACTGTAATGATGGTTTTGCAAAAGTTTGCTGAAAATAATTTTAATGTTTCAGGACTATCATATGCACAAAAGCTTTATTTCTGGCCCAGGGTCAGTTGAAAGTTAGTCCCTATTTGACACAAAAAATAAATGTCAAAGTATGATTCATAAACTTTTATAATATTTAAAATAATCTCTATTCACCCAGCATTAACATTTTCAAGCAAATCAAATTGTTTTATTAATTAATAAAGGTGGGGAAAAAAAACGTTTCACATAAGTATCAGGATTTTTTATTTTATAATTAAAAAAAAAAAAAAAAAAGTTAATCCCCCCCCCCCCCCCCCCCCCCATTTAAATCCGTCATTTTAGTCTTTGTTTATAAGAGAAAAAAAAACATTAACGCTTTTCTCCAGCAGAGGATGAAATGTTTTTCTTTGACTATCCAGTAACATGATGTCAGATCCCCTGAATGCGTCTTAAAAACTGACTCACATGTGATGTGGCTTAAATATGGCTCCTGATACAGTCTGTAAACATCATTATCATTCAACTTTACATGGGCTGGTGTTAAATTAGGGAAGTAAAAATCCCCAATATCGAGGAATTGCAATTTAAATTGGATCAGCACCCCAAAAATCACAAAAGAATTAAATCAGGAGAAAATCATATCATCCCAGCTCTATTACTGAGATGAGATTAATTAATTAAAGAGACCAAAAAGTCTGCTCAATGACAATAATTTACACTCATGTTGCTGCTGTTGCACCAAAACATAATCATGCAAACTCTGAAAATAAATAAGTTAAAAAATATGTGAAAAACTTTGTACAGATTAAATGGATTTCCTAATGATGACGTGGTTGTTTTGCTGATATTTCCACTGAAAAAAAATGTACCGTCACCTGAGCACAGATGTACAACAATGCAAGTATAAATTGTCATGAATCCCAGTGTCCAGGAGGTGGTGGTATTGTACTGAATAAGGAACTCTTACCAAGGGAGGAAGTGGAGACAATGCTGCATCATAATGTGTGTAGTGAGAAGGGATTTTATCAACAGTAGCCCTAATCATAATCCTAAACTGGAACCCAAATTCTAATCTCAGCCCAAAACTGTAACCCCAACTCTAATCCTAACCCTAACCCAACCCTAAACTGTAACCCTAGCAACAACCTTTAACAGTAACCCCTGCATGAACCCAGATACCTAGAATCTACTCAAACCCCACCAGTAACTCTAGACATCCATCCATCTTCCTTACTGCTTATCCAGTTCAGGGTTGCGAGTGTCTGGAGCCTATCCCAGCTGTCATACAGCGAAAGGCGGGGTACACCCTGGACTGGTCTCCAGCGAATCACAGGGCTGACACACAGAGACAGACAACCTTTCATGCTCACACTCACACCTACAGACAATTTAGAATCACCAGTTAACCTGATGAGCATTTTTCTTGGACTGTGGGAGGAAGCTGCACGCATGCACAGGGAGAACATGCAAACTCCATACGGGAAAGCCCACTGGGCGAACTGGGGTTCGAACTGGTGACCTTCTTGTTCCATTGCGCCACAGTGCAGCCCTAACTCAAGACAACCTTCTGACTTTTTCATCCTAGAAAAACCTCCTTCTTAAATTACTGATTAGTTAATTACTAAACAGTAATTAAAAATAAAATCAGAGTTTTACCTTTTATTTATTTATATTTTTTTAAATTTAATGATTATCCTAGTACGAGGAAAAGAAAGTTATAGGCATAAAGATGGAAAAGAAAAGTTAGACCAGTGCATATGTAACTACAACATGACTTGTGATTGAATAATTTTAAGTGGACACATAAAAACAAAATAGCAGACCAGAAACTAAAAATAAAACATCATTTTTTTATGATAAATATTTTACATTTTCCTCATATATAAAATTCGGCGACAATAAAAATACTTCATATAAATGATTTCATTGATTAAAGTGGATTTATTTATTTTATTTTATTTTATTTTGTGGAAACAGATGGATGTTAATAAAACGCATGGAGCAGAGGGAAAGTTTGCTTTGAAAATTAATGAATGACGTGTTTGAGCTGCGGTAACTACGCAAACAGGGAATTTTAAATTTCCCCTTTTTTTTACTGACCGAAGCATCGGGAAAGCAAAGGAGAGAATAGTGAGCAAAATGCTGTTCTCTTCTCATCCACTGCTTTTGAAAGCGGGGGATGGAGGAGACGGAGCTTTTATTGGCAGTTTTTATATCAGATTTGTTCTGCTTCTGCATCTGAACACCTTCACCTGTCCCATCAGGTGAAACTTTCGTTAAATTTATTCCTCATCTTCTGTGCAGCTGAAGAAAGCTGGTGATATTTGTTTAAGTGTTTCTGTGTAATTGAACCTGAGACGGGTTTATGTTCCATTTGATGACTGCCTACATCGTTAAGGAGGGGAAGAAGCCTATCACAGGGGCGAGGAGAGAGCCTGTTACATCAGAGATATTATCTGTAAGGATGGCCTCGAACTCAGCTCCTGTGGGCCCCTGTACCAACCACTTACACTGATATACAGGGTTCTGGGTTTGTTTGTGCCCAATACTACAAAGAGGCTGCTTTTTAATTAAAAATGGAGTCTGGTACGATGACCCTGAGAGCTCACATCACTGCGACTTAAGAAAACACATACAAAAGGACAAAACACAAACAAATTAAGAAAACACTTTTGTCAGTCTGACAACACATGCGCAGCATTTAGAAAATCCGCTGCAAAGACAACAACACAACACATGAGAAAAACCCACAGCAAATAGACCGCAACACAATGGAAGAGTTTCCAGATGACACTTAAAAGTGTTGCACACAACTGTTATTAGCCAGTATGCTAATATCTGAATCATGTGATCACAATGTTAAAATAAATGAAAAACACTTTTATCTCACCACCACTGACAGAAACAGAAGCTTAATAGGGCTGTGACTTACTATCCGTGTCAACAACAAGCATGTCAGGACGTGTGCATCACTGTTAAGTGTCCTCCAGAAACACTTCCGTAGTGTTGTGGTCTATTTACAGAGTGTTTTTCTAATGTGTTGTGCTGTAGTCTCTGCAGCGCGTTTTTCCAATGTGTTGTGTTGCAGTTTTTGCAGCGTGCTTTTTAATGTGTTGTGTTGCGGTCTTTGCAGCACGTTTTTCTTATGTGTTGTGTTGTGGCCTTTGCAGCGCGTTTTTCTAATTTGTTGTGTTGCGGTCTCTGCAGCGCGTTTTTCCAATGTGTTGTGTTGCAGTCTTTGCAGCACGTTTTTCTTATGTGTTGTGTTGTGGCCTTTACAGCGTGTTTTTCTAATGTGTTGTGTTGCAGTCTTTGCAGCGTGTTTTTCTAATGTGTTGTGCTGCAGTCTTTGCAGCGCGTTTTTCCAATGTGTTTTGTTGCAGTCTCTGCAGCGCGTTTTTCCAATGTGTTGTGTTGTGGCCTTTGCAGCGCGTTTTCTGATTTGTTGTGTTGCGGTCTCTGCAGCGCGTTTTTTTATGTTGTGTTGCGGTCTTTGCAGTGCGTTTTTCTGTTGTGTTGTGTTGCAGTCTTTGCAGCGCGTTTTTCTGTTGTGTTGTGTTGTGGCCTTTGCAGCGCGTTTTTCCAATGTGTTGTGTTGCGGTCTTTGCAGTGCGTTTTTTAATGTGTTGTGTTGCGGTCTTTGCAGTGCGTTTTTTAATGTGTTGTGTTGCGGTCTTTGGAGCGCTTTCTTCTAATATGTTGTGTTGCGGTCTTTGCAGCGCGCTTTTTCTAAATGCTGCACAAGTGTTGTCAAATTGATGAAGATGTTTTCTTAATTTGTTTGTGTTTTGTCTTTTTGCACGTGCTTTCTTAAGTTGCAGTGCTGTGAGCTCTCAGGGCCACCGTAATCTGGACTTTGCAGGAATAACTACATTATACATGTAATTAATTGCACACATGCACAGAAAGGTGAACGATACAAAGAAGAGAGAACAGAGAAAGGTATACACTCCACTCTACACACACATAAAAGTGCTTCTAATCTGCATTGCAGATGTTTTTTGTGGCTTGTCTGTCTGCCAGCACTGGGATGATGAGCCGTCCTCGTTAGCATGGAGACTTTTAGCTGTAATTATGTGGTAATGGCACTTGGCCCATCAGCTCCTCCTCTTGTGTGTCCCTGTGCACAAGCATGCACACATATTCAGATAGAGACACTCATGCCAGCAGACAGACAGATACAAATACAGACAGACGTGCAGACACAAACACAGCCGGACTGAAATCCATGAGTGAAGATGAGCACAAACAGACGTAATGCAGGCGGGCAGAACATTGATGGTTTAACAGAAATCCATGAGTTTGAGCAAATATACACAAAGAACAAGCAAAGACAGGCAAATATACCACTGCTCCTTTGTCTGCTTCTATAGCTAATCTGTTCAATCAATTATCCGAGAGATATGAGGAACTGTCATCCATGAGGAGGAGAAGAAAGAAAGAGAGAGAGAGAGAGGCCACCATCCGTTGCTTCAATTTCAAACACTTGAATTCAATGATTTCATTTGGCCAGTTTTGAAAATATTAACCACCCTGGCTCCTCTCACAAAGTCAAAAACTCCTTATCTCTGCAACAAAAGGTGCCACAGCTGAAAGTGGTACAATGGGAGGAGCAGAAGTGCTGATTGATGTAAAATAAAACGGACCAGGAGGGATGGAGCAAAAGAGAAAAGAGAGGAGAATGTGAGAGAGGAAAGAGTTGATGCCACTGGAATAAAAGGGTGGATGGAGAATGAGTTTTAATCTGCTTTTAACAACCACATTTTAATGCGATGCTTGTGAAACACTTCAGTTGTTCATTGTGTGAAAATGTTCACGCACAGGAGTGCTATAAACCTGGGTCCCTTTAGTAAAGCTCTCTGAGGCAACACAAAGAAAGAGAGGTGAGTAATGAGACAAAGGGAGGAGTAATAAAATGGAGAAAAAGGAGGGGAAATTGAAGAATTAAATCGTAAAGTACAGACTCTGCATTGTGTCGCCTTTGGTTTACAGAAAGTGCTGTGTCCTGAAAACAAAATGGCAGATTAATATATCTTGGATGGATGAGCAGAGCAGATTAGTCACCAGTTTCAGTTTCAGTCAGCTGAAACATTCACATCTTTGATGGTTGTAAAATTAGTGTGATTTGGGCCTTCAGCCAGCAGGGGCAGCAGAGCACAAGTCTTGAATACAGGACTCCAATGACCTCCACAGTCACCAGATCTCAGTCCAGCAGAGCTCCTTTGGGATGTGGTGGAACTGAAGATTCTCATCATGGATGTCCAGTCCACAAATCTGCAGCAACTCTTTGATAATCATTTTAATAGTGAGCAACATCTCTGAGGAAGGTTTCCAGCACCTTGTTGAATCCATGCCATGACGAATTGAGGCAGTTCTGAGGACAAAAGAGGGTCCAACCTGGTACTAGCAAGGTGGACCTAAAAAATTTTGAGTGTAAGTGTCCACCTTTTTCCTGACTACCCATAGTTCATAGTGGTTTTTGGTTTTGCTCTTCTGGTTGAACGTTCTGTTTGAAGACCACAAAGCTGATGATGTTAGCCTAGCTGTCATACTTGCTAGTGGCAGCCAACAACCATGCATGTTGTACCTGAACTCATTTTATCCACAATTCAGCATTAATGATTTCATGCTATTGTGAGCTAGCTTGCTGACAGCAGTCATTGTGAGGCAATGAATCAACTGGAAGTCGATAACTGCCAGTGGAAGTCAACACTCATTGACTTGAGAAGGTGGATAGTGCATATACAGGTATACTGGGTTGTTGCAATGTACTATTACTGGTAACACCCATCTTTTAGAAGTGTTGGGGATGATAGATGGTAAAAGAATTCCTCCTATTGTTTCTCTTTTCCATGTTTCTGCATCTTTCTTTATATTATAAAATACTCTTGGACTGGTTTGAGACACTGCAAAAAACTGAAATCTTAGGAAGTGCTTTTGTCTTATTTTTAGTAAAAATGTCTTTTTAGACTTGCCTCATTCACCAGACCAGTCCAGAAACATGTCTCATTTAAAGATATTTAAAGACAAAAATCAGCTCTGAATTGTTTGTAACAAGTAAAAAAAAAAATCTGCCAGTGGAGTAAGTGAAAGTTTCTTGTATTTAGACATTATTCTAAACTTGACAAGTAATTTTTTCTTACCTCACTGGCAGATTTTTTACTTGTTGCAGGTAATTCAGACCTCATTTTTATCTTTTAACATCTTGAAATAAGACACGTTCCTGGACTTGTCTGTTGAATGTGGCTCATATCAAGTATAATAAGACAATTCTTACTTTAAATAAGACAAAACACACTTGCTTAGATGTCAGTTTTTGCAGTGTAACAGCAATAAAGTAATGGGATAAGTGGTGTAGAAGAGTCAGTGGGTTGTCCCATGTCAATGAATGCATCATTCCTGGAGCGGGAGCTTGGTTACCTTTAGGAAACCAATGTAATCTAGAAAAGGGGAACTTGATGCGCTGGACGTGCTAAAACACCACAGACTCTACAGACAACACACACACTTGGGACTTCTGATGTGAAACCAGTTATCGATCTTCGGCTGCCCGTTTTCCCTCGATGCCACCCAGTTTCTCACTAGACTCTGGAGTTTTTCATCCCTGAAACCAGTCCTGACTCCCTCTTCTCTTTTTTTTTCCCACTCTGTAAATTTTAGGGTTAGCTTCCCGGGCTTATGTTTTCTCTTGGACCGTATCAAACCCATAACAGAAGTAAAATATATACAATGTACAACAAGGATGATTGTATTAACCAATACCTCCAATACACAAGATGAACAGCAGCCTCCGTTGTTGAAGACAAAGTTTCTGCAAATATTTTAGTCATTTTGTTATCATGTGTTTTTTTTTGGTGACACAATACATACAGTCTTTCTATATAAATATGTTACAAAATACAGTAAGAACTTCATCATACTGAACATTTTCTATCTACAGAAAAATGTCAATCATAATTAAGCTAATTCAAAGTCATTAACATACCTAACAGCCCTGATTTTTAGCATAATCACCATAAATTAGACTTATATAACAGTTTTTAACCCCGACACTTAATCATTTGACCTTTTCTGGATGAAACTGAAAAGTGAACCTTAAATTATGCCTCAGTTACACAGATCTGTCTCTTTTCAAGTGGAGGAAGTGAGCACACGGAGGTCACCTGGGTCCTATTCCAAAATGATTTTCTTCACCGCAGTTGTCGTACCAGGCTCCCAAAATATTTGATTCGTTTTGCGGTGACAGGTGGAGAGAGGAGCTTCTCTGCACTCAGCCACCTGGATGCTCCACTAACTCTGAATGTAAGCTAATGGAGTCCAACATGAGCTCCATTTAGCACAGGGGGAGTGAGATAGTGAGAGTGTGAGTGCGTGGGAGTTTTACCATCTTTATTTAGACTGAGAGAGGAAAAAGGGTTGACAATTACTTAAACGCACAAATTTTGTCCTTTATAAAATCACAAGGTGAGTTTAAGGGGTCATCATAATAAGATCAGAAGTGATAAATACCAACCTGTGTTCAGCAGGGCTGGAGCAAACACACACACACACACACACACACACACAGGTGTTTTCTTAGTGCCACTACCAAGCCCATGGCTCTGTGTACCATCACCTGACTTGTCTGAGACACAGAACATACTTTGGATTTGTGTTTTAATGTTTAGTTCAGATGCATGCATGAGTTGAGTTCAAGGGAAAAAAAAAAATTCAGACCTACAACCCTGACCCACCATCACCCACTGATCCACCATGAATCCGTCACTTATCACAAACCTTCAGTAAAACCCATCCAGCACCCTTCACTCCTGTGACGCTCGGGGAGATGACAACTTGAGGTTCTGGCGGTGTTGAATCTTCAATGAAGAGCAGCAGCCACCCTGGAACAATAGTTCAGGCCAGAGAGCGCGGGCACATCCTCAGCCAGCTCTCCAGCTCAGCTCATCCATCAAAACCCCAGTGAGCTGTCACTCCTTTCAACCCTCCAGGGACAAAAGACATATCCTGTCTTCTGCTACTTTTTACTTTTTCTTACACTGTCAGCCAGTTTTACCCTCACTCTGCGGTCTGCGTTCTTCTTATTTTTCTACACTGGTGACACAAGAGCGACAAACCGGGAGGGTGCTTTTGACATTTTTATCCATCATTCCTGTGACATGACTGACTTTTGGGTTTCTGTTGTCTGCTGGAGCAGACGACACCTTCTTCAACCTCCAAATTACTTTATTAAACACTGAAATCAAAAGTCTTTCAACAGTTTTTGATTTCAGATTAAACTTACTTTCTGAAATTACAAGTTTTATTTGGATACTGGTGCTTCAAAATCACAGACAAAATCTCACTTGGAAACCTGTTTGACTCTGATTTCCTGACTGGTAAACATGCTATCAAGGAGCGTTTATCCGCTTAACGATAGCGTGACATTTGAAAAGATAAAAACACACATTCTGAGTTTACTCGCTGAAAATGGTTCAAGTATTAACCTGGTTTCATCAGCTAATGATTAAGCAGCAGTATTCATTTTTTAACTCCAATTATTCCACTCGCTCTGTTTCCTGCTGATAACACTCACCAGTCTAAGTTGTGTGGTACCATCATGCATAATGTTTTGGTTGTTTTTTTTTTTTTAACATTTCAAGAGTGTTAAGATAGATGTTTTTCAAATTGAAAATCCTGCTGAAAACAAACAAACAAACAAAAATAGAAAATGGGAGCATAAACACACTTAGTGGGGGCCGGTTTGCCACGCAACATTTTTGAAAATTCCCATATTATGTCTCCAAGTTTGAAAAATTTCCAGAATTTTGCAACCCTTATTTAAGAATGTTTAAAGTCAAAATGTTTACTTCTGAAGTGTGCACACCAAATGATTCTTGTGTGTGCACAAAATTACTTTTTTCACCATTTTGAACCTCGGAGCTCCTGAAACGAAAGCTTGTGAAGAGTGAAGGAGGAAGAGTACCATGAACCATACAGTTGCATATTTCCTTAAGGAACTTAAATTTAAGGTATGACAGACAGACGAAGGTCGGACAGTTTTTATAAATTTAATATATCAATATATAGAGATATTTATCAACAGGTTGATTTCATAGAAACGTGAGTGAGACCGTTTTGGCATACAGTATACAGATAATCCATGTAAGTACAGAAGTTGCTAAATTTTAATCCCTCCCACCTCCCAGTCACAAACAACCAACCCGCTGGTTAACACCCCCCCCCCCCCCCTCCCTCCCACGGACACGTAACACAGAAAAAAAACAGAAAGAGTAAAAGTTTACAGGAGCACAAAACAAGGCACCAATAAATTAAAATGATAACCCCTCTTTTTAAAAAACACACGACAACAGAATCTATTGAACAGAATTAAATACAGTATGAACACTAAAAAATCTGCAAGGCTGTTAAAAAGCAAAAGAAAAAAAAAAAAGAAAAACAAAAAACGGAACAGACAGGAAAGTAAAATAAAAACACTTTGGCAGATTATTAATTTTTAGTTACAATCAAGTAGTAAATAAATCCAGTGCTCTTGTGTACAAATAAATTCATATATAGTCTACACTCCTTTTTACCCCAGAGGTTTATGTACATCTTTTTTTACAGATACATTTAAAACATTATCAAAAAGTTTTTGCTGTATGAAAAGGTATTTACAAGTCACGATTCAAAACCATTGGACTGTACCATTGGACGCCCCCCCGCCCCCCCCTTTATTTCCCCTCCTAAGAACGGTTTCTCTTTACACAGTGCAGAAGGCTTCTTGAAAAGTTTTGTGCAACAAACAGCGTAAAAAAATGCCTGTCGTATGGCTGTGGAATGGACAGAGGCCTGAATGGGTTTGGAGATTTCCTCGCTGGCGACGACACATCGGCAACACTTTGTGTGAACGCAGATGGAAAGGTCCGCAAAAAAAAAAAAAAAAAAAAAAATGGAGCCAAGAGATTTGTACATTTGCCTTGATTCCCTCCGACTTCAATCACTGCTTTAGCAAAATGTCAAAATCTATGACTATGATGTTACTCATCGAATATTGCCCGTGTGTGTCATCATCCCAAACCATAAAAAGAATTCCACACACAGATTTCACAATGTCCCCTAAGCTGCCCCCCCGCAAAACCCCCTCAACCCTTCATTTAACAATGACTGGTAGAAAAATGTAGGCGACTGAACACTGCCCTTCAAGTAATCAAACATCAAGAAGATCAAATATGAAACGGAGAACAGTCTGGTGAGGGAGAAAGAGAGAGGAAAACAACAACAACAACTCACAGACTAACAGTCCCAAAAACACATGATAGTAAGGGGAAGCAGTTTCTGAAGGAGAGTCACATGGTCAACAAGTGCTAATGTCCAGGCAGGTAGAGTCAATGAGGGCTTCTTCCACAGTCGAAAACTGCAGCCGGGTCAGGGTTGTTGGTGGTCTCAGTGTCGGGGGGAGCTGCTTCTCCCGTTCGCTGGCTCACAATCGGGAGTTTCTCTCAGCTCCTGGGGTTCATTTCTGGGACTCCAGAACAAGTCCTCCAGTGTTTGTTTCTTGCATTCTTCCAGTGTTTGTACATCTGTCTGCCCACAAACTGATAGCCCTTGCCAAAGAAAAGATGTCGATGATGAAGATGAGGATGAAAAGGCAAGAATACGGGACAGAGCCTTTGCTGTTTAAGCTACAATTCAGTCGTACTACAACTACTGACAGAGGTGAAGCTGTGGATGCGTGTGAGCGAAGTTAGAGAGGAGTCAGTGGTTTTTCTGGTTAAAGCAGCACGGGTTAGATTTGAGACGAGAGCGCAGAGAGGAAGAGGAGGTCGAGTGACAAGAGTGGTAAAAACAGGGAGCACAAATCAGGAAGATGATAATTACAGCACATAATGATTACATTAAATTATGAGCTATCATAGCTGTTAGAATTTGCTATAATGAGCTAATGATGTAGCATCAACCTATAAAACAAATCAGACACAACCCCGTCATGTATGTAATATTATCCCAGAAGGAACCAACTTTTTGGAGGATGAGGAATTGTTTGGTGCTGCTATTGCCAGACTCCCAAACAAAAAGTTATGTCCAGGCCTGTTACCTAACCTGTTGATATTTAATATGTTTCTCTGCTGGTGCAACTGATGCCACACCTTAGAAATTTTGTGTTGCACATGCAACAATGCAGCAATTACTCGGTTAACACTGATAGACTTCAAGTATCAAAATAACTAACACTCACACAGACATACACTCGATTAGCTTCTATATAATACCCAAAAATATGGATGAAATATGTCTGAAATTTTGCTCCTGTTTAATGAACGGCGAAAGGACCGGACGGGAGTTTTTTAATTTTTTTTTTTTCAGCTCCACCTTCAGCGGAGTCGACTGATTTCAAGGTGGCCCCAAGGATGATCGGCCAATCCGTCTTCACACTGTAGAAATAATAACTTTTCTACAATGCTACGCTCAGCCACCTCAATAAATAAGCAATTTATTCTCAGGCTCTCAGCGTGGAACTCCATTAGACCTGCAGAAAACGTGGACATGAAGGGAACTCTGTGGCGTCGAGGGCAGGCTCGGTGTTTGGGATTTCTTTAATCTGAAGTTCACAGAGATGTCTGACCTGTGGCGTCTTTTTTCAGCACCTTACATCATCCTTTTTTTTTAAGACTTTCATCAAACTTTTTATTAAAAGAATATAAAATAAAAACCATACTGATTCAAACGGACGTGAAACCCCATGATAGGATCAGAAAACGGTACCAGCTGACGCCGAGTTGGGAGTGTTTCACGCATGTCAGTCACAAAATCTGCCAAAAAATAAGAGACTGCAGGAAACGACCAAACCTGTCCAGGATCACGCTGTGCTGAGTCACAGTTTTCCTCACCGTGAAATGCGCTTTATTTTTCCTCATTTATACCAGTTTAAAATGAAAAGAGGAAAAAGGGAGTGTAATGTCGGAGAGGAATATATATAACATCTGTCTAAGATGCCAGTTGTCAAATATAAGACATATAAATCCTCCCAATGTGCATCATAAAGTCAGAGGAGGAGGAGGGCCTTCTTTTTTTATGAGAAGTTAGAGTCAGAGTGCTGCAATACAACATCAGCAGAACTCAAAATAAACGACCCAACATTCATCAACGCAAACCTGCTCGCCTAAGGTACAGTCTACATCCTGGCAGTCATTTCCTGCCTACCTTCGTCTTTGTCTTTCCTCTTCCCCTGTGGGTAAACCGAGCAGCCACGCTGAGTAAACCTTTTCAAGAGACAGAGAGAACTATGAATAATCACCACCATTAATCAACACGTTTGTTTTTATGCACAAACTGTCTGTATAATGAGATGAAGACATATGCTGAGCCTGTGCTGGAAGACTGTACCGTTGGCATTCTGTACTTCACTTCTGTGCATATTCCAGGGTTAGGAAAAAAAAAACCAGCAACAACATGCACTTCTGGTTCCAGTGAGGCTGAGATGCAACTTTGTTGTTCTAAAAATGGAAGACCGGTGTTGCATGTAGGGCTTGAAGAAGTAGAAAAAAATCTCTACACTGCATTAGACGAAAGCCTTTTCATGACAGAGACTTTTTGAGGTACAGAACAGAGCTAAATAAAACACTAGGACTTTATATTACCAGCTTTTATGACATCCAGGGAAGGATTTTTTTTTCCCCCAAAACATGTTTTCTTACTGCTTCAAGTAAATCAGTGTAATAACACATTTTGAGCAGTTATTGCTGAAGTCAGTGGGCATGAGCTCTGTCTGATTCAGTGGGCTGCAGGCTTGTTTGTGACAAGCTGAGGGTAGATCAGCTCTCCACGCCAGTTAACATGTTTCCTCTCTATCCAGCCTTCAAGTCAAATCAGTGCTCCAGCTCAAGTCAGTCTCAGCTCATCTTAACGCATCTGCTCAAATATAGCCTGTAACAACCATGCAGCACACTCAGTGACAGCAGGGAGTCGTTCATTTTCACACATCATCTCCTCGAGGAAACACTGTTGAAAAAAGGGGGGATAAAAAGAGGAGAGGATTTGACGGGAGGAAGCGGTGCTGTGAGACGACTGGAATCAATGTTTATAGGGTGCTAAAGTCACAGAGACTAACATCCGTGTTTGACAGCACATGAAAGCCACTGACTATTTCGTAACCAGAAACACAAACAGAGAAGTTTTGTAACATTTTGGAGCGTCACCTCCTAAATTATCACGACAGCAGACACAAAAAGCCAGGAACAAACGTGCGAGTCTGACACCTACCCCACATACACAAACAACCCTAAGTTCATTATCGACTGTAGGCATACCTCTGATACCAGGAGAGCGGATTACACATAATCCTTTGCCTTTTCTGCACTGCTGATTTTTGCCTTGAGGCACTACCCTCTGGTGGCACAAATCCTCCTATTCCCTTCAAATAATAATAAAAAAAAAACAACACAGAAAATCCTGCATCACTTTTTCACCCCAAAATCACCTCCAAACATGCCACCAACCCCATCACTCCTCCCTGTCTGCTTCCCCCTCGGCTATATTTAGTGCTGCCTGCCTACATACAATATGTCAAAGGAGCATATGACAGGCAAGGGTGTGAAAAAGGATAACCCCCCTCTTCCCCTCCTTTCTGTTTTAAAAGTATGTGTCATGTCAGCTCAAATGTAAAGGGCACAAGGAAGAGAAAGAAAGTCCACTCCTGTCACTGTTTATCCTTGGGAACAAATTGCCTTTCATACTGTAAACTCTGGGGGACTTTTTTTCCACTGTAAACACAAATAAATAAAATATCACAATATAAGGGATTAAAGACAATGATTTCCAGCGCTTTTCCAAACGTACAGCAGCTAGACAGCCTTCTATTTACAACAGGGATGTAACGATACAAGCAAACTTACAGAGCGATTCATGAGGCTGCGTTAAAAATATTCTGTTTTCTTCTATCAGTGTAAGTAGTCAAGTTTATTTCAGACTTCAGGAGGGGCTACCTCATGAAAACTGTCACCTGTGATGCCTTATGCCTACATTATTTTAGTTCCTAATTTAGCTTTTATTTTGAAAAGGATGCAAGAGGTACCTTAATTAGAATCAAAGACTATAAAACATGGACATAGTCTCCATGACGTCACCCGTCTGTTCCTGATACAGTCAAAGGAAGCCGATCGTTGGACAGGGCCATACTGGATGCACAGGTTTTAGGATGTTGCGTTTCGGCCTCTCTTTTATACGGAAACACTGTTTAAGCCAACCTAAAATGCAACTTTTTTAAAACGCCCTCCAGATTTGAATTTCTCTGAAACGCTGCAGCCACCATTTTTTGGTGGAAATGCTGACATCACACCCCGTTTTGTGCGTGCGCATTCCACTTTTTGCTGTGGGAACTTTTAATCGCCATGTGCGATCTGGAGAACACCAACGGTTCAATGGTGGACTTACCATGTCGTGCTTGTGCTGCTGAATCTGCCGACTGCCTTTCAACAAGATGTGCATCTGTTGCTCCACTTCTGCACTCAGATAAGACGCATTCAATATATACGCCAGATGATCAGCCCACCTCTACTTCGGCAGCAGACTACCAAAAGACTACAGTTATATCGCCACCTACAGGCCTGGTAAGTATACTACAGCATTTTCAGTCCCTCTGTGTTTCCGTGTGAATGCAGATTTTTTTTCTCTGCATTTTCGAGTGAAACCCTGTGAAGTGTTGTCATATAAACGGAGCCTTAGAGCTTCCTTTTTAACAGCCATAGGGCGCCCGTCAGTCACATGAGCTGAGCTGAGCCTCTGATTGGACAAACTTGTAATCCTAATATCTTCTAAACTGCTGCGTTTAGTAAGATGGGTCTGAAATTAATATTTCAGGCTCCCAAGCTGTTTTAATGTTTTAATGCTGTAAAATTCTGTTTTTTTTGGCTTGATTCGTACATGACTTCCGGTCTTTCTGCAGCCAGCCTCTGGTGGATTCTCAATGAAGAGCAACTTTTAACACTTCAGCATAGGCTTCATTTTTCTCTATCAGATATTGCCCCTTGGCTAGATCTTAGAAGTAGAGACGCTATGATAACCCCTCCAGCAGTTTTTTAGAAGTAGATTCTTCTTTTAAGGAAAAAGTTATGAAAATTGCTAAAACATTCCCTAAACATTATTTTTAGGCTGTCAAGATGGTGTCTATGTGAGGAAATGTCTGGTGGTGCATCCTTGAATGCAAAATCTTCACCTGCCGTTGCTGCTCTTGTAAGAAAACTAAAAGTCAGAAGCTGACGGCGCCCTCTGTTGTTTAAGACAATTAATTTTTCATCTCATGGACATAAATGGTACCATTACATCCCTGACTTAGAATGTGCAATCTTAATGAGGTTAGTTTGAAGAAAAAAAATCATCGAGCAGCATTTCACACATTATTACAGCTACAACAAGAGGCAGTGGAAAGAGAGGAGCAAGCAGGGACTACGAACTAACTAGCGCTAAGAGAAGAAGTTGTGGTAGTAATGTTGAGAAAAGTAGAGGAGGAAGAGAGGGCAGAAGGATTACATGTCGTCCCTGCTCCTCAAAGACGGGGAGGCTTCTCTTTCTCCTCTGCGTTGT
This sequence comes from Labroides dimidiatus, assembly GCA_030710495.1. Classification (NCBI taxonomy): domain Eukaryota; kingdom Metazoa; phylum Chordata; class Actinopteri; order Labriformes; family Labridae; genus Labroides; species Labroides dimidiatus. The sequence goes on along the minus strand of CM061146.1, from coordinate 7,182,882 downwards.
ACTGGCCTCATTGTAGTGCTGTGGTGAGAGGAGGAGGAGGAGGAGGAGGAGGGGCCAGGATGGGATTGGGAGGGAGGGGAGGTGTGTGTGTGTGGTTGTGGGGGGTGGCAAGAAGGATACATCCCCCCCTCAGGGATAGCCATCATCCTCCAGACTGAGAGCCACGCGCTGCAAACAGCAGATAAAAAGACTGTTACCACAGAAGGCCGGTGAAGGAGAGAGAGAGAGAGGGAGAGAGAGAGAGAGAGAGAGAGAGAGAGAGGGGAAGGGGAAAAAAGACGGAAAGAAGGTAGTGAGACGGACAGAGAACAAAGGCGGAAATCAGAGGGAGATCATACCAAATTCATTCATCCCTCTGACCTTCCTTTTTTCCCCTCTTTCCAACCCCCTCTTTGTTTATTCCCCCTTTTCTGGCTGCTTTTTCGTGAGGAATGCAGGATGCTCGCCTACGGCTTTAAATGTCTGGCCCACATAACGCCAGTCTGATTTCTCTGGCTGTCTGAGTTGCCACACTGACATAGAAAGAAAAGAAGAAGAGAACACGATGAAAGGAAAGAGGAGGTCATAAAAAGACCAGGGGTTCGAAAAATTTAAAGGACAATAACGGAGCAGATGTAGAAAACACACCTTAAAGACCAGACTGAGGGAGTAGAGCTCCCTTGCTGTAGCCCTTCACTGATGCCAATTCGACCTTGAATCTTAATATGACTGTCGCGCACCTGTTTCATGTGTGCGTGTGAGTGTGTGCGTCTCCAGCCTGTCACTGTGCCAGTGATACCCAGAATTCTTTGCCTCTTTTCCTCTCTGGAGCAACACAAAGAAATCTGTGTTGCTATGCCAACCGATCAAAGCAGCAGACCCCCCCCCACCCCATCTCACCCGCCTCGTTCATAATCCCTTTTGGCCGTCCTTCCCTGCTCGTTCTCCAATACCTAAGACAACAAATATATTCAATAAATGTCACAACAAGTCGCAGAGCTGCCACACTCGGCGTTGGGTTTAAGTGAATTTGAGTTCAGATCACAGCTGGTCGCCTCGGAGTCTGGAGGAGGCGCAGCTTTATGAACTGTAAGTGTTTCCTCATGAAAGCATCTGCATCAAAGGGAAAACAACACGGTAGGTTTATGGTTTCTGCTCTTAGGAGAGGATACTTGGAATTCAATTTTGACTGTCACTGGTTCTGATTTGTGCTCCTTTTTTTAACACTCATACCTCATTTTAACCAACATACGCGGAAAATCATATAAACCGGACGCCATGTTCTTACTTTGCACTCAGGCAATCACAGAAATGTCTCATCCTGTGCCCTCTCAGTCCTCTTACTGAGACTCTTCCTCTGCAAAAGTCCTGAAACACTCCGATTATTTGTATTCCAGGCGATCTTGAACGTGCCTTTTTTTCATTTACTCCATTGGTTATTATTTCAGCTTCACGGCTCCTCCTCTGTCTGACGAACTCTTATCTCTGCTGGTCGGAGTTATCGCAAACAAACGCCCAATGAATACCTCTCAAACAAAATGCTACCTCGTCACGTGTTTCAGGTCGTCGTGCAACCGTTTTCAAAAAACTTTTGCCTCAGCTGCTTTTGTAAACAAAGATGATATGTATCCGTGTAAGGAGGTGTGTCAGGAAATCAGGGGGAGGGGCCTCACACACGAAGAAGAAGAAGAAGAAGAATATGTATGTGTACGTCTCCAGTAACCGACAAACATTTCAACAACCAGAGAAACCAACGGGATGTACGAATAAATGAGATGGCAGGTTGGTGACGAGGATAAAGATATGTGCTGTATGATTATGGTCATGGTGGTGGGATAATGTGTACATAGCGTTCTAGTGAAGGGCTCGTGTGTGTGTGTTGGTGAGCATGTGGACGTGTGCGTGTTTAAGCCTGTTCTTTCTCTCCACCAGGCCGACACGGACAACAAACAGGCTTTTCCAAACCCCTGCGCATACTCCCTTATCATGTTTCCTTCCTTTTCTTTGCTCTCATTTGCCGCTGGAGAGCATCGGCGCCCCTGAGTACCAATGCGAGTTGCTGTCTGTGATGCCGCCCCCTAGAGGAAGAGCAATGAACGGCTGACTGTGGCTTCCACTCACTGCTGGGTACACGTGGCCGATGGACTCGCTGTGCCGCCCGATGTGGATCTCGTCGTCGTCGTCCTCCGTGGTTTTGCGGTACACGGGGTTGTCGAAGTTCATGCTCTTGGTGTTCTTGCGCCGCCAGTTGCGCCAAACCAGGTAGCCGCCGGTGCAGAGCAATCCGATGACCACTGTGGCAAGGATAGGGACTGCATGTGTTTAACACACACACAACAACAACACACGGCGGGAGCGTTAACACAGCCCAGGGGACACAGAGCGGCGCTTTAAGCACTCACACATACATACACACATCACACACTCTCCTTTATTCACTGAGGGCTCGTTCTTTCCTGTCTTTCATTTCCAGAATCATTTGAAATCAGATTTTTCCAGGGCACATTAGCAGAGCACCAAATAGTGAAAACCCACAAACTTTGCCTGAAAAGTTGAATTGCTGGGGAATTTTTTGTGTTTTGTGATCGTTTCAACATTAAAAAATTGATTTGTTTAAACACATCTTTAAGAAATGAGATCTTAAGTAACCAAACATCTTTCTTGACAACATTTATTTGTAATCTGTAATTTTTAAAGTCTTGAAAGAGCACAGTTGTACAATCTGGTTTCTTGTTTGAAAGCTGTTCCTACAATTTGGTAATCTACATTAAAAAAAATATGTGTTCATCAATGAAAGAAAATCAAAGAATAATCTTGTCTAAGTATTCGACAAATTATCATGCTGTAGCTTAAAGGCAGGGTTGGTGGTCACGGAAAACTAGCATGAATTTAAATGTAGCATCTCCTCAAGACTCCGTTTAGACACTTGGAGCTCCTCCAAAACGAGTCACATGTACAAGCGCCACTGATTTGGAACCGTATAATCGTGACTTATTCAAAACCTCAGACTCAAACCGGTCCTCATCACATCGTTTGTGTGCATTACGTTACCAGTAATCAGGGTATAGGTAGTTTTTTCTGCCATTCTCCAGCGTACTTGGATCCCTCTTGGTTATGCGCATTAAATCAGGGCAGTGCACACTGGTGAAAAGTACACGCAGGAGGCGGGCAGACCGGCAGAACAGGATTTGATTGGTTCAATAAATTGGCTCCTAGTCGCTAGACAGCAGATAATTTTCCCTCTATTTTAAGAACACATCATGCATTGATTGCCATCAGGACATAAAGATCATTTTAACTAGAATAAAAAAGTGTCTCTAAATCTGATTACCAACCTTGCCTTTAAATTCATTCATATTTATTTAATGTATTTCCTGTGTTGACTTTGGCAGTTATACTATGAGGCTAATGTTATTTTTAAAACATGCTTTTGTTTATACATTCGTAAAAATGATGATCAAGATAAGACCGTAAACCCACTCAGAGTTTACTATGAAACGCATCCTATTCTCATGAGTGAATCTAAATTACCAGTTGAATTTGTCTATCGTTGGTAAGAACTGGAAACAACGAGCCCTCATATATATTCAAACATCTTATCATCACAGTTTTCATCTTACAAAGAGGATCAAAATCACAAAAACGTGAATGCACATGCACAATGAATGCCTGCATGCAACATTACACACATATTTTAATCAAGACACTGAAAATAATTGCATGCACACACACACTCTCTCTCTTACGCACACACAGGAATGAACACTGTAACATTCAGGTCCTGAAGTCAGTAATCAGAGTTCTGCAGCCAGGCCGTCACCGCCCTGTTATGCTCATCTGCATTTGCGCTTTATGATGCTTGAGTGCCGCTTTTAGCTTGTGCAAAATATTTCAGCTGTCTGCAGTCTGACTCTTTCTTTTTTTCCAGATGGGGTTATGAGAGGAGAAAGGCCAGGGGGTGAAGAGGAAAAGAGAGAGGGAGAGAGTTGGATGGAGGATTGGATTTTAGACAGGCTCAGTCTCTCCTCTCATTACCACATGAACATGACGGCCTGGCTGGCCTATAGGACCTGTGTGTTAGGTCTGTATGCATGAGTGTGTGTGTGTGTGTATGTGTGTGAATCTGACAGCCAAGCTAGAAGTGTGTCAATAAGTGGAGATAAAATGTGTGGAGGTGTGTTTTGTGTGTCTGTAGATGTGTCGATTTCCCCTGTGGAAGCCCCATCTAATTGCTCTTTTGTTGGATAGGCACTAGAGATCCCTGTATAACTGGGTTGGAAACCCCACATCCTCCTTTGTTCTCTAAATGAAAACTGGTTAAAAAAAAAAAAAAAAAAGCTTTTGTCTCATTTAAAAAAAAATCACTCCGTTTAGAGAGCGGCGTAGCAGCCTGATTTTGGCTAAATGCTAATAATCATGTTGGGCTGTTTCCCCTCTGTGGAGCTGTGTGTGGGCGTGGTGTTAACGGGGGAAGTGGGGTTCAGAAATCCGGCCCTTGTGGACCAGTCCACAATAATTAATGCATTAAATCTGCCAGAAAATGCAGAATGGTTGGATTTCCTCATGGACATGATGTATGGCAGGAGGACAGACTGAGGCATGGAGAAGAAAGGGTTAACGGTCTCAGGGGGCTGTTTTAATGAGCTGATATCTCAATCGTGGAGAATGAGAAGAGAAAAAAAAATGGCTCTACGACATTTGAGAGCTCCCATAATTTATCAAAGTATTCAATATGAGAGATGAAAGGGATCTCGATTAGCGACATATGCCGCTAAGTTAGGGTCATTTGCACATTCAGCTGATTTCCCAGCAACGCAGTGCAAACGCATTAGATACGTCCATTAAATTAGATTTCCATTTTAATCAATGCTAATAGAATAGATTAACTTTATTAAGCTGCTTTGACTGTGTAATAAAACTCGGCTGGATTCTGGCAGCCTTATTGTGTTTTTCTCCAACCATCGCCAACAATAATATTATTTTAGAGGTCAAGATTTCCCCAGCCTGGAGCCAAGTTCAGGATTTTATCTCATTAAGCTCCTTTTTCGGTCTATTGATGATTACAACTGTGGAAAAAAAAAAAGTGTTTCCAGTGACTGTGTAACCATCTCTCAGTCCACTGGGTCACAGAAATAGGTCAGTGATTTCAGCTGAGCGATACTGTGTGATTGCCAGAGAGGGAACAAGAGCTTAACAATGATATAACAGCTGGTTGAATGTGATGACAAAACAGGAGCCGACTCTCCCATTAGCTCAAATCTCTTTAATAACGACATAATGTGCGCACTGCAAAAGGCTCGGGCCTCGCTGACTGACGAGCTTGCAGGTCTGTAATGGCTCTGGAGCTGCAGGCCAGGAGGCTATTGTTAGATAACACCACGGCTCAGTTACTCAGCTATTATTTTGAGCTCAAATGCCACTCCTGGGGCTGACGCAGGACTACGTGTTTGATTAAAAGACACAAATTGAAGATGTTACGTCTCTGATGGCTTCACACACACACACACCAGCCAGGTATTTAACACACCACAACATGCAGAACTAGAGCGACAAGCAAGCAAGAAGGGAAGAAGCAGGAGGGCGTAAAAGCAAAAGGCAACACAGAGAGAAAGAGAAGAGTACTCACCGATAGGAATGACTATCCCCAGAACAGCTACTGTGATGTTGTTACCTATGAGGTAGTGATCACTTGCAGCTGAGAAGAAGAAGAGAGAAGGAACAAATAAAACTAAACAAAAAAGTTTCTTTCCCCAAAGATCTTGCTTAAGAGACACACGTTGGAAGCACCAAACCCTGAAAAAGAAACCGTCTTTGAATAAAATAAGGAGAAAAGAAAGAACCCATCTGATTTCACTTTGGACCGCTGCTTTTCTAACAGTATGTAAATGTGAGTGGGTCTTACTGAGCTGCTACATGAATGCAATGAGATGTATTCCAATACAAGATGAGACAAATGCATCTTCAGGAAGCAATGCATCACTAATGTCAGTGAAAGAATTGTTTTCGGGGGGGCAGGACATCTTTCATAAGAGGTTTAAAAAGCGGCGCCTGCTCTGAAACCTTTGAGAGTAAACTGAGGAAATCATTGTTCAGGGGGGTAAAAAAAAAGGAAGTATAATGAAAACTGTATGTTTAAAATGAAACTATGGCTTTACAAAAGCAGAAAAATAACAAACTGTGTTCCGTGTCTTTTCTAAACTTACTGATTAAAATAAGTTACGAGAGAAATAGCGTCCAATCTCCTGTCAGAGTTTCCCTAAACTTTTGATTTGTGTCGAAAATGTTACCACCTTGGTGTGAAGTTCATTTGCTATGTGATTAAATGCAGCAAATATTTATTCTAAACATGTTTCAAACCCCTCCTCCCCTTTAACTCTAACCCCAACCCCCCTATGTGAAGCTTGACATCAATCCTTCTCCCCACACTCCTATTAGCAGCAGGCTAGCATTTAGCCAAAGTGTGATCAGATGGTTTTAATGAAGTCTAGGGAGGAAGAGACCAGAGAGCTGCTCCTGCATACTGATTGGCTCATTCTGTGTACGTGTATATATGAAGAAGGCACAGCTGGGAGGAGACGGATGGGAAGGATCATTTCTCTCATAAACCAACTACACACACACACACAGATACACACACACACTTAAAAGCATTACAGTAACATAAAGAGGCACAGCAGGGGACAGGACTTCAGACTGAGCGGTGAAGTGTCTGAGGCCTGAGTCAGCAAGTCGGCTTTCAATAAGTAAGAGTGATGTCCAATGGGTGCTAAGACTTTAAACAGTGGATTAAAAGACTCTTATTAAAGCGACGGTTATGAAAGAAGCTGTCCTCGAAACATGAAGGCAAAAAATAAAGAGAAAGAAACACATTTCAGTTTTTTTAAGGGTATTATGGGAGGTTGGATATTTGAAGTTCAACTGAGTTTACTGTTGTCTGCTGTTTATATGTCTACATTTGACTAACATTTATAGTATTTCATCATTATGTGTATTTTAAGATTCTTCTTTTTGTGTCAGTCTACCTAGCATATCAAGTGATTTAGCATAAATACTTAAAGTCCCTGTGAGGACTTTCTAAGTCGTCTCACTTCTAGATATCTGCCAGATCATGATCCACAACTTAAAATGAGATTATCAGCACCAATATAGGTTATTTCTAAATCATATTTCTTAGCTTCCTGATCGGGAGGGGCAGGACTGGATTGATTTATGGCATGTTGAAGTCTCTATGACAACATCACACTGGCTGACGAAGTGAGAAGAGAGATCTGTGTTTTTTCTCTACTGAAAACAATTTCTTTGATTAATTTAATAGTGATGGTGGACACTGGAGCTGAACTGTCAGACAGAAAAAGGACAGAAGAGCAGAAGAAAGCTGAGAGTGAGGTTACGTTAGCTCTGCTTGATTCGCTAACATTACACGTGAGCCTATGGATACGTCTCAGACCACCGGGCTTCAAGTAGCACTTAAATATCCTGCTACTAAATTACAGTACAAACTGACAAAGTTTGCTTGTTGTCACATTTCAAAACAACAGCCCTGCTTAGCATCGTAAAAAGTTGTGTCTGATGAAAAGTTGTTTTAAACAAAGAAAAGTAGTGTTAAAAAGAAGATCTGATCTCCATTCCTTTCCAGAACAAACACACACCTTGTTAAGTCATGTCATCTTGACAGTGTGCGCAGGATTCCAGCCAAAAGGTGTCACTGCAATCCACTTCAAACAGCCTCACAGCCTCTTTTATAATAATAATAATAATAATAATAATAATAATAATAATAATAATTTTTATTTGTAAAGCGCTTTTCATCAGGGGATCTCAAAGTTCAACAGAGTAAAACAAGATTACAACAGGGTGAAAAAAAAGAAAGAAAAAACACGAGCTTCGAAAGGAAAGTTTGTTTTTTTTTCTTTCAAAGAAAGGTTTTCAGGCCCTTAAAGGAGTCACTGGCTTGTGGAGCCCTAAGGTGGTCTGGGAGGGTATTCCACAGGGGAGGAGCTGCTGAGCTGAAGGCCATGGTACAGAGCTTAGTCCCTGGGGGACTGAAGAAGGTAGTTGTTAGCAGGGCAGAGGTGTCGCAATAAGGTTTGTGGTGTGAGTAGATGTTTGAGGTAAGTTTGGACATTTGAGGAATTATGAGAGTGAATGATGAGTGTGATATGGTCTTATTTCCGCACCCTCATCAGGATCCTAGCGGCATTTTTCTGATTGTACTGAAGATTTTGAAGGCTCTTGCTAGGCGTCCCGACGAGGAGTGTGTTGCAGGAGTCAAGCCTTGAGGAGACAAAGGCGTGGACGAGTTTTTTGACTGGTGTGTCAGCGACTAAGAGCAGATGAAGAACTATTTAAGTCTGTCTTAAAAGGACACCAAAGTTATAAATAAGTGTATATTTTTCTAACCTGTTTAAGGAGGACAAAGTCTTTATTTCTCTTTTTCAGTTATTTTCCTGAAGCCTCTTTTCCAAAGTTAGTCCTGTTTGTGACTGAAATCCCTCTTTCTGTTTTAAGCGGACCATCTCTCCGTTTGAAACAATCACAAGGAATTTAGTAAAAACACATTTGGAAGATGCTAACGTGATATGAACTCCTCAGACTGCTGCAGCATCATTGAGAAACTTTGGTGTAAAATTCTGGTTTTGTTTTTCCTAACTCACATTAAAAGTAGATTCAAAAGGGACCTCATGGGGTCCAGAATAAAAAGAGGGTCTGATTAAAGCTGTAAAAACCTTTTTTATGTTCATTCGGACCCCTAATAAAATTTTTAAGACTGACTTTCTTCCCCCCTTTAAAGGCAATACAGCTCTTCCAAGCTTTGTCCAAAGTTGTGGAAACATCAATGAATAATTTCTTCATTCAGAGCAGAGGTTCCCATTTCTTAAGAGCCTAGATGTAGGAGCTTTGTGTACCAGCTGTGGTTTATCTTTTATTCTTGAAACTCCTGGCTCTTCCTCGCTCCACCATGCCAGCCACAGCGCGGCACCATGGGTAACAGCTGATGCTGGCAAACCTGACAGTGTGCACTGAGTTGAAAGTCATAACACATGGCCCGTGGGTTTTTGGAGACGCGTCTCGCTCGTGCCCTCATTTCCTCATCTGTGTCTGCTCCACCTCTCATCTGGAGCACTTGTGGTTGTAGTGAGGAGGCTGACAACTTCAGAGACCAGCAGAAACGTGTTCCTGCATCCCTGACAAAGCACCTCAGCCCACACAGTGATGACAACACCTGCAGCAGCCATTCTTTTTTTTTTTTTTTTTTTTTTTTATTCCCACAAAATCACTTTCTCTCCTTCCTCTTTCTCATCCCGTCCTTTTTCATTCCTTTAAATTCAGTTTTCCCTCCCAAAAGTGTGTCACGTAATTACTCCCTCCCTCCCTGCTCATGTGCCAAAACCTCATGTTCCTTTATGTGTGCTGATCACTTTCCCCTCTTTGCCTCCTTTATTGTCTCTCACTGTCTATTTAATTTAACAACCTTAAGTTCTACTCATCACTTTTTATCTCATTCATTCCCCTGCTCTCCCTTTGGCTCATATTCTCACCCAATTTCATCACCCTCCCTTTCTCATTTTCCGCTGTATAGCTCTTGCACGCCGAGTCCGTCTTCTCCTGGTTTCTCACTTTAATGAAAAATGTCTCTGATGTAAATGCAGGATTGTAAAAACGGAGTTCAAACACAGTACTACAGCTCGCAAGAGTTCTCGCTCGCTGACCGCTTTTTTTTTTTCCAGATACTTCTTGAGTTCATATTTTATTAACTTTGAGCGGAGGGCTGTGTCATTAAAGAATCAAAAATGACCTCATGCTCTTTGCAAATGTGTAAGTAAGTGCATGAATCATGGATGACTTTAAAAACGTCAGGAGCAATTGTGACTTGTTCGATACGATATTAAAAAAAGAGGATGTCCACATTGACTTCAGTCGAGTGTGCCTCTTATAATTCAGCTATTAAGAGTATTAATTTAGAGGTTTTTTCAGCTGTAAGCTAAATTTCTAATCCTGAATGGATACAACATTATCTCTATAATTGGCGTTTGGATCAGAACGGTACACTAAAAAAAACATTACCAAGAAAAGCTTTTCACACAAAATGTCAAGCTAAGCTAATATTAGCAACAGATAACAGGTAATGGAAGCTTCTCAGCTGTATACTTTGTCCATCACTGATAGCGGCAGCTATAATATAAACTATTTCTGTGTGAGCTACAGCTCTGTAGAGGAAAAGAAACCCAAGTAGAATATTTGAGCTACATTATGGATTATAAATAGGGTTGTAAAATTCAGGAAATTTTCAAAGTTGGAAACTTTCCATGGGCATTTTCCAGAATTCATATTAACTGCATTTTACCCAGTCATATACATTAATAAAAATTAAACATTTTGGTTTGTTATAAGCAGACTTGCATGTAAACATGTCCAATACAACATGTTTAAATCGAGTTGAAAACATGAAAAATAAATAGATAAATAAATAAATAAATAAATAAATAAATAAATAAATAAATAAATAAATAAATAAATAAATAAATTAATTAATTAATAAATAAATTAATAAAATTAATAAAATTAAATTAAATAAAATTAAATAAAATTAAATAATAATGATTAAAAAAAATGAAAATTCCCAAAAAACTTCAGAGACAAAGTTTCCTGGGAATTTTTAGAAAAATTCATTAAAGTTGACAGCAAAAAAAAATCACAAAAAATTTCGCTAAAATTCCCATGGAAATTTTCAGAAAACTTTCCTGAAATTCACCAGGAATTTCCCACCCTTTTGCAACCCTAAATATGATAAATAATTGGTGCCACACCAACTGGTGTATTTGCTGGATAACATGTTTTGGACAGTAATGTGGACAATCTGAACACTTTTCTTGGTACTGTAAAAAATCCACATAATTGATGTACAGTCTTCTTCTTTGGTCTGATAAAGATGACGCAGCTGAGGTGGAGCTAGTGGGCGAAAGAACTGCATGCACATTTATATCCAAAATAAAGGGATTAAAAAGTAACTCGTGTGACTCCAGGAGCAATAGCTGCCTCGGCAGTTTGACAGTAACCACTAGCTTATTGTTATATGTCTGTGTGTGGCACAGGCCACAAAGACTCAAGCAGAGAGCTGAAAACACAGATTTCTGCAACAGAATAATACCACAGCATGTGGTGTTCAGCACAGTGGTTTATCAATTTTTGCTTTGCAGAGCTATCAGGGATTCTTCTACGCTGTCAAATACAATTTGAGTCTTAGCACAGCTTTGTAAACTATTGTTACTGCTGTTATATTCTGCTGTCATTGTTTGTCTGGGCAACAAACTGTAAAGCTGTATTCTTCTTCTTCTTCTTCTGTGCCGCTAAAGCTTGATTGGTGCAAACACAGAAAATGCCGCCAGTTTCAGAGGAGCAAAGAGAGAGAGAAGGGAAGACAAAGAGAGTGAGCGAGGCTGTCAGAAAGTGAGGATGAATGATGAGAGGTGGCAGGTGAGAATGGAGAGGACTGTCATTTGTTCGCTGACAGCTTTGTTACACACCGCTCATGAGGGACCATTGGCAAGCCGACCCAGAGAACACTAGCAAGAGAGCGAGTGTGTTTTTAGAAAAGAGTGAAGACAGCAGATAGACAGATGGTCCGACAAAGAGAGGGAGATGGAAAGGACCCACAGAGAGGAAATGGAACTGATGTAAGAAGCGGTTTTCCAGCTCCCTGCTGCATAAATAGCAGGTGGTTACTGTCGCACACAGCATGCAAACACTCACTTCACACAAACTCTCATTTCTAAGCTTGAACCCTGCTCACCGTGATCCTTACCTCTGTGGGAGAGGTTGCCGTTGCTCTCTTTCTGAATGGGAGCCACTGGGCCCAGTAGGGGTGTGTGTGTGGAAGTGGAGCTCTGACTCCTGCTTTTGAAACTGGTGGTCTCTGTGCTGGTGGCGGTGCGGGTCTGAGAATGCTCCGTGGACGTGCTCCTGGGAGCCTGTGTCGTCAGGCGTCTGGGCGTGGGCCGGGGCGTCGTGGTGGAGGTGATGGTGGTCGTGGTGGTTGGGGTCATGGTTGTTGTGGTAGGGGGAGGAGTTGTTGTGCTTGTTGTTGTTGTTATTGTTGTTGTTGGCCTTGTGGTGGTTGTGGGAGGAGTTGTAGTGGTGGTTGTGGTGGTCGGAGCAGCTGTTGTGGTTGTTCTTTGCCGAACTGGGCAAAAAGAGGACAGGCGGTAAGGAAAAGTGCTTTAATTCTGGATTATGCTTAGAGCTAACACATTTCTGAAACAAGATTTAAAATCTCCTGGTCTTGACTGAATTTTTTTTAATTATATGTTGATTTAAAGACCCCACAGTTAAAAATGAAGCTTAATAAAGTGACTGAAATCATTATCAGCATATTTGAGTACTTGTACTTGTGCTGGAGATCTCAAGGGTACGTTTATCACAACTTATACCGGCCACACATTTCACAATTTAAAGGCAAATTTAGAGCCCAATTTGCCACTCCCAGTGATCTGGAGTTGTGACCTGATTTGATGCCTAGATGATGCATGATCCTGTGTTTTCATGAACTAAATGCCAGCGTACAAATGTTGCATAACAACAAACCATTAACACACGAAGCAAAAGGAGCGCTGGACAGAAATAGAGGCACTGCTTTGGGCGGTCTAAAAACTGTCAGTGCAAACATTTTCTCCTTGCGTCGCGCTTCCTCCACCATCTTTTCTCTGAAGAGTTCTAAAAATGGTAGCCCACATACATAATCTCTGTGTGAACTCCTTCCCCTCAAATGTGAGAAAAAAACCAAAACAAAACAGAAAAGGTTCTTCAAGGATAGCAGCTTTACGATGGTGGAATGTGACTGTACTTGAAATAGCTGAAATAAGGTCGGCGTACTGAAGGAGATGTGCTGGATACACAGGTGAGCTGGGAGATTTCTGACCCACTTTCAAAGACAGCAGAACAGACAGCACAGGTACGGTATTCTCTGAGGGAGCTGGCTTTGGAATCAGTCTTAATTAGAGAACAGCTTCTTGAAGCTGACTCTGTTAATATGCTGTTTTGTCGTGATTTGAAAAACCTTTGAATGGATGAGAGCTTTATTGTGTAGACCAGCAGAAACCATTATAATCATTTGATTTTGTACGTAAGCCTTTGGTAAATAAGCCTTTGGATACAGATGGTTTTTCACATTGGTGTGTATAAACTGATCCAAAATTAAAATGTAATATTAGACTCCTTTTAGAATCCTTTTACAAAAAGAAGCTTCGAAAAAGCTTCCATTTTTTTTTTTTGTGACATCACATCGTTAATTTCTTAAGATATTATAAGGTCAGGTGACGGTGTGGAAACATCCTGCGATGTGGCCTCAGCCGTTTGTTGTTTTTTATTTCGAAGAACAACTTACAAAACTGGTTCACCTTGTTGTTGTGTTGACTTTTTTTTTTTTTTTTGCAAATGCAATATTTGAAGGTACTTCCTGAATACAGTACATCAGGATGAAAATCACAGACTGGATTACCTTTACGGGAGCTTCTAATCCTGCACTGAAAACTTTTAAGGAATGGGTTTGTCTTGGTCTATCTGTGCAGAATGAAGGAGCTAAATTAAATCTGACATGACAGGCTGAGATTTGAGCGATCGTACGCAAATGGAAAAATCATCTTCCTTCCTAAAGTGGAAATACGTCCTTCAGAACCCATCCATGCATACATTCTGAACCCCCCCAAAAATGAGAAGTTTAAAGTGGAAAATTTATTTAAAGCTCTGATTAAATACTTCATGATGAGGTGAAATCCTTCTAGCAGTGCTGGGAGAATGAAACCAGTTCAGTTTCCTCCTGACCTGGCTCTGCCTCATGTCACCAAGGTTACTGTGATGTGGACTTCATGAGACACCCCTCAGCACAGTCCTGGTAATTAAGACTGTGTAAGAGTGTGATTTATCACCTGGGGTGTGACCGACTTACCCAGAGCACAGCGCCTCATGTCTGGTCCCAGCTCCATGCCGTCAGGACAGGCACAGGTGTATTTGGGAGAGTGGTCTGTGATCTGAGGAGCCTTCAGGCACAGGTACTCACAGCCGCCGTTAGGAAGACTGCCCAGGTTACAGGCATCAGGAGCTTTAAAGACACAAGAAGAACAAAAAACGGAGGCTCAAAAAGGGTTGAGTCAGAGGTAAGCTTGTAAATGTTACCTTGAAAATCAAAAAAGATGTTTTTCATGAACACATTTTAAAAGACAATTCCTCAATGACTGTTTTTCAGCGCTCTACAATTTCTGAAATTACAAATTTAGGTGTCATGTTAATACTGACATACATGTTATGCTACATACACAACAAAAACTTGTGAAAGGATGAGCGCACCCGTTAACCTCTTAAGCCCTGGCCCCTTGTTTGGGGTTACTGCTAGAAAAATGACCCAAATCAAAAAGAGCATATCTCTACACTTGCAAGGTCAAGATCCAGAATATCTCACATCTGTAACAGCTTTCTAAGTTGAGTTCTTAAGCCTTGTTGTGATTTGTTCAATCCAAATCCGACTGGATCAGTTTTGTCTGATCTGAGGGGACCAGACGCATCTGCCTGAGCAAATAAAACATGAGTTTGCAGATTCTTTAGGGTCCCAGGCTCCTCTTTCAGTTCCACTTAGGGAGAGATATTTATTCCATTACCTTTTTTTTCTGGCCCACTGAGGAGATGTTTAGCTTGAGGCAAGGAAGTCTAAACTTTCTTTTTTAATCTCAGCACTCAAATGAAAAATTTACACTTGGTTTCCAGACTTGTGAGGAAATATCGGTGCTCCCGTCATCTGGAACCAGAACTAGGTCAGATCGTGGTCGATTCCGCCTCATGACGTGTGTAGTTCTCAAGACAGGCACATCAGAGGAATCATCAGCCATCAGAGGGAGGCAGCAGCATCACGAGCTACACGCAGACAGATTTTAATAAGCTGGGAAAACATTTGTGCGTACTGTACAGCAGGTCAGCATAACAAGTGTGTCGTATGAACAACTGTCGAAAAAGAAATTCCTTAAATCTGAGAAACAAAGAGGCTAAAAGGAGAGAAAAAGAAAAAATGGAGGAGAATACTGAAAAAAAGAGTTGAGACAAAAGTTTTTTGGAGATAAAGCTAATCTCAAGCTGGCACAGCTTCCTTTAAAATGGACACATATTTATAGGCTTCAAATCATGGCACAGTGGTCTAAAATTGCTGGGTAATTTATAGCTATCTTGACTTATATGATACAGTTATTGAAGTGTTATGACCTCATCTGGTTTATAACACCAGAATAAAGACTACCTCTCTGCTGTGTGTAGACGTTGGGCTAGATGTGTTACCTGTCCGTCAAAAAATTCTGTCATAATGAATAATGATCCTTCAATTAAAAAAAACGATAATGAGACCTATTCATTATTTATTATATATTTTAGCACGTCATTGCAAAGGCGACTAAAATACAACTTGTAACATTAATTATGGAGGGATTTTTTTTTTTTTTTTTTTGGGCAGGAAGAGAAATGAAAATGTTAAATATAAGAAAATAATAATAATAACAATACCAACCTTGCTGTCAGTAGCTGTGTAAAGAAAGAAAATCTCTTTCGCAGCAAGCGGGACAAGCTTTATTTAACTGGACTGAATAAAACCCCACAGAACTGGGTTCAAGTTAAAACTGAACATGTTTTTTTTGGGGTCATCAAGCGAGAAAGCGGCAGAGGAGATCAGCATCAGGTTTTGCGTCTCGACTTCTGTTTTGATTTTGTTCTGGAGGCTTAAGCTCCGTTCTGTTAGATACTGGAATGACCAGCGCTACTTCAGAAAGCGTTTCATAGTCTGGAAATATTTTACCCAGTGAAGTAATGAGCAGTCAGTGTGACTCTTTGAAAGACGGGTTTCCTGATCCTGCTAAAACCTGCTTTACCAGAAGGAAATCCTGGAACATGCTGTGTGAGTCGCAGTCCACCAATCGATGCCAACGTTTAAAAGGATAAGATGAGCCAGAACGTCAGAGACAACAGGACAACACAATACCTCATTAATTATGCACGCTTGCCACCGATTGGACAGGGAGTCTGCTGCAGGTGCGATATGTGATTAATGAATGGCTGTGTGACAATGAAAGTGGACTGGATCACTGTTGGGTTTCTAATCCATCAAAATGACGGGCAGATTTTTCCGTTGGTGCTCAAAAAATTCCGTCAAAGATGGAGAGTAATCGGTTAACTCGACCTCTGGCTGTGTGTGCAGTCTGTGTGAAAAAACCCCCCCAAAAATTCTATCTACTGAGAGTCATCAAGAACTGTTTATTTTCCACAAGATAAAAAAATGAATTATAAACAAGAAAGATGTATAAAAATACTTACAAAGGAGAGAGCTGGCCTTGCAATATATTTATCAAATATGTTATGGCTTTTTTTTTCACAAGGCTGCTGAAGTCCATAAAGCGGCTTAGATCTGATTGTGTTAAGACTTGCTTTCGTGGGCATTATGGAAATAAAGGAGCGTAATTTTGTGAGATCAATTTGAGCAGAACTCTTGATTTATTAATGTGAGAATGCAATTAGTTCCCTACTGGCACTCGCGCAAAACTGCTTGGAGCTTCAGCGAGAGGAGAAAAAAAAACAAACAAAACAAAACAAAACAAAAAGCAAGAAAACATACAAAGAGAAAATTGCTTACACACACTGTGAAACACTGATGCACCCACTTACACGCACACAAACAGGTGTTTGTTTTCACACCTGGGGAGCAGCCATCTAAGGCGATAAAACTACATCACAACATATCATTTTCCATTCACTGCACACCTATCACTCTGATCACACACACATCAACTTGTTTGTTTGTTGTTTGTCTGTTTTAATAAGTGGATTCTTTGGTCTATAAATGGATTCTTCAGGCTTTATAATGAAGGCTAACAACATAGAAACAGGTTTGTTTTTGAGTCTGCACCTCAACCTTGAAATCAAATACTGAGGCAGCCAACGTTAAACGATAAGCTCACTCCTATTTGGTAGATTTAGTTCCACATCCGGTCAGTTTGATGATATCTGTTTGTTGATTTTGTTCTTAAAACTACGTCAGGCACAAAAAACCCATCATATTGCAGTTCGTACTGCATTTTTGGGATGTTAACTTGAGACAGTGAGATTTGTCTTACCCTTGGGCTGTCTTTGTTCATGGAACACCACCAGGTCCAGCGGGTTGTTGAGGTGCTCTGCCACCTTTGCTACGTCATGTCCCGTGAGCCGGTTAGCGCTGTATATCGCTTCATCCTCCAAGTCTGTCCAGTAAACTCGGTCCTGGGTAGAAAAATGAAGAGAGTATGAAAATAAACATTGATATTCTTGTAAAAAATGGACGAAGTCCCTTTGTTTCGAAAATGTATCCCACTGGTTACAAAAACAAGATTATTATTATATAACATGATGGGAATATTTCTCCATATTTCAACTGATTTATTACTTTAGTTAAAATATGCACGGATCCATATAAATCAAGTAAACAATAAAGCAAGGTTAGGGTACAGCTATTATTGACAAATCTTTCTAACTGTGATTCTTTTGGTTCCATGAAACAAGTCAGTGGTGGTTTATAAAGACTTTATTCTGACTCGTTTTACCCTCATATTCCCTAAATGCATTGTGCAACCATATCCCAAAGCGAAACATTAACATCATGTCCATACAAAGACACTTCAGTAATTTTGTGGAGCCCAGTATGACAGCCTTAAAGGACATCCTGTCCTGCAACAATTAAATAATTGTCCCGGGTTGCTCAAAGCAGAAATGTACATATCTCTTTCCTGACAGAATTTGAGTCCATAGAGGTTTTGGAGATTCACATTTTATTTGACAGGTAAACAAATTAAGTTGAGATTTCGCCTGAAGGTAAATGAAAATCCTTCAAACCTGGAAACGACAGGTTTGAAGGCCGCAGCACAAGTTGTTTAAGTAAGGTCCAAAGCTCTGCATTTAAATCAGGGCAAAAAGTTTAAACAGGCTAAATAAGTCATGTTTGAAAAGGTTTATGCTGTACTCTCTGACATCCGTCATCAAGCACTCAATCCAGACTAAATATCTTTTTAAAAGGTTTGAACCCTTTTTGGATTTAAAGAAATACAGATATCTTCCCGTTAAGGATTGATAAAGTACATGCATTTATTTATCCAAATCTCTGTGATCAGGACAGTAATGTGATAATATCCAGACAACGAATGCTAATGCTGTTACTGATAACTGGTTAACTTTGGCTTGTGGGGCTGTTGCACTATTGTTTAACTTTATAAACCAGCCAGAAGAGTCAGGGAGGAACGCAGTTCGCAAAAATCTTTCAGTAAGTAGCAGACACAGTTAGCTGTACCAGTGGGATGATAGAAACACTTCTACAGGTCCTTTGGGAAATGACATAGGCAGAGAAACCGTGACATCCATTATCAAAACTGGCCTATTGTATACTGTTTATACCAGCAGCTGAGAGTCTCTGAGTCCTCTGAGTGAATCTGCTTCGCTCGGTTTTCTTAGAAATAAAATAAGACATTCTACAGGCCCTGACCTGTGAGATCTTCTCTCATCTTTCACTTCAGCTTATTCTGCATTCTCTCCCGCTCTAAAACACCTCCTCACACTTCTCTTTTTATTGGTATTCCAGGATTAACAGGCTCCACGGCACAAATGGTAACGACACTTGGTTTCCACGGCAACTGCAGACTGCTCCATATATACAGACACACATCAGTTAAAAAAAAAAAAAAAAAAAAAAAGAGAGCACGGGGAAACACTGAGATGTTGAGATCATAGAAAGATTCAAAAGAGGAGACAATCAAAGAGTGTGAACGTGAGACGATTTCCCGGCATCACATCCAGAATTGTGGCTCCTGTCAAGGATTTTTCCCCGTATGCAGGTTGCGTTTGCAGTTCTGTGACTTTTCCAAAGGGCAGAAACCTACAGGGATCCAACCACAGCTCTGTCTGCTCCGTGGATATATGTTTGTGCAGACTGAGGTTTGGTCAAAGCAGTAATCTACGCTCCTCTCTGAGCTGGGCTATCAGTGGACTTGACCTTTCCCTCACCTGCTCTTTTACTATCTTTCATTGTGCTCACCATCTCTCTCCTCTATCTCCACATCACCCACATTCAGATAACCTTTACTCGTATGACAGGAGAGCCGAAACAGTCAAAGACAAATACCAGCAATGTTGATAAAACCAAACTGAAATCTTCCACCCCCAACTCCCTGTGGATGTCTGTCTCAGTCTCTGTCAGTCTTTACCTTCTCCTTTCTCTGTAAATTTCTCCGCTGTCAATCTGGGAAACGTCAATCTTTTCTGACCTTGATGTTTTAAACAGTAATGCAGACCTAAGGTCCCTGTCGACACCTGAGGACGTCACTTCCTGGTGAGCGTATTCGTCACTTCGTGTTTCCACAGTGCAGCGCTGTTGTAGTGTGTAGTGTTGTCGTTACTCTGTACAGCTAACGCTAATCGTAACTGCTTATCTGTCATTTGAGCTTATAAAACACTTGTTTTGTTTGGTTTACGTTCGGTCGAACGTACCAAAGTTCACCACAATCACTCCAGCCTCTCCTACGTGGTGTAATTTAGTCTTGCTCTCATCTGCTCTTAGCTTAGCTTAGCCTAGCACCTTAGTATGGCTTCTCCCTCCGCTCCTGCTCTGTCCTGTCCAGTGTGCCAGATGTTCAGTCACTCCTCGTCCTCCTTTACTGATAGCGGTAACTGTCTGAAGTGTAGTTTATTCTTAGATTTGGAGGCGAGGGTATCTGAATTAGAGAAGCGACTCTGCACCGAACCCAAACCTTCTTGTGTAGCCGAAGCTAGCCAGCAGGACGTAGTTAGCGGTGCAGGCCGTGCTAGCGCTAGCTTAGCCTCTCCCCCGGCTAGCAATGGCTGGATCACTGTCCGTGGCAAGCATAGCCGTAAATCGAAGACCCACTCGGCACCCCACCATCCAGTTCACGTTTCGAACAAGTTTTCTCCCCTCGGTGACGGCGTCGCGCCCACCGGGGAACATAGTCTGATAATTGGCGACTCCATAGTCAGAAACGTGAAGATAGCGAAGTCAGCGGGCATAGTTAGGTGTATTCCAGGGGCCAGAGCGGGCGACATAGAGTCAAATTTAAAGTTGCTGGCAAAAAGTAAGCGTAAGTTTGCTAGAATAGTCCTCCATGTCGGCACGAATGACTCCCGACGTCGTCAGTCGGAAGTAACCAAATTAAACATTGAATCAGTGTGTGCATTCGCTAAATCAATGTCGGATTCCGTAACTTTCTCTGGCCCCTTGCCCAATCTGACCAATGATGACATGTATAGCCGCATGTCATCATTCAACCGCTGGCTATCGAGGTGGTGTCCTGAAAATGATGTGGGCTTCATTGACAATTGGTCATCCTTCTGGGGAAAACCTGGTCTGATAGGAAAAGATGGCATCCATCCTACTTTGGCTGGTGCATCTCTCTTATCAAAAAACATGGCAGAGTCACTCTTATGACCTCTCAGAGATGAGACCATGGAGCAGAGCTGCAGTCCTCCACGCTCCTCTGCGCTTGCTTTAGGACAGTTTTCCACTCATTACTGTTATGATAGTTATGTTCATCACTGTGATAACTGCTATGGCTGTTGTAATAGTGATGAATATTATTCTATAGAGACTGTGTCAGCCCCCCGACCCAAAGCTCACTTAGATATTAACACAAAAACAAATAACAGAGGAGTCAACCATATAAATCTGATTAAAATCAAAACTTCAAATGTAGTGGCTCCAAAACACCAGATAATTAGATGTGGACTCTTAAACATTAGATCACTGAGATCCAAATCTTTACTGGTGAACGACCTCATATCAGAAAATCAGATTGATTTATTCTGTCTCACTGAAACATGGCTGTGCGAGGAGGAATATGTCAGTTTAAATGAGTCCACTCCTCCCAGTCATTCAAATATTCATATACCACGTGACACAGGCCGTGGTGGTGGTGTAGCAGCTATCTATCATTCCTGTCTCCAAATCAATCATAGACCAAAGGCTAACTACACTTCTTTTGAAAGCCTTACTCTAAATTTATCTCATACTGATTCAAAAACCTGCCAGCCAGTCCTATTTGTGATAATTTACCGTCCTCCAGGCCCATATTCTGAATTCTTATCAGAATTCTCTGAGTTCATATCAAACCTGGTCCTTAGCTCTGATAAAATACTCATTGTAGGTGATTTTAATATCCACGTTGATATAGAAAGTGATAGTCTTAGCTCAGCTTTTATGTCCTTAATAGACTCAGTTGGCTTTATTCAGTCTGTTAGCGAAGCTACCCATCATTTCAACCACACTCTTGATTTGGTTCTAGCATATGGCCTTGATATTAATGAACTAAAAGTTTGTCCTGAAAATCCATTCTTATCCGATCACTTCCTAGTAACTTTTAGCTTCCTCTTGGACGATTCTGTGTTCTGCAGCAAAACTGTGAGCAGTAGAAATCTGTCCAGTGGTGCCGTGTCGAAATTTAAAGAGGCCATTCCTGCTGCCTTTAACTCAATAAAACTGCCAACACATAACTGTAACACTAGCTTTAGCCCCACTCAGCTGGATCAGCTTGTTGATGACTCAGCCAGTCTACTAAGATCCACTTTAGACTCAATTGCCCCACTGAAACAAAAAAGTATTAAACGTCAGAGGACAGCTCCTTGGTTTAACACAAATACTCGTACACTTAAGCAAACAACCCGTAAATTAGAGAGAATGTGGCGCTCCGATAAAAGGGAGGAGTCACGCATACTCTGGCGGGAAAGTCATAATCACTACATGACAGCCTTAAGGCATGCCAGAGCTGCCTACTACTCCTCACTAATTGAAGAAAATAAAAACAACCCCAGATACCTTTTCAGCACTGTAGCCAGGCTGACACAGAGCCAGAGCTCGATTGAGCCTGTGATTCCTCTAGCACTGAGCTGTGAGGACTTTATGAGCTTCTTTAATGATAAAATTTTGAAAATTAGAGACAAAATTAGCAACTCCCTGTCTTCATCTGAACCTGCCATACCACTAAATGTAGAAGTAGTCAGACCTAAATTAGACTGTTTCTCCACAATTAGCCTTCAGGAGTTAAATTCTCTAGTTTCCTCCTCTAAATCATCAACCTGCCTTTTAGACCCGATCCCAACTAAACTGTTCAAGGAGGTCTTTCCCCTAGTCTGTCACTCCTTATTGGAGACTATAAATATATCTCTATCAACAGGCTATGTGCCACAGTCTTTTAAAACAGCAGTAATCAAACCTCTCCTTAAAAAACCTAACCTAGATTCAGGAACTTTAGTTAACTACAGGCCTATTTCAAACCTCCCATTTGCCTCAAAAATCCTGGAGAAGGTAGTGGCTGACCAGTTATGCTACTTCCTTCAAGATAACAGCCTGCTTGAGGACTTTCAGTCAGGATTTAGAGCCCATCACAGCACAGAGACTGCTTTAGTTAAAGTAACTAATGATCTACTTTCCGCTTCAGATGAAGGATTTCTCTCTGTACTTGTTTTGTTAGATCTTAGTGCTGCTTTCGACACCATTGATCATGGTGTTCTTATACAGAGATTAGAGACATTACTTGGGATCGCAGGGACTGCCTTAAATTGGTTTAAGTCCTACTTATCTGATAGATATCAGTTTGTACATGTTAACAACAAATCCTCTGTGTACACTAAAGTAAGTTATGGAGTTCCTCAAGGCTCAGTGTTAGGTCCAATTCTCTTCTCCATATATATGCTTCCTCTTGGTAATATCATGAGGAAATACTCTGTTAATTTTCACTGTTACGCTGACGACACGCAGCTTTATGTATCTCTGAAGCCAGGTGAGACAAACCAATTATCTATACTAGATGCTTGTTTAAAGGACATCCGAACCTGGATGGCCAGGAATTTTCTTCTTCTTAACTCAGACAAGACAGAGATCATTGTGCTGGGCCCTCGACACCTTAGAGAAGCTCTCTCTAGTGATTTAATTGACATAGATGGCATTAGCCTGGCACCAAGCACAACTATTAGAAATCTCGGGGTCCTATTTGATCAGGATTTATCCTTTAATTTTCACATAAAACAAATTTCAAAAACAGCCTTTTTTCATCTTCGTAACATCGCTAAAATCAGGCCTATCCTGTCCCAGAGCGATGCTGAAAAGCTAGTCCATGCTTTTGTTACCTCTAGACTGGACTATTGTAATTCCCTGCTTTCAGGCTGTCCCAGCAAGTCGCTTAAGATGCTTCAGCTGGTCCAAAATGCTGCAGCACGTGTACTGACTGGAACTAGGAGAAGAGACCACATTACTCCTATATTAGCTTCTCTGCATTGGCTTCCTGTAAAATATAGAATAGAATTCAAGATTCTTCTCCTTACCTATAAAGCTCTCAGTGGACAAGCCCCAGTCTATCTTAGACAGCTTGTAGTGCCATACAACCCCTCTAGAACATTACGCTCCCAAAATGCTGGCCTGCTTGTAGTACCATCAATCTCCAAAAGTAGTATGGGAGGTAGAGCCTTCAGTTATCAGGCTCCCCTTCTCTGGAACCATTTACCAACCGCAGTTCGGGATGCAGAATCCCTCTCTACCTTTAAGGTTAGACTCAAAACATTCCTCTTTGATAAAGCTTTCAGTTAGGGACCAGTTTATTATCCATAAATTAGTCCATAAATTAGATCATAAATTAGACTCATAGTTTAGATGCAATAGGCCTAGGCTGCCGGGGGGGATCTGGCACATTGGACTCTATCTCTTATTCTTAATCTCTCTCCGCATCTGCTTTTGCCCCTTTTGTCTGCTCCTGTACTCGTCTCTGGCTCTTGTCTTGTAGGTGGCCCGGGATCCTTGGTGGAGACTGCCTGCTGCTGTGGAGTCATGGAGACTTATTAACTGCACCCATAGACATGACACATTATTTGGCCATTTCATAATGAACATTCATTCCCACTTTCATATAACTTCTAATGTAGATATTAGCCTGATCCCTTTATCTATGATCAATACATCTATAGTATCTATTTTTTATCAGCACATAGGCGTGAGGTTCCTCTGAAAATGGGATGTCACATCTCAAGAGGCCTTTAACACACCTTTACTTAACGGAGACAAATATGGTAGTGATGCACTTGTGGTCTGGGCGTCCATGAGTTCATCACTATCATAAATTCTTATTTTCAGTATGAACATCATTGATTATACTTCTATAAAATGATCACCACACCCATTCAAACATGAGGTCCCTCCCGAAAACGAGATGTAGCATCTCAAGAGGCTAACCTCTAATAAATCAGACGACAGGTCTATGGTTCATGGATCTGTCACTAACTTTAGTTCCTACTTTAGTCCACTTGTCTCCTCCTACCTCCCTTCCTTCGCCCACACACCCAACACAGCATCGTGTGGATTTGCTGTTCATCATGAGACTGGGGTCCACATTCGAGATTTCCTGCTGCTTAACAGAAGGTTTTTTCTTGCCGCCATGATGGAGGGATTCATGATTGGCTATTTGGATTCATGTTGGGTGTTGGATGTATATATTTGTATATATATGTATATGTGTATCTTTATATGTATATATGTATCTATGCATATATGTATATCCTTAAAATGAGGAGCTTTGTGCTCTATTGTAAAGTGTCTTGAGATAACACTTGTTATGAATTGGCGCTATACAAATAAAGATTGATTGATTGATTGATTGACCTAAGCAGTTTAATGCTTCTGGCTGTAGCATTAAGGCCACAATGTGCACAAGCACTCCTGAACACATGGCCTTGTATCCAAGCTGAAAATCTCCAATGGTGAAAAATGAAGCCAGTGCAGAAACGTAAAAAAATGCAGATCCTGAGAGTTCACTCGAGGCTGGCTCCCAAAGCTCAGGAAAACCAATTAGAGTCCAGATTACAATGCCTATTTTTAAAGCAGAATGAAACAGGTTTACAGCCTGGCTTTAAAGAGAACTTTTTGGTCGCTTTATAACTAAATCCTTTTGCTGTTTGGGCAGAAAAATATATTTTCATAGTCCCTTTCTAACATTTAAAGAGGGGGTATTGTGCAACTGTCTTTTTAAGTCTCCCAGTGGCAGAAAGTACCTTCCTCCTGATTGCCCATCCCTCTTGAGGCCCGTAGGGGCTAGAGCCATGGGAGGACCTTGGTGTTTGAGGTCCACCCATCCAAGCTGTCATGAACCAGTAAGGAGATACTGATACAATGACCTCATCATCGTGAAGACGTCATCATCATGAAGACCTCATCACTCATGAAGATCTCATGAAGATCTCATGATCCTATTAGAATGGACTGTTTGGAGTATTTTACAGACAGATTCAGGGATTTAAAAAAAGAACATGAATGTGTAGTGCCTTGTTTGACCATCCAGCATTGCTGCTTCTGTTTATTATACGGTAAAACATAATATCCTCTCTTTAAAGCTGAGACTTATCTCTCTGAACCAAAATAAGTGTCATGGCTGCCGTTACTGACAGGTGACTAAGCTATGTCCTTGGTTCCATTACACTGACTGCCTTGTTTGGGCTTTGTTAACCATCTTCAGAAACCAGTGGGTGACATGACTCAGACTATAGTATGTCGCTGTTTCATACAGACTGTGTTTGTACCGTTTCAGTCAGAGTTTTGTCTCCCTGTGCTGACCTGACTTCATCTGAATCGATGCAGAGTTTATGGGTCAAGGGAGGAAAAGCTCTTGCTGTTTTTTTATAACTTTGATCCAAAACAGCCTCCAGACAAAAGTCGGGCCCTTTGACTGGCACGTCTGCCTGGGGAGCTTTTGTGCCTGGTGTATACTTGGATGTCATGCCAAAAAGCTACAAATGAAAGCCCACCAAAACCTCAACCCACTCAACGTTTGAAGCCTTTAATTTTGTGGGTCTGATTTGTATTCTTTGTTGTATCAGCCAAACTTATGAAAAATTAATGTAGGCTTGGTATTAAATCTGTGTAGGAATCAAATGTTGGGAGACATCTTATGTTAATCTCCACTAAGCTGCATGACAGCACTGATGTCTGTACACCCACACAGGTGTCTCCTGGTACTTTAGTTGATTTGACTGCTTATCTGGACCGTAGGTGTGGAGAGATGGGGCTCGACTGACGATGCTGCCAAACTGTTCTGGTAAATATGGACTCATGCAAACTCCACAGCTTCACAGTTTTCCCTTTCACTTCGTTTGATGTTCATCTGTGTGAATAACTTCTGATATGGATGTTGACCATAGTAAGCAAGGCTGATGTTGCCGAAGTCAATCTAGCTTTACTCTGACAGGGCGGAGAGTCGTTGGATCTTAAGCAGAGGAATGATGGCATTTCTTTTCAGCTGTTGCACCATCTACTTCCTATTAACCCCTGATGTGAGGGGGGGAAACTGCTCAACAAGGCGGCTTTGAAGCTTGCAGTCAATGAAGGGGACAAATCTGTCTTTCAAATAACTGAATTTATAGTCCCATCATTGATTAATCTAAGCTACATAATACAGCCGGCTAATTGACTACAGCTTGTGGGTCATAAAATACAGAGAGGCAAAGTGAACTTATGTGAGTTAGGCTGGCAGCCGGACACTGAGCTCGCTGACAGCAGTTCTGCATCTTAACTAGGGCTGAAACTGATGATTATTTACAAAATCAATTAATCGAGTAGTTGTTTGATCCAAAAAATGACAGAAAATGGTGAAAAATGTTTATGTTTCTTGGACTCCAAGATGACATCATCAGATGTCTTGTTTGCAAACCAAAGATATTCAGGACTGTCATAAAGAAGCAAAACAACCAGAAGATATTCACATTTATGAAGCTGGAATTAGAGAATTAAAACTTCTTGTTACTTTAACCAATTAACTGATTATCAAAATAGCTGACGATTAATTTCGTAATCGATTAATAATCAATTATTCGGTTAGTTGTTGCAGCTCTAAACTTAACACAGCAAAATGTCACCACATTACTGGGTTTTGGCCCCTGATAGTTAACTATCATTTCTGTTCTCTGGTTCTAGAAATAAAAATAAAGCAGAAGTGTCTTGAACTTGCATTTTGTGCAGGATATATTGAAAGGCTTCGCCACCTGTGACTAACAGCATGTTATCAGTGAAATCAGTTAATGACAGTAGAGCTATAGCAACCTTCAACACCCATAAAGACGTCCATTTATATCCACTTTACAGATGTATGGTTCTATCCACTTTAACACAGCTTCAGAAGAAGGACATCCACACTTGATGACATAACCTCACTTCCACCAACCGTCCACCCGGGCCGTTCAAACAGACTTTCCATAAAAGTACAGTGTAGGTTTTCAGGACTTCTCTGGTCTTTCTAAACACTCCTGTGATATAGAGCTCACAGAAAAAGGACAAATAAATGCCCAAGCACCATTTCTTCTCTCTATCTGGCTGTTTATTTCCACCCCCTCTCTGCCTGTTCTTCACAGACTCATCTCATCTTCTCCTGTATCCCCCTACAGTCAAACAAAGAAAGAATAAACTGTAATGCGATGATACAAAAGCTTGTGAAAAAGAAAACATTACTCTCTGTGTGCTTCTGTGATGTGTGTCTCCTCAGGGCTCGCCGTCTCGGCAGGAGGGGGACACTGGTGGGAGGGGTCTATTTGTGTGTGTATTTGGTGTTGGAGTATTCTGACTCATATAAAAACTCTGTGACTTCCCTCTGCAGGGTTCAGGAAACATTAGACTGAATATCAGTATCAGTGGAAAGTTTACAGATGAAACCTCTCAGTGGAAAGAGGTACTTTAATAATCCCCGAGGACTTTACCTTAAACTTCAGGGTTTAAGGTAAACTTTAAAAGCCATACTTGTGATATTTCACATCTCTCAATTGCATACATATGTTTGGAAAAGGAAAAGCTTATTAGCCCTGGTTTCAGTATTTTATGTATGGGGACTAATACGTGTGGGCAGCATTTCTATTCCCAATGATGTCTACAGTTTAAGGTTGGCTGAGACGCCTAAATAATTTTAAGGTTGCGATCAGTGCAATGCAAAATTATGACTCTTAAACATTAACTAATGCAACTCTTCCACCAAAAAAAATAGATCAGATACAGCAGGAACTACACAGCAGAAGCTGAAAATGAAAAACAGTGATTGAAAACGTAAAACCCTGGTTGTTAGTAACCATCAAAAGATAATAACTCTAACATGCCGAACCAGACAGCTGATACAAAATTTAATAAAATACTAGCAAAATAAATAAATGAATAAAAAACTCCTACTTATCGAAGATGACATATTTATAAAAGTTGTTGAATTCAACAAAAATGTCCAAATTCCCCCAAAGAGTACAGTTTACTTCTCAAAGGGGCTGTGTGTGGTGATGTGTTTCCCGCTGCTCAGTGGTACACTGGCCGACTCTCTCGAGTTTCTCAGTATCTTCTAGTGAGTAATCTTGTGTTGCTGATTTTCAGCGTGTTAACCTCTAGAGTCTTCTTCTCCTCTAGTGCCTCCTTGAGCTACCTGCACCTCGCCCAACACCAGCCACACTGCCAAAGCTCTCACACAGACCCCCACCTGAACTCTCCTCTGCCTCACTCTCTCTGATGATCATCATCATCTTCTGCACATTTAATAATAAAACCTGCTCTTGGGTCCTGCTTTACACCTGGTTTAATACCACAACACTGTGAGAACTATCTGTTTGTTATGGAAATGAATGGAGATTAGATCTTCTTTTTAACACTACTTTTCTTTGTTCAAGACAACTTTTTACCAGATACAATGTGACGAGGTAAGGTATTTATCAACAGTTATGCAGAAACGTGAAACAAGTAAAGTTTTCAGTTTGTGCTGCAGTTTGGTAGCAGGATATTTAAGTGCTACTCATGGCCTGGTGCTCTGGGACGTATCCGCAGGCTAATGTGTAACGTTAGCGAATCCTTATGTCCTGCTCATCTACCAATCAGAGCTAACGTAACCTCACTCTTCATTTTATTGACAGACTCAAGTTTGATCAGATCGCTGCAGAATAACTGCTGCATGTGGGTTGGAATGAACATTATCACAAACAGTTTTTTAGCCTTTAGCTTGTGGTTTAGCCTTTAGCTCTGCTAGTGCTATCACTCCCCCATTTAGCTTTCTTCTGCTCTTCTGTCCTTTTTCTGTCTGACAGTTCAGCTCCAGTGTCCACCATCACTACTAAATTCATCCCAGAAATCATTTTCAGCGTTGATAAACAGATCTCCCCTCTCATTACTAAACTTCATCAGACAGCATGTTGTTGTCATAGAGACTTCAATGAATCCATTCCATGAATCAATCCAGTCCTGCCTGACTTGATCTGAAAGCTAAGAAATAGCATTTAAAAATAATCTATATTGGTGCTGATAATCTCATTGTAAACTGTAGATTGGGATCAGATACATATCTAGAAGTGAGACTTTTTAAAGATCCTATTGAAAGTCCTCACAGTCCCTTTAAATAACAAATACAAAATTTTCAAATACCAAAAGCAAAAACCAGAAAATTAGTTTGGCATTTTTGCAAGAAAAAATAGTTTAACAGGGACTCATTACTCTGTTTATCAGCCTCCTCATGTCATAAAATCCTGCTCCGTTATCTTCCGTGACATACGGGGAGTCAAACAACTGGGCCTAATAAGTGGTTTAACACTAACCCAAACCCAAAGACAAAACCGCTCCCCTGATGCTCATTTCCTAGATAAGCACCAAACTAAATTAAGCACCGAAAGGTTTATTCTTTCAGCCCACAACTTAAACCGAACAACTTGAAAGAAACAAACTTCCCATTATTGCTGCTCTGGGACCCTGACACTCTGCTGAGCTGCTAAAGGATTTTTAATTTGTTCTGTATCATAACCAGAACAGAACAAAGACCAGAGGAGCAGAGGGCTATTAATCTCTGCGGATGAACTTTCAGCGCCTCACTGAAACCTTGCTTTTCTTCCTATTTTGTTTCCACGCACACACACGCATGTGGAAGCACACACAGGCAGGCACTCTCAGCTGGACATGATGGATGTCCCTTCTTCGCTCTGCTCCTCATCATCACAGTGTGTGCAGCACAGAAAGCACTTCCTAACGTTCACATTTCACCGGCTTCTCACTCCCCTCGTCCTCCTCTCTCTGCTCCTCTGTTCCTCCTCCAGCACTGCTGTGCACCCCGTGCTCCAACACACTGACTCGCTCCTGCCTCAACAAATACGCCACAATTAACTGCATCGATCGCTCCACCCTACTGTGACTCTATGATTGTCAGCCCTTGAAAAGATTATTCCTTCTCTAGCTTTAAATTACTGCTTACTTTGAAAACATCTCCATCTCTTATTTCTCCTCAGCCCCTCTCTCGCTCAGTCTGTCGGTTCGACTTTCTTTTCTTCTTTCCACCTCTAGCTCTCACGCTTCTCTTTCCAGCCAAACTGATTGTCTGTTAAGTATAATCTTAACCTCCCAACACACTTTCAACTTAAACATCAATTACAGCAGTTTTGTCTGAGCTCTAAATTACGACAATCTGAGCATCCTCAAAGTCTTTTTTTTAACTTGTTGCAGTGCTCAACACAGATTTTCACAAAGAAACTTTGATTTTTCTGATTTCAAAATGTGTAACACTTGAACGCTTTAACATTAAGATGCTGCTCCAGTGTCACAGTAATGCTCAGCCTTTGTACTTGAAAATTGTACCCAGCTGTACCATAATATTAGTGTGTATCATTGTGTGTGATCTTACGCCATCACAGTGTTGCAGAAGCAGGAGAGGCGTGTTCTAGTGTAAGCTTGACTTGTGCACGCACACACACCACACACTCATGCACACACTGTGCTGTTCTGTCCTGCAGACTCTGACCTTTAACAATGGCATCGTTTTCTTTTCCGTTAGTACCTCCAATGCCGGTAAGTACCATAACGTCTCTGTGCTTTTCACATTGCTGAGGAAGAGAAGTGCTGTCTTGAACAAGCTACATTCACTGTTGAAGAGTAGTCAACGTTTGCTTAATATCAGGCTAAAAATGCCTGGTAAATACCTGGTAGGGATTAAAAGAAAGATCATAATTTGGGTTTAAATCAAGCAGCAACCTCTGGCTGTGAGAAACCGGGTGACGTTCTGAAGTCCTGGATACTTCAGTTTGTCGACTGTCCATGTGAGGCTAGCTCCGTAAGAATCAGGAACCAGATAAACACCAAGCCAAAAAAGACAATTATAACAAGACAACAAAAATAAACATCTTCACAGCCTAGTACAAAATATGACTTCAGTTGGATTAGCTTATTTCTCTAACAGCACACATTGTGTATATATATATATATATATATATATATATATATATATATATATATATATATATATGAAGAAAGGGCAGAAAGGGGCAGAAAAGGACTGACGAGGCGGTTGCTTCCTTTTCTTGTCATACGCTGTGCTTCGAGCAAACGCCACCTCAGTCGTTTTCTGGCCCTTCAGCCCCGCTTGAATGGAAGATGACGGTCCTGAATAAGACAGCCAGGCCTATTTTATATAAATCTTTTTCAGATCCATGTTGGATTTTTGAAAAACAAACAAACAAAAACCCTTCCACAAGGAAGACATGGCTCCTCTCCTGGGCACACTGGTCAATGAAATTTCAAACTGTAAAGCACATTACAGACGGTGTACTGCGTGTGCACCAGCCGGCTCCACAGCACTAACCCGTTAGGACATATTTTGATGAGTTGGTCCACTGAGGCAGTGGCAGTTTTTAAGAGTAGGAAGAGCATTCATACAGGAAATCACTCTGATAAAAAAAGCTTTGTCATAAAAGTAACAAAGCTCTTCACAAAGCAAAAACTTCTGTCTCGTTCTCAGGGTTAAAACACGTTAAATCTAGAAATATACAGCCAGGCTTTTTATTCTTTATGTGTCTACTTTAAAGGGTGGATACGGAGGTGAGTAGCTTGTTTGCCTCGTGGGTAAAAACCTCCTTTACACACTGCCAACTGTTTAGAGATGATCAATGCTGAGTCCCAATGAAATAAACGAGAGTAAATATGTATCGATGATGTTTTTAGGGCTATCATTCTCTTGTTTTCTTGAAGTGTTGTGCTCATCTTTATTTATTCTGTTCGGGTAAGCGGCTTAAAATTGATTTTAGCCTCATGCCAAAAAGAGGAGTGTTGATCTGTGTTTTAAAAAGCTACACTGCGCTTTACTTCCAGGGGCGATGTACTACACTAACGTCTGACAGTAATGCTTTGTTAGAGATCCCTTATCAATAAACAAAAAAGGATCCAATGCTGCAGGAGTACAACAAGAGTGTCAGTAATTTAACAACCTGCCAGCTTTAAACGCCAGCAGGGAGGATATCAGTCTATGAAGATTTACCTCGAACACCGTGAGGGCGAAGGGGTGACCCAGGTGGTGATGGGAGGACAGCAGCACTTTGCGGTTGTCTCCATTCAGATCCACGCTGGAGAGCAGGTGCAGCTTGGAGTCCACCCAGTACAGACGCCTGTTTGACAAATCTGTGAAGACCGAGAGGGAAGAAAGAGAGAAAGAAAAATGGAGAGAGAGGTCATTCAAGAGGAAAAAGCCCAGGGTGAGAGGTGTATGGACGTAATGGTCCAGTAGCTACGCCATCAATCTTCTCTGACATGACGTCTGAGGCCCTGTGCTCATGTAATTGGTAAACAGTGAACTGTTTGAGTTGAAAACTCCTCACAGGAGCTTTAATGTGTAAAATTCCACGTTTGATTTGAAGCTCTTTGATTTTCCCACTGAAAATATTTAAGGAAGTTTACACGACAACGGTTTAAGGACGGATTACAAACATAATGTTGTGTTACAGCCTCTCATTTACACGGAAATGAGCCAACCTGAAACGGAAACCTTTGAAAATGCACTCCAGGGTGGAATTTTCCTGAAGCACTGCGGCCGCTGTTGCTGCAAGCCGGAGTTTTCAGTGGAAACGCTGACATCACGCTCTGCTAAAAATGGTGGACTACCGTGCTGTGCTTGTGCTGCTGAATCTGCCTGTCAACAAAATGTGCATCTGTTGCTCCACTTCTGCACTCAGCAAAGACACAGTCAATATATTCGCCAGATGATCAGCCCACCTCTTCTTCGGCGGAGGGCTACCAAAAGACTTTATAGTAATATCACCACCTACAGGCCAGTAATGCACACTACAGCGTTTTCAGTCCCTCAGCGTTTCAGTGTAAACGCAGATTTTTTCAAGTAAAGCGTCACGTAAACGGAGCCATAGAGTCAACTAACAATATTACTTTAATCGCACACTATGACATATAAAACGTATTTGAAATGTGTGGACTTAAAAGAAGACTGATGTGACGTCGTTTAGGCTCTAAAAAGAGCAGAAATACAACACAGATGTATTTTCATTCACATGCTCACCTCCTGACTCAGAAAATCACCAACTCTGTTCACCGCTGTGTCTGAAATCAATGGCCGAGGGAAAATAATCCACCTCGTCTTTCACAGCGGCACAGTGCCAGTCTGGCCAGCAACTCCCTCATTCGCC
Organism: Labroides dimidiatus; assembly: GCA_030710495.1. Taxonomy (NCBI): domain Eukaryota; kingdom Metazoa; phylum Chordata; class Actinopteri; order Labriformes; family Labridae; genus Labroides; species Labroides dimidiatus. Next base: position 7,149,411 of record CM061146.1, on the reverse strand, counting down.
TCGCTCTAAAAAATAATTTGTTTTCATACAGATGTAGTGACACCTCAATTCCACCGAGTGTGGCAACGGTGTGCCTGTGTTTCTCCTCAGGCAAGGGCGGCGGAGAGAAATTGGCTGGTGCCGCTGAGGGAGTTGAAAGGGACGATGGGAGGTATCGACGGCACAGAGTGTCTGGCTTATTAATTCAGAGGGCTTCATGTTCGCTGGCTTGATTGATGAGAGGCAGACACAAAGTGAGCTGTAACAATAAGAGCTACTCAGAGGTTGCAGAACCTGCAGACTGTTTTCGTCTTCTCTCAGCTTTTTGTTTCTCTTCCTCCCTCCCTCCCTCCCTCCCTCTCTCTCTCGTCTCTTTTTTTCTACTCTTTCTTCAGAAGCAATACCAGCGTGATAAGTGTCTTTTTAAAACTCCTGTTAGAGCTGATTGATTTGCTCTCCTCACATCAACTTCAACTCCACCAGCCTCATATTTCAGAGTCACAGTTCTGTCTTACCCAGAGTGATTCCATTGGGCCACTCGATGTGTTCCGACACCAGAACCTGTCGATCCACTCCGTTCAAACCAGACTTCTCAATTTTAGCTTGGCCTCCCCAGTCTGACCAGTACATAAACCTGTGAAAAAATACATCAACCGGTTCAGATATGGACTGTAAGATTTAAGGACAAACATTAAATGTGTTTTCAGGCAGTCAGTCAAAGCACTTCTATATATTTATGTCACACCTCGGAGAAGAGAAATAAATAAAGCTGCAGCAGCTCCAATCACTTACATGATCTCAAGAGACATCAGTTTGTTGTAGCTCTAATTGGTAGGAGATTCATAAATGTTACATAAAAACATATTTAAATCATCTTTTAGATGTAATAAATACACATGGGGAAAATTTCATTTGATGAAGAAATTGGTACAAACGGATCTTGCAGGGAGCAGGAAAGACTCTCAGAGACTCCTTCACTTCATGACTTGATAGAAATAATTAATAAAATTTCTGTTATGTTATAACTTTTTCCTTAAAGTCCAGAAACATGTGTTATTAAGATCTTGTTGGAGTGCAGCTGGCCTAGTGGTCTAGGTCACGCTCCATATGGCTAAAAATCCATGAGCAGCAGCCCGGGTTCAAATCCAGCCTGTGGAGACTTTCCCTCATGTCACTCCCCACTCGCACCCTGTTTCCTGCTCCACCCACTGTCCTGTCCTCTCACATTAAAGGCATAAAAATCCTGAAAAATAATTTAAAAAACCTGAACTTTTGATCTTAGTTTTTAACCCTTAATGACTAAACTGTGATGAATTAAGATAAATAAGGATAAAGGTGATTGTTATCACTTTCTCATATGTTCTTGCCCTTTGCTGAGCTCAGCTATGGGATGAAAAGAGCATTAGAATATCCTACTCAAGTAACTACTTCAGTAACTCTAATGAACTCTAACCAAAACAGATGTGTAAAAAAACAATAGTACTTTCAAGTACCGAGTAAATACTATAAAGCAGGGGGTGTGTGAGAGAGGTGGACAGCATCCCCCTCACTAAGGTAAAAAAACAGAAGTTTCTACTCCCTCTCTCTCCGAGGTAAACTTCTTGGGGCGTGTTTTCATGTGTGCACACATGAGGATGCAGCCACTGAACTCCAGCAGCTGCATATTGTTGGGCTGCGTTGAGGAATCAGGGGAGAAAGAGAGAGAGCGAGAGGAGGGGGGTAGAGGGGATATTTTGTTTAAGTTTCTTTAGTTTAGTAATTCTCCAGTTTATTAGGTGTTCTCTTTGATCTGTATTAGAAGTGGAGTCATTTGCATTGTGTTTGTATTGTTTAGTTGTAAATATGTTTTAAAGTCAGGGGGGAGTGTTTCTGTGATTATGCTGGTGTGGGAGGAGAGTGAGGGGCAGAAAAGGCCAAGGAAGACTCAGCACTATATGTGTGTGTGTATAGGGGTGGGGGCTGGGTGTGTCTCCTCTGCCCGGCTGCTGCTGTGATAACGGCATCAGCTACACCTTTGGATCCTTTTTTTTTTTTTTTTTGTTCCTGAAATCTGCTTCATGTTGAGAATGTTATCCATGTGAGCTGGAAGCAAAAAGAAAAGCCTGAGCTTTGGAACCTTGTTGTATGCTCCTTATTTTTCCAATTCTGCTCTACAACCTTCCATCTGTCAGTAAAGGTTTATCTACATCTACGTGAAGCAGTGGCGATTGCTCTAAGACTGCAAGGGAAGCTCAGCTTCCCCTAAAATGTCCCCAAAAAGGGTGTGGATATGTCCTTCTGTGTGTACATTTCATTGCCTAAATATTCGCTAGAATACCTTCATCTTTTGTTCTGAATCAGCTACTTATCACAGGTAACTGGTGCGACTTCCTTCTCATTCATCCCCGCAGCGTCTCAGCGCTTTAACACAGTCAGACGCTGAGCATCTTCAGACTTCTACAGTGTAGGGTAGAGTGGGTTGTTCCACTGTGGAAACTGGACGGTCATTGGATAAATGCTGGGCTTTGTCCCGCCCATTGGACGCTCAGCGTCTCTGGGGGTCTAGGAGGCAGTGGGCTGGCCTGGACGCTCAGCTTCTGCATGATGATTGGATGATCTTTCTGAGGCTGAATCCCTTTTAGATTGACAGTGAAATGAGCCAATCAGCGATCTTGAAGTAAAACTCTCTACCGGACACTTTCTAACTTCTACATTCAGTTGTTCTGGACTGATCCGGAGGCTTTATCGATCCCCAGCGAGTTTACCTTTCTTAAAAACGTCGAGCGTTGTGTTTAAAGATTCACTCTCTTTTAACCAACAAGCAGCTACAGCTGCAGAGGTCACAGATCATTTCCTTGAAAAGGAACGGAGGGTAGAATTTACGTTTAAATAAATACAGATTTATGATGTAGGCCAGAAAAAATTGAGCTTCCCCTCCTTGACTGACCAGCAGCCGCCACTGACGTGAAGATATCATGCCGACATGACACATGTCCATGTTAAAGTTCTAGGATATTGCATCTTTTTTAGGTATTGCACTTTGTAGACGGTCCTCCTGCATCAAGTCTCAGCCTGCTGTGCAAAGAGTTCACTGTAACTTGTCCAGCGTGCAGGATGGCTTGTACTGATGGGAATCAATTTGTGGCTTCCCGAGTGTCTGACTGTTGGTTTTGAAAAGCGATCTTTCCCTGATGAATTATTGACCTGGACAGGACAAACCTCTTGTCTTGTTCTTGTCCTGTACTACACCTTTGATTCACCAAAGACGAATCAATGTACAAAGTATCCAAGCAAAAAAAACATATCCTTAAAAAAAGTCTCATAAGAAATACAAGAACATGACCAAAGTACTCAATTACAGTAGTTTAGGTTTTACCTTTTACCTTAAACTTTTTCTTACCCTGCTCCACCTTTACTACAGTGATGGTGAAAGTTTTTCTTACTACTTTATAAATGATTCAAGCTCATGCTATAAAGGAAGTCTCTGCAAGAGCAAAGCCGAAACAATAAGCAGAACTGTACCCTCATTCTCTCCCAAAATCTCAAACTAAATTCACCTTGGAGACAATTAAGTAAAACTGAAAATGTGAACAGCAGGTACCAGAAACTTGGACCACTTTGAAATGCTCCTGTGTCTGTGTGGCCATGAGAGCTGGGCTCCATGTGCATGTATTTTGAGCCCTGGAAACTGATGAACAGTCTTCAGGGACAAAAGCAGAGGCAGATAAAGCTGAAAGGTGGAACATCTAAGATCCAAAAAGTTGTTTTTCTGTGCAGAATACTTTTGTCAAGTGAAGTTAAAAAGCTTTAGAGTATTTTTAGACAGAGCAGTGCTGGCAGAGTGACATTCCCCACTTCCTGCTTTGTCCTTCCCCTCCTCTCTCTCTCTCACTCTGTCCACCCGTCTAAACCTCCCTCCACCCTCACATACCCCACCCCCACTCACCCTTGGTGTGGATCCACAGCGATGGCCCGCGGCTCGTTCAGCTCAGTGGCTATCAGCACTTTCTTCTTCCTGCCGTCTCCCGTCGCGACGGAGATGCTCTTGTTTCCTGAGTCGGTCCAGTAGATGTTTTTGTGGACCCAGTCGACAGCCAGGCCCTCGGGGGAGTGCAGAGAGTCGATGAGAGTAACCTGCTCGGACGAGTCGCTGGCCTTGTTGATGTAAGCACTGGTGGATGTAGGAGAAGATAAAGAATTACCGTCACTGCTTAGGGAATGATGAAATACCCAATCATTTCGGAACAGGCAGAAAAGAGAGTAATGGGACACAATTTGTAGGTGTCTTATCCAATGTTCTTATCCCTGCTGATACTTTGCTATGACCCTCTTACTTCTAAAGCAGAGGGAGGAGATATCTGTTTGCAGCTAAGAAGTCTTTTTTACACATGTGCTGCAGTCCTGCAGAATTCCAAACGTCGTCCAGTTGTATTACGTGGATGAATGCAAACTGCCCAGATTTTTCACCCTGACTTTGTGGGGACGTTTTCTTGATGCCTAGAAAAGGCTCCATCCACAACGGCTGAACGATTCTGGAAAATGATCTAATTGCAATTGTTTTGAACCAATATTGCTAAAGCGATTTAGCAATTTGCATTACTATTTTTTTTTTTTTTTTTTTTTTGGGGGGGGGGGGGGGGGGGGGACTTTTATACTCTGCATTCTTCCCTGAACACAATCAATAAATCATTCTATAGTATGACCAACATAACAAAGGATACTGTCAACATATAAACACTTCTTTCCTTGGTGGTCGGGGTTTTAGCCTCGTGGTGCTTTCTTAAATGCTGGAACAGATTTGTGGTGTTGGCCCTTGTTGTAGCTATGGTTGCCAGGCATGTATTTTTTTAAACTTTTAATTTAGTTTTTTCAATATTAACAAACAGAACATACACAAACATACAAACATGGTGAGGGGATACATCTCAATATCTATAGCTTTTTTTTTTTTTTTTTTTTTCCCATGAATACTTTTCCACACAGTTGACATCACAGCCAGTCTTTCTGTTCCTGTAATCAGTCCATTGATTCCAGCGTTGATCATGGGTCCGGGCTTTAGTCCGTAAGAAATAAGTCAGTTTTTCCATTGAATATAGTTCTTCCACTATGGCCAACCACTGTGTTGGACTTGGAGGATCACTTTTCAGCCAGCTTCTTGTGATTGCCTTTTTACAAACAAGAATCAGAATTTTAAAGAGGTAGATATCCTTTTTATGGATCAAATCATTAGGGATCATGCCCAAATAAACAACCCGGGGATCTCTAGGGATCTTACAACCAAGGATATCTTCCAAAGACTGGATGACATTATCCCAAAATGTATGCAGTTTTACACAAAACCAGACAATATGTGACTGATTGACATTGAACTTCCCACACTGTCTCCAACATTGCTGCTGAGTACCAAGTTGCTTATTTTTAATTTGGGGTGTGACAAAAAAGTGTATAACATTTTTCCACCCAAAATCCCTCCACCTTCTGGAAGATGTGGACGACAGTTGTGTTTCACCAATAGAAAGCCACTCACACTTTGACAAGTTGATATTCAATTCTTGTTCCCATTTAGTCTTAACATACAAAGTATTGCTTCCATTCTGCCAGGCATGTTTTGTTGAAGTTTTTGTTGATTTTTTCCACAAAGATGCTGAAAGTTACTTAATGCATCTGTATGTGTGACATAGCTTTGGTTTTTGTAATGGGCCTGGTCTTCTTTTCTTGTGAGGGAAGTGGAAAGTCCTCCACAACAATCCCACTGTGTGTGGAAGAGGTATTTTTTACTTCAGCTAATGGTATGTCTGGGGCACCCAAACCTGACACCTCTCTAACAACCTCGGGCCTCTCACAAAACAGCTCTTCTCACAGAGATTGAGTCTGTCTTTATTTATCAGGAGCTCACAAAACAACCTAACTCCTCCTTTGGTTCGGTCACGCTCTCTGTCTCTTGTCTACTACACCTCTCTCTTTATCTTAACTCCTCGGTCCACCTCCAGGCTGTCCACTCCTCCGTCTTTCTCTATGTAGTTCCTTCCTCGGCATCTGCAGAGGTGGCACTTATTGTCTTCTCTGCATACGGTCCATAAAACCAGACGACCTTGTTAAAAGACGGGAGTTTTCTAATTTACATCCTTCTTGATCTCACTGCTGCATTTGATACAATAAACCACACTATTCTTCTTTCCCGCCTGGAACATACTGTCAACATTACTGGAACTGCACTATCATGGCTAAGATCATATCTCACAGACCGTCAACAGTTCATCCATATCAACAACTGCAACTCAAACACTGCCCCTCTGGTGCAAGGTGTCCCTCAGGGTTCGGTGCTTGGTCCTCTCCTGTTCATCATATACTTACTCCCACTTGGTAACATTATCCGTCAACATGGCCTTCATTTCCACTGTTACGCTGATGACATACAGCTCTACATTTCAACCAAATCCATAACCTCTGAAACACATTCCACAATCACTAACTGCCTCACTGAAATAAAAACTTGGTTGCATCAAAATTTCCTATCACTTAACTACAATAAATCTGACCTTATACTCATTGGCCCCAAATCTCTCACAAATCAAATGCAGAATTTCAGCCTTACATTCAATAATTCAACTTTATCTCCTTCACCCCACATCCGTAACCTTGGAGTATTTTTTGATAGCAACCTCTCCTTTAATCACCACGTCACGCAGCTCACTAAAACGGCCTTCTTTCACCTTAGAAATATAGCCCGCCTCCGTCCATTCCTCTCTTTTTCTGCCGCTGAAACACTTATTCATGCATTCATCACATCCCGCTTAGACTACTGCAACAGCATTCTCTATGGTTCATCTTCCAAAATCCTTCATAAATTACAATACATCCAAAACTCTGCTGCACGCCTCCTCACCTGCACTCGCTCCCGTGACCACATCACCCCTGTTCTCCAACATTTACACTGGCTCCCTGTTCCTTACCGTATACAGTTTAAAATTCTCCTCCTCACCCACAAAGCCCTCCACAACCAGGCCCCTTCCTACCTCACTGACCTCCTCCACCATCACACTCCTTCCCGTAATCTCCGCTCTTTACATGTCAACCTCCTGTCTCCACCTCAAAGGACCAAGCGCCGAACCTGGGGAGACCGAGCCTTCTCCATAGCTGCCCCCACCCTCTGGAACTCTCTCCCCACTCATATCCAAATCTGCTCTGAGTCTTCAAAATTCAAATCTCTCCTAAAAACTCACCTTTTTAAGTTAGCTTTTAATGTGTGATTATACTGTTGTTTTGTTTAACCTGTTTTTATTGTTTGTATTGATTTTAACAACTGTAAGTGTCTTAGTTTTGTTTAACCTGTTTATTGTTTGTATTGATTTTAACAACTGTAAAGTGTCTTTGAGTTCTCGAAAAGCGCTATATAAAATAAATTTATTATTATTATTATTATTTATCCTAACAAGCTGGCAGAGGGTACAGGACGTACAGATCGGAGGAGCAGCTCGACTAAAGGAGAAGGCTGATGAGGTAGCTGGAGGAAGGGACGAGGTAGTGAGGGATGAGTCAAGAGATGTGGAAGCAGATTGTGTCGTTAATTGGCTGTGTGACTGTTTGCCACTGCAGACATCTTCATCTATTTTAGGGGCGATGCAGCCTGCTGTCGTCATGTATCTGTTAATTTAAGACTTCTGTCTCATGTCAAAGGGTTTCGATGCAACACCTGTCGCTGACTAAGAAAGCAGGTTAGATAAGCGCTGCAGTGAAGGGGAACAGTGGAAGAAATGCTTCACAGTCAGAGAGTCAGAGAGCTCGATGTGGAGTCTGTAAAATACAAGCAGCTGGAGGATAGTTTGTTTTTCTTGTTTTAAACTAATAGAGGAAAAGTGACCAGTTCCCCAAACTATAGTTTTATTCATAAGCTCCGAGAGGTTATTGGTGTTTTTGTGGTACTTTTAGTTAAAGTCACAAATATCCAGATAGACCGGGATGAACAGGTTGCTGGGGTTAAAAAAAGGGCAGACCAGAGTCAGGAATAAGACAGAGACAGATGAGTCCAGGCCCAGCAGCAGATTGCATCTTTAATTGGGTGACTCCTTATTTCGAACAGACTTCTCCATTACAGGAAAAAGTTAACAAGTCTTCGACGCGAAGTTTGCAAATAACTAAGAATTAGGCCAGAAACCCAATCTGTCACAGTGAGGAGGAACTACTTCAGATACAGAGACAGTTACACACAACAACATGATCTTCATTAAGTTTCTGCTCTGTCAGCTGGAGCGTTTTCTTAAAGCACCCACCTACTCTTTTTTTTTTTTTTAAAGAAGTACATTTTCTCTTACTCTGTTTGATGTCAACAACCTGCACAGCTGTGTCACTGTCAGCCAAACTTGACATCATATCATCTTTCGTCTATCGTCTATCGTCTGGTCTTTAACCAGCCCAAAACAGCACACGTCACCCCGGTGTTACTCTCTCTTCACTGGCTTCCAGTGGCAGCTCCAATCAAATTCAAAGCTCTTCTTCTGGCTCATAAAACAGTTACAAGAACGGCTCCTTCCTACCTGGAGTCCCTCATCCAGGTTTACACTCCCTCCCGCCCGCTACGCTCTGCCTGTGAGAGACGCCCGGTGCTTCCAGCCCAGCATGGCTCTAAATCTCTAGCCAGACTCGTCTCCAAGAGAGGTCTGAAGACTCATCTGTTCAGGGAACACTTAGGACCTTAATCTGACCTTTCTCCTCTTTGTCCTCAGGGGTCGAATGAACAGAAGGTCTCAGACCCAGTTTTTAGTGAATGAAAGCACTGAATAGTGACTGTTGTTGAACACTGAATGATATTGCCAATACTGAATTTTAGTTGTGGCTACATTATTTCAGATTGAATATTAAAAAAAGGGGAGGTTTCTTTGGGTATTTGATGGCTGAGCAAAACAAACTTGAAGCATTATTTGTTCTTACTAAGGTTTTTCCTTACTGTGTTGAACATCGCTTTGGACAAAAAGTGTCTGCTAAATGAAATTGTAGAATTGTAGAATTGGTTTTCTCTTACTTCAGGTTCAGTCCTGCTCTATGTCTGATACACTTACAGATACAAACAGTCTTCTTCCCCAACTCATCTGAGCAGTTCTGTACATTTAAGAGGCTAACAGATACAGAGGAGATGTGGTGGTACCTCGAGAAATGGTGAGGGAAAATGAAAGGATCTATGATTGAATGAGACAATTTGGAAGCAAATACGGTTGAAAATGTTCGAATTTTGTTTGTGTTGAACGTGGTGACACCTGAAGTGAGAATCTGAAGTGTTTTCCAGGATAAAGACTCCGGCTGTGTCTGAAATCGCTCACTCATTTCCTGCTCACTATAAAGTGAATTAGATGTAGCAGATTTTATAATCCACTCACTGAGAAAATTAAAAAAAAAAAATAAATAAATTCGGACACCACTTGCTCACTCACCGGATGAACTTGTCATTCATGGACGGCTGTGGATTTACAGTTATAATTTTTCTCAAACTCTGAATACCGGCATGGATCTCAGTGATAACTAATATTATACTCTGCATATTTTTCCAAACAATCAAACATTATGAATAAATGTATTACACATTATTTTCAGTATATAAATAAAGACCCACCATATATTAGCACCACAACTTATGTTGTGTTTGAGAATTACAAGGTCCAGTGAATGCATCACCGCTGATGCACGGTTCAGCAGCCAATGTCTCTGTTGTGTGTTTCTCTGCTCTGAGTTGTGGGACATTGATCGTCCGATGATGGTATATATTGCTCGTATAGTGAGCATTGCTCATACTGTAGTGATCAGTCTGGCTGCGCAGTGCGTTTCCCTCTCCCTCCCTCCCTCCCCAGAGCTGTGGGCAGCACCCTCGTTTTTCCCGCACCGTCTCTCTCTCTCCCACGCTCCTGCACACCTGCCTGCAATCAAGCAATTACCACCTGCACTTAAGCGGCTGGAGAGAAAGAATCGGCGCCGGATTATTCCTCAGTGCTCGTGGTACCTCGGCCGTCTTGATCTCTGAGAATTACTCTAGTGAAAGTCATTCCTCGCATGTGATTAGCACTGTGACTAATACCTGTTCTCCTCCGTTGCCTTCCAGTGTCTCCTGTTCCTGCCTGCTACGCTGCCCCAGCTCAGCCACACTGCCACACTCTCCTACGCTCTGGATTCATTCATCCTCTCACCCCTCACGCCTCTCTGGATCTCTGCGCAGTCAGGATTCAAGATTGGACTCACACACTCACATTCATTCCCCTGTTTTACAATAAATCTACTCAAACTGCGTCTGCCTCTGCGGTGCGCTTGGGTAATAGTTGCTCCTGGTCTTCAGACCGATTTCGGACACAGCCTCTGTCTTTATCTTTAGTCCCTTAAACATTATCACAAACAGCTAAACCAGCAGCACCTAACAGGGTCTTTAAGCAAAACCAAAAAGAAACAGGACAGAAACATTTAAAATTTATTGTATAAATTGACATTTTCTCAAAGGTTAACTTGAATTTGAAGATCAAAAAAGACGCAGCATAAAATTCTGGAGCATAAATGTGCTGAGTCATTTGTTCTCTTTCCAAACGTACAAACTGACTTCTCTTTCTTTCTTCTTGGAGTCAAACGTACGAACTGACTTGTTTCCGGCGATTCACGGAGTCTGTTTGTGTTTGTTTATTGCTGCCTCTGTAGTCGAGTCCATCATCGTGAGTTAATTTGTCCTCTCTCTGTCACAAGCCCTTGAGTGTGTCACTGAGCCCGAGTGGGAGTGCATGTGTGTATTGGCGTGTGTGTGTGTGTGTGTGTGTGTGTGCATGCAGATGAGTTATGGTGGTGATTATTGAGGCAGTGAAATTAAGAGTGAGCATATGGTTCAGCTGAGATGATAGAAGGCCCCTCCCACTACCTGACAGCCATGGGGGTGACACACACTCACACGTACGCACACACACACATACGCACACAAAGGAGCAAAATGCTAAAGTTACACCGTGCATAATTGAGCACATACTGTACGTGTGTGAAGGACAAACAGCTTTACTATCAAACAGACGACAAAGTCCTTCAGGAGACATGAACAGGAAAGTACACACACACACATATAACACCCCAAGGTGCGTCAGTCTCGCTACCAGAAGGTGTGACAGGTTGAATCTGACAGGCTGGATGGATAGAGGAGAAACAGAACAAGAAAATGGATAAAAACGAGGAGAGTCCTTCATCTTAACTCTAACTGTCCTAATTCAGTGTATTCTGCACTTCGTACAGGTTTTCACCAAAATTTTGTGAGTACATTCAGGTTTGTAACTTTTTATTTTATATCTTTTATTTATTTTTTTTGCATGAAGCTTTGAATAACTCACTTTTACAATGAGAAGCCTCTCCAACGTCCTCCACATGAGTCTCTTTTTTGAGCTGTAGGCTCTTTATCGGGTTTTTATAATCAGTCGCTGTTGACTGAAAACAACCAAGCCTTCAACTCTCTGAAGGTTTTTTTTTCCCCAGGTCTAGAGCTGACAGGTAGAACTTTATGTAGCTTCAGACCTGAGATGATGGTGTAAGGAGATAGATGTGGAAGGAGTCTGAGGCTGGGCCCTGACCTTGAGTATACTCTGTACACTAGGCCTGCTACCAAGACTTAAAAATCGCCCTTGAATATTTCCACTCTTTTTATTGATCCACGTTCTCTTTCATCTGCTGGTTTTACGGTTTTTGAAAGACAAGATCAGCGTTCTATTGTCAGAACTGCTTCAAAATAGTTGGAGTACAGCAGGAAGATCTCAGCTCCTCTGGAGGAAACAGGTTGTAAAAAAGCGGTGCTATTTTTCCCCTCAAGGAGAGCTAACAGACATGCCAACTCTTTTATCCCCTCTGTCCTCATACGGCTTGAAAAAGTTCTTAACATTTTGTTCTTGTACCTGTAAGGTGTCTTTTTGAGTTGTTGTTTTTTTGTTTTTTTTTTTACAATCCATCCCTGCAACTGTATGTTATTCATTCTTTTTCTCTCTTTATGGATCTGTTGTTACTGACATGTCCAGGGTTGAATGTTGTGACTTGTTTTTGTCTGTTGTTGTTCGCTCATCCATTAAGCTGTAAAGTGAATCACCCTGTTTGAGATCATTTAAGTTCTCTGATTCTGAAGATAGAAGATTTTTTGTCGTCTTTGTCAGAAAACCAGAAATAAACTTGGCTTAAGTTAGTGGCAGCTCAGCTTCCTTCATTCCTGGTCCAAATAAGACCAACATGAAATAGTGGTTACATACTGAATTTACATTGTGTGTGTGGGGGGGGGGGGGGGGGGGGGGGTACCTGTATATTTTCCGATGATACAGATCACACCAGAACATCTTGTTGGTGGACACATCCACATCCAGCGCCACAGCGTTCTTCAGCGTGGGAACCACCTGAGCGTACTCGCTCTTCAGCAGGTCGATGCGGCGGATCTCGTGACGGTTGGTGAACAGCAGGTACGGACTCTTTCCTAAAGGAGGGATACAGACGTTTATGTTACAGAGTGTGTATGAGTGTGTGTATTTCCCTGTCTGCCATTTATTTTTCCAGCTGACATCAGCAGATTGGTCGAATGGACCGCAGAGCTCATGAGGTGGGTGGAGACCTTTGGCGGTCATTAAAGTACACTTATAACCCCAGAACGCATTAATCATTGTCGTGTTACTCCACTAAACATGGACTGTTTGTTATACATCAATAATAACTCTGCTTATGTGTATGAGACAGGAAACATTTGCTAATTTAAAGGATGACACAATACCTGCAGAAAACATCACAAACATCTGAGAGGTGACCTGGAGGATGACACACACCGTTTGTGAAGATCTGCTCTCTTATTCCCTGAGAGGAACATAATGTGAGGAAGCTGAAGAGTGTGTTGTGCATTTACACTATTTAGGTCCATAAAGCATGGATTCTTGATTATGTGGGCATAAATAAATTATCCAAATAAACCATTTCAAGAGAAATATATTCTGTGCACACATAACTTTTCAGCGCCGCATAATGCTCTCTATTTAATTATTCACACAATTCACTCTGCATAAAACGGGAGCTAATGCAGAGTGTGAGGTGGCAAAGGAGGCTGAAAACGGACACCTGCATCACACAGCGTTATCTCTCTCTCTCTCTCTCTCTCTCTCTCTCTCTCTCTCTCTGTGCAAAATGTGCAGGTGGTTAAGGCAGCCAGAGCACTTGCCTGACACGGTCTTCCTATTTTTGGAACAAAAGCACGTCAAAAAGTGTGTTTCTGGGTTTCTTGTCCTCAGGTGTGTACACTCTGTTCTGTAAGCTGGCACATCAGTTACCTGCAGGCACAAGCTGAAGGTGAGCATGACTCCAGCATTTGAATAATTCCTATGCAGTCGACAAGGTCAACTTCATCCTTAGTGTGAGAGACAGCAGAGACACGGGTATTTCGAGCTCACGTACACACTGATTTTACTCTCAGATATCCCAGAGATCTGCTCCTTAAAGTCAAGGCTGGTAATCAGATTAAGATACACTTTTTGTTATTCTAGTTAAACTGAGCTTTATGTCCTGATGGCAATCAATGCATGATGTGTTCTTAAAATAGAGTGAAAAATATCTGCTGTCTACAGCAGGAGTAACCCTGGGAAAACACCAACCAATCCTACGTTTGGCATCCAATTTGTTAAACCAATCAAATCCTGTTCTACCCACCACTTGTGCGTACATTTTGCCGGTGTGCACTAGCCCTGATTCAATGGGAATAACCAAGAGGGATCCAAGTAGGCTGGAGAATGGCAGAAAAACTACCTATACCCCAATAACTGGTAACGTAGTGCAAACGAGGACTGTGCATGTGAGCAAATTGTCGTTTTGGAGTTGCTCCAAGCGCTAAACAGAGTCCTGAGGAGATGCTACATTCAAATTCATGCTAGTTTTCCCTGACTACCAACCCTGCCTTTCACTATTCATCAAACTGGACGTGTATCATTTCTTGTTGTGTTTTGGTCTTGTTTCTTATTTTCTACTTTCTCTTTTCACTTCTGTCATGCTACCTTTTGCTCAAAAACTGCCCAGAAATTCCTCGTAAAGAGTTGGACGATAAAAGTTGGGCAACGGTCACTAAACTTGTACTTTCAACATCTCTCCCTAAACTTTCCTCAGTTTAACACAGATTCCTGCACTGGGAGAAAACACTCAATTTCTACCACTGTTTGGATCCAATCATTTCCTTCTGACTACAAGGTTTGTAACCATCAATTTCAACTGCCACGAGAGCGACGAAGAGAGCGTGAAAGAAAAGGAAACAGAGACGGGCACAGGCAAATGTGACTGATGCAGGTTGGGCTCGGAGATAAAGCAGTCTCAGACTTGGATGCAGATAAAATTCATGTGGATAACTAGGATAAAGTTTGATCACTTGTACTGAATATTAATTGAGTTCACTCCTCACTCTTTGGAAGGAAAAGCTACAACAGCCTGCAAGCTGCAATTTCAGAATTACGTGTCCATTGTGACGCACTGAAGTACTGGTTGACTTCTGTTAAGGACAAGAAATGTGAAAGATAATACCTGCTACCCCCCAAAACAAGCAGCACAAATCCAAAAACAGAGAGCAGAGTTTACATATAGAGAGGGTATTTGGTGGGAATTATAATGAGGATCCTGTTTTCTTGCATCAATCCCCCTGACTCACTTTGCAAAGACAGCATCTCTCATCCCTCATCACGGTTGGTGCAGCGGTGTATCAACAAAGAATAAAAAAAAGCTGAGTCACGGTTTTCTTTAGGCCATGGCGCTGGGTATGTCATCAAGAAGTGTGATATTATCGCTCCTCAACAGATCCCAGCAGAGCACCAGTCAGCTTTCCTAACAAGAAAATGGTCCCCTAGATATATTTTAATCTGTGCTGCCAGTTCAGGGCCGCTCTCACACTATTAGCCAATTAAGATAATGCAGCCAAAAGATAAATACAGGCTGGGGAAATGCTTTCAGGCACTGCGGGAGCATTGATTTGCTTCACACTAAAGCTGATATAACTGTTGGGTAGAAATGCAAAGGAAACAGGAAAGTCGAATGTAAAGACTGACTGAAAGGTCAGGCGTAGGGATGTGAATTTCTGCAGGATGACGGGATGTTTGGTTGCAGCCGGTGTGGGTGAACTCACGGTGGAAGAGGCTGTTAGGATGATGTTATGTCTGGAGGAAGACGTACACGTCTGGGTCAGAATTGCTCGTTAAACACATAAAGACGGAGCTATATAATGATGACTTCTGCTGCAGCAGGGAGCAGAAATCAACCTGCTGTCGACAACCAGGGCCAAATGTCACACAAACATACTGGGTATTTGTATTCCTCGTGACCATGCAAGTTATGTAAGGTCTCATTATTTCTGCGGTGGAGGACCAGAGAAATCCATAGAAAGATACATGCTCCCCTTCATTCGATGTGAGATTCATTCTGCATGATGACCTTTGGTTTGGTTATTATTCAGTTAAGAAAATAAACACATTGATTAATAGTTGCATGCAAAGACAGGCGGTGTAACGTGTACCATGCTTACTGTAAAAAATGAGAAGTTTCTGAGTCATGGTTTGGCAGTGTTTCACAGCATCCTTGGTCCCAGGGCAAAAAAATCTTCTGACAATGGGCAAAATGTGACCGCTGCTTCAAAGCCACTTTGAAAAATGTGCTCAAACTGTCAGCCGGGGCACAAACTGCTCTTGGCGCTTTGATAAGATGAGAGTGAAGATGAGAAACAACGAAAAAGTAAGAAGAAAGAGGGTTTGGTCCAAAGGCAGCCGGTACATTTCCTCTGCATGGCTGTGACAGTGTGTGTGTGTGTGTGTGTGTGTGTGTGGTTGGGGGGTGGGGGTACCTTCTAACTCCTTCCCCTCACTCCTGTGTGAAACTTTCATCTACATTTGTCAGACTATCACCGAGCTTTCAGCATCTCCTCCTGAACAGTTTCTGCATCAACTTAAATGTCATTCCCAAGAAGGGATGCACAAAATTTTGTTTAAAAATGGTAAAAGAGGCAAAAAGTACAGCAGGTCACGCTGCTTCTTCTTTTGCTGTTAGATGCAAAAGGAAAGCTACAACCCCAATTTCAGTGAAAACAGGGTGAAAACTAGCCTGATGGCTAACTCTACATTAAAGCTATGCTGAAATGCTCATTAATATGCACTGTCCCTTTAAATACATAAATGAAATGAAATAAAATAAACAATGAAGTTGAGATGTTGTGTAAAATCTAAATAAAAAACACAGTACAATCATTTGCAAATCCTGTTTACTCTATATTCAATTGAACACACTACTAAGACATTTACCGTTCAAACTTAAAATAATGTATTGGGGTTTTTTTTTTTTTTGCAAATATTCACTCATTTTGAATTTGATGCCTCCAACACATTCCAAAAACAGGGTCAGGGTCATGTTTCCCACTGTGTTCCATCACCTTACCTTTTAACTTGTTTGTGAACTGAGGACACTAATTGTTGAAGCTTTGGAGGTGGAATTCTTTACCGTTCTTGCTTGACGAACAACTTCAGTTGCTCAACAGTCTGAGGTCTCCATTGTTGTTTTATGTGCTTCATAATATACCACACATTTTCAATGGGTCTGGACTGCAGGCAGGCCAGTCTAGTACCCGCACTCTTTTACTATGAAGCCACGCTGTTGTAACACGTGCAGAATGTGTCTTGGCATTGTCTTGCTGAAATAAGCAGCGACATCCCTGAAAAAGACGTGGCTTGGATGGCAGCATATGTTGCTCCAAAACCTGTATGTACCTTTCAGCATTAATGGAGCCTTCACAGATGGTCAAGTTAGCCATGCCATGGGCACTAACACACCACCATACCATCACAGATGCTGGCTTTTTAACTTTGCGCTGATAAGAATCCGAATTGTTCTTTGAGCTCGGGTCCAGAGAAGCCGGCGGCTTTTCTGGGTGTTGTTGATATACAGTATGTCTTTGTCTTTGCATGGTAGAGTTTGAACTTGCACTTGTAGATGTAGTGATGAACTGTATTAACTGACAATGGTTTTCTGAGGTGTTCCTGAGCCCACGTGGTAATATCCTTTACAAAATAATGTTGGTTTATAATGTAGTGCCATCAAAGTGAGGGGTCAAAGGTCACCGGCATTCAATGTTACAATAAATACAATAAACAACAATGAATATCTTGGCTTTGTAGGTTATTCAATTGAATATAGGTTAAACAGGATTTGCAAATCTTTGTATTCTGTTTTAATTTTTGCTTTACACAACATCCCTAGTTCAGTGGACTTGTGGTTGTAAACTAATTCTCATTTTCCATTGAGACAAACAGATAGATCTTTCTACATGTTAATTTTTGTATCCGCTAAAATTAACATCCGGGAAACATGAAATGTTCAGTGACCTGCTGTCTGAGTGCATCAGTGAAAACTCACACATCCCCCTTCCTCTCATACACACACTGAACACCAACACTCTGTCTCTCTCCGACAAATAATTACAACAACTTGAGTTGACGACTGAGTGAGTGGCATCACACCCATAGAGGTGTAAACACAAAAACAATGAATGCAATTAGTGTAGAGCCAAGAAGTTCTTCAGGGGATGCTGCACACAGACACACACACACACACACATGCATGCACGCACACGCACACGTCAGCTTAGAAGAATGCACGCTTTAAGTCTCTAACCTGGGACTTTACTTTTAATTAGCATTGCGAGTGTAACAGTTGCATATTACTCTGAAATTAATCCACAGAGCCTGCAGCGGTGTGTTAGGATTAGAGTGAATGCAGTCTTTGTGCATTGGAGAAAGAGGAGAGTAGAGGTTGAGGCTCAGCTGTAAATTACTCCTTACTACTTACAGTTATCTGCACAGATGCAGCTTCAGCTGAATGCAACAGACACAAATACAAAAAGAAGGGAAACAAAGTTTGCTGTTGCATTGTGGGGAACTTGATGACTATGATATTGTGTTTTCTTCATAGACGGCACAAAGGAAGTGGGTATAGCTTTTGGTTTTGAAAAGCAGAACCAGTACATCCAATGTGACGTAGTTTTATTGTCGTATATAGTTTTCTGAAAAAGTGTTTGAAGCTCAAACATGGCGGCTGGTATACTGGAAATGCAGACTCAAACTAACTTTAGGCCAACATGGGGTCACTTTATGGACCACCAAACTAAATAGCCTGTGAACAACTGTCCTCATGATGATGACATGACTCTTAACAAGGCGTGTGTTTGTTTTGGAAGTGAATGGAGATCAGATCTTCTTTTTAACACTACTTTTCTTTGTTCAAGACAACTTTTTACCAGATACAACGCGACAAGGTAAGGTATTTATCAACAGCTACACAGAACTGTTGTTTGAAACATGACAAGTAAACTTTGTCAGTTTGTGCTGTAGTTTAGGAGCCGGCTCTTTTTAGTACTGCTTGCAGCCCAGTGGTCTGAGACGTATCTGTAGCCCAACGTGTAACATTAGTTAACTCTTCATTCTCAAATAGACTCTCAAGTTTGATCAGATCACTGCAGTATAACTGCTGCATGAGAGTTGAAATGAACATTATCACAACCAGTTTAGCCGTGTTTTAGCCTTTAACTCGTGTGTTAGCCTTTAGCTTGTGTTTTAGCCTTTAGCCTGTGCTCTATCACTCTCCTGTTTAGCTTTCTTCTGACAGCTCAGCTCCAGCGTACACCATCACTACAAATTTAATCCCAGAAATCGTTTTCAGCAGAGAAAAACACAGATTTCTCTTCTCTTCTCAAGAGTTCATAATGACCTTACATCTGTCTTCTTTCTTTAAACAGAGTGTGGGTTTGCTCTGTGCCTCCTATAGAAGCTCAAACAAGCGTGTGGCATTTTGCAGCATACACTTCAGTACGTGCGGATGATAGAGCTTCATGTCACGTCTCGTCAAAGACTGTGACATTCCTCCAGGCCACTTTATCTCAGGGGAATTGTATATTTGCATTTTGTGTGGGTGGCATTTAAAGTGTTTGCTGATGTTTGTGTCCGTGTGTGTGTGTGTGTGTGCGTGATTGTCTTAATACTGTATGTGTGTCTTGGAATGAGCTTGCTGACAAATGCAGCTTCATTAAATCCAGATTATGTCAGCTTCAAAGAGCACTCATCTTCTCTACTTAAGGTCGCGTCCTGTTTGTTTATCTGAACAAAAAGTCAACATAAACAATAATCCAGCCACATTTCCTTTGGCATGCTCTGATTTGTGCCAGAATCAGCGGCGCGTATAGATCTGTATATGACTTCAATGAGCAGAGAGATGTTCATACAGCGCATTCAGTGGTCTGTTTATCTCTCTTCCTCTGCCTTCCTGTCCTCCCTTTTAATAAATGTGTTGGCCTCTGACAAACAGTGTTTGCTCTTTCTACCAGCAATAAAGATCCACACACAGAGACATGAAGCAATCAATGCTGGTTTTTATGCCACTTAGCTTCATGAGTGAGGGGCCTGCTTCCTGCTTTAAGTTCCCTCATTACCAGACCAGTTCACCCTGTAATGACTCAACCTAAGACTAATGGTGATAATGACTAACACCACTCTTTACTCTCTCTCTCTTCTTCCCACTGAAAAAACTTAATTTGGTGTGTAACTCAATCACTAAAAGCTTACACTTACACTTTCAATTTCAAGGGCAAGAGGCTTCGAAACTGAAAAGAGGAAGAGGGTATGTTCCCCAAAAAGTATCACAATCCAGACAAATCTCTGATAATTCACTGATGAATCCGCTCTTAGTCAGCAAGTTTACAAAAAATAATAATAATAAAAACAACCTGTTTTGTATCACAAACAGTACAGAAATTCTGTTTGTGTGTAAAATAACTTCTATCCTAAAATCTCCTCACATCAGAAGCTCTAATTTGTCAGCTGGAAGCCTTATCAGCAGGGTGTTTAAAATATTGTTGACACACACAGTTGTTATCTCTAAAACCAGCTGTAACAGACTGAGAAAGAGGAGAGACGGATTCGAAACACCCAGAATTCACACAGTGCGATTGAAAAGGCAATCTAAGGTGCAGCAAGTAAGCAAGCAGCTTCTTCACTTTGGGATTCAGGCAAACTATTTTTCAATAACACCCCTGCCCGCTTGAGCTTTGCAGACAAGATTTTATTTTCAATCATAACCACCGCTTGGAGTGTTTACCCAGGCCAACGAGGGCTACAGACCCTGCCTGTGTCCTATAGCGCGCACGGGCAAGGCCGCCTTCGCTTGGCGCTCCAGGGAGAGCAGATGCAGCTGGCTGCAAACTTTTCATTAGTGAGGGCTGCAGAAAAAGATGGCAAATATTTATCTTTGCACAGACTGCTGAGCAGGGGATGAATACAAAGCAAGCCTCTGGTTTCACACAGTCCCACAGTGTCAGGAAAGTGTGGGATATGACTCGGTAGCTAGGGGTGTCTGGATGAAGGATTAATTGGTGTGTGTGTGTGAGGATGGCCTAAAGTGCGTTTTCTTTAGCCCCCTCAAAACAGACCAAAAGCAGAGATACAGATATTTTTCTTTTAAACATGATACTGATTACTGATACCACCAAATGACACCAGTCTGCAGGTACACAGCCTTAAATAGTCAGGGAATAGTAGAGCTGAAAAAGAACATTCCTGCTTCACTTCTTCATTACAAATTTGGTCAGTTTATGTTGAAGAGGTAGCACTCTAGAGTAAAAAAAGCAAGTGACTTTTGCAAAATGGACAAAATCGCTAAAAGAGCATTGATCCAATATTTGCATAAGAAAGGTCTTGCACCTGAGGATATCCATACTGATATGGTAGCAACACGAGGGAATGATGCCCCTTCATATGCTACAGAGAAAAGGTGGGTGGTGGAATTTAAGCGTGGCAGGCAGAGCCTTGGGGATGACGCCCGTCCTGGAAGGCCTGTCACTGCTGCAACCCCAGAAATGGTCAATAAAGTCCATGATATTGTTCTGGCTGAAGGGACAAACAATCAATGGCACATGTTATGCATCACTTCTGAGTCAGTTAAGAGAAAATATCAATCTCAAGCACCACAGAAAACTCAGTAAAGGTGTGTTATTCCACCAGGACAATGCCCCTGTTCACAAGTCTGTCATTACGATGGCTGCCATTAATGATTGTGGCTTTGAATTGATTGAGCTTCCACCTTATTCGCCTGATCTCGCTCCATCAGACTTTCATATATTTCCAAAATTGAAAAAGGCCATTTCTGGTACCCACTTTGGGTCAGATGATGAGGTCATACATGCAGTGGAGGACTTTCTGAACGGTCAAGAAAAGGACTTCTTTAAAA
The DNA here is from genome assembly GCA_030710495.1 of Labroides dimidiatus. Lineage (NCBI taxonomy): Eukaryota > Metazoa > Chordata > Actinopteri > Labriformes > Labridae > Labroides > Labroides dimidiatus. Next base: position 7,128,195 of record CM061146.1, on the reverse strand, counting down.
GTGGCGTTGAGGCCCTTAAAAAGTAAAGTGTGGCAAAAGTGTGTAAATACTGAAGGGGATCAGCTCTCGTATGTTGTCCGATTTAGAGCACTGATAATCCAGATATGGTCACCTTGAAAACAGTGTATCTGGATCAGGGTGATCCAATCTAGTTTTGTTTGATTAAAACTTGCATAAAACTTAGATGGATTACCTGATGCCGAATAGCATAAAACAGGATTTCCAATCTGCATCATTTTAATCCAGGTTAAATTTTTTAAACAGCTGGCTCGATGGTTTTTCATACTCAGACTATTTTGACCCACAAACAACATTTTTAGCCCCAAATATTTCTTAACCTCTTTTCTCAACTGCTTTTGGCACCATTTCATGACTTTAATCTGGTCTTGTGTCCTCTGATGTGTTTTTTGAACTCTCAAATTTTCACATCATGATAAATTCATTCATTTAAAGACGTCAGCTGTGAGAGTTGTTGAGTTTCTGCAGAATGTCCAGATATTTAGTTTTGTGTGAGTAGCCTTTACTACTTTGGTTTTGTTTGTTCACAGAAAATGTGAATGTTCACATAATTACTTCCAGTGCCATAATTAACACTTTGTTCGATGAATCAGAGCCGCGTGTGTCTGGCACTGACAATGCACGACTATAACATAGTAATCCGTCACAAACAAAGGCTCTGACAGTTTGCTGGCTGATGCCATGACAGCGTATGAGAGTGAGCGCTCAATGTGTGTTTATGAGGATTACAAAACAATAGGTTTGAATTTTACGAGAAAAGAGGATGTGGTGCTTTCTGTGACTTCTCTGTGTCCTCAAATGCTTCATATCTTTCAAATCTGCAGAACGTTAGTTTGGTAATTAGACTCTAGTATTTTTGATTAATTTAGAGTCAAATCTCTGTTCACAGACTCAGGAGAGGTCGCCTCCTGTGAACAGTGAAGTTTTTATTATTTTTGACTGTCAGAAGCCAAAAATCAATTTCAGAACTGTATTTCAGTTCAATATGAAACCATCACAAAGACTCCAGTCTCTTAATAAAGAGGAACATCTCTCAGAAACCAAAAGGAGCTCAATTAACTTTGAAGCGTTACTCTTTGTTCGCGGTTATACAAAGAGAATTGTTTTGGAACATAGGGGGCATATTTTATTACTATTCTCAACTATTTATTTATTTATTTATTTATTTTAACTTGTAACTACTTCAGTTTTTCAGGATTTAAGGATGTGAAATATTTAAAGATATTTCAAAAACTAACATTACATCAAGCAAAAGTAGAGAGAGAGAGAGAGAGAGAGAGAGAGAGAGAGAGAGAGAGAGAGAGAGAGAGCACTTATCTTTGACTATTTTTTCTCCGCCTCTGTTTATAAATGAGTGTGTGTGTGTGTGTGTTTGTGTGATGAATCGCTCACCCACGGCCTTGCAGGTCTTAGAGGCGGGGTCCATCTCGTAGCCTTCGTAGCATTCACACTTATAATCCCCTTTGTAGTTGATGCAGATCTGACTGCAGGCGTCTGGGTTCTCACATTCGTCAATGTCTGAGGAGAGAAGCACAGCGTGAAGACGTGAGGGTGATAACTCAACAACAGCAAGCTACTAGACTTGACTGTGCTTTTAAAACATTAAGACTTTGTAAACAGAATGTCTCATTCGGCAACTCCAATGTGACATCCAGATTACGGATATGTAGGTGTTTATTTTTTTGCTAAAAGGTTTCACAATTAAAGCAAAGCTCAATATTTTTGGAGATGTTAGTCTGCCTGCACAGCCACAGCCTCATGAGAAGATCAATTCCAATCTGATCTCACTGTGATCAGGATTTGGGATGAGTTTAGTCAAGCCTAGCAGCAGCTGTGGAGCGAAGCAAAGAGCTTTCCTGGATGCCCCCAAAGTAAAACAGATCACCTCAACACAACATCCAAGCTGTGAAGATCTTTATCCTTGGTGAGTGTCTTGTACTCTTAATGTGGGCGAGGATAAGACACAAAAATCAGTCTCTGATTTTTCAGGGAGTCACAGTTTTGAACATTTTAAAAATACTATGAAGCAAAAACAAAAATGGGAAAAGATTGGACAAGCGAGTGTGAAAGCTAGGCTAACATCATCAGCTTTGTGGTCTCCATGGTGACATAAACAGAACATTAAATCTGAAAAGCAAAACTGGTAACCACTATGAACCATGGGAAGTCAGGAATAAAGTGGATAGGACCAAAGATGGAACCCTTATTCACAGGTCACAGCACCCAAACCTGATCAGGTCCAAATAAAGAGTTATTGTACATCAGTCAGGGGTTCCTGCTCTGCTGCAGCAGATTTTTCATTGAAGTTTTTTTTTTTTTTTCTTATTTCATCAGAAGTTTTTCAGATTTCTTACCTCCACAAGTCTTTTTGTCCAGCAGTTTGTACCCAGAGGGACAGTCACACTCATAACCGATTCTCCGGTCCCTACAGATGTGGGAGCAGCCGCCATTGTTGTCTGCACACTCATTCAGGCCTGCAGAGAGAGAGAGAGAGAGACAGAGACAGAGAGAGAGAGACAGAGAGAGAGAGAGAGAGAGAGAGAGAGAGAGAGAGAGAGAGAGAGAGAGGCAGGCGGTGAATGACAGAGGATGAGGAAGCATAAAAAAATTCTAAATAGAGATTAAACACTACAGATATGTGCCAGTGTGTATGTGTGTTTGCATTGTTTTAATGATTATCCTGGTTTAAAAAAATAGTCCTGTCAGGAGTGTGTGTGTGAGTGTGTGTTTGTGCACATCAACACTTGGTTAAAAGAAGAAATGAGTTGAAAGCAGACCAAAGGGAAGACAGGAATAGAAAACACAGGTATGTGTGTGTGGAGTAACTCTATTTGCATGCTCGATGCGTGACCCTGTGGTAGATTTATCGTCCAGTGCACCTGGATCCTTTCCACTCTCCAGCAGGGACCCTGGCAGTGAGTACCGAGTGCCACTCCAACACGATGCTCATTGTTTTCCCTTTTTTTTTAACAATCACAACAGATTGGACTCCTCTCAGGCATGCTTCCTTCAAGCCCTTCCTTTTTGTATCTGTTCTCATTCAGTCTTTTGTCTTTCAGCGCCTCTCCTACTCCCAGAGGGAGTGGAGGGATCGCTGCATACAGCTGAAGCTGGTAGTTCATTACCGGATTGCATTAAAGATTTAAGCTTCAAGGCTACAGGTGCTGCTGTGAGACAGGAAGAGTGGGAGGGAGAAATGAAGAGGGAAGCATCAAGAATAGACTTCAGAGGAGACTGACAGAGTAAGAGGGAGGTTAAGTCTTAGAGAGTCTTGGCAGGATGTTTCAGTCGAAGGTTTTAATTTACAGTGTAGCTGAAGGGTTGTGTGAAAAAAATGTAAGAAGGCTAAACATAGTATTAAACATGAATGTGATATCCTATTTGATTCAATCATTTTTATAAAGCAGGACACCGGCTTCTATTTTGAACTTTGAATTTCAGAAACATGAAAGCATCATTGTACTTTACTTCAAGTCAGCCAAAATTCAAATGCAGGCGTGTTTAAACAAAAACTTTTTTTTTTCTTTTCAAGAGAAAAAAAACTCATTTTTCTTTTTACTAGCTCAAAAAAAGCGTTTCAATAAACGTCGAACAATCCTCCTCCCTTCCTTCAATAATCAAAAACTCGTTAAGTTCACCTTGAGAGAACATGGAAGTGCTTCACAGTGAATCATTTAGACTGTTCCAGCTTTGTGTGTCTTTAATTTTTTTTTTTTTTTTTAACATGACAACCTCAAAGCTGTAAAAAGTGTATTTTGAGATTCATGTTGAATTTTTATCATGTCTGCACAGACCTGTTACTGTTCTGTTAACCAGAACCTTCAACTCCAATCCATCCAACACGTTTTTGAACAAGCTTATCCCATTTCCATCAGTGGCTGACCTCTTTATCAAACTATGCTCACAATCAGTTGAATTCTCTTCCGTTAGAGTAAAGTCAAAGCCCGTGATAAAGGTAAAAGAATGAGAAGTCAAACAATGATTTATCAGAGATCTGTGGTTCAGTTGCTCCAACACGTTTGGCAATGTACCATTATTTTATCTTATTATTATTTTATTTAAAAGTACACACCTTTCTTTTTTTCAGCTAATTCTGAGTTTTTTTTTCTTTTTGTGCCTTTATTTGTGGAGGACAGGACAGTAACAAGAACAGGAAACAGGGAAAAATGGGAGGTAATTTGAGACAGTGGCTGCAGGTTAGATATGAACTCTCAAGGGCAATACTGGTGTCCCATTAAAAAAATATTTTTAAGACCACTCTCAGATGTTTTTTTAAGTTGTGGCTTTGGGTGTGTGTGTGTGTGTGTGTGTGTGTGTGTGTGTGTGTGTGTGTGTGTGTGTGTGTTATACAGATCTCTAGCAAGTGGCGGCAACTGATGTTGACGAGTGCAAAAAAAAAAAAAAAAAAAAAAATGCAGTTCCTTGAGTGTCCACTTGAGGTCAGGGTCAACGGCAACAACAGATTAAGCTGTTTGGCTTTGGTAGAGAAGATTTGGCAAATTTTTCATAGGTTCAACCCACATACTCAGTTCTGCTGCTCATCCCACAAATTTCTTACAAATGTGGATCCATTTAAAAGAGAAATAAACACTTTGAAATGGTTAAACATACATTTCCTTACTTTTTTTTAAACTTTTTTTTTTTTTTTTGGGGGGGGGGGGGGGGGCTTTTTAACCCTTTATTTTAGAGGACAGGACAGTGGATAGAGGGGGAAACAGGGTGAGAGTCGGAGTGACATGTAGGAAAGTCGCCACATGTTAGACTTGAACCCGAGCTGCCTGCTCAAGGGTTGTTTGCCCATATGGAGCCCAACCTAAACCACTAAGCTATCTGCGCTCCACATTTCTTTGCTTTTTGTGCTGTTTGGTTCGTTTTGAATACTTCACAGCTGAGTTATACACATTGGCATAACCAACAGGTGGCTGATATGACTGAAAGTTGTTGTGTTGTAGCTGTCTGCCAGGAGGCTTAGGGCCCCTTATATGTCCACCTCTTTGACATTGGTTAGACAGATCAAAAGATAGGATGAGTCATCATTTCCTTTAAAAATAAAGCCATTGTTGTGCTTCTTCAAGCCTCTTCAGAAACCAACGACAGACGTCACCGAGAGTCTGTGATCTCAGGCTATTTCACTAATTGATATATAAGGCTGCAATGGTGCACCAACCAATGGAAGTGTCTATTAAAATGCAAATGTAGGATCTATGTATGAAGATCTGCTGACTTAATAACACATATATAACATTTCAGTTTGAAGTATTCTGCTGTACTTTGATCTGACTTTTCATGATCTAGAGGTTGCAGATAATTAAAGTCACAGCTTAAAGAGTTGGTGCAGGTTTGCCTTGAGACACTGTGAACATCATGTTTAACATTAATGGGAGCTCAGAGGGCAGCACACCCACAGATTAATTCATACACATGTCTTCAAGACCCCTCTACCTCACAGCAAGACTCAAGACCGTAGGTGTAATCAAGTAACATTTCACACCACCATCAAGTGCTTTGAGTGCAAACATGTCATTACCTTCAGTCATTTGATTGATTTTGTTAACAGGTACTGTATGATTTTGAAACTTCAATGGGAGCGCAGAGCTTGTGATGTTTGATCCGTGGCTAAAGCTCATTTAGAGGTAATTATCTACGGTGTGAGGATAATCCATGTCGTTTCTTTTGGGTAATGAAGTCAGGGCACGTTTTTCAAGCTAAGATAGCACTAACGGGAGAACCGCTCGACTCTTTGATCATTACAAGGCAGTCAAGAAATGTCCTGATTTCTCCTGTCCTGATCAAACGAAGCTCCTATTACCAAGACGACTGACCTCCCACATTAAAGGCAGCTCATGATGCCTGTGGATGCATGAGTGCGCCTGTGCCATTACATAAGCATGTAGATGCATTTATGTGTGCCTGAAGTGGTGATAGGGCTAATGAGAAACAGGGTCTGTGGGTGTTTTTAGTGTGAAGGCAAACAGAGAGAAATGATCTTACCGCACTCCTTCATGGGCTCATCAGACCAGTCTTTGCAGTCTTTCACGTTGTCACACACTTTGCTGCTGTCGATACACTCCCCGTTCTTACAGCGGAACTTCCTCGGCCCATCGCATTTGGTAACTGTTGGGGGGAAAAAAAGATTAGCAGGAATAAATGTGGGGATATGGTAAATATGGTGTTGTTTTTGAAGAACGAATTGTCAAAATGTTATTCAGGGTGAAAGAAAGAGGTTTGAGGTTTGTGATGTTTTGTTAAGCTTTTAATTGGCCGAGCTTATTAAGTGCAAAACACATAAAAGCAAAATAATCCCAGGGGCAAGAAATCCAATGAATCCATTTTTTTCCCCACAGCTACATCCTGATTTTATTCAACCTTGGTTAGAAAATGTGATTTAGAACCACAGGTTTGGATTACGTGGCAGCAGAGCAACCAAAGTTCTTGGCGACGTGTTGACATTACATGCCAAAGGTTTCAAATCAGCCATGGTTTGTGACTGACACACTCAGCCAAGTACAGGTACGTGCACACTCCTTTGTGCAAACTGTGAAGAGTACAGAAATCAATTCCAGCGTCACAGCTACACTTTAAAACACACCGACTTTAAAATAAAGTTCACTGCCCGGCTGAGTATCTGATGACGACCTTGAGCTTTCCTGTGCACCAAAAATGCATGTTAACTCGGTGTGTGATGTATGTGCGGAGGAGAAAGTGCTGTTACACTGCTCATCGTAGCTTGTTTGCAAATGTGAATTACACCTCTTGGCTTCCACAGTCACATTTCACAGTGAACACTCCTCGTATCCTTGTAAAGGAGATTTCAGAAAGAATTATACCAAGAGTCTCTAAATACTCTGAGACTTTGGCCTCTTATTGCTCCCGTTCCTCTAAATTTGAAGCCGTGCCAGTGCAAAATTTACTTGTTCAAACAGTTTCTCATGGGGCAGACTCCACCAGTGCAGCCAACTGCTGCCATCTGTGCTACACTCTGCTGTATCCCACGTGAATTTGGTGTGAAGTATTTGAGTTTCAATTTGATACATTTATCAGGGAGACTCGAGTCTGACAAAAGACTCGCATGAAAATGGATCAAATGTCTTCTTCATAGTTAAAAATGGAAAATATATCCTGCTACAGCTGTAAAAATATCAAATATGGTACAAGTAATTATGAGGTGTTTACGTATAGTGTTAATGCGACACTCACTGTTGACGCAGCCAGCTTCATCGCTGTAGTCCGGACAGTCGTGCACTTTGTTGCACTGCTTGGTGCCGTGGATACAGGACCCGTCACCACACTGGAACTCATCAGGTCGACATGTGAGCAAAGCTGCAAGACAGAAACGTTTTAAAAACAAGGAAAACTTTATCTTTTGGTCTCGTCTAGAAAGATTTACAAAGGCAGAATCTTTTTGCATTCTTAGAAAGGATTTTAAATACAAGCTGCACACAGTGAATGATGCAATGAAACACTTGTTTATGTTTATATTATCTACGTTCATCTATTACATACGTTGGTAGATTCTTCAATGAAATTCTGCAGCTGTTTTTACCTTCCTGTCCCCTGTCTGATCAGTTTGAGCCTTAGCCCAAATGTTCTAGGGCTGCAACTAATGATTATTTTTGTTGTCGACTAATCTATCATTTATCTTTTCGATTAGTCGATTAGTCACGATTATCTTCTTTATTTTTAAGCACCTATTTTGGACTTCTGTGTCCAGCAACCGAACTTGCTTAAATCTTCACACCTTTCAAAGTTACCCTGTTATACTCTGACAACGTATGTTTTTTAAAAAATATATTAAAATACTGACCCATGAAACATTTTTCTGTCACATAGTTGGTATATTTTTCAACATATATCACTGTGACCACAACAAAAAATAAATTAATTAAATTATACAAACTTAAAGTGCAAGTGGTAGTAAAAAAAAATAAAAAAACTCAAAGTTGCAGTTAACCTGCCTTGCAGGCTGAGGAGGTAATATGATTTCAACTTTAAACCAATCATGTCTGTGACTATTATGTTGAGGATGCTCTGTGTCAGGACTTCAGCAATTTGGGGGGTGCATGAACCTCTCTTCAGGACAAACTCATCCACACACCTTATGTTTTGTTCTCTTTGTTTTAGTTGTTTTAAGCAAGGAGGTATATTACTTGCCAATTTAAAGATTACATACGATTTTTACCACATTTAAAATACCTGAAACTAATTATCACACATTTCTGGCAGCTCAAATATCGATTTAATATGCTCCGAATCACATAGTAAGTGAAAGGGGTTTACAATTAAGTATAAACGCTCGTCTTGACAGGGGCTGAAATTAGTTATGTCACTGCAGTTTTGCCTGTAATTCACTGATTGCTTCCATAAAGTACGCTTTAACGGAAGTGAACAAAAGGGTTCTGCGACCCTCTATCTCACATTTTTTGCCATGGCCTACAAGCCAGGTCGTGACAATACTATTTAAAAATATAGACCATGTATCAACGTTATTTGTGAATTCACCTCTCTGTGGTACGGGTTGACACAGCGGCTCCGGGGTGTCTGCGTTTAAGATGTTCGTGCATCACCGTAGTGCTGCCATGGAATGAAAGCTGAGCTTCACAGAGATTGCATTTAATGTGTTTCATTGGTTTATTGTCAGTGAAATGTTTCCAAACTCTTGAAACTTTAGGTCGGAGTTTACGGAGTTTGCTGGCAGCGAGCGATTCTGCCTCCAGCACTACCTGTAGTCACTACAGTGTAGTGTACTGCAGTTACAGCTGCATGACGCATCAAGCGGTCCGTGTGTGATTTTTATTTACAACAACAATAGCACGACGTGTCGACACTGATTTTTTCACGTCGACGAATTTGTGTCATCGACGTTGTCGATTATGTCGACTAATCATTGCAGCCCTAAAATGTTCCATTACCAGAGTGTTAAGAAACTGTTGTCATTGTTTTGATTATCATCGTGAAGAAAGCCTAAAACAAGCCAGGCACCTTCAGCTAAGTTGTGCTAATGCTAGCTAACGATCTGCTTGCAGCCTGTTTGAAGTTTGTAGCTGATGAAACACAGATTTATAACATTTACACACTTTAATTTTTGATTTTGCCACTTTAGTATATTTAAAGAAAAGGGCTTCATATATTTGAGGGTGTTGTACTAGGTGGGTTAATGTTAAATACTTTGCTAGCATCACAATATGCTTTGCATGTATTAGCTTATGGTATTAGCCACAGCTGCTGTTTTGGAGGTAAAATGCAGATATTTTGTCGGTAGCTCATAAAAAAGTTCTGATTTCTGAATATTTGCTAGGATACTCTAAAATCAGTCAGTACAACTTTACATCCAGGCACTTATTTACAGTATTGTTTTGATTTCACTTCATTCTCGATGGGGCAAAGACACCACACACACACACACAAAGTCATACACTAAATGTTTCAAAATTCAACCTCCTTTATAAAGATGTGTTTGAGTGTGTCAGTCGACAGAGTGTTTTTGTTTTTTCATTTTCTTTCATCAACTTTGAGTTAGGTTCAATTCCACAGTAATCACTCATACACAACGCTCACCTACAGAGAAAAAGCCCCGGTGGAAATGAAAACCGGGCAGGTATTCATTCAATGTCTGAGAAAAGCCCACATTCAGTGACCTATTGAGTATCAGTGTGTGTGGAGGTGTGTGAAGGTGTGTATTAGTATTTGTTTGTGCTAGCTCTAGCGGCGGGGTGCAGGTTTATTTAACTCATTCGTCTTTTTAACTGGCTGTTTAATTATTCATGTGTTGTGTTTTGGACCCGCTCTGCCAAGGGAACGCAGGCAGACATGATCAATGGTTGTCAAGGCCACAAAAAACTCTGTGGCACACTATCAGCGCATCAGGAAACACGCAATAAAACGCAGCCACAGCTACAGATTAACAGAAGAATTGTAGGTGAGCAGACAGACAAAGTGAAACACACTTGAATGGGAACCTACAGGAAAGCTGAGGCGTGATTCCTGCGTCATGAAATCGAGCTGATTTTTCCAGTTTAATGATCAGAATCTGAGCTCAGGTAATTATGATAAATCCTCAGGATGAAGAGTAATGTTCACGGATTGCCATCTACAGAAAATCTGGCAGATACCATTCGAACAGGTCTCATTTACATTAACTTCCTGTCATCCCGCTCACAGTCACATGTCTCAGCATGTCGGAGAGGCAACACAGCATTATTAAGACAGATGTTTCAAATAGGATGGGAGATAATAACCAGGGGATGGGTCTGTTCAAATCAGCAGAGCTTGATGGAAATGAGGAGGAGGAGAGAACAAGCTGAAGATATGCAATGATTCTCACATTACTCATTTACATTGAAATGTTGCACCTCCCTCAGGTGAGCTCGGCTCCCTCATTTACATTACACAGACGTCTGAAGGTATTACATCTTGTTTGACATCGAGCTCCAACCTCCTATTTTCATTCTCCCCTTGATAGGCCCACACACACAATCAAATCCATATAATACACACAACTGCTGCCTCATCATTTCTGTGAGGTTGTGGACATGATTATCAAGACGGATGGTTTCTACTTTTTTTCTTTTTTTATGGGGTCTTACAATCTGCTTTTTGTTGATGTCATGATTTTTAAAGTAAGTATAGAAGCTAACAAGCTATAAACTACTTGAACATCTTTAATCAACATTGCATTTATAATTTTCATCAGATGTATGAATTTAAGCTATTTTGAAATGAAAATGCTATGACAGCTGTAGTTTGCACCAACTTTCCTTTTTTCTGCAGCTGTTTTAGACTCACCTATTCAATCTGAATGCTGTTTCTGTATTTCTATTGAAGCACTGTTAGCACTATTCAGATCACTGCTTTGTGTTCAGTGAGTTACATTGTGTTAGATTTCATTATGTTTGGTGATGTTAAATTATGTTACATTGTGTTCAGTACTTTACATTGTGCTAGGTTACGTTGTGTTGAATTACATTGTGTTAGGTTACGTTGGGTATGGTCATGTCACATTATGTTACGTTGTGTTCTGTACTTTATATCATGCATCACTGTGTTGAGTTATGTGTGTTGAGTTATGTGTATTGAGTTATGTGTGTTGATTTATGTTGTGTTGAGACACGACGTGTTAGGTTATGTCGTGTTAGGTTTCTTCACGTTAGGTTTCAATGTGTTAGGTTTCATCTTGTTAGGCTATGTTGAGTTAGGTTATGTCGCGTTACGTTGTGTCGTGTTAGGTTTTGTCTTGTTAGGTTTCTTCATGCTAGATTTCAATGTGTTAGGTTTCATCTTGTTAGGCTATGTTGAGTTAGGTTATGTCGCGTTAGGTTATGTCGTGTTGGTTTCGCGAGTTAGGCTATGTCACGTAAGTTATGTCGCTTTAGGTTATGGTGTGTTAGGTTTTGTCTTGTTAGGTTTTTTCACGTTAGGTTTCAATGTGTTAGGTTTCCGCGTGTTAGGCTATGTTGGGTTAGGTTATGTCGCGTTAGGTTTTGTCACTTTAGGTGACGTCATGTTAGGTTACTTTGTGTAATGTTACATCGAGTTAGGTTACATTGTGTTTGGTCATTTTGGGTACGGTCATGTCACATTATGTTACACTGTGTTGAGTTACGGCGTGTTAGGTTATATCACTTTAGGTTTCGTCTTGTTAGGTTTCATCGAGTATGAGGGTGTTCAACTATGTTACTTTATGTTCATTTATCTTGTGTATATCTTGTATCTTATTGTATGTTAGGTTGGTATTGTATCCATTTGTAGTGTTTCATGTTTTACCTCGTTTTTTTTCCTTTTTGTACAGCTTGTTTTACCTTTTCATTATTTTCCATTAGTTTTCTTCCTGGTCTCTTTGAACTCACTTCTCTTTAATCTGAATGCTGCTTTTGTATTTCAACCGAACAGCTGATAAAATGTCAAGTGCTACATTTTTAGCCCCATCTCTTTTATTCTATCATTCACAGTTCCCAATGTTGTATATTTCCTTTTTTTTTGTATATTTCCAAAACACCTCTCTGCATATGTTACCAACAGCATCTGTCTCTTATAAATCTTGAAATGAAGTAATTCTTGTTTTCCTGAAGTTTTTCGGTATGTTTAAATCAAACTCTGTCAGCAAGGTCGTACCGGTTGCTAGCTGGTTTTAGGATCCTGACCTCAGATAATATATGAAACACTGAGTAAGTCAGGATCTGCTTCTATAGTACAAAGTTGATAACACCCTCTCTATGACTTTTCCTATTTTAACCAAGAATTTTCAAAGTTGCTTCAGTACAGGAAAAAAATGCTTTGTATGGTTCTGGGAACAACGAACATTTTTTTAAAGAAAGGTAAAGAGTTCATAGGAATAAAGATTCAGTGAACATAAAGCTGTGAGTGAGGATTCTTGCCTGAATGGTATAACTGTGGGGCTGATTTGCATAATGTTTTTTTGGCCTTGTTGTCCTGTGATATTCACATGAAAATCCCATCATGCAGTGCATGCCTACAAAGAAAATAAACAGTAATAACCTTTTGGACCTGAACTTTGTTTTTTTGTACAAGTTGATCACACTGTGTTATTGTAAGATATATGCAATGAATATTATGACGGTTCTTTGTGCAGCTCTACATATGAGTGAGAGCGCCTTTAATGTGCTGCACTGAACCTTTGTGTTTGTATGATTAGTCAAGCCCCTGAATTTTCAGTTCCTTAATTTGTACGGACTGATCATTTAACACGCATCTGGTGCCTTATGAAAGCGCGCGTGTGTGTGTATGTGTGTGTGTGTGTGTGTGTGTGTGTGTGTGTGTGTGTGTGTGTGTGTGTGAGTGTGTGTGTGGTGGTTCACTGTGCTTGGATCATGCCGTACATGTGAGACTGCTGTCATCTCCCTGAGTGTTGTGTGGGTGTGTGAAGAGGCGACCAGATGGGGGTCTTGCTTGATGAAGGACCTTTACCTCCCACGCATTTACACACACACACACACACACACACACACACACACACACACACACACACACACACACGCTTGCACGCTCACAACTGACACATATGGTCGAACACACTCGGAGGTTCTTCTTGTGCTTCACATCAGATCACATGGCTGCATGGAAACGTGCTCACAGATCAGCGTGATGAAGTTAGCATTGATCTCGCTTCAATCACTTTGCGGGCCAACAAGTTATGTCACGTAGCGTTTGAAAAAAATACTCGAGAGGTTGTTCCTGCAGTGGTTGGGGGCCACAAAAGACAGCTGGTGTCACACAATGCCATATAAAGGTTCTTACGCTTTGTTCTAATGTTCGCCCTATCGTCTGTCAAAGCACTTTGTAAACCATCGTTTTCAAAGGGGTGATACAAATTAACAATGTTATTATTTCACATCTTATGATATTAGGGTTCAGAAACTCCAGGAATTTTCAAAGTTGGAAACTTTCCATGGGAAATTTTCAGAAATTTATATTAACTTAAATAACTTGGTCATATACAAGTAAAAATTATCATTATAAGCAGACATCCATGCAATCATGGGGTGGCTGTGCATCAGTGGTAGAGTCATCACCTCTCAATCTAAAGGTTGAGGGTTCGATTCCAGCTCCTGCAGTCGTACATGTCGAATTGTCCTTGAGCAAGACACTGAACCCCAAAATTGCTCCCACTGTTGGTTAGTGGTGTGTGAATGCGTGTGAATGTATTAAATAGAACTGATGGCTCTGTGGATGTGGATATTTTTACATGACATTATCAAATGTATTTGCACGTGTGATTCATGGTACATAGTTGAATTTGAATTCAATTCTGTCGTTTCAACCAAGATCATTTTTGAAAATATTCAAGTTGATAAGACAGAGAAAATTCAAGAAAAAAAAACAAATCCAAAATGTCAAAGCTAAAATTTACTGGGAATTTTTAGAGGATTTCACTTAACTTTCTGGCAACAAAACCCTGAAAATTTTTCATATCCCTTAGCTAAAAAAAAACAAAAAAAGAAACTGTTCTGAAATTTACAGGAAATTTTCCATCCCTTCGCAACCTCATAGAGTTTATTGTTGTATTGTATCATTAGGTAACAGATCTGCAGATGTGTACCCACTCAGTATTTTATGCACTCACTTCATCATCATACCCAATACACAACTCGACTGTTCACTTACGACAGTTTGCTTCATCCGACTTGTCCTTGCAGTCTGCATCTCCATCACACTTCCAGTTCATGTGGACACATTCCCCGCTGCCACACTGGAACTCTCCCACCGGACAGCGCGGTTTCTGAGGCTCCGTCCTCCGGCTGCAGCGCTCCATCGACTCGTCTGACTTGTCCTTGCAGTCCGGGTCGCCGTCGCAGCTCCAGAGCGCGGGGATGCACTCGGAGTCGTTGCAGCGGAACTCGTGCTGGCCACAGGTGGGAGCTGAGCACTTCTCCTCGTCGCTGGCGTCCCCGCAGTCATCATCGCCATCACAGACAAAGATCGGTGCTACACATTTCCCGTTGCGGCACTGGAAGTCTTTGGATGGGCAGGCCTTGGCATCTGTGTGGAAAGGTAGATTTAAGAGAGAATTTATTTTAATGAACCGTCATTATTAAGATGTTTTCTTTCTGTTCAGTTTTTACTTTATCGATAAAGTTTTTTCCCCTCTAGAGTCAACATCAGTACATCTGTGATACAAGCCTGGTTAGAATAATCTGCACTGCATCAGTTGAAGAAAGCTGACTGCCAACAGATGATCTTTGGGGTTAGATGCAGAGTCTCATTAACTGATACTTAATACCAAGTAGGCGGCATTAGATGCATATGAAGATACCAGTGTTGCCAACAAGATAACTATTAATGTGTATATGAAATCTCCTTTTTAGAAAGATATTTAATTGCCTGTTAATAGACCCCTTGGGAGTCGACACCACCATAAAGATGCACACGCATTTTGGCAACTGAAGTAGCGTTTAGCTCCATTCATTCAGAGGAGTTATCGTACTTTAAACCTTAAATTCAGTTTGTTAGCAGCATAAAAATGTCTGGTTGTTCTGTGGTCGGTTGTCAGAAACGATACTTTACCATGAAGTCAACTTCTATTGAGTTTCGACCATTACAGAGCAACCGGCTGAGAGTCACCAGTTAACAGGGTCACACTTTACACTGAAACACCAGCGACGTCTGCAGCTGTGTTATTAAATGCGTCTTCTTTATCAAATAACAACAAATAATCAGTATTTACTGCTGATATGCTAAATCCAGTTTTTAGTGTTTGATGAAAAAGTTGGTTTGGAGTCCAGGTTATGACCAAACATGGACTCACTATGGAGAGGAAATAATAAGTGAACCTATAAATGATGATTAACAGAAACGGATTTGAAGTTCAACGTAAAACTACAGTATATTATCAAACTATGAAGCAGTCTGATTAGTAATCTGAAAATATCAAACCATTAATATTCTGATAGATTTGGAGCAGTTCTCTGTCTGTACGTAGTTTTCTGGATCCTTTATTATGACCCAGGTCTCAGACTCAGCTCTCTGTCTGCTTTGTTTGGTTTGGGAGGGTTTCTGCTGTATTGACACAAGTTGATGTCTTTATATTTCACAGTCTGGTCAGTGTCAGAGGATAATGCAGTCATAAGCATGGAGTGACTTGTGTGTTCAAACTCCTCTCTGGGCTACACGCTGAATGTCTATCCACTCGCTGATTTCTCACAAACCCAGGAGTTGTTTACCATCCGTCAAATTGGTGTTATTTAGGTAACAAATGCATTTTTTGATAGTTAACACCCTCATGTCGCTTGACCAGCCATTGTACTCTGCAGCACTTCCGTTGCCATAGAAATGTCCTCACTGTTTACAAACAGGAAAGGGGTCTATAAAGGTAAAAATGTCCAACAACAAGAACATAAAGAGGAATATGGAGCAAAGGTGGGCAAAGAAAAGAAAGTTAGTAGGAAAACAAGCAAAAAATAAATAAATCTTGGATCAGCAACACGACTGAATTCACCGGCACACACTACACTGATCTACATGAAGCATAAGGTCGGGAGCATACGTGTGGAAACAGGTGCGTAATACACAGAGTGAGGGCACAGCTGCAGGTGCCTGCCGCAGTGCAGAACCCCTCCATGCGATTTACTCCTGCACATATCTGAGTGGATATGTTTCATATGCTTTTCTAAGCATGTAATTATTTAGTTCCTTTCTGTATTTTTGTATTCCTGACAACTAGAAAATGATCAGAAAAGAAGCAGGATCGATCAAATTCGACTTTTTTGTGCCTCTGTGAGGTTGGTTTTTGGTTTTTGCTTGTGTGTGTTCCTGGCATGTTTCCTGCATGCAGGGACAACATCTAATTCAAGCCAATTTACTCCACAACTCTTTGAATAACAAACCCTGAATGTAAAACTCACTTGTCTTTTGATGTGACTCCCCTCTCTGTGCGACAGATGTAACCGCTCCCCTCTCTCTTTTACCTTCCCACACAGAGCACCAAAGGGACTCATTATGATAACAGGCTATTGGATTCCCTGCTAGCTATTACCACTAGCATGCTAATCACTCCCACTAAGATCTAAGTAATTTAATTAACATGAGCCCATAAACAACATCATCCTAGCGAGAGCTGTGGTGATTTGGGGGTCAAGTTAAGCCTTTGTGTAAACTTCAGCAACGTTGAGTGATCGCTTTCATACTTTTTCATACGAACAGCAAGATCCTGTTTTCTTCTTAAAAACACAAACACATTTTGTTCAAACCTTGAGGGGCTTGCTCTATTTCCAAGTTGGATTAAACACCTTTTTTTTTTTTACTTTAAAGACATTTAATGACAACAGGAAGCTCAGTCAGGTGTGCTGGATGAAAACAGTAAAGTTTGGATTAGAAGTTTGTGTCTCTCCCGTTGGGAGCAGCAAAAAACATAGTTTGCCCTTAACTGCTTTATTTCCATTACAGGAACAGGCGGAGAGCTCACTAGCAGTTCATCTGATCTGTGACTCGTGGAGGAAGACAACTTCAGGAAACACGAGCCGAATGTTATCCTACCATAGGTTCACAAGTTTGAGGAAGAGTTTGGTCTTCTTAACTTTTTTTTTCCTGTCCTATATTTCTATGAAATAATACAACATTAAAATTATTAGGGAAACATGGAGCAGCTATATACACAAGTCGCACTAAAGCGAGGAGCTGCTTTTTCTACGACAGCTGTGGAACATTTTGTATTTCTGTTGTCAAGTCATGAGAGACTTTCTGATTGATTTTTGGCTTGAACTAGGCCAAGAAGTTCCTGTTTCTTTGCCACTTGACGTATAATTCAAACAACAGATTTTTTTATTTATTTAATTTTTTCATCTTATTATTTTATCTATCTATCTATCTATCTATCTATCTATCTATCTATCTATCTATCTATCTATCTATCTATCTATCTATCTATCTATCTATCTATCTATCTATCTATCTATCTATCTATCCATCCATCCATCCATCCATCCATCCATCCATCCATCCATCCATCCATCCATCCATCCATCCATCCATCCATCCATCCATCCATCCATCCATCCATCTATCTATCTATCTATCTATTTAGGGGGGGATTCTGGCTTAATTCAGTTTGTAAGAGCCATATTCATGTATGTATTCATGTTTTTTTTGCCACTAGGTGTTGCTGTTCCATTCCTGGGTGGATATAAAGGTATGTCAATTTCTTAGCTATTGTGTGTGTGTTTGACCCCGGAAGGGCAAATGGTTTTTGACCACCGTGGTGGATACTATTGTTTGCGAGTTGTTTTGGATTTAGATGCGAACCTTTGCTACTGGACTTTGTATGATGCCGCGATAAATGGATTGTATTACGCTGCAACTAAGAGACATGTCGTCCGAGGTTCATTGATACCACTATAACGCGAACGGTACAGTATTAAATCAGTGCGTCAGCCAAATCACTTCTGGGAGTAAAACACATTACCAGCTTTGGTATTAGACTGAGCTTCTACACAGTAAATAATTAAAGGTATTATTTGCACAAGCTTATGGTAATATCATAACCGATTGTCATCATCAAAATCCAGACAGAGGAAGTAAGATCTAATCACTGCACGCTCCTTCTTCTGATGATGTGTTCTCTTCTTATTGTTATTTTAGAGCAACTTTTCTTTAAATCGTTAAAAAACATCAATAGGAAGGAGATTCAATCCAGAAACTGAACAGACAACCTGCAGAAAGTTCAAAAAACATCCAGGGAGTCCAACCTCAAACCACAGACCCAGAAGGATAAATCTGGTCTTATCTGGCTAAAACTACTCACCCGCTCCCTCTTTCATGCCTCTTCGAGAGTCAAACATGAGTTAAATCCTCTCTACCTCACCCGTGGTGCTGTGCAGTCTCTTTCTGTGTCTATGCTGGATGACTGCACCTGTCTTTTTCTGTGTTTATGCCACTGCACCTGTCTTTGTGATTCCACTTCAGACCTTTTTGTTGACACAGCATGCCACATTAAACACAGGTTTGTGATATATATATATTTTTTTTGCAGACAGAATAAAGATTATCGAAGCTTCAAGCACAGAGAGCAGAACTCAGCTGCTAATGTACATTTCAAGATAGAAGTTTGGCTTTTTGTTACAATGGGTATGAAAACAAATATTCTTTACACTTCTTGAATACCATGAAAGAATATTTTGGTAAATCTCATCTTAATTCTTAAAAAGGACTGATTGTATTGACTGAAGTTTTGTTTTCTTTGTTGACTTCGGTGCTTAGGGATTTAAGATCTTTAGCCTTTAAACTCTTTGATCACAGAAAACTCTGTGTGTTCAAGTGATGGTTGAAGAAATCTCTAATCTCCCAAGAAAGAATTTCCCTTTCTCAAGCTACGTAATCCAGAAGAGTGTGTCTCAGATCACATGGCTTAAGGAAACTCAGCAGAGTTAGAGGTAACGCGCCGAATATGGTCTCAGTTTGAAGAAATGAGTCATCCTGTGATGTAATATTTGTTACCATTTATAATGACCTGCTGTTTGCTATTTTTCAGGGTGGACTAAATCCACACACACATGCTCTGGACCTCTTCATCTGTGCTACTTTAATCCCATGATCCAATCTCCCGTTGTAGCCAAAGCTGACACACGGCGAGGAGGCTTTTGTCGATCAGTCAGTGAAGCCAGTCTCTGGGTTTAAAGCCAATTCCCAGACACATAGACAGAGGAGGTTGTAGAGGAGACAGGTGCTCAGAGGAACGCAGGGGGAGGTTGATGCACTGATAGATTTGAGATGAGAAATGTCCTCTAGCGCTGAAAGGAAATCCTCAGAGAAGCAGGGAGCAGATTTAGACGGAGATAAGGCATGGACTACAAAACTCTGTGATTTTATTTTATGTATTATCATGAAATTGTGCAAAGAATAGTAAAAGAATTTGTTAGAATTTTTTGTTTTTCTTCCTCAAGATTATCACGACACCATAAACTGTTGAAATTGTGAAAACAAAGTCAAAATACTCCATGGCTTCAGTGAAAAAAAATGCAGCAAATTCTTACATTTCACAACCAGGGATCACAAAAAAATTAAGATTCCTGCTTTAAAAACTGCTGAAATATTAATGCAATTATGAAACAGCAAGCTTAAAAATAAAAAAAAAATCAAGAAATCAACCATTTGTTTAAGGTCTCATTTGAAATTGTTATGAGAGCTTTAAAAACATGCAAGAGCTGAGAGAATCAGACATTTAAGCTCCGGAGTGTTAATTAAATACATCCATCTACCACATTATTCCACCAATTACAATTTTAAACAGGTAATCAGTAACAGATTACATCTTGACAGTAACCTCTCTCCACCTGCAGGTGATTGCGTTTAACTTGGTGTCGAAGCTTTCTGTCCATCCATCCGCTTAACCTCTACCGGACAGCTAATAGATGGAGTGGGGAGATAGGGCACAGCTCATTGACCTCCATCTGAAGGACGATTGAACTCTTTCCCAGCAGGGACGAAGTCTAAAACAAGCAGCTGTGCTTGTGTACACACAGATCCACACACACAGGGATAAGGTGTGTAATTTCTACCAAAAGCAGCACACAGAGAGACTCACCAGTTGACATAACCTCCATATTTATGCTTTAATATGTATTCAAACCATGATTTGTTTAAATGGCATGGCTGATGTGATGTCAGCTACGTATATGTCATCTGATTTGAGGCATTTTGGTCATCACCATGACGCCTCCGCAACTAGCTGGAGCTTCGTAATGGTTTCTGCAATGATGCTATTCTGATGTAAACAAGCACACGACAGATAGCATTTTGTGTCGTTTGGCATTATTTTGATCTAGCTGTGTACAGGCCATGTCGGGTTGAAAAGGCATTTAACTACTCAACTGAAACAAAGTTAAACTTGCATGAGAACTGAAGGCTGACAGTGCTAGCTCTGCTGTTGTTAGTCAGACATTACAAACCAATCCGACACAGTTTACCTGTGGACTCTAAGGGACCATTTACACAACAACAGTTTTAGAATGAAACCAAATGCTATTGTTGCGTTTCGGCCTCTTGTTTACGCAGAAACCGCGTTTCAGTCGACTTAAAACAGAAGCATTTGAAAACGGCCTCCAAAGTGGAATTTTTCGCTGCGGCCACCATTGCTGGGTAAACAGCAAGCCAGAGTTTTCAGTAGGAACGCTGACATCATGCTCTGTTTTGCACATTACACTTTCATTGTGGCAACATAAATTGTCATGTGTGAAGCCGACAACAACAACAGTAATAATGGCGGATTACGGTGTCGTGCTTGTGCTGCTGAATCTGATGACTGCCTTTCAACAAAATGTAGTGGTCACATGGGGGGTGTCATATTGTGTTTTCTGGTGAGAGGTTGTTGTGTAAATGGCTCAAAAACTGTACTTAATTTTGCTCGTTTTCTGAGGGATTTCTAACCTTAGAACTGGTCAGTTAGTTGAAATTTCCATTTAAATAAAGAAGGAAATAAGCTGCTTTGGAGCTTTACTATTAATGAATTCAAGATTGCATCCCCCAGAGAACTGAATCCTTTCTAGCAGTGATAGCCATCCACTGTTCGGTCAAGATAAAAAAGAAAAAAAAAAGCTGAGAAAGTCTTTGGAACTTAACAGAGTTACTGTTACAGATCTGTTACTTACAGTGGATAATCTTTAAGGTAAACAAAATAGTTAAACCTTGATATAATTTGCAAAAGTGAGTCATAAATAAAATTCTCCTCATGTATTGATGTCACTCCATAGAAATTAGCCAGCTATGAAAAAACACTCCTGTGATGGGCTCTAAATATGTCTAATTCAACTGTAATGTCAGATGTTGCAACAATTGGTTTTAATGGATATCGTCTCACTTTTGGGGTCAGCCTCTAGTGGCCATTCAATGAACTGCAGCTTTTAGTACTTCAACAATGACTTCATTTCAAAAGCCCTGAAGTTGTTCCTTGATCCAAACACATGTACTGCAGAAACACTACACATATACACACAGAATACACACGCACACTCGAACGGAGCTACATCCACACACACCTCGCCTCAACCTTTCTCTCCGACTGAGTGGGTTCAATGTTTCTGGAGCGTGGAATCCAATCAGACTCTGGTCTAACATGTCGGCCACTGAGCCGCTGTGTGGGCACATTTATATGTGTGCACAGCACGCACACACATAGGTGCACACTTGCACCCATACACATGCTCGTGTCACCAGGTGTGCTAGCAGAAATGCAAGCTAAAGATCACAGATCAGCTCTATCAAGCAGAAGTGGAAATAAAACATAGTTCCATAGTGCTGTGTGTAAAACGCTGCTTTAAACTTGGAGTAGGAACATGCTGGGAAGAGACACACACCTGGAGGCATTTCAGCACTGTGTGGGCTAAATGGGCCGTACTGTAGACAGGTGATGTGCTCATCTTTAATATCCAATACTATCAATATGCATGCCTTGCACCAGGAGCATCAATAACAAACAGATCCATGTTGAGTCAGGCTTGCCTTGCACTGTCAGACACACATGGGTAACCGAAAACAAATCTCTATCTTTATTCATGAGGATTGATGTAGAAAAATAATAAATTCCAAAAGAGGAAGAAATAATTCTGCTCAATTATTCACCATTTATAATAACAACTGTTCAAACTTCACCAGCACTTCAGTGTGTGTTTTCATCAGGCCTGTTACCTCAAAGCGTTACTTTCACACAGAGCTGGGCAGGGAGCTTCAGATAGTCCTCTCTACTGGTTTGAGACTATCACTGCACAACCTGTCAAAGGCCAAATGTCATGTACCTGTAAAAAAGTTTGTTAAACCCACTTTTTTCTGGATGTGTCTACGCCGACACATTTGCAGAAGCACACTTTGAATGACCATTATTCCTAAACTGTTTGCACAGTCAGAAAAATTCCTGAGATGTTGCTGTTTCAGCCAATATGTGGTTATTACGGTAATTTCACCCAGGCATTAAATGAAGCCTGTGAATACACACAAAGTGCAGAGGAGACGGACAAAAGGAAAGACAAACGGAGTTGAGTTGTCAAAAAATTCCAAAACGAAGATCCTCCCAGGTTATAAAACCTCCACTGAGGTTTTCTGCATGATTTTGAGACCAGATGAGCAATTTGATGGGAAAAAAGAGATAACCTTAGCTGGGATGAATTTCAGGATGAATGAATCTCTCTCCATCTAGTTTTTACTCCGTATATATAATTGTACTTGCAGACTGACGCTTGAATTGGTGCTCTCTTTTTAGAACAGAGTACCATGCTGTGTTTGCACTCTATGCGTGTGTGTTGTGCACTGTGTAATATGGCACATGTATTTTTTTATGCAATTTTAGAAAAGTGTACCAAATCTTCTTTGCAGTGTGTGAGCATGATTTGAGGCTTGTATTGTGTGCCAACCTTTGTAGAATAATGTGCCGTGCTTTGTTTGTACTGTACGGTAGCAGCTGAAGATTTTTCTCCTCTAGTTTTTGTCCAGTGATGAGGAGCAGACGTTCCTCAGGTGGAACATACACTCAGAGAGGGAGAGGCTGGAGGTTCAGATGCTGTCAGAGACTCTTTTTTTTTTTTTCCAAAATAAAAGACAAAGACTCATAAATAAAATATTATTGTACATATGTTTAATATTGCTGAGATTTTAAGTTTATCCTGTCAGTGTGTCAGCTATGTTTAACTGCAGTGTTTCTTCATATATGTATATATATATATATATATATATATATATATATATATATATATATATATATATATATATATATATATATATATATATATATATATATATATACATATATGGGTCTGACCCGCTGATGACTGCTGGCCCTGTGCCAGTGTCGTAGTTTTGATATACGAGGATAATTTTACGATCGACAGGCTGAACATGGTGCTTTATTTTGAAAAGACCGGAAGCTCTGATCGTTTTTCGTGTCTGTTTTCCTGTTTGGTACGATCTGCTCTGCGGGATTGACGGGTTTTCAAAAAAAAAACATCTTTTGAGCAAAATAAACAGATTTTGGAAGAAGACTGAATCATTGAATAATCACATACAGAAGTTTAAACTACAAAATCCTGTTTGAAAAGTGTTGCTTCTGATGTCGAATATCGATGCGATAAAAAATGTGATTAATTAGGATTAATTAATTACAAATGGCATAATTAATTCGATTAATTTTTTTAATCAAGTCCCACCACTAATATATATATATATATATTTTTTTTTTTCCTATATGTAGTTTTCTATATATAATTTTATTTTATTTTCATCTCTTTTGCACCGTTTTGCACTGACTGAGGGGCTTTTGAAATTTTGAAATTTGTTGTACTTCTTGCAATAACAAATAAAGTTCTTTTCTTTTCTATTCTATTCTATTTCCTGATCTTTCAGTAGTCAAAAAAAGCCAAAAAGTCCAGACAGACATTTTGAGGCTCAGGTGTTAAAGGGTTAAGAATTATCTGAGGAAGAGGACACAACACTTCTTTATTATTGATAAATCTGAAAGAGTACTTTTTCTCTCACAAGATTCTTTCTTTTTTTACAAATTTGTACCTCGACTTTAGGACGGGCTGCGTGTTCTTTTAATACCTTTTAATCTGAACAGTCTGAACACTCTTTAGCAAGGTCTCACCTGGAAGAAAACACAGATAAAGAGGATGGACTTTGATTGAAAATGGGGTGCTCTCACTAATCAACACGCTTTTCAACCAAAAAAAAGAAAAAAAAATGACAGTACCAGTGTTGAATGTCATAAAAGAAAAATATGTGCAAAAGTGATGCAATAAATTCACAAATTTAACAACATTTCCGTGCCCTCCACAGCTCCGCCGTGCTCAGATACAGTCTGTGTTTTCAGGACAGTAAGTTAATGTAGCATTTGCTGTTTATCAAGCACCATTACCCTGGATGTCATTAAAACAGCGAAGCATCAGAGGAATCAGAGTGCCAGAGGGGCCCGCATCCACACATCTGCAGCGAGATGTTTGTGTGCCTCAGCCTTTAAAATGTTATGGCTGCCACTTAGTTTGGCACCAAACAAGAAGAAGTTGTGTGGAAGTCAGAGGGGGAGGACAAAAGCAGCTTTAGATCAAACTCTGGATGCAAGACAGTCTGAAGGAGGGCCAGAGGGGCCCAGGCCTGTGTGAGTGAGAAGAAAGACAGAGACGTTTTGACATGCAGTCCCTCTCCAGGGCTCTCTGAAAGTGTTTATGAGTGCTTTAGATACATTAGACCTTTAAAGAATTGCCGTGGGAAGATTAGCGCTGCACACACACACACACACACTCTCAGAGAAACACACTCTAGTGACCAGCAGACAGGCAGGCCCTAAGCCCTCGTTTCTCTGACTCGCTGTAACATTAAAGTGATTTTTAGGTCCTAATGGAATTGACAGACAGACAGTGAGGAGAGATGAAATTCAGGATAGATTTATCACTGACAGACACAGAGAAGGCGCTTTCAGAGGACATTTATGTTCCAGCAGTCTGGCCAAATGGGGGTTTAGCAGGCATAGAGCCCAAACTACATGTGTGGAGCTTTGGTGAGGGAGCGGCTCCCGACATGTCAGTCATGTCTTGTTTTAAGGATGTGAAAAAATATTCAACAAAAGATGGTCAAGACGGAGCAAAGCACTTATGTTTTAGGCTGAATCGGACTGCAGGTTCACAAAGAGGTGTAATCCTCAATCACTGAAAGTACAATAAAGACGTATTTCCTCAGAGAAGTGCAGCACGGAGCTCATTTTTCTATTTATATATTTCCCTCAAATCTATTTGTCGCTGAAATGTTGAAATAACTTTGACCACTTGGTTTTCAAAACCTTTCGTTTCAGCAAGCGATGCAGAAAAGAAGCAGATGAAAAGAGGAGAAAAAGCAATAGGAAAGTAAATACAGCTGAAGTGGTGAATGTGAGCCGTAATGTAGTTTTGGATTTGCAATAAGCTGAAGCTTTTATCCTATTTGTGGCTGCACATATTTTAGCCCACTCAAGCGGTCTCCAGTTGAAGATTTTCAGCTGAAAATCATCCATTTTATCCACTGAATTCGAAAAACATTCATACGTTGACATTTCAGGGGGAAATCCACTCCTTGTTTGTATGATTTAAGGATATTATGTGCTTTTCGATTGTGGTTTGATGAGGAACAGTTATCTCATAAAACTAAGTCAATTAAAAAAAAATCTTGAAAGAGTTCCAACTTCCTATCGGCTTAAATCTCCCGAATGGAGTGTCTGCTATTCACACGGAGTAAAAACATGTCAAACTGGGTGTGAAAAGCCACTGAAAATAAGACCTCAATGTAATGTGGCAGGAGAGGCCGGGGGAATCAGTGTGAAGTGGCAGCTTAGATGAAGAGAAAAATGGCTCAAAATTCACTGAGACTAAAACTCTCTGTGTAATCTGATTGGTTTACACCAGGGAAAAAAATTCCTCTTAACTACCTCCATGATGAGTTGGTACTATAGATACACACACATACACACACACATATATACTGACACACACACAGCCCGCTGGGACTGCAGAGTGAATAGAACAGGAAATTTCAGCAGCTCCATCACCGTGCCTTCTACCAACAGCTCAGCATTGAATATTAAGTCCCTCAGTGGCCATCACCGCTGACTGAATGGATGTGCATGGATTTTTTTTATTTTTTATGTGTGATAAATGTCCTTGTGTTGCTCCATATACATGCAGGAGTGTGTACTGAAATGCAGCGAGTGGTCAGACGTTTCTGAAATCATTTAAATTCAGCTGTTATTCAAGGAATTTGACACAGCTGTCACTAAATGCTTCAGTAATGAGTCTTATCAGCATGTCCCTCCATGCAAAACACACACACACACACACACACACACACACACACTCACACACACACACACACACTGAACCCCTGTCTGCAGAATAATGCGTCCCTCCAATTTATGGATAACGAGTAAATTTTATGAATAAATTAGAAATAGCTCATTGTGATAAAGTGTCCTGATAACATCTCTACAATGAACATGTAATCCTGCATTTAACATGGGCTACTGTAGGCTAATGGCATAATTACCATTTTAGATGGCCTCATCAAGATAGAGCTGTTGTTTATCACGTTAATCACTCTGCACAGCTGAAGCCATGTTTTTTTCTTAACTATGCAAAATACATAAACTCAAAACTTCACCAGCCGTACATTGTTCCATTCTGCTACCAGGTGAGAGTCTGCCTGGAAAGTTGCAAAAGCCCACCAGAATTTCTTAATATTTTATATTAATATTATATTGAAAATATATTCTATATATGAAATATATGTAGTTTTGTTTTTGGCTCTTGGAATTATTTTTGTGTGTGCCAAATTTTGTCTTTAAAGGCTGTTTTATCTGTAAGTTATTTGACAACCCTGTGATTGGAAGTATTTTTGAAACTCAACTTTTGTTTTGTTTTTTTTTAGGGACATTATCCATTGTGTTTTTGCAGATGGATGCAAGTGAACCATGAGGCCATTGGCTTACTGAAACAACGGCCTTGAAGGTAACAGCCTGTTAGCTGTTAGCAAAGTGGCTGAGTATACGCAAGTGATGAAGTCAGGGGGGTCGGCAACTAAGTTTGGCCGCGTGCTAATTTTTTCATTGACCAAGTCAATGGCGGGCTAAAATTACTTTTTCATCAAGCAAAACCTTTTTCCTACCAAAAAAAATACTCTTTTTCTCATCTGTAACTATTATATTTGTACAAAAAAGCACCACAAAATGAAGCAACTTCAAAGAAGCATATCCGCCCCGGACAGAGGCACGGAAGCAGAAACTTGGAGCACTGGATATGTGCAAGTGGGCACATCAGGCCAGTGTGCGTCTGAAGTCAAACAGATACTTTTGTCCACAGTCTTTTTTTTTTTTTTGGTTTGGAAAATTTCTGTTGCATTTTGTGTTTACAGGTTGTTGCTATCTGTTGCCATCTTTCTTCTTCTACATTTTTGTTAGATCATGTTTCGGTCACGTAGGATTTCTGTCTTGGAGGACTATATTGTGGATCGGTGGTGGGACAGAATCGTTATGTGTGTGGTGAGCTGTGTTGGGATTATCGGCACACACCACACACAGTGCGATCAAAACTTTTCAATGCCTGATTTTTAATCTTCATGTGTGGGGTCTCTAACAGATAAAAATATCTCTTCAGATTTAGAAAATCCTTATGTGTGCACCACCTTAAGCTAGCTAAAAAAAACAAAAACGCTTTCTTGATAAAGTGTCAGAGCAGAGTAACCACGGTGTGGAGAAACTTCTATCACAATACAGACATGTAGTTTTTGTAACCTTTTATTATAATATAATAATCATAATAATTAATCATATTAATAGTTTCATAATAAAACAGCCCAGGGAAGATATTGTGTAAGTTTTGATGATATTAGCTCATTGGTGCTAGCTGGGAAAGCAGCATGATTAAAAGATCCTTTCCACTGGCCCTGACACTTTAAAGTGGGAGCAAAGTTGCAGTTTCACCTTTATCAGTGCACAAACGAGCAGGCTTCCTGTGATTCCTGTGATTCTCTTTGGATGAGTAATGTTCTCGAAGCTATCGTGGGGAGAAAACACTGTGCCTGAGTCTGAAGCGGGTGTAAACGCCTCTGGCTTTGCGATGAGCCTGTTTGTGTGCTGGTGCTCCATTACATTACACCTACGCACCCAGTGAGAGCAGTCAAAGGATTATAAATGAAGGAGTAGTAATGGGAAGAAGCAGAGAGACAGGAGGCTACAGCGGTACTCATGTCTATGCGGTCGTCTCTCTTAGTGGAGATGTAGAAAGCAAGATAAAAGAGGGTGAACTAATGTGCACAAAAATCACACAGCGCATGCACTCATAGGTTCTGTATGTAGGTGGACTCTTCTTCTTCCTCTTTGATCTGTTATCAAATAATAGGATAGAGGTAGCGTTTTGTGGTCGACGAAGATTTGGACAAATAAGTGGTGCATTGTGTGTATGATTCCTGTAGGAGTGTTTATGGAGCTCACATTTTGAACTCCTCATCAAATCTCTCTTGTTGAGCACAACACTGAGGATGTTTATTCACACACATACAGTCACCCTCTCTCTCCCCACCCTATCCGCCCTGCTATAAAACACCAGCTAACATTTCCCTAGTGGGCATCGATCCAGCAACAGCTTGATGTAATGTTACCAGCTGATGTGAAAAGAGCAACAGGTCCCCAGGGCTTACAGGAGCCTCCCCGACTTCTGTCTGACTCCGTGTCTGCCTGTCTCTCTGTTTGTGTTTCCACCTCAGCGTCCAAGCTTGTGTTTTACAGATGGTGTCAGTCTGCGGAGGGAGCGCTGACATGAAAGTGAGGGACAAAAAAACCCCCCTGACAGAATCCACACAAAGATGGACAGGTCTGACATGAAAAATATAGCATGTGGTCAGGAAGGAAAGCTCTACCAGTGCAGGGCTCAGTTTTTCAGGTACAAAAAAAAAAAACGAGAAAAAAAAGTAATAGATGCAGCACTTCTTTCTGTGAAACAGCTAAACTGGTGCTAGCCTTGGGCTAACGCACAAACTATAATGTCAGTGAGAGGACAGAATTCAGTGCACAGAGAAGAGAGATGATGTAGAACAAAAACTCACAGAACAACACAGTTACATGTGTAAAATTAAACCGTAAATGTAAGGAGACAAATGAGGCATTCCTTATTTTATTGGAGAATTACTCCCATTACTTGTGGACGATTTAATTAACCCATGTTATCAGCTTCATGTTCCACAAACCGCTTCCTGTTTCTATTAACAGGCAACAGATAGACTGAGAGGTTTGGGGGAAATCAGATAATCCTTTGAATGCCTCTTCTCGTTTAGGTGCGTGATCTTATTAGGGGTTTTTGGGTACGTGAACTTCTCTGGTGATCAACCTGATCAATCCCCCGTTAACTCATCCTGCACCCACACGGCCCAGTGTGTTTGTAAAAGCAGGTAAAGAGAGCACTTTTCATTTTGTTTTATCATCCTCTGAGGAAAAAAAATGCTAATGTAGTTTCCAGCGAACAAAAGGTATGCCATTAGTACCCAAAGCACCCCCTTAACGCAAACATTAAAAATGATGTTTTACGTACACACACATCCTGAAGCACGCAAACACACAGCCAGCAGCGCCTTTGTGTCTAAACGATGCGATTTCACATTAACATAAATTAAAGGCTCATAAACTTTCTTCAGAAGCAAACCCTCAATGAAATATAAGGCTCCTCACCTCCTGCATCCATGTTTTATTCAACATTTGGATATGCTCAATTAGCATCGCTAATTAACGTTTGCTGTATCCAATTGTAGCTGCAGCGCAGAGGAGGGGGGAAAGGGGGGGGGGGGCAGAGCGGATCAAAGGTGAAGGGAGGATGATGGGACAGGGTTGTAGGGGTGTTGAGAAAGCAGATTTTGAAACCTATTATCAGGAGGGTTAAAGATGGAATATCTGTGTTTGCATGTGGTGTATGTACAAGCCACGCACTGCTGCGTGAACGTAATTACATGCATGAAATCATTCATCAGCATGCCAACAATCAATTCATCCAGCACGGCATCTTGGCGTATATGTAACAGCGACATGAAGCCATTTCTACTCCCATCTACTTTGCTGTTCTGTCACATACAGTGTCTCTGCTTTGCTCGTCTGTTATGTTATTATTTCTGTTTCTCTCCTTTGTAACAACAACAGCATGATTAGGTTTAATGCCAGCCTAACTGAGTGTTTTCATGATTTATCTTTGTACCTCATTTGTTTTAATAAGCTCACAGAGCGCAATGTGACAGGCGAGGAAACAGGCACATCATTGCATACATCTCTTTAACCCTTTAAAGTCTGAACCATCAGAAAATAGAAAATTACATGTTGGAGTTGAGACGTTTATTAACCTTTTAAACAGACTACTAAAAAACAAATTGATAAATAAATAAAAATAATATTTCTATATCATCTTATTTATATTTTTTTGTATCACATTTGATAAATTTGGCATTTTTTTGTAACGGTTTTAGTAAAAATGCATTAATTCAAAGCAGAAAATATTTATTTTAAAAATGAGAAAAAATTTAGATGTTATTCTTACTGCATTTTCTCGAAAAGTAGCGATGATTTTCATGAAAAAAAAAGTGTGTGGGGGATTTCCTGTAAGCAGCCATATTTTAGAGAATTTTTAAAACCATTTTTAATGAAAATATTTATCACGCTGATGAGATGGAGGTCTTTGAAACTTGAGTATCAAATATGATATGTTTGGCAGTTAAGGGTTAAATACTGATTAAATCCCCCCATTTTTCTAGGATTTACAATCACTGTCTTCTACTTTAAAAACCAAATAAGGTGTCTGATTGGTTCCTTTTGTGATGTATCACTGATCCTGTTTTATTTTGTTGATACAAAAAGAAACTGAGCAATTCAAAATTGAAGACAATGAAATGAAAAAGCCAAAACACAGCATAGTCTGCAGGTCAAATGTCCGATTGATTTGCCGAGTGTGGCTAGCAGTTGCAGAGCTAGCACTGTGCATGTTTACATCTGGGTAGCAGAGTTTTAACATTAAACAGCAGACACAACAACACACAACAACATACGACAACAGCAACAACCAACATGTATGCTAGGCTTTCAAATGAGCTTATTTAGTTAGCTTATTTTGACAAACTCAGAAATTGTGTTCTTGTTTTCAAGAAATTTTATTGGCTAAACCCGACTTAGGGCGTGGTCACACTGGCCATTCGTACTGCGCTGAAATCAAGCATGATTGACTCCCCCGCAGCGCCGCTCCTCAGCTGGTCAGTACAGCCGGCAGTCACACTACATCGACATGAACCAGACTTTAGGCACACGCAAGGCCTGCCTACGTCGCCATAAAGGATGTGTTTACATGCAGCACGATCTCATCAGAGTCAGCGCTATGAGACAGAGAACAGGGTTACAGCTTTAGAGACTTTGGCTCATGTTAAGTTGTTTTGGTCCAACACAGCCTTCTAATGAAACACTTGTGGTCACACTGGCCAAACGAACTGGACTTTAGGGCTGAACGGTGCTTGGGCACGGAACGTTTGGCCACTGTGACCACGCCCTTAGACAGACTAATCGATGCGTTTGTCTCCAGGTGAGGCTACTGTAACAGCCTGCTCACTGGGCTCTCTAAACGAGCTGTGAGGCAGCTTTAGTACATCCAGAAAACTGCTGCTCAATGCCGCTCAGAGGATAGACTTTAACTAAAGTCAGGACTAAACACGGTAAGGCTGCGTTTCAGTTTCATGCTCCTAAAATCTGGAACAGTCTTCCTGAAGATGTGAGACAGGCCTCAACTCCGAGAATACTCAAATCCCGATTGAAAACAGTCTTATTTAGCTTTGCATACAACTGAAAATATTTTATCTGCACTGATTAGTGTTTATTTTATGGATTATGGAATGATTTTGTTTCATTTTATTTTGCCTTCTTGTAATTTTATGTTGCTGTAAAGCACTTTGAATTGCCTTGCGTACAAATTGTACTCTACAGATAAACTTGCCTTGCCTTACACTGATTCTAAATCTTATAAATAAACGTGCCTTGTTGTTTCATTAAGCACTTATAGCATGGCTTTATGTCCAAATGTGATCATAAACAGCTGATTATGCACCAATCAATGTCAAACATTCAGCACAAGTACCGATGTGCGCAGCTGTAAAGAGAATATGAAATAAAAAAAGTAAAGTTCTGAGACTATTGATAATTTCAGATTTTTCCAAGTGTTCATTCCTTACTGAAAATGTACCTAATGTTCATATCTATGGAAAAAAGGGTTAATGGATTCTTAATGTGGCTTTTGAAGTGGACTTAAATGTCTGACCTCAGATAACTCCGTCCTTTTTTATTGACCAGATGGACTTAAGATTCATGCCAGCTGCCGTCATCTTTAAATTATAGATCAAACGCTGATCTCTGCAGGTGATTATGACAGCTCTCCTCTGATAACTAGCACACACACACACATGCGTGCACATACACATATACACTCCAAGCATCAGACAGGAAATCAATTATCATCAAGACTCCTATAAAATATTTCAAAGCTTTATTATCCACTCAATGTTTCCAGAGATGGAAGCTCGCACAGGTCAGAGGGATGAAAGGTAATGAGAGGATCATAAAGACTTTGATTGCTCTTTGAGTCAATACGCAGAAATTAAAAGAGAATAAAAAAAGAGCCGGAGAGCGCGATGGGCGAGGAAGACGAGCAGCAGAGTTGTTTTTTATGTGAGCATCAGGGAGATGGAGTTGTATGTGTATGAACAATACAACAGCAGCTGAGGTTACATGACTAAATCAACAGCCTCTGTTTATTTCATTAGGTCGAGGCTACAAACTCCCTGATGTGATCACTTTGTACTCGCAGCCTCCGCTCTTACAACTTTCAGCATGAACGGTGACGAACGAAGCGGTGAGAAGACACAGGCAGGAACACTGAGAGAGAGAGAGGAACATAACCGAACAGAGTCCAATAAATAAAGGATGAAGGTAACGAAGGCAAAGAAATTATAACAAAGTTCCATCGAGAGCTTTAAAGGGAATGATGTATCCATTTAATTTCTTGTTTTAACAACTCAGGCGGGTTAGAGTGTAACTTTTGAGCCGTTTCTCAGCTGCTTAATTTTAGAAATCACTACTTATCACAGAACTGCAGCAGCTCAATGACAGCATCCCCAATACATGTGGGTGTTGTGCAGATCTTATAGACAGATGTTATACTGCTTTAAAGATGCCCTCAGGACATAAAAACTGATAAGATTGCACAACTTGAAAATAAAATTAATTAAAACTTGGTCATGATTTTATCCAAGTTGCCCCAGGAATGAGCAGACTTCATTAAATTGGTTTCAATTATTATTTCTACACATCTGAAGTTGCGGACGTGTGTTACAAAAAAGTTAACGGGCAGGGTATCAAGAAGCAGTCTCACAGTATGTTACTCTGTGTGTGTGTGTTTGTGTGTGTGTGTAGTGGGGGTCCTTAATTATACATGCATGTGCATGTATGTCTGAGCATACATGATGCAAAATGTTCATCACTTTCAGCTTGCAGATGAGTGAGCATCAAATGCCTGAAGGATGATGGGAGCATCATAGAATATGAGATGTACACACACAGAATCTCACAATTCCATTTCTCCCTCTTTCCCTCTCTCTCTCTCCCTCACTCACTCACACACACACACATTGATATTCATACAAAATTTCAGAAGAACAAATCCAAAAGAAAACAGGTTTGGTAATGAGAAAATATCACATTCAATCTGTATTCTATAAAAACTGCTGTGTGTGCATGTGTGTTTTTCTGTCTGTGTCTGAGTGTGTGTGTGTGAGTGTGTATTGTAAATCAATAACGCCATATAAGCCAGATGTTCATGCTGATGAAAATCGATGCCCTTTGTACGGCTCTGGCGCCAGCTGTGTGAATGTAAGCTGGATAACGTGAAGGGAGCATATGTGCGTCACCTGACCACACAGGGGAGTGAGGAGAGTTTGTTTGTGTGTGTGTGTGTGTGTGTGTGTGTGTGTGTGTGTTTGTGTGTGTGTGTGTGTGTGCGTGCATTGTTGTCTACAAAGCTGGTCTAAATGCTTCCTAAAGGGCTTGCTTAGCCTTGCGTCGACATAAGCAGTTCTTGTAAAAGACCAAAAACAAGATCAAGATTTCACAAGATACCATTTGGTATTTAACGTAGATGCACATAAACTAGAAACAAAGAAATTTAAAGATCAAACTTTTTTTTTCAGCTGAAAATAACTGAGCTGGACTTTTGAAGTTGGTAATAAAGGAGGTGATGACCTCATGTTGGACAAAAACTGAATTCTACAAGTTTTATCAATTTAAAGTCTTCTCTAAGATCCAAGATCCGGAGTCTGTCACAACACACTATCACTAGAACACAGTTATCACAGAACACTAGCTCCCTTGAGTTTCAGTTTCTAAGAGTATCCTCACATGGGAATCAGCACTTCATCACTTTTATTTTTCTCTCTTTTATTTATTATTTTTTCTTAAATGGGCTGTGAGGACTATCTGAAAAAGAAAGTCTTTTTCCTGGAAAAAGACTGTTTCCCATGAGCACTTGCAGCTCACTGTCATGAGGACATGATTCTAATCAAGTTGTGTCACTTAAAAATTCCTCACTCTCCCTTTAAATAACCCTGCTGTTCTTGTCCTATTTAAAATCCTACACTCAAAAATATGAAACACTGACTTAAATTAAATTTATTTTATCAATCGGTTCCATGTAAACGTATCAGGTTAGTTCAAAGCAATAATTTCACATTCAAATTAATGACCCTAAAATTATTTTCAACTAACTTTTACATCTACATGAAAACGGTTGACAAAATAAATTTAATTTAAGTTGGTGTTTTTTTTGTTTTTGAGTGTAATGTTTTGGTTTTTTTTTTTCCCACAGATAAACTCTATGGGGCTTCAGTTAGCAAAGATCAAGTATGTGCGAGTTAGTCCGCTCTGTCTGCACCCATGCTGGCTTTAGAAACTCTTCTTTAAAACTGAATTTAATTCATTTTAAAAGAATAGAACCATCCTGAAGCTACACATCATGAAGCAAATGACAAGCTGGGCAGGTAAGAACGTATAATTTTGAAGATAACACAATTTGCTTTGTGCATAAATCAAGGAGGAGCGCGCAGTAAACAAACGGCAGCAAATGAGCACGCTGCACGGAGAACAATAGATGTGCTTAAAATGCCAGACAATTTTCTTTGTCACCTCAGCTGCCAACAGTGAGTGGTGACAGGAAATTAACATTATTACTCATGTCAGTCATCTCTGTGTAATTAAGCTTTAAAAAGGGAAGAGAAAAGACAGATGTTACATTTTTACATGTCTGCCAACCCTGCAGGGTCAGGATGAAGCACAACACAAACTCTGTACTTTGAAGTTTTGACACAAACTTAAAATAAGGTCAGATGGTGCTCACAGTGAGCGGATCTTGTTCTTTCTTTTTCAACATTTCCAGCCTTCATCGCTCACTTACCTGCAGCGCACTGCTCCTCGTCTGCCCCATTCTCACAGTCCCTCTCTCCATCACATCGCCAGGATAACGAAACACATTTACTGGTGGCCCCTCCGCAGTCAAACTTCTCTGGCGGACACGTCTGTCGGCCTGTAGAGAGAGGACAGAGGTGAAAAATGGGATTAGAGAGGGCACAGAGGGAGAGGAAGACCAAGATAGGGAACAGGACAGGAGGAAGTCAGGAGGAATGGATGAGCGAGGAAGGCACAGAGGGGAAAGTCAAACGAGAAAGGAAGCAGGGAGGAGGCGAAAGATAGAGGGAGAAAGGACAGCCAGTCAATGAAACAGTTTGATAACTAAGTTATCTTGTTGCTCAAATCGATCCCCCCTCAAAGGCCTGCAATTAAACTAGACACACAGTGACAGAGGAACAAAGAAGCAGGAACACTGTCAGCAAGCACAAAGCCAACAAAAAAACACACACAGACAATACACGAAGCATGAAGACAAGAAACATGCAGAGAAGAAACATGCAGACAGAGGAAACGACTGAAGACATGATAGACGGTCGGTTTACAGTATGATGGCTGAAGCTGAAGCTCTATGTGTGTCAAAGGCCAAGGCCCCCCAAAAAGCATTAGCTTCTGGCCGGGGACCCCCTTTGCAAACCAACACACAATGCTTCAAATTATGACAGAAACAACAACGTTTTTAAAAAAAAACATGTTTTTAGCACTGTATATTCCCAATGAATAATAGACTTTTCAACAAACTGTCGACAGATAAGACAAAAAAAAAACAACTTAACTTCTCTCTCATGTGTGTGTGTGTGTGTGTGTGTGTGTGTGTGTGTGTGTGTGTGTGTGCACCTGTGCATTTGTCTGGGAGTGACAAATTACACCAGTGGGAGGGATGGGCTTGGTGGCCTCATATTTTCGAATTTTAGTTGGCCATGAGTTCTTAGGTTTTCCTCCACGGCAGGGCTGGTGGACTGCTCCCTCTTTATTTTGACTGTCAAAAACCTTCCCATTTTGTGCTAGCTAGCCACAAGCAAGCTTGATTACAGTTGCAAACCAACAGGTCGACAAAGACGATCATCGTCATGCCCAAGTTGGAGCTGTTACACGAGGTGCGGTTAGGTACAATCAGAAACTTGAGAATCTGGCGATTATGGCAGTTTACGTGTCGTTCGTTCAGGACAAATGGCTATATAAAAATATAAAAATAAAATTAATTTGATGCTATTTGTCACCTTTCCTCCAAAAGAAGCAGGAACACTGTCAGCAAGCAGAGGCCCCCCTGGCACCCCTTGGTGGCCCCGGCCCCCACTATGAAAACCACTGACATATAGTATCATATTGTATCGTAGTGTATTGTGTTGTACAATGCAAATAATCTTCACTTTCTTACCCTTAAAAGTCTCAAACTGAATATCTGGAATTTCTGATTGATAAACGACGTCAACACTTAGCTTCCTGCTCACCTGTTATTAAAAAAAAAAAAAAAAAAAAAAAAAAAAAAGCTGATTTGCACGATTATAATAACAGAAAATAACTCGTTACAGTGTGTTTACAGTGCTGTGTATTCCTGCACCCTTTACAGCAAAAAACTGTCTGTTTTAACCATAAATCAGCCAATAAAGTGAGGAACCTCCTTATCACACACATACACACACACATGCACACACTGTGTGTGCGAGAAAGTGGTCCCTGTTGGCAGAAGCCCATTACAGTAGAGAAGGCCATTGTTCGTACATGTGTAGCCCAGGGGGGGGTTAGTACAGGGAGGAAAAATACTGCTGCGCAATACATCAAACTTACACTGAGTCCCACAGCAAACCCCTGCTCTGTCCCTTCCTCCTGAAAACCACTACACTCCCTCACCTTAGCTCTCGCTCCCTGCAAGTCCAATTACACACCCGCACACACACACACTCTCACCCGCTCTCTTACACCAAAGGGAATCCAGTCCCAGATTACATTACAGCCCTGTGTCAAACTCAACTCTATCAATTATACATATTTGACCACCAGAATGTGTCTTGGCATCCAGCCTGAGGGTTGTGTGTGTGTGTGTGTGTGTGTTTACATGTCTGTGTGAGTGTGTTTCGCCCACAGATCAATAGTT
Source organism: Labroides dimidiatus (assembly GCA_030710495.1). Classification (NCBI taxonomy): domain Eukaryota; kingdom Metazoa; phylum Chordata; class Actinopteri; order Labriformes; family Labridae; genus Labroides; species Labroides dimidiatus. The sequence continues at coordinate 7,090,609 of CM061146.1, read as the reverse complement.
CCTCTGGGATCTGCCAATTTTACTCCTATTCTCTTTTATTTATTCCCCTATTTCTTTCTTTCTTCTCAGTTTTATTTTTTAACAGCTCTGAATAAATGGCTGCTGGTCGATTGGGACCCTCATTGAGGGACGTTGGGAATTTCGGCCTTACAGGTAGTCATTGCCAGATTTTTCTCAAACTGTGTAGCCAGCATTGCCAGAATCTGCTTGACTCAAAAATTCCCCGCTCGCATTTTATTTGTCTAAAGAGCTTAGGCTGTTCTAACACCTCTGATGCTATTTTCCATTCCTAAACGATAGTAGAGGCAGATAGTAAGTACCTGTTTGAGGGCTATAAACTGCTGTTGTTGTTTTATTGTTGTTTTATAGTCTGTAATAAGGAATCATAACTTAAAAGTAAAACTAACAGGAGGAGAAGCTAAACTTTCAATGGACTCAGTGTCAGTTATAAAAGGTGGTTTAAGACCAAAAAGGAAAAGGTTATGACAGAAAAAGAAGGAGGATGGAGGATTCTGCTGCAAAAAACCCTAAGAACTCATTGCCAACTTAAATTTGAAAATATGAGGCGGCATACATTAAGTATGGCTTTACGGCCATACAGAAAAATGGCCGTGATTGCCCGAAATGCATCCTATGTCTCGAGACCCTCTCAATTGAGTGTTTAAAACCTTCGAAACTTCAACGTCACTTAATGTCAAACACCTGACAGAGGCTGAAAAACCAGTAAGGAATACCATTTGGTCAGGCAATCTGCTGAATTCACGCAGCAAGCTACCTTGCCCGAGCGGGCACTGAAAGCACCATTTTTAGCCTCATATTAAACACCCCAAAAAATTTAAAAAATCTTGGTTTGCAAATGGGGGTCCTTGGTCAGAACCTAATGCTGTTTGGGGGGCCTCAGTATAGTAAAGTTTGGGAACCCCTGGTATAGGCTACTGTGGGAACAAGTTCGCTTCTGATTCGAAAGAAACCTTTGCAATGATTGGAGCATCAACATCATAAACTGCTTTGCATAAACGAACATGTGAACAGGAACAACTCTTTGTTAAACTGAGCTGGATCTGTAGACTGTGCTGTTGTCGATCTCTTAATTCTTCCTTCAGGCAGCACAGTTTGTCTGTTGTAGCCCCTCTGGTCAGCGCGATGGTATGAATATGAATACCATCAGGAGGTGTGTGTGTGTGTGTGTGTGTGTGTGTGTGGGTGTGTTAATATGCAGAAGGAGGCTAGTAAATTGTTAGACATCTGGCCAATTGTTAAACCCATTTAAATGAGTGTTGATGTGTGTTTCATGCTGTAGTACTCTTTAGCTCTGGCTTCATGTTTTACATTATTTTTCTGCTCCGAGCGCGTATTTTCATGTGTATGTGGGTCAGAAGGATCCAGGGGCTACTGTTAGAGACTCTCTCACTCTAATACAAACCATCACACAGGGAATTGTACCCCGAGGGTTTCAGTCCACTAAGTGTCTGATTGACGGCTGGGTTGAAAGGATGTAATTTGTCTGAGTGACCATTTCGTGCCCTGGGAGCTGAGAGGGGCGGAGTCATGGATAAGCTGCCAATGAAATGACTGACTTCAGACCAGCAAGAAGCACAGAGAGCTCCGCTGATATTGATTATGACATCATCAATTAGACGGTTTTCATCCCGAGGGTAATAAAGTTCACTAAATGGAGAGGACAAATGTAATTATTATACATTAAATGAATCATTTGCAGCAAAAACAATGCCTGCTAAGCTGCTTTACAGCGGTCTTTATCATAATACAAAAGCAGTTCTACTCGTTCAGTCACGAAGACTGTAAAAGATTCTCCAATCCATGGCCTGAGTCAGACTCTGGTTAGTGCAGACCCTGCTCTCAGTTCCTTTATCTTCCATAAAGGCTTTTGCTGTCTGACTCTCACTCCCCACACGCTGGTAATGGAGTTGTAGCGAACACACTTTCAAAAAAAAAAAAAGTGTGGGAACACTTTTGAAAGTCACTGCTTTGGTTCACCCTCTCTCTCTCTCTCTCTTTCTGCCCTCCACACTAAATGCTGACAGGTGTATCCAGCAGCAGAGCAGGCGCTGAGGAGCATTGATGGACTTATCGACAGTGAGCTGCAGACAGCTCTGTAGCTTCAGGGATATTGCAGACCACGATCATCTTCCAGGCCGGGGGTAATATCAACACAATCTCACAGCAGGAAAATGTGTAAAGGCTGCACCTGTGCAGGATATATACACACAACAACCTGCTAAAAATATGAAGGAGTATGTAGACAGTATATACAGTATATACACTTATCATATCATGTGAGCACATGCAGTGCACACACGTTCGTGGAGGAAAGATCGAGCTCCCAGACATACTCAAATTCACAACCATCGCCCCCGTTCAAGCTGCAGGTTATGAGCGTTTAACTGAATTTACTATTCTTCAGACTTTGTGTTGGATGAATATTTCATGGGCTATAAAACTCCTGAGGGGCTCTGAGACAAACACTGGGCTGTTAGCAGCCAGCTAGCTTCCTTACTGCCAAGGCCTACGGTGAATAACAGCCCAGGAGCCGATGCTTAGCATGCTCCAGTGGAGCTGTGTGGTGGCGAGCTGTGAGAGACGGTGTTCAGACACGACAGCTCCCAGGTGGGTGGATGTATTATTGAACGAGTGTGGGTCAAGAGAAGCATGTGTGATCAGTGAACGTATCCACATTACATCAAGGTAAAGCTCTCGGATAAATAAAAACAAACGACCAGATGATCAGGTCAGAGCCTTTTTTCTTATGGGCAGTTTGTAGGCCTTACAGAGGCTTGTGACCCTCATCAAATAAAGCTAAGCATCCTTTTTATTCACACTGTAACCTTCTATTGTATTTATGTCTTATTCATCCTGTGTTAGAGGCATGTTTCTGTTAGGCTCTTTTCTCAGTATAAAACTGAATTTAAAGCTCTGTGAGTAGTTTTTAGCTGATAATGATACAGAAAATAACAGAGATGGTTCTTTATGTCCGACAAAAAACAATAAAAACCATCTTACACAAGATTGACACATTTTTTTTTCCATTGGATGTCGGTTTAAAGAAATAACATAGCATCTTTCAGACAATCAGGATAGGGGATTCAGGAAGACCAGAGAATAAATGCTCTGTGATTTTTCTAAAAAAAAAACAAACAAAAAAAAACAAAACCTTAATTTATTGAAATGCAGAAATACACTATAAAAAATTATCCTCATATAACATAAAAACAGGAACTACTAAAGATAAACAAAAGCTATTAAAACTGTCTTATGATTTTACAATTCCAGCATGCATGATAAGGTTTGTATGTTTATTTATATATATATATATATATATATATATATATATATATATATATATATATATATATATATATATATATATATATATATATATATATATATATATACCAAATTTCCCTCTGGAATTAATAAAGTATTTCTGATTCTGATAAGGATGAAGACTCATTGTTGAGAGAGAAAGAGCTGTACCTGATCTTTTTTATATATATGCGTATAAAAAAGTCAACTTAATGGATTTCATTTTGAGAAAAGCAAACTGTGTCCTTCGAAATAAGTCCCGTTTTCAAATATTCATGCTCTCAGTATTTCTGAAATTCTTCAGCTGATTCTAAATTTGTTTCTGCTGATCCCGGGGTCAGAAAACTCATTTGGCACATAGGGGACGACTCAGTCGCTTAATTCAAACAGGCGCACAAGCAGAAGTGCAACAGAATTGTTATTCTCCTCACACGGCCGGCCTAAGTGTCTATTATGAGCAGGGTATAGGGGTGGACGGAGCAAGGCGCTGTATGCTAATGACTTTTTGATTAACTACCTTCTTAATTTCCCTTCACAAGGAGGGAGGGGACTGAAGCATTGTGGCCGCTCTCCGGCTGCCTGCCTAGCATCCAAGCTAACCGCCCGGGTGATTGATTTAGAAAGCTCCTAGCCTGGCAGGCTAATGCTAAGATAATTTATTTATCATGAGGTGTGTGTATGAGGCCTGGAGGTGGCATAAGTTACCCTTAAGTCAGCGTCTGTCAAAATGAGACAGCATATCAAAACAATGACACATGAGAGGAGGGGATGTGTTAATGTGGCACATGTTGAATGGGAGCTAGCGGTATGGATGATTTACTATGTACCAGCACTATGGATTACACTCACACTAATTTAAATTGTTTAAGATGAATTCTCCTGATTTATGGACACCACAGCCCTGGATAATAAATGCTTAAAAACACGCCTCTTCGCATCAGCGGGATGTTATGGATGCCCAAATAATCTCCACGGGCTGCGAGGATAAATTGGCTTCACATTGTGCTCCAAGGCAAAAACGTCAGAGGGAAAACAGTTTAATAACACACAAAGAAAGACATTTTTTATTGTTAGATATTGCAGACATTATTATTATTATTATTATTATTACCTGGCTGTGTTAAATACTTGATCTGAATCAGTAAAAAATCCATTACAATGATTATAAACTTAACAGTAAAAGGGACTCAGTGACAACCTGTTTATAAACATCATGTCAAATGTGTAGCTGGGTAATAAGTGAGGTAATTTATAGTGAGCAGGTGGTCATGCTAGGTAATTAACAGAAAAATATTCAGTTTCAAGCAAAAGTAGTTATGAGTGCTTCATATGTAGCTTGGATGTTTAAGCTATAATGACAATTTCTCCTCTCAGCAGTTTTGCTTCAATATTACTGATGAACAATCCTTTTTTCGAAAGCTATGATAAGTGACTCTATCTGGGTTACCTTCTTCAGGTGACATGATATTAACCCTTAGAAGCCTGACCCATCAAAAAATTGCCAGAACATTCTAATTTTTTGAAACTGTGATTTTTCGATTGATGTTTTAACAAAATCAACAAAAACATTTCTATACCACTTTTCTCATGATATACTTTTGGAACATGTCTTATAAATTAGGTGGTTTTGGCAACCTTTTCAGTAAATATGCATTCATTCAATGCAAAAAACATCTATTTTTAAAAATGAGTCACAAGTTAGATTTGATTCTTATCTAAAATTCTCGAAAATTAGCAGTGATTTTCCTGAAAAAAAAAGTGTTTGGAGAATTTAATGAGAGCAGCGATTTTGAAAGTTTTTTAGTGGAATGATAATCCTCAAGGAGGTAGAAAATGTTCTTAACCATTTTTTTTAAACAGTTTTTTTATGGAAATATTTATCATGTTGATGAGCTACAGATCGCTGGAACTCATGTATCATGTATGATGTGTTAAGAGCAATCAAATCAAAGAGTTATTTTGTAAAATATTGAGGAAAAAAAACTTCAAATATCAAACTTTCTGATAAACTTGGTTCTGGGACTCCCAAAGCAGAATTTGAGTGCCAGGAATCATTCTAAAATAAAGTTATAAAGTATGTTATGGGAGAGAATGAGATGATTAAACTTATTTCTTCCATGTGTTTGATAAATCATCAATTAAAATCAAACTAACAGGGCTCCATAACAGCTGATTGGCTGTGAAATGGGACGATTAAACTCAAGTTTCAGCCAAGAGGTTGAACCGTAAACTCACAGAGTGGTTGCCTGAGAACAGTAAACTTTATCACTCAGTGACTCCGCAGTAAAAAAAACAGGACCAGGGCATCGCTACAATCAATATTCAGCTGTGTGTCCAGCCGCTCTGGTGACTCACAATGCTTATATAGAGACAATATAAAAATTCCGTCTGCCTTTCAGACATTTTAATATCTGCAGAGACACTTACATTAACATATCTCAAACTCACGGCATCACTTTAAGCACCTGAGTTAACCTGGACTGATGGGCGACGAATCAAACGGGAACAGATGGAGAGAGATGGAGGCAGATGGATAAGATAGAGAGAATACAGCAGAGGAGAAAAAGAGACGGAGGCAGATGTAAGTGGGTGAGGAGGGTCAGATAATGGTCACAGAATGAAAAAATCAATGTGGGGGTGAACTTGTACTGAGGCGGGATAAATCAGAAGCACTCAGAGAGGGAAACAGAAGTATTGGGTTGGAATGTGATCAAATTGGGTGTTTTATGACCTGAGGGTCCGATAATGCACACATAATGCACTTTAGACCTTGGTTTGGAGTCTGAGTTTACTACAGTCTCAAAAGCAAGGGATTCAGAAACTCTAACATGAATTTCAACCTTCTAAAAATGGACTTCCAGTGGGCAGATCTAGGCAGAGGTGTTTTCTTTTAGGCAACAACACCATCACGATACTTCAAACGACTTTCTACATAATGACAATATTTTTTATAATATATATGTCTCCAATGTTCCCATTGGAGACATCGTCAGACTTCCTCATACTTTGGAGTTGATAAATTTGATGCTCATACAAAACAATACCAAAGGAACTTTGTAAACCTGAACTCTTCAAAGTTTTTTTTTTTGGAAATGTAGGTTAGATTGCATCCATATGCAGGTTTGTAAAAGTAGCCCTTAATTAAAACACTTTTCTAATTTCAGTGCAGACAAAACAACCCAAACGGCTGTGACTCCCACAGCTACTGCCCAGTTAATCTCTTCCAGTTAGTGCACTGCTTGCAGTATGAATGAAACGCTTTTCTTTCACTGCTCTGACCTTTACAGAGGAGAAAGACAAGACGGGAGTCTGGCTGCAGACTGTGCAGCACAAAGGACAGGAGGCAGGGGAGCTTCAGGCCAACAGCGCGCTCATATGCACCAATGAGTCATACAAGCACAGAGACGTATGGATCAGCCAATTATACAGCTTGTAAAAGCTCTGTATGTGTAATGGTATGCTTGTATGCAGTGGGTTATGTAGTCATGGCGATGCTCATTAACCTCGCTCACAGTGGGGATGTTTGTCTCAAAAGCTCGTTGGAAAAGTTGAGGTGTGTAAGACCTTGTGTAACTGACTCCTCATTAGGATTGTGAAATCCAAAGAACAAACTTTTTTTTTTCTTGTTTTATCAGAATGTTACGCTTACATATGTAGAGAGAACAATAAAAAGGTACCGCTTTGTCGAAAGGGGACGTTTCTGGTATCTCATGTGTTCATATATGTTGTCATCAGGAGCTGGTCTGATTTGAAATGAGGGAAGCTGAGTAAAAATGTTACCAATCCTGTGCAACCCCCCCGAGGGAAATCAAAACATTGACAGATGCATGGTTTGAAGTGTGGCTGTTGCTAATTTACCACAAAACCAATCCAGCAGGTTTTAAATATTCATGCAGAACTAAGACGACAGCTTGCTTTAATAAAGTCTCTTTCCACCCGGGCCTGTGTACTTTTGACTCTTTGGTTTGGTCAAGTTGTTCAACCCCTCAGCGCTGAATATAAATGAGGACTCTGGACTTTGAGGGCAAAGCTGACCGGCTACGTCTTTCTTTGAACGGTGGGGTAGAACCAATCCTCCCTTGTCCTTCAGAAGTGAAATCCAATTTACTAAAAGGGCGTGTGTGGTTAATATGAGATTACATTTTAAATGAAGGTTAGTGTTGATTAGTGGCTTTCATTGGAACACTGATCTCCGATTATTACAGCCCTGATGTAGGGTTGGGAGGCGGGGGGGGGAGTGCTGAGGAGAGAAAGATCAAAGTCATGAAAAAGGGGAGGAAAAAGGGATCAGAGGGAGAGAGAGAGAGAGGATGGAGAGAAAGAAACGGGTAGAAAACATGGGGGGAAAAAACTGTGGTGTGTCTGAGGAATATATCAGACAGAGATCATCAGGCAGTGAAGAGAAGTTATGTTGCTTAAAAATGTTTTGGAAATTTAATGCTGAGATCATATTTTCACACTATTTTGGTTTTAAAGTCTAACTAGCAACCCTGAGATTAATTGTTGCCAGTTTAGCGATAAAAGAAAAATGTTTTTTAGGACTTTTTGGATTCAGGTAGGCTATATTACAAACAGGTAACTGTGAGTTATAGTTAATACACAAAGGCATTGATGTATGTGGCCAGCGTTTCATTTTGTTTTTCATGTAATAAATGGAAAAAAATGCACTAAAACAACTGGAAGTAAAGTTTCAGAGTTTTTTTTTTGTCGCTCATATTTCTCTTTTCTCTTTTATAAAGCATATGCCACTTAAAAGTTTAAGTGAGTCAATGGATACTCTCTCCCTCTCTCTCTCTTTCTCTGTTTGTCCCTCTCCTAAGGCTGTGTGAAGGAGAAGAGGGTGCTTGTTAAATGTGGAACCATTAACACGGTCTAGACTGTGGGTCTGTCAGTGCCGCAGGGGGGAAGAAATACAGCGCGACACCAGCACTCTCATAGGAAATTGCCACTTTCTTCCAACAGGCCTCTCTTAATGGTTGTTTAGCAGACGACACATTGGGCATTAAAAAAGCGCCCGTGGCCAGTGGCACATCTCAACTAATGAGAAAGTGTGGGAGAAGGAGGCGTACGAAAGGAAGGAGCAGGAGAGAGAGAGTCGGGGGGCTCTGTTTTGGGATGCACAGTGTGCGAGGTGACGACTGAACTGGGAGCTGTTTTCCTCGGTGGCACTTTGTTCAGAGACTGAGTCGGGTCACAAAGGCATGGAGGGGAGATTAAAACAGGCAGACAAATTATGGAGAGTGTAGCTGACTCCTGAAGGTTCCCTGAATGGACTTTCCTGCGGTTTGAAGTCAACAAAGAGCTGCAAAATGCTTCCCTTCAAAGTCACAGCAAATAAAGGTGGGCTGGGGTTGATTACACACACACACACACACACCTGAGAGAGTTTTGCCGTCTCAAAAGAATCCAAATTTTGAATTCAGGCTGGTGAAACAAGTTCCACACAATCAGTCTGAGTCAGAGGGAAATGTAGAAAAACAAAATGAGAGGGTTGGGAAACAGAAACTCCACAGTCTGTCAGCACGACTTGACGGGTATCAGCCATTAAAGACTTCAGCATGAGTCACCTCCTTAGAAAAGCCAGAAAAGAAGCTTAAACATGAAGCTGCTTTCACCACTGTGGTCCATTTTGTTTTTCTTTTACAATAAAGTTTTTGCCGCCACAGCTGTGTCCACCTTTTTTGAATTCTTTTATTTCATAGGATATATGTCTGGTTCTTATGAACATCTGCTGCCTTCTTCATACTAGTTTTGCCTCGGATCAGCAGGTCTGTTTACCTGTCTGACTGCTGTCTTCTTTCAGTGAGTGGGAGAAACACAGCATTAGATGCCAAGCATCATCTTCTATATACAGATTAATGACACTTATTGGTACTAGACATAGAATGTATAAAATATGGACATAGTCTCCATGACGTCACCCATCTGTTTCTGATACAGTCAAATAAAGCCAATCATTGGACAGGGCCATGTTGAATATGATGCAGACTTTGAGCGTTCTGCAGCGTTGCCAGACGTACGATAATTATCATATTTGTACGATCTGTACAATGTACGATCAATAATTCCAAAAAAGGGTAAATGTACGATAATTTCGTGTGGTTGTTACAGATTTACCCCAGTCTGACGGCTTTATCTGTAAACCCTAAATGCATCTTATATCATGTGACGTTTCCAGCCAATCATAGTTTAAGTGTCATTCGTCTCAGAACGATTGACAGCCAATCACGGTCGTAGGAGCTCCGTCAGGAGGAAGTCAGTCAGTTAAGAGTAAAATGAGCACCGGAGCCTCGAGCTGCTGATCAAACGCTGCTGATGTGGGGCAGGGCGATGAATGCCCACAAAAGCGCCTGTAGGCCACTAAACAGAGTGATCAAATGTGGTTTTCGTGCAACAATAAGACAGTTGTTTTGATCATTATCAGTTATTTTGATTATTTTGTTGGGTGTACGATAATTTCCCCCAAAATACGATAATTTTGAGGCTCTGGTACGATAATTTTATATTTCCCATCTGGTAACGCTGGCTTCCTGTCTAACAGTTATAAGGCGCCCGTCAGTCACTCACCGTACAGTGTGTGCCGATAGAAAAATCAGCGTTTCAGACCCAAGCTGCTTTTTGAACGAGGCTGTAAATATGCTTTTTAAAGCCATAAAAGTCTGTTTTTTTGGCTTGATGTGTTTGTGACTTCCTGTCTTTCTGCAGCCAGCCTCTAGAGGATTCTCCATGAACAGCAACTTTTAGCACTTCAGCATAGACTTCATTTTTCTCTTCCCGATGTTGCCCCTTGGTACTAGAGGGACAAAGACTTAACTAGATTTTCAGTCCATCTCTGTAGGGTTAGCAGGGTCTGGATGTTGGTTAGAAATGAGGCGTTATTCAAACTTTAACATTATGTATGTACAGGTCTGAAAGGGCTGCAACACTTCTATTGATGCCAGCTTACTGATATCATGTGAGAGTATCTGAATCCCTTACTGTTTGGCATTGGCAGATAAGATCTGGCACATTTTTCAGGTAATCAGCTGACACCGTCATCACTAAGAGACTTATCCATGTTTCCTCTCTCCTCTTTTCAGTTCCTCATCTCTCCCGAGCATCTCTGATGGGAGGGACTAAGACGCAAGTGGAGGAAGGAAGGAAGAAACTTAAAAGCTTTGAGATGCACCCAGAATATATGACACAGTTTAGCCCACCTCTACTTCGGCGGAGGGCTAATGGTCAAACGGGGTGTGTCTCTATTGTTATATATCACAGACTACAGGCCTGGAATGCATGCTACAGCGTTTTCAGTCCCTCGTTTCAGTGTACATGCAGATTTTTTTCACAGCGTTTTTCATGTTTTCAGGTGAAATTCTAACGTGTAAACCACCCCTTAGTTATCCTGTGGCCAAATGTCAGAGTTTTTTCTTCCATAAACAAATAGACAGAAGAACTTGAAAAAGACAACCTTTTTATTTACAGAATCCCAACTAAATCAAAGAATTCAGAATGAAAAGAAAATGTAAAAGTAATTCAGATTATCGACACAAAAACAAACAAACAGTCTAGATGAAGCTCGTCAGGCTCATCTCCCGGCTCCACACAACGCCCTGTGAGAGCAAAAACATATTGACGAGTGATCAATCAAAAAGCAGCCGAGCGCAGGGGGTCACTAATTGAACGGAAGAATTGGATTGATGAAAAAAAATCACATGGTGGCTGGTGCTGAGTGGAAGGTTTTCTCTGTTTGATTACTGTGTACAGTGTAAACGCGGTGGTACGCATCACACAACAACAACAACAAAAACACTGATATCTGGATATGTAATGGTATCAGACACTCAAATTAGAACACACATCCAAAAAAAGACTGATTCCAAAAGGTTTTTCATAATAATTTAAGATGTTGGAGTTTATTTAATCAAACCTGAGAAAACAAAATAGTTGAGTCACATCCAGTTTCTTTGGATTAGCTTTGGGGGGGGGCGATTTTTCAGATGTACGTTTCGGTCCAGTTGCAATTCTGTATCTTCCTTCAGGGATCAATACACTTTAACTTATTACTGACATAAATCAAGGTAAAGGCATGTGGTTAATGAGATGCCACGAGATACAGCAAGATAAGCAGAACAATGCACATGAGGGCCTGAGATGATGGGACAACAATGAGAGGAGGGAGAGAGAGGGAAGAAAGAGAGAGAGAGATGACCTTTAAAGTTCTCCCATTTTTTTAAAACCCGGGAAGTTCTACAGTGGTACTGAATTCATTGTCTGTAATGAGTGTTATATTCTGTGAAACTGGGGTGGTGGAAACTACCACTACTGCGAAGTATGTTGGACACATCGAGAGGTAGACCGTCCTCAAGGCACAAATCTTTTGATAGTGCTCTGGCAGACTCTTGACTCTGAAGCAGAGAATCACTAGGACCTCAGGATGCTTACTCATACACACACACACACACACACACACAAATATAGACGCACACGGAGTTCACATGTATCCTAGAAAAAAGGAGCCAGTCTCTCTTTGTGTCTTGATTTTTGTCTCTGAGTGTGTTTGTGGTACTTCATGTGTACCGTTTTGATCGTGGGTCACTTGATTGAAGAAGGACACATGAAACAAGGGACAGACCAGCGCACATACACACACATACACACACACATGCACAAAGAGAGAGAGGGGGAGAGAGACTGCAGAGACCCACATGGGAAATCACGCCTGGCTCTGCCGCTGCCTGAAGCATGAAATTGAAGCCGTCCGACAATGCAACTCACCGGATCCTTCTCGTCATATTCCAAAATAATTAACCAGCACCAGCTCCTGCTGCCACGCTATAATACTCTGACCTGGCTGTTGTCTCTGCAGACATGGACAAGAAAAGCCCACCTCAGTACAGCTGAGAGGGTGGAAGTGGTGACAGCGGGGACCGAGGCGGATGAAGGGGGGGATTTTATGAGCTTAAGTTTCAATTTCAGGGGTGAGCAGAGCGAATTAGACGAGTGATCAGAACGATTGAAGATCAGATTACTAGGGGTGTAACGTTTCGTTTGAACAACGATTCGATTCATATCACAAATCGTGGTTGCAGATATGATTCAAGGACGATATTGGTTCACTTAGAACGATACGATCCAAAACGATTCATTGACTTCAAATCGATTCAGTAACTTTTGAGCCAAAAACTCAACAAGTGAGAATGTGAAATAAATATCTGGATACTGAACAGAGCAGGTGAAGTTTCCAGGATTCCTCTTGTTTCTTGTAAGGAATCAGGTATGAAATTAAAATGGATGTAAACAGCAGGGTGTCTGCGGGGTCTTAAAAAGTCTTAAAATGTCTAAAATCCAATAATTTGAATTTAAGGCCTTTAAATGTCTTAAATTCTCTTAAAAGCTCATAAAATGTCTTAAATACAACATTGAAAGGTTTTAAAAATGTTTTTTAAAAAATACACAAACTTCAGTCTTGCTTTTAAATGCTTCGATTTCTGAGGAAGCCATCATGTAACTACAAAACAGCTAGTGTGTTGTACGCGCTGCGTGGTGTGTTACAGCCTACAGTTTATGGTTACAGCAGAGCTGTGAAAAAATTCTAAGACTTTGCAATTAATTCTGTGTCTCGCTCTGATTTCCCTTCATTTTTTTGTATTTTTTTTTTGCCAGTAAGGATGTGAAATGTGTCTTAAACTGTATTCATTTTGGTCTTAAAAATGTCTTGAAACGTCTTAAATTTGGCTTGTTAAGACCTACAGAAACCTTGAAACAGAGCCGGGCGAAAAAAAAGAAAATCTGATGTTTGATATGTTGGCCTATGACTGATATACCAATGGACCAGTAGAGTTTTCATCATTGTTTACGTAGAGTAACCGGAAAATTCTGTGTGAAAACTTTTTCAATTATTGATGCAATTTCCCGTATACATAAGCAACAAGCTAGCGTAACGTTTTTGGTACATCAGGAGATGTATAACATGCTGAATGTACTGAAGATAGATTTCTCCATGTGTTCAGTTTTGCAGTGCTTCCTAAGCAAAACTTTAAGCAAAAATAATCCATGCAGAAATCTAACGGGTTATTTCCTAGTATCGATACCATCGATTGATTACCTTTCAAAACAATTTTAGATCGATTTGTGTCATCCAGAAAGCCAACTTGCCGAGCACAGATAGATGTAGTTGGATCATAGGAATATAAATCGATACATTGATGTAATAGGTGAATCGTTACACCCCTACAGATTAAACTTTGAAAAAGAGGAGCTGGTTACACGTTAACATGTACTGTGGTTTATCTAGAAACACAAGTCCAACTGCAACCATCAATCGCTGCCTTGAAGCCTTTTGTCAGAATGCAACCACAGTCATCAATCAGTCCATATCCTCATCATGAACATCCTGCAATCAGAGCTCCTTCCTTCCTGCTCCTTATATAAGCAGCCAGGCTACATAAAGAGATGATGCACATCTTGTTTGAGAACACAGCACTTAAGAAAGTAAAAAGTTCTGGTCCAACTTTCTTAGAGTTCCCGTCCAATATCTCTGCAACCGATTTCTCCCCGGTAGTGCTTTAATTATAATCTGAAAAAAGAAACAGAGCCCGTCGGTTGTGCTTCAATGTGAGCTCTGTGAATCAGGGAGAGAAAGCGGGAGAGACGTCACGCTGTGATGGAAGGCTCTGCTTTGACAGTTTGTGTCTTTAGATGAATGCGTTTCATCAGATGGAATAAAATCCGAAGCAAAGTTTGAAATCATGTCAGTTTTAATGAGTCGAGGTGTTTGAGTTGAGTCGGTAAAAAGATCTAATCAAACGATCAGTGAAAAGTAACCAAAGACTCCGGCACTTATTACGAAGAAATACTGGATTTTTCAGCCTCCTTTGATTTAGTCTAAGACCATTAAGAGTGTCTTTAGAGTGCTGCGTCCTGAGCCGTCACTATCTGAGGGAGTTAGTTTATACTGTGGAGACAGTTAACATCATTGGAATAATTATTCCACCCCAATCAAAGAAACAAACGGCCTTATTTTTCTTTGAATAAATGAAAGCATAACTGATTTCATATCTTTACAGGACAGCAGAGAGGACAATAGGACCATTGTGCTCTTGTTTTCTTCATCTTAATGTGCTTTTCTCTAGCGTGACGCGGGATTTTAGAGGACTTTGACTTTTAATCAAACATCTTTCCTGCGTCTTTTGTTCCCCGTTTTGTTTCACAATGAGTTTGGAGGTTTTTCAGATCTCTGTCAAAAAGCCAGCGAGTTTGAAATACACCAGAGTGGATTCGTAATGATTAGATTACTCACACTGATGACACAAGACTTTCATGTTATGAATACATAATATCGTCCATATCCTCCAAATGACAGAGCTTAAGCACTCCTGAATATTTTGCTCTCAATCAAAACAGAAAAAGTTTTGAAGCATCTTTTAGTCTAGTAGAGAATGTTAATGTTGTGAGCGTCTGGTGTCACATTTCAATAACCTTTATCCGCACTCAGGGGGCTCACTCTAATCCCGACAGTGTGCACACATTAAGATGAAGTTTGAATGATGCTTGAGAGAGTGTCAGCAGCTCCTCTAATCAGCGCTGATTATCAGACGGCACGGTGGTGCTGATCAATCAGAGGAGATAGATCCTGACTTTGTGACGCCTAGAAATCAGTGGATTGACGCTGACTGCACGAAAGAAAAACACCAAACAGGGGAGCTCACACTGAACTCAAGATGAGCAGAAAAGGGATGAAAGAGGAGTCGTTTTGTTTAAACAGATGAGTTCATGGAAGTTTTGGGATTAAGCCATCAAGTGAAACTTCCTGCTTTTGTGACAAGCACGTTTAAAACAACACATTCAGTGTGCATGGATGTTAATTTGCAGATTCGCAATATTTATTTATTTAATGAGCTGAAAACTATAAAATGAATACAGGTGGTGGCCAAAGATATTAGAACAAACAGATCCCCTTTTGCAGCAGTTACAGCAGCACACATCTCTTGCATAGTGTTTATAAATTCAACACTAATTTTATCCCATGACTTCTGCAACTCAAGCCCAAAGGCTTCCCTTTGAATGTTCAACAGATCCGTCCACTTTATTTTACACCAAATTTCACACAGATTTGCTGGATGGGGTTGAAGTCCGGACTTTGAGGGGACCAGTTGTTCATTTTCAGTGTTCCTCTTCACCGTCAACACCTTCGGAAAATACAAGATAATTAACTATGTCGATGTAGCTGACTTCCGGCCATAGCTTCACGTCCTCTACCCACTCTGTGAGAGCTGACAGGTGAGGCACTCTTACAGAACTGTCCTCACAACTTTTCATTTGTTCATTTTGTCTCTTTAAAGCTGTTAAAAGACGGTAAGTAGAGCGAGTATGACAGCTAGGCTAACATCATTAGCTTTGCTGCCTCCATGGCGGCACAGACAGAACGTTCAAGCAGAAGAGCAAAACCGGAACCTGCTATGAACTATGGGTAGTAAGGAAAAAGACAGATTGGGAAAATGACCTAAACACGGACACTCCTTATGATTTACCCATGATTAATGATTTATGATTTATTTCTATAGAGCACCATGACTTAATGATGACATTGGCGATATTTCCATTCGTTTTTTTTTTTTTTTTTTTTTATTTATATATTTTCTAGTCAAGGTCTTTGGGTTTTTTTTAGCAATTACAAAAAAACCATCAAACAGTAATGATGTCTCATTTTTTGGACAGCCTCTTTCTCAATGTAACTTATATCATAAGAAGTAAAAATAAGTGACTAAATAAATACATTTAATGAAAAAAAAATGAGAGAGAGAGAGATTGCCCAGAATGTTGTGTGTTAATATCCTGTTATATATGATATCCTTAGCTTCCATATTTCTATATAAGTTAAGAAAAGTTGCTAGATGGTGTTAAATTTTGGGGCACTGCCTCTTGTGGTGTCTTGTATTTTCTCAAATGTCAAATCATGAATAATGCAATTTATCCATGTTTAAAAAGTTGGAGGATGTTTCCGTTTCCATTTTAACAGTATTAGTCAACATCCCAGGAGAGAACCAAAGGCTATCCTAATTTTTGCCCAGTGACTAAGATGTAGATCAGGTGTAACTCCAAAATTCGTTGTTATGGGAGAAGTTTTCAAGGATATCTTCAGGACATCTGTGCAAGTTTTATGTGTGTTTTAATGGCTAATCAACAAAACAGGTGAAATATCTTAAAAAGGCCGAGTGTTCTGATAATTTTAGCTACCACCTTATAAAACCTGATGATATCTGTGCAGCATCCAGATCAGAACAGTGATGAAACTGGATTGAGGCATTTTAGTTGGAGAAGTAAATTCAGGCTTTAATTCCTTGTTTTCTTGTTTGTTTCTATAAATTACACCATCCAGTGACTTAATTACGCCTTTAATAGTGAAAATAACGCTGCTGTGAACACTCCTTTAGGATGATGTCTGCACTTAAGATCACTCCATGTTGTTGTGAGCAGACTCACACACTCTTTCATGCATCAAACAGCCTTCATCTGATTGAGAATTTTCTCCAGGATTCCCTCAAGGCCCAGTTTCATTTCAGATGTGTGATTACAGACAGCTCCTGAGGAACATGTGTGTATCTGTGTGTGTGTGTGTGTGTGTGTGTGTGTGTGTGTGTGTGTGTGTGTGTGTGTGTGTGTGTGTGTGGTTTTAGAGGTATGATAGAAGGTCCATAGTTAATCAGCAGTCGACCAGAGGTCTGAGGGATCAGCCCATCGATTCCCTCTGAGGGAAATCAATTCGATCACAGGAATTACTTAAACTGAACTCAGATCAGAGAGTGGAGGACATGCGGGCGGAGAAGAGGCAGAGGACAGGGAGGAGGAGGTGGAAGATGACGGTCTGCTGGTCGACAGAGGTTCAGAGGGAGAACAGAGATAACAAGAGACTGAAAGAGGGACGAAAATAAGTGAGAGCTTCCTCTGTCACGTCTTTACATCCTCTTATATCATCAGAAAGACATTAGCGGTCACTGAATGTTAAAGCACCTCTGGGTGATTATCAGCTGACAATTGTTTACCCATGAACACTCACCGAGAAAGAAACTCTACAGGCCTGACGATATTAACATCTTGCAAATGAACAGTGCACATACACTGAGATCTGATAAACATGCAAAGGCATGCACACACACACACAGCTGAGGGGATCAACAGAAAGTTTGAGAAGCTCTCCCAGCGTCTGACCTTGATTAGACGTAATGAGACTTAACCACATGTCCACTGATCTGATGAAACGACTCGCAGATTCACCTTGTGATGAATACGAAATGCAGGCATCGACTGTGGCTTCACACACGTGGTTTTACACCGACACACATGCATGCAAAATTAGATACTTTGAAGGCATGTTCGTGCACAGACACACTTTTAAAAAAACACAGCTGAACACACACACACACACACGTGTCTTTAGCCCTCTTCAATCAGACTTATTAGTTTAGGGTTCTTCAAAGGACTCTTTGAAAACCATCATTGATGGGAAATGCAAACACAAACTGGCCTTTAATTAGAACCACGAGGGAAAGTTTTGTGATAAGGAAGAAGTGTGGAGACTGACCTCTAGAAACTTATCGTTAGTGGGAACACTGGATCTGCATGATATAAACATTTGAATCCAAGTGAAATAGCAGGGACGTCATGGTATGATGGATTCTTTGTTTTCCGTCTCTTGTGATGGTTGTGACATTGTTTTCTGGAATCTCTGTCCACTTTACAGAGTGTGTTCATCTCTGTATATGTGTGTGTGTGCGCGCGTGTGTGTGTAGGCTCATGTGTTTGTGTGTCTGTGTGCATCAGGGCGGAACTCTGCCGTGTGCGATACAGAGAGCAGAGAAAAGCTGTGAACGCATGACAATCCTGTTATGTAAATAAGATAAATAAGACAATTTAGTCTGTTGAATAAAAGAACAGGGTATAGATCTGATCTATAAGAGAGTCACGCCCCTCAACTGTTTCAGAGCGATGAGTTCTTTTTTCTGCACTCTGCTCTCCTCCTTGCGTTGAGTGCTTTCCCTCTCCAAGCTAGTTTTTCGCAGTCATCGCGGCCTCAATCATTTCTCGTGCGCGCATCACGCGCTCTACAAATTTCTCAGATATTTTGAAATATGTTGTCAGCTCATATCCAGACAAGAACGTGCTGGCCTCAGTTTTTTCTTGAGTCAACACAACATACTGTTCTAGCCGTGGTGTTTCAGTGATAAAAGTCTTTTGGCCGAAAAACCGAAAATGCACTTTTGGGCCTTTTTTGGTCAAAAATTTTCAGTGGCTGAAATTTCGGTGCATCCCTATTAGCAGCAGGTCCGATGTAAAAAAATCAAAAACTTTTTATTTTGTTAGTCTTCTCTGGCAAATCAACGTCAAAAGTACATGAAGAGGAGCGCAGATGGCCTGCGCCAACTTAATCGCATGTCACTCCCCACTCTCACCATTTCCTACTCTTTCCACTGTCCGACTACCCTGATTAAAGGCGTAAGAAGCCTGTAAAAATAACTTTTTTTTCTTTTTTTAAAATTACTTTTGAAGACTTAATTTTGCATTTTTTTATCCTTGGTTGAATCTATCTTAAATCATCCGGGATCTGTTTTTTTCAAGTGGACAAGTTCCCCTCGCTCTACTGATGATCTCCCCATGTTGAGAGTTACATCCCTCAGGTGAGAAGTATTAATAAAGATGCAATATTCGCCTCCTCATTCTACATCCATGTTTGTTTTTAAATCATTTCAACATATATGACTACTTCAGAGCAGCTTTTGAAAAGACCAAAAGTCTGTTAATAAAAATGAGAGAAATGACTGAAGCGCGTGGTTTGGGTAAGTTGAAAATTGCTCATCTACTTGAAAATTATATTTAATATTTTAAGCTCGGTGTCCCTGAGCAGCATAAATTTATCTTCTATGAAACTCATTCAAGCTTTACTCAAAATGATCGGCATCCAAACCTCTTCTGATCTCATCTCTTTAGCAAGAATTGGTGCAATAAACACAAATTCCTGTTAAATTATTTCTCAGTTGTTTTCTCCCTCTGTCTCTGCCAACTTTGTTCAAAGCTATGAGGTTTTTCTTTTTTTTTTTTAGCTGTCCAGTTAAAGTTGTTCTAACTATGTGGTTTACAAAGTAATGCAATGTAGTTTCTGAATTCATAAGCTTCACCACACGTTTCTAAGAACAACTTAAAAATAAATAAATAAATAAAACAGCCCCAAAACTTTGATCCAATCCTGTAACATTAAGAGCAGCAGTCCTTTAACGCTGTTCGCGCTGGTGACATCTTCCCTCTCACTGATCTGGATCAACTCATGCAGACAAACACATGGTGGTGAAAAGGTCCCCCTGCTTCAACTGACACTCATCACACTTCTTTACGCTCCACTTCCACACCTCTGACTATCAGGTTACCTCTGCTGATTAAAACCATCCAATAATCACAGTGGGCAGTGTTCCACTTTTCATAATTGTGGCAGCAAGAGGCCTCGTCTCCTGCCATCCTTTTAAATGAGAAATCAACAGCAAGGTCTGTTTAAGGGCTTTGTTCCATTTCATTATTTCACCAACCGAGTGAACTCTCAACATGAGATTAAACATAACGTAAGCTTATGTTTCTTCTGAGATTCTTCTTCTGTGTCCCTGTGCTGATCTGAGCAGGTCATTTCCAGCTTTACAGGTAAGTTATGAAAAAAGACAAACATCTCGTTCACTCGTGGCCTTCATCGAGATGCCATGTGTCCGACCTGTATGTATGTACGGATGTTTGTACGCTGCAACAAGCAGAGGACAGCCACTAAAAGCAATTTCTGAACGCACTGTGCGAGAACAAAAAGGTTGTGACTTCAGTCGGATGGAAGCACAATGTAACATGCTGTGACCACGCAGCCTTGAGTGTGACTTCATGTAAGAAAGAGACTTACATGCCCTGTGTGTACGTGTGTGTTTGTGTGTGTATTTCCTCTACTTTTTTTGCTTTGCACTTCATTAAAACACATGACACGGAAGCAAACACAGAAACACACTTCACCGTCACATGTGACGTGTGTGTGACTAACTTGTTCCTGTGAAAGTTGCCTTCGTCTCATTGTTTTTCTGTGGACGTGTGTGGGTGTCTGTGTACAATAACTTACTGCAGATTGCATCAGCTTCGTCGGAGCCGTCTGCACACTCTGGTTCTCCGTCACAGCGCCATCTAGACGGGACACACTGTCCGTTTTTACAGGCGAAGTCCGTGGTCGCGCATGTTTTCTTTGCTGTGGAGACACAAGAACAGCGACATTACTTTATGAACCAAAGGAAGAAGAAAACAAGCTCTTTGTGCGAAGCACTTAACAGAGAGGCTTTTTATTAGATGCTAAATGGAACAAAAACAATACCACCTTAAGTAGGCACACAATAAAAAATGTAACTGGAAAAAAATAAAGCTCCAAAAGGCAAAAAAAAAAGCATGTCAGAGTGAAATAATCTACTTTACAAGGCAGCAAGGCGAAGCAATTAAAGTTTAATCAAAGTCGGGGATAATTTCTGAGCACCATCAGTGAGTAATGTTTTAATGCAGCCCTGTTTGTTGCACGCTGCAGCCTCGGTGGAGTGTTCACACATTAGGGAACAAGAGGCTTTTGATAATTCAGCCTTTGTGGGATTCAGTTCTTTACAGGTGACTCTGTGGACCAGGAAAGTGTTTGTAGGGGTAAAAAAAACATCATGAATACACCCTGAACTCACAAACATTACACAAAGACATTCAGCAAACTGTCTCTGAAAGCCTAGATCTGCTTTGGCACCATTTCCCCTTCTGATCGACTATAACCACAACTTGAACTTCAGTATCTGCAGATATGGCAACCCACACCTGCTAAAATACACCATCACTGCTACAAAAACAATCGTACAATATTCCATTCAATGGCTGTATGGATGTGTTGTATGGCTCACTACACTTAAGGGCTCAGAGCGGAAAAACAAGTCAAGCACTCAGAAAGCAGCTAAGCTAATGTTAGCTTTAGCTCAGCTTTCTCTGAATGTCACGAGTCTGACAAAGTTTCCTATATTTAGAATCTAAAACACCAGAATGATTTTGCTCCAAACCAGTATAAACTGGTTGCTATTTTATTATTACTGCAAATTAGCACTAATATATTTATTATTTTTTCAAAAGTACCGTAATTTCCAGACTGCTGCTACTTTTTCCCATGCTTTGAACCTTGCCACTTATACAACGGTGCGGCTAATGGACTATGGATTTTTACAGCAAACGGCCACCAGGCCACCTTCTAAATCTATCGATTTTACAGGTTACAGGTTCTGTACTATGGCACTAAATGGTAACACTTGAATAAGTTATGCAAATATGCATCTTGTTTGTTGGAATGTTAATAAAATGGAAGCTTCCCCAAACAGCCATCTCTTTCCCGACAATTACCTCTGTGCACGAACCCTTACATGTGGTAATTAAACATTAAAACACCTGCGACTTATAGTCCAGTGCGACTTGTATACGTACACATTTGTTTTCTCCCTTAAATTTAGCTGGTGCGGCTCATATTCAGGTGCGCTTTATAGTCCGGAAATTACGGTAAATTACGGTACTTAATAAATGAATAGATAAATAGATAAATAAATAAATATAAAACAGGATTATAAGTAAATGAATGAATGAATGAATGAATGAATGAATGAATGAAGTAACATGAACCAACACAATATTTAGGCAAGAGAAATGCTTCAAAATTTCATCACATCACTTTTTTTTTTAAGGAGTGTTTGGAGGGAGACTGTCTGCAAATTCTGTACATTCTAAGTTGTCTGCAAACTTATGAATGGATCAACTATACACAAGCAATTAATTCTATCTTTACAGTCATACATACATACACAAAAACATATACATACAAGCAAGCACATCTCAGCACATCTATGTACATCCACATAATTATTCCATTGTCATATTGGGTCACAGTCAAAGAGCAAACCAGCAGTCTCAAACTGTCTCCATGAATATCTGATCAGGTTGCTTGTAACTTCCGGTTGTCCTCCTCGCTTTGTAACATATCTGATACATTCATAGTTTCTAGCAGTTGGGTAAATGGGGCCCAGATTTTTTTCAAAAGGCTCAATTTTCTTTTTCAAACTATAAGTTATCTTTTCCATAGCAAAACCATTGTCCTGTACCTGGTCTCTGAGTATTTTTCCAAGATAAAGCTGTAATGTGTTTCTGAAACTGGTATCAGCTTTTCAACAACTCCATGAGTGTTTTTTAAAAAATAAGCCCACTGAAAAAAACCTGCAGACTGAGATTCTGAGTGTTTTCTGTCAGACCAGTTTGCCTTTCAGCAGACTGCATAACTGACAGCTCAAGTACGACCCTCTACTGAAGGACTAATGCTGCAGGAATCCACAAGTGTCCCTCCAGAACTCAACTAGCTCAGAGGTTTCTGCTGTATTTAACCAGACCTATGATCCAGTAACAGAGTCCAGCTCAGTCTTTTCAGAACCAGCCCTGAATCTCTCTGATCCTGACGGCCTGTGGACTCCAAAGGTTTCAAGCAGTCACTTTCTCAATGCAAGAGGAAAATTGAAGCACTTGAGTCTGTCACGGGGAGAGGCAGCAAGAGCCACTGAACAAGAGAAAGCACTCACATGGCATGTTAGCGGTGCCTCGCCACGCCGTGATGAAATATACTGTACAGAGAAGGAGCTGACAAATGGCAAGAAAGTGCTTTTGTTTGTGAGTAATCCTGTGTGTGTGTGTGTGTGTGTGTGTTTGTGTTGCTATGATTTTTCATCTGAAAAGTAGAGTGAAGAACTGAGACTGTAGCTGTTCCATTTTCTCTCATAAGGCCTGATGTTATAGCGTCCCAACCTCTTATCTTAAAGCAACCGTAGATGTAACAATGCGTGCCAAGCTTTATGGACGTATAAGAAAAATAAACCATTTTTGTCCTTCTGCAGCTCGCTATTCTCCAGTCCCTCGCTGGTGCAACAAGGGCAGCTTAGACTGCAGTGCGGGATGTGTCTCTACGATGGAGGACAAACAAATATGAATCTATCAAGTGTTTGTTTACAGTACAGATAACAGTAGAGACCCAGGTCGTTATATAAGTCTAGATAAGTCCAACTTCAGCACTGTAAACATGTTCCTAACTTGACTGACCTATGTGGACGCAGGTGTCTGTTAAAGATTGATGTAACCAGGCATGTCCGAAGTCAGGCCTGGGGTCCATTTTCATACGGCCCCTCAGCTTTTATCTTGAGGGGGGTACATTCATAACGATTATCAGGCTGTTTCTGTCCCAAGTTTCCTCTTTCCCGACCAAGGACGGACAACCCCCGATTACCTTATTTCTTGTAAGATTATCCTATCAGGTTATCCTGTGGTCTGAGGTCTGTTAAGATTGAATTTGAACATCACACTGCAGAAAACTGACCACTTATCATCTGGTATCAAGAGACAATCGAGGGACAGGTGAGGTTTGATTTCATGAGTCTGGAACAATTACACAAGTACCGTATTGACCCGAATATAGGACGACCCTGATTATGAGACGACCCCCCCGATCCCCCTTTTCAATATCAATCTTCAGAAAAAGACTTTGATAACCAAAATTAATTTTGTTTGACAATTTTTTTTTCTATTGAAATTCTGAGAAAATTATTGAAATAACAGGGACTGCACTTTTATTTTGGCTGTAAATAAATCACTAAAATCTAGGGCTGCAACTAACGATTATTTTCAGAAAACGGGGAAAAATGTCAATGTTTCTTGGAGTCCAAGATGACATCATTAGATGTCTTGTTTACAAACCAAAGATGTTCAAGACTGTCGAGAAGCAAAGAGATCAGAAAATTTTCGAATTTATGAAGCTGAAATTAGAGAATTTGGACTTCTTAGTTGTTGCAGTCCTACTAAGATCTGTATTTCAAATGTAATACTGATGAGAGCTCAGGTAATGGGCATGTCTTTGTTAAGTTTCTCAATAACAAACTCACACACCCTCCTGTTTGTCTCTTGGAAGTGGCCACTTTGATTTTTTCTTTTACAGTTAGATTTTTCCGACGGTCTTTTTTAAATGCTCCATCTTCAGTCATTACATTCTGCAACACTGCATATTTTGTCTGTCTGATGGTTGTTTAATGTCTCTGCTGCGTTGAACATCATTATCTCAATATTAGCATCATAACTTCACCTCACTTGTCCGTTAACTTGCCCAGCTTTTGATCCACTTTGCTCCGGACGATCACCGCAGCCACAGAGAGGTCACTGGCTTTACACAACACTGGTGCCCTCTGCTGTTCGGTTGTGTTGCAACTCTAGACAATTATCGGCATTTGTCAATGGTTAGACCCCGATTATAAGACGACCCCACTTTTTCACATTATTTTCAACGAAAAAACCCTCATCTTATATTCGGATCAATACGGTGTGTTTGACGACAGAAATCACACGACAAACCTCCACTTCGAGATCGTTAACTAGAGGGCACAGTTTTCTTTCGACATCTTGGGAGGGAAGTCAGACATCATATTCTGACTGTGTGTTGAGAGAAACTTGTGCCAACTCTTCATAACAAACTAATTACCTCTTATCGGTTCCACATGTTCTGTAAACAAAGACTGAGCATCCATAAAGACAACACAGGGGATCCTTCCAACTCTTACAGGGTGATATAAACACTCTGCCACTCGGTTAAGCTAGCCAGCATGTAAGCTTGTTGTTTGTGTGTTTAGCCTTGGATGCCACAGAGTGTGTGGTGAAAGAGAGAGTTATGACTGATGGCACAAGTGGGAGCCATAATAATGAAGTACACACTGAAGGAGACGACAGCTTCTCAACTGTGGGGACAAATGCTTTCAATATGTATGTCTGGAAGTATTTATATGGTCGGAGATGTACGGCAGATTGAAGACAAGAAGGGGACATTCACAGAATCACCAGGGCACGGTATTGATTCTAAGTAGGGAGGAAGAAAGAGAGAAAAAACAGTCTTAAAGACATGGAAGAAATAGAATTCAGAAAGGTGTAGGCCTTGGATAAATGAAAAGTGCATCCACAGGGATTTTAGAGTAGTCAGAGGGTAGAAAAGTAAACAGAAAGAGAGGAAAGAAATAGTAAGAAATAGGGGAACAGAAACCAAATAAAAGAGAGAAAGAGCGTTTCAAGGTGGGGTCGAGAGTAATGGCATCGGTCTTCACAAAGGACTGAATAAATCCTTTCCCTTCCAACAGCATGTTAGCATAAATCCCATCTCCCTCTGACCACCCTCGCTGCCTTCTCTCACCTTTCCCTCCATCTCTGCCTGCAGCCTGATAACAGAGCCGGCTGCAGCCACACAGAGCGTGCACCGAGCAGCCCAAATCACAAAAACTACTGCAGATCACAACAAAGCTGATACCGGACACACGCTGATAATGGTTTTCTGTGCACCTCGGTATCATACTTCCTATCACTGGTCAGAGTAATCCTCGCCAACACGGCCTGTATGAATCAGCCGGGGATGCAAAATAGTGCAGGGTGACAGACCGGCTTACAACATATCACACTCAGGAGGATTGATTAAAATGCAAAAGCCAGCAAATGTAAGCCTATCAATTTCCAGCAGCCCTTTCCTTACCTCGCGTTCTTCTTATCTTAAGGACAGAAAGAGAAATAACACCACTCACCTTGACCTCATCTTATTCTGGAAGCCAAAGGCATTGAGTGGCAGCTTTTTCACTGCAGGCATGAGAATATGCTTTAATTAACCCTGATGAATAATGTTCCTCACATCGCGGCTTTGGACAAAGATAAAAAAAAAGGCAGAACAATGTGAACCATTCCTAGCTCTGACAATCTGGAGCAACGGCAGGACCGGAGCTGATATGACACCTTTTTAATCATCCACAGAAAAGAGACAGAACAATTACAGAACTCATAAGTTCAGGATGAAGACTTTACTTTCAAATGACAACCCAAGCTTTAAGTTGAAACCGCAGTATTTCAATAAAGCACATTATAGGAAGCTATTATCATCCATCTTGAAGACCCCAAATTGGATTTATGAGAGCGCAACCATATCAGGGGTTCGATACTCACTAAGAAGCAATTAGTTTTATGCAAAGGAAATTTCATTTAGGTAACTATACATTGCAAAAGTGTACAAAATGAAGACCTTGTGTAATGAAATAAGCGTGCAAAACAACCCTTATTTGTCTGCAGCGAGAGCCACAGCAGCTGAGACACAGAGTGCAATCCAAACATAGTAAGAACAATAGCTGTAAATACACAAATCTATAAGGTCTGGTATTTATACAGAGAGCTCATATATTCTAAATAAGTGGTCATTCACGCCTATTTTCAAATAGCGTTCTGCAAATACAGAAAATATCCTCCCTCTCCTTTCAAAACATGCTGATGCTCACACAGTCAGCTGCTTACATTTACATTCTGATGCACCGAGGCCTGTCGTATACGTGAGCGCCATCCATATGGAACAGCCTGAACCTGTCTTATGAGGTGGAAGAGACAACACACACCAACACAACCTTCCCTCCAAGCCACTCCCCCTCCCAGATCTGAAGCACAACGTTATTTGATCTGGTTTAGTCCTCGTTGTCCGCCGATAGAAAGAAAAAAAAAAAGTGATCAATATTTATGCAGGAGCGCAGAAAACGAGATGAGCTCCCGGTTGCTCACTAGGTGATTTTATCCACATCCTGGAGTCATCTCTAACTTTGTAAACTTTTATATTTCACCTCCAGACTCTCATTTATTTTCAATCATTCTGCTTCACGTCGACTGTGGATTTCTCAACCTGACAGAAAATACTCCTGGAGGCTGACGACACGGGCCTGCTGACATTCGTTTCTGTTGAAATTTATTTTCTTTAAATAATTTACCGATTGAAGGATGCCTAATTTCTTTACCTTATCATTTATTTATCAGGGACTATGCACATATTAACAGAAGCCGGGCAGACAAGTTGGAAGAAACAAGTTCGGAGTGAGATTAATATTAAAAGTGTGCAAGACAAATCCAGAGAGATCGTTGTGTGAAAGAAGCAAAGCCCATTTTTGTCACTGCTAATCATGTCAAAGTTTGTTTGATTTTTTTTTTTTTTTTTGCAATGAATTTTCTGGCTAAACTTGTGGAAGTCAATACGCGAATCGGAAAGGTGTGTTAGTAGGTAAGTAGGCAGGAGGAACTATAGGCCATCGATTGATCAGACTATAAATTCAGACGTATTACAGATCTGAGGAAGCCACTGTTTTATTTCTGATCTGTTCTGCACCACAAATTATTCATCATCCAAAAACCCTAGCATTAACGTTTCAATCCAAACTCAGGTCCAAAATTAACATGTTTTTTTGTCCCTTGTGAGACACCATAGTTCAGCAGCCACAGCTTCTTCCTGCTTCTGGCTTCCATCATAAAACAACAACAACAACAACAACAACAACAACAACAACAACAACAACAACAACAACAACAACAACAACAAAAAACTATTAATGGCACATTTCCACCGAAAAACAAACCCAAACAGCTCAGTTCACATGTTAAAAAAAAAGAAAGCACTTAGTGTCAAAAGAATTCAAGTACTTGAAGTATAAGTTAGCAAAGTATACAAGTATACAAACTACGCATACAGGTGCAAAATCACATCCACTGTTTCGATTTTTCGGCCTCGGTTTCTTTATTTCAATTTTTAGTTTTCGCCAAGAATTCTCATTTTGGTGCATCCCTAATTCTCACAGTGAGAAACCGGTTAAAATACATTGTTAATATGGACTGAAAAACTTTCCAAAAATGCAAAATGATGGGATTTCAAGCTTGACTTAAAAAGCGTTTGCGCGCTAAATGTTGCTAAGTACAATGTGCCGTAGAGTAAACGGAAAATGAACGGTCTCTTGCATGTGTAACTGACACGTTACACAAAATGTATTGTGTCCACCAAGTTGGTTGTGCAATGACAAAAACTTACATGAATAAAAATACCATCTCTGACTTCAGCTTGAAAAAAGCTACAAACTACTAAAAACACGTTGATTGACTGCTCTGCTTTAAACGCAGGGTCAAATCTTCCGGCTGTGTCGTCTTTAATTTCCTTGATGTCGTCCAGTACAAATTAGAATTGGCTTGTTATTATGTAGATCTCAGGTTGTAGCAGCTCTGTGATCCTTTACAGAAATGTAATACCTTTATAGGGTCATACAGGGCCAAACCATTAAAATAACAGCCATAATAAAGATTAATGGAAGCGACCAAGTAGGCGGGGCTTTAAGACGTTCAGAGTACAATCAGCGCTACCGCGGTCCACCTTCAAGACGCAGCGTGTTAATCTTCTACTGACATTCAGCTAATGTCACGCTCTCAACATCCCCATGATCAATGAGTGAATGAGCTGACCTACTCATGTTCACATGGTGTCTTCAACCGCAAAACACACACACAGATCCACTCACACACGCACACACACACACACACAAGGAACACCTTTTAAGATTCGTCATCTTATACTCCTGACAACATGATTTCAGACGCCATTGTACGACCAGGGAAAAGGTGAAGGTCGATGCCTTCCTTCAAGTCTTTCAATTTACACACTTCATTACACACACACACACACATACACACACACATACACAGTAGAAGTGAAAGGGGAAATGGAAATAAAACATCCAACAGCACGCTAATAGCTGAGGGAATACGGTGTCGCCTCTAATTAGGATTTGTTGATGGCGGTTCCGGCAATGTTGATTTGCTCCAATAACTCCGGTCTTCTGACAGACACTCCTGCTGGAGTAGGATTATTTAGCAGCTTTCAGACAAAGACAGTGACACTTTTCCATGTGCTAAAGCTCAAGAGAGCAAAGCACACTCAACAGCACAAAGCTTGGAAGCCCAGTTTCTGGATACAAGATAGATGTTAAGACGAGCTGGGTGTCTTTTTATTTTTTGATGGGCTTATGGTGCATTTAAATCTTGAACTGAACATCCATATCTGCACCTTCTCTCCACGACACTGACTTGATTTTCCTCCCCTGTCAAATGAACCCAAACATTGGGAAGCATTGGCCCCAAAAACGCTGAAAGTCAAAAATATCACGTTTCAATTTGATGCAACTGTGGATCCAACCTGAACAGCAACACACCACCTTTGACCCTACCTCCAACCAAAATAAAAGCCATGGCATGTAGCTCAGCAGGTCAGACAAAATTGGATTTCAGAAAGCCTGGCTGGAAACCGAGAAGAGAAATGAAGAAAAGCCGACACAAACTTGTCCTGTTTTCTGGGAATCTGAAGAAACACCATGAGACAATAAAGTGTTGTTCAGATTTTATTCGCTTAATTCAAAAATTTAGGTGAAAGAAACTGATGAAGGCTTCTGATTGTTTGTTGGAGATATAAAGTAAAACATCCCTTTTAAAGAGAAAAATCCAACAGCGTTTTATTTTGAAAGGGCATCAAGCTGCCCAAGAGTTCATCCAGAAAAAGTGACTCAATGCCATGCACTGTTAAGTCTAATACCTTCAACATGTCTTCCTCTAAAACTTGTCATGTTGTATCCTTTATCTCTGAACTCAGGAGGGAACCAGGAAGTAAAGAAGTAAATACTGAAAAATGCCTGAAGGAGGGATAAGAGAGGTGGAAAGAATGGAGAAAGTGATAGTGAGCAGAGGAGGAGAAGAAATAGATGGTCCTCCACATTGTTGTGATGGGCTAAAGCGCAAAAGGAACGTAGCGTGTCAGTGGAGGGAAAGAGGCCGTTAATCAGTGAGCGGAGGTTGAAGCAGAGCTGCAAGGGAGGGAGAGGATACTCCATGAAGCGTGAGCGAGAAACAAAGCGAGGAAAAGTGTGAAGTAGACAAATTTAACATCGGTCTTTTGAGGAAATTCAAGGGCTGTCTGCTTTCACAATAAGCAGGAGGAGAGGGCGAGATGAGCAACAGGAGCACAGTGTAAAATCTAATAGGGTGAAGTAATGAAAGACAAGGGAGGGATTTCATTTAGCATTTTGTCCCGGGATCATTTGGAAGTCTGACTTTTCCATTCAAGCAACTTGAAAGCCGACTAGAGCAGAGAAAATATGAAGCTATAGATAAATCTCCAGTATGATTTCAAGACCTCATCCACAAGTTGTTGTTTTGTTTTTGTTGGGTTTTTTTTGGCATGAAAGTCCGGTAACAAAACAAACAGATCCGTTCTGTCACACCTCGAGATCCGGTTGGTTTGAATTCAAGGATCAGATATGCATTTTTTGATGGAGCGGGACAGGAAGTTGTTTAACCACATTAAAACATCGCTTAACTTTCAAAATAAAATAAACAGGTAATAGGGATTGATTCTTGTGATAAACAAATTGAAGAAGATGACTTCTTTTCAAATTAAATAACTCGGATTAGTGCAAATTGTTCAGCATCAGTTTAGATTTCAAAGTTTGTGACTGGCTCATATAGTTTTGGAGTTACTTCTGCATAAGCCACAACATTTTGCTTGACACATTTTGCTTACTTGCCTTATTTTGAAAGTCAAACTAAATCATGCACATACATTACAGGTAAGCTGAATGCAGAATAACTTTCCAAGCTGCTATATTGAACCACATGATGTTTCCCAAACTCTTTAAAAACTTAATTTCTACAGCTAAAGTGTACATATTTAGCAACCACTCATACTCTGCATGGATGTCCAGCGTCATCAAAGAGGAATAAATAAATCAGCTTTTGTTTTTGTCTGCACACGAACGCAGAGGAAGCATCTTTCGACCCGTCTTTGGATCCACATTCTCACAGGTGTGACCACGTGTGTTTGTCCAAAGCTGCGAGAGTCACACACACACACACACATACACATACACACACACAAACTACAAAGGCTGGAGATGTGAAGAGAGCTCAAGGGGCGGCAATTCAGACAGCTGGCTAGATCAAATAGACAATATATTATGCTCCAAGCAGCACATCAGATACCACCTACAGGTTCAAAGAAGCTTGTTACCAATTCATGAGCTCCCTTCTCTGGACGCAGGAGAGTCCAGTCCATCAGGCAGGACGTGGACTCCAGATTTTTGAGACAACAACACAAGTGCACAGTGGGGGGCCTCGAGTTGAGCTGGGAAGGAGTCGGAGTTCAGAGACCTGGGTGAAAGTTTCATCATGTGGGTGGGTGCTGAGGGCCAGATGAAAGAAACAGTGGCAAACTAAAACTAACTCTCTGATCACTTACATTCCAATTTATTACGATATAGAAGAGAATTAGGACTTTCAAAAAAGCAAGGAGCTGGATAAAAATGGAGGACCAATTTCAGGAAGATGTTCTCTGTAATGAGTTTGAGATATAAAATCCAGAAAGTGAAATTTAGCAGATCAAAAACATCCTGGAGTGCTCTTATCAGGAGTGGGATAAAACATCAGAACAACTAAGAAAGCTTTGTGGAAGCAGTAATTGTCAGCTCCTGCTCATATATAACTACTTCACAGAGGTTAATCCCTCTCTGCCGTGCGTCTGCGTGCTCATGAATCTGTTTATACCTCTGCTGAAGTCTGCATCTGTTTACCCATTAGAGGACAGATTGCACTGCTTTCTGTCTCTGCGGCTCTCACAGAAAGTGAAGAGCTTTTGTATGAGTCACTTTTCTGTGACGGGGATTAAAATCAAGAACAGGCACTGCTGCAGAGAAATGATATGCATTTTGAATTTTTTTTTATACCATTAACCATAAAGCTGCTGTGAATACAGCAGAACAAACACACATAATGAAGACAAAGCACAGACCTAGAGGTGCTATCGTGATAATGTCACTTGTTGGTTTGAGAACTTCCTTTACAAGTAAAGAACCAAGACTTTATCGTCCTTTGGGGGAAATCTGTCTCGAACCGCAGTGCCTCGCAAAGCTGCAAAACGAGTCATAAAGTGGTCTACACTGACACATGAGTACTATGTTCCCTTCAGATGCAAAGAAAGTTGAATGCACCTGCCTTGTAATGCTGCAAAATACCAAAGCAGCCTTTGTACAAAGAAGAATAAATATAGAAATTAACAGAGTCTCTTAAGGTTTTAACGAGTCAAATTGAAGACTTCTTTAAGACCAGAATGAACACAATTTAAGACCCATTTCACAACCATAGTGGTAAAAAAGTACAAAAGATGTGAAGGAAAAACTGAGGCATGCAGTGCGTGCACAGCGCACTAGCTGGTAGGCTAACGTGTAACGATAGCGAATCCTTCTGTCCTGCTCATCTAGTAAGCAGAGCTAATGTAACCTCACTCTTCATTTTAATGAAAGACTCTTAAGTTTGATCAGATCACTGCAGAATAACTGCTGCATGTGGGTTGGAATGACCTTCATCACAAACGGTTTAGCCTTTAGCTTGTATTTTAGCCTTTAGCTTGTGTTTTAGCCTTTGTTTGTGTTTAAGCTTTGTTGTTCTTGGACGTCTTTTTTTCTGTCTGACAGTTCAGGTCCAGTGTCCACTTGTCACTACTAAATGAATGCCAGAAATCATTTTCAGCAGAGAGAAACAAATCACTCTTCTCACTACACAAATTCATCAGCTGGTGTGTTGTTGTCATAGTGACTTCAACGTGCCGTATAACAATCCGGTCCTGGACCTGATCTGGAAGCTAAGAAATAGCATTTAGAAATAACCTATATTGGTGATAATAATCTCCTTTTAAGTTGTGGATTAAGTCCTCACAGTCCCTTTAAGGCCTTAAATTCAAATGATTGGATTTTAGACGTTTTAAGAATTTTTAAGATCCCACGGATACCTTGAATAAAGCTAAAAGCAAGTTAGTTGAACCTCAAGTTGTTGGTTATGTTCGACTCAGTTTCAATTTCCAACTCCTGACTCACATCCTGACATCAGAACTCAAAGGGAAGTCAAAGATATCAGCGACTTCACCTCCAGTGAGACACAGTCATCATTTCTTGGAATCTGAATTCTGTTTGTACTACAAGGTCAAATACACTCTGTTCTGTTCTGGGTAACACATCACCTAAATGGAACTGTCATTCACAAATTCAGACTGGAAACCTTACATTAATAGTTCAATCGAGGTAATAAATCCAATCACAAGACAAAAATAATGAAGTCAGTTTCCAAAACAAGAGGCTTCTCCATTATGATGCACAAAAACCATAAAATCATCAACGAAAGCAGACATTGTTTCTTTGCTCACACAGATCAGTATCAGTCAAGTCACACCCTCAGAGTCATCAGTGTGTGCTCAGCTCCTTCATCAAATATTAGAGCTCTAACATGACAGCCGAATTCCTGTTTGTCTTTGTAGCGTTTCCGTCTTCTGTTCCCTGTTTGACGTATGAATGGAGGCGCGTCACGGCCGGATCAGCACGATCATTTCCTCAGCAAGAACACCTGTTTAAAGGAGGCATGTATGTATGTATGTAACTAATCATGTGGATTATTTTTGCCAGCTAAAAAAAAAAAGAAAGAAAATGAGTCTAAGCATGTTAAACCATTGTCCTTTTGGCTTGTTGTTGTTCCCAGATGTCTGGATTTGAAGTCCCTGAACAGCAGGGTCCGTGTCAGCCGCATGCCAAAGCCAAAGACCTCCCAAATCCTGTCACATCCTAGGTCCCCAATCCTCATTCCTCTCTGCATAAGCAGGGCATTACAGCTCAGTAAAGCAGCTTAGACGTGGAGGGAACAAGCATGACAATAGAAAAAGAAAAAAAAAAAGGAAAGAAATAAAGATACAGAGCGATGCAGATCAAAGACAGATATCACATATAATGGGAAGAGATTACTTTCCAGGAGATGAAATGTATCAGCCTTCGTCTTTCTTCTCCTTTTCTATACACACAATCTCACCCTTTGTGTTTCTTCATTCTCTTATTTTATTTTTTCTAACCTGAAGAACGTTTTCATCACACATACACACTTCAGTGATTCCTCTTAAAATTTAAGGAAACGACTGTCTCCTTTCAACACACTGATATCCATCCCTCTCCTTCCTCTGTCTTCTAAATATTTCACTCTGCTTTCTGTCTCACTTCCTGCCCTTCTCACCTTCTTCTTCTTTTGTTTTCCAGCTGCCGTGTGCCCTGAAGGCTCTCAGCTAGCTTTCGAGACAGACATAACGTTTTTGTTGTTCTGAGGGTGAGTGGATATCTCATCAGGGGGATCAGAGAGCGGTCGCTCCGTACGCCGCGAAGCGACTGCTAATTGAGTCGCAGCACAAAACGGGACCATTGTTTGGGCACATGGCGGGGAGGAACAACATGATTAGACTGGGTTTGTGTTTTCTCAGCATGAAGCCTCTCATTTTTTCGAATAGTAGGCGTCAGACCTCAAAATGCTCTGAGCACATCTGGACCAGGTGGTCACACTTTGCTGATTTCATCTGTTAGAGCAAATAAAAACTTTGTTGATAAGTCAGACGACCCTATAGGGTAAATGCAAATTATAAACACATTTCCATATAAATGGCTTTTTATTTTGTATTCTGCATCTGTTTGCAAAAGAACAATATGCAGCCAAGGCACTGAGTTTCTGTAAACAAGGGGTGGGACAAAATATCGATATGCCAATATGTCGTCGTCCTGAACTGTGTGATACAGTTACCAATATGCAGAGGCTAAATATCGCTCTAAATAGATCTACTCATAAATTTGAATTTCTACATCACCGCTTAACACATTTGCCGCCATTCACGGCTATAAACGTCGATAATGTTTCTCAACAGGGTGGGCTGGAGCACGGTCTGCCGGAGCTTGTCTATCAATATCAGGCTTGTAAACTACCGTAAACTAGGTGGCAGCGCTGCTCTTGGAGGAGAGAGCAGCATAGACGGGATGAAGATGAAAGAGACATGGTTGCAAGTCGGAAAAGTTCAGGCAGCTCACACTCGATCAAAGATCTTGTGTTGTATGTTGCTTTGGACAAAAACTGTTAAAATTGCTGATCATGAAGAGGATCAAACGATGGAGCTTCGGAGATGAGCAGTATGTAAAAAACAAACCTTTTTTTTCCTGATGAAAGAAGACAGTCGACTCTTTCTTTTGGTAGTTTTGGTGTTTACATTATCACAGATCACTGTGGGTCTTGAAAGATCTCTGAACGGCTGGCACCCAATGAGTTAACCCTTAAAAGCCTGACCCATCAAAAATGGCCAGAAAACTCTAATTTTTTGGGAACTGAGATATTTATCGATCCCTTTGACAAAACCCACAAAAAATATTGTAATATCATTCTGTTTATGATATATCGTTTTGAGACTTCAGGTGATTTTGGCAGTTTTTAGTTAAGTTTTTAGTAAATATGCATTTATTCAATGCAGAAAATACATATTTTTAAACGTGAGTAACAATTAAGTTGTTATTCTTACCGCAACTTCTTGAAAATTATAAATGATTTCCCTGAAAAAAAAAGTGTTTGGATAATTTCCTGAGAGCAGCAATTTTGAAAATTTTCAAAATACAAGTTCAGCTGCCTGTAGTGGATTGATTATCCTTAAAGTTGTAGAATACATTTTTTTTTAATGTTTTGACTGGCACAAACACGTTTTTGTTCCTTAATTGCGAAATATTTACGAAAATTGTACTTTTTGCAGTAAATTTACAGTTTTAAACTTCTTTGGAATTCATCTTAAAGGAAAAATGCACAATTAATTTAACTAATGTTGCACTTTGTCTTTCAAAGAGTATTTTTCATTCTTTGGTCAATCAGATATTGTGATATTATAAAAAATGTGGGTTGAATATTGTGTGAGTTACCCAGCTATCCCATTCTCCTACTATTAACTTACACATTTGCCAACATCTCCTCCTCAACAGTGTGACTATTTGTTACTTCAGCTCTTTGTCAGGCAACCAGTAAATGTAATGAGACTGAAGATATGTGAGTGTGTAAGTC
Organism: Labroides dimidiatus; assembly: GCA_030710495.1. Lineage (NCBI taxonomy): Eukaryota > Metazoa > Chordata > Actinopteri > Labriformes > Labridae > Labroides > Labroides dimidiatus. Next base: position 7,054,438 of record CM061146.1, on the reverse strand, counting down.
AGTGTATTTTCAGTGTGTGTGTGTGTGATGGAATTTTTTTCCAACCTGTCCGGGCACAGTATGAGGTCATATCCCTGTGCTTCAGTAGCTCTCATTAGAAGTGACATATGCACAGAGAAACCTCGCTGCTCCTGTATCACCCACTGCACACACACACACTCACACACACACTACAAATCCCCCTGACAGCAGGCCATCTGTATGACATCCGCCTCTCAGACTTGACCCGCATTGATTTATTAAACTCTCAGACACTGATACCAACACACACATACACACACAGACACACACACACTAAACTGCAAATGCCCCCCCCTTCTTTAAAGCTCCAATCAGGCTATCGGACCCTCACTTTCCCCAGACAGGGTCATCGTTTTGATGATATCAGCTATCAATCCTTGCGCCCGCCCCTCCCCACACATTAAACCTATATGGCTACCCGTCAACCAGGGTGCTATTAATACAGATTGAGTGATGTCATCACCGACTGAAGGAAAACCAGGAAGTGTCCAGACACAAAGGAGCTGCCTCATGAACGCACACTGTAGTGTAAATACGTTAAATACAGAGGCTGGAACTGAAAAGCAAACTGGGCCACATGTTAATGTTTCTGAAAAATCCACTCCATCAGCAGTTCCTCTGTCCCTCCACTGCTTTATTTGTGCTTTTTGGACTCAAAAGAACCCAGATTTGTACGAATGTGCTGTAATTACACTGGTTTCTGTAAAAAAAAGTAACAAAACATGGAGATAATAACAGAAAAAATGCTGTTTAAAGAAGAGGAAAATGGGGCCAGCTCCAGCCTGCCTCCAGAGGTCAGGAGACTCCCTGAACACACAAACAGAAGATGTTCACTCACACACAGAGCATAAATATCCCACTGGGGCGATAAAACCTGTCTGATGTAAGGGGGGAGGGGATATACAGGACTATATAAAACCTCAGTTAGTATCACCCTCCTGTGGCTCGTCACACACACACACACAGACACACACACTCACACACAATGCACAGCAATTTTCAACCTGGGAATGCTCGACTGGGGATTGGCTTCTTCTCAAACCTGCATTTGTGCACCGACACGCCGAGCAGCAGCCCAAACATACATCTTGGAATTGTTCAGACAACTAACAACTCGTCTTTATCAGCAGATAATTGCCGCACGATTAATAACCTTGATGATTATAGCAATTTAATTTTCAATTACAAATCACGTCGCAGTCGCAGTTTCTAAATCCAAATTACTATGCTGGTGGCAGCTTCATTCAAAGAAGCAAAATAAGAAATCACAAACACGGTTTGTAATTACTGACTGACTGACAGGTAGAAACACGCTGATTCGAGCAGCCCCCTCCCTCAAAAAGAAGTAAAAGCCTTTACATGAGGAAACAACGTTCCTGCTGGCTGTATGAATTGACGCTCGCTGTGCTCCCTCGTACACCCCCCACAAATGGCCTCACGCTTCCACCATCGCCATTCAAGCCCCAAACTGCACACATGCAGCGTACTGCTGGTCGGTCCACATGACAAATTACTTCTGGGCTTATTATCAAAAATCAGCACCCGCCAGAGGGAGTGGTTGGGGGAGTTGGAGCGGATGAGGGGAGCAGGAGGGATTCAAATAAAGCCTGCTGCAGACAAAAGAGAGGGACAAATTTCTCCCGCTGCTGACAAGCAAAAAGAATTCATTTCAATTACAAATGGCCGCCGCTCGGCAGCTACAAAGAGCCCCGAAAGGTCACGGCGAGTCAGAGCATGTGTGTGTGTGTGTCACTTGAATAGTGCAGCAGTGCTTACTTGTTTGGCTTAATGTTTAAAAGAAGGAGTTTATATTTACAGGAAGAACAAAACCTGCTGCTTTGCATCTCTTTGAGCTTCCACATTCGACGGATGTTGGATTATTTTTTTTTTTGCGACACACTCTGACCCCGCCTCTCTCCGTTCTGCTGCGCTCCCAGCAAAAACAACACACTGTACACAGCCTCCTCTTTTGTCTCAGCTGCCACGCTCAGTCTCTCGCTCGCTCTACGTTCCTTATCCGCTCTTTGCCCCTCCTGCCTCCTTTAAATACACGCCGGCTCCACCCCTCCTTCCCCCACACCCCACGCCTCCTCTCCCTTCAGCAAACAGACGCTTGTCCGTTCCTTTGTCTGCTTTGTTGGTGATCACTGATTAGAAAAATAAGTTTAAAAAACACCTGTTGGATGAAAGGATGGAGAAATGAGCTCAGAGTGAATAACAAAGTCCCCTGTGAGAGAGAGAGAGAGAGAGAAAGAGAGAGAGAGGGAGAGAGAGAGAAAGAGAGGCCTGACAAAGTCTGAATCTGAAGCTGTAATAGAATACCACTCTTCTCATAACGTGAGCAGGACTGCAGAAATGTGCTGAGGATGGTGAGGGAGATGACAAATCCCAGGTCAAGAGAAGAAAAACGGTCCGTTTACTGTTATATTTGTTTCTGTACTACAGGTTTTCCCCCCCCTTTCTGCTCCTCTACAACAATCAAACATGAGGAATGTTTATTTACTGCTGCTGCATCTCGCTTACCTGATACAAAGCTTTGTGCTGCAGCTTTCTCAGAGCATCGTTAAATACAACTCCAAAACATCCTATGATGCTTCAAAGGTCCGAACGTTTTAAGATAAGGGCTGTTTGGCTCCTCTTAACTGACCCTAGCTGCGTTTCCATCACACTTTCCCAAAATAAGAGTGATATTTCTGAAGTTTCGATAAAGCACAATCGCACCTTTTCTGTATTTTCCATTACAACTAGCATTGTGCACAACTGAATGCGGAAGAAGGAAGGAGGACTGTAACTGGTGGTAACCATGGATACCCCAAACATTTCAAGAGTTAACAATAAACAGAGGCAGAGTGCGTTAAAATACTGTAACGTCCACCTGGACTAGAGCTGCAACAATTAATTGAATAATAATTAATTAATCGATTATTAATTAATTTTCAATTGTTTTGCTAATCGATTAATCTGTTTAGATAATTATTTCAGAAGAAGAATTACAAATTCTCTCATTTCAGCTTCATAAATGTGAATATTTTCTGGTTTCTTTGCTTTTTTATGACAGTCCTGAGTATCCTTGGTTTGCAAACAAAACATCTGATGATGTCATCTCGGACTCTAAGAAACATTGATTTTTTTTTTAACCATTTTCTGTCAAAAATTTGAATTGAAATTTGATTTTTTTTTTAATATTGGTATTTCCTTTACTATTAGTTTATTGCAATATTTAGGTTTTTCCACAATTCTAGGTGTAATGGAAATGCGACTACTGCTTGCTTTAAGTTATATTTCCTGTACCTTGAGGCAAAGTCAAAGAAGTTTCTGGGTCTTTTTATTTTCAGACAGTTGCTGAAGTTGGTGTTTAAGACCATAACAAAGGTCCACTAACCTTTAAGGAGAATATGTTCCTTCACCAGGCCTGAACAACATGAAGAAATAGGACACATGTGTCACTTGGTGTTGATTCAAAGTAAACACGATAAGCAAAAAGACGTCCACAGCACTCCCAGTGAAGTGAATATCTTTGAATAACCATCAGAGCAGCTTTAAGACACCATCGTGTCGTAGCTCTGTGCTTTTCAGCATCTCTAACCTCATAGTTAACTGAGGTTCAGTTTGATTGTCCAAATGTTTGCACGAGCTGTGCGGATGTGTTACTTGTGAAAGAAGCTAGTAATGTAATTTTTCTTTGTTAGTATCTTTATGTTGACGATGTTGTGGTTTGTCGTGCAGCCAAACTGAGTCCAGTTATTTCTAAGATTCTGTTTTTTCTCTGTTACTGGTGTCCTTGCTTTCAATCACAGCTTACCAAGTTGATACGTGAAAGCATGTGACCCTACACTTGAATTTGTTTATGCTATTGTATAATTTTTGTGACAGAAGTGGACAACTTTATTAGATTGAATAAAACTTTAGGCGCTCAATGACTACATCAGATTATAAACTTAATAGCGAGGATTTAAAGGTGTTTAACGTGACATCGAACGTTGTTGAATGGCCAAAGGCAGCTCGACGAGTCCTGTGACTCATTAAAATGAGAGTTCCTTCTTTAAATCACCAAGACGAGTGTCTCCGTCAGGTTTACTCAGTCAAAGTAATCATGTTTTCTCTGCTAATCCCTTTAAGACCTACATGTCCCATCGTCATCAGCTGCATGAATGAATTACACAATGACTAAGCTCTTTTCAGTGGCCCACAAAGCTGCTTGATTTGGGGACATTAGGAGGCAAGAAAGAAAGGGATGAGGGGGGGAACCATTTGACATAGTCTTTGTTAGGGCTTATGAATCATCATACTCTGTAAGCCGGCCAAATGAGCTCGTCTGTCTGGAATAATCTCCTGACATCTTAACTTTGAATGAAGCGACTGCTGGGGGTGACCTGTGCTTACCTTATTCAGAGTGTTTTGATTGGAACTTGATCTGGAAAACTCAGATTTACCAAATAAATTATCCTGGGCTGGTATTTTATACCTAAGCTAACTGTTAATGGTTTAATAAGAAAGCTTGGGAGACAGCTTTGAGAAGCAAAAGTGAACCAAGCAGACAATTTGTCACAGTGGTCAACAAGACAACAGCAATGAAAAGAATTTTGATTTTTGACTTATCTAACTGGCGTTTTGCAACTAAAATTGTTTGTTCAGCTACTGAAGGTATTTCTAAGGATTTTTATTTAACCTTTATTTTACCTGGAATTATCCCATTGAGATGCAAGATCTTTTTTACAAAGGAGTCCTGGCCAAGAAAGCAGCAGCACAAAAGTTTCACACAGAGGGCGAGACAAAGACACCAATAAATCAATACATAAAATCAAAAAATCATAAATTAGCTGCGTTCGGCAAAACGAGTGCATCGGATCCGCAGATGATCCTTAATCAAGATGACATGATTGTCCAGTTCTAGACGTCCTTGTAGCTCAGACCAAGATGAAGGGGCAAAAACACTAAAAGCTCTTTGACCAAAGACAGAGCGAGTCCGAGGAACCACAGAGTCTGACCATTTGAGCGGAGGTTATATCCAGTGACGACCTCCTTTCTTCTGTTGTGTAGAGGAGGCAGACCCACCTTCTCATACAACACACAGTGGTGTGTGCAAAATCCTGACCCCGACACAAAGTCCAAAGCAGCATGGTAAACTAAGTCCAGCATTTTTAGAGAAGCTGAAGCAGCATGCATAAAGAGAATGTCACCATAGTCAAGAACAGATAAAAAAGCTTGAATGAGGATGCAGGGATTTATCACATAGACTTGGATTTGTTGATTGTTTATTAAGATACTTAAGTATAACTAATAGCGCTTTGATTTCTGCAGTCATCTCTTGATACAACAAAGCTCAGACATCTACAATATAAAAGTTCATTCTTTTGAAGTCTCAGTCTGGTGGCTAATTAATTTAAATCTACCATGGGAAATGAGTTTTTTTTTCCTCCTGGAGTTTTTCACGTTCATTTAAGAGATGCGTGGAAATAAAAGTTTCCCTCCGCTGTGTCTGCCTTTTATCCAAATCACAAAGCAAATCAATGAGGACGCGGCGATAGATGAGTGTGTACCGGACAGAAATGGCCGAAAGTTACCTCACACTGTGCGCTTCTTTTTAATCATCGTGGGTATCAGGGGGCACGTTTGTGAAATAAGCGCTTTCCCATTTCCTCCTCCTGCATGCTTCCCAGTCACCTCGGTGTTTCCACGGATACCCCGGGCCACCGGAATACAAATACAACCCAGACACTCGCCTCTCAGCCCCATTAACACACACACACTCACACACACACACACACAAAAATCTCAAACCGTGCTGTCTTCTCCCCTGTTCCACTGTCTCCTCCTTCATTAACAGTTTCAACAGACAGTCACATGGGACTGTTTGTGCAGTATTAATAAACGATGGGGAGTGTTTCCTTCATTTGCTCCTCTGAGATCCTGCAGAATGTAAAAGGGAGCTTCGCTAAATTCATTTGCGTTAACAAGCAGTGGCTTGCAGTCACCTTTTCGCCCTCTCATCCCATGTATGTGCATTAAAGTGGAGCCTAATGATAATTTTGACAGTACCACATAAAACACGTCTCCCCTTCTGTGTTTCTATCTATCTGCTTGGATGGGGGTTGCCCTTGGACTGCTTTGAAAAACCCCAGAGAGCGCTCATAAAAGGCTCCAGCAGGTGCTCTAGGCCACACAGCACAATGGTGGATGAAACACCACTGGCTGAAGCAGCAGAAACACATCCAGGGCGGGCGAAGGGTGAAGGGCAGAGGGGGTGTGGGTGTGCGGCGGTCAGTGCGCGGTGGGGTGGGCAGGTTTTCTGCGCCAGCAGTGTGCGGGCACGGCTTTTGGATGGTAGGGGACAAAGCCGACCTCTTCATAGCCATCCAGAGATGCAAATTGCTCTTCATCAAAGTTTCACACTCGGCTTCCAGCGAACAAAATGGAAACGCCGGCTCCTTGGCTGGGGCCGTCAGAAACAACCCCGTCCTCTGTTCGCTTTTGGCAGATTCGAGCTGAACAGCAAGGTGAGCGCACACATCACAACACATTTACACACAAACTAGAAATGTGCATCTTCAGTAACACCATCCCACACACCGTACAACCCTCCAGGCCCAGCTTTCCTTCCAGTGACTTTTCCTTTTTTGATCCCGTGTCCCACCGGGAAGCTTGCAATGAGCCTCGCTTCAATTTAGGCTGGGCACCAGTCATCAAAGACATCCCAGCCTGAGGGGTATAAAGACCTGATCAGCCTCATCCCAGAGGCCCTCACAGGTAAGACACAAGGGTGTGAAAGAGAGACAAAGAAAGAGAGTGATTTCATTCCAAGGTAAGTGTATGTGTGTGTGTGCAAAGAGACAGCTTTAATATTTCAGTTCCTGCTGCCTTTATACTCCTCTCTTTACCTTCACTCATCCTCCCTTTTTGCTGCCAGGTACCAAAGATGGCCTGAGCGCTCTGGCTAAGAGAGATAACAGTAAAGCTTTAACCTCACACAGTTCTGTCTTTCAATATTCAGGTGATGTTTGAATGCTTTTTAAAAATGAAGGCTGAGCACACGGGTCAAACACAGCGCATTAGCATTTTGGAAAAGCATCCCTGGTTGGCGTTGAGGTTTTCTAATTCTGCTGAATGTGTCTGTTCAAGTCTGTTAGTGTTCTGTACAGCTTGTGCCAAGCACCAGGGGGGTTCATTTGAACCCATTTGACCACCCAAAGCTTCGGCTCGCTGTGAGCTGAGCTCAGTTTTTATACGGGGTAGTCCATCAGGGGGTGGAGGGAGAGAAAGTGCTGTACTTTTAAATGCAAATTACTGCATTTACTATTACTGAAACGATTCCATTTTTGTTCATAGAGATGTGAACACATCATCTTGAGATCTTGAGGGCAGAATGTTCTCTGTCCATTTGGATCTGCTATCGCTATGCAGTTTTTAGTACGAGATCAGAGAGGTGCACCCATAGACCGGCTGGTTTTGGGACTGTTCAGCTAACATTATGGACTAGGCAGTTTAGTTTAGGGATGCACCAATCCGATCCTGGTATCGGGTCTCAACCAGATCAAGCCCCTCCAAGCTGGATCTGGTATCGGTGGGAAAGGGCCGATCAGTGGTGCTGATAGAGGCAACCAGCTCTATGCCTTCTTTTTTACCCATGCTGTATTTTGTAGTACAACTTTTGTCCTCATTTAAAGAACTTGACACTAAGGTTAAACTAAAATTCAATCAAACAAGGTTTTTCGCACTATTTTCTCACAAAATTGTCACTTTGTTTCCAGTATGTGGTAAGAAACAGTTGCATAATACAATTTTGTACTTGAATGTTCCCTCTGATGCCCTGTCTTTGTTTTTGTTTTCTGCATTAGCAGTCTACAAGGTGTAAAAGTTTGCAATTGAATATTAACTTCTTTAAGTTCTGAAGCATATTTTTTACCAAACTGTTTATAAACATTAAAACACTTCATAGTTTAAATAAATATCAACTTCGGTAATTCCATACGTACTTTCCAAAACATTATCAGTCTTATCCCACAGTATGGCATGCACATTAATATTTCAACACTGGTATCGGATCCGTATCGGTTGATTCCCACAGCCCAGGTATCTTATCGGTATCGGGACAAGAAAAGTTGGATCAGTACATCCCTAGTTCAGATATCTCACATACATATGAGCCAAAAAATTAATGTGGTCAGTGACTGAAACAACAACAACAGCTCTACTTGCACAAGCTAACATATCAGCAGTGTGGACATACGGCAATGAACTTCAACTGACGGCCTGCGGGTAAAATTCGGCCAGTCAGAGCGTTCCATTCAGGCTCCAGAATATTACTGAAAAATACCCTTGTGGAGAGAAATACTTCTATAGTACTTATCCTGTTCAGGGTCGTGGGTGGCTGCAGCCTATCCCAGCTGTCTTAGGGCGAGAGGCGGGGTACACCCTGGACTGGTCTCCAGCCAATCACAGGGCTACTGTTACTTTATTTATTTTTTCAATGAAATAACACAAACAGCCTCTGAAAAGCTTGCAAAGGTGCACATACTGCCCTCTCTTGTTCAGCTGGAGTTTGGTTGACAACTCCCAGTGCCATTGAGATTTCATAGAAGAAATGTTTCTCTGATTCCAGGGCCTCTGACTGTTCAGGATATGACTCTTTGAAGCTTGCATGTTTTGTGTTGCAAAGATGGCTCAGATTTTATTCTTCAGCAAAATAATTTTGGTCTTTGGACAAATTAAGTTTGTCGTAAGGTGTCCATAAGCAGAGGTGTAAAGGAGCAAACCAACGTAGTGGATTAAAAAAAGGTCGCTTTCAACACTTGCTCATGGTGTCCAAAAATTTAGGGAGGGTTAGGATTAAGCCTTTGTTTCTCGAGAACAGCATGGATTGGATTTTGTGCTTGTGTGACTCGTTATTTCTGTTCCACTGTGATCGAACTGTTGGAAATCAGAGACAGAGTCTTGTTTAGCCTTTTTTCTGCTTCACAATGTTTTTACAGATAATCTAACAAATTTCACTTTCTCTGTACTGTTATCTCTTCAACAACTTCATTCTTTGGTTGCGTTCCTTTTCTCAGGAGTGTTTGAGCAGCCGGTTGTGTAACTGTACTGTAGAAGTCAGGGAAGCACTGGTTCAGTCAAAATGAAAACCATGAATAAAGATTTTGTTTAATTTCACTATCTAAATGAACTCTTTGGGTATCAAAATTGAGCAACAGCACAAATAACGTCGGTCAAAACAGAAAAGGAAGACCTCCAGTGAAAAACCCTTAAGGTTCTTTGAAGCAGCTCTTCTCTGCGTACTCAACATAAGAGGCCTGGTGTATGTGGCCTCTATCTCACCTGCTACACTTCACATCTTATCTTAATCCAGCCATGCAAAAGACTCTCACCAGACAATAAGTAAGAGTATGGGACCATTAATGTGTCATATGTGTGCTGTTATTTTCTACCATCCTTGACTGAAAGGACTGCATAAGGAGGAGGCCCTGCTGATTAGTATTCTTTAGAGGCCGTATGAACAGACAGGCCCGCCATCAGAATGCAAGGAAGTCCTCTTTCAGGAGTGAGGGTGAGGGGGATGAGACAGCGGAGGCCTGTCTACCATGTAAACAGAGCTTTAAAGATCCCATTTACAATGCTGCACAGTCTTAAATTAGAAGACAGCAGAGCAAAGAGAAAGCCTCCCCTCGGTTTTCTTTAAGGTGTGAGGAAGAGCTTTTGTAACTCTTTGGGAGACGTTAGGTTTGTTTATGAACTCATTTTGCATGTGGAGTAAACATGTGCTCATAATGAAACCCTGTCTTTTTCTCTATGGGGATGAAAGTCGCAAATGTTACATCAGAAATGTTAAACAAGAACAAAACAGACTTCAGGGAAGGGTTCGACAGAAGGGACCAGCGAAATCGTGAAAAACAAGACTTTACAAAGAGCAGATAAAGGCAGACACTTGAGTTTATAGACTGTATAAAATATGGACGTAGTCTCCGCTACATCACTCATCTGATACAGTCAAATGCAGCCAATCGTTGGAGAGGGCCATATTGGATATGACGCATGCTTTGAGCTTCCTTTGTAACAGCAATAGGGCGCCCATCAGTCAAGTGAGCTGAGCTGTGAATCTGATTGGACAAACTTGTAATCCTATTATCTTCTAAACCGCTGAGTTAGAAAAAAAATTCACCCCCCGTACAGTGTGTGCCGATAGCGTAATTAGCGCCATTTTTTGAACCAGGTTGTCAAAATGTATTTTTAAGCCATAAAATTCTTGTTTTTTTGGCTTGATGTGTGCGTGACCTCTGGTCTTTCTGCAACCAGCCTCTAGCAGATTCTCGATGAACAGCACAAAGGCTTCATTTTTCTCTACCGGAGGTTGCCCATTGGAGAAGACACATAGGGTAAAGCTAATCATGGCACAGAAGTCAGTTTAGATCACTGATGTTTATCAGTAATGTATCGCTGTACTTTTCCTTGACTGTGTGTGAGTGAAAGGTTGTCAATCTCTGTGTGTCAGCCCTGTGATTGGCTGGTGACCAGTCTAGGGTGTACCCTGCCTCTCACCCTAAGACAGCTGGGATAGGCTCCAGCCACCTGAAATCCTGAACAGGATAAGCGGTATAGGAAATGAATGAATGAATGAATGAATGAATGAATGAATGACAGATGGGACTGTTAACCATGAGGTACCATGTTAACACTTAAAGCTATGTACTGAGTTCTTTGAGAACTTTCCTTTGATACAGCACTGGATCTCATTTAATGGGTTTCAATCCAACAACCAGTCATACGATACTTTTAGACTCAATGATATTTAAAAATATATAAAAATAAAATAATTCTTAATTAAAGGTGCTTTTAGGACTCTCTGTTTGACATTTATTGCAGTAACACCTTTGGCCAGAATGTGTAGTGGTTTTCTGGGATAAAGACTCTGTTTCCCATGAGCACCATCACCCACTGCTGTAAAGACGTGACTTTATTCTGGAAGTAAATGAATGTGGTGCAAATTTTCTAAACACTACTTTTTTGTTTGAGAGAACTTTTTGTAGGATGGAAAGCAACAAGGTAATTATGCGTAGTTACGTAGCGTTGTTGTTTGTAACCGTCTACGTGCCATGAATTGGGAAAATACGGCCACAGACACTGAGGAATAGCAGTTGAAAATAGTGGATTTTGGTGCTGATGATCTCATTTTACATCGTTGATTATGAAGAGGAAAATTTATTAACCTGAGACTATATCAAGATCACTTATAATGTGCTCACCGGAGCTTTAATCTCTTGCAAATGTAAAGATGTCAAGTTGCTGTTAGCTGTTAATTATATTGGACATATAATGGCTCTACTGTATCTCTCTCCTTGCCTCCTTGTGAAGCTCTTCTTCTGTCCATCTTTCTCTGCTCTCCCTTCTCACTAAACAGTCTCTTATTGTGGTCTGTGTCATTGATATTGCCCTGCTGGGGCCTCTCAGACCTGACAGATAAAGCATCCATAGGAACTGACTGGGTCCTGATGACGGGATGTTGGAGTGGAGTGAGAGTGGGTCCCGGCCCCCTTTAGCCCTCACAGGAATAATTTACAGCTCTGCCACAGTTGATTTCCCTCACTACAACCAAAGGCACTCAGAGAGCAGCCACAGCGCCATAGCTCACCGACAGCGAGCTGAGCAGAGCAACATACAATCACACACAGAGGAGCTGAGAGGCAGAGAGGAGGGAGGGCCTGAATTATTGAACATTTATCATAAAGAGGGGAAAACAGAGCGTTAATGGGAGAGATGGGGGTTGTGCAGAGTTGGTGTTTTCTTCCCTGTTGAATGAAATGGCGCTACATGTTCTATTTCAGCTTTTGATATGTTGTTTTAATAACTGCTAAAGGTGATAGAAGTAAATAATTTTTGATGAATATCTGAAAATGATCTACTGTAAGCCATATGTCCACCGGAAGCTGATTGAGTTTATATTTTGTTATTTTGTTCCGAGAAATATGAAGGGAAACCTGACACTGAAACACTTTGATGTTTTTCCTTTAAGTGTAATCATTTACTTCAAGTAATGAGTCAGTTATTCAAACTATTAAGTGATTCGGTTATAATGATGGTTTAGTAATGAGGTAATTGGCTGTTTGCTTGGTTAAATACATAAATGAGTTCAAAGCTGCAGTGTGCACTCAACACTTCACTGACTTTTCATTTGTTCCACATAAAACAAGATTCAAGGATCTCGAAAACATACTTGCCCACACACACACACACACACACACACACACACACACACACACACACACACACACACACACACACACAAGTTAGGCTAAAAGAAGAGATTGGCTTTGACATCTGCCTCGGTGTGTATTGTCCTCTTCTCATTTGTATGGGGCCTAATATCGCCCTAACCTTTACGCCGCACACTGGTTCAATTGCATCAGCATAAAACTGCTCCAGTGAAAAGCCAATTATCTTCTCAATCGCACCGCAACACCGCTTAAGCGCTGCCCACACCATCGCTGAGCGCACAAAACAACCAACAACTCTGGCGGAGTGACAAATCTGGGGCAGCGCGTACACTGACAGCAGAGAGAGGGAAAATCCAATTGCGTCCTCAATGAAAACTCTCACTACATTGTGTTTGTTGCTGAATTCCCAACTCATTTTCAACAAGCTGCATTAAATTTTGACCCACAAAAGCAAAAAAGCAGACACCGGCTTCTTTGTTACTGTCCAAGATGTTGAAGAGTGGAAGTTTGTGCAAGGATACAGAGACAGGGCGGAATGAAGTGAGTGAGAGGTGAAGGATGCTGCCTGTTAGGTAACAAAAACAATGTTTACTTTCTTCTGCCTTCTTGATGTCAAACCCTCTGCCAGGATACAGTTTCAAAACAGTCTTCATGCAGTTTTTGAGAGCTGAAAATACTGCTTATGTAAGAAGAGCACAACACACAGGGACTCTGGGTGAATACGGAAAGCACAGAGATGGAAAGACACGGAAATTAGTAGCTGAATAACTTAATTTCAGGAAGCAATCAATGCAGACAAACTGCTGTGTTAAGACGACATTCAGTTTCAGCAGTTCTGACACCTCTGACCTCTCCTCCTATATGATATAACACACATCATTGGGCGCCATTCGCTTTTAATTAGGCTGCATCATTTAGAAACTGCGCTGGGAGTCACAGCATCAGCAGGACAGCCATTTTTCTCTGAGGGTGGGAGGTAGTGCAGCTCTTTGTAGTGATCCAGATCATTTAGCTTCATATTAGAGTAAACAGCCACCACGTGAATGCTAAACTTAGCATAAAAGAGCTCACAGCTAATCTGCAGCTTACAAAGTGAAGTTATGACTTGTTCGTCTGTCTGCGGTCGGGTGGCGCCGATTCAGGAGAGAGAGAGAAAAGATTGAATGGTTGAGTTTTTGAAAAAGGCAAACTGACACACCATGGCAACACGACAGAGGTGGAGGTGGCAGAGGAATGAATGTCAGCGGGGTTTAATACGACTCGAAACCTTCTTTATGTCACTCACAAGGAATGTCTGACTCGCAGAGGAGGACTCGGCTTTTATACCGTCATGTGCTCCACCCCTCCATCAATCCATCTTAGAACACACAGACACACACACATGAGAACACACACAGATTTTCCCAACTCCAGCGAAGCGTGCAACAATCCCTCTTCCAGCTTCTTTTCTTCCTGGGAAAAGCTCATGGATGTTAATTGCATTACTGGGAGGCGTCAGGGGCCAGAGGGAGCGTCCAAACCTGAGGAAGGCGGATCAGAAATGGAATTTCGATTCAACAAAAGCAGGGAACAATCCCTTATCTCCTTCATTTTCTGACTCTAACTTATCAGAAACATTTTGTCTCCAAAAGGCAACATTTCCATCACTGACCGGCGAGGCGAAAACGTGTTTATGGTCTGCAAAGGCGGAAAATCTTTCCGCGGATAACAAAATCACTCGATCAATGTGAGTGAGAATGTGGTTGTTGAATTATTAATGGCTTGCTTCACATGACTGGTCCGAAGACAGCCAGTGAACGGTTTAATTTAATTTTGAGTAACAATTGAACAGAGGCTTCTGTTTCTGTGGATCCGCCATTCGAGTCCATTGAGGGGCCCATTTAAACATCCATCATCCATCATGTATGGTTTCTTTTTTACTGATCAAACCCAACTTTAGCTTTTAGGTAAAAGCTGCTGGGATGTTTTCAAGTTGGTCCCATCTCTGTGTTTGAACCCCGAGCTTCACTCAGCGCTCATCAGTCTATCTTTCCTTGGCAGTGTTACACCTCACGATGCCAAATGGAGCCAATTTGTGTTGAAGCAGCTTGTTCAACATGACATCTTAGCAGAAAACTGCTGTCGCACTGCAAAGGCAGCAAATCTGAGGCAAACTTTCGTCTTCTGTGTTTGCAGGAGTCTTCTGTCTAACAGAGAAAACACCAGATACTTCAATTTCCCCCAATAGATGGAAGAAGCTGGGTGAGAAGGTGAATTGCCTGTTTGGGAATTGTTGTTGGTGAAGCAGGGGAGTGGAAGCCAGAGAGAAAGGAGACTAGGTGAGAAGTCAAAAGTGGACACTTGGTGAGAAAAGGATTTAAGGAATGAGAGTCAAGTGAAAGAAAAGGATGTGGAGAGCTGACCTGTGACCTTCTCACTTTTTCCGAGACACTGGGCAGCCATTGTTTGGGCTAAACGCCTTCAAGTCAGCGTCTCAGCCTCTTTCCCTCACCCCTTCCACCCCTCACAGGGTGACAACTATAGGGTTGAACTCTAAGATTAATGCTGTCCCCCTCTCTGTCCCTAACATGGGCCCTGGACCTTATAAAGGCCTCCTCCCCATCATTTAGACCAGGAGACACCCACACATACACACACAGCACCCAACAAGTCTTTGGCAGGCGAACACAAACAAGGCGTAAGAGATGTAGCTTCAATGCTGGGCAGCTTTGACTGGGCAGTAATGGCCGCAGCTCAACAAAAACCAAAGGAGCAGTTACGAGTGTAGAAGCCCCGGCGGCGCCTCATGAAGTCATCTGTATTCTTGGACTGGGGGGAGGGCCTCTTCTAACATCATTAGCCCTAAAACTGTGGCTCTGAATCCTCCGGTTGTCTCAGAGTGGAGACTTTTTTTTCTATTGACTTGTATCTGTTTTTCAGCCATCAACAGGCTGCTAGTTATATTAACGTAAGCATCTATTCAAGTCGTGCTGTTTTGAGTCTAATGTGAACTGAACTGCAAGGGCAGGCTAAAATTATCCGGGTCCGGGTTGCGGGGGCAGCAATGTCATCAGGGGCCTCTTCCACCAGCTCTTCTAGGGGGGATACAGAGGCGTTACCAGGCCAGCCGAGAGATATAATCTCTGTATCGTGTCCTGGGTCTACCCCAGGGTCTCCTCCCAGCTGGACATGCCCGAAATACCTCCCCAAGGAGGTATCCTGAAGGCATCCTCATAAGATGCCTGAAAAACCTCATCTGGCTCCTCTCGATGTGAAGGAGCAGAGACTCTATTTTGAGCCTCTCCCTGATGTCCGAGCTATGAATCCTATCTCTAAGGCTGAGCGCAGACACCCTGTCGAGAAAGCTCATTTCAGCCGCTTGTAGTCGCAATCCCCTTCTTTTGGTCACTACCCACAGGTCGTGAAAATAGGTCAGGGTTGGACGTAGATTGACTTCTGGCTTAACTTCTCTTTACCAGAAAGGACCTGAAAGTGTTTGCATCATTTCCGACTTTGCCCCAGTCCATTTGTCAATCTCTCGCTCTGTTTTCCCCTCACTCATGAACAAGACCCCAAGATACTTAAACTCTTCGACTTGGGGTAAAGACTCCCTCCCAACCCAGTGTGGGCAGTCCGCCCTTTCTTAACTGAGAACTATGGCCTCAGACTTAAAGGTGCTGATCTTCATCCCAGCTGCTTCACATTCGGCTGCAAACCGCCCCAGTGTGAGCTGGAGGTCAGTGTTCGACAAGGCCAACAGACTCACATCATCTGCAAAAAGCAGAGACGGGATCCTGAGACCCCTAAATTCGATATTAAACAAAAAATAATCAGCAGCAACTTCTGCTCAGATATAATGTAAATTATCGGATGAGATGTTTGGCTAAAATGCCGATCACCAGTCAGTTGAAAAATACCCAGATTGGCTACAATCCGATACTCGAGATCGGGACTGGGGGATGATGATATATATTTTTTTATAACTAACAAATGCAACTACGCCAGTTTTGACCCTTTATCAACAAAAAGAGGGAAACCCCAGGAAGTCCCAAAAATAGAAGCTGCTTTTTCTTAATTTCGTCATAATATATCGTCCAGGACAACTCCTTGAAGTTCTTCTTTGAGGGTAAAGCTCGCAGAAAGAAGATTTGTATGGGCACAATTGGAGGATTAATGGAGGGGGGGAGATGGCACTTCACAGCAGTGATGAGCACAGCGAAAAAAATCAAAAGTTCGCTGTGAAAAGTTAGGAGGTCCCTCCGATAAGGAACTATCCAATTATCTCCAGATCTGATGTGAACAGCGACAGGCCAATCTGCACGGCAGAAGGAGATAATGACTCCCTCCATCCATGCAGAGGCTTCTCCCTCCTCTTTCTGCTAATTTCATCCACTGTAAAAAGATAAGAGGGTGATCAGAAAAGGAGAGGATGAGGGTGGAAGAAAAAGTTGAATGAGAGTCAGAGGGAGTTAGTGAAGTAGAGCAGACGTGACGGCCTAGGTGGGATTGCCAATAAAGTCGCTGAAGTCCTGAGTTCTATGAAATATTTGACAGGATAATGAAAAAGGAGCAAGAGTAAAGAAAGCAGCTGAAAGAGAAGCTGAGGGAACAGCCGTTTCCTTGAACTTTGTGTGCGACAGGTATTAATGATGGCGGGCTGTTCTTTGGGCAGTAGGCACTACTAATGGCAAACACAGAGATAAGCTCTGTTCTTATGCAGCGCTGCGAGACAAATGGTCTCATTACACCTGATTGAAAGCAGGAAGAAAGCACTTTATCCATGGGAGACAGCGAGAACCATCCTGTCGGCACATCTCGCTCTCTTTGTTCAACTTTTTCTCTACAATGGAACAAAAGAAGAGACTTTGTGAGCCACAGCAGGAGGGAAGATAAAGAGGTAGAAACACTTGATAGAAGTCGCTCCATATCATGTCCAACTGCGACGCAACCAACAACAACGGCAGCCTTCTGATACAATCCTGAATAAATGCACAAACACAGTCATCTGTTTTGTCTTTAAAATCATTTGATTCCCATGTCACTCTTCAAATATACTCACACAGCCTTTGTGTGCATATGTATGTTAACATAGAGGCACTTTTCCGGGTAATACCCTCTGCTAGCGATGTGCTTTAGAGGTTTTTGCTATAGCTGCTTGAAGTGCTTGTTTTGCTTTGTAAATATAAAGCTGCAATTAAATCGATCCCACAGGAAAGTGAGAGGCAGAAACGTCTGCTGACGAGTGTGATTGCACAACGGTGGAGCACAAATTTGTGCACAGTACACAAACACTGTGTGCTGAGACAAAAGCAAACACACCAAGCCTTCTGCAAACACTCAAGAGATAAACACACTTAGTGCAATGCAGATCCAGACGTTCATGTGGAAAATTGATCCATACAGTCAAGGACCAGATTTGGTTATCACTCTCAATGTGTGATAATAAATTGTCTCGATTTGGAATCATTAGATGTCATTGCTGAAAATGTCTGTTTGCTTCTACAGCGACAGATTCTGACATGTTGCACCACACTTACATCTCAACAAGTGCAATAAAGAGAGAAACAACCGCACTAGACTGTTTCCATCACAAAGAGGATGGAGCAAAAGTAATGGGAGTTGTTTCAACTCAAGCTGCCCTGGAAATTACCGAGTTAGACACCTGTCATACTCCTTTAAGAGAGGGTGCGATCTTCCCAAGAGAGTGACAGACGAGGTCGCTGACATGCAGTCTAATCAGTCAGAGAGTCTGGCAACTTGGAGAGAAATGAAAGCATATTAAGTTTTCTTGTTAAGGAAGTGTCACAAAAGGATCCGTCTGTTTTCAGGCTGCAGCAGACAATTTTTATTCCGCTTAAAGTTTAACAATGATTTTTTAAAGAGAAAAAAAAATCATATAAACAGACTGGTTTCAAAATCAACCCTCAGGATTCCAAGCAGTTTTTATTTTTTGCCTCTGTCACATTTTTACTCACTGTGGTCTCATTTTCCTCTACAAAGTGAAGTCCTGCCCCTCTATAGATTCAGGACAACCATGGCTACAGACTGATTTAACTCAATGATGTCTCCTTAGCAATTAAGCGTAATCAAAAAGCAATAAATCATTCAATAAAGAAAAATTAACATTGATAATTTTCGAAATATCTATTTTCAAAACAATTAAGAAATTGTGAATAACAACATATTTATGCAACGCATATATGTAAAACCTGTTTCAAGGTGCACACAAGTCTTGGGATGAAATAATAAAAAAACTAACGGTGAACTACTTCCATTATTACAAGCTATGAACACACATTTACTCTTTACAAACTATTTAAAGGCAATACTGTCTATTTACTACTATTTACTACTACTATTTACACTATTTAGAGTTCACACTGCAGAGGCATCATGCCGAACCCCTTCCTGCTTCTCTCTCTCTCTCTCACTCTCGCTCTCTCTCAAACAAGAGTTTGAAAATGAGATTAACGGTTAATTTTGCCCTGAAACGAGTCTCAAAGGCATGCAGGGCAGGTGTATAGGTCATGCTCATTGGTGCTGAGCGGCTCTGAGCAGAAATTTGACGCCTGCAAGACAATGAAATGGGTTGCAAAAATTCAAAGAATAGTTTGAGCACAAGTACAAGATGTATGTTAATTATTCAGGCTTTTTTGAAAGCAGTAAGACACATAAAATTATTTGTTTTTTACAGAACTTTGCTAAAGCAAATTACTTATTTTCTGTAAATTTTCAAAGAGGACCTCAGAATTAAAGCTATGTTGAAGAAATCTCCCATTTTCTCCAACCTGTTTCGGCTTGACGACATCACATGTGATACATTCAGGCACTTATCGGAACTTGAGAATCTGTTGATTATGCCATTTTTTTCAGCTTCTGGATTGGACAAACGGTTTGTAAATGCCAGTCATTTAAAAATAAGTGGTAGTTCAAACCTGCTGATGGCCTTGGGATCCAGAGGGTTAGTCAAATGTTAGAGTTTTTCTAAAGAGGAAGAAAAAACAGTTTTTCTCTTTAAAGTTCTTATGAGGAACCTTTTGGTTATTGTGCTCCCAGTAAGATAAACACTACATCTCCTTTCTGCATGATCTTTCACATGTGTTCGTTTCTTTCAGACAAATAGTCTCATCCTGCTTTTCTTTAAAGAGTCAAATGTTCCCCTCATTGTAAATATTTGCAGTGAAAAATGTTAAAAATAAAAAAAAAAGCTGTTTCTTCAGTGGAATAGTCAGAATATTTTCTTCTGGTCTTAGCTGCTTTTGGAGGTCACAAGAAGGCACGGCTATTGGTTTTTAGTCAACCAAACTAAACAAAAGCGCACAGCAGGCATTAAATAAGCAGGAATTTAACAAAAAAAATGTTCTTTATCCAACAGGCATGTTGGAGTTTAAGTTTAAGAAAAAGTTAGGAGAGAAAAATCGCACAAAAAAAGTTTAATATTATTTTCACTGCATTGTCTTCGATGGAGGGTAAAAGCTCTCAAAGTTAAGCTCTAGAAAAAGAAGAACATAAATCGAAGTCCTCTGGAGTAGAAATTCAGAAGCAAACAGTTCAGTTTGTGTCTGCTATGACCGTAGATAATTATGGCTAATGCTAGCTAATATCGGCACATGGCCGTGCAATTTAGACAATGAATGGACCCTTAGCTCTCCTTCTTCCTCACTGTTAAACTTCTGCATTTTGTGCATGATGTATTTCTCATATCGTCCCATTCCCCTAATTTAATTGCAACAACTTTGCAATCCTTGAAAGCGAGACATTTGGGTTTTAGTTGGCTCGGCTGGTCGAGCAGGTGTCCCATGTAGAAAGGAGGAGGTCCTTGTGGCACTGATTGTAGGACTGATTCCCAGTCCCAACATGATTGGTCACATGTCATCCCCCACTCTCTCCCCACACGTCCTGTCTCTCTCTCCCAAGCTGTCCTTTTAAATGAAGGCAAAAAGCCCAGAAATTAAGGAAAAGAAAAATCCAAAAATCTTTCAAAGCACAAGAAAACACCAGTTGGAAGAACTTTCCCAGACTTCACTTCCTCATGCAGCACATCACAATCAGAAATCTTTTATCCGGCAAGATGAAAGACAGTTTCCAAATGTTTTGAAGTCCACCTTAAATCTTTGATATCGTGCCTGCTGTGCGGACCGCTAGTCCTTTTCTTCAGCTGCTACAACAAAGAGAAGAAGTGCCTTTTCTTTGAGAAGTTAGACATGAGAGTAATACGGCATCATTTTTATAACAAGAGGTTCATCAGGTTCCTTTAGGCCATGCGAAGCTGCCTCCAGGAGAGGAGACATTATTTTACCACTGATTACAATTACCTGCCTCAAAGTATTACTGATTATTACCTGGACAGCAGAATTTTCCAGGTGTTATTTCAGACAAATTTAGTTGCTAATAAAAGGAGTCTGAATAACCGTAACCATTCAATTAGGATTTGATGAGCCCTGAAAGCGCCATTTTACCGTTAATAGCGGGATGTGTTTGAACATGTGATCCCTTGTTATCAGCAGCAAACACTTGTTGTTTGATTGGATGCATTTGGGAAACCAGATATCAGGCTCCAAGAAGTTCTGATGCATTTATTAGAAGCAGCTTCGGGCAAAGGCATCTGCTAAATGAATGTGAATGAAAGGAGTATCATCCCTCGAACAGAGAGAGCGAATGTAAAGCATTCATGCAGCGTAAGTCATTTAAAACATGACTTCAAATCGCCCAGCACGAGCTCTGATAATCTTGTAAACAAGTGACGTTCAGAATCTAAATCTAAAGCTTGTTGGGAGTGGAATGACACAGATTAGAGCACATGACCAGATGACCTCCACTACTCCAGGGAGTGTGGAGGTCGGAGGGAACAGCCGGGCACCGCTTGGCATGACACCACAGCCTGTTATTCTGCAGGAGCAACAGGAAGGACGTCTGGCAGCACAAGGACAGTGACTACGCCGGCCTGCGCTGGAGCCAAGATGGAAGACATCATCTCAAACGCCGAAAGGAGACGATTTTCAGCGGTCCTTTTTTATCCTTTCTGCAAATTATGCCAGAATTAAAGTTGTGAAACAAACATTAGACTCTGAAGGGATACTTCTCGATGCTCATTTTCAACTGAGGGATAAAAATCAATGTTTCTCACAGTTTCAAAACAAGTCGACTCTCTAACGAGCAGACGGCACAGCCTTTGTAGACCTCGGATAGTCAGACAAAGTGCCAAACTGTCTCTGAATGTTAGAGTCCATCTTTGATCAGGTCTTGGAAGTCATTCAATTCACACTCATCTGCCATCACTATAGACCCTTCAAGGCTGACAGCTGGCCCCTTTGATGTCAAAATATGCCCTTTGGCAAATCGATGTGTGTACGGGGAACACTGCTAAATTATCCAAAAAAAAAATACATTTTCCTCATGCACTTTCATCCTCCTGGAAAAAGACGTGCCAGGTGAGAGGGATTCATTCAGAGATGTCTGCTGATGCTCTGATGTGCAATTGATTGAGATTTGGCTTCAAAGAATTTCTACCCTTAAAGCCAAAACAATGTTTTTTTTTTTAACGTTTCATGTGGGGATCCAACGGAATCATTTATAACATTTCAATACAGTGTCAAGCCAACATCAACATCCATCTCGCTCATATCTAACAGAGTACAAAAGAAACACAGAAAGGTTGAAGCCAAGTACTCTGAAAACAAGGAACACGCTGAGCTCAACGCTATGAATTGATTTTTTTTTGTAACAAATAAATCCTGGAGTTTAATTTAACTTGATTTTTCTGAATGAAAGGCGAATCAATCACACAGCAAGGAAA
This sequence comes from Labroides dimidiatus, assembly GCA_030710495.1. NCBI lineage: Eukaryota > Metazoa > Chordata > Actinopteri > Labriformes > Labridae > Labroides > Labroides dimidiatus. The sequence goes on along the minus strand of CM061146.1, from coordinate 7,032,439 downwards.
CAAAGGGGCTCAATATCTCGCTGGCTGCACAGTCAGATCAGCAGAAATCTCCTGAATCTGCAGCTCAGAGAACATTTTCACAGGAGGAAGAGATACGGTCTCTCCTCCCTTTATTCTCCGTACCGGCCCTTTAAGGAGATCAAAGACTGTCTTTGTTGTAAAACTTATGCAAACAAAGCTTTTTTCTTATCATGCTAATCACGTCCTACAACTGCTTAGTGTAAACCCTCCTCTTTAACTGCTTAGCATCCCGTCTCATTACAGCGTACAGTATTTCCTGTATGAGCGGCGGGCGGCTTACGGAGCTCAGCTCCATCGATCCGTCTTAGTGATGCTTAGACATGTCTGTGCTGAGAGGAGGCAAAGGGGAAGAGCGGCGAGGCGTGCACTCCAAGTGAGACGTGGCTTTCTTTCTGGGCCCTGTAATGATAGCAGAGAAATCTCATTTCACGACTCACTGCCGTGTTTGCAAAACCGCATCAATGGAGGCACATCCCAAACATAGCTGCGAGGAGGATCCGGAGCCAAGTTCAACCTGTCTGGGTCCAGGAGACATCTACAGAAAGGAGGTGAGCGCGTTAACAGAATGGAAACCTGACGGGTGGGGGTGAGGGTGAGGGCTCCGGGACAAACGGTGACAACGGCTGCTTCTTTGGTTGCTAATGACTTATTGATTGAGGAGCCGACGCAGGTTTCATTCGCGGAAGATGTCCCCCGTCCACATGGGTGAAGCCGACTGACATCAGATCACTGAAGCTGAGAAGTGGTTGTTCTTTCCACTCAATCCTGCTGGATGAGGACAGATAACAGACCTCTTAACCACTCCTCCTTTATAAAATGTTACTCCTAAACTGAAGGAAAGACTTTCCCAGTGGAAGAAATCAGAATCTCCTCGTATACAACATTTTTGAATTCTTCCTTTGACGATACTCAAACTTCACTCACTCCTCTTTCAAACAGTCCAGAATCTGTTTTGTTCAAAAACTTTGGTTAGTCCTCATTATCCTTTAAACCCCTGTAATAATGAGTCCACAGTCTGTGCCTTAACCTGCTCACACAGCAGCTCCCTCATGCAGCAGTCACGCTGCACTCCGCTGTAATACGCTTCCTCCGTGGTGATTTAATAGCCATTGTTAAGTGTCCCGTCCTTGGCTGTTCTGTGAGCTTTGTTCACCCGTGGAGCGGGATGAGTGTGAGCTCACAGGTGGAGAAATCATCCCTGAGAAGTGCCTTGGCAGTAAGCTAAACTGCGCCCATATTCATGCCTTAATGAGGCTGGATCATATCTCACAGTACGCCACCACATTTATATATCACATCTTATCCCTGAGTGCCGAGCAGGAAAGGATTGAAGCCACTTCATATGTAATCGGTCGGTAATAAAACACTGATCACGAGCAACATGAGGTCCCTTTATTCCCTAAAGCAGCAGCTCAGACTAACAGCTCTGTGGCGTTTTTGTTGTTCACGAGTTTGAGGACCAAAACCCTGCGTGAGCTCAGAGTTTGAAGAAAAAAAAAAAAGCATCCAGAGATTTTCTCTTTCACGAAAAGTGAAGAGCACTGCACAAACACACACACACACACACACACACACATATGCACTTTGTGCTGAAGTCATTTTGGCCAGTTACAATGAGATTCCTGAAGGCTTCAATTTGCACACTGAGTGAAGCCAGGAAGCAGACTCAGGAGTCCAATCTGTGTGTGAGCAGATTTACAGAGTGGAGAGGTAATTAGGGGGCATGACCGTGTGTGTGTGTGTGTGTGTGTGTGTGTGTGCGCATATAAGTGTGTAATGCCTTCTGTTCTTGCCAGTAGCAGGTCGGGGGGATGGATGGATGGATGGATGGATGGATGGATGGATGGATGGATGGATGGATGGAAGCCCACCATAACAGCATCTCCTCCCTGCATCTTATCAGGGAGCTTTAGGGGGGGTATACATTAGCCTCCACCCCCTCTTCCTCTCCCTTGCTTTAATGCCGTTTCTCAACATCATTCCCCAGTTAATATTCATCATTTTGATGTTAGACGACTATCGTTTCTTGGGTACAGAGATCATCTCTGATCTGAAAGGCAATTTCAACCCTATCTTAAGCTGGAACTACCATCCAGCTGTAGATCAGAGACATATGATGGTGCAAAGACGCAAAGCAAGTTCATATAAAAACGCTTCAATACGCAAGGTTCACGTAGAGCGAGCTGTGATTCGTCTGCAGCCTTAAAAATAATCTAATTCCAGAAATAATTGGAGGAGATTGCTGCTTGAAATTGGCAGACATGATCCAGCATACAGAACTGTCCCTAAAAGAGTGATATCAGATCCTACAAATCGGAGAAATGGCGACAATTTTCCAGAAATTACACAGATCTCATTCTCCACAGAATCTAACAGCCAGATAGAAAATACACTTACTGTCTATATTGCACTTCTCCAGGATTACATACACCAAAGAAGCTATTCAGAAAATCGCCTCAAAGACACACTGCAGTGAAGGTATGAATAAAGTTTAAATCATTCTTTTACACAGAGACGCCCATAGGTGCCCATACCGGCTTTTGCAAATGGCACCGAGGGAATCAAGAGGCAATTTCAGATCAGTCAGAATTGAGACTCTTCACTCCTTTATGCCAGCGCACAATCAGGTTTCATCAGAGTCTAGGGCACTTCACATTTTCTCTTTCTGCAATCCATGTGTTGTCACTGCAAAACAATGCCTTCAGTAAAAAATGGAGAAGTTCAGAACAAAACTTTTGGAGCCATTTTTCAACCGTAGGGTTTCTTTTTGTCGTCGTGAATGCTCAATCATCAACTGAGTCTGGCTGCAAGATTCTGGCAAAAATGTGGATCATGATCTTTTATTTTTAGAAATGAGATAACAATCACAACCTGTTCTGTAAGTGGCATCTTTTCTCACATCCTTTTGCACATTCTGTTCCAAAACAAAACCACATCTTTTGCACATTCTGTTGTAGTTATTGTATATATTTTTTGTATTTTCTTCACATTGTCATTTTATATTGTACAGTAATTTTATATTTTTTATATTTTTTATATTTTATATTCTGTTTGCTGCTGCTACAAAAGAATTTCCCAGCTTGGGACAAATAAAGTACCTATCTTATCTCTTATCTTATCTTATCTACCTCTCATAATTTACTTACATCTAACAGGTCTTAAAATTTCTGTTGCATTCAAGAAAGTCGGGAATTGTGACCACTTTCTAAACATGGCGGCTGAGAGCTGTAACTTCTTTACATCTTCTTTTCTGTTGCTCATGTCTTTATTTTTGATTCAGAACAATTTGTTATTGGTTAATCTCACTCGGACAACAAAAGTTCTTCAGGCAACTCTTACCCCGCTTAAAATCCAGACCCTTGAGCACAGATTCGACATTTTCTGTAGGATTTCCAGGTTTTTTAGTTACACAAGGAGAAATTTAAGCACGTTTTCTAAGATCCCTCAAAATCCAATCTTGCTCTCCATTCAACGGCCTTCCAAAAAGAGTCCCAGTATTTCCTCAAATCCCTTATCCTCCTCCTGAGCACGACTACAATGGATGGATGCTAATCTCCCTACATCTCTGGGATGATATCAAGGTGGAAGTCCAATCATTTCAGACATGAAAAGATTCAATGTACAGCACAAATCCCTTTTCCATTTCTGTGACGAGGTACAATATGGGATGATTCCTCTATGATTTCCTGTAATGCCATATTTAGACGGTTCTGGAGGACAACAATACTGGAGGTCTTAGTTTAAGGGGGCTGAATTACTGAGGCAGGGATGTACACAGAGAAAATGTACATAATTGATATAAATTTAAAGAAAACAGCTTTGTGGGCTCATTGTCACAAAAACGAACCAGGAAAACTAGATATATGATAAAGTGACACACTGTACACATGTGAAACCCAGATTAAGGTCAGAACAGCTGCAGAAGACAGGAGTGTGTGAGGGAGAGCGTTTTTGATACACATGCAGTCTAAATGTGTGTGTGTAGGCAGCTGTTACTAGGCCAGTAGGTCCCTGAGGACTTGATGGAGTCATCGCTATCGTCATCCCTCTTAAAATGAAAACACAACCTGGAATAGAGTCAGACAAGAGAGCTCATAATAACCTGATTTGAGCTCTGTGGTTAAATCAGAGCTTTGTCATTAGCCTGGTTTCTGCTACAGGTCCTAACAGAGCCACTCAGCATTTAATCACCAGCTCATCAGTGAAAGCATCCTACGTACTTTCACTGCTGTGATGTTCAACTTCTCTAAACCTGGACCAGAAAGTGACAGAATATGGAGAAAAGGAGCCAAGAAGAGGGAGAGACAGACAGACGGACGGAGAAGCCTTTGAACCTTGTGTGCCCAGGAGGCTGACGGAGGGACAGAGCTGCCATGACCTTGCTTCAGCATTGTTGTGCCTGTCTGCAGAGATCAATGTCAGTGTGTTTGTGTGTTCATGTCGACCCAAAGTCAATGCAAATGCTATCTCACTTTCCTTTAAGTCTCTGAAAGACACTCAGAGCCTTTGCTACAAGGAGCAACCAAACACTGCCTGCTGTGCTCCAGACTCTGCTGATATCTACACTTCTGGATGCTGAATGGATGTACGGGCGATTTTCAGACTGGTTTAAACATTTAGCTGTTGAACATCCGTCCTTGGGGCAGTCATACTAACTCATGAGACGGTAAAAATCAGTACACTGCTTTGACAGCTTCCATCAATCTTTTGATTTATTACGGAAAACAAAGACTTCTGAATACAGTATTTTTTTTCTTTGTGTGTGTTTTTCCTTTTACTATGTGACCCTCACGTCTAAAACAAACACATGCAAGCCATCTACAAATCAAAAAGCCATTTGGTAGAGCCTAATGGAGGTAAAAAGTTTAAGACATGAAAATTCTTCATTAAATTTTTTTTTTCCATTCCAGTGAAGTTGGCAGGTTGTGTAAAACGTAAATAAAAACAGAATACAATGATCTGTAAATCCTGCTTAACCTATATTCAATTCAATATACTACAAAGACAAGATGTTTATTGTTCAAACTTTTTTGCAACACGTTCCAAAAAAGCTGGGACAGGGTCCCACTGTGTTACATCCTCTTTCCTTTAACACTAACCACATGGTAATATCCTTTACACAATGATGTGGGTTTTTAATGCAGCGCCCCCTGAGGGGTCAAAGGTCACGGGAATCCAATGTTGGTTTTTGCTGCTTACGTGCAGAGATTTCTCCAGATTCTCTGAATCTTTTGATGATATTATGGACTGTAGATGATGAAATCCATCAATTCTTTGCAATTGTACATTGAGGAACATTGTTCTTGAACTGTTGGACTATTTGCTCACGCAGTTGTTCACAAAGTGGTGAACCTCACCCCATCCTTGCTAAGCCTTTTGCTTCTTTTATACCCAATCCAATTACTGTTTGCAATTAACCTCTTCACCTCTTGAATGTTTAAAACTGGTGTTTTTTGAGTGTTCCTCAACTTTTCGAGTCCTTTGTTGAACCTGTACCAGCTTTTTTTGGAACGTGTTGCTCAAAATGAGTGAATATTTGCAGTAAAACAAGATGTTCATAGGTTGAACAATAAACATCTTGTCTTTGTAGTTTATTCAATTGAATATAGTTTAATCATGATTTGCACATCGTTGTATTCTGTTTTTATTTGTTTTTCACAACGTCCCAACTTAATTGGAATTGAGGATGTACACCAACAAGAAAAATCAAATCATAACAGTTTTGAAAACAAAGAGAATTCTCTTTATTTTGCTTTCACAAGTCTCCTCTGTCACTTCAGTGGAAGCCATTATGTCAACTCAAATTGTTTGTGAGCTAATTTAAGATATATGTGTGGTAAACATACATAAGATTTTTCATCTTGCTCCCTTTCTGCTCTGTTCTAGTGGTTCATCCGTCTTAATAGGCTAACCTGTCTCTCTCCAATCATTCATAATGATGATGTGGCGTCGTTTCAACGACCAAATATGCAGAAAAAGAAGCACGGCTGCTGATAAACATGTCTCCCTCGCAGGTAGGAATGAACAAAGACAACATTATCTGGCAGCAAATGGACTGCCCGTCGGCGTGCTTTATGGGCGGGTAAAAAAATGAGCAGAGACAGCGATATATGTGCTCTGTTTATGGATGTCTCAAAGGACGGGGAGACGAAGAAAAGGAGGTGGACCAGGGGGAAGCAAAGGGAAGGGGATAAGATGGGGCAGACAGCTGATTGGAGATATAATACAAAAGGGGGGAGAGGATAAAGGGAGGGAGGGGGAAAAGGTAGACAGACAGGTGGTATATTGAAAGTACCCCAGAAAAACCAATTTGTATTGCATCAAGATTAGCAAGAGATAACGTCTCCTCATTTCCCTTCTGCCAGATTTTTACAGTACACCCCACCGTCTCTACAAAGCCCTGAAAGGAGAACAAAAAGGAGGAGGCAAACAAGACGATGGCTCTGATCTCTCATCCTCTGATTCCTCTGGCAAGATTACAGCTAATAAGAGGAGAGCATGTAAGACCGCGGAGGGAGGAACAGTTAACATCCAGGTTTGAAATCCAAACCACTGTAACCAAAATCAATCACCAGCAGCCATCAATGTCAACATCAGGGGTACAAATGTGAGCTGGCAATTGCTTGGGATTGATAAGAAGAAGGGGGACTTGTGCAGAGATGTTAAACTTTTTTTTTTGTTTTATATATTTAGTTGATAAGGAGTGAGGAATCAAATTTTAATGGTGACTGGAAATTAGGTCACTGGAACAGCGAGTATTTGGAGGAGCAGGGAAAGAAATCAGAGAACATGACGGAAGGTGTAATTGTTAATACGGTACCGAAGACGGTGAGTAAATCAGACTTATTCAACATGAAATAGTGTTAGGAATTAATGACATATCAACAATTACGTACACAGTCGCAAGTTTTAAGAGTCCAAAGCACGAGCTCAGACGATGCAAAGGTGCAACAAACCTGAGATTCTTGAAAAAAAGAAAAAAACAGGCTCATCTAACTTCATATGTACTAATAAATGCAGAAATTGACACAAAACACACACACACACGCTCAGAGTCCCCTCTCTCCTTGCTTCCCCTCTGCCTGAAGGCACTTGACTTTACTCGGGTGGAAATTAAAGTGCATAAACACATTCCTCATCACAGCACGGGGGGGGGGGGGGGGGGGGGGGGGGCTTCTGGCAGAAATATTCCAATGTTATGCAAGAGCGCGCGCTGAAGGCGTAGCACAAGTCTTTCCTGTATGCTAATTCAACATCATTAAATATCATCAATAATGCATTTACCAGGAGTTGGTATTACAATGAATTTCATAACTGCTGTGTATAGTAGGGATGAATAATGCATATGCACAATGTGCTGTGCGCTCTTTTATTGAGAAGGACATAAAAAGACCCTGAGTGGAACATGACCTAAAAGTACTTTGCACAATTTTATAAAACAAGTCAAATGCAGTCACTGCTTCATTCCATAAACATTTCCTAAAATGGTAACGTTTCCACAGCATGTGCAAAGACATAAACCTCTGCAGCAACATGGTGAGGGTACAAAGAGAACTGCATATGTTAATTAGTCTACCGGATTATGTTTTGTTTTTTTCTCTGCAGAAAACACTTAAATAAACAGCGATTACACAGGATGTCTCGATTTATTCATCCTGAATATGTTTGAAGTACCATTTTTATCCTGCTGCATGCACCCATAACAGAAGCTTTACAAATTGTGCTGACTTCTATTATTCTGATGAAGAAACCGTCTTTGCTTCTATGACTTTCTTCTTATACATATAGCACGTCATGTGATGAAAACAAAAAAAATAAATAAAAATAAGTCAAGACACCCACAAAATTTCAAATTAAGTTCCTGGAAGAGCAACTTTAGTTGGTATCCAAGGCAACCCTGACAACATGGTAATTTTATAGAGGGGTGAAAAAAAGATACACATGATGTGAAGGAGGGACTCGTGAGATTTGGTACTGCATCTGAATGAGGCTTGATTTCTAACAAGACATGGATTAAATTAATGCAGGGGAGGAAAAAAAAAAATCTTAGATCTCACAACTCAAACCAAGCAGTTCGATACTTTCAAAGGCAGAGTGACACTCCTCTGGATTGGTAAATGGAGGTGACTTGTAAAATAGGTGCTATGCTGCTTTAAATACACTCAGATAGGATTTTTCAGCAGCCCACGGAGATGTTCTGTTACCACTTTTTCTCTTCAGATATCAGCTCTGACACCTACATTTCAGTATGTGAGATTTATCATCAGTGTATTGCTAGTCCTGTTAGGACTCTGACCACTCGAACAAGGCAACTGGACTGTGTAGATTTGAGAAGACGTTTCGCCTCTCATCCAAGAAGCTTCTTCAGTTCCAAAATACTGGTGAGGGAAACGGGTAAATATGTTGCAAGAGAAGAAACAACAACTGGGAGGAGTTGGAATAAATGAATGAGACGTAGAAACCCATCACAGAAAATCCTCGTATCGTGGTCACATTGGCTGAACACATCGTGCCCAAGCACACTTCAGCCTGCAAGTCCTGTTCATTCGGCCAGTGTGATCGCAAGTAATGAACTAATGAAACCAATGAAAAAGAAACTTCGGAAAAAAGAGGACTTGAACACAATGCAGCCCAATAATATTTTAATATCACCACATCATACGGATGAGAGAAATATTTTTACGAGGTGTGTTTATTTTTTGAAGTTTGAATAGAGAAGTGGAGTTTTTGACCTATACTTCAGCCAGCCACCAGGGGGAGCAGTTTTTGTGGCGATCTCTGTTTGAGAAGAGAGAGATGACGTCCATATTTTTAACAGTTTATGGTCAGACCAAAACAACTTAATATGAGCCAAAAAGTCACTAAAGTTGTAATCCTGTTCTCTGCGCTTCATTGTGCTGACTCTCTGATGAGACCGCGCTTCATGTAAACAGACGCTTCATGTAAACAGACGCTTCATGGTGACGTAGGCTTACTTGTGGGGGGGGGGGGGGGGGGGTGGCTTGATTTTAGCATGGTTCGGATTGCCAGTGTGGGCCCTTAGAGAACTTCCTGGGGAGAGAGCTCAGGACTGTATTGTAAGTGGCTGAAAGGTTGTGCCTCAGGCCACCTCCTCTGTTAAGAGACGGTTTCTCCAGTTTGGTGAAGATGGCTTCTTTAACGCCTCTCTCAAAACATCTTTTCTCTCTAGCCAACACCTGTACATTTCCATCTTCATAAGAGTGTCCTGTGTCCTTTAAGTGAAGGTAAACTGCCGAGTCCTGTCCGGAGGAGGTGGCTCCTCTGTGTTGAGCCATACGGTTGTGAAGCGATTGTTTTGTTTCGCTGATGTACAGATCCGAGCATTCCTCACTGCACTGGACAGCAAACACCACATTACTCTGTTTGTGTCATGGACTTTTGTCCTTGGGATGGATAAGCTTCTGCCTCAGAGTGTTTCCAGGCTTAAAGTGAACCGGAATGTGATGTTTGATCCTCTTTAGTTTTTCAGATACACCTACAATAACAGGGATCACAATGTTCCTGTGTCTCGCTTCTCTTTCTGGTTCAGTCTCTTTTCTCCTCTTGTTCTTCAGAAAGGCCCAACTGAGTGTCCGCAGGTTTCTCGAATATGTTTCTGTTCTGATTTCCTTCTGTCTTGGCTGAAACACTCTCAGCCCGGTGGTTTACGGTTCTGATGACCCCCAGTTTGTGCTGCAGTGGATGTTATACGAGTTCCTGCACCAAAAAAAGAGTCAAAAACTTGCGCTAAGCTAGTCATCTTGAGGCTAAATGCTTGTTTATTTACAGTGAATGGATTCAGGGTTTGATAGAAGCCCCTTCAAAATCTGATTCCTATGTTCAAATCAATACCGAGGAGCTTTCCTCTTGTTCTGGAGGCTTTTTCCCACAGACTCTGGGATCAGCCCTATATGTAACTGTCTGTCAGTGTCATGCCTCCATATCATAGCCTTATGCTGCAGCTTGGAGCCAGTAATCCTGTTTTTATTAAAGAGGAAACCGTCTGAACAGGTCTAAGCCCTTCTGACAGCAAAGGATTTCATTAATGCTGCTCTTTGTGTCTGTGTGTGTGTAAGTGTGTGTGTGTATGAATGTTTAAGAGAGAGTGAGAGCAGCGGCACGTTCTGTGAATTACAAATAATTTATTTAGTTGCTGTTTCTGTGTAAGTCATTGTCTTTTTTGGGGGGTTATTTTTTTTTTTTACCATCAGCTAATTCAACTTCTCATTTTCACCATCACCAAAAATAAGAGACAATTTCCAATCACTCTGCCAAGTAAAAGTGAAAGGTCACAACAAAAACCTTCGACAACTCTCGCCCGACTTTTTCTCACTAAATTTGAGTATCACACATGCTTCTGTATTTCTCGGGACTTGCGCAGAGGACTTTGATCTCTTCAGGAATCACACCACCGCCCACACTAATGCTCAAAGTATGCGAGTGGGAGTGAGATTAGAGCCACAGTGTGCAACTGTGGCTTCTGGGTTTTTATGTACAGGATAGTGCATGAGGATCAGTCATATCGTTAATGTCATTCATTTTATTTTATCTGCATGTTGTTCAGAACTGAGCCTTGTTTTTCAACACTTTAAGAAATATTTCATTGAGAGAGGAAGAACAAGGAAGGGACTGGATTGGTACAGAGCAGGGGTGTCCAACGTTTTGGGATTTTGTGAAAACATCCAAGAGCCAGCAGCTCTTACTGACATATTTATTTATATTTATGTTTATGAAAGTAATTGTCATGTCACAAGTGCTTGCCAAATATCCTTGTGTCATCATTACAGACTTATGAAATCAAAGCTCACTTGTCCCGTGGTCGGTTTTCTGCAGTGTTACCTGCTGCGTGGACATCAGCAAACTCTGCTTCAGACCACGGAAAATGTTCCCCATTAGAGGGCAGAATTGTGAAAATATATCAGCATGTTTTTATGGCCGGATCAGGATCTGGCCCCAAATATTTTAACATATCCTGCATTCTGAACAATTTTCTTTCAGCATTTCTTTTTTACCTTTTCTGCACCGTTTCATAACATTCAGATCATGAGAAATCCATTCATTCAAAGAAATCAGCTGTATGAGCTGGAGTTTCTGCAAACGCACAGAGCTTTAACTTTATACAATTAGCCTGCACACAGTCCAAATAGAGTTTTGATTGAGTTTTGTGAGATGTTACTAGATATACTTTAGCTTGGCTTGCTGACCTTGGCAGAAATATTCAGATGCCTTTCAAAAGCCACAGCTGAAATTTAAGCACAAAGTTTTGGGAAAACTTGGGCCCAGCTGTCAAAAAGAAACATCCTTGAGGGCTCAGATGTGCACTTTACGACGCCTTCTATCCATTTTTCATAAGACAACATTTCTTCAAATTTTGCTGTAGGACTTACTGAGGGTTCATTGTGAACTTCTTATTGTGAAGGACAGAAAATGAAATGTTACTGTATTGAATCAGCTTTAAATACTGGAAGTATCACCAGATCAGAAACCAAGAGAAATAAAGCGAGTTAGCAACATTATCAACAACAAAACTGTGCATCTGATCCATTGCCCTTTGACCTTTTGTAAGGATGGTGTATTAATGTGCTCTTGATAATAGGATCACATCTTTCATGTCTTTGTTTGATGTGTCTCTTTAGTGGCTGGAAGGAGGTATGATTGCATGGCGGTGGTGGGTGGGGACTCTACAGGTGAGGATGCACCTGCAGGGTCTTCGCCAGCTGCCGCCATGTCTATGTGCCTCTGATTGGCTGCAAGTGGGAGGACTTATCTGCACCCACTGCAGAATAAAATGCTACCTAAAAGCTTGTATTACATCCCTCCTTGTGTTAGCATTCTAGCTATCATCATATCATCATTACTCATCATTATATATATATTTTATATAATATTTTATTATATTCCAAGGTGCTCTATCTGGGGGGAGGTGGGGGGGTCACCATCTATTTTTCTTTGTTTTTTTGTCTTTTTTTACTTTAATTTATGAAATACCTTGACTTTTTTCAATCAGTTTTTACTGTAATGACCTGCATATCTTTGAAAATAATAATAATTAAAAAAAAAAAAAAACGGTGAAAGTGCTAATTCTCTGTTTCTCAGCAGTTACGTCTGTTTATCAAACAAAGGAAAGTGTCCAAACATCCACACAAACCCGCTGGACGGCGTCCAGTTTTGTTTTAAAGACAGCCAAAGTCATGTTGCATCCTGCCTGCTGTGTGTGTGTGTGTGTGTGTTTTGTGTGTGTGTGTGTCCTCTCCACTCTGCTCTCCATCACATCTGCGGCTCTGACACCGCTGTGACGACTCTCCTTCCCACATCTGCCAATGCAGACACTTTTTTAAAGCAGCCTTTGGCATCTCATTCTGAAGAATGAGGTTCAATTTAGTGTCTGACACAGACGGAGACGGAGAGGAGAGAAACAGCAAAGTCAAACAGTCACTGCCTTTTATTTTAGTCCCCATGAGCAGGCTGCTGGCCAGGGGCTGTTGACCGACGCTCAGGAATGCAAGCACGCTTGTGTTTTGTCAAAAGTGATGATTTAAGGGAACTTTTTTAAAGGACTTGTCTGATAAATGAAGTACTGATTCTTTTGTTATTCCAGCTTCAAATCAAAGTTTAATATTTTGATATCCTGACAACCAAAACACACGTGAGAAAACAATAAAAGACTTCTGAACAAAGAAGTCTTTTTGAAAAGGGGGACCAACCACAAACTCTCACTGTTGCAAGATCACAATGTCACAAAGTTCATCCTGTGTGCTTCAGCGGGTGTTTTCAGCAGGGCAGCGAGGGCTTTGTGTTTCATTCGATACTTCACATTTCCTCAGCCCTGGTGAGCTGGTATTGGGGTCAGTGCCTTCATAAGACTTCATTCTGAGTTTCAAATAAAAAAAGTAAAAGAAGGCAGGAGAAGGAGGAGAGGAGCAAAAAGTAGAGAGAGACAGAATATAATGAGCGAGCAAGAAAGACATTCAGGGAGAGGAGAAAGAAACCCTCCACCGTCCTGTGTGCCAGAGTCATTGTGATGTGTCCATTGAGCAGCAGGCCTGCCCACCACTTCAGATGCTCTTGTGCTGTTTACAGATCGTCGTCTTGTAAGGCCTGGGAAAAGCCAACAGCGAGGAAGAATTTCTATTACAAGAAGATGAAAGCCTGTTGCTCAATGAGTCGACATTGGAGATAACTTTATATGAATCAATCTGATTTTAACCACTGAGTGGAGATTTCACAGGTGGCAGGATTACACAGAATTCAAGGCGTAAGAAGAAGGTGACAAATCAAAAAATCAAGCGTCCCATTGAGGAACAGAGCAAGAACAACACATGTCTGCAAAGTCATCCAAAAAGTAGGAATAACTGTAAGTTAGACTCTACGAAAAAAAAAGTAAGTGTTTCATTAATTTCCACTCAGGGTCAGAGGACTGAGTTGATTTTAACACTTAAAAGCCTGACACATAAAAATAATAACCAGAAAATTCTGATTTTTTTTTGTTGGAACCAAAATTTGTATCCCTTTTTAACAAAATCCACAAGAAAAATATTACTGTATCATTTTGTTTATCATATTTTTTTTTGTATCACATTTGATAAATAGGGTGGTTTTGGCGACTTTTTTTTTCATAAAGTTTTTTTAGTTACTTTAATGCAGAAAATACTTATTTTTAAAAATAAGAAACAATTAAGATGTCACTCTTACCGCAACTTCTTGAAAATTAGCGATAATTTTCCTGAAAAAAAAAAAAAAGTAAAAAATTGTTCGGATGATTTCCTGAGCGCAGCAACTTTAAAAAGGGCCAAAATACAACTTCAGCTGCATGTAGTGGAATGATAGTCCTCAAAAAAATACTTTTTTTTTTTTTTTTTTTAATCAAACAGGTTTTGAATGAAAATATTTATCATGTTGATGAGATGGAGGTCATTGAAACTCATGTATTAAATATGACACGTTTGGCAGTAAAGGGTTAAATCTTTAGACTTAAGAAAGGAACTTTATTGTCTTTTGAGCGGGCAGCATCATCATCTAGTATTGGGGAAAAAAAGAAGCAGTTTTGAAGTTCAAGCGGACACTTGTGCGAGTTGTTTATGCTTTATTCTTCCTTCTGTGTCAAATCGATGGCTTACCCTACGCCGAAGTTCTGCGCAGCCACCATACCTACGCAGCACTTCACACATACATTTCATCTCCTCCTCCCTCTCCTCTCTATTCTTCCTTATAATAGTTGCTGTATGATCACATATCAGCTTCGATTCAACAGCATACGCTCAAAATCTTTGTGAAAAATCTACCAGTAAAGTCGCAGGACCAGAAACAGGCGATCTGCTTTTTTTTCTAAATGTTAAAAATATTCACATCTCACACCCTGATGGTTATTTGACAAATGCGAGGATCAGCAGATTTCTGCATTAGACTGTATGCTCTTCAGAGTGGAATGAAGCAAACGTTGAACTGATACAAATGCCTAAGTTTATTGTCATTCTCCTCCAACAAACACTTTTAGTCACACAGATCTTTGTGTCTGGACTATGACTAAAGCCTTTGCTTCACAGCTTCACAGCAGGAGAGAAATATGCTAATGTTTTAACACAGCCCCTTAGCGAATAAATGAATCCATGCATGGATGAGCGCAGACTGACAGCCTGAATATCATCACATCAGATAGAATGGGCTAAGTGAGCTTCTCATGTCCAAATCTCCAGCTGCTGCCGGGTGTGTGCAGTAACAGAGACTGAGAGTCCGATCCAGGGGCATCGTTCATCATTATAACCACAACAACACGTCCATCTCACCCGGCTCCGTCTCGCAGTGACAGCTCTCTTTAACATGTTTCTAAAGAGCGTTTTTTCTCCAAGGTGCTGATGCGCAGACACCCAATAAGTGCTGCCATTACACGCACCAGGAGCACTGTTGTCACATCTATAAACACCCTGACTTCACTCCCTAAATGTTCACAGACTGTCAGGGGAGAGCAGAGGCATGTTTGGCAAATGGTCCTCCTTTAAAGCCTCTGAAATGATGCACCTGTTCCAAATATAACCACCAAAGTAAAAAAGACTGATGCACTCCTGAACACCTTTAAAAAAACATACATCAGTAGCTGAAACGATAATATACTTTGGAACAATGTTCCTTCGACTGAAGGGCCTAAAATATCAGTATTATAAAAGCAGTAAGAGCAGAATCTTCAGACCAATGAGACCAGAATGTCTCATATTCTGCTATTTCATGCGCGTTTTATTTGGCCTGAGTTCTTAAATTTAGAGCTTTAAGTACCACATAAAATTTACCGAGCAAGGCTCTGACAGCAGCCTCGTGAAATATTTAGCGTGTCAGAGTTTCTACTTCGCTGAAGCAAGAGCAGAAGATTTGTGATAGAAAATAAACCTCAAAATCCAACATCACGCAGCAGGGTAAAGGAAAAATCCACCAATTTAAGCACATCAGAATCATGATAAATGTTACCAAAACCAAGACTAAACGGAAATATTGCTTCAGAGAAATACAATTTGGAGAATGAAGCAAAGATTTTGGGTTGGTTGGCCTATGACTCGAATTTCAAACCATGGACTCAAAACCCTAGGTTTAAACAGTGGATAAAGAAAGGCATAACAATAATCAACACATTAATTGAAAGAGGAGAAATGAAAAGTTTTCCAAAACTAAAAAGAGAACATGGCTTGGAAAACAAAGATTTCTACATGTACCTACAAACCAGGGATTATTTCACTAAGGAGATAAAGCCGGACTCCCCACGTGAGCTAAATGGATTGATTGTAACATTGTGTAATGCTTATAGAGGTATGGTCAAGAAGGTCATCTCAGTGTTGTATCAAAATATGGTGAGAAATAGAACAACTACCACTCTGTACATAAGAGATAAATGGGAAAAGGAACTAAATATAAAAATAAGCAAGGAAGAGTGGTATAACGTGTAAGATACAAAGCAAATCATCAAGCTCTAGGACATGGAGGGGATATGGTTGGAGAAATCTTGTGAGAATTTTCATCACCCCAAAACTCAAAGGCAAATCCTCACTCGTCCCACAGCCTTGCTGGAGACAGTGTGGGGAGTACGATGTTGATCACACTCACATTTCTTTGGCAATGTATAAAAATGGTTGAGTACTGGGATGATGTGTGGAGAGGAATGAAAGCAATTCGGGGTTATGAACTTCCTAAGACATGTCAAGTGCTGTATCTGGGAACAAAGCAAAGACAGATACCTGGACGGAATACTACTGGTGGCATCAAAGAAGGCTATCACAAGGAAGTGGTGTAAGGAGGACCCACCCAATTAGAGACACGTGTTGGGCAAAAATTACACAATATGGAGAACTTTACACACATCTTAAGACTTAAACAATCTGTCTGGCATGGAAAAAAGTGTTTTGTATGACATGTTCCATTTGATGTATTTTCATTAAGAAAAACAAATAAAACAACCCCCAGAAATATTGCTGCAGAAAAAAAACTGGGACTTGCCGAAGTTTCATCTGACAGGAAGGATTTTGATGCTACTGAAAGGATCCTTTAGCCTCAGGACTAAAAGATGAGATATTTCATGCGTTAATGTGTCCAATATCAGTTTACACACAGTCAAAGTCGACACTGTTGCCCCAAAAAGCTGTCAGACTATCGTAACAGTGAGCCAGCAGGGAGAAGCTCGACGGTCCCATTGATCCTTCTCCATGATTAATGCTGCTCAACAAAGAAGCACTTAGCCAACCAATGGAAGTAATCCACAGGAGACAAGGAGTTAAAGCATGCCCGGGGGGTATTTGAGTGTCTCTCTGTGTGTGTGGGCTTAAGAAGAGGTCTTTACGTGGTTTCAAGGTGTGATTTAAGACGGAGTGACTTCATTCGGCAGCTTGATGACCTGCTCCTGATCAACCGTTCGAAGAAGAGTCATCTTGTTGCCACAATAAGGAAGAAAACACTGAAAACTGTCACTCAGACCACTCTAAGATGTGAACCAATCAGACAGTTTCCAGGTTTAGTCGAGTATCGAAAGGTTGATGTAGATCGAGGTTGAGGGTAAAGGCGTCTGTGAACCCAAGGCCTGGAGGGTTAGAGGGGGGAGGGCTGGATCACACGAGGGGCAAAGACGAGGCTAAGCTTTCCAACTCGATCCGTGGAGGCCGCAGTGGCAGCGCTCATGATTCAACTAATACTGAGTCTATGGATGATTTACATCTCGATGCACAAACACAGGCCTCGAGCGGTGGATGTAACTACACCCCCCTCCTCCTGCAGAGTCTGCGGGCATATAGGATGAAGAAAAGTGGCTCAGAGGGAGCAACATGGCAGTAAGATAGAGCCCAATAACACCTCATCACCCCCTCATCCTCTCTCACTTTGTCACTCTGCAGGCCTGGTGAGAAGTCATTACGGCAGACCACACTTTGGTAATTGGGGCAAAGAAAGAAGAGGAATGTTGCTCGAAGGGATTGGTGCCACTGCAACCTCCGTTTTCTCCCATCTCTTGAAACCCATTAGCCACAGTTAGCAGCTGGATTCGGTGCACTTTCTGTTTAGATTTCATGAATGCAAATGTCTCCGAACATAATCACTGTTAGTCTGCCAGCGAGGCTTCCTCAGGGGTTTAGGTCCTCTGTTTGAACTCTGTGAGTGGAGACTGAAATGAGATGTTTGGTGCTATTATTGCATTTCGTTTTGGAAGCAAATCCAGAGTACAAGTACCACTTTTCAAGCTTTTTGATGAACTGGATTCTTCTATAGAAATTCCAAAACACCTCAAATCAGGTTCTATAAACGTGTTACAGCTGATTTCTACAGTTTTCAGTGATTTTGTGGAGATTCATCACACCTCTGTTGTGACAGCAGCTAACAAAAGCTACCATAAACCCTCCCTCTGCTTCCGAGGACGCTCTTTAAACTGCCTCCAGTAAAAAGACAACAAAAAGGGAAGTTTGAGGTTCAGCAGACTGGATGGAAATCCACTTCATTTACTCATGATGTTGTGAGTTTAAGTCTCGTTCATGGTCCATTATGCTCTGATCATCTCCACTTCTCTCTGTCTCCTGTGTTACAGTCAGTGCCCATGATGTGACTGAGGTGAAAACTGAAAACTAGACTGCTCTGTGAACATCAGACCAGCCCTCAGGGACAGGAGATGGAAACTGCTACTCACGTTAGGTTAATTTGAAAATAATACAATTTTGTTGGAAAAGACATATTGGGGTTAAAAAAGCTCCCGTGATGTGAAAACACTTTGTTTCAAATGTGTATTTCTTTGTATTTTTATGGAAAACGTTGCTTAAAATGTCCAGTTTCCACCATGCACACAGAGATCAGCCCAAATAGATATTGATTTCCTTGTTTGGCTGCAGGTCAGAGAGTCAACATCTATATTTCCAAAATGGAGTTTGTTTGTTGTTTTTGGGTTTTTTTGTCCTGTTTTAAAGTGTTTTTCTTCACTTATCAGAATCATTGCTGGCATTTGGTTCTTGAGTGCCAGTATTTGAAAAACATTTTTTTTCCTTGGTCAGGCTAAACACTTAGAGTTTTATTAAGCACACACAGAGATCAGCCTCAAGTGTTATTGATTTTCTCGTTTGACTTCAGGTCAGAGGCCAAGCGACTGAAGTCACCAAAATCCTAAGTGCTCCGTTTGATAATTCTGCTGGAAACAAAACGTGTTTGTTGGCTAATTAGACCACTTTCAGTATCATCAGACTTGAACAGCTGCTCAGTTTGCTTCATTAAATCTGAATGTGTTGAGACTGCTACTGATGTCTTTACAGCAGTGATTCTTCACTGGTGGGTCACAACCCAAAAGTGGGTCTTGGTGGGTCACAGATTTTTGCCTGGCTTGTAAACTACTGTAGGTGGCAGCGGTGCTCTCTGGATGAGAGATCAGCAGAGATATGAGATGACAGAGACATGACGAGACGTTGCAAGTTTGAATAGTTCAGGCAGCTCACATTCGAACGGAGGATGTGCGGCGGTAGTTCGGAGAGAGAGAGTTTTGCGATCATGAGAAAAGACAACAGAGATCATGGAGAGGATCAAAGGATGGATCTTCAGGGACGAGCGCTACCTAAAAAATTTTTTTTTTTCTCTTTTTTTGTTAAAAAAAGAGGAAGAGATATGTAAGAAGAGAGTCTACTCTTACTTTTTTTGGTAGTTTTGGAGTTTACGAACAATATTCTGTTGGTCTTGAAAGATCGGTCAAGACGCTAAGATCAGTTAGGAACCACTGCTTTACAGAATTTGACATGGTCACCCAACTGACTGAACGTTTAGGTCCTTGTCAGCTAAACAAGTTTTTAATATTCTTATCATCGTAAAGCTGAAACCCTGGTTGTATGTTGCGCCTAAGTTTTAGCACAGCCAAACCAACATGGTTTGTCAGTATTGTGGTCAAGATAATGCAGATAAACCAATCACAGCCCACATGTAACTTTATCTGCCAATATTTGAACCAATCAACTGGTGTGAGGTGGAACCAACACAGGCATGAGGAAATGAACCTGCAAGACTGGTGGGGCTAGCTCTGCTAACCTTAGCCACACTTAATACCAAACTGACATTATTTATTGGCAGACTGCATGATTCCGTGTTTAGACGTGTTAGATAAAGTGTGCTTATTTTTGACTGTTTCCTGAGTTTTTCTGACCTTTAGACAAGTCGATCACATGGAATCAAGATTTGGGTTTACTATACAAAGAAATTAGTCGCTTCAAAATGTCGTGACTCAAAATCAAACACTGGAACTTCAACTTTTTCCATGTACCAAGTCAACGGTCAACTTCATCTCGCTAAATTAATGACTGGGCCCACTTCATTTCAGGTAAATGAATATAAAATGGACTTCATCTCACAAAATTCTCCCTTGAAGTTGTTTACACTACAGCACAAAAACACATCCCGAATCAATTTAGCTGTTTTCGTTAATCATGAAGCAAACATTGCATTTCCCAGCCAAAATTTGAGCTGCTGAATTTTCCTGTGCATAATTCCAGCAGATTTATTACACATGCATGTATACAGATTCATGAGCACAAACAAACTCTTTGGGGAAATGCTTACAAATCTCTCTCCTTTTGCTCCACCCCATCCCATCCCTGCTCACACTCAGACATCGAGTATGTGCATATCATCCAGGCTTAATCTAATCCATTAGTCATATTAAGCAGATGTGGTCGTTTATATGGACCAGACATCTCTATCTATGAGCAGCAGATGTTGTGTTCCTCAACTGGAACTGAAACCAAATACATATTAATAAATAACTGCATATTATTTATCATTATGGCTCCACTTACAGTAGGAAAATCAGGCACAACACCTTATTAGAAATCCTCCCACGATGCAGCGTGGTGTCATTCTGAGTGTGAGTGCTGGAGCGTGTTTCTGCGAGTTCCAGCAGCCAGCTGAGTGCCTGTGGTGGGCACGGGGCCTGAGACAGCTGGTGTAATGACATTTTCACAGGCAGCGACAGAACAGCATGTTATTTTCTTCCACGGATGGAGCCCACAGATTTGAAACGGCTCAAACAGGCATTCCCATTCGAATCAATATTCTCCCAACAGAGGTCAGTTGTTCTGTGCGGCTTG
The DNA here is from genome assembly GCA_030710495.1 of Labroides dimidiatus. NCBI lineage: Eukaryota > Metazoa > Chordata > Actinopteri > Labriformes > Labridae > Labroides > Labroides dimidiatus. The sequence continues at coordinate 7,011,845 of CM061146.1, read as the reverse complement.
GAAATGAGACGGAGGGGAACAAGGGGATTATGGGTGTGTTATGAATCAGCAGAACGTTTCAGACCAATGTGATACAGAGGAAAAGTTTCGCAGCGCTTCATTTCATTCTGCTGACCCTGCCTGAGGAGTCCCGGCTGAAACGCATCAGCTTTATCTCACTGTTTAGCTCCTGCTCGGAATAAACAACCACCTTCCTCAGATTTTTTTTTCTGAAAAATGTTCAACGACGCTGCTTTCAAATGTTTCCGTACAGCAGATGCAAACCCCACAGGTAGAGCGGATAGTGCTGATCTTCGCTGCATGGTGGTGGCGCATGCAGCTCCTGTGGTGTTGTTGCCATGGATGAGCGCCCTGAGATTTAGCATCCCGCCGCCTCTTCCCACCTCGGCGAGATCACACGCGGCGTTTCAGCTGCACCTGGGTCACATATCCCACTCTCTAAAAGCCATTTCATTCAGTCCAGACTGATGCAAGCACAGGCTACATGGAAAAAGTGTTGTGTGAAGAAAATGAGGGGCATGGCTCTCCAATCGGCACTAAATAATAATAAAAAAAAAATGCTGCTGCAGAGTCATGAGAAGAAAATAGCTACCAGACTCATAATAATGTATCATATCAGCAGCACTCACTGGATCACTGAGCAGATGATAGATTGCAATATCTTGAACCTGAGAGTTTGTGACCTTTTCATTTCGTGCTCATCACATCCATTATACCTGCAAATACAGACACCAGGATCGGAGGGACGAGTCTTTTCTATTCATTTCTATGATAACAACATTGATCCAGACTTCATGTATGAGCCAAACTTCCACAAAAAACATTAATTCCGCGTCCACTGCGATTGGCTGAGCCATGCCACAGCTTATCACCACTCTGCAGCAGTTAAGAGTCCACTGGAAGAAACTGTTGAATGCTTTGCTGATTAATCCAGCAATTAAAAAACAAAAGAGTGGTCCCAAGTGAGTCCGCTGTGCTTCAGTTGGCTTATTTTGATCAACCAGCGACCAAATAAAGATGTATGAATGAGGATAAGCGACAAAATCTTCACGTTCTTTTCAGAAATAGTCCCAACAAATTACTGAGATGTTATCAGAACAGTCTTTAATAAAAATCTTCCTTCCGAAAGACTCGAAAGTTTTGCAGATCACTTCATCTCTTTTATGAAGCATTTACTGAAGTAAATTCAACACTGGAAATTTGTTTGCACTTTCATTCCCGTTTCTTTTCTGACTGTTGCCGCTCCTGTCGTGAACGAAGCTCAAAGGAAATCAATCCAGCCCTTGAAAAAGTGAAGCTTTTGTGTTTGCTTTCAAATAAAGTAATTGTCTTACCTCCCACCTACCTTTTGTTGTCCTCAATCAAAGCAATTTGTGCAATTTGTGCAATTTGGTCTTTCAGGAGCTGCAACTATCAGGGAGATGCTTTTGTAGTTAAAAAAAAAAAACTATTGGGATAAAATTGTGGCTCATTTTAAATGACACTCAGCTGACAAAACAAGGTCTTATTAATCACAGTGTTTCCCCTACAATTATATTGGGGGGGGTGGGGTACCCCCGCAGAAGTAATGTAAGGTTACCCCCTCTAGATCAGGTCTATAACTTCTTTGATTTAACAGACTAAATAGCCTTATGATATTTAGCTTATTTACACAACAGGATGTCGTTTGTTGTTCCACATGGTCACATGTTCAAATCACGCACACACACACGACGAGAGTACACGCCGTGCAGCGGGCAGAAAGTCGTTTAAAAACAGCATCGCAGCTGCAAAAGACACCCAGAAAAGAAAACTCTTCCATCTTTAAGCGCTCCCAGGACCATCTCCGTGAAGACGGCAACACTCGCCCACCTGCGAGTAGCAGCCAGAGTTGCTCTCCTGCTCCGGGTCCTTGTACAGAGAGCTGAAGTGCTCCACACTCTGTCCCTGACAAGCAGCAAAAGTCAAGTCACCATCTTATTTCAGGTTTTGCCCCAGCTTGATTCTCAGAGGGGCGATGCTCCCCCTGGCTGTACAAGACTGATCTTGGTAAGTAAGTAAAAACGTACATCACATATTAATGTAAACTAAAATAATAGTAATGATAATAAAAAACAGATAAGACAGATAAACAAACTGTATATAGAATCAAGGATTCTTTCAGGTTCTCCTTTTTTTTGTTTCATGAATGTCCTGTCGAAACTTCTTCTTTTTCTTTTTGACATTAATGAGAACTTGTTGAAATTTCTTGTAGTCATTTGAAGAAACAAAATCACCATCGTGAATCCGTGTGTGTTTGTTGTCAACCTAAATAAGAGATACAGAGTGAGATTCTCTCATCACACTCCTGGACGGACGTAGAAACATTTCTAAATGTTTGAGGTAACTCCTCAGCTTCTTCACACACAGATAAAATCATTTTTACTATTTTCACGCCATGAACAATGCGAGGTACACAGTGAGTTCACCCTAATAATCCGCCCAAGCTTTATGTGCTAAAATTATGGAGCAGGTTAAGAGTCTGAGTCCCATTTGAAGGGGTGTCAGGATTTAAGTTCTGAAAATAATCCTCAGAAATACAACTGCGTATGTTTCCCAAACACTGCTTTCTAGGCCAGAGCAGCTTTAAAAATAACTTCCTCGTCTTCCTCCGCAAAGTTTGGAGGAGCGAGAGTCACCTGGTGTCAGCGTCTGTTTACCTTCCTTAAGGAGAAACTTCTGCGCCTTGAAATCAAGATTCTTCTCTTCCCGCTCATTTTGCTTTTCGCTCTCAAATGTTTCGACGCTTCAAGGCCGAACCCCTCACAGCCTTGACCTTCAGTGGAGGAAAACAGAGTTCAAGAAAGAGAAACTTTTTTTTTTCTCTCACTAAAGGATGGAAACTGAGGTCCAAGAACAGGATTCACCTAAGGATGCAACAAACAAAGGCTTCCTGCTTCCTACAAACATCAAATTTAAAAGCTCCCATTCCCTCCGCTTCCTCCGTAGAGAGGGTTCAATAAACGCGTCCCTGTGGCATCATTAGCAGCCTCTGAGGAAACACACAGGCTTCGCTCTAACTTAGAGTGCCTCTGCTAAAAGTCTGTCTCTCCCAGTATCTCCAGTTTATCCACACTTTTTCCAGTCTAGATTGTGCTTGAACCCAAACAAACCAGAAGTTTGAAAAAGTCAATGGGTCGATGTTGTTCCACGGGGAAATAACAGCTTTTATTCTCAAAATCACGAGCTCAAAGGCAAAGTTGGCTTCCATTCATCAAGCATGGGAATAATTGAATTTTAGTCAAGCAGAGGACAAATATGAGCCAATCAGAGCAGGCCTCAGTGTTTATCCATGCAGGGGAGGTTTACACTTTGACCTTGACTGATCACAGAGCACGCTGCTTCTGCTGCAGTCAGCAAACAGGCCACGCAGGTGTGAGGCTGAAAAGAACCTTTTTTTAAGGAGGACAATTCAAACCAGCTGCTTACTGCTGATGTTTACTGGGGTGTTTTAGAAAAAAAACCTTTGCTTATTCCTGATGGATCACTACCTCTGATCCAGGATGCTGAATTTAGAGGAGTCAGCAAACCGGAGAGCAAAAAGGAAACAGGAGGAATTTGGAGACAGTTTTATCCAGTTCTAATCATGATTGCGACTGGTTTCATAAACTCCTGCAATGGCTTTTAAAAAGACACTAGAATGTGTAATAAAAGCTTGAACATCATGTTTTGTTGTAGCCTCATTGGTTAATTGTCTAATAACTTAGAATAGCTCTAATAAGAGTGTTTATCTACTTGAAAAATCAATCAATACCATGAAAAGTGAGATGATCTGAACATACGAAGCATCGACTTTGAGCGTTATTGACATGATTTCTCACTTGAGCCTTCCTGAATAAACTTCATCTTTAAAATCCATCATCATTAAGACACCGTGTCCTCGGATTGAAAATAGAAAGGACAAAGCTTGGGTAACCTTTCTGTCGGGGCCCTGGAGGGATATCTATAAATATACAGAGCATCATAAATCGTCAGCTTCTTGTACGACAGACGAGATAAAATGGAAAAAAAAAAAAGGGCAGTAAAGTAGTGAGACAGAGAAAGAGAGATAAAGATGGCCCCTACCCTGGGGTTTAAAAGACAGAAAAAGTTGCTGAGTGGTGTCAGGCGTTATAATAGGGGTCAGAATGTATTAACTGGATGAGTGGATCATCAAAAGGTGCAGGGCAGGCGGGGGATGGGGCGACTTTTGGACTGGAGGTGCAAAGAGAAGCAAACCGGGCAGAAATATTTCACTTTTTTATGATAGTTTTGTTAAACTCCTAGACTGCTGGGGATTTTTTTATAGGGAAAAAATTACATGTAGAGCTTTTGTTTCAAAAGTAAAGCCAATGGAGATGTGACTTAAACCCTACAAGTATGAAAGCAAGGGAAATAAATTCTTACTTGATTTACATGTCGATTAACATTTCCCACCAATAGTTTAAAATCCTCTCAAACACAGATGGGTGCTCATTTTATCAAATATGGTCAACATTAAGCCCCCGCTGACAACATGGAAAAGCTGTTGTCCACATATGGGTGCATCTGTTCCTAAAAAATTGAGATGGCGTCTGCCAAATCCAGTCTAAAGCCTCCAGAGTTCACAGAACAGTGGACTGCATCTTGGTGGCTGAGTCCACTTCTTGATTCAGCCCATGGATTTGTTAGAAAGAGACAATCCTCTAACAAAGACGGCTTCCTCATCACGGTGATTAATATCTAACTGTTGTTTTCAGCAGCGAGATGAGCTCTTTCCTCATCATTTTATGGATCATCTCCTTATCCGTGTCTTTAATCAGCAGTTGCCGGGGTGTTTGAATAATACTGAACTCAAACCCACGGACTTATTCTCTGACTGACACCCCAGGATTACTTAGAGACGCATGGAGCAGGAGGGAGAGAGAGAGAGAGAGAGAGAGAGAGAGAGAGAGAGAGCAGGAGAGACCCCGCGAAGACCATCTGACACCCCGTGATTAGTGTGGGTGTACGGCCTAATCTCCGCAGACTGATACCCCATGATTAGACACGGTGGTGATGACAAGTTTGTGTGGGTGTGTACGTGTTGGGGACGGGGCCATGGGGTGAAGATTAACAATCATCATTAACACAACACATGTCCATTAATCCTCGTCACAAAGCCTGCTATTATTTCAGCGCTGAGAAGTTCAGCAGGATGTCAGAGCCTGGACTGTACCACATCCCAAATACATGGAAAAATGTACGGTTTGGAGCACAAAACTTGTACAGAGTGAAAGATTGATGCACCTTAGGATCTTAAGTTTCTGAATGATATTTTTAGTGAAACTCTGATACATTCGCTTCCTTTTATATCCGTTTGGGTCTCCACCACCTTTAAGGGAAGGAATCTGTGATTGCTAAATACTCCATTTGCGGTGTGCCATATCAAACCTTTCACGATAATACTGGTATAAATAATCAGTTATCACACCCTGTTGTACCCGCGTCTCAGATCACTATCAGCAAAATCTTTTCTGTGAAGAATGTTTGAAACCTGTTGCCTGAATGATGTTGCGTTTGGTGCAGGATGAAACAGCAAAAACGGGTGATTCTGTGGAGCATGCTAGCAAGCCAAAAGTGCTGGCAAGGAGAAAAAAAAAAACATGACACTCTTTTCCTATTGGTCGAAAGTGCACCACATCAGCCAATCACAAAATCATATGGTTGCTAGGAGACAGGGGGAAGTTTTGGAAGTATGAAACAACATGCGCTAAAGCGAGCTTTTGAACGATCTGTGACTTTTAGTATTTTTTTTCCTACCTTGATTTTGTATATTTTTTCTTCTTTTGCAATTTTAGGTCCAGTGTGTTCATACGTTTAATCAAAATGAATAATTATTTGTAAAATCACACAGGTGAGTTGTGCTGAAAAAAGACACCAAGCAAAATATCAAATTCTATATTATCATGACATGGCCTCAAAATATCAAGATATGAACAAAATACCGTATCACCCAGCCCTATACGCCATCCCTGTGAGGAGTTTTCAGGCAGTCATGAACCAAACTGAAATTTCACTCTGGGCAGTAAAATCTGAACGTGTCAGAAATTATTCATATTCTCACTACGGAAGTCTATATTGGCAGCTTTGAGCACAAAGGCTGAATATAAAATCTGTAATCCATCCAGTTCACCTTACACAGCTAAAACTGCTTCTCTTCTTCTATACACCTCAGCTCCCTCTTTGTCTCTCTCTCCTCTCACACACTTTCATCTCCTCTTCTTTCAGATTTCTCCACCTTTTAACTGTCCTCACATCCTCCTCTCTCATTTATCCTCTCATAGCCACTCGTCTCTTTCATGAGACCTAGAGCCGCACTTGGAGAGGACTTTCTACCTCTAAATATCTTTGAGAGCGACTGTACTTAAGAACTGTACTCTGCCTTCTTAAGCACCAACTTTTCAAGTTGTCAAAGCCCTCTAAAGCCACCTTCAAATCTTTCTCTGCTGAAGTCTCCTGATGAAAGGATCTGCTGATGTGCATCAGGAGAGCTGTGCCAGTGTGGGTTGGTCAGAAGTTTACAAATCTACGAGCTCCAACACACTGTGGACAGTTAGAGGTGTTTTTCAACTGCATGAACTTTCCCCCAAAAGTACTTTTCCCAGGAATTAGTTGTTTTGACCACAGGAACTAGGGTCTAAATTTAGTTCTGGGGTAATAAATGCAAATGGGGGGGGGGGGGGGGGGGGGTATCTTATTGGTGGAGTGCTCGCAGTGTTTTTATTTCACCCTTTCGTTCACAATAGTGGCAGACGGCAGAGCGGTCCAATGTTTCGCCAACTCAAAGCTGTTTTGTGCTTTTTGGAACAGCTTCAATCAACAACGGCTTTGCCATTAGTTCTTGTCCCTTTTTAAGTGTCAACAAGTCCATCTGTGTTGCAATAAAGCACAATTAAAACCAGCACAAGTTGGATATCTTCCATGCTAAATGTGCTGCAACACACAAAGAGGCCAGCTTGTCTGTGTCCTTCGATGATTTCGTTATTGCTGAATGGCCTTTGTCATTGTCTTACTGCCCTCTATTGGTCTGGTGATGTGTTGCAAGTATGTTTTTTCCCTATATTACCCTATATTATTCATTTATTTATTAATGATTTTTCTTTTTTTTTTTTTTGGGGGGGGGGGGGGGGGGGGGTATTTGTGCCTTCACTGAGAGATGAATGGACAGTGGATAGAGCAGAAAACAGGGTGAGAGCAGGAGTGACGTGGGACAGTAGCCACAGGCCTGACTTGAACCCTGACTGTCTGCTTTAGGGTTTTTTTTGCCCATATGGAGCGCAACCTAGACCACTACGCCATCTGCGCTCCAGTTCTCGTTAAATTTTTACCAAGAACTAAAGGTTCCTGGACCTTCTGTTAGACAAACACCTTTTGTCACAGAAAATGGAAATCCCCAGACTGGATCATTTCCAGAGGTCAGGGTTAGCTACAAATTACTCAGTTTCTTCGAGAGAAATCAAAACCAGTGATCAGCACATGAAAAGACTGATTCATCCGATGAATCAGTCTGGCTGAAATCTGTTAGAATGGAATATTTGTTGCCTAATATTCATGAGATGTTTATGAGCAATTAAATATCCTCCCCAGAACATCTCAAGGACACTGTGCAAGATGCCTCCAGGGCTTTGACATTTTCACTGTTAAGCCTGTTGAATCTGCACCAGTCAGGTTACACCACACTGGAAGAGATGCAGTTTGAGTGAAGCCGCACAAAAACCGTACAGACTTATTCCTCTCTCTGAAGTCCGAGTGCCTCGTTGAGTCAGTGGCAGGCAACAAGACAAATTCCAATAGGCTGTGGCCAGTGTCGAATTAGCATGGAGAGAAGGGCGGCCTTCATTAGAAGCCCTGTGGTTTGCCTGGGCTGATAAGGGCCCAGTCTGGGAGGAGGCGAGCGACACATCAATCCTACACAATGAGCACCGTGTGACACGCTGGAGCCCTCGACGTAGATTAAGACTTAATGAAAACCAAATCAGACGAGGAGGGGAGAGAGAGAGAGTGAGAGACAGAGATAACAAGAGAAGGATGTGGAGGGCAGCCATAGAGGGAGTCCCATCAGAAGGAAACACAAAGTTAGATGGGATAAGCAGAACCTTGGGGACAGGAGATAGAAGAGTTGTGGCTGAATGTGAGTGTAGGAGGAAGAGATGTTAAATGAATGAGGAAGTGTCAAAGAGAAGTCACAGGAAAAGGCTGAAAAAGTTAAACCAAGAGGAGGCAGCATCCTTTACAGAGGCGTTCCTGTAGTGCTGAACCGTGCCCACGTTGCATCAACATAACCTTGTTGAAAACACAGTCAGTGGAGAGGTGTGGGAGAAAAAGACAGTCAGGTGGTGATGTTTGGTGGGTGAATGTAAGTGCGAACAGTGTGAATGTGAAGGTGTGGGGGATGTGTGTGACTCAGTGGCGAGCCAGGCGCTCCTGATAACACACAAGACAGGTGTGCAAGAAGCAGTGTGTGCATGACACTCCTGCAGCACCATTTTCCCCTCCCAATCATCCACTGTGTTTGAGATTTCTTTTCAAGCTCGTTTTTAAAGCGACGTTTACAAAAAACGTATCAGAAAACCAAACACCCATGAGAAGTTTGTGGTCACCAGTCCCCTTCCACGCCAACCCAGACCCCTGGGGCTAAAGCCAGGATAAGCATCTCTGGTTGACCTTCTTCCTGGGATAAAGCTTAGACTTTAGGAGACATTTTAGCTCAGGGTTTAAAACATAGGCTTTGACTGTCTTTCTGCTGTGTGTGACACGTCTCTTAGACCCAACCCACTCACTGCCATTGTTGGAGGGTGATGGAGTACCTATGGAAACACAGGTAAATTGGTAAATTTCGCTTGGTGGCAAAAGCCCCAATGGTCACTAGTTCAGCTGTGGGTTCTCATGATGGGAAAAATGACAGAAGAAAGAGCTTCCAATGATGTTGGGTGAGGCTTTCAAGTTAAGGTTTTGAGTTAAAGATCACTTCATGTAGCCATGACTCCAGCTATCTGCATGACTTCATCGTCAGGATGTGTTTTACGGCCTCATTTCAGTGAATGAAAACGCAACGATTCACAGAGTGTTTGGGTAAGGATCTTTGTGCAAGCCCTCTGTATCATGACATTTAACAAGACAATATTCAACAAGGATGAGCATATGGAGATTGGGAGAGGATGAGACGAGCTGATTGGGATCTGGCTTGTTTAATGAGGTGACAGCAGCGCAGTGAAGGATGAGTGTTTTCTCATCAGCAGCTCGATTCAGATTTAGGCCTGTTTAGATGGAGGTCACTGGGCTTTTAATAATGGGCTGCATGGTCTGCTGGCTTTAGTGTGTTTTTAGTGCATATGTGGGGGAGGCTGGGTTTGTATGCACAAGTGTGAGGAAGACAAGTTTCTGCTTGGAAAAGTTCATCCAGACTCCTGATGAATATTTGAACCCTGTTGTACCCGTTCATTCATTCCTCTTCACACACACACATACAAAAAGATTTAGAGAAAATCTAAGATGATGATAATGAATTGGTCCAATGAAATCCTGACCAGTTGAAACTAGAGCAGATAAAACCAAGACTCCAGCACATGAAGTTACAAAGACAAATAAAAGAAATAACCTGATTCTCTGTGCAGCTTTTTTTTCTCGCTTTAAACAAAGATGGAGACTCAGCTGCTCGCTCTGTCCTTGCATTGCTTCACTACATACACACTCACACTCACACAAGGGATAATCAGCCATTTCCCCGACCTCAGCATGACACTGTGTGTGTGAGTGTGTGTGCATGGGTTTGTGGAAGTGGTGCCCGCTCTTCATGTGACAGATGGGCCCTGATAGTAGCAGTTCACATAGGGGTGGAAGAAAGTCACTTTTGGAAGCGACAACCTTGCCACCCCCAAAGATTTTTGCAGAGGGCGGCGTGTGTGTGTGTGTGCACAACAGAACCGTATCAAGATTTGTGCAAGTGCATTGGCACCACGTTAGAAACCAGCATTGTGCCAAATAAAGCCAATACAGGCCAAATCAAACCAAGCGTAAGACCAGCAGTCTGTGTCAAGGATTGTTCTATAATAGTGTGTAAAGTGGTTCAGTAAACATGGGGTCAAACACCACAGCCAGATCCACAAAAGCATAGACTTAGCACTGAATGTAAATCATGAATTGAATTGTAAATTGCAAAGTGAAGGCAGGGGAAACAGATGGCAACCACAGAAGGTAAGGACAGGGCGGACGGACACCCTCGTCTGTGCTGCTTCTGCTGAAATTTCTGCCACTGAGCGCTTGTCTCTGTCTGATTTCGGAGATGCCAGTCAAAACGGAGCGGAGAGGGTCTGCGTGCATGGAAGTTGGGACAAATTTGTGAGAATCTAAACCTCTCTCTACCTGCAGCTAACCCCTTTTTTTATTTTAAGCTAACATACTTCACAAGGTTAGATCGTAAATGCTTCACATTGCAGCCTCTATGGAGATGTTTTCTGAAGTGTTTATCTCAGTTTACCCTCATTTCTGCTGGTATGAAACTAAAAAAAGTTTTATTTTTACTGAACAGTTGTTGGTTAAGTTTATATTTATAAGATAAATTGACCCTGGGGTTGAAAGATTTACAGCAAAATTCAATGCAGATCTCTCAAAAATTGAACAGCAGAGTCCTAAACTAGTTTTCCTGCACTCTGCTGAACAGATGAATACAGTTATGAAAAATAACAGCCATTTTCACAGATTGCAGTAGGATTTTTTCCCCTGCATGTTAACATGAGAATAAAGCCGTCCAGATGGAGAATTTCTTAATTACTAACAATTAGTGTGGATGCTTTTGTTCCCCCCCTCCCTGCTCCACTCCAATCAGCTCCATTACAATGTTTTTGGTTTTTTATCACCAACAACCAAATGTTGTGTTAATAGATGCACAAAACTGGGTTTTGGTGTGAAAATCTAAAAGTTTATTAACTTGTAATTTCTTGCTACTTTTAAATTTCTTTTATCAATCTTCCAGTTTGCAATGAGTCTTTTGACATTCATCACAGAAGCCTCCGGTTCTGCCTGAAAAACTTTGTGTCTTTTTTTATGTGACGACAGCAGAAATATTAGTGATTTGTAAGCAGTGATTTAGTATGATTTAAAGCTAGCAAAATGTTAGCACTTAGCATTTTTTCAACATTCATCTCACAGCGATAGGTGACCTCAGGGTGTTAGAAGGGACCATAGGAGAAGCTGTGTTAGCTACATTAGCTTAGCCTAATTTTTTTGTAATTATAATTTCTATGGAGAGTTTTTCCAGTTCTACAGAAACTGCAATTAACAAACGCGTATGAAATATTTACAAATTTTGTGGAAATGCTAACTAGCATGAGAAACTGTAAAGTGTTGTAGATTATTTTATGCGCCTGGAGTATGGAGGTCCTCAACACTATCCATCTTTCTCCTGACTAACCATAGTTCATCGCGATTGCCCGTTTTACTCTTCCGGTTGAACATCTTGTTTACGTTGCCATGGAGACCACAAAGTTGATGATGTTAGCCTAGCTGCCACACTCGCTCTAATAACCGGCTTCAAAAGCAAGAAAGTGACAAAATGAACAAAAATCAGAGGTGGAATCATAGTGCGGAGGTTTTTTAAAAAGTTTACACTGAGCCCCGTCTCTCATTAAAGATTTTACGCAAGTTGTTTTGAGCTAGCTTGCCAACGGCAGCAACTGGAGGTCCATAACCGCAGGCGGAAGTCAACACCCATCAGCTTCTGAAGAAACAGGTGGATAAGCATTTGAAGGCCTGAGGTTCCTGCACTGTACTCAGCCACGCCAAACAGTGATGAAAGCAATTTGAACACATACTTACAGAGTAGTATTGAGCATCTTAATAATCCAAGTATAAAAATCCAAATGGCTTTCATAAGAAGGAAAAAAAGCACACTTTCACAACATCACAAACAGTCCAAACTCAGCTCCCACTTGAAGCCTAAAGTTTCTAACCTTGTCATGTCTTAATTTGCAGCATCTTTTTTTTCGCATGCATTTTCTGAGTAATTTTCTGAACATGCATCCTTCATATATTCGCTGTTAATATGCCATTTTTGTTCCATCTTTGTCACTAGTCCCTGCTGCATTTGTTTTGGACTTCTCCATGACTTAATTAATGTGCCTCACGATCCTCATAATGAAGATGATTTGTGTCAAAGTGAGATCAGAATCAAAAGACCTGCAGAGTCACTGCAACAGCAGCCAGAAGAGCTTCATATTTGATCAGCACCTGGAACAGAGAGCTGGGAACCTTCTCTTTGTTACAGCAGGAGTGGAAACAAAGCAGATAGAGGCTGTTTATGATGATAATTAGCTTAACATAAGACTTGTTGTTAAATGCTCTCTCTCCAGGGGGATGGAGCTCTGTTTTCATCACTCTACAAAGCATCCTTTCTATATTATCCCATCCTTTTTTTCTACTTTATTGAGTACTTATCATGTACTTAACAGGACATATCAAGTGATGCTTATATGTGCAACTCAATACATGCAGATTTCAGAGTGGAACTGCCACCCGATAATATCTGCACCTTCTTTCTTCTTTACTTCCTCTCTATTTCGTTATCAGCACAGATTCAAAATGCTCTCCAACTTTCTCTCCCACCTATTCTCTTTCTGCTTCTCTCTCTCTCTCCGTTTCTCTCTTCCTCCGTCTGAAGTGATGCCACTGTGCCAACGAGGAGGAGCAGAAGGAGAAAGGAGCGATGAATCTGGGTCACAGGAGGCCGTGCATCTCAAGTCTCCACTCCGCCACAATAAAAAGGAAATTGATCTGTGGCTCGCCTGCTCTCCCATTCCCTTTAGCCTGAAGCCCGGTCAGGAACACACACACACACACACATACACACACGCACAGACACAGAAAGATAAACACACACACATGCAGCCAAGTCAGTCCATGGAAACAGAGTTCATCCGGCTCTTGGCACCCACCGCCTCAGCTTCACTGGAAGCACACACAAACGCAGCACTACACACATGGACACACGCATACTTAGTCTCTACCCTCTCCACCCCCCTGTATGTACAAGATGATGTTCCACAGTGTAATTCTGTTTCTTCATTCAAAACCCTGCAGTGGTTTGAAGACAATTTACTGGAGTCATTTGACCACATTTGACATCATAAACATCCCGAGATTTCAGTTTGTGTCTCCATCACTTCAAGTCTCACCTCTACCTGCTTGTGTCTCTCATCCCAAACCCAGGCTGTGAATCAATCCTCAATCAGAGGCAAATCATAAAACTGTTTATATGATGCATAGATGTGTTCTCGAATGCATCTGTAAAGTTTTTAGACGGCACATAATGAAGTAGGAGAAGGAGGGAAACATGGGGACAAGTAGGTGTAGAAAAGAAAATGAGGATAATGAAGTGGGAACGAGAACTGAAGGAGCCAAAATGAGAAGTAAACAAATCCACAGTGGTCGGCTAAGAGAGAGAGAGAGAGAGAGAGAGAGAGCATGTGGAGGAGGCAGAGAGATGGAGAGAGCTTCAGCAGCCATGCAGCGGAAAAAGAAAATCGAATCATTTTCTCATTACTACGCTTCCTCGGTTAGTTGGGCTGATTTTGAGAAAACGGATTATGTTCTTCGATTGCAACAGCGCGAGTCCCGGTCAACTTTCACCGGAGCGTACGTCCTGGGCCGGGATGTTTTAGATTACACCCGCTGCTACCTGCACGTGAACGCTCCATTTATTGCAGGCTGAGGGATTCCTGTTAATTGAGCCCGTAATGGAAAAGTCACAGTGGTCTGATGATGGGGGGGATGCATGCATCAGTAAGAGGGGGGTTGATAACTGATCACTCTGTGCAGTCCGGGCAAATGAAGACAAGTTTGTCAATATGAATATTTCAGCACAGACGAAAAAAAACGTTTGTGAAGCAAATGTCGTGTTTAATAATGTACACATGGCATCTGTCTATAAGAGCTATTTTTAACTTTAATGAAAATACACACCAAGGTACAAAAAACACACACATCTACAATGAGAATCAAAACATCATCATCAGTGAAAGATGTCACAGATGGGAACTTCGGCTCCAACTTTGGTACGACCAGACGAGAGAAGCGTTCTCCATATTTATGCGCACTCATTGATGTACAGCTGTGTTTCTTGCCCCCTGCGTCTCTCTCTCCCTCAACAATGAATGTTTTAGTCCATTAGTTCAGAGATCTGGGGTCTGTGGGGCCAATGGAGACTGGTCCATTTCCTCCATTTCTGTCTGTAGGGTCAGTGGCTCCACAGTCCCTCACAGCTAATGAGCATCTCTGGGACCAGCGTCTGTAATCTGCTCCCCCCAACACACACACACACACACACACACACACTCACACACTCTCGCAGAAGGCAGGAAACTCTTCATCATCGGGACACCTCGGAAGCATATGCAGCGACACACGCATAGAGAGACTCATTAACCACCACAGCAATCTATAGTCTTTTTTATCATAATGACAGTAACAGTAAGAAGTAGCAGCTCACACTTACACACACACACACTCATATGGGAGTAACACACACAAGTATTAAAGAGGCAGGTATCTCTGAAAATGTGAACGTGCAGACTTAGCCTCCGGATTTATGTGAATCCCCTGAACTCCGTTAAAACAAATGTGACTTTTTAGCTTAGTACAGAAAATAAAAATGCTCTATTTTGCTCAAACATGTCGCTGTCTTGTGATTTCTGGTGTGCAGGCTTCAATGACAGGCACTAACATGACTGTTAATAATAGCGTGCATAACGTAGACGAAGCTGTTGGACCTGCTGAAGACATCTGACTCAGCTGACGGTTGAAGGTGAAGAGCAAGAACAAGACAGGCTTTTTCCTCATAAAACCTGCTGAGAAACATGCTCTGCTTTTGTTTTATTTGAAATAAAAAAGTTAATCCTTCATTGGATGCATTAAAACAAAATCAAATGAACTTTTAAATGTTTTATTGAAAAGATTTTGGTAGAAACTGATTCTACTCCAAGGCGTGATCGGTGGATCAGCAGCCTGTGCACGTTTCTGCTGTTAAGTTAATTTCAATACGATAATCCATGTTCATTATTTCAGCACTGCCCCTCCGATATCCCCTTAAACGATATCTTAATTGAAGATGAAGACTTCTTTCTCATTAAATTGAAACTTTACTCTCATTAATTTACTTCTTTATTCTTGTGAATTAACAACTTTTTTTTGTACATTTTCACAGAAATGCTGAGAATTCCTATTTCCGCTGTAACAAAAAGCAGATAGAGGTGGACTGTGAGAAAGAGACATGGACACACAGAGACCAGCTCCATCTCACACCTCAAAACATACAGCTGCATGTGATGGCTGTGTGTTTACAGTTGTGTGTGTGGTTTTCCATCCTCTCCTACAACAATTTTTTTTTTATCCTCTTTTTTATTTTATTCATTTTTAAGTCTTTTCTGTATTTTTTTTTATCTTGAATTTCTCTGTAGAGCCCTTTGAATTGCAATTGTGCAAGAAATGTGCTGAAGTAATAAAACTGCCTTGCCTTGAGTTATATGCACATTACTGCCAACCTAATATAAACTAAAAAAAGAGGAAGTAATTGAATGGCTATGGGAGCGGGCAGTTCCGTTAAACCAACAGAGACAGGTGCACCATTTAAAAAAAAAAAAAAGACAAGAGCGAAAAACAAGCCTGGAAAACATATCGCCACAAAGTGAATGAGAATCATGACAACTGAGATTCGGAGCAGATTAACCCCCACCGCCGCCCTCACCAAAATATTGCAGATCTACATGAAACATAAAGGATCCATAACAGCAAATTTTGCCAAAAAAGTGACAAGTTTGCATCCCTGAATCAGAGAACCTATCTCTATCCCTGCACAAATGTTTGACTGCTTTTAGGTAATGGAGTGTGAGCACCCAGAGGTAAAAATGCAAAGTCAAATCCTAATGAACAAATGTAAACATCCACACAGAAAGAAAAGAGGAAGTAAATAAAAAAAAAAAACATTGGAGGAGAGAGAAGTTTAAACATGTCCTGGAGCCAATGAAAACATAGGAGCATACGTATGCACAGCAGCACAAAGAATATTTTTCCTGAGGTGGAAAGGAAACAGTATATATTCATATGCAAAAATGAAACGCATACAGAGATGAACACAAACAACAAGAGGGAAAATAGAGGGAGTTACGAAAACACAAGTTCTTCCTGAAATACTTCCACAGAGTGAGATTACTCACAACAAAACAGCCTCTGCACAACGTGGAGGAACAGATCGAGTTGTCAAAACATGAAACGAATCTTTGAAGAGATTTACGTCATGTTCAGAATATGTATAATGAATGGACAACAGAAATGTAGATTATCAAAGACAGAGGAGACACTGCACACACCAGGAAGGAGAATGTAGAGCATGCTAAAAAGAGATGCGTACACAAATACACACACACACACAGACAAGGACCCACACACACTTCCACTGTGTGTCGAAACCACAATGCCTTCATCCTTTTATGGATTTAGGGGGGCAATTAAATGAAACATGAGAGCAAGCACATGATTAAAGATTTATCTACTCAAGGTCCCCTCAGCATCCTCACACACACACACACGCACACACACACACACACACACACACACACACACACACAAAACCTTCTTCTAGCATGACCATCTGGGGGTGTAGGAAAGGAAGCATTGATCTCATTAAAAAAAAAAACCTACACACACACAGATTCAGAGGTAAACACACACACACACACACACACTTACACACAGCAGCATGTTGGTGTAATTTACTAAGTGAAGTATAAGTGTGCCATTCATTGAAAGCTATTAGCTGAGGGCTGCTAACTTTGAACACATCTACATAGACCCTCTGGAGGCTCGGTGCTAATGTGATGAATTAAGGTCAGCAGCATGAACTTACTACAGAACACACACACACACATACATACACACACATACATAAAAGCACTCACACACGCCATGCAGTTTGTCGTTGCTGCTTTTTGCCTCAGCCATCTATAGATCTCACGAATTTCTGCCTTATTTACCTCCAGTAAACAAAGAACGACAGAGGGATGTGACAGAAAACAAACTCGAAACGGACAGACGACAGATAAAAGTGGCTGTTAGCAGAGCAGCATGTTTGGATTTTGCCAAGTGACCTGAGATCAGCTCAGTCTGCCACCATCCAGCAACAGATTCTGCCAAATGACATTTTACAAATCTGCCATTTTCAGCCGGACTAAATGAGGAAAAAAAACAAAAACTTGCATAGAAAGTAAAAGGTACGTAAATGTGTTTTGATTATGTAAAAGACTCAAAGCCATGTGTGAAGTAAAATGCCAAATGGAGAACAGCCGTTTCACAACAGATGCTTTTATTAACAGTCTATTTTTGTTATATTTGAATCAAGGAAAAGGTTTCTGGTTACAGTCTGGTGTATTTTAACTGTATATTAGGTTTAAGTTTGGGTACCCCAAAATTGGATCTCTCTTTATGCAGATGATGTTGTTGTGTGGGCTCCATTAAAGTCTCACCTCTCACAATTACTCTGCGCAATTTTTAAACAAATTGAAGAACAGAGTAAATTAAAGGTGAAATAGTTACAGTCAACAGGTGACTGGCTTTTGCACCAGATGTTTGACGCCACACCTGGGTCGTGAATGATCTGTGTCAGTTGGCAAAGCTTTAGCTTTGAGATGAACAGATGGACAATTCTGCACGGTAACTTTTATGCTTGTATTTTAAAACCTGTGTTATTATATTCTAAGTTGCTGTTTTTGCTGTTTTAATTTTACTTTGCTTGAACTGAATGTTGTTTTTTTTCAGTGCGTTTTGTTGACCTTTGCGAACGATTCTTCATTAGTCTTTATAACTATGCCTGCCTCGCCTTTACCTCTTAGCTCCTTGAAATGTTGAAAGTATTTCCCATGTTTCCAATATTTTAGACAACCTGATCAGTCAGTCAGAAATATTGAACCAACCAAAAGAGAACAACAGAAAGCACTGAATAATGACGCTTTGCTTGCATTTTTAATGGACTAATTTTGGTGTTAAAAAAAGGCTTGCAAAAGATAACACAACAGCTATCAAACACGTGCATTTTGATCATGGAAAAATTATTTTTCTTTATCATGAAGCTAACACTCCAATAGCCATTTCCTAAATTCAAACCTCTCATCTCTTTAAAAAAAAACCTGTGCACATAGAAAAGGAGACACATTCTGTTTAAGCCATCCATCACCTGCAAAACTCCAGCTTACTTTACTTTGCTCCCTCTGTTCCATCCTGCATTTCATTCACCGCGTCCAACTTTTATTCTTCACAACTCAATCTTTGAGGTTTGGCGTGTGTGAAAGAAAATCAGTTTTTTTCTCCCTCTGGATTCTTTAACAGGTGCAGGAGTCTCTTGATTTGAAATGGATCGATGTTTTTCTGGTGCGTTTGGATGAAAACATTTTAAGGTGATTTGAAGTTTGGGAAAAACGTACTCGTGCACTCAAACAATCGCACATTGCTTTTTTTATTTTTAATATTGCACACACATCTGGAGGGGTGGATTAATGATTATAAGGCATACAGCATATTAGATTATCTAAACAAGGGGTCTGGTTTTTTTCCACAGGAAGACGAGTTTTCAACATTCAAGACTTTTTGGGATATGTGATCAGAATAAATCATTTTAATTGCAGAACCGGGGACAATTCCTCATTTGCAGAGCATGAGACATAAAGTGACAATGATATAAATCTTGTAATGAGGAAATACTAGACAGCTTCTCTGACGAAGACAGAAGACAGACGATGGATTTTGGAAGACGATAGTGAAAGTGACGATAGGGATGGGTATGGATAACCACTTCCTGTTAAGAACTGATCAAAAATGGTTCAGTCCATCAACATCATTGTCTAGGGATGCACCAATATAGAAATTTTGGCCGATACCAATATCTAATACCAATGTTTCTGTTATGGTCGATAACCAATATTTACCGATATCGATATATGTTAAAAAAATAAAGTTTATGAAATGGTCATTCTATTTGTACAAACTGAAAATCATGCTAACTGTTTTTTCTAATCTTCATTTATTTTCAAAAGGTGTTTCACTTTCAAATAAGAACGTTACAGGACTACCATAAACACAAATAACCAACAGTTACTTTTTAGCAAACCTCTTAACTTGTAGCAAGCGTGTAATCAAACTCACTAAACTCCTGTGAGAAAGTCTGGATCATAAATTACAAAAAGGATCATAAAACACAATAATATCCTGACAAAGTTACCTTAACAAACTGACCAGTATCTATGGCAACCCCCTCCAGACACAAACAGCAACTAGACTGATATAAACATTGGTTGTTAATATTAACCCAGGTTTACTCATTGGACCAACACCAATATGTTAAAAAAAATGACAAACATCGGCCGATACCAACCTTGACGCCAATATATTGTGCATCCCTATAATTATCCTATAATTCTCCGACAAGGGAAGGCTTAACATTCCTTTGTCGATTTTTTACATTATGCTGGAGCGGCCGGACCGGGTGGGGGCCATGCAGATATATTACTTAATTCAGGATAATCTGATTGTTGGTGAAGCGTTGAACATTAAACCACCAGGTGAGCACTGTGAAGTTAAGTGTTATTATAGGATGTCAGCCACAGGGTGCAAATCAAAAAGATCCTTTGGCAAGTAGTGTATGGGTTTAATGAAGCTGTGTGATCATTAATGAAAGCATCATCGCACACAGAAAACTGGACCTAAGCGGCTCGGTCTGCGCCAAGAAGAGGAATAAAGCCAGCAAAGAGAGGACGAACATCACAGTGGCATCATCACGGGCCGATTACGCTTAACTACTGACTCCTGTCACAACTGGGTCACTGGGTCTTCTCCATGCAGAGCAGAGCGTATGTAAGCGTGTCATGTTGGGTCTTCTTTGCACGTGTCATCATTTAATAAAGAAGCTCTCAAAGCAGAATTCTGTCTGCTCTAGTTTGGATTCAAGTGAAAAGCCAAATTAAAACATTTTATTCTCCAAAAGCGAAATGAAGAAAAATCAAATTCAAGGTCATTTTGTCATCATGTCCAGCCTCTAATTTCACTTCTTCAGGACTTTGGAGATTAATAGTGACAGGAAGATTCTAAAAGCAAAAAATTCACAGCCCAGTAGCTCAAAAATAACTCTTGCATGCCAAATCTCACAATCTGCATTTCTGCTTTTTGTGACGTTGGACTGAGTTTTTCTTTGTATCTAGAGGCAGCAGTCAAAACATCTGTGCGTCTGAACCATCTGAGGGGGTCACATGAGAGGCCAGCGACACACATCACAGACTCTGAGCTCCCCTGGTTTGTAAATTTTGGATGGTACTTTGAATTCGGCTTGGTTGATTTCTCTTGGATGTTCACTCGTGGGCGTTAGATGTTGGCTTTTTAAATCTAGTTGTGGGATTTAGTGGTGGCTGCACCTGAGCTCAGCAGGCACTGCAAAGTGGAAATTCATGGGCAACAAGGCATGAAAACTTGCAGATGGGCCATGGCAGCCGGGGATACAGCCCCCTCACCGGCTTTTCTGCTTAAACAGACTTATTTCACTATCCGAGACACTTTTATGGTGTGACAGTCAATGCTTCACCTCCTTAAGCCTGACCAAACAGGGTAAGTCATACTGTCAAGCTCATCCTGGTTTGAAATTTGGTTTAAAAAATCCTTTCCAGGAATTGTTGCATCTCCACCGCTAAGCGCAAACTCATAAACTGGACTCCTGAAAACCACAGAAAAACTACAGACACTCTGCTCAGTTTTAGGGTGCAGGCACAGGTTTCAAAAAAAGGTAAAAAGTAAACTTTGTCTCTTTAAATCAGGACAGCTGAAGAGAGACAGAGAGTACGGTTCAAGTCCTGGAGTCTACCAGTGCCAAGGACTATTGTATCCTTTATGCATCCATTTTTGACCATTTTTGAGGGAAAAAAGTCAAAAACTGGGCTGGTTTTGCTTTGTCCAATGTAAGGATTTGCCGTTTATCATATTGATTTGTGGGCTTTCATAGATGTATGTTGATGTTTAGGGTCCAGTTTTTTCAACCAATCAAATCCCGGCGTATACCACGATTACTGGTAACGTATGGGCAAACAAAAATGAGCTGAGGACCGGTTTGAAACTGTGGTTTTGAATCAGCCACCATCATATGGTTATGAATCAGCGGTGCTTGTGTATGTGAGCGGGGGTGTCGTTTTGGAGGAGCTCCCAGTGTGGGAGGGTGGGGGCTAAACGGGGTCCTGAGGAGATGCTACATTCAAATTCATGCTAATTTTCCATGACCACCAACCCTGTCTTTGAAGAATAAAGAGAGCTGAGTTTTCAAGCAGGTAAAATACAATTTCAAAGCAAAAAAAATCAATTTCAAAACAGTGAATTTGATTTCAGATCATGTTTTTAAATTTAATATAATAATTCAAATTCAGTTTCTTGCGGCACAGCTCTCAGCTCATTGGCTGAGAGCGGCAGGATGAGGTATGTGTTAGTAAAGTAAAGGGACAGAGTGAGCATGGAGAGCAAAGCTGCAGCATTAATGAGTCTTAACAAGGTAAATATTGGATGGCTACAAAGTGAACAACCTAAAACAGGACAGATAAAAAATGATCAGCGTAAGTCTGTATGAGAAGAATGTGCACTGTAATAATGCCACACTGAAAAAATGCTCCACTACAAGTAAAATCAATAAAAATCAAATGAAATCATTGAATTTATCAGTTCAGTGTGTTAAAAGTGAAGCTTTGATGCTAACTGATGCACTTTGGTGTCGTTTGGTGCCTGGGCAGATCGTTTGTCTCAGTTCAGAGCTGAGAATGATTGTGAGCTCAATTCTGGTCAAAATATTACTGCTTATCACTTTGGACATAATTACAACGAAAACAGTTAAAAAAAAATGAATGTTGATTCTGAGAAATTTGAGATGTTTTTTTTTCCTGAACTTTCTGACATTTTGAAACAATAAGATTTTTTTTCATGAATCACAAAACGAGCTGAGAGGTAATAAAAAAATCACAGGCCAAAACTGTTTGAAGCTCTGGATGGAACAGGGGAGTTGAGAATAAAACAAATAAACTGGAAGCGAAGATGAGAAGGGTTTGACGGGCAGATATCGTGATGAAATCAAATAGTAAAGGCAGAGAAATAAAGGCGCAACTGTTAAAACGTAGAGTTTGTCCCGTGAGTAGCGCCGTGAAAACTCCACAAAGTAAACCTTTTGAAAAGTGATCCAGCACATCAAAAAACATCAAAATCACAGGTCAGAAATAAATCAATACCCTTCACAAGAGTTGAGCATTAGTGATCTCTGGCCACAAGCTGAAAGCCTCAACATCAAGAAACTCTGAGAAACCAAACCAAAGAAAGCTCACGATCACAAGCGGGGGGGTTATTCTGTTATTAGTGTGTCAAAGGAAAGGTTGCAGCACTCATTCTTCCATCTGAAATATCGGCCTTGAAGGAGATGGTAAAGTGCATGTTGACTTCACATGTGTGAAAGAAAGAAAGACTGCAGGATGGTTTTTACATCCGTGTAGACGTGTTCCTGTTGGTTTTGGTTATTAGCATGAGCTTGTTTACGCAGCAGCCTCTTCTTCCTCTTCCTCGTCTTCTTCTTTCTTAAGCTCACGTCTAAGCCGATGATCTTCCTGCTTCATTTAATCACACTAAACCTCTCAGATGAACCCAGCACAAACAAA
Source organism: Labroides dimidiatus (assembly GCA_030710495.1). Lineage (NCBI taxonomy): Eukaryota > Metazoa > Chordata > Actinopteri > Labriformes > Labridae > Labroides > Labroides dimidiatus. Next base: position 6,989,121 of record CM061146.1, on the reverse strand, counting down.
CAACAACAATAACAACAACAGGGGAAGACAAAGGGGCTTTAGGATATACTTTCTGGACTCTCATGGAAGCACACGTTCATGTTAAAGCAGAGACAGATTTAAGAAGCTGGTGAATCAAATCATGGGGAGCAAGACGGGAATGAAAAATGGAATGTGAATGAAAATTCCTGCAGAGTATTGAACCCAGCAGGATAATGCAGATGTTGCATGCAAGGTCACAGCACTATTCATTATGCACACACACTCACACACACACACACAAAATTGTCAATGCATCTTTGGAAGTGATTTTCTCGCTGCATGTGTGTGTATGGGAGAGAGAAGGGGCCCCCTTTGGCCTCATTGAGAAGGTGTCACCCTGCTTCCAAACATTCATGCGCTGCCTCCAGTGACACATAAAGGGGTGTGTGTGGGTGGGGGTGCAGAGAGAGGGAGAGTGGTCAGTGGTTAAACACAATCTGAACACATGCCAGGAGAAGAAGACAGAGAAACAGACATGAGACCTTGAAGGAAGCAAGGAAGGATCGGACAAAGAGTCCTCATGATGGAACAAGAGCAGAAAAAACAAAAATGGTTTCCGGAGCCAGAATCTGCTCCCCATCGCTGCATTTGGCTCATCATTGCAGGACTATCATCCTAAACTGTTCAATGGATGCTTGGCAAAGCAGCCAAAAAGCTTCACATTTTGCAGCATCAACAATCCCTCTTCCTTCAGAAACCAGGCTGCAGCAGCTTTTCTTTCCTTTTCACTTTTACCTCAACACAAAACTCATCCTGTAAGTCCCTCCCACATTATGACTCATGACGGTTTGAGCCCTGACATTTTACAGAACTGCACTGTCAAAACTTGACGGTTTCGTTTCAGTGAAAAGGAATATCTAGAGTGTCAATTTCTGTGCTAGACTTCCACTAAAGTTGTATTCACATCCTGATTTTTTTTTCCTACCAGCACGGCAGAGTTCCGCCCAGTTCCCTCTACAGTTAGTGGAGAAAATCAACTCTGCGCTTACTATGATCATTTACCTGTGTTTACAGAAACGTGTTATCATCTAACTCTATATCCATGTATCTAGTCAGCACAAGCAGAAGTGTCCCCTGTCGCTCTGTGTGGTTTACTTTAAACTGATCAATTTGTGGAGACTAATGATAATCGGTGCTGTGCTCAGGCTGGGAATTCACTCGCACACGTTACACACCAGTTAATCGTTATTCCTCCCGCCCCCATACAGGAGTCGCCTTTCTGCTGGCTCTTAGGACACAAGTTGTTGTTTGGCCATCTTTCCTCCCATTCTTTAAAATCCAACAGAGGAGTTCCCCCCACCTTATGTTGAACAAACCTGAAAGTCTGTTAGTTTTCCTACAAGCCTCTGTGCAGGGGCGTATCCAGACTCTCAGACTGGGGTGGCTCAATGAGGGCAGTGACATAGATAGGGGTGGCCAGAGTGTGCACACGTACAAATTATTACCATTTATCCTCTTTAACTAGACTTCTACTTTAACACCCATGACTAACTATGATAGATATTATATTCCAGAGTATGATTTTAGTATAAAATGTATGAGACATAAATGTGCATCAGCCAGTCTAATAAATATGAAGTAGTTTTTAAGCCCAGATAAAAATATAGATCTCAGCCTGGCTGCAAACCATGCCATTAAATAAGACTAAATTATGTTTGTAATAAATAAAAAATAATGTTTATGTTTTTTTGTTTTCGGAAAATGTTTAAGACTTCAAAAAAGGTTGGAAAAGGTTTTGAACCACTGGCTTAGATCGTGCAACTTTTCTAACAGGATGTATAAACACACCCAGTGTCGAAGGAGGAGGATTGTTCACCGTGACTTCTTGCAGAAATCGTTGTCAGAAAAAGTTTCCATAAAGTCAAGGTCAAATTAGGACATTTGTGTTCACACATGCAGCCTAACTGGCACTGTCAGGAAATGCTCAGGTGTGCCGTGTTTGTGTGAAAGGGGCTTAAGAGGAAAGACTGTTTATCTGAAGTGTCAGTGGATAATAAGTGGAGGGAAATGTGTCCCTTGCTGCAGAATCCTCCACCATTTCCCCACCCTTTAATCTTCCCCGGCCTCTTTATGTTGACAGAGTGTCACTGCATAAAGCCAGCTGCAGGTAAAAGTGTGACATTAGCATTGTATGCATCCCACAAACACAGGCTCTGTTTGTGTGGCAGAGATTTCTCTGTCACTCCAGCCTCCTTCTCTTGATAACTGGTATTACTGTTTTGAGCCATACCATCAAAGAGTGCCTCCCCGCCTCCCTCCCTCTCCTCCACCTCCTCACCCCATCATCCTGCAACGAACGACAAGTAAAATCCCCTTAAGGTAAAACGAAGGAACACAGGCTTAGGAGCTGACAAAACGACTGTATGAAGGAGATATTTTGTGTGTGTGTGTGTGTGTGTGTGTGTGTGTGTGTGTGTGTGTGTGTGTGTATGTGTAATCTATGTAAACAGCTTCAGTGAAAAGAAAGTAAGGGAGGGGACACGGGGGTGGGGGGCAAAATAGGGACAGAGGTAAGAGAGGTGTGAAGAATTCAGAGTCAGGACGAAACAGAGAAAAAAAATATGAGGAAAAAAAACAACAGAAAGATGTTTGTTAAAATATGTTTCGGGAGTCTTTTCCTCATCTTATTTTCTTAAGCTGTTTGTGTATGTTTCTTCCATGCTGCTCCCACTGTGAGATTTGAAACCATGACATCACACTCCTGCTAACCAAAACAAACACTAAACTTACTGCTAAAACTTTACAGATCCCTCCGGTTGGTACATTCCACAGCAGAATGGATTCTAGAGTGTGACACTCTGTTATACAGTTCAGTAACTCCTGTGTTCCTCTTCTACTTTAATAACCTGATACAGAAAACTTCACCTGAAAGAGCATGTCTATATTTATGTCTTTAAATAGAAACCAACAGGCTTTCTGATCACAAAGCACGGACACACAAGCACGTTGCAAGTTTGTTTACATTTTACTAGGGCTGCTAACGATTATTTTCATGATCGATTAATGTATTGATTATTCTCTTGATTAATCGAACAGTTGTTTGGTCCATAAAATGTTAGAAAATGGTGAAAAATGTCAATGTTTCTTGGAGTCCTAGATGACATCATCAAATGTCTTGTTTGCAAACCAAAGATATTCAGGACTGTCACAGAGAAGCAAAGAAATTAGAAAATATTCACATTTATGAAGCTGAAATTGGAGAATTTGGACTTTTTTTTTCTTAAATAATTACTTAAACCAATTAATCAACTGTCAAAATAGTTGATGATTAATTTAATAATTGATTAATAATTGATTATTAAATTAATTGTTGCAGCTCTACATGTTACCACCATGCTCAGTCTGCTATTTTCTCTGGATTTTAACTCAGCTCTCCACTTGTACTTCCAACAACTGTTGCGTATGTTTTCTTATTCCTCTGTAAGTTTGATGCAGTAACCATTCCTCTTCTCCTGTTATGTAACACAGTTGGTAAAAAAAAAAAGCTTCAGGGCTCCCTACAGCCTCCACCTGGAGGCTGGTGGGAATTCTACATTGCAACCAGCCACTGGTAAAAACTGACAAAGTTTAGTGTTAAAAAGTAGTGTTAAAAAGAAGATCTGATCTCCATTCATTTCCAAAACAAACACACGCCAGCTAATTACTTAATGAAGTTAATTTATTAATAACTACTTCACGAGGGTCACCATTTCACCACGATGGCTTAAATTCAGTATTTAAAGAGCAGTTATGTAATGAAAATAATGAAATGTTCATATTTTTGTGAAATCTGCATAATCGAGAAATAAAGCAACTCTAAAGTGTTTTCCTCCGCCTCATTATTCTGGATATTATAAAAAAAGGGATACAAGGTTTTATATTTGAACTCTCTGACTCCATATCCTGACACATTCAAGCTTCTTTTTCTCTGCTCTCAGCTGGTGTTTTTAGTTCGAAAATCTACTTTCATCCATCTCAAAACAAACATACATAGATACAGATTCACACTAGCGTGCACAAACACACTGATCCATGTTTACAAATTCACCACAACTCCAGTCTCCACTCCAACCAAACTGATTTCCTGCTTCACCGCCACGCCGGGTGGAGAATTTCCCCTCGTTTTATTTGACAAGAGACTTTCGGAGCAGGGTCGGATGTAATGAATCAAAGTGAACAAACCAGCAAGTTAGCTCTCCAAAGACTGAGAGGAAAAACTGAAGACGGTACAGAAAAAGGAGGATTCAGGGCAACAGAGGGGAGACAAATGAAGAGAAGGAGGAAAGTCAGAGGAAAGAAACGAAGCAGAACTGAGAGATCACATCTGGCGGAAGACAGATTAAAACAATATTGTAGAAGAGTCAGACGGAACTCTAACTTCTGTGTGAAAACATCTCAGAAAACTTTTGACACTCAGCACTCAGGAGCCCTATCTCCATGTCAGAGCAGCAGACTGGTATTAGCAGCCATGTTTTATTCATCAGCATTCTTTAGCTGTCGTTTCATACGCCGCTCCTCGCCTGCATATACAGGGCGACCGAGCGCAAGGTGAAAAACAGGATTACAGCAAATGTAAATAATAAAAAACGGAGGCACATGAAGATATATTCGGCTAATCTGAGCCGGGGATTAATGCCATGATACCCTGTCAGACACGGCTGAGTTTGGGAAGGAGGAGGTGTGGGGGGTGGATAACAAAATCACAACACAACAACACAGGCATAAAGAGACACGGGAATGAGACTTTGCACACACACACACACACATATACACACACACACACATTGGAGGGAAAAAGCGATTGTGGCGTTATCGGAGTTTGACTTTGAACAATAAGTGACTTTGCAGCTGAGCAGCGCAGGCAAACAACACAAGGTAATCTGTGGAAAACGGTAGAGCTAATTCTGGCTGAAACCAAGGAGTTGGGGGGGCTCTGTGTAAAGAAAGAAAGAGATAAAGAGAACAGGAGAGAAACAAGAAAAAATAACGCTAAATAAACAGCGTCAAAGCTTTCTAGAGGAGCAGCATCCCTCTGCTTTCCTTCAGCAGAATTAACTTTTCCCAGTCTTATCCCTTAAACTTGCCAGCTCACCTCTCCACCCTGCCCGGCACACTGTGAGATTCACCTTGGATAGTTTTAAACCATCTATTACTTCTCTGCGTCATTCATTGGGCTGGAGGCAGTTGTGCTGCATTCAGGGTCAGCCTCATTCTTCTCCAGGTGAGAGCAGACTGTCAGCCTCACTCTCGCTGCCGTGTTGAGGTGAAGTGGATGTGAGTGTGGGCGTGTGATATTCAGTTTCTTAAAAGTTGAAGAATGATATTCACACTTCCTATAACTCTAACTTCAAAACCAATTTCACCATGAAAAAAACCTCATGAAAGCTTTCACTTTTGTTTGTCCACAGACTAACTGCAGAAATGAAAGCTGTTGAAGCCATGGCCCATTTTCCATTCACAAAAAAAAAAAAAATGCAAATTTTCCCCTGTCTGTTTTGCTGAACAGTGACTGGTGATATTTGTATTCATTCAGAGAATTTGGTCTACGTGATGGTGACGACATGCCTCGCGACCCAAAAGGTGTGAAGCCAATATTCAATCTACTTCTTATAGCTCTGTTTTGGTCTCCACCAGCTTTCACAGGAAATGTCTTTGGCCCTGTTTATATGACAATGGTATTGGGGTGAAACGCAAAAGTTTTGTTGCATTTCGGCCTATACGGAAACGCTGTTTTAGCCAACCTAAAATGCAACTTTTTAAAATACCCTCCAGAGTGGAATTTTTCTGAAACGCTGCAGTCAGAACCGGACAACAACAACGGTTAAATGGTGGACTTACTGTGTTGTACTTGTGCTGCTGAATCTGCTGACTGCCTTTCAACAAAATGTGCATCTGTTGCTCCACTTCTGCACTCAGATAAGACGCATTTAATACAGACAGACGATCAGCCCGTCTCTTCTTTGGCAGTAGACTACCAAAAGACTCTACAGTTATATCGCCATCTACTGGCCTTGTATGCATACTATAGCATTTTCAGTCCTTCAGTGTTTCCATATAAACAACGATTTTTTTTCTCTGCGTTTTTTGCGTTTTCGAGTGAAACGTTGTGAAGCGTTGTCGTGTAAACGGGGCCTTTGTGTTTGCATTTTAAAGCTGGAAACAGCCATATGTGTCATCTAAAAGCCTCCAATAACAAAAATAGTCTCCAAAACTATCTGATTTATGACTAAAAGTTGAGTCTGATTCTTCTTTTTACCCGGCGCTCCCACCTGATGTGCTTTGTGCTTTTTTGCCCTTAGCCAGAGAAATAAATTAACTTGGCATCAGTCCAGTGTAATGACTGGGAAATTAATTCAAAGAAATCAGATACTTTTCAGTTTCTCTGAAATGAGTTTGGACTCTTGGGGTTCCTATCCTGCTTAAATTTAAGAAATGATGCCTGCTTTCCTGTTTCATTATGCATCCATAATTTAATGTTTTCTTATTTCCTCAAAAAAAAAACAAAAAAAAACAAAAACGAAACCCAGAGATGAGTTTCAGTCCATGTGCTCTTCGTCTGAAAGAAGTGGTGAAAGAGCTAGACTAGAATGAAATTATAGAAAAGGAGGAAATAACAGCCTCTCTTCTTATTTAGTTATCAAAATAGGCGAGGTGTAGGAGAAATGAAACCTCGAACAGAGACAAACTTTCTAATTCTTCTTCTCTGTCTCTGACACACACTCCTAACCGTGCTGATTCAGACCCAATGAGACTCACTAATTGGATTAAAAGATCACAGATGGGCTGTGCAGTCTCATTTTCTTTCTCATACACACAAACTCATCCTCACACACACCGTCCTCTTGGTTTTCTGCATTTCGTACTCCTGCCCATCATGTCAAAACAAATCTTTTACTATAAAACGGTGAAGACAGAGACGGAGGGAAAACAGAGGCTGATAGAGGTAGACAGGAAGGAGCAAGAGGTAATAAGTTGGCAAAGAGCCGTGAGAGAAAAAGACACAAACATGGCCAAGGAGAGAGAAAGAGAGGGAGCGGGAGGGAGAATAAACGCCTCAGGCCGGCACTGACCTCAGCTAAAATTACCCTGCTGCTGTTGTTGCACCACTGCACCTCACACCTATTCAGCACAGCAGGTATTGTTAGCTTGCGGAGCATGATGCAGAGACGGACAAAGGTGCTGGCCCACAACATTTTTGGGCTTGTCATCTGTCAGATTAGCAGTGTGAGTGTCCACTTAATTATTCCTAATATTCAATCTTCAAGGAATATCATCGAGTTTGAGGCAGAAGCAGCCAGCTGGCACGGTTAGCTTTGTGTCAGTGGAGCAACAGGGGAGATTAGCATGTTTAGCATATTGTAGAATGAGAAATTTGAAGTTAACATTAAAGATGTGCGTTTATTGTGTTCTGTTCAAGCTGTTGGTGTGTATGCTGATTTTTTTTAATGCGAATAAAGCCTTAGTCTAACTAATGACACTCAGCTAGCTTCATTTTTCAGGCAGCTTTTTGGGCTAATTTGACTACTTAACTCATTAGCCACTCTCTTACATTTCTAGGGGGGAAATAGTCCATCGTTAAATATTTCATGTAATGTTTTTCAAAACTCCCACACCTCTGTGGAATGGAGCAACAAGCAGCAGCAGAAGTTAGCTTCAGGGTTAGCGTTTCCTTTGATTCCAGTCCCCAACTGTCAAACCCCCACTGTGAACTGTCGGGGCGCCAAATAAAAGGATCTATCAAGGACACTTGCATTGTGTTTGTGTCTTTGCCCTCAAAACTTAAAAACATTGCTTCTAAAAACTTTGTCTTTAAGTCCTCATTAGAAGCGTAACACAAAATCATGCTGATAAACCGTTAGCATGGATTGAGGCACGAGTTACGTCAAAAACTAAGAAATCAGCGCCATCAGATTCGTCCTTTAATTTAAAACTTCACAGAAATCCAGTTTTCCAGAGAACTGATTTTTCATTTCATGTTTGAGTTGTTGGATGCTTCAACTCTTTGTAAAATGCTCCCCCCTAAAAAATACACAAAAGCTGAACAGATGATGCACACACACACACACACAAAACCACAATTTCCCCAGTGGTTCAGTAGTTAGAGAGCAGAGCAGTGTTTATTCTCTAGAGACTGGAGCGCTTCAGCTGCTTTCACGCAAGTGCACACACACACACACACACACACACACACACACACACACACACACACACACACACACACACACACACACACAACCAAATAAAAATACATTCACACAAAACTTTATGGTTCAATACTGAGAAGCAAAAGTACTTTTGTGTGTATGGATACGTGATTTAACTCGGGTTTGTGTGTACGTGTGTGTGTGCGTGTGTGTGCGTGTATGTGTGTCTAAAAACATTATCAGTGTTTGCATTTTGTCTTTTCAGCAGCTCTTGTCTCTTTCTCTTGTTTTATATTCTACACAAGTCCTGCACCACACTGCTACTACACACTCATTGTGTTTCTGTGTGTGTGTGTGTGTGTGTAATTGATTAAGCCTCTGGTTCTTATGACCTCAGACTCCCATTAAAAGTCTGACCCCAGCTGTGTTACAGCAGCACCCTCTCTCTGTGATTGTGTTTATGTGTGTGTATGTGTATGTGTGTGCGCATGTGTATGTGTGTCTCAGCAGGTGACCAAAATGTATTTTTTGTGAGCTGTTCAGTATAATGCCTTTTAAGCCTGAGGGCTTCTCTGCAGTCTCTTATTACAGTGCTGTGTGTGTATGTGTGTGTGTGTGTGTGTGTGTGTGTGTGTGTGTGTGTGTGTGTGTGTGTGTGTGTGAGAGAGTCAAGAGAGCCTGACCTTATACAAAACACACACAAACTCCTACACACACACACGCAAGCGCACACAGCAGCGGCGTGAAATGTGTTGTGATGTGTCCTCTATGGGAAGCTGGTTTCAGACCACAGAAAAGACGCTTCCCTTCTTAGACTCATTGTCCCGCTCGAACACACACATATACACACACATACACACACACACAGATACAAATACACACAGATACACACAAGCACACTAAGAACTTTCTTCCCACCCTTATGCATTCTCTTTGTTTGCCCTTTGCATCACCTCAAGGCTGCAACTATCCGCTCATCACTTGGTGAACATAAATTGCAAGAAGTGTTTTCTGTTTCACGTCTTTTCATATCCAACCACCTGTAAAGCTCCGGAAGAGCAAAGAGATACAAAAGAACTCGCAGCTGTGAAGACGATCAGAAAATATTGTCCGTAAATATCTTAAACTTCATTCAAAACAGAAGATTCTCACTGATAGTGTTTCTACAGTGCGCTGTGACCAAGGCCATTTGGAGGAGAGGAGTGTTTGCACAGCGCAGAGAGAGAGAGAGTGAGAGAGAGGAAGAACAATTGAAAGCTACCACAAGGTTCAGATATGAGATGATTTTACAGTGGCACTCTGGATTAGGCATGTTTAAATCCACTTAAATCCGCTGTACCAACGATAAGGCCTTTTTTCTGTAAATTCCACAGCACAAATATAGGTCAAACAGAGCCGTGCAGAGGTGGAGAGCTGCGCGTGAGCGCGCGTACGCATGTACAAAGAAAGCACACGCATGCACAAAACCCTCACCAGCATCAGCGCCGCCGCCGCCACCATCACTACCATCATCACCACTTTACCGTCTCCCAGGGCAACAAGAGGGAAAGCTACCAAGAGGCATGTTGAGAATGAAGCAGAGGAGAGAGGAGGAGAGGAGCAGGAGGAGGAGGAGGAAGAGAGCGAGAGAGAGAGAGAGAGAGAGAGAATAAAAGCACAAAAGATAACCCAGTCTGTGTAGAATCAGGGCTGGGCCATGAGAACATCTCAGAGAAGAATCACAAACAAGCAGAAGAAACTGTAGACATTTGGACTTTATACGAATGGATCAAACAGCATCAACATAGCAGAAACAATAACAACAGCCAGTTGCGTGCAAAGTACTGTACAGACACACGTACACACTAATTCTCAACAAGGAGATAAAGAAAGACGTGTTCAGTAAATGAGAGACTTGGTAGCGGAACCACTTTTCTGTCTTTGGGTTGTTATTTTAACCTGATTATTTAAACACTTTTTAAACCAATGTCTTTGAATATGTAAAATATGTATCTCTTTAAATACGTCGCTCTCCTCCCTCTCCTCGTTTCCTGCTCTATCCACTGTCCTGCCTTTTTCTGAATAAAGACTTTACAAAGAAACGTTAAAAGAAAATCCGACAGCTGAGCCAATATTAGAGGCACACACTAAAGTGGGCACCGTTTAACTTCAACTGGCTGTATGATTGGCTTTTATTCGCTTCTCTGACCAATTCCTGTGGAAACTTTCATAAAATCACCAACACCTTTCAAACATTATGGATGCACTGATCCGATCCTGGCTTTCTGTCTGATACAGACTCAAAAAGCTAGATTGGAAATCGTGTGTAACGTGTAACTGATCAGTACAGTGGCCCTGAGAGCTCACAGCACTGCAGCTTAAGAAAACACACATGCAAAAAAGACATAACACAAGCAAATTAAGAAAACAAGTGCTGCAAAGACCACAACACAACGCATTTGCAGCAGGTGTTGTCAAATTGATGAAGATGTATTTTAGTTTGCTTGTGTTTTGTCTTTTTGCTCGTGTTTTCTTAAGTTGCAGTGCTGTGAGCTCTCAGGGCCACCGTAGATCAGTATCATCTGAAACCAAAGCCAGGGTATCCGTATCAGTATCAGTATCAGTATCCCAAACAAGCTTTATGGATTAAAATAATAAGGATATAAATAAGAAAAAGTCAAAACATAAATTTAAAAAATGTGCTCAAACATTTTTTGTATATTTACGGTAAATTCAGAGGCTAATGTCAGCAACAGTCACAGGAGTTATACTCAACCAATCAGAGGCTGGGGAGATGCTCAGCAAATGCCGCCAATTTGATGTACAGTCCAATTTCGAAGACACCTGTTCAGACATATTTAGTGTTGCCACATCACCGTAAGTGATGCACCACGTATAAGCTATGCTAGGCTAACTTTATGCTAATTTTATTACAGCATGTTTTCCCGTCCATTCTTCAAAGTACTTCATATCTATATTTCCTGTTTTTTTTTTCTCCCTGTCCTGTTCCTCTCATTCAAATCTGTCCCATCTTTCCTCCACCCCCTCCTCCTCCTCTCTGCTGAGCTTTGCTGGCGATACTTGGTTTGGGGGAGAGGGGGGCCACAGTGGCAGTGCTGGCATCTGTTCGAAAGCCTGGCACTGTGCCAGACACTGAGCATCGCTCCGGCAACCAGAGTCACGCTGTTGGATTTATCTCCAACCAACCTGTCAGCTGATGCTCTTTGTGGGCGTAAGACGAGTGGGCACAGCCTCTTTGGCACTCGCGCTGCCAGGGTGCCCACAGGAGATTTAAAAATGGAGGGCTGATTGGTGGGTGGGGGGGGGGTCTTGTGGGTGCAATGTTGAAAAAGTGAGGAAGCTTTTGAAAAACAAGAACCCAAATACCAATAAAGGCAGAAGAATTCAAAGAACACAACATGAGGAAAGAGTAAGGTGTGGATGTAAAAAATGAGAGTCTGAGGCACAGAGCGAGGGGAGAAGTAGATAAAAGGTGGAAGCTGAGCAGGAGGAAAGATCGAGAGCATGACAGAAGAGCCCAAGAGGGAAGAGTAACTACATCTGAGGCTTACAGGGATCCAACATAAAGAGAGAAGAGAGAAGAAAGAGGCAGAGAACAGTTTCTTCAAGAGACAAAGTGGCTCAGTTTAAAGAACAGTCTATCACCTTGTGGCTTAAGTGCCATTTCACATTCTCTTTGAGCATCGCTGATACCAAACAACAAAGCAAACCACACCTGCTGCTGGGACGGAGCTCATTAAACTTTAACTCAGCTTCCTGAAGGTATTGGACGCTAAATGTCCAATAATCCCAATCAGTCTACGCTGCAGTCAAAGAGCCATGCTTTCAGATGTGACAACAGTCATCCAGGGAACTCCCAGGATATTCAGTGGCCACAATACTAGTGAGAGAATCATGGGTTTGGTGTGCGGGTTGTGCAGATAAGCGATAAATCAATTGGCTGCTGATGTAACCATTCAGGCAATTAGTACCATGACAAATTCATAAGCAGTGATTACTCGCTGGCTGTCCATTCAATTTTCTAGAATGCACGGACAATCAGCTGACTGGAACAAAGCCAGTTAGATCGCACACTATGAAGTCTTTTTCCTGCAACTCCGAGGACGGAATTGATGAAATGCAATTTCTAACTCTGACACTATAATGTAAAACCATACAACACCTCCTGATAAAAGACACAGGGGTATGGTTTGTTCATACCCATGATAGGCAACCATTTCCATCCATGCAATTAGTACCATGATGAATTCACAATCAGTGATGACCCGCCTATTTGTCTGTGAAATTTCCTGAACAAAGCAAGTTAGATTATAGACTACAGGGTCATTTTCACACACATTCCGAAGCTGCGTCATATAACACTTGGTCACCCCAAATCTTCAAACTCCTGCATGTGCAACTTGACTTACAAAGCATCTGGCTTTAGAACCATAATTTTAGCAACAGTGCCCAAAAGAGAGGTAATAAATCAATTAGGCACAACTAAATCCACTCATCTAATTAGTACCATGACAAAATGATAAGCAATGATTGCTCCGCTAGCTGTTTGTGTCATTTCCCTGAATGGAAAAAGAGTCATTTAAATCCCAAACTAAAAGTTGCATATTAAATGTGTTTACTGGATGTGCATCAGAAACTCAAAATCAAAAACCTATCCTTGGTTCGGTTTGCTAGAGTAACCAATCAAGGAATTAGTACCATGGTAAATTACAACAGACGATTACTCTGCTTACCGTCAGAGCAACTGTCCAACCAGAACTACAAAAGATTTATCACAAACTTCTCAAACTTTTTGCATTTGCTGGCGTTAAGTTTTTAACTATGTTTACAAACTACATGCCAACTGAAAAACTGTCTTGGATCGCTCGTCCAAAAGCAAGAAATGAATCAATCAGCTGTCGTAACAAGTCGGGGAAGAAGTAGCTCAGCAAATTTATAAACGGTCGCAACTCTTTTGGCTTTTGGATCATAATTCCAGAACAAAACATAATCAAACTTTTAAAACAAATCATAAATACTTAATTCAGGATTTGGAGGCATAGTGTTAAATATGCACTTCTGTATTTCTTTTACAAACCACCTGCTCACAGTAAAAGGTGCGCCCTTAAGAAAAGAAAAAGCAGCCAAATTTGTGATCATCCATATCTTAACACCCAGTTTTCTCATTAAAGCATGCTGCATTGCTCTGCAGGGGGGACGTCATGACATAAAACAGACATTTTAATCACAGTGTTTCAGATCCAGCTCTGTCTGTGAAGCCATTATGCACCCAGAGCCAGAGCAGCAGACAGGGTGAACATTCACCGATAACAGCACTTGTGTTATCTCAGCACAGACACAACATGATAAGAGTAATAATGATAATATTTCAAAATGTTCCTCTGCTGACCCAGCTCTCCTTGTGCCTGACGTTTGCTTAGGAAAATGAAATTAGTAAGAAGTGAGAGAAAATTCCTGCAGCCATGTGACCTGACCATTGATCCAGGACCAGCAGCTCCCGCACAGACGCCAGCAGACTAACAACAACTGAGAGGAAGAATCCAGAGGGGCCCCAAGCGAAGTGATAAGAAGCTTATTCTCAGTATAACTTCATTCATTCAAGAGCTGCAGTATGGGCTTAATCAGCTATCTACAGCCTGCTGTTGTGCAGTTTTGTGCCAACTCATATCAAACAGCAGAATGCATAATCTCATCAATGGCCTGGCGCCGAATGTGTGTCAACTTAGAGAGTCGTCTCATGGAAATGTTTGGGAGTCCAGGTGTTTTCAAGGACAGCATGTAAAGGCACCGTTAGGTGTATCCGCCAATCTGACAAGAATGTGGACTACTTACGACAGTTCTCTTCATCACTGCTGTCTGAGCAATCATCATCGTCATCACATCTCCACAGGGTCGGGATGCAGCGTCCGTTCTTGCACTGAAACTGCCCGGTTTCACACTCCGACTCCGTATGAGTTCCTGGGTTGCCAGAGGGGATAACACAAGTTGTCAGTCATGTTTGAATGTTGCGCTCCTACTTCAAGAAATCTGCATTGTACTGAAAGTGTAATAATGTCATTTTAGGAGCAAACCTGAGCGGTTTCTTAAGAGATAGAAGCAATATATCAATAAAAGCCTGTGGCAAACTCTCAGCTTCCAGCTATTATAAAGCTGTTTCCTAATTTTCAGAGATTAACTGATGTATAACACCCTGGTCTAACAGATTACATGTGTAAATATGTGTTTTTGTCCCAGGTATCAAAGGTGAACACCTATTAGAGCTCCTAACACTCCTGATTGTGATAACTTAGTGTTTCTTTGGATCCAGCCTTCCATTCACCTGACTGACACTTCTCTATGCTTGGCAATTGTTGTAAAAAAAAAAAAAAATAAAATAAATAAAATCAGTGGGTTTCAAGTTTAAGCTCTCACCACAGTCTTAATGACAGTTGAACACAAAGATCTGCTCATGCAAAATTACTTCAGCGTGTTTTTCTAAGGCTGCAGCTACAACAATACCAAACGCAGGTCCACTGAAGGCTGCACTTTGCGATCATTCCCTCACCGACAGACTGCCTGCTCCCACCGTAACATCAGCCTACTGCATTTAGACACGTGTTTGGTGGTACGGATCTTTCCTTCCGCCTTTTGTCACCTCATGTCACCGGTGTTTGCAGTGACTGTGCGTAAAAGAAGACGCGATCCAGGTGAGATCCGGACTGTAGCATGAGAAGTCGCGGACTACATTAAAAGAGCCGAGCTGTTTGCGAAGAGGCACCGATCCCCGGGTCCGTAATGTGATGCAAAATGCATCAACTCTCAGAGACAAGCGTCTTACCTTTAGCACAATGCAGCTCCATGAGTAACAAATTCAATAGCACGAGCTTCCCGACTTCAGTCCACATCTTTAGATCCTGAAGGGTTGTAAGTGAAAAACGAGTGAAGGATGTCCAACCTCTCGCTCTCTCTCTGTCTCTCTTTCTCTCTGTCTGTGCTCCTCTCTGTGCCTCTGCTCCTCAGTGTGTGAGCGTGTGTGTAAGCAGCCTGGCGCTCTCCTTTCTTTCTCTGCCTCGGCTGCAGTTTGAATCAGTGACGCTGGATGGGCGGGTTAGCTGGGGTTGGTGCCTGCGGTTAATGTACTGTAGTAGGTAGAGGATCTACATCGGGACTCCTGTCAAACAGGAAAGTCAAAACTGAATAGGCAGAATGCTGAGTCACCCACAGTAGACCTAATATCGAACGGTTTTAGTAATCATTTTACGAACACGCAAACAAAATAATGATTAAAAAAAAGTCTAAGTTTTATTTTAAAAAAAACTCTTGAAAAATATTTGAAATTTTTTAAAATAACATGTCCACCCATTAAAAGTGGATGCAACCTCTCCTTTCAGAGGGAGCCAATAAGGAAATTTCTAAAACCTGCATTCTTTCCCTTCATCAGCAGGGGGCGACTGTAAAAGTTGCAACAAGAAGTCTGAAAGCCTGAATTTTAAGGAATCTTTTTTCCTTTTATTTCTAAATTAAGTCATCGTTTTTCTCCAGAGTTTATGGTCTAGTGGCTAGTTTTAAATGAACTGCAACCATGTGTTCATTTACTTATCTATTAAACTGTCTGAAGTGAAATTTGATGTCAATTTTTGGCCCTGGCTACCTGTGATTTACAGACGTAACAATGTGTATCCGCAGTCTTTTACAAATGCAGTCACATCTGGTTCCTAAGTAACAAGATATCGTACAATACTGCAAAACTAGAAGCCCTTAATTGCGAATTGCAAGAACTAACACCAACAAAGTGCTTTTTGCTAGTGGTCTTTGAGACCATAGACTGTAGAAAAAAAAAAATGGACGTCATTTCGCCTGGCTCAAAAACGCCACAAAAACTGCTCCCCCTGGTGGCTGGCTAAAGTACAAGTCAAAAACTCTGTCTCTCTATTCATTCCAGGCTGTGGTCAAACTTTAAAAAAGTATTACATTCGAAACGTTTCTCACATCCTTATTCTGTAGTAATAAGTAGATATTATTGGGCTGCATTGTGTTCAAATCCTCTTTTTTTTTTTTTTTTTAAAAATTCTTTTTCATTAGTTATTAGAGGTAAAAAACAAGGTTTCACATCTCGTTTAACGCTGATTGACAGCTGCTGTTCTTCTGTAGTTTTTTCAGGAACAACAAAATAAATCAGGAAGAAGAGTTAAGAAGAGAGACTTAGACTGTCGAAACAAAAAACAGAATTATTTTTGTCACCCGCTTCCACTCAGATATTCCCAGAGTCCCTCGCAAGTCCCTCGCAAGTCCCTACTGCGCAGACTCTGGCAGCACAATGGCAGTTCCTGTGATGGAGGTATTTTGGCCTCAAAACCATACAATGGTAAAGGCGGAGCCACTCTGTCCATTCTACATGCAGTCTATGTTTGAGACTTATAAAACAATCTAGATAATTTCCTCATGAAATGAGTCTCAACTTTAGTATCTTTAAATGTTATCTTTAAATG
Source organism: Labroides dimidiatus (assembly GCA_030710495.1). NCBI lineage: Eukaryota > Metazoa > Chordata > Actinopteri > Labriformes > Labridae > Labroides > Labroides dimidiatus. Next base: position 6,972,509 of record CM061146.1, on the reverse strand, counting down.
CAATTAACTTCCATTATGTTAAATTATCTTTTACAGCTTATTAAAGACACAGTGGGCTATAAAACATTAAAAGATGTAGTAGGTAAACAATTTTAGATGTTCCACAGCTTCTGACTAAAGGTTTTATTGGATAGTTATTCCATGTTTGTATTTTCATCATTTCACTTGAAGCTAAATAAATACTGTCATAGCTAACCCATAAATGTGTTGTATATCATACTTGTTGCAATTTAGAGTCACCAGTTGACTCTCGCTTGCTACTTACATAGAAAGGCCCCTGGGTACTACTTCTGAGGCGATACCGCTAACCGCTGCACCACCATGCAGCCCTGCCGGAGAAAGGCAGGCTTAAACCACATGCTGTCTTTTGTTGAATATCCATAAATGTATAATTTAAACAACCATGATTTTATGTGTTAGTATAATTAACTTTAGACAGGCTTAGAGAGAGAGTCAAGCTGGCTGTTTCCCCTTAATTCTATTGGTTATTCTAAACTTAGCTAATAGTCACTTGGCTAAGGACTTTTTTTAAAGCACAGCATTTTATCCTAATGTGGTGTCTTATTTCCTGTGCCAACATCATGTCATATGCCTGATATATTAACCATACACATAGATCCTTAAATAGCTGGATAGTCTTCTTAGATAGTTGGCAGAACTGAAGTCTAAAAAACGTTATTTTTCCAGCCTAATCTTCGAAGAATTGTGTGGTATAAATGGGAAAAGAAATCATCTCTAATCATGTCTTCAGACAGATTTTGTCTGCCTGTTTGTAATCTATTAATAAATCAAAGTAGAGAATGTGCTGCAGGTTGCATCCATGAATAGTTCAAAAACTAACAGACCTTTTGATGTCAAAGTGAGAGTGCTTATACACTTACATTGACATTAGCTAAATTACAAGCTAGCACTGACCCAATCTGCAGTGTTTGATAGCCTTGCTCCTGTGCAGGTTCTCTGGCTGCTTTATCAATAATAGGGGCTGGATTGACCATAATATCCCGTGGTAGTACACTTAGTATTCACACATACTTCTCAAAATCCCTCATTAGATCTGAATATATTTAGTATACTTTATGTCTCTTTAAAGTTATTAACAAAGATGCACTGAAATCATCGCTCTGTGTGTAACTTTTTGGTTACCATTGTCTGACTGTTGACAACTTCCCCACTTGGCAACAATTTCATATTCAACAGACAGAATATGAAACTGGCATAAATACTCTGCTGTAATTCTTTTTAAAAAAAATGCAAAAAGCACAGTCTCTGAAGTGTGAAAATCCTTTAAACTCTGTCATTCTATTTGGATGAGATTCAGTCAGACACAGAATTAGCTCCAACCAGCTTTAAGTGAAATATTTGAGTATCCAGCGTATCTTATTTTGGAATTCCATTTCCAGTTTCCATTTAGTGGGGGGCAGTGAGGGTGAGCGCTGGATGAAATTCTCTAAATGAAAATAGGAGCAACTGGTACTTTGACTCGGCCATCCATGCAAATGCTTCCCCCCCTCCATATGCAGCCAGTTGACGGAATAAAGTTGGACTTTCGCTTTTATCTGCCACACCTGTATCCTCTCTACCCGATTTCTTCTCGACACTCTGGGTTCAGTGTGACATCCAGTCTTCCAGATGTCAACCGCATTGGAAATTGCCACCCCTAATCCAATCAAACAGTAGCTTTTAGCAAACAAAAACACTAGCACGGCTGCTCTCGTTCTCCAGCATCCTTTGATGGGAATGTCATTCCCCGTGGCGACTGATCCAGAGAAACAGAGGCAACAGAAGGAGTTTTATCCAATTTTGCTTGACAGTTGCTTCAAGCTGAAGCTCTTTCCCCTTGCTAGTGAGGGGATTAAAGAGGCCAAAGGTTATTTCCAGTTCATAAAAACGAAAGGAGGTTATTTAACTGTTCAGTCACTTAAAAATATTTCTTCAAGTGAAAGAAATGTGCCATACCTTCTGTGATATAAGATGAAAATATCCTCACCATCAAGGGAGTCAGTGACCATAATTTTATGTAAAAGTGTCGGGGGCATGTACGGTTAGATCTACAGTCTTACCTGGAGGCAGTGAACACAAGGATGAAGACTTGAATCTGCTGTGAATGGAAAACGTGTGCCGTGAAGGGAAGCAAGCAGGGTCTGTTCTTCTGTACTTTACAAACAAAGCTGACTTTTGATTTGCTGCAGTTCTGCGTGGCTCATGTGCATGAAATGACTTTAACACATGAATCAACACATGAATAATAAACACCACTACTGTATAAATAGAGGGGAAAAATACCATTCTTGCCTTTTATACATTATTCAGTAAGAACTGTGTGAATGAAACATTAAAAGGATTGCACAAGGTGCTGAAAATGTTTGAAATAAGGTATTGCATCAATTTTCATATTGTTTGCTACCTGCGTTAGCTGTTGAAGTTTACCCTTGAGGGAGAAATGCAACACAAAGGGAGAGTCTTACATTGTTGCTACGGTCATTGCTGAAAATCTATGTCTTAACATCTTCAAAAGGGAGTATTATGCAGAATCAATCAATGTTGATATGCATAATGATTCCCATAACTGCAGGCATTTCCACTTCTATTCAGTCTGCTATTGTCTGACATATGAACCATAAAGTATTATATGTGCACATCTGGTGTTACATCCTCTGGGTCTTGTGCTTTACATCTCTACCTTGTGCACAATATGTTTCATGAGTGTAGAAACTACTGTACGTCATGTCATCTTTGATCTATCAGCCCCGGATGATTACACCACGCGGGCTGCCTTTACAGCGTGGAGTGAATTGAGCTCGGGGATGGGCATGAATTAGAGCAGAAAAGCAAGGGCAAGTTTTCTGTCCAGACTCGTTGGACAGCTGCCAACGACAATGTGCTGAAAAATGCTGGAAGAATCTACGATATACAGTAGGTCAGTGGACGAAAAATCAGGATGCATGAAAGAATCTGCTGCTTCTTGGGTATGTTTTATGTTTCCTAGAGCAAAGAGGCAGTGGGCAGTTTTGGAAAAGAGGAGAAAATATGCATGGGTTCCTGAGGTGTATAGGATGTGGAAGGTTCAAGGCAGCCATATTGATGTTTTTCTACGGTGGTGTGACCGGCCTACGTAGTGAATGAGATAAATAATACTGAATACACAGGAGGCATCATTAAAATATATGAAGAATCAATATATGGTCTTGCAAGAAGATAATGTCCAAACCCCTCAAAATATGATACTATCCCCCTTATTCCTGACTTCCCATGGTTCATAGCGGTTGTCGGTTTTGCTCTTCTGGTTGAACGTTCTGTTTACGTCGCCATGGAGACCACAAAGCTACCTAGCTGTCATATTCGCTGCCTGCTTTTAACAGCAAGAAAGCAACTAAATAAACTAAAATCGGAGGTGGATTCATGGTGCAGAGGTTTTAAAAGTTTCCACTGAGCCCTGACTAGCATTCATGATTTCACACGAGTTGTTCTACTGCGGATCTCATTACAAAGAACACTTTTAAACTGTCTCAAAAATATTTATGAATCCAGCAAACATTATCTCCCATTGTGACTGCCTGTCCAGTCTAGTTATGTGTATTTATATTCTCTTCACAGCTTCCTGAAAGGGAGGTTTTGCTGAATTCATCAGTTATAAAAATGACCTCAGCAGAACACAGAGAGAGGACAACACGGCGGGACGTGTGTGTGTGGTCAGCCTTTGTTGGTGCGAAGTGAAGCTAAGACTCCGGCCACACGCGATCGTCCAGTTTCTACACTCACGTTCAACTCTTTCCGATTTTTATCCCTGGAGGTCAATTCTGAAATTGTGTTCATCTTTCATCCGTGCACGCCCAGCTGGAGCTAACTTTTGCATTCATCTTTGCCGCAGGACAGTGAGTGAGTCCGACTGAGACCTTGAGACCTTTCAGATGATTACTTTCCTCTTCTGTCTCTTTATCTCTCTCTCTCTCTCTCTCTCTCTTTGTCTGTGCCAGCCCACCCTAACTGGATTGTCTTGCCTTCCTCTGCCTTTTAATCTCTATTTCTGCCTCTTTTCCCTCCTGTTCTCCTCTTTACATCCCTTTCTCCATCAATTTTTCCATCCTCTTTTTCTGATTCCTTTCCTTTTTTCAGTTCTGCTCCATCTCTCTGGTCAGAGACTGATAGTGCTGCTGAAAAAAGGTAACAGAGTTGGTGGTCAGCATATCTTTTGTCTTTCCTGCAGAGCATCACTGTATATGTGTGTGAGTGTGTGTGTGAGTGTGTGTGTGTACATGGCACAGTGCTGGGAACAGGACAGGAAAGTCATCCTCTTTCCTGTCACAGCTTGTGACCCAAAAACTGAGTGAGGCTGGGTCGATAGCTGGACAGGTGCCGGCTGCAGAGGGACAGAATGGGATGGATGGATGGATGGATGGATGAGATCTGGACTTCATTGCATCATCAGACAGTACGGCAGTGGAGACAGAGCGGAGACATGCCGACTGTCAGATAGACTCTGTTACTGATGAGTCATTAAAGAGCCACTGTTATCTTCAGGCTAATATTTTAAGTGTTTTACTTATTTCTTAGAGACACTGTGAGGAACTTTCACTTGGTGTCATTCATGATGACCCCTGTGGACAAAGCAGTACTTCTTAGATAAAGGCTGATAAAGTCTTATACATGCATCTCTATGATGAGAAATCACACTCTGCACGCTTGTCAGAATCAGAAATACTTTATATAACCCAGGGCGGAAATTCAATTATTAAAGTTTCCCTTTTACACATTCAAGTACGAATATGAATAGAAAGTACGAATAGAATGTGAAGTACAATCTCAATCTATGTGGTGCTGTGAATGTAAAACACAGGTGAGAGGATGTGAGATCTCCCAGGGCAGGTAATATGGTCAGAGGCCCACAGGTACCAGTTCAGTGTCCTGGCAGCAGATCCTGCAGGAAAAGCAGGACCCTCTGGAGGCTGCTGATGGTGACGCTGTGGACAGTTGGTACATTAACATGCAGCTGCAGAAATTAGACTATGATCTTAGTACTGAGCATAACTCGACTGTCACGCCTAGATAATGCTATCGCTATCAGACTGCGGTTGGAGTCGGCAGGACTTGGTACGCCTCGGCATTCAGCTGGAAGAGGAAGTAGATGACCATGATAAATAGGGTCGATGTGCTCATAAAGTCTGTGGCTCCAGCACAACAAAGATACACCATGGCATGTATATAAATGAGTAAAAAAAAGATGTTGCTTTCTCTTTGGGTGAACCAAAACTAGTTCGATATGCACGCAGCTTCGCTAATCAAAAAAAGGACACAGCCCCACCTGTTGAAACAGAGTGAGATGTTCACATCCTCTGACTTTCTGACTTTACAATCAAGATACGACCTCAGTCAGACTGCTGCTGGCATGAAAACATACTGACTGATATCTTGATGCAGCCACATCTCCATAAGGCACACCATACTGCATTCTCCAAACTCTCTGACTGCTGGCTAGCCCTGTTAGCTCATCCATCTTGTTTAGCTGAGATCTCATTTTGCTCATAATGAGAGAGGGAAGACACCGGGTTATATCTCCTCTCCAAGAGTTTTTCAATCTCTGCATCCTCTGTGCATCTTAAACATCCAGAGTCCTGCAGGAATCTCCCGCGGTTTGGTCAATGAACCGGTCTCGCTTTAGAGCTACTGCATCAACAACAGGGATGGAAATAAAGTCTGTGATTCCACTGCGAAAAACAGTGAAATACAATCCACAGCTTTTTCTGAATGCACATTAACATGTTGAGTGAAAACAGAGCAGAATGATGTGTGAGCGATGGTGGCAGGCTGTGTGCATGGTTCACACATTAATAAGACTCAAACAAGCCGTTTACTAGCAAAACTCTCTTATTTCAGCAAACTGCCAGTTTCTTTGTCTGGTATCAAGCTGATAGCACTATTTACAGGAATTCAAACAAAACATAAGCATCATGAACCTTTGTTGCTCATAGTCTTGTTTGATTTGTACTTCATTTAATGTCATCAGCTTTCAACTCTGTTTCATAACAAGCTGCAAAACAGCTTCTTAAAGCTTTGTCTTCCAATGAGCAATTGAGTAAGCTCAATCTCGATCTTTATGCTTTCTGTTCATATTTCTCTCCTTCCTCTCTCTCTCTTTGTCTTTATCAGAAGACTTTATTCTTTCTGTTCAACCCACAAGTTTTTGCTATTTTTTTTTTTTACCATCAGGTAACATTTGGTTGCCGTCAAACTTCTTAATCTCTTTCTCCCTCTCCTCTCCTCTTCTCCTGTCAGCTGCTATTTCAGTGCAAATTGGTACGAACCGCTCTGACATCATTCACCTGTCTGAGCTCATCAGACGCACGCTCTTCTTTCTTCTCTTTCTACGTGTCAGACGTTCTCTTCATCTTCATCTCTATCCATGTAAGTGTCTGGTGTGTGGGTGTGTGTGTGTGTGTCCTATACTACTCACCTCAGTACCATTTTGAATAAGACTGCGCCATAAAGAGATCCAGATCATAGATTAAATCTTCCCTGATTTATATATGATTAATATCCTGATACTATTGTGTAGGATGAATTCATTTAATTGAGAAGAAATTGATCCGCATTCATCTTTCTCCATCTCCAACCTCATTACCCATGCAGTGATCTGAGTGGACGAGGATGCTGTGATAATGGGGCCCCAATAATAGACCCCTTTTCCTGCTGCTGAGTACAATGGCTGGTCAAGCAACATAAGGATGTAAAGAAGCATTTTTTTTTTACCTAAATAACACCAATTTGACGGATGGTAAATGACACCTGGGTTCGTGAGAAATCGGTGAGCGGATGAAAAACATCAGCAAGTGGACTGACATTCAGTGGACAGACGTTTTTAGGGGAGAAATCAAGCGTGTAGCCCAGAGAGGAGTTTAAACACACAAGTCACTCCATGCTTATGACTGTATCATATGTTGACACTGACTAGGCTGTGAAATACAAAGACATGAACTGTGTCAATACAGCAGAAACCCTCCCAAACCAAACAAAGCAGACAGAGAGCTGAGTCTGAGACCTGGGTCATAATAAAGGATCCAGAAAACTACGTCCAGACAGAGAACTGATCCAAATCTATCAGAATATTAATGGTTTGATATTTTCAGACTAGACAATTTCCACGGAAATCGTGAGAGGGGCTCGGGACGCATGCCGGCTGGCATACATACTCTTCTTGATATACTTTCTAATGTGTCCGCGCGCCATTTTAAATAAAGATCCCCTCTGTGAGTTGATTTTAATGGTGAATCATTGATTAACAGAAACACACACACACACACACACACACACACACACACACACACACACACACACACACACACACACACACACACATGCTCAGCCAAACACGCACACACACACACACACACACACACACACACACGCTCAGCCAAACACGCACACACACACACACACACACACACGCACACACACACACAAACACACACACACACACACACATACACACACACACTCTAACACACACACAAAGACATGAGCATTACGCGCTAGAATGTGAGGGTGTTTTGTGTGAACTGAGGTACTTTAAACATCATCAATACAGTCACACACACATACACGTTTGCGTGCTTTACATGCCCCTTCAAGGACAAGAAAACCTCTGTTTAAGCTTTCATTAATAATACATTGCTTGAAATGAGTTATTTCATTCAAAAGGAATCCTCACTCTCTCCGTGTGTGTGTGTGTGTGTACTTGTTTTGATAATATAGCCAGGATCTCCCAGAATGCCCCAGAATGTCCTTATGAGTCATCATTCATGAAGAGCTGCATGGTTTCCATCTTCCGTCAGTCCTGCTGTGACTGACTGATGATGTCACGCACTCTGAGAGCTGAGTTTTAGTGAAAAAACTCAAAACTTTGTGTTGCTTTACCTTTGTTTTCTCAAAAACTGTTGAAGATAGCAGAATGCCCCTAGAAATTTAAGCTGTGGACAGATGTGTCAAGATTTTGAAGCAAGAATGACGTCTCTAGCTGAAAGTATGGCGAGGCAGGAGCAGTGGGAAATAGTGTGTTTTTTTGGTGTTCTCGGGAAGCCTCCCTATTCATTGTCTATAGGACTTTTTCGTCGGTTTTTCAGGGGTTTTTTTCGGCCAAAAAACACCGAAATTCTTAGAAAAGTCATAGCACACCATTCTGGACCGAGCCGCACGTTTTGATATATAATTTGTTGGGGTTTTCTTAAAGCTCTGGGAGGAGAAGCGGTCCAAAGTTTTGTCCTTATGAGTCATCTTTCATGTAGAGCTGCGTGGTTTCCATGACGATTTAACTGAGAGCAGCTGTGGAGATCAAGGGACACCTCTTTGTGACAGCTGTTCTCTGCTGTTTTTTGGGATGAGGCATGTGTCCGAACAAATGCTCGCTGTGGCCAAACCGTTATAGCTATCAGAAAAACGAGCGCACCGTGAAAATCCAGACGGGCGGAGGAATCCGTCAATGTGCAGTTTATATTTGTAGGGTCAAGAATTTGCCCTCACGGCCGAGTTGAAAATGAGTGACCCTTTTCTGAAAAAACCGAGAGATTCATAATGAAAGTAAATACAGAGAGGTGGTCAGGTTTGGCTGACAGTTGGCCCTTTCCTGACTAAGAGCTCCATCCTTTGACTTCAAAGGCTGCTTTGACAGAAGCGCAACGGAAATACCTACGTTTTGATGTAATTTTTATGACCCTGGAGTGAAATTTGTGGTCCCACGAGACATTTGTTTGGGAAATTCCTTGTGTGTCATGAGCTGCTGCTCCCACTCTAACTGATGATGTCACGCACTGTGAGAGCTGAGTTTTAGTGAAAAAACTCAAAACTTTGTGTTGCTTTACCTTTGTTTTCTCGAAAACTATTAAAGACAGCAGAATGCCCCTTGAAACTTAAGCCGTGGACAGATGTGTCAACGTTTTGAAGCAAGAATGACGTCTCTAGCTGAAAGTATGGCGAGGCAGGAGCCGTGTGAAAAAGTGTGTTTTTTTGGTGTTCTCGGGGAGCCTTCCCATTCATTCTTAATGGGACTTTTTCCTCGGTTTTTCTGGGTTTTTTCGGCCAAAAATTGCCGAAATTCTTAGAAAAGTCATAGCACACCATTCTGGACCGAGCCCCACGTTTTGATATATAATTTGTTGGGGTTTTCTCAAAGCTCTGGGAGGAGAAGCGGTCCAAAGTTTTGTCCGGAAGATGAAGTAGTTGAAGAAAAAAGATGCGAACGGAAGAACAATAGGGGCTCGTGGCTTCGCCACGAGCCCCTCTCCCCCATAGCTTTGCTATGGGGGAGAGGGGCTCATGCGAAGCCCGAGCCCCTAATTACTAATCAGACTGCTTCATAGTTTGATAATATACCGTAGTTTAATGATGAACTTCAAATCTGTTTCTGTTAATCATCATTTATAGGTTCACTTATCATTTCCTCTCCACAGTGAGTCCATATTTGGTCATAACCTCGGCTGGATTTAGCATATCGGCAGTTAATATTGATTATTTGTGCTCAAACCTGGTTAACTGAGGTTGGATAAAGAAGACACATTTAATAACAAGGACGCAGACATCACTGGTGTTTCAGTGTAAAGTGCGACCCTGTTAACCGGTGACTCTCAGAAGACTGACACGTTCAGCTGAGAGTCACCAGTTAGCACGGTCACTCTTTACTCCAAAACACCGGTTGCTCTGCAACTGTCAAAACTCGATAAAGTTGGCTCCATGGTAAAGTATCGTTTCTACCAACCGACCACAGAACAACCGGACATTTCTTGCTGCCAATATTTTGAATTTAGTGTCTAAAGAACAATAACCCCTCTGAGTAAATGGAGCTAAACAAGAGGTCTATTGGCTGCCTGAATGTTCGCTGACAGGGGAAGATGCAGATTGATGCAGACAGATGCAGAGGTGGAAAAACACCAAACATACCTGCAGACCTGGAAAGTGTCTGTAAGTAAAGATCATTTTATGAAGGCCAAAAAACACTGGCACAATTCCTGTCAGTGTAAAATTGGCGAATTGGTTCCATCAATGTCCATATTTTTTTTTAAATTTCTCCTGGACTGAAAACCTCCTGAAAACCCAACTGCAAATATCTTCCTGTTAGAAGACAATCTGTTCAACCTCCTGAGCAGCAGTGACATGTGATCTAATTCGCTTTCACAAAGGACAGGGGTAGCACGCCAGTGGAAGAGTACGGGTCGTGTGCCAGGATAAGTATGGCGCTCAGCGAGAGCAACGAGGCCACAGCTGGAGCTGTCAAAACCAATGTTTCAGTCAAATTACTGACTGGATAAAACCAGCTGCATCCAGTTACAGCAGGGAGCAAAGAGACAAAAGTAAGTTGTACACAGTGATCAGATGACAAGCTGAATATCAGAGCCACAGTTCAGCCATATTTCAACATGGCTGCCACATAAGCATGACATGCTCTCCTGCTGATGGTGCTTTAAGAATAAATTTAAATGCTGTGTCATCTCAAGAGAAGATTTTCTCTTTATTTTCCTCAACCAAAGCTCTTTTTTTTTTCTCTTGTGTCCTCAAGATGTGCAGGCGTTCATTTGGCAAGCAAATCCAGCCTGGGACCAAACCATCAGCACCATTTCATGCCAAACAGTCTGTAATGCTTCATACATGAACAGGATGGGAAAAAAAAGCTCATTGCCAAAAAAAACCTTCATTCCCCTGGCAGCGCAATTATGGTGCTCGTCTCTAATTTTAGTGAACTGCCAGAAATTTCTTTTTGTAAGGTTTGTATCCGCCAAGTGTGTTATGATTAGATTTTTTCACCACTAAGAATCCAAAGGTAAAGACGGCACAGAAGCAGATCTTCAAGACGACTGTTTTAAATGTTTAGACAGGAGAAAAGGAAGAGCGATACTTTTTACATACAGAGATTCTATCTTTGATTAATGATATAACATGGGTAAATACTCTGTTCTGATTGGCTGCAGATTTTCAGTTAATCTCTGTTCCAATGAACACACTTTCTGAGCTGCTTAATACTATGAATCACATCTGTGATAGTCACACATCCAATTCACTGATCAAATCTTTTTTCACCCACAGCAGCCGACTGAACATTGTAATTCACTACTTCTTGAAAATAATCATTTACGTTTAAGAAATAAAGCCCAATAGAGCGATTATCATTAATAATAACTTACAAAAAATGCTAAAAAATGCTAGTTTGCGAAAACCGTTTTGTTGTTTTTGTTGTTGTTAAATAATATAAAAATTAAAGCATCATGTATTTGAACATAAACTGTTCAAAGATAAGACATTGGTTTGAACTTAACTATAGAGAACACTAAGGCCCCATTTATAAGACAACGGTTTTAGGATGAAACAAAGTATTGCCGCATTTCAGCCTCTTGTTTATATGGAAACGCTGTTTCAGCCGACCTAAAATGCAACTTTTTAAAACGCCCTCCAGAGTGGAATTTTTCTGAAACACTGCAGCCTCCGTTGCCACATAAAAAGCAAGCCGGAGTTTTCGGTGGAAATGCTGATGTCACGCTACATTTTGCGCGTGCGCATTCCATTTTCATTGTGGAACTTTTAATTGCCATGCGCAAACCAGACAATAACAACAGTTCGATGGTGGACTACCATGTTGTGCTTGTGCTACTGAATCTGCTGACTGCCTTTCAACAAAATGTTTATCTGTTGCTCCATTTTTGCACTCAGATGATCAGCCCACCTCTTCTTCGGCAGCAGACTACCAAAAGACTCTACAGTTATATCACCACCTACAGGCCCGATATGCATACTACAATGTTTTCCGTCCATCTGTGTTTCTGTGTAAACAGATTTTTTTCCCTGCGTTTTTTTTGCATTTTCCAGTGAAACGTCATATAAACTGGGCCTATCTGACACATACCCTTAACACTTTGTCTTCTGTGGATGGCTGTGGTTGTTTATTTTCTATTATTTATATTGTTTAAAGATGTTTGATGCTTTTCTTATCACACAACACTCTTTAGCATGTTCCAGTCTCACCCTTTTTTTGAGGTGAGGTCATTAATAATAATAAATATTATAATAAAATGAACTTATTTTTGATTTATTTTGAAATATAGAAAATTCTTTACCTTAAAAAGAAAAATTAGAAGTTAAAATTTCCATTGTTTTATTTGCCTAGCCTTGAAAAAAATAATTTGTGGCCCTAATCCTCTTTCATTTATCCCTGGAAAAAAGTTAATACAAAGATGAATAATTAAAGAAAACCACTGCATAAGTCATTGTTTTTATAACTCGCATGGTGGTCTGCTAGAGGGTAATTACTGACTCTAAATTCTTGCTAACGTTGTCGGGGACCAAAAGCATGACAGAGACTGACTGCCAAAACAAAATCAGGCTTTACTGTGACAGCACAAACAGGCAGGCAGAGGTATCCAACAGGGAGCAGGCTGGAATCAAAGCCAGGCAGAAAAAAATTAAACACCATGAGGGTGAAATCCAGCAAAAAGTGCCCAAAACTAAAGGTAGTAGAAAAATACAGGAAACACAGGCAAAGGTCAAAAAACACAAGAACTTTACATGAGGAAAAAGTAGCTTTTAACACAAGGTGAGAAAGATTATCTGGCACTGAAACACAAATAGAACTTCAGCAAGTTCCTCACCAACTAAACATTTTTCTTCGTGCCTCACTAGAGCGACATACTGGGTGGTAACGGCAACACTGCCCCCACGGTTTTCGGTGTTACTGCTCTGTTTGGTCTGTTTCCATAAGCTTTATGGAAATGTCTAGAAATGAAATGAACGCAGAACACAGACAGAAGACTCCATCCGTACCTGTACTGAACGCTGAGCATAAACAGGCTTTTAGGTGTAAAGGGGCCGATGATCACCAAGCAGATGTGAGGAGGAGCAGACAGGAGTGAAGTGACCTGAAATGAGACAGAATGTGAGTTAAAAAAAAAAAAACAAGAAGTACTGGAGTAAAAAGGACAAGACAAACAATCAATAAAGCCCAGATCTGGACTGGGGCTGGGCCTGACAAACATACGCTTAGCGTACTGCCTCATATCTAGCCTAAAGGGATCTCTACAGTTGGGTAAATGGGCAAGAAAATGAAGATAAGTCTGTGCATTTAATACCAGAAAAAGTCTGTCAAACCTCATCTACACATCAGTGTTGGGATTTATTAAACTGCTTGTAAGTGTGCAGGCTTAACATCTTTTCCCTGATGCTGTTTGGGGTTTTGCTGTGCACCTGCATGAATGTGCATGAAACTTTTGACTTATTGGTTATACTATAAAGGTGCATGTCATACCCACTGGTTTACAACTTCTAACTCAACTCAACTCAAACTTTATTTATAGAGCATGTTTAAAACAACCACAGTTGACCAAAGTGCTTTATAGTTAAAAAAGGCAGCAACTAGAATACTAAAAAGCATAAAATATAAAACAATGCAATAATAAAAATATAAAAAGATAAAATAAATGAAAATGTGAATTAAAATATTGCCAGAAGTCAGCTTAACCTTGATTAAAAGCCAGGGCGAAGAGGTGAGTCTTTAAGGATGATTTAAAAACCTCAATTGATGGCGCAGTGCGGATATGCTGGGGCAAGTTATTCCGCTCACGCATTGGCCGTGAGACACACGCATTTCATTGGCTTCACACGCTCTCACGCCACACCCCTGATTTCTAACGCTGAATTGAGCGTCTGATATCTACCTGTTGCGCTATGGTTTGAAGTGACAAAAGTCACCCATGATCAATTAGTTAATCCTTCAAAGTATGAGAGGGAGTGGAGTTTGGATCTTGTGATGTCGGAACGAGAACCAGAGACCACTGTTGCATTTACACAACAACATACCTGCGAACTCTCCTGGTTTTTCATGTTGATACTGTAACAGCCACGATGGGTTGGTCGTGTTGAATAATGATAATGTGTTACTGTTAATATGGGTAATTTTGTGTTTGAGAATTACAAGCTTCACTGAATGCATCACACTGATCGAGGGTTGTGCGCTTTCTGAGAGTTTTCCGAAAGAGGTGTGGGATGCGCTCGTCCGAGAGTTAAATAGAGGGCCAAGTGTCAATGTTTTGACGTGGTTACGGCCAAAAGTAACTAGTACAGAGGGGGTTCAATAAACCATTATCATCTGCAAGCATGAGCAGAACACGGAGGTCAACAAGCACAGAAAAGACGTTCATGGGTCGCAGGGGTTCTCACACTTTGTCAAAGTCCAAAATTGGCAGGTGTGCAGACATTACCGCGGAGAGTAAAGCTCTGACTACATAAGAATTTTTGAAACACAACTGAGCTACTAACACCTCCAAGGTTAAGACCTGCAACTGGGAGCAACAGTGCAGAAAAAAAAGTAATCCTCTGCTTTTGTTTTATTCGTCCTTCACGTGTTTGCTCGCCAACATAGGAGATGCTAACATTGGAGAATGGTGCCTAGCTGTGCAGGGAAACGTTCACACTGACACTAACTCCATAAACCCTCATTTCTATACATAATTCAAAGGAATAATTTTCCACATGCTCTAGTAATCTGGTTAAATAATTTGGGATTACATTGCTTCAGCAGCACACCAGTAAGGGGATCAGCTCTCTGCCCATGAAATGCCCTCTGTTGTGTGGTACAAAGGGCATCTCAGTCGTCCATGTATTTGCAGTCTGGATAATCTCCCGTTTGGCTTTAGCACCAAATGCATGCACGGTTTCATATCTGTGAGGCTTTGTTAACAGCTAATAGGGCTGTTTACTCCAACCCCCCCTCAGGCTGAGCTGTGACTTTGACGCAGACAATTTAATCAGGAGCAATCACGCTGCGAAGCAGATATAGTAGCTGGGTGGTTGAAGAGAAAGCCTATAAATTTTTAGGGTTTTAATTTGCGACTCTAAAAAAAAAAGAAGAAGATGAAGAGAAGAGAGGAACGAACATCAAAAATCACATTTATAGTGCTTACTTATCAGGCTTATTGAAAAAAAACCTCATGAATGTAAAAATTGCTGTTCAAATGACAGAGAATAGGACGTATTCTCCTCTATCTTTGTAACATCTCAGCCAATTTCAGCCTCTTGGCTGTTTGAATCAAATACAGACTGCTTCCTTTTTCCCTCTTGTCCATTTGCCAGGCGCCTTTGTGTGACCAGTTTAGCCCTCTCCCCTCCACGAGCATCAGTATTCCTCCAACATAACCTGCTCCATCAGCTCCAAACCTATACATTAGGGTAAAGAGAGAGCAGCATCGTGTATGTGATTCAAAGGGATGAGAGAGGGAGGCAAGAAGGAGAAAAGTGACCAAGAATTTGAAAGCGAAAAGGACCGGAGAGAGGTAGACAGAGGTGAAGGTGAAAGGAGACAAAGCAGCCACTCAAGGCAGACCCAATCTGCCCTCCTCCCCCCAGAGGCCTTAGTGGCACAATCCCCTGGGAGACATGAGAGGGATGGAGAGACAGTGTGGAGGGAGACAGGAGGAGAGGTTCAGATCATTAGGCATGCAGGGGTTAAAGGTCACAGCAGGGGATGGTCTGGAAGCACTGACCCTGAGACAAGAGGGGAGGAAAGGAGATGGTACAAGGGGGAGAGGAGTCAGTGATGAGTCAAAAGTTCTCACAGCTTGAGCCGGATTACTAAATACGGATTCAGACATCCTCATGTCATGTCAAACTGGACTTAGAAACTCATAATCTTCGAGTTACAACATCTTATTGGAGACATGTTTTTAGAGGAAATCAAGGCATGAATTCCGCTGACTGTTGGATGACTTGAGTTTTTCGGATGTTTACGCCCCCAAAGCCTGGGAAACAGACAAATCCACAATTTCCTGTTTTATGCGCACTGACCCGCAGATTCAGGCAAATTCTGACAGATAAAAACTTTTTATCTTCAATGTGGGGGCGAAACAGCAATCTTACAGATTAACGCTGATGAGGCATTTCGTAAACAACCAAGATGGCCGCTGCTGATGAAGGTCATCTTTCCTTTCGATTTAAAAAGCTGATTTCGTACAAATACCATCCTAAAGGTTCAAACAGCAGTGTACTATGTTGAACTGTAAGCAGTATTGATCGGTTGTTGGACCTGGAAACATAACCTGGTGGATTTATTTCTTTGCATTGATTGACTTTGGGTCTGTGCAATTGTGTTCAGAGGTCAAAGGTCGCTGCTGGTTCAAAGATCTATCTGGAAATTGATCATGAGCCAAGAGAGAATTGTTGGCGAGTACCGCAGCCTTCACCTCCTGTGTTCATCAAAACTGCTTTTGAATGACTCATAAGTGAATGTAGCTTTGCTGTATTCATGTTAGACGAAGTGAAGAGTTAGAAATACAACATCTTCTTTGCTTTCCATCTTTCTTAGTTGATATTCAAACAGAGCCGGCGTGCTTTTTGTTATACTACAGATTTCCAAACTCACATGACCATTTTCTGGAAGTCAGGCTCAGGGTAGGAGGACTTAACACAGTTATTATATATATTTATTCAAATCAAATCAAATCAATTTCAACCACGCTCAACCAATCACAGCTCGTGTATACAGATAAGGTGTATTTAAATGTGGCTCCACTCTCACTTATGCGTGCTACTCCGATGCTACCCACACTTTGCTGCAGTCTCCATGTTTGTATCCTATGAAGTCTGTATGCATGTATTTACCCATGTGGGGGGGTTTGCATTGCACTTCCTGGAAAGCCAAAGTAGGCTGCTCGGCTAATCCAGGGAGCACTCTGAAAATCAAAGCCTGTAACGCCAACTACAACTGTGTTTCCATTTGGCAATAAATGGTTAAAATCAATGACGAGAGTTCCTAACTGAAGGGGCAGTAATGCAGCTGTGGTGACCAGTTAGAAAATATAGCAGCAGTGAGTATGTGCATTAGAAATAATGAAATAAATAAATAATAATTGGTAACAGAAAGTGCAACAGCAGTGAAAAGGTACAATAAATAAATAAATAAATAAACAAATAAATAAATAAATGTGCAGCAGTAGTGTAGAAATAGTGACAAGATGAAAAATAACAATTGTATGAACCAAAAGCCGCTCAATGCATTAAAATTCAGTTTTGACTTTGTTCACTTTGTTGTTGAACCTGCTACACACCTTGCACACACATCTAGCCTTATAAACATGCATCAGTGGCTAAGTGACGTGTTTGTGAAAATGTTAATTGATGTGCACTATCCTAACCGAATAAAATAATAAAATGAGAACTGAAATAAGCGTCTAGAAGTTAGAGTTAGAGGAATAGCAACTCAGCAGCACCCAGGAAGTAACCTGTACCTCTTCAACTAGTCCAAACTCTTTACTTTGGCAGCCACTGGAACTACCATCCTCCCAACATAAGGACTTCTCAGACCCTTCTAGCATCTGTTTTTCAAAAGCACCAAATGTGGCAGCTTTTTCTGGTGTTATCTAAGACTTTCGAAAAAGTAAGATGTGAAGAATGTATTGTTCTTCGACTTCTCAACAAGGTTTAGTTGTCAAGCTTAGGCTCATTTGTCGTTCGGAACATATTCATGGTGCTTTTTTACCCACTTTTTTGTCTTCTCCACAGCATTATTTCTCTATCCTACAGCATCCATTACAATTACATGCACTGGGCCAATTATGCAAATTAGCTGATGAAGCTATTTAGCGACTTCCAGCAACTTTTAGCCAGAAGCTACTTTCCTTACTGAGGTGTAGGCACTGAGTGAGTGAAAGTGAAGGAGGAAGTTATGTCTTATTTATAATGTGTTTATTTCAGTTTCTAGTGGCTTACAGTGAGAGT
This sequence comes from Labroides dimidiatus, assembly GCA_030710495.1. Lineage (NCBI taxonomy): Eukaryota > Metazoa > Chordata > Actinopteri > Labriformes > Labridae > Labroides > Labroides dimidiatus. The sequence goes on along the minus strand of CM061146.1, from coordinate 6,954,773 downwards.
TAGTGGTTTATCATATCACCAACATATCAATGAAAGGTTTAGTTTGTGTGTGAATAATAAAAAACGGTGCTGACAAGTTAAAATGTAGGAGGGTTAGCTTTGGAGTAAACATTAACGTTGGCCCTGGAACAGACCTTTAAGTCTCCGTTCTGTGTCCTGACAGCAGATGGGATGCTGAAGCAGGGAACAGCTAACACCTAGCTACGGTGTCGGTGTCAAGGGGGAGCATTCGCGGGCTGTGCCCCCCCAGTAGATCGGCTGTGCCCCCCCACTTCACAAGGGTGAGACCGGGAAAAAAAATAATATTAAAGTCCTAGAATTCATTTAAAAAAAAAAAAAATTTACAAAAAATGTTTTAGAGGTACCTTTAAAGTTCTGTTACCGTTTGGGTTTCATTGTTAACGTAACCGTTTCGTGTTTAATCACTGCTTAATGTGTTTAATATTGGTGCGCTAAAGCGCGCATAGTTGTGTGCACACCGGAGGGAGAGGAGAGAGAGAGATGCGTGACTTTCAGCTGTGGTTTTGTGCCTTCTTGTGGGCGTAAATTTGAACTTTGTACTATCTGTTGAGTGATTCTTGATGTGTGTTTAAATGGCGATCATAGACATAGCTATACAGAATAAATCCAGTCATGATCAAGACTTTGTGCCCCCCTGCTGTTGTCTTGATGCCCCCCCCCTTGAATTTTGTCTGACGCCGACTCTGCCTAGCTACCTGGGAGAAGGTTAGAAGAATGGTCACGATTGTTTTCTTTAGTAGCTAGCTTGTTTCTAGCTGCTGAGCACTCAGTAAGAAAGGATAAAGTTTGACTCACAACCAGGCACACAGCAGCACAACTCTCCCACCTGAACATGACGTCATAGAACAAATACGACTGTTACGGGGAGTAATGTGAGAACTATAAATAGAATGTCCCACAGCAAACATTTTTCACTCAATGTCACAACTAAATAAACACAACAACATCCATTTTCTCACAAGAATCCAGCCAGTATTTACTGTATGCTTGTTATTACAACAATCACAATGAGGTGTGTTCAGTACTGACCCTTCGTTCCCTCCTGGCCATTTTCACCAACAATAACACCAACAAATAAAGCCATTAGTAGCTTGGAGTCGCTACAGTATAAGCACGACTGTTTGTATATAAATGAGGAGGGTCTTTTTTTCTGCAGCGTCAGCACTGCTGACTCTCTCACCTGCTCAGTTATTTCCCACAGGCCTGATCATAATAATATCAGTACAAAATGAAAATCTGCTCATCTAAATGCAAATCACAAATGGCATTTCCAATTATTTTCACAGCACGCTGTGTCTAATTTTCATGTATGCAGAGGAAACTTTGTTACGTTGCATCCAAATAGCAGGTGGACTGAGGTCTAATTTCATTTTTGTGCTTTTTCTCTACCTCAGGCAAAACAGTTTTAAAATTCCAAAATGTCAACATATCCTGGAAACTGCTCAGCTGCTTCTTCAGCAGAACCTCAAGAACGTAAATATCCAGAAGAGGTGCGCCATTAAATGCAAACCACAAACGTTAACATGTTGATTTTCTCTCAGCTGCACATCCCTTTTTGGTGCAAGACGATGAGAAAAGGAAAACATGCAGCAGAGGTAGGTCAGAAGTCAAGAGACCCTGAGAGCACATCGTGTCTTCACTCTCCAACGCGAGGGCTGCCCAATTATTTGCCGTTCAGCAGAGATTTAGCCGGAGAGCAGCAACAATGTTAATGAAGTGAGATGGAAAGTAGGCTATAGGGACGACCTGGCTCGTGTTCAGACAAGCATTTAACTGGAATTAAGAACAAGGGGATGAAGACGGAATACTGAGATCAGGCCTAATCCCTCTGTCCAAGCAGTAAACAACATCAGCAGGAGAGCAATAAACAAGACGTAACAGCCTTTCTTTCCTCTCCAAACTAAGCAAACACTGCTGCTAGAAATTAATCCTTGCTCTCCTGCCTGTTATTGTAATCCTTTATTTTTCTATACCCCACTGTGGCTGGAAATTTCCGGGGAGACTTTTGGACTCATGATACTTCTTCAAACCTCGCACCATGATCTCACAGACATGACAGATTTTGTTAGCGGTCCAGTTTGAAACATGAAGTCTTTCCCGGATGCTGTGTATTAAGGTTGTGATTCAGTCAGATGGCACATAGAGCCGGAGTCTTTCAGGGTCCCGACTACAGGAGGTTTAAGATATGATGTCATCACTCCTCACTTCCTGCATGTAAAGTTAATCTGTGAGGAGTGATGACGTTTAGAGCTTAGACGCCAGACACAAACAGAGTTTTGTTCTGTTTGACCTCCCAATGATAATATTTTATCAGTGACACATTGATTCACAGATATATAAAGTCTCCACCTCCCGAAGTGAAATCGTACTCCTCACTGTTTCATTGTAAGTTTAGATGTTAATGTTTAGATCATTAATTCGTCGTCAAGCAGAGAGGAGGAAGAAGAGTTGGACTGAGATGGGAATCACACATTTGATCTGCCGTCAAACACGACCTAGAAAAAGAGAGAGAACTGCTGACTCAGCTGAACATGTTGGAGAGAGTTATGTCATTCAAACCAGGCTGAGCAGGTGTGTGTGTGTTTTGTGTGTGTGTGTGTGTGTGTGTGTGTGTTTTAGTCCAAGGAGGCAATGAGCCAGGCATGGGCATGGAGGTAGATTGATGGGGGTTGTGTGAAAGTGCACGTACTTAAGAGCCACATTTTTTGTGTGTGACGATGAGGAGTGTGTGTGTGTGTGTGTGTGTGTGTGTGTGTGTGTGTGTGTGTGCATGGAAGAAGATTAGATGAGAGTTTCAGCTGATGTTCAAGACTGAGCGAGATGGAGCAGTGAGGCGTTGTGAGGGGGGCAGCACACCGCGGTCGATTTTCTCCACGGGGGGGTTTTGCTTTACTCTTGTAGCGATATCGCTCACAAACAACCTCCCCAGGGGATTAAGTGTGAGGACTTAGACGGCAAGAATGGGGCTCTGGTGTGGTCTTCTGCTGAGTCCCTCCTGTGCTCTATGATAGGGGTCAGTTTAAATCACCTCGCGCTGCCAACATGGTGCCTAAGCCCAACGAGAGGCGATTAAAATAGGTCAAGAGAAGCTTTGGGAAGACGGCCTTTGTTCGCCCTTAAACCCAGACTGAATAGCAAAAAGAAAGGGGATTGAAGAAAGAACATTGTAGTATTTATCCACTTTTTAGCTTCTCTTGATATGTTTCTTGACATGTTTCTTGACGGGATGTGGAGATGATTTTGGGATTCAAGTACAGCACGGATGAAAAGCGGAGAAAAACAGGTAATCTGAGCTGCAGGGACTGTTTCGTGCCATCTTCTGGCTTGTACTTGTATTTAAAATAATCTGAAGAGGAAATCAGAGAGACTCATGGTCGGCTGACTTTATTCAGGGCTATCGCTTCAGGCTTCATAGCGCCACAACAAACATCTGCCCCAAAACAAAACTGTTCAACTCAAACTCTCCTTCCCCAGCCCACACACTAAAAACTTCATCCTACAACCGACACCATATGCCCTGATTTCTTAAACTAATGGTCTGGAGCTGAAAATGGGTCAAAAGCGTATTCTTCCTGATTCTCCCACATGACGCCAAACCTATTTGTTTCATTAGATTAGTCCCCAGGACGACCGCCTGCATTTCTTTTGGTTCACGAAATCCGGACCATATGGTGTTTGCACAGCACAGAGGATCTGAAAACACACCCAGTATGGCGAGGTGTGAGGAGAGCTGCTCCTCTACCTGCGTCTGTTTCCTCTCATAAACAGGCCTTGTAATATTAATTGCATTTACAAAGACGACACGCGGCTTGCTCCCTGCAGCTTCATTCCATTTCAAACATCAGTCGCAACAGCAGGAGGGGCGCATAAATATCAGATTCAGATCTAAAAGCTAGATTATGATAAGGAGGAACGAAGAATTGAGCAATGATTTCCGTTACGATCCTCAAACTCCTCTGTGCAGCCATGTTTAGCCAGCTGATCTCAGGGTCTTGACACTTTCAGAATCAGGAGTTCTCTGTTTTGTGAGAGGCTGTGCCCTCATAACCTCCATTATCCTCTTAACTTCCCTCTTGGTGCTTCAGAACAGGTACGGCCAACCAGTGAGCCTGCAGGGCGCTGAGCATTAAATGTACCCTGAAACTACTTTCATCTAAATTCCACTCGGGGGGAGCGTATTAACTACCTGTCCCTTCAGGGATGAAGGTTTTTTGGTCAAGTTCTGCAGCCTCTGTTCCTCCTTTATGTCTTTGTATGAGTGCAAGTCAATATTTATAAGAGCTCTCTTTGAAGTAATCAATACTCGGTAGGTCTGCTTTCAAAAACGTTTAAATTTTAGCGTCACACAGCGTCGGTTCGGGGACATAAACTGCCAACTGCTGACCTTAATGAACCCTTTTACTCATCCCTCTGTTCATCCATCATTTATCAATTAATTCAACCAATCCTCAAATCAATACGTCAATACAGTGAGTTCATTTATGTGAGAGGAGCATCAGAAATATGGAGTCAGAGAAAAAAAATCTTTAAAATGAAAAAGTATGACGTGAAAAGAATGCATGAATGAAACTGTGAAATACTGAAAAACTGAACGTCTCCCATTTAAAGGCACAGTGACGAGTTTTTCAGCTCATGACCCACATCGTAAAATGAGATTATCGCTAACAAAACTGGATACTTAATTTTATGCTGCTTGTGTTGAGGTTTGATTTTCAGCCCTAACCCTGAAGTGTCTATATTTACAACCCCGCTGCTCAACAGATTTACCTTCTTGGGTACAAAATAAATAAACCTTGAACTTCAGCAAAGTTTAGCAGTGAGACGCATCTGCTGTATTTCAGCTGTTAGTGCCAAGGTGTAAGTGCTTCACTGCTCTTTGATGACTAAAGGGTTAAAATGTGTGCATATTTACAGCATTAGGGCATTTCACCAGCAAGACCCGCACATCAACATGAAGATTAAGCAGAATTTTAATAAGAATTTTGCTGGTTGTATGACGTTTTGGGGAAGCTTTGAGAAGAGATCCGCTGTAGCTGCCAGGCACAACGAACCCCCCTATTTAGGACCCTATGGAGATAGAAGAAGTGAGAAACCAAGAGAGAAACGGAGGGAAGGGTGGGGCGTACGAAGCGAGAACAAACAGGACTAGAAGATTAAGAGGGTTTAAATACCTGAAGGCGTGATGTTGAGGTGTGGTGCTCTTGAAACTCTGCTTAAAGCTCCACTTAATGAAACACAGGAGCACACACGGTGACACCAGGGCTTGGACAGTTAACAGATACATCTGCTCAACTCTAATAAATCAGCATTTGTGGAGTTTTTTATTGCTATGATGCTGCTAATTATTTGACATCACTACAAATCAATACATGAGGCAGCTGTGGATGGGGGGGGGTTGCTTTTTTTGGCACGTTTTTTGACAGCCAGAGAAACTGATTAAGCTAATCAACGTTTCTCTTGGTTTTTATGGGTTTTTTATGTTTTATCTTTGTCTGCAACCTCCGGTCTGAAAATATGAGACAATACGGAAGTGCTAAAGTCTGCTGTTCCTCGAGTGTCAGCTTGAGTCTGGCTCCGGAAGTACCGGAAGTCACGTACACACCAAACCAAAAAAAGCCGTTTTCACAGCCAAAATAAGCACATTTTCAGCCTGGTACAAAGAATGTCTCTCGTCTGAATCACTGATTTTGCTAACGGCACTCACTGTACGGGGGTTAATTTTTTTCATCCCCGTACATTTATTAAGATCGTCAGTTCATCCAATCAGAGGCACAGCTCAGATCACGTGACTGTGGAGCGTCCTATGGCTGTTACTCTAGAGACTCACAGTCCGCCTCATTTCCAATATGGCCGCGCCGGCTGATTTGCTTCAAAAGTCTGTTTCAGAAACAGACGAGTGACGTTGCTGAGACTAAATCCATTAATTATACAGTCTATGGTTTTAACGTGTCAATTGTGCTGATTTTTTGTTTTTTAATCTTATTTATGCTCCTAAATTTTTGCACACTGAATTGCCCGTGTTGGGGACAAATAAAGTCTTGAATATAACTGAATTGTCACATGCTGAAGTGTCCTTGAACAAGACACTGAAACCCAAATTGCTCCCTTGATTTTCAGCAGTGTTCTCACCATTAGGGGGCCACAAGCTATTGGGTCTAAGTTGTGTTAGTCTCAGGCCTGGATAGACAGGGAGGGTTGTGTCAGGAAGGGCATCTGACGTAAAACAAATCAATATGCAGAACATGAATCGGAAACGAGTGATCCGCTGTGAAAACCCCTAGAACGGAAAAGCCGAAAGACAAAGAAGAAGAAAAAGACAAATACGTGACCTCATCACTCAGTGCTCACTTTAAAGTTGTCTCAAACATAGAAAATAGAACTATAAAAAGATCTGTAGGTATAAGCAGCACATTTGCATATGAAAACAGATTCAAGGAAACATACTGAGGCAGAGTATTCTTTGGGGAGAATCCAAGAACTTCCTGTCACACTGCAGCTGTTTGCATTTCAACCAGATTTTGAGCCATGCATATAGACTGATGGACTGTCAGAGAGGTCTGTGTTGATTCTGTCATCATGATGGAGCAGCTCAGTCAACACGCAGGAAACGTTTACTGAGATTAATGGAAAGACCAAGATCGTCCAGAGCTCCGTGGATTCTGCACATGACAGTCAAGGCACAACAATGTCGGTCACATGCACATTGTTTTCCTCCTGTTCTCTCTCTCCACAGTGGGGATCTTAGAAAGTTCATTAATCTTGAATGAGAGACTACTACTGTGAAATCAGAGGAGAAGAATCAGAGTAGTGTGCATGCCAAAAAGACGCATAACCAAGATCTTTTATTTTATTCAGGAATATTCTGGCAGGGATTCAAAATCTCCTTTTCAAAGGATTCAACTTTGATTTAAAAAAAAAAACAAATCTCTTAGCCCATTAGGAGAGCTTTTCTTTACCCACAACAAAACCCAATTTCACCCAACAAGATGCTCCACAATATGTTTAAATACCCATCACAACAGTGAATGATGGATTAGCATGAATACAGATCACAGTGTCTCTGGCGTAGATGACTTGACTTTCCTGTTCATGCAGCCTGGAACATGTTCCCCCCTCACTCCATGTAATAACTATGATTATAAACCTGACAGACAACTCTTGCAATATTCATCATGCTTATCTGGTGCTAAAATGCGACAGACAAGAATCGTGTTCTTCCTCTCACACACGCTGAAAATGTCTGACACATCACGCTGCTCTCCTGGTCCCTCGCCAGTTCCTTTTATAACCCTCCTGTTCATGCAAAGAGGCTCCACTTCCAAATGATGTCACTCACAGTCCCGGCCAACTTCACCCATGTCGCTGCTAAATCCCACTTGACAGAGGCTTTGTCTTTAGTTTGGAGCTCCCGAGTGAACAAGCAGCAGAGTGTGTGTGAGACACAGAGAGAGCGGGGTAGAAACAGACAAAGAGAAAGTTAAATGGGTGCACGGAAATAGATTCAGAAAACATTTGCTACTTTGCCTCTTAATTAGATTTTTGCCTAAAATGTACATAAGCAAGTCAACATTAACTTTATCTATTAAACAACCCTTTGTTTGTGTGTGTGTATGTGTGTGTGTGTAGTCCTTTCACTTATCGTTTCTGAGCTCCAAGAAGAATGGTTCTTTATTGCTTCTCTTGCCCACTGGACTTCCTTCCGACACAGGTGCAACAGTCTCGCTCCAGGTCATTGGTTAGAACAGCCTTTCTCAAAGTGTGGTACGTACCACTAGTGGTACTCAGGCTTCCATTAGTGGTAAGCGGAGGAATCACGAAATTAAATATAAATAAAATAAAGAGAGCACGGTCACACTGGTCATCCAAACCGTACTGAACTCAAGCATGATTGACCCCCAACTGCACCACTCCTCCATTGGCCAGTACTGCTCGCGGTCACACTATTCTAACATGAACCAGACTTTAGGCACACGCACAGCACAGGGGCCTTCGTCACCAAGAAGCGTCTGTTTACATGGAGTGTGGTCTCATCAGAGTCAGCACAGTGAGAGAGAGAGAGAGAGAGAGAGAACAGGATTACAACTTAGCCATAAACTGTAAAAAAAATGGCCATCCTTGCTCGGCTTAAAGTGAGGTCGCAACAAAAACTGCTCCCCCTGGTGGCCGGCTGCATTATAGGTCAAACACTCCTTCTCTTTTCATTCCAGATGGGCTGTGGTTAAACTTTAAAAAATTATTTCACCTCGTAGAAATGTTTCTCACATCCGTACGCTGTGGTGATATGAAGATATTATTGGGTTGCATTGCATTCAAGTCCTCTTCTTTCTGAAAAAAATCTTTTTCATTAGTAATCAGAGGTTAAAAATGGGGTTTTACATCTCGTTTAACAGCTGACAGCTGCAGTTCTTCTGTAGTTTTTTGGGGGGGAAAAAATAAAATACATCAGAAAGGAGAGTTAAGAAGAAATTAGACTGTTGAAAGAAAAAAAATATTATTTTTGTCACCTGCTTCCACTCAGATTTCCTTGTAAGTCTTTGCAGACTCTGGCTGCACAATGGCAGCTGCTGTGATGGAGGTATCTTGGCTTCAAAACCGTACAACGGTAAAATGCAGAGCCACTATACAGTCAATAGTTTTAGCCTTTAGCTCATGTTTTAGCCCTTAGCTTGTGCCTGTTTAGCTTTCTTCTGTTCTTTTTCTATCTGACAGTTCAGCTCCAGTGTCCACCATCACTACTAAATTAATCCCAGAGAAAAACCACAGATCTCTCTTCTCCCTATTAAACTTTGTCAGCTGGCGTGGTGTTGTCATGGAGCCTTCGACTTCAAATCAATCTGGTCCTGATCCAATGGGTAAGATAAGAAATAACATTTAGAAATAACCTTTATTGGTGCTGATAATCTCATTTTAAATTGTGGATTAGGATCAGGCAGATATCTAGAAGTGAGACTTTTTCAAGATCACTTTGAAAGTCCTCACAGTCCCTTTAACAGTTACTAATTTTGATTGGCTACAAGTCAAAACATTAGCTCAACACCCTGCATCTGGAAAAAAATGCTGTCTTCATCCTGGAGTAACATGCCATTATTGTCATGATCATTTGACCTCCTGGTTGGTGTCTTCAGTATCACAGGAGTAATAAAAATGGCTTGGAAGTCAAGTTATTGTCAGAGTAGGTGGGACATCTCTCGACAGCATCATCACTGTTTACATTTTCAACCTCTGTGGGATAAAATCTACCTGAGGGACTGTTCAAGGTAAGATTTCGTCCCCTTAGAGGAACACGATGCTTCATGCAGAGAGTTTAAATCCAACACATCAGTAAAAGGAATAATTTTACTCACCTGAACTGAAATAGCACAAGCAGCATGGTGCCTTAAACCTTTAACAAGTAGAGCTCCACAGGCTGCTTCAAACAGACCGTGACATTAGGCTTAATATTCCAGTAATGCAGGCAGCAGTCTCATTAACAAGAGACAGAAGTTTCAGCACAGGAAAGTGTCTAAAAATAGCAGCATCACCTGGAATTTTTCACTGCTTGGTGAAAAGCACAGATGTCAGATGAGCCTGCGTGTTTTTCTCTGCTGAGTATGATGCAAATGATTGAAGTGGGGCGATGTTTCCAGCACTTCAAAGGAACTTTACTCACTGTACAGGAGGATGTGTGCATGGCGGGTAGAGAAAGTGATGTTTGACGTGTACAGAGGAAGACGCTGACAGCTTAAATTGGTTATCAATGCATTTATAAAAGAAGGATGGATGTTACTGGATTAACAACTCAGTCAGTCGAGCTGGGATAGTTTGAAATGTTCACCACTCCTTGCAGATTCATTTGGCATGCTGTGATCTTAAACTGTCTCACCCCAGACAGGCGACAGGTGGATGCTGGGGTGATGAGCAAAAGGAGTGTCCAGAAATCTTGCAGCCGACTTTGAAATTGGGAAAACAGCAGCTCGAGTGGAAGTGAATATGAAAATTTGCCGTGAAAAGGTCAATCGTTCAGCGTCGTCCACCAGACTTTCATGGCTGTAATGCCACCAAAACCTAAAGCAGAAGATCCTTCAAAGCTGTCAAAGAAAGGACGTTCTAGCTTTCATCTCCCTGCTGAACACTTAGACCCAAAACTGAAAAAGTAATCAGATCAGGTGAGAAACATCCAAAATAATACCCTGGGATTTCCGCAGTCCTGTGCCTCACGTGTCTGATAAAGCTGAGTTTAATCTGTCTCTGTCACACTTTGTTTTGGCTTCCACTCGACTGAACTGAGCCAAATAAAGCTGCTTTAACAGAAATATGGCCCAGATATGCCTCCAGCTCCATTTTCCTGCATGTCCTGCTCTGGTGTTTTCATTATGAAGCTGCAGCTTTTTATTTTTTCCTGTCTCTTTTTTTTTCAGGCTTGCTGTAAACACCAGCTGCTTTACTGAGCAGGCTGCATGACACTTGGAGCTTTGAAAAGCCATGGATTACCTTGCTTACATACAGTAGGTTCTAGGTGTAAAAATGCAGAAGATTTTATTCCATTTTTAAAAGTATCGCCTACAAAAAGCAACAGATTTTCCTCTCATGGTAGTATTAATTCTGCCTGTTGGTCCCATTTCTTAAACTTTCCAATTTAAATAAGGCACAGGAAGCATAAGCCAGGGGTTCTCAAGCTTTTCTCAGTAATGTCCCCCCTGTGACATGTTTTTTTTCTGCCAAGTACTCCCTAACAAGCGCACTGCAGTTTTGGTTGGAAATATAGAAACAGCGCTGTACCATTAGTGTCTGATTTATGAAATATTCTTTAAACAGAAACATTGTTGTTAACCCTGAAAACTAAAAATTATGACCAAATAGGCACAAAACATTAGAAGTACACTAACTATAAAATAAAAATAAAGACGTGTGAAAAAGGAAAGATTTGTACACATACAAATAAATGTCAACTTAAAGTGCATTTTTGTTGTATCAGAATAAAGCTCTGTTCTCAAACTGAAATTATTAACTTAACAACAGATAAATAAACATTTCTCAACAAAAAAGACAAAATTAATGGGAATAAAGGAATTGAATAACCTACTGTATATAATATTTTGTTTATGAACCTTAACTTATATTTAGAATAGAATAGAATGTACTTTATTTATTTGTTTATTTATTATTATTCTCTGTTTTATTTATTTATTTATTTATCATGATATTTTGTTTTTATTTATTTATCATTATATTTTGTTTTTAATTATTTTTTATTATTGTTATTTTCATGATTATACTTTATTTATATTTATTTTTCATTTATTCGATTCAAACATTGATTGAATAAATAGTGTTAAAGGTAAATCATGTTTTTGCGTGGTTGCTATTTTTTTAATATACATTTTTGAATCTTGCGTACCCCCTGGAGTGCCCATACGTACCCTCAGGGGTACATATACCCCATTTGAGAACTACTGGAATAGGCTGCTAATTTCAGACAATCCCTGTAACTATACCAGTGACATTTCTGCATCTCCCTCAGAAGAGTCACGTGATGTTGTAAGAAAAAGCGTGTAATAAAGCAAAAAGTGGACCCAGATAATTTAAAATCAGCAATCCCAGACCACTGCAAAGGAGAAAACCAGTATAATTTGCAGAAGAGCAAAAGATATTCAAGTTGTATTAGGGAGATCAGGAAGCAGGAGGATCACACTCCTGGGGTGCATTTCTGAGACTATCAGATGAGGAAGGCTGCAGGAAGTTGTGTAGATACAAGAATTGTCTTACTGTAAGCTCCTAACTGTGCAAATTAACGTGCAGGAGGAGAAGAGACGCATGAGGAAGCAAAAAAGAAAGTGAAGCACAATAGCAGGGGGTGAGGAAACAAATCGAGGGTGGGGTGAGAGAAAGGAGAGGTCCTCCATCCTGCTACAGGGCCGCCTGGAGTGTGCTGATTGGACGCCTGCTGAGATACAGGGTCACAGGATGGCATGGAGGTGCTGCAGGGTGTGTCTGCTAATGAGACATATAAGAGAGGGGTGGGGGGGGGGGGGGGTAGAGTTAACTCAGACAGAGACAATGAAAAGATGCAGTTTATATAATTGTGGAGCAGCAACTATAAGCTGCTCACACGTCCAGATTCTAACTCTTTTTCATTTACATAATGATGTTCCAGGTATAAAGAGTTACACTGACTGTTTCTCCAAGCTGCTTGTTTTTTTAATTGTTTGGGAATTCGACATGTTGGCTGACATAAACACACATCACTCTCCCAGTTTCTCGTCCAAAATTTTGCAGATGTGACCAGTCGTTTTGGTGAAATTCAACAACTTTGTGAATTAAATTTTCTCTCCAAAAACAGACACAGTTAACGTGGATTTTGTGCACTTTGTTGAATGCAATTGATTAGTTCTTTTAAAAAGCATCATTCTAAAGTGCTCATGTATTTGTTGTGTTAGCGTAGCCCTTCCTTTACTTCTCTAATCATCGCTCTTTTTGGTGAGTCCGTGTTGAGGAGGACAGAAAGCCGTCTGTAGCCTCATCTGGCTGTTTAAAACACTGGCAGCGTGTTTTGGAGGCTTGCGACCCCGGCTCCTCGCTAAGCCATCTCAGCCCTCCAACGGTGGGAAAAAAGAAACTGTGAAGTGTGGATTGGAGTCAGAGATCAAGCTGGTGCTTAAATTCACCTCCTATAGCGTGTAGCTGAGCCATTGCTATGCAACGGGTTGAGTCGGTGAAAGAAACTCTTAATCTGTATGCATCTTAAACCATTTGTATTTTAGGGCTTCACTAATAGCCTGTTTCTCGTTTAAACATTGAATTCTCACTGTGTCTTAGTATGTGAGGAGGCGGCTAAAGACCCGCTCTCATCTCCTCCATACTGATAGGGATGAGCGATGGGATTTAGCTGTGAGCCAGGGCACTGATCCAGGCATCCACCCTTGTGCCCTCTTCCAACCCCAATCCCACCGCTACAGCATCGGAACATCAGCCGGAGAATTAAAGCTTAATGATGTGACATCAGATTCAATCTATTTTTACTCATAGCTGGCCGCCGTATCTCCACTGTGCCAGACTAGACCTGTAAACATGTCTGAGGTCAATAATGAAGAGTAGTGATACTGCACACTGTCCCGTTTGCTGCCCTTTTTTCAGATAAGAGAGCTATCAAATCAGCTTTACTGTTAATGACTGGATGATTAAAACTAGTCGGATGGGTTGTTTGGATTTGTTGCCGTTCAAACTTGCTGCGATGACACAAAATCACATTTCTCTCCAGAGCAGATGATGTGAACACAGTGACCCTTTCTTAACACAAAATATACAATAAGTTCTGTAAAACCAAAATCCATTTCACCCCAGTGTTACTCAGTGTTTTAGGAAGATGCCAACCTCTGCCATGATCTGAAGTCACTGAAGCACCATCCTCCTTTGACTTTTAAAGTGCCGGAGGGTTAAAAGATCCAGTACTAGTAAAGCAACTAGGACCAGGGAAGAGTCTCATATGCACCGATAACCAGAGTCATGACGAACTGTGTTAACTGACAATAGTTTTCTGAAGTGTTCCTGAGCCCACGTGGTAATATCTTTTACACAATAATGTCGCTTTTTAATGCGATGCCACCTGAGGGGTCAAAGGTCACGGGAATTCAATGTTGGTTTTCAGCCTTGCTGCTTACATGCAGAGATTTCTCCAGATTCTCTGAATCTTTTGATGATATTGCGGACTTTAGATGATCAAATCCATAAATTTCTTACAACTGTAGAAACATTGTTTTTAAACTGTTGGACTATTTGCTCACGCAGTTCTTCACAAAGTGGTGAACCTCACCCCATCTTTGCTTGTGAACGACTGAGCCTTTCAGGGATGCTCCTTTTATATCCAATCATGACACTCACCTGTTTCCAATGAACCTGTTCACCTGTGGAATGTTCCAAACAGGTGTTTTTTGAGCATTCCTCAACTTCCCAGTCTTTTGTTGCCCCTGTACCAACTTTTTTGGAACATGTTTCATTCAATTAAAAGTAACAGAATATTTGCAAAAACAATAAATTTATTACTTTGAACAATAAATATTTTGTGTTTTATTCTGTTTTCTTCTGTTCAAATCATTGTGTTCTGTTTCTATATGTTTTACACAACATTCAATGGAATTGGGGTTGCAAATTGTACAAAGGCTCTGTGATTGACTGGCGACCAGTCCAGGGTGTACCCCGCCTCTAGCCCTAAGCCAGCTGGGATAGGCTCCAGCCACCCACAACCCTGAACAGGATAAGCGGGATAGAAGATGAATGAATGAATGAATGAATGAATGAATGAATGAATGAATTAATTAATTAATTAATTAATGAATTAATGAATTGTACAAAGAACTTGAACTTTCAGTTGCTAAAGTATTTGATGCTCTATTAATGTTCAACTTAATGACAGTCATCACACCCGAGAGTTTCAAAAAACAGTTTACCAGGCTTCTAAACAAGATGACAGTCATCATATTTAAAAACAGTAACATGCCAATGGGCAAAGTGTCAAATTTCGTCTTTCTTTAGAGGAAAGAAATGCAAGTTATCATTTGCAGGAAGGGACAACAGTGATCCCTTCAAATCCTCTGCCATCATAAAGTAAGACTGACACACAAAGAACACGAGAAGAAGAAAACAAGCTGAAAAGAAATTATTGAAGGCAGAAAAAGATGCAAAATCTGAACAGAAAAAGTGAAAAAAGAGGGAAGGAAGAGCAGATTAACAGAAGGATGAAGATAGCGATGAGCAGAGATGTGCAGTCATTATCAGGGAACAAAATGCTGTAGAACTTCCAATTATCCTGGAGCAGCAGACAGAGGGAATGTGTGAGGGTGAGAGGCAGAGAAAGTGAGAATTTTGGAAGAGGCGAAATCTGGAGCGATGAATAAATAGAGAGACAGATGGATAACCGGACAGAGAGATAGAAGTGATACGTTCTGCCAAACCCAAGGGGAGGAAGCTTCATTTGAGAGAAAGAGAGACATTTTCAGGGAAACAATTACTCTGCAAGCACACAGCTGCAGCCTAAAGGTTATCTCCTCATGAAGACCGACTTCTTTCTTTCTTTTTCTTTCCTCTAAATTCAGAAACCAGGAGGGGAAATTAGCTCCTTTTCCGTCCATTCTTTACCCCAGTCCCCATCCCTTTATCTGAAAGCAAGGTGAAAAGAGATGGACTGAGAAATTGCCAGGAGGACATTTCTCAAAAGGAGATGACTTTTGATGATATCCAATCTTCATGAGAAAATAAGGTCTCAGGGAAATGGAACCATAAACCAAAACTGGATCAGCGGGGCCTCACTGAAAACTTGCAACGTTCAAATGTCAACTTCACAAGTCTTTTGAAAAGACTGACTTTCTTTCTTTCTTTCTTTCTTTCTTTCTTTCTTTCTTTCTTTCTTTCTTTCTTCTGGTGAGTTAATGATTTCTTGACATTTTGCATCTTTTGATTTGGAACATTTTGTCCCCTACAGAGAGTTTCTGATACTTATACCACTTCTGATAATGAAGTATCTGTTTCTGCAGAGTGGTAATCCAAGCAAGAATTGCATGAACATGTTAATAAAGGAAGCCTTTGGCTCTTGTGACTCCTGCAAATTAAACAGACAGATTCAAACCCAACTTCAAATTTATGAAAGTTGCCTTTTTATCTTAATCAGTGCATTCCCACTTAGCAAACACGTCTTGGAAGCAGGTGCGTACTCATATCTCTTACTGCAAAGAGATGTTTGTGTTTTTAGCTGATTACAGAGAGAGCACTGTTTACCTTCATATTTTATGTTAAACTTAATCTGAGTGAACTCTCTCTGTTAGGGCACAATCGGCTCATTTTATTCTACGAGCAGTAATCCTGGTTTGGGGCAGAAGACGGCTACTTAAAGAAAGTGCCGCAAACCGCTCGGGTGACATGAAGCATGACTTGTCTTTTCTGTTCTTGTGACTTTTGGAGCGTCGTGGTTAAAATTCAGGAAGTACAAACAGTGGTAAACATGTGCCAGTCTGCGTGAACATTTCATCACACATGGACACGCTGTAAACATATCCCTGCACATAACCACATACACATCTTCCCACACTTACCATCTGCTCATGTCTTATCCTTCCTCTCCATGTGTTTGAGAGCAGACCGAGGCACAGATATAATCCATGACTTAAAATCTCTGTGGAGAATAAAATTCACAAGATTAGGGCGACAAACCTACATGTAGAAGTCGGCCATGAGACAGAATTCACTTGGACTGTTTCTGTGTATCTCAGGGGGTTACATGGGGTTTGCATACATGAGCCACAATTCATTAAAAATGTATTAATATAACACACAAATACAATTTTTATAAGTGGCAGAATGTTCAAGAGACTGTCTGACATTTTGAGACATTGATTTACTTACTTCTTGCCAAGGCTTTGAGAGGAAGATTTAAACCAACTTCATCTCCAGTTTCTTGATGAGATGCTACATCGGCAGCCAAATTGTTAAATCTATATGTAGAAGTTTTGAGGGGCTTTTGTTTTCATTTTGGTAGGACAGCTTGAGGGAGACAGAAAATAAGGGAGAAATGACAAGGATCACATCCATCGAACCAGTGTAACGCGGACCAAAGCCTCTACAGGCTGGCGACTGCTCCACTAACTGGGTAAACCCAGCGCCCTGATGATTAGCAAATTTTAGCTTAACTTGTTAACCAGCGGCGGCCCACCAGTGGGCCGTTTTGACTTCCATTTGTAGATTCTGCACTCATTGGGTCCATCTATGGTCTCTACAGAGCCAACAATATCCACCAAGTGTGATATGTTCTGAACGGGCACCTGCCTTCTCTCCCATGTGCAGCTACATTAAACAAAAAAACAAACAAACAAAAAACAAAAAACAAAAAAAAAACAAAACAGAAAAATTTTAGGAGAGTAACTACAGGAGAAAGCTACATACTAGTTACAGTTCATATTTGACAGCTGAATTTATAATTTCAGAGTATCACCTTTAGAGAGACCAATCGTCGTTAAATACTAAAGCCTCAACCTTATAGATTAGCCAAAACATGGGAGTATATTTTTGCATATCTATGAGGCATAGACAGTAAATTTTGAGTTTGGAGAGTTTTCCAGTTTCCATTTGCAGTAAATTTACAGTCCAGGTAGTTTTAATCAGTCATGTATCAGCAGGCTTTGGTGGAGTTTGTATGGAGAGCAAAAACAGGAGGAATAAGCACCCTGGCTCCCATCAGTGGTATTAGGATAACTATTTATATTTCTCAGGCAGAAATGTGCACGCAACATAACAAACGATCAATTTTTACAAAAGATGAAGGACATTCAGGACGTTCATCGAACATAACTGATCCCACAAGCAAACGTGCAACAGTTGTTTTCTTCCCCTCTTGAGAACAGAGCAGCCAAAGCTGGACTTTTCACTTTGTTCAAATCAGCACCTGGATGGTAAGCCGTCGTTATCTTTTAAACTGAGGCTCACCAGAGACGGATGAACAGCTGCTAATCTGAAGGATGTGATAAATAAGTACGATATGACGTTTATGTTGCAGATGTCAGCACTACACTGACAAAGAAGTCAGAAAGGAAGCCACTGAACATCTTTTAACTCTACTGTTGTCGTCACTGGAATCACTGAAAAGTTGGTTTCCATTGGAGTAAATATCAGCGCAAGTAATGTTGGCTTAGGGCGAGAGACTGGTCGCCAGTCAATCACAGAGCCTTTGTACAATTTGCAACCCCAATTCCATTGAATGTTGTGTAAAACATAAATAAACAGAATACAATGATTTGAACAGAAGAAAACAGAATAAAACACAAAATATTTATTGTTCAAAGTAATAAATTCATTGTTTTTGCAAATATTCTGTTACTTTGAATTTGTTGCCTTAAATATGCTCCTAAAAAGTTGGGACAGGAGCAACAAATTTACATGTAATGATGGGTTCCAAAATTGTTTCGGGGTAAGGACACAAACTCTCTAATTCTTTAACGTGTTAGGCCCTGCTTATACGACAACGCTTCACTCGAGAAAACAAAAAACACAATGGAAATATTCTAAAAACACTGTAGTGTGCATACCAAGCCTGTAGGTGGCGATATAACTGTAGAGTCTTTTGGTAGTCTGCCGTCGAAGAAGAGGTGGGCTGATTGTCTGGCGTAGATATTGAATGCGTCTTATTTGAGTGCAGAAGTCGAGCAACAGACGCACATTTTGTTGAAAGGCCGTCAGCAGATTCAGCAGCACAAGCACAACACGGTAAGTCCGCCATCGAACTGTTGTTGGTGTCTGGTTTGCGCATGGGAATTAAAAGTTCCCACAACAAAAGTGGAATGTACATGCGCAAAACGGAGCGTGACGTCAGTGTTTCAACTGAAAACTGCGGCTTGCCATTTACCCGGCAACAGAGGCTGCAGCGTATCAGAAAAATTTCACTTTGGAGGGCGTTTTAATAAAGTTGCATTTTAAGTCGGATAAAACAGCATTTCCATGTAAACAAGAGGCTGAAACGCAACACTACTTTTGCGTTTCATCCTAAAACCGTTGTCGTATAAACGGGGCCTTAAACGTAAACCTGCTCTGTGGCACATCTCCACCTTTTAGCTGTGAGAAAATTACACACATCATGTCTATACTCATCCTCAGCCCCCCCCCCCCTCCCCTCTGTTTTCTCCAGTAGTGAGAAAGGGTACCCAATATCCAAAAACTTTGCCATACAGGTCGACACGGAACTACCAGAGGAGTGCCAACAGGAGGACGTTGTAAAACTTGAGAAACGGATGTTTCATCACTGGAGATGTTTATCCAGAAATGAAAAGTTTAATCAGAAGTTTGTAGGATTTCTACTGTCCATCAAAATACTGTCTGCAGAGTCAGGGGGGCATTGAATAATGAAGACAAAGGAAAAAAACACAAGGCTGACTGTGACGTGGAGACGATTAAAGGAAAGCGGAGGACAAAGGTGGATCCAGGACAGAAATAAGACTGACACACTGCAGGGAATGGAAGAGGGAGCTTAGGGGAGAAAAGCCTGATAGATGCTGTAATTGGACAAGGTGCTGGTCAGGAAGTGGAACAGAGGAAGCTGCGGTGACACACTAACAAGCCGACACATGAATTTACAGAAAGACAACCAGGAAGGCAGGTGTGCCCCACACAGACGCCTCAGTGCACAGGTGAAAATATTACAGCGGACGTAAAAACTTTGACATGTGCAGGCGTTTGTGAAAAGAGTTTTCTGTAAATGGAAGCTCAAAAATAACCAGGTGCTAGTCTGGAAAAGCGGTGCACCGGTTTCAGTTTTCATTTCACACTCAGGTTGTGCTGTCACCTGTGTTTAATCACTGTATTTATACATCTGCTCACGAACCTCAGTTTGGCTCCCATTCACACACTCTTTGTGTGTGTGTTTGTCTTGGTGGAAAGACTTTTCTGTAGAGTTGTGGTGTGTCTTCAGTTTGAAAACTCCTCAGAAGGAGCTTTGAAGACCTGGATCCTTTTCCACCAATAGGGTGTATGGTCTAAAATAGGGTTATTCAATTAAAGTTCCAAAAGGTCCAGTCAGAGAAAATGTATTGAATCAAAGGTCTGGAACATCAAAATGTGTAAAAATGTATATATATTTTTTGTAATTTTAAATTATTTACTTCATTAATGAACTTAAAAAAGTGTTTTTGTGGTTGTTTGTTAATCTAAATGAATTTCTTAAAGGAGTTTTAAACTCCTGTAGTTTTGAAGGGAACTCTCTGAGAAAGAAAGAGGTCAAATTCAAACACTTCATGATGCTCACTGGTTCTCTCATTTTCATGACAAATATGTTAAGCATTGTATATTAACATATACTTGACAATATTTATGGTTGCCCTACATTTAAGTAAACAGAAACATTTAAAGTAGACAATGAAGCTGTTATTATCTTATCGAATTTAAGAAGAGCCGTATTCAAACCACGAGATAACAAATCTGAACAGTTGTTCAGTAATTGTGGACGGTCTCTGAGCATCAGACTGATTTTGTGCTCTCGAAGGGAAAAATGAACATGAACGAGTCGCTCCACTTTTCTTTTCTTGGACGGCGTAATTTGTGGATATTATTCTCTCTAACTCCTGCTCACTCGTCTCTTCGTCTTCTCTTTCTGTATCGCTTTCTTTATTTTTGTCTCTGTTTCTCCTTTCTTCTGCCCCTGGCTTCTAAACTTTCGCCTTCATGCAGAGCAGCAGCATTTAAAGCCTGAAATGCAGAGCCTTCATTGGCTGAGAAGTGTCATGTGGGATGGCTTAACTTGAACACAATTGGTCCATACGTTCCCGGCGCTGCTCTACCTATACTGCAAACACTGTAAAAGCTGCACCGGTGAAATTCGTCAAAGTATTTCGTCAAATTTAAAATCCCCTCATAATTTAATCAGGATAGGTCCAGGTCCGCATAGCATGGGGTCTGATGGGGTCTAAAATGTACGGCTCAGGTGCTTTCAAATCCAAGGCATTAGGAGGAATGTGCATTTCAAGCAGAAACATGCAGACTCGAAGTGAAATGTGAATACAGCTCAGTAAACCTGAATAATGACCAAAACCATTGCCTTTGCAATACAAGTGCTGTAAAATTGGGCATAGATGGATTAATTTACATGCAGTGAAGTAAAACTATACCCTGGATTTCTGTATTGGATGTCACTGCCTGGTTTAGACATCTAGAAGCTGAAACACAAACTGTGACCTCTGATTTCTTCTTTCGTAGATACAAGAGTTCCCTCAAAAGCATTTTCTCCCACACACATGCTGCCGAAAATAGTCTCAGGGTTGACACTGACACTGACACACACACACACACACTGATGCACCTGAACACAGAGCCTATTAAGAAGCTTCACCTCTACACGCTCACACACACTGGAGGCCTCATTAGCAGTACAGGCACGCTGCAAAGCAGCTGCTTTGACTCCTCTAGAAATAATCTGCCGCCTGTCTGCCCACAATATCCAGACACCTCAGAAAGAGAGAGAGAGAGAGAGAGAGAGAGAGAGAGAGGGAGAGAGAGAGAGCATTCATATTTGAGATGAATCACTAGGACAAATCAAAAGTATTAAAAGTCATATGATGCTAAAATTGAGGTCTGACTTGGTCAAACCTCAGATACTTTTCTTTTTTTTTTTTGGTGACATCTTCAGAGCTGAGGACTGATTAGAGCAGCCAATGAACCCTGCATAAAAGTAAAATAGGTTGCAGTGCTGGCGATACAAAACTTATGGGCTGATAGGTTTCAATTCAAATCAGATATGCAGACTTTCATTTTTGCTGGATGTCGGAGTAACAATGCATCAATTTGCAAATAGCTTTCAGAAAACTTTCAAATAAGATGATTAATGTCAACACAGAGCATGTTAAGCTTTACTACAATGATAAACCAAAATTATGAGTGGAGCCAGGCCAGAAGTCAACAGGTTTAAGGTTTTATAACCCAACATGTATGAGGAGAGGCTCATCATTGGGGTGGGAAGCCCAGGAACTCTTCAGTCTCATGACTCCAGCTGTCCTGGGGGGCCTGTTAGGAGCCAGACTGAACACAGCTGGTGTGAGATGACGAATGAGAGAGCACACAGTCAAATGTTTTTCCTAAATCTATCTGGGGTGAGTGATGGTTTATCAGTTTGAAATCTGTTTTCAGTTCACACATTTTGGACTTCAGTGTGTTCAGTGGAGATCTAACAGGTGCAGCTACAGGGAGAGGTTAAAAAGTCATGTCAGTTGAGTTGAATCAAATTGAATCCTGGTCTTTTTCTTGTTCTTAGACCAGTGTCGCCAACTCCTCAGTAAGGGAAGCTGCCATTGGCTGTCACAGAAGTCACTAAATGGCTTCATTGCCTGATTTGCATAGTAACCCGTTGCATGTAACAATAATGGACATCATGGGAGAGACACAAAACGTGTCTAAAAAAAACCCCCAAAACAAAACAAAATAAAACACTGTACATATGTTAAAAACTAGAAATTAACATTTACTTATCAATTCTTGATTTTTTTTTTCAAACGTCAAAAATAATAACCCTCCTCGTTTATTTGCGCAGTTTATTTGCATGCAGTCGTCTGCTCTGGCTGCAGCTGAGAGGGACTGCTGTGAGTGAGGGGATGGGCCCAGCAGCACCCGCTGCTCGTTGAGAAGAGTAACATCAACAACATACTTTTTTATTTATCAGTTTCCAAACTCCAGAAAAAGTTGCTGGATTTGTGGAAAGTAGCTTTTTTGACAAAAATTTACTAGAGGGGTCTGAAAAGTCACTAAATATATCGACAAAGTCGCAAAGTTGGCAACGCTGCCTTAGACCGGGTTTGTTCTCATGTATCAAAGAGCAGCGCCTCCACGTGTCAGAAGAGGAGGTAGTGTTTACATTGAAAGTAAACCGTGGCTCAAAGATCAGGTGACCTCATGCTCTTTTCTCATCAAGCGTGATGTCAGCAGGTGCCAACACTGCAGGGGTTTGAATCTCTGTTACAACAGGTCTCCTTGCTTGAGGGTGTGTCTCTACAGCCTCCTGGTCGTCTTTGGCCCTAAATTAAAGGCGCGAGCTGCGGCTGTCTGACTGATAGTCAAATGATCACCTCGCTTAACTTGCACCTCTTTATGACACATTAGTCCTTCATATTGTTATTGCATGAGCCATGAGCATTAGAACAGTCTTCTTTATCTCATATGCACAGATGTTGAGTCTCAGTTTACAGTATGCTGTGCACAGAAAAGAAGAAAGAAATGCATTTCACTGTATTCATGTGCCGACCTGAAGGCTAAGCCACAGAGAGAACACAGTCAGATTTATATGTTGCTTGTTTGAAATAAAGAGATTCTTTTCATCCTCTTCAGGCTGGATGTACACAGTGTGCATAAATGAAGTATGAATCCTTGTGCATGTGCACTCGTGTCACATGCAAATACCCTTTCACATGTGCAGATAATTAAATTGGAGAAAAAGGAGATCAAACTGAAGTCATACTCAAAACTGGAGCATTGCTTTTGGAGGTCAACAGGCTGCTCAGTGTCTAAATGTGTCTTTAATGGAAATGTAGCCCCTCACTTAGCTGCTGCTAACTTTGATCATATGAAAACCACAGCCCAGCTCAGGAAGAAAGACAACCAGGCCCTCCAAAAACAGGAGAAATTTAAAGTTGTGCAGGAGCAGTTCTCCAAGGAGAAGGAGGAGGAGAGAAAAGTTTACCTCTCCAACAAACAAGATGGAGCAGCAGAAGAGAGACCAAAAGACCAAAAGAGTCACAGAGTCTGAGGAGGAGTCCAGAGCTATGAAGACCAGAATCCTAGAGCTTGAGATGGAAAACATCAGACTGTCCAAGCAGGAAAAGACTTTGACCTCTAAAGCTGAAGAAGCTGAAGTGGAAAAAGAGGAAGAGGTGAAAAAGAAACAAAAAGCACTCAGACGGCTAAAATCCAAAAGCTGGAGGATGAGTAGACCGAGCTAATACTTCTTGTCACTCAGAAGAGGAGAGGCCTCTGGTTGACGACCTTTAAATGGGAGACTGAGGAAGAAAAGACGCCGAAAGTGAAAGCTCAAAGCAAAAAAGAAAGAACTTCAGGAGCTAAAACAACAGAAGAATGAGCTGAAAACTAAGAAGAAAGAAGAGAGCAGCGATGAAGAGGAGGAGGAGGCATCAGTAGCTTCTTCCTCCTTCCCTTTCCCTCTCTCTGGGTGCGTCTCAAAGCACCAAAGTTTCATCCTTCCTTCCTCCACTTGTGTCTTAGTCCCACCCACCAGAGAGGCATGGAAGAGATGCAAGGAAATAAAGAGTGGAGATGAGGAGATGAGGAGATGAGGAGACGAGGAGACGAGGAGATGAGGAGACGAGGAGACGAGGAGATTTATTTTAGGAGAAATGAGACGTGTTGAGATGAGATGTTTTAGTGATGACGGCATCACCTGATCATCTCTGGATCATCTGTCAGTCAGCTCTAACAGCTGTTTGTGTGTCTGCACATGTGCGCTGTAATAACTCTAATCAAATGAAAACAGTGACAGAGCGTTATCTGTGTTTTTAACCTGTTTAACAAACACTTTCACATGAAGAAAACCTGACCTCTGATTATTCTGTGTCCTGTTTAGAAACACACGGATCACTTTACACCTAAAATGCCTCATTATCAGATTATTTATCAGTTATTTCGCCTTTATCGAGAGCGTATCTGATCGTTAACACTAGAACTTATTAATATAACCTAGTTTATGATGTCTCAGGAACACTGGATATTAGTTATTTATTAGATCTCAGTGAAAACAGAAATCCTGTTACTCTTTACAAACCTCACAGGTGTTTTTCTCTCAATCTTAAATTCTCTTCATAAAGAAAAAGAGAATCAACAAGTAAATGAAGGAGTGAAATAACTCATCATGAATATTTATTTTCTATCTTTTTTATTGCAATTTATGAATATTTCTTCTGTTAGATGATGAATTTGACCTGAACAGTTCTATAAACTCGTCAGTGATCCTCTGTTATATTGATTTTATGACGGCTGTCTTCAGTATTTTGTGCTTTAAACTCACATCAGACTATTTTAACCCCAGCTTTATGACCTGTTTCAGGGATTATCCTCTGGATACTGACTGTTTTCAGCTCTGTCTTTTCGCTCTCATTGAACTGGTGAACAGAAGTTTCAGAGTTTCAAGTCTGAGCTGCTGCAGCATCCAATCATTGATTGATATCCCATATGGGGGCGTGTCTGTCAGTGAAAAGACTTCCACGAAGCCAGCTCTCGTATCTACTCGGTCATAGATCCTTTGAGCAATCCGCTCCCAACACTTTGGGACATCCTTCAATATGGCACCTCAGAAAGTACTTCCGGTGCTGCGTAGGAGAGAGGAGAGAGGAGAGAGGAGACCGCAGTGTGGAGCTTTGAGATTTACCCTCCGTCTTTCCCTCCCATGGCCCAACCCCAAAAATCTGGTAGAAACATGCAGTTAGCCATCCACCAGTGCCCGATTCTGCCTGAGGTTTCTTCCCGATCAAGAGAGTTTTCTTGCCCCTGAATTTAATCCCCTCTATACTTGTTTGTGTTTATCTCTTGGTGTGTGTGTAAACAAACAAACAAATCAAACCATATCTCTGCCTTAGATTGTTTAATTTGATTAAGGCAAAGGTAAAGAATGTGATCTGTTACAAATCTAGTGTTTTTATTTAAATCAAAGTGTTTTTGATTGGAAAAGAGATCCACATCTGGTCCACAGGTTGCCTCGCTAATCATCAGGTATCAGGAACACCTGTGAGCTTCTCACACAGCTGCTGCTGATCAGCTGAGAGATAATATCGGGAGGCTGACGTTGACCTGCTCAGTTGGGTTTTTGCGCTCAGAAAGTCAGCACCATCAGTCGGCTTTGAATTTTAAACAAAATTTGAGTTTGGATGCACAAGTTTTGTTTTTTTTTCCTCTCTGGGTGTCTGCATGGAGACCAACTTCCTACAGCATCTTTGAAAGCACACAAAAGTCATCACAGTATAACTGTTCCTGAGCTCAGCTTCCACAGAGCTGAGACAGTCCATCAGTTTGTGGATACTGACCGCCTCCCTTTAGACCCACAGGGTTGACTGTGAGTCAGTTTAAGCCTGAAGTACAACTAGTCACACTGCAGCATCCAGCAACATGTAGGGCAGAACTCTCACCTTTTAACCCCGCCACAACATAATGAGGGAGTACAAATCCAGAGGGGATAGGAGGGTAGAGAGAGAGGCATCATAAAATAAGGCCTGATGTGAAGGGATGACAGGTAGCTCGTAGATAAAGAAGACCTTAGCCCTCCACTCATCTGCCAGCTCAAACGCTTCCCTCCATCCATCACTCAGCAGGAGAACAGACTGCTCTGAGGTAATGTGAGCCTGACGATGGGGAGGAGAGATGAGTGATAGAAAGACTAACCTACAGAAAGCACATTAGATGGATATGTTTCCACAAATCATGTCTGTACTTGTAAAAAAAAGTAACAAGTGGCTATTCATGCACTTTCATAGTTCACTTTCTCCACCTCTTTAAAAACTAAGCTGTATGTCATAATTTAAAGAGAGGGTGTTGTGCTTTTTTTTTTTAGGCTTTCTACTGTCCCTAAAGTAGCTTCACGTGATTAACAGCTCAAACAAATCCTTATTTTTTTCACACTGGTGTTTTAGAAAACCCTTCTTTCAGACTGTGTTTGAAGCGCTTTGTCGTAGCTGCTGTCTCTTTAAGACCCTCCTACCCTCTGATTGGCCAGCTCTCTGGAAGCTGATCAGGGCTGACAGGGTTAGTGCCAGACCTTAGTGTTTGAGGCCCGTCCCTCCATCATCTCATGAACCAGTTAGGAGCCTGTGCTAATTTAAAACAATGTTTTCAGAAGTTCACAGTTCACATATGAACATGCAGTGGTTTGAAAATCTGGACACGTTAATTACAGACACTCAGTATTGTTAGTTTATATCTACATTTAAAATATGGGAGAACGTTCGTTAAAGCACTAAAACTCTGACTCAACCTCTAAACACCAAAACTGTAAAAACACTTTTAGTGATAATGTGTTAAATTAAGTTTTCAACATTACACAGTTTGCATGAGTATAAAAAAGACTGAGTATTTTCCTAAATTTAAATTGTAAGCAAAATAAAATGTGCTACATGTAAATGTGAAGATGCCTGTTGCAACACAGGGTGAATCTCAAAGCGTTAAACTGCAGTCTCCGCTCTCCTCCGCGGCACCGGAAGTACTTCCTGAGCCACCATATACCACCATACATGCCCCCATATGGGATATCGCTCACTGATTGGACGTTGCAGTGGCAGCTCTGAAACTTCAAATCACTGGAGTTTAATGATAGCGAGAAGACGGAGCTGAAAACAGTCACAGAAAATGGCCCTGAATTTAGTCATTTAGATAGTATTGATGTATTTATCATGAGTTACTGTTATCAGCTGCTGCATGTTTATAAAAGAAATAACTGTTTTGAGTTGGTTAAACAAACCGGGGATGAAACACTGATTACTTTTTGGGTTCATATGTGACAAGTTTAAGTTAAAGATTTGCACTTTAAGTAAAAACGTAATTCATGATCTTTAAAACTGTCTTTAAAGTGTGTTTTATAAATAATTTTCGTCAGCATAAGGTTTCTAAAACAAGTGATAAAAGGGTTAAAATATTTGTTTCATGTTAAAAATGCTGTTTACATTATTTCATGATTATAACGATCGTTAATCGATTTCAGTTGGCTCGATCTTTTTTGATCTGGGATCAGTTGCGTTTGGCTCCACACATACTGAGGGGAAATTTACACTGAGGAAAACCCACAAAGTCACTCTCGTTATCATTTATCACCCTTAATATATGAGTGTAACATACATGAAAAGTAAACATGTCTTGCCAACCTTTCTACAAATTAACAGATTGTACTCTCCCTTCTTTTCAAATGTTGGAGTCAATATTTGATTTCTCAATGGATTATCTCTAATTGAAACAATCTGGAGCTCCTTCCTCTCGTCAAAGCACTTCACAATCTGACAATCACAAATTACAGTTTTAATCAGAGCCCTTTCTGTATCAGAACAAAAGCAGGTGGCAACCACAGTGATTTCTGAGGAGCTCTCACAGCATCCTGGATCTAAAGAATAAAGATCTGAATTCTTATTATAGCAAATCAGCGCGAAAGAGGCTGACTGTGCTTAATTAAGGAGTCTGATGGAGGAGGGAAAAAAAACACACACAAATTGACATCCTCCGGAGTGTTTTGTCTTCCTCTCAGTAGACTAATCAACATGAACTGCTGGGAAAGAAGTAAACAGCTGCCAGAATACTACAACAGTTCATTCACAACTGTACATGGGTTTCTCCTAATGAGGAAATATTCATGAATGAAAATGTGTACAGTTATAACTTAGAATTAACAGCTCTGAGTGCAAACAGAGCTGAGACTATTCATTCTGAATGGGGGAATGAAGCGGAGGGAAAGCTAATGAGAAAAACATGGGGGAATGTAGGAGACTGAAACAGAATTTATTTCAGTTCACTGAGAGTGATTCATACTTCTCCCTCTTAGCGTTTCCAAACAGTCACAATACATGACCGTCAGCAGAAAATAGCCTCAGATTAGCCATCCAAACCGATTCTTAACAAATCTGTGTGTTGGCCCTGAAGGAGCTCTGGCTGGTGGAAAAGGCTGTGACACTGTGACTGGGTCAGTTTGTGCTGAAGCAGCAGCTCTAACACGATCAAACCTCATTTAGAGGCTAGAAAAGGTTTTTTTTTTTAAACCTGGTTTAACAAGTCTCCAAAAAAGAATTCAGGAATTGCAGAGAAGCATGAAAATCACTTCACTTGGTACATGGAAGAAGAAACTTTTGCACAATAGGGCCGACCAACGAAGCACTATCATTGACCAACTTATTTAAGTTATCAGCCTACAGAAGCTAAAAGCTTGTAGAAAATGACAAACTCGCCACTTGCTCATCTGAATTTCCAGTTAGCCAACTCGTGACTTGAAGTGAACAGTTTTTGTCACTACAGATCGAAGACAGAATTGGCTGAGCAGTTGTCCAGCAGAGGGCTAACAATCAATGTGAATGTGCCCTTGACTCTTACAGGTATCAAGGGTTGAGACATGACCTTTAGTGATCCACATCATTTTAAATCAATCAATCAATCAAACTTTATTTATGGAGCACTTTTCATACCTAAAATGGTCACGTAAAGTGCTTAAACAGAAAAATAATAAAATCCGATTCCCCCCAAACCCACACCCACCCAGTGCATCAAAAGTACACAACTAAATCAACGCCATCCGAGGAAACACTGAAGGTAGAACTAGATGTTAAAATTGAAGATTAGAAAATAAATTAACCAAATTAAAAGACATTAATAGGACATTGAAATACTACAGAGATACTAAATACTGAACAGTAATGTACAGATAATATAAATAAGTAAATATGTGTTAAAAAAAGATTAAAAAGATTGAGAGAGAAAGTAAAATTCATTTAAAAGCTAGACTAAAAAGTGTTTAATTTGCTTTTAAAAATGTTTGAACTCTGTGCAGCCCGTTTCATAGATGTGGGCCGTAATGTTTAAAAGTTGCCTCGCCGTGGGCCTTTGTTTCCACTTTTAGGTACTGTTACAACCCTGGCTCAGGGGAAGCAACATACGTCTCAAAATTAGAAGGTTTGACAATTTATTACAATCAATACAACAGCAATAGTGCAGCTGCCTTGCTGCTGATCCTAGCTGCAAAAGAAATTAGGGTGGCACATAACAGTACTGATTAAAAAAAACACGACCAGAAGACCTGCGGACTCTCACAGGTACATATGGCAAAAGCAAATCAGATAAATAAGAGGGTGCAAGACCATTAAGACATTTAAAAACAAGCAAAAGAACACCCTGGATCCTTATTTTAGGATCCAGGCTGTGAACTTGCATATTATTGCTGTAGCAATCGGCATGCTAAATTAGAATTTACTTCCCCCCCCCCCCCTTCTTGTGATTTTTCACATTTACACATAAAGTCAAAATTAAACACAATGTAAAGTGCAAAGAACTGCAGTTCATTGGTTGACCACTAGAGGCTGGCTCCAAACTGTAGGAATTTCTATTGGGTCCCATGTAAATAAATCATATTTGTTTGATTGAAAATAAAGCATAGTTTATACTTCTATGTTGAACTGAAGCTGTATTCAAAGGCGTAGGTCCGCAAAGCCCCCGTACCAACACAGAGGTCTACGTACCTAGCAGACCCTTCTCCAAAGTAAACACGGATTGCAGTTCATTGAATGAAAATTTCCTCCCCTCAGAAGTTTCCTCTCTATTAGTCCATGTAATAGTTAAAAAAAATAATGTGCTCAAAACTGCTGTAAAAAAAGAAGCAGAAACAAAGCGAGATGGATTCTGAAGATCATACTGAACACAATGCCCTCATGTGTTTTGGAGGAGTTCTGCAGAGCGATGCGGACACGTGGCAGCAGAAGTATGTAGTGCTCACGAGTGCCTTGGCCACTATGGAGTAGGGTTAAAATAGATTTATAAACCAAGGCTTTTCAAATCTCTTGAAAGTTTGATGTAAAATTAAGATGTTTTTTGTTTTCATTGTAGTGTTCAATCAAACCAGAGAACTGGGGATGTTGTGCTTTTGAACCATGCTTTGTTTCCACTGATCCACGGCTGTACTGCAGAGCAGACTCAGAATGTAAATCTGAGAGATGAATCCAAATTTTCAGACCAGACTCATTAACAGCATCTGTAGGGAGGGGTGGTGGGGCAGACCCTGCAACCCTAGTGGCCATCTTATTAAAGCATCATTTCACTTCATGTTCAACAAGATTAGATGGCCATTTGACAAATTATGGCTGCTCTGTGCACACACTGACTGCAAATCTGGGTTGACCTCCAAATTTAAAAGTATTCACTGAAGCTTCATTTCTGTATACTAAAACCACAACAAAATCCAGAAACAAGGCTGATGGCTGAAATACACCAGATGCGTCTCCAAGCCTTCTCCGCTCTGTCACAGCACTGGATAAGATGGGTATCCATTCAAGCCAGTGTGTCAACTCACACTGGATCTGTTCCATTGTGGTCAGGTTGTGTGGCTGGTCCGGCAGTGTGCAGCCATCCTATTTTTGCCTGATGCTGGAGCTGTGACGCGTCAATTCAGAGTAGAGAAGATTGCGTGGGACAGGAAGTAGTGCACAGAAACTACCTAAAAAGAGCCTGAGACTTTCAACATAAAACAAACTGTGTCAAAACCAGATCGTATTTAGCTTTACCATTGCAAGAAAACGTCACAATGGGCAAAGTCATTCTAGAAGTCAACAGGTTTGAGGTTTAACAGCCCAAAAAGATTGGAGAAAGGCTTATTAATGGAGACGGAAGCGTGGGAATTCCTCGGTCTTGCAACTTCAGCTGTCGGTCATTCCTGCGGCTTGCCAGACTGAACACGCCGCCTGTGTATTTGAGGCGTGAAGTGGTACCTGCGGTCTCATCAAACTGTGTTGGTCATGTGTAGCATATTAAATGCACATTTCCAGCACATTGAGATTTACTAACAGATGGTTTGAGGCTGCTATTAGATAACATCCAACAGGGATCTTTTTTTACCGGTACAGTCCGTCACACAAGGATAAAACCAAATCAACCAACGTCTGTGCGACGGTAAGTGTATTACTTCTTAATCCTCCCAGGACTAGATAACTCAGAATGATGTCAGATCTAAAGTTGGAACAAGTAGTCCTGTGTCTGTGCTTTAAAAAGATTCATAGTCATCTTTGTGTTTGTGCTTGTTCGAGAGGACAGTCGGTGACAGAGGTTATAAAGCTATTGATGGGAAGCCATGTTTTTATAAGAATAATCCCCTGAAAGATTACACAGCAGTTTGAAAGATAATTTTAACAGGAAAGGGGATTATATGTCGAAACAAACCCTATCAGTTTGCATTGTAAACTGCAGGCCTAATCTCAGCAGACAGAGGGGAAATTAATTTCAGATGACCTGTTTGGTTTTACATCTGTGCACAGACCACAGAGCTGCACGGGAGCGAGGGATCGGAAGAGACTGAGAGAAACCCCCTGGGCCATACACATCTGTATGCCACTGCCTGTATGAGAAACATGGATCAAACGCTCTGCATCATGGGCAGACTGACTGCCTTCGACTGAAGGGAGACATATGACACACACATCAACACACACATCACACACAGTCCTTCTGACCTGGTAATATGCATTTAAATGAACTTTATAGGCTGTTCAAATGTCAAAGAGAGGTTAAGATACAACTACACACACATTTTTATACACAGAAACACTCATACACACACCCTCCCTCACTCCATGTGGTCACACACTGACTCACCGACACACTCGTACACAGGAGCCAGACTGGGAGCACCCACAGGACCGAAGCTACAGGCCAAATGTGTTTAGTGACTCCTTTACGCAGACGCCTTTACGCGTGATATGGCGGCTAATGCGATATAATTAAGACTGCGCGGCGCAGACACGTTCTGAGGCCTGACACACAACCACAGGGCAGGAAGCCATGAGGGGACTGAGACAGAAATGGAGGCAGAGCAGCAGAATGTGTTGTCGATGCAAATCAGAAGTGAAAGTAGGTATGAGTGCGGCAGGGGAAAGTAATGTATAGGAGCCTGAGTGCCTGCTCCACAGAGATGGAATAAAAAGTCAGAGTTGAAAATGCTATTCAGCCCGACTTATTTTTAGATGCAATATAAACTGTGACATTTCTTTTGGACTTCTACACTCGCCATGTTTGGGTGTTTTTAGCTTTGCAATTCATATGTGGTTGAAAACGCAACACTCGGAAGTTTTTTTTTTTTGTCTTTTTAAGTAGGATATGACCCACTCTGCAGCTACAACAGCATCTAACAGTGCTTTTCAAACTCATGAAGGTTCCGTTGCAGTACTAGAAATGAATCTAAGCTGTGTGTCGCACCGCTGTCATCTCTCCTTCACGCTCCAACCAGTGCCTCTCGTCTGAGCTGGAAACATTTTGAAGATCCCATAAAGGTGCTCTTGACCTTCCTCGTCATCCAGATCTGACTGCATAATAAAGCAGCGTTCAGGAACCAGCATAATAAGTTCATGTTGAGTGAAGGGTGACGTGTTTATTTTAGAACATGCACCACAGCGGGTTTTGAGAGATACCTCAAGAACTCTTGAACAACAATGTTTTTGCCTCTCCTGCCTCCTTTTAACCTACGCCACAGAGGAGAGTCTTTGAGGAAAAACCTCTCTGGGAAGTGAATTTAAGTTCTGAAATACAAATCAGTGCTTGATTTCTGCATCTTTGTACTTTTAAAGACATGCACTCAAGAAAGGTCACAAGATTTATTTGAATCTTTTGCTGTTTTCTAGAACTGTTTTGTGACTAGACTGAGGGCATGGTCATACTGGCCAACCGTACCGTGCCCAAGCACGCTTCAGCCCTAAAGTCCAGTTCATTTGGCCAGGCAGGGTTCACTTCTCCTCTTTGACTTGTTTCAGAGAGGTGTGCTTCCACGTGGCACAATTCATGCATGACCACAAAAACGATAGTGGGAGTGTTAGCGGGCTGTGTCGGACCAAAATGACTTAACATGAGCCGAAAAGTCGCTAACGTCGTAGTGTCACTTTGTGCTAACTCTCTAAAGAGTCTTTTTCTTGTAAACGGACGCTACATTTATCTGCCTCACCCAAATTTCTAACTTCCGCACGGAGATGCATGGATGAGAAGGGGCTCCTTGTGTCCAAAGTACAATAAATACTGGCATTTATATGACTCACCACACAGAGACCACTGTTATAACCACGTGATTAACAATTCCTGGCGTGAAATTGCGGCCAAACTTGGCAGAGAAGAGGAATTTGTGAAAAAAATGTAAACTGAACAACCTCTTCTTCTCTAGTTTAGTAGTCTGGTAGACATGTTTGCAATACACCACCCCCTGCAGTTTTGGAACAGACGCTGCACGGAGTAGGAGACATTTCTCAGGATGTCATTGATGATTCATTGAGACAGATCACATATCATCTAGCAGTCACCAAAAGGGTTTAAACTAATAATTGGAGGGATATATTAATCAGTTTGTCGAGAAGGTCGATAAAAAGCTTCAGTTACAAGCCAAAACTTACAGGTCCCAGTGCAAACCTGATAAACCACATCTATTACCATCTCAGAGAACAAGAGAGAGGATCAGCATTTTTCATGAGAAAAGCATAACATCCTTTTTACCACCTTTACCAAGAGTGTCTCCGTTAGTTTATTGCTACCGTATCATATTGAATCATTCAGCAGATCATTTGTCAACCTTTGTAATCTGGGTAATTACAGATAAGCTAATGAAGCTAAGTTCCAGAAGCTAACAGTAGTTTCCCTAGAGCCCTTTGGAGCTAATGTTAGGCTAACTTTAGCTAACATTTAGTGAAAATCCCAAACTGTCCGTCAGACTGCTGTGGAGGTTCTAGTGTCATTTCATTCCAGCAAAGTGACAATATGTTGCCTCACATATGATGGTGACTTACCTTAGAACAGACATAAACATCCTTGTTAATTTTATTTAGGTTGAGCTCATGTTGCAACTTTATCCAAAGCAAAGAAGACACTTTTCTCGGTTGAAATGTGGCTTAAGAAAAGGGTAAAAAATACACTACGTCCCCCATCCTCTCATGTACCCCATGAACACCATGTGACCATTTTTAAACTTTAAATCTTAAGAAAAAACTAATAAAACCAAACAAAAACTGATTCTCTGCAATGCATTTCAATGGATGTCTGGGCAAAGAAAGTCGGAGTGTATGATTGCTGCACGCACTGTGATTGGCTCTTGGTGTTTAGAACTGGACTTAGCTATAGGTCAATTGGTTTGTGGCTACTTAGCTAGTGGTTAGCAGTAAAGGACTTCAAGCAATGACTTTCATCACTGAGCGATGTCTTTGTTTGTAGTCTGAGGAGCAAATGTTCAAAGCAAGAATTAAAAATCCTGTTGAAAGTGTAGTTAAAAATTTGCCTTAAGATGTTTCTTAACATCAGTTTATTTACAGATGTAATTAGAGCTTAACTGTCTTCAGATAACTGGCAAGAAATTCTGGGATTATATTACAGCAGTAGTGGATTTTACCACTCAAGCTGATGTCAGAACAACTCCAATAATCAGAGATTAAAATGATGCACAAGTAAGTCCGAGATTGCAGGTACAGCAGTGGTAGCTTCTGCAAAATTTTATTGGATAAAAGTTTATTTACTGGGTTATTTCACAGTATAACTGACTTACATGCCAAAAGTGCATGAGACAGAGCTGAATAAAGTTTGCAAGAGTAACAAAGTTTGTCTCTTATTTGTTAGTCAATGGCAGGGCTCCAGGCTTTAAGATGAAAGCACTGGATGTTGCATGTCTAACTCTGGTGGAAAATTGTTTTATTCATACAAACGGAGCTGTGCATTAAATGATAACAAATGCTAATTCAACAGAATTGTTATTCTCCCTTCTAGGTGTGGACGCACAGTCGGTCATCATCTCCAAAAGCAAGAGTGGAGCAGAGGGGAGATGTAAATAAGTCCAGAGTTTCTCAAGGCCACTCTGTTTCATCACTCACTTTCTATTACTTCGCTCATTCTTTCATCATCATTTTCTACATTTAACATGTTTTTCCTTCTCTGCTTAACATGACTTTTCCATCTTTTTATCGCTAAGCAACCATCCATATTTTTAACCACCCCTCCCTAATCTGATTTCTAATTCCTCTCTTTTAATCCCATTTCAACCAACACACTGATCTCCTGCATGTTTTCCACACCATTGTCCATTTCCCTTCCTCCACAACTTCCACCCTTACCTTCACCTTTCACTTCTCATTGCCTTATTATCATTTCAAAGAGGGATGGTGGACTCTTGCTCTTCGCAGCCGTCATAAAATAGCATGAATTTTAAATGAGGCTCCTTGTGTGAAATCAAAGAAGGGTAGGTTGGGGGAGATCATGGAAGAGGCAACAGGAAAGGACATACAGTATATCATCCATACTGGTGCAGCACACAATGGTTCCAGCAAGGTTTCTGGTAGAATTGACAGTGGATGCCTACATACTGTATGTCCCAGTTTGAAGTGAACATGTGGTAGGAATGTAATGGGTACACATAAGAAAATTAAACTTGTTCTTTATGAGTTCTGGAGGAACATTTCAGTATCTCTTCAAACAGTTTGAAGACTCTTGGATCAGTGGACTCTTTGTTTTCAAAGGGGAAGCCAATGTTACAGTGCCTTAAACCTGCATTCTTCTAATGGCCAACAGTTGAGGGGATCAACACACGTTGCAAAAAAGAAAATGTCATTTTTATGTTACAGGACAACAAAATCACTGCTTTTCAGCTGATTTGCCAACTCTGTTTACATTTATTGTTGGGAAGCACTGATCCGATTCCTGATATCAGGTATTTTCCTAATGTAGACTCAAAAAGCTTGATTAGATATTGGTGGCAACCGTTCCACTGGACAGAAACACAGAGCTTATCTATTCAACTCAAGTTAGAAAATATTATGGCAGCTTCAGGCTTTAAATAAATAGAAAATATTTATTTTGGTATCTGGATCAGATTGGTATTGGCTAATACCAAACCAATAGTATAGCTATCAGTAAAGGGAATAGAAAAGTTGGATCATAGCATCCCCGATTTTCCTCCACTGAGTTTCCTCCATTGTTTATCATTGCTATTTCTTTAAAAACAACATAATATTGATATGTTACAAATAAGCACAAGGTTACACTGTAACTATGTGGTTCATAGTAGGGGGCAGTAGTTGAGAGACCAGCTAGCTAGTCTTTACTGCAGTAAGCAGCATCAGCTGAGGCACAAATTGTATCATTGGAGATGTCAAATGAAAGCGAAAGCCTTGTTTCCACAAAGTGGTCTGGTATGGATCAGTACAGTTTGGTCCTGTGTGCATTTCCACAGACAGACAACAGTGCCCTTCTTGGCAGGCGGTGTATAAGCCTGGATACCAATAACCGCGTCAGCTACATGATAGCGAGTTGGCATAGTAGCATTAAACATTGTACCCCGCTTATGCATCCAACAAAGAAGATAAATACAACACAGTAAACTGTAAACTGTGACACCATTTTCCAAACAAAAAGAGAGTTTTCGTCACAGTCGACTGGCGATTTAAACATGGCAGGGTTATGTGTTGTTCCTTATCACCGCTGTCGCGCTAGAAGTGACGATTCTTTCGACCAATCAACAATGTTTCTAGCCCCTCCTTCTGGGGTCAGATCGGTGTGTCTGGTACCTCAACTGAAGGGTACCAAAAAGCGGGACGGTACAGGTTGGTAATTTGGGGACCTGTCCTGACAAAATGCATGCCATAGCGAGACGAAACGAACTGAACCGCTTGGTGGAAACGAGTCTTAACACTTAAAACGATTTTCAGCCAGTTTGGGAGTTTTTCCACAGTTTATACAAAGTTTCGTTGTTTATGGCGTTCCAGTCTTCAGGAAATACAGTGTCTGCCAAAGGGAGTAGTGCCTCCAACCTGTTCACCTATCTTTGCCTCAATCATTATGAAGACTTCATCAGAATATAAAGTGAGTTGTGGTTTGTTTTCTAACATTCAGACAGGTAATTTGACACTAAGTTATTTTTTGTACTTTTAAAGCCAAGTGATCATGTTGGATTTGACTGTATTTTTTTATCCCCAAGTATTCAATAAATAAGCAATAATATCTTTTTTTTTTGGCACAATAACCATGAGGTGAAAATGAAATACGCTAACAGCCTTGGTGAAAAGCAGGATATGCTTTAGAACATGGAAACTTCAGTGATGGCGCTTTTGACATCTTGTAAACCAGATAGAGCATTCTGTGTCCTTCTTTCCATTCAGCATGGTCACTTTGATGGTGGTCAGAGGACTAAAAAAACCACAGCTTCAAATTTGCAGACCATAAACCAATAAGTAGTGTTGCTGTGGCTGTCATCTTTCAGTGTGCATGCTGTGCCAAATATCTCTAGGGGGTCCCTGTCCCACCAACGGAAAGTCCCTATTATTGAGATAAAGAAGGAGATGGAGTCAGGGTCTTGTGTAAAATAATGATGTGAAATAGCACACAAACCCTCTACATAATCCCTCACACAGAAATACTGTCGGCTGTTTGTGCTAACAGGAATATATATATTGATGGTCCATAGGGGAGACCCTGACATCCTCTGAGGCTATGTGTCTATCGTGAAACATTTGCATCTTTAGGTTGTGTGACCCTCTTTTCCCTGTAAATGATGGTTTTGATCTTGACAGCTCGAGTGTGTTACTGGCATATGTAAGCCCTGAGGTTACCATTATGACCTTGTCCCTTGTCACATCTTTGTTGTCCCCAGCAGCATGATGTTTGTGTGTGTTCCGATACATCCAAAGCCCCAGTGTCATTCTTTATACAACTGGGGATAAGTCTGCTTCAGAAAAACTGTGCAGTGGTTAGAGGCGCTGGCCTCATGCTATGACAGCAGGCAGAATTAGAATAACATATTTTATTTTCAGTTTCTCCATTTTTTCCTCCCAGCTGACTTCACGGGTATATTTGTGGGGAAAGAGTACAGCTACACAAACACTCGCTCTCACTCTGCTGCGCAGGTACAGGTCGATAAGTAAACAACGTTGCGATCTTTTCATGTCACATCAGAGTGACAGCCACAAAGGACACGTCAGCCGTGTCTGCACTCGTCAGAGAGTGACATTTAACTGAGACACAGACGGATCGGGATGACCCCGAACTGTGCATGCACACCACACCTTTGGCAACCAAATGAAGAACACACATACACACACACACACACCTCTACCATCCTCCAGTGACCCATTTTCCAAGACACTCATACTCATTACCCTCCATGCCTGTGCAAAACTTTCCTCCTCTATGATCAGATCTTTCCCTTTTCTCTTCCTTGTTGAACTTTTTTATGTCTTATCTTACATCCTTCAGTGATTTCCGATATATAGCATAGGAGGAAAAGTAGCCGTACACACTTCTAAGCTCGTATGCGCTCCACTCTGCCTCAGGATGAAACATTTGTATCATCTAAAAATACCCAAACACAGATTTCATGCCTCAGATATTGTGATACCAAAATACACCTGCGTGCATAGAGTCTCAGAGGATGATACTTAAAGAAGAAGGAGAAACAGCGGAACAGCCAGTTATTTTACCCTGATTATGATGATGATCCTGGATACAAGAGGACCCCCTTTTTCCAAGACAGATTTTTGGAAAATGGCTTTTTTTAATGACAAAATCTTATTTTATCACAAAGAATATTTTATTTGAAAATTCTAAAAAACAAAAAACAATATAAAACATGAGAAATGTTTTTTGCTGAGTGTTGGTATTTTCAAGATGTCCTTTCTGAGCGCTCTATCTCTGCACCTCACACTGTGTGACTCTGTATTGTTTGGCAGCTTGAACATTGTTAGATGCCTCAGCATCCCTCTTGTATGTCACTCCTCTCTGCTATTTTGTGCATTACCTGGCCCTGTAGGGAGGTTTTGTGGAGTGGAGAGAGAGAAAATTTCACTTTTTGAGCAACAAACACAAACTAGTGTACCGGCTGGGTGAAGTACCACAATGTGTAGTTGCTGCAGCACGTTATGTAAGCTGTTGCGACCACAACACAGCATTCGACAGCTCCGTGAACAGAACATCCCCACACCATCATCTAATTAGACCTGTTTATAACTTTACATACACATCATCATGTACATCTTTTCTCTTTACATCTTTATAGTTTTATTTTATATTTCTGTAAGTAATCTGTAAGTAATTATCATCTTAAAAAAAAACTATTTTTGTTTTTTTTAAATTAATAAATTCAATTTTATTCAACCAATCATTTTGTTTTATCTTAGGATGGGGTTCTCAACAGTAATAAGGTTCTTAACAGTATTTAGTGAGTGGTTAGCAGCAGTGTACCAGCTAGCTTAATAAGAAGAGTGGTTGTTCTTGTGTGCAAAATGAATTGTACTAATGGGTGAGTTTGATGGTAAAAACTTGATAAATTCACAAGAGCTTCTTGTCCTTCAAGGCCACCATCCATCATGAAGGGTGAGCAAGGGAGCGTTTCAATTCTATGATCCTGTTTCTACATACCGTAACTGCCCCTTTGAAAGACTTAAACCATTTTTTGTTAAAACTGCAACCATGGGTTTCAATTTCTGTTTTGATAATTTCAGGAATTTGTCAGGAACAGAGTTTTCACTTTGAAGCCTCTGAAGTTTTTTTTTTTTTTTTTCCAAGCTTCTACTTGTAAAAGATTTAGACTAACTTGCTCCAGAACTCCCACTGCTGCATGAAATGAATTTCTTTCTACTTACATGAAGAGTTTTGTGCCCTCAAGTACTTGCATGTCTTTATTATCTTTTTTTTTTTTTTTTTTAATCTTTAAGTCATTGTCAGCGGGAAGACGACCTGCAGCTCAAACTCAATTATGACATATTGAACTCCAAAATGATGTCCAATCCTCATCTCTTTGTGCAAGAGTTGGTTCTCGGGCATTAACTTATCCAAGAGATTTTTTTTAATCTATAATTGTGCCCTATAGGTCACAGATTCAGGAGATAAAAGAGGGGAACTCTGAACCATGCAATACACTTTTTGTGACTCTTTCAAATCTTCTCACTGACGGCCATATTTGAAATAAAGCAGCTGGTTTTTCCACAGTAGAAATTAAACACTATTGTCTGTGCTGCTCTGATTGCCAGAAGGCTTGTGTTAAAATTGAATTGTGTTACAGTGAAATGATGAAAGGCCAGCCTCCCACACACAGAAGATGTGAGATCTGATTCGGTTTGTGCAGTTTGAAAGCATCAGATTGACTTTGAAGAGCTTCTCTGACAGATTCGATACAAACTGACAGCCATTCATCCCCTAGTCAAGACGCTGGAGTTGGATATCTTCCTCTGAGTTTTAATGTATTACCACGATGCTGAATGCAGCAAAACTCCCTGAACGACAAACAGAGATTTG
This sequence comes from Labroides dimidiatus, assembly GCA_030710495.1. Classification (NCBI taxonomy): domain Eukaryota; kingdom Metazoa; phylum Chordata; class Actinopteri; order Labriformes; family Labridae; genus Labroides; species Labroides dimidiatus. The sequence goes on along the minus strand of CM061146.1, from coordinate 6,914,282 downwards.
TTGTAAATAAGTAATGTGTAACACAATAGCTGAACACATTCCTCCTTTACATTTATATTTCTTTTTCTCGCTCTGCTCTCTCCAGACAATATCACATCCAAGGTGAAGTGTATTTGTTGCAGCATTGTGGGGAATTCAGGTGTGTTGTCGGAGAGTTGAAAAGAATCTTTTCATCCATATGACAAGATGAAATCCAGCCCCGTAAAGAAAACATATTTCCCAGCGATGTTTACCGGCAGCAGAAGTAACACAAACAGCTCTGATGGTGAGGTGTCTCAAAGCGATCAAATCCTGCCACAGAAAGCCGTATAGCTTTGGGCAAGCCAAGTCAAACAGTATTAAATATCCTGAGTGTGTACAATGTTAATCTGTCAAACACAGATTAGCAGTTAAAAAAAACCCAAACAGTTTTACAGCTCAAGGAAATATGACCAACAACGTTAAAGGTGTGTGGGAGAAATACGACCAGCTGTTTCTCTGTGTGAGGGTTGTTCTTTCAAACGGAATCAAAACAAAGTCAGAGAGGAAAACATAAAACACATTTGTTCAAGAAAGGAAAGCAAAGATGACTCAAAGCTGCAGCAGCAGGCCGCCAAAGTTTTTGAAAAAACAAAAAACATTGCTGCAGTCTGCTGACATTCTCCACTGCACAGATAAAGAGTATAGTGACACTTGAAATGAAAAGAAAACAATAGAATAGAATAGAGTAGAATAGAATAGAATAGAACAGAATAGACTTATTCAACAGTCTGTTCAGTCTTGATCTCCTGTATCCTGTCCACTTACAGCATGTAAAAACCTTCCAATGTGGCGTTTGTGTGTGGTGTTAGCTCCTTCAGCCATGTATCTGTGAATAGCATGATGCTAATCTGCTGGTATTCCCTCTGGTGTTGTGTTAGCATGGCTAGCTCGTCTGTCTTATTGGAGATCTGCACATAGTGTTTGTTGTTTTCTTATCTTTTTCTTTACCTTATTTTTGACAAAAATTATTGTAACATTCAATGAACATTTTAAATTTCTGGATTTGTTTGTATTGTGATTTTAATTCTCTTTCCAAGATTACAAAGACCGTGTTGCTTTATTGTAAATTTAAATGTAAAAATTATATGTTTGTAAATGTCTGTTTTTAACCTGGACCCCAGGGTACGGCTCATGGGGATCCAAATTAAATAAACAAGTTAAATAGATCTTATATCTCCCACACCGATGGATGGAAGGACAGGTCAGTGTCGTCTCTTTTTGGCTCACACCGCAGTACCAGCACACATCTTCGTCTCCGTCTCCTTAGCTCACAGGGAACATCGGGCCTAGCACTGGTTAGCATTGACCTGCTACAGGCTGCTAACAGCTGATCTCGTGTGGAAACAATGAGACAAAAAAAGAGGAACTAAGAGAGAGCTGCTGCCACTGACGATGTGATCTTTGCTGAACTTTATGAAAAGTGAAACAAATTTTGAAAACTTTGTTCTCATTTCCACAACAGAACTACCAAGAAATCACATTTCTCTGAAGGACAAAGGGGACCACGTCACATCACCAGAAATAAAGAAAAAAAAGAGTCTCAAGGCAGAGCTGCAGACCATGCTATATGATCCTTATTTGGAATGACATGACCGCCACAACTGTCTGATAGGATTGATTTTCTCTATCTCAATTTATTTCTCCATCTGTTCTGCAGCAGCCCTCTCAGATATGTACGCGTCGGTGCCACGGGTTCATCTCTAACCTCAACAAGTTCTAAATCGGCTTAGGCTACCGCCAATCTGTGCGCCGCAGACTACACTCCTGCTTTTCTGTCTGTGTGAAACACTGCGGAGACTCTTTACACACTTTCTATTCTTCATCTCACATATTTACATCCAGACACGACTTACTGTCAAAACTCAACTCTAAGGAGATGTTTATATTATGTATTTATTTTTTTTCCCCAATGGTGTCAAAAGTTTCGTCTAAATTAGGCACGACTGAAATGACACAGCAGATGTGAGCTGAGACAGTCTAGTGGACCTGAAACTGCTCATCAACCCAAATGTTTATTGTGGCTGCAGGGAGGATTAAACTAAAACATGGGAGGAGAATCAGCAGATTTAATAGGAGAGGGAGTTTTCACACGCAGACATTGGTGTTAAATTCATGCATCCTTGCCCCAAAGGATGCATGGGAACTAAAATTAAAACTGCTCCCTCTGCGAAAACTGCTGTGTAGTTGTAAAGATGAGAGGTCTTCAAAGAGGGAGAGGAAGTGGGACAGAGATGAAGACGTTTTGCAGATTTAAAGGGAATCGGTGAAGGAGGAGGAGGTATTAAACGCCACATTTTCCCGCCCTTTCTGAGTTTGTGTTCATCAAGACGCTTTTCAAATCATCCATGAAATGCGTTTATTTGCTGATCATTACTCTCCTGTTATGCTGGTTTGTAAAGTGGACACTTGATTGTGCAGATAAAATGAGTGTCCAGCGATGTTGTGAGTTAATTTACGTCAAACGCACCGATTAGTGTCCTTGTATTCATGTGCTGGGCCCAAGAGATGCTTCTCCTCAGCTGGATGTGACTTCCATCCAGACGATAACTGGTTACGCGAATGCTCATTTTCTGCACAAACAGTCACGGGTGTAGATTGAGCGCAGTGAAATCCTACCCGCGGCCACAGCTGTATGGAATCTGCTGCATTGTCATAAAGACAGATGAGGACGAGTGTGTCCACAGAGCACGTCGTGTTGTTCCTCTGATTAACATGTTTGCTCACAGCAGCAAACCTCTGCAAGCACAGCTAGTACAATCAATGATTACTCAGGCTAAGTGAATTCATCGACATGCTTTCTAAAAACATGATATGGATTGTAAGATGGCAATGATAATCAGTTTCCACAGGCGGGATTAATCCTCAGTAATATGAAGAAAGCACATCTGAGGAGTCCTGATGCATGACATGGCTCAGGCTGCTTCACCCCCCCCCTCCTCTGTTTCTCCTCTGACCGTTTGTAAAGGCAGTAACTCAGCTGCACATGTCCGTGTTGTGATGAATAATTAAATCATATATATGATATTAAAGCCAGGGATGCTCTAAGGAAAAAAAAACACTTATGCATGATGCTTAACCTTCAAAGCTCAGTGGGAATGTTTGTGCCTGCAGAAAGCTGAATTTACATTCAGTGTTGATGATATATTAAATACCTCAGCTCGCTGAAAATGTGCAGGTCACTGAAAAAGCTTATTAATTATGAGTTTAGTCTCGAGGTTAAACTGAAGATGATTCAGTGTGATAAATATCATAACTTTAAGGCTTTGAGAGTTTGAATTCCAATTATTTAAGTAATATATGGCCGTAGATACAGCAGCTGTGCTCCAAGATTTTAGTACCATAGAAGAGGGGTTCAGAAAATAACCCCAATATTTGGGGTCATACTTATAATTGCATATTTCATCTATTATTTTGAATATTTTTGTCGTGATGTCAACGTAAAGTTCAACCGGAAGAGCAAAACCAGCAACTGCTCTGAACTATGGGTAGTCAGGAAAGAGTAGCAGCAGAGAGGGTTGTGTCATGTCTCATCAGTTGTGTTAAGTTTGCATCTTTTACTTTAGTCTTTTTTTTTCATGTTTGTCATGTCTAGTTTCAGATCACTTCACTTCCTGCCCTGGTGTTTTCCTGCCCTTTGTGATTGTGATCCCAGCCCCTGATTGTCTCCACCTGTGTCCCATTATGTCATGTTTAAAATTCTGCGTATCCCTTTGTCCTCTGTCAGACTATTTGGTCAAGACCTTCAAGCCGTTCAAGTTCCAGCCTTAGTTTAGACTTTTTTTTTTTTATGCCTTTTTCCAGCTTTAGCTGTGATTTTCAGTTCCTTTCCCGAGTTAGTTTTTCCAGCCTTGATGTGACTTTTTTTTTTTTGATACTTATGTTGATTAAATTAAAGTGCCTTTTCATTCCAAAGTCATGTTCAGCCCACAATCCCTAAAAACTACTATGTCAACAATGGGAGACTCCCAAAAAACAAAGACTAAAACATTTAATTTAGCTGATTTTCAGCTAAAGCTCAACAACCCATGTGCACATACTGCTGTTCCTCAAATTAAAATGCCTGCACAGATCAAATATTTTCTGTTTGCATGGTTTTATATTAAATTTAACCCCTTTTTGATTATATATTGACATGAATGGATGAGATATGCAGTTATAAATAGTCTAGTCTGGTGGTTCCCATAGTGAGCTCCTGTTTTACCTTTCAACACCAAAAACTGTTTGCCTCGTCTCATATTATCTGAGTGCTTCTCTGCTTTGTGATGTTTTTAGCTGTTTCTTATGGGAGCATGGTTAAAAACAAAATGTGAAAACAAAAGCTTTAAAGACTGTCACAGAGGAAGAGGACTGTGAGCTGGAGAAAGACTGACAGAGGGGGAAAATCAGGGAGACAAACCCAGATGGAGGGAGAGACAGAGACAAATAGAGAGATGTGAATAAACGCCTCAGAGCCAGGAGGGAATATCCATTTCACTTGACACCAGACAGTCACACAGCTTTGGCCAATGGGAAACCAACACTGGCTAATTGCCAGTTAGGGAGCCTGTCAGTCATCAGGAAATGCTGCCTGAACCTAATTTGCATAATTTCCAATCTATCCTGGCAGCCGGCTCGGGAACACGCTCAGCGGCCAGAGCGGAGGTGGAGTTTCTGTCATCACATTTGACTTTGTTGGCCAGCCATCCCAATTTCACTTTTTGAAATATTCTCATCTTCTTGTGTCTGGTTTGCATTTGTGCCCTCATGAGTGAATATGCATGTGTGTGTGTGTCTGAGTGTGTCAAAGTGTACACACCCCTTTGACTGGTGGCTGGTAATTGAGAGGAGGGGGCTAATAACAATGCTGTCAGACAGGCCTGAGAGGAGACCATTATTAGTGCCTTGTTACACGGGCGTAATGCTGGACAAACACACACGCACACATACACACACACACAAAAATCCATTTTTATTTGATTTATTTATTTTTTTAAAGAAGGTATTGAGGGAAAAGATGAAATGAGGACAGAGAGGAAGCAGAGGAGGAAGTGAACAAACTAAGTGAACAAAATGACTCTGGGCGTGTTGTGTGTTTCTGTGTTTGTGTGTGTGTGTGTGTGAGACACTGTGTACACATGTTTTTGAGCTGTGCGTCTGCTGTCGAGTGTCTGATACATTCCTGCAAATGCAAATGTGCCCTATGCTGTTTTCTCTGATTTGACAACTGCAACAAAAGCATCCTTCCCCAGGGCCGCTCTCCAACCCCCAATCTACCCCCCAATCTACCCTGACTTCCTCCCTGTCTGCCTATCAAACAGCATCCCCCCCCCCCCCCACACACACACACACACATGTAACAAATGAAAACATAAAATAAGATGAACCAATCAGTAAAATAAATTGACATTTATAAAGGAGCAGTGGTGAGGGGTAAATGTGAATTATCTGTATGTCCAGTGTCTCAGTTTCCTCAGCAGCTGTTGGATATCGTCATATCAGTCTTGAAAGAATAACAGATCATCCATTGGTTGCATGAACAGCAGTTTGATCCACTGAACTGAGTTGTTTAAAGATAATCTGATTAGATAAAAAAAAAGATATCACCTTGGATCAAAACTTAAAAACAAGGATTACAAGATTGTTTAACATATAATCCACTACTGTTGTTCATCTGAATTAAACCTCCAATTTGTGTTGTTTTGAGTAAGGATTGGGGCCACTTTGATTAAAGAATTCTGGATTATCCTGATCTGTAGGGATTTATACTGGATCACATGGACATTGTGTTTATTACTTAAAAAAATACCAACGCCCCCAGGATAGTTTGTTGTCCCTGAATTATAGAATAAATCCAGTGACAATTAGAGGAGTTAAACTGTAGTGTAATGGAAAAAAAAGATTTTGTCCTCTAAGATTGGTTCAGAGGGAGCAACTATTAGGAACTTTAATTTGTAATTTGTTATTTTGGTGCCCCCAGTGGACAAAGAACGTCATTCAGTCAGTCAGACAATTTTAACAATCTTAGGGCACTAAAAAAAACAAAATATTAACAGGTCTACCCTGTCAGCGTTGATAAACATTTAATGAAGGGGGTATGAAGTCCTGGATCAGCACTAATGTGGATTTGGTAATTTAAGAGCTGTAATTGGTCTACAGCAGCAGAGTCAGAGGAGGACAACATGAAACAAGTTCAACCAAAGAAGAAGAGAAAAGGGGACTCCAAACTGCAGCAGGTTGAATTTCTATTTGCCTTCTAAGTTTCTTGAAAAACAACCTTTTTTTCCTGAGTTATCTGACACTTTCTTCTGCACGGTTAAAGAGTGTACTTCAACTAAAGACTGTCCAAATAAAAGAGATTTAATTTTTGTTCAATTTCATAGAAAGTAAAAAAAAAAATTCAAAACAGTTGCTGTCTGAAAAGATGTTAAAGGCCGCCTCCTTGCCTCATCTAACTTTGCATCAGAAACAGAAGGAGGATGTCACAAAGACCATGAACCTTGAACATGAACATGTATTATACAATATGTGGTTTTAATCTGGTTATAATCAGCTTAAATATCACTGAATATACCCACTTCTACAAACTATACCTTTAACATTGTAAAAAGATTTAGACATTGTCAGGTTTGGGTTGATAAATCATAGTCGCGTTTACACTTTGGGTGGACCAAACCATCATGAAGTGAACTTATAACCTGAACAGTCACCTGTCCTACACCTTGGTCTCACATGGGACACAAACTGTGGGCTCCTTTGAAAACACTCCTTTCTGTTTATTCCATCATCTGTCAGATTTTTGTTTTCTTATCTTTTTTTCCATCAACCGAATTTCTCCTGCACTTCATTGTCACCATAATTATTATGCTCACTATATATCACTGCCTTTATCTGATTATGAGTCAATGGATGAAAGTGGTCTGTTCTCTACAACTTTACAGCTACGCTTTTAAGACAACATTGATAAGATAACTGACCACCGGCCTCTTGTACGTGTCAGTTTACAGCATGTTTACTCATTCTTAAAGCTGATATACCTCTACTTTAATATCATCTAAAACATTGTGAATCATTTTAGTTTTGGCAGCACAGACAGATGAGTACACTCCCCACCCAAAACGTAAATTAATATGTAAAGCTTTCAGAGATAAAAAAAAAAAAATACAACAACTGAAGATTTCTGTTGGAACGAGAGCCATTACAAGGCAACAGCTGATTTAATATAGAAGTGACAGCACGCTGGTCATAAATGTCCCCTGGGATATCGCATCTCAAAGTAAGAGCGTCAGAGCTTTGTCTCATAGATCACAGTCACAGGCAATCTCACGCTCAGCGCTGAAATAATAGCTCTCCGGAAAAAATCTCATTTTTCTTTCTGTCTCCAGTAACTCAGCAGTTTTATTACTCTGTTTCTGGAAGAACTTGTTAGAGACTTTTACGGTTTAATACACAAGATGTGTCTACAGTCCTGCTCCGCTCTGTCACGGCACCGGATCAGATATGCTTCCATTTAAGTCAGTGTGTCAACTTACACTGGATCCGCCCTACTGCAATCCAGCAGGTCTCAGTGAATACACAAACATCCTCTTTTTCCCGGATGCCGGAGCTGTGACTTGTCAATTCATCATAGGAAAGATTAAACAGGACAGGAAGTAGTGCACGAGAACCATCTATAAGAGCCTGTGACTTTCAAAATAAAACAAACTGTGTCAAAAAAAGATTGTATTTAGTTTTAACATTGCAACAAAATATAACGAGCAGAGACACACCAGAAGTCAGCAGGTCAGAGGTTATCAAGAGCCAACAGCGAAAAACATGGACAAGGAGGAGCTCATCACTGAGGTGGAAAACCACCGAGTAACAGTAGTTTGTATCAGATAACAAAACCCAAACTTTCCAGAGGATGAATCAGCCAAAAGAACACAAACAAAACTAAAGAGATAACATTAACCCCAGGGAAGTAAGATCCCATCACCCTGTTTTAATTAGTGATAGTCTAATTGAGCAGGTGCACTCATATAAGTATACAGGCATTTAGATGGATAGCTTATTAAAGATCATGTTGATTTCTTGTGTGCCAAACCGGCACACAAAACCCCTCTGAGGGTTTATCCCCAAGACTCAGATTGTTCACTGTAAGTACGAGTGTGACGTTGACCTTCATTAATGCTGTCATGGGAACTCAGATCAGATATGGGATGGCAGCCTGGTTTGGCTCAGTAAATCTAAGACTGAGAAAACATTCAGATGCGCCATAAAAGTAATTGGTAAGAAAAATTACCCATCCCTTCAAACTATCTTTGGAAATATTGACCTCATTCAGGCATTTTTTTTTTTTGATGGATTCTTCTTCTTTGATGTTCTTTATCCTAAATATGAACAATTGCCCTCTGGAAGACGGTTGAGAGCTAGTCATGGACAATATCTAACTTAACAGCCCTCTATGACGAGCGGATTGCTGATCTGAGATTTCCAAACATCCGCCTTCAAGAGGATATTGAACGCCCGATTCCTGACATCAGATCAAATAAATCACGTCTGGTCCCTTGTATCTGATGATGACCTGAGCGAAGCTGTTACTGACATGAAAAATATCATGTTTACTCGTATGACGGCTTCTAAACATTTCGCATAGACGTAGCAAATTCAGCGACTGGGATCAAGTGTGTTAAAGTCAGCTGACAGCTTTGACACTGTGAGCGTGGATGCTGCTGCAGAGTGTGACCTTTGACCTCTGTTCTATATGGGCTTGTCAATAGAGATGTGAACCTGAGGCAGATAGCGCTGTGAGCAGAATGAAGACCTCTGACTCTGAGTGTTATTTAACTCACCAGCTCACCACAGAGTCATCTCTTTGGAGGACTGAGATCAGATTGTGTGTGATTACAGTTGGACAAACCTTCTTATCACACACTCCAAACTTTTAGCATTACATTAAATCAGCGTCACCTGAATTCACAGACTCAAACCTGTCTCTGTTCACAGTAATACTGGGGTCTTTACGATGAGTGCTCTGTAATCGCTGAAGAGCTTTGGACGTGAAACTGGCCGTAACAAATTCATTGACTTTTCCATTTCCATGCATTGACTCACGCTTGACAGGAGTCTCTGCGTGCATGTAGTTTTTTGACCTTTCCTTTTCATCTCTCTGAGCGCGTTCTAATCTGTTAAAAATGGCTGCTTTAGTTTTCTCACTTGAGTCCCCAGAGACATGAGTTTGCTGTGGACATGCCCATGCTCAGGGATGCTGCACAAAATTATGGGCCCTGTACAAAAGCACTGGCCCAGTCTCCACGTCCAAAACAAATCACTTTAGGCTACAGTCCTTGATTGATTGAAGGACTGGTTCCTCTAAATTTGCCTTGAACATCCTTAATTTGTATTTAGCAAAAAAAAAAAAAAAAAAAAAAAAAAAAAAAAAGGACCCCCCCCACCAAAGAAAAAACTGGTCTTCTCATCTTATTACATGTAATAAGATTATATATATATATATATATATATATATATATATATATATATATATATATATATATATATATATATATATATATATATATATATATATATATACGCCCAGATTATATGTTCTTCTTGTTCTTGTTTTTCTTGTTCTTGTTTTTCTTGTTCTTGTTTTTCTTGTTCTAGTTCTTCTGGTTTTTCTTGTTTTTCTTGTTCTTGTTTTGCTTCTTCTTGTTTTGCTTGTTCTTCCTGTTCTTCTCCTTCTTCTTCTTCTTGTTCTTGCTCTTCTCCTTCTTCTTGTTCTTCTCCTTCTTCTTCTTCTTCTTCTTGTTCCTCTTCTTGTTCTTCTTCTTGTTCCTCTTCTTGTTCTTGTTCTTCTTCTTGTTCCTCTTCTTGTTCTTGTTCTTTTTTTCTTATTATTAATATTATTTGTTTTTTGTTTGTTTGTTTTTTTCTTCTTCTTTTTCTTTTCTTCTATTATTATTATTTGTAACATGAATTGAGAATCCTAGCATTAAAAATAAACCAAAAAAATTTCTGCATCATTTCGTCAGGCACTCTGCAGCGAGGTAGCAGTTACAGTCATGATAAAATTTCTGGTCAGTCCTCTCACTGATGATCTTATTTGTAAGTCATACAGATCTGTATTCCTTTTAGTCTCTGCTTAAACACTCTTTGCAGCAGCTCTACTGAAAACAACCAGCTGATGTCAGATTCTATTTCAGTCATGATTGGTCAGTTGAAGCATGTGACATCCTTTTTACTACCTTTGCCCCGCCCACCTGCTGATGGTACCTATTAGCATTCATTTACACCAGTCGCCTGTGTATCATCACAGCCTTAATCACACACAGATCTTTCATGTTGTTCTTTCACACCCCCTCCCTTCACTTCCTCTGACGGATCTTCTCCACACACCCTTTAAACGTCTTTTCTACCAATTTTACCGTCATCCATCATAACCATCTCTACCCCCTGCACTGTACTTTCCCCATTTCTCACATCATCCTCATCCAGCTGTTGCCTCTTTCTCAGGCCTAGATCAAACTGTATCAGCGATTGGTCTTCTTCTCTCTCATATCCATATTTCAGCAGCTCAGGCTTGTCAGGGTTATTAGAAGTCCATTACAGCTTCCTCATCGAGCCGTTCATCCACCAGCTTCAGCTTTAGACCCCTTCATCTCTCAAATCTTATCATTTACATCCCCCGTGGATTCCCCACACTCTGCTTTTCTCTCGGTTTTACAGCTCTTGCCTTATTTTTTATTGCTTTTTGTTCTTTTTTCTTTCTTTTTTTTTTTTTTTGACCCCTTTGCACTTTAAAGATGAAAGAGCCTGCAATGGGATTAAGTCAGAAATTCAGTTGATCTTCTTCCACTGCTGAGGCAACGTACGCTCATAAATACTTCATTTTCATAAACATGTAACACTGTCAGACTGTTAGCCTGTAATTGTATGTAATGGCTGGCATAAACACTGTGCGATGAACAAAACAGTAAACCAAGCGAGAGCTCTGCTTGTGTGCCTGTGACTCTGTCAGACATAACCCCTCTGAGGGTTTATCCCCTGGCTTTAGATTAAATCGCCCTGCTTCAGTATTTATAGGCTGTACTTAAATTTTATGAAAAGTTATTCCACATATATGAGAAGATATTTGCAGATAAAAGAATAAAGGCAAGTGTTCATGGATGTGTTTATTAGAGTGCACAGCAGACAGAGACACCAGGATGGCAAGTTATCTCTAAGGTCTGAAAATAACACGTTATCAGTTATCTTCCCTTTCACACTGTTGCAGCATTTTCCTGCTGATGTGAAGGAAAATGAAAACACTGTTGAGTCTTTGAATGGCAAACTATAAAACTTCAAGATGGCTGCGCTGACAAGTGAGTGAATACAGCAGATATCACTAAAATAACTCTGAGTGTGAGCGAAGCATACAGGTGCAGCTGTTCAGGCTGAGGTCAGTGGGCAGCCACGAGACAAAAGCCAGCAGAGCATTGTTAGGGAGTGTGAATCACAACAGTCCTGTTGATAAAACCAATAAAAGACACATAAGAACTGCTTTTAATGAATATCGACTTCAAATAGTTTAAAAAGCAAAATTATGGAGTTTTAAATATGGGATTAAAACACTTATTAACTTCACTTAATTATGATATCCTTCTTTTTCTTCCTAACTGAACTTGGCCCAAACATGCACACATGAACGCTCATCTCTCTGAGTTTATCAGTTGGAACAGGTCAGGAATGATTTTCTGAAGGATCTTTTTAACAATTTCCTGATGGAAATGAATTGAAAGCAACCATTCCTGGAGCCAAACGAAATAGAAACTGAACACTGGCTGAAAACTTTAAAGGTCACATGACTGTTTGCCATAAAAAAAAAATTATTTCCTTGAGGAAGAATTTTTGTCACAAAATTATTTTTATTTAAATTTCAGTTTTAGATTTTACACTTGTGGTGTATTGCATGGGAATGGAGTGGGTTATACAACAAAAAATCTTATTTTTCTTGTTAAACACTTAATGATCAGAGAGAGCTCAGAGAAAATCTTGGGAGGTAGAAAAAAGGTTTGTTTTTTTTATCATTTCAGGGGTCATGAATGCAAAATTTTCTTATGTCTTAATTGGATTAAGTAGAAATTCAACATAAGTTTGTAATTCTGAGCAGAAAGAATAGACACTGAAACAATAGAAAGGGGCAGTTAACGGTACAATGGAATAAAGCAGCTTAAGAGGGGCGAAAGAAATACAATCAAGAGATATGAATATTTGTGGTTGAGGAAATTAAAAAAAAAAAATCAAAGTTCAAGGGGGAAAAAAAGAAACCAAAGATTTAAAGAAAGATGCAAGCAAAATATATTCAGATGTAGGCAACAACATGAATAAAGCAAAAAGTTAAAAATGTAGGATTATTACATTTATAATGAAGGAGGGAAAGAGTGGATTTGAAATATAACCCGGAGCAGTTTGGGGTAGACAGTGAACCTTCTCCATCCCAAATAAAAGGTGCCAAACAGTATACAAACACACAAACACACACACACACACACACACACACACACACACACACACACACACACACACACACACACACACACACACACACACACACACACACACACACACACACACACAGAAACTGCGTGTAATAACAGCCCCACCATGTCTCTCCTGATGAGGAGTGGCTCACCCGTCCTGCTGTGTTCCTGATAAAAATAAGCCACATCTATCAACCATAATATCTTCCCACGCAGAGCCATAAAACTTGATTTAAATGCTAATGTCTGTTTGACAGATTAGCAGACGTACACAGGTGCAGCACATTTCCTACTGTTTGATTTGGCTCACAGCAGGAATATTTCACTCAGGACGGAGTCACTCGGCTGTTTGTGGCTTCATTTGAATAAAATGACGTCAAAAGTGTAGTGATGTATTACCCGCCTGTGTGAGCTTTAAATTTAACCCATCACACTTCAGAGGAGGTCAAAGGTCATGTTTAGCAATTCAGTTCAAAGAATGTAAGTTTTGAACCTGCTAGCAGCCTCTATGGCTGCACGTTATCACGTTTAAATTAGAGAAAAGAAGATGAGCAGAGTAACTACAGATGGATGATTAAATCAATCCAGAGTTCAGTCTGTTATCAATGATATCTCAAAGTGTGGGAGAACTGAAGAAGTTTGAACAAGTATAGAATATAAATCACACATCAAATGAAAAACATTGTTTGATCTTCACCCTTTGACTGAAGATTTCACTTTCAAGGAGGTTGAGAAGTTCTGAAAGATCAGTAAAGTTCAACTCAGCGACTTCAAAGATTATGAAATTGTGATGAAATGTATAATTTCTTTATATTTTCAGTACCTGGATCATCCTGTATTATCTCGTTCTGAGCAAGAGATTTTAAAGTCTTGAAACCAGATTCATCAAAGGCCTCTGACTGCTTGGCCACGAAGCAGAGGTAAGAGGAGGGTCAAGAATGAGGGATGTTACAGCAAAAAACAGTCAGACTTCGACGTTAATATAAGCTAGCTTCTAAGTGTTAGCAGATATTAAACAGAGAGTTTAAAGATGACTGCATCTTCTCAGCCATTGTTTTATTCAGTCTAGCGTTCTGCTTTAAACTTTCTACACCAGAAACCAGCTCTACAGAAAGTTTGTGCACAGTTTCAGTCTGTTTGGTTTGTGTACATTATTTTTTTAAATTAGAAATTAAGTTAGGGTGTGCCTTCTAATGTGCATGGTGTCATAAAGTACTTTGATTATGATAGTGTAGTTTCTGTGGTTTGAGTCCGGCCTGACTTTAAGCTCCAGTGAGGAACATTTGCTTTACATTGATTCTGTGCCCCCTGTGGACAAAAGTGTTGTGTATCTACCAGGGCTCTAAATTGACACCCGCCAACCTGCCAAATGTGGATGAAAATCTATTTTTTGGTGGGTATTAGCTCAGCTTGGCCGGTGATGAGTGAAACACTTTACCATCCATTGTCTATATGCGGTTTCTATGGGATCATCACACACCCCAGTGTGCAGACGTCTCTCTCTCTGGGTGGGGTGTGTCAGTCTCAGCTTGTCAGAGGAGAGTGGCCCTCTCCTCCTTCTCTTCATATAAACTGCCTGAAGCTGTCTTCATTCCATGGGAAAGTCACACAGGAAGCTTCACCACTGGGAGTAGATGTTTTCTCTCACAGTCATTCTCTCGTGCTCTCTCAGCTGGGACAAAAAACTCTCAGCTGGGACAAAGTATACCATGATCTTTTTTTTTTTTTTTTTTTTTTTTTTTTTTTTACAAATAATACACATTGTATTTTTTTGTCACTCACAATCTGTCTTTTTTGCACGGGAAAAAATGGCTCCTGGAAACTCTGATTGGCTGGTAACTTCAGAAACTTAACAGCCACATTGGCTGGCAATCAAAAAAGTTAATTTAGAGCCCTGGTATCTATTAACAATAACATGCTTCTGTGCATTATGGAATAAAAACATTCAGGTTGTATTTTATGGTATAAATGAATCAAACACATGCATTATGATATAGTATATGTGTACATACTAACTGAATAAAGCCATCCCATCATAGGCTCTGTTAGTGGATGTACTTTATGTTATTGTAACTGCAGTTTGTGGCTTTATGAATATAAAACTAAAATAAAAAGAATTTCAAAAGTTTGCATTTCATTTTAAAACTCTGAAAATCTGCACAACCTGGTCACAACCATAGAATGTGTGTTTTTGACCAGATTAGCTATGCTAAACCAGTTAGCATGGTGATCTATCGGGGTTCAGAGAAAGCCAGCTTTGTGTTACTGATAACTTTGACTTCTGTGCTATTTCCTGTGAGATATATTTATTTTGTATTGATTGGACATCTGTTTAAAAGGAAGAGCCTATCTTAAAGGCACACATATCAGAGCTACTTCAGAGAGAAACACAATGCAAGGAAGCTTAGTTTTCGCCAATCTGATAAAGTTCACAAGCGCACACTGAACCATGGATGCTGTACAGTGTTTCAATATTAAACTGAGAAATGTGGCATCCCAACAACTACTGTTTCTTTCCCCTGACAGTTGGAGGAAGAACCAACTAAAACCAGACAAAATTGATGAAAAGAGTTATAATTCGTTAGTGCTTTTCTTCTGTTTCCTCTCAGTAAAGTTTTGAGACATGTAAAAGAAGTAAAAAAGTTTAGATTCTAAATTCCTGTCAGAGTCTCTTCAGGGCTCAAACTCTACAAAGAGGCTGAGTGATCGAACGGTATCTGCACTGAGCAGCAGCAAATCTATCCCCCCATAGAGCTAACACTGGTGGAGGAGGTGTCGCCATCAATGATGCATCATCACTGCTACATATTAAACAGAGATTCAATGATCATATCGAAGACGGCAGAATAAGTTGTACAGTTAGTACAGTTTTCATGCTTGGTAAGAAAGGTGCTTTGCTGTTGTTACTTCAAGGTTAAGGCATTCGGAGCACAAAGTTAAGTACACTCAAAGAAGTGTGAGAGGTAAAAAAATGTAAAGAAATAATAATAATAATAATAATAATAATAATAATAATAATAATAATAATAATAATAATAAAAACAGCATCAATATGACATTTAACAGGCTTTCTCAACATCAGTACATCTGATTTCAGGTGCCTAAACCAAAACCTGGATGTAAATTATTGTCTTCATAGTTATAACAAAAAAGGGTTATTTATTGGTTTCTATTTGGAGCCCAATCACCAAACTGTTTGCAAAAATAAAATAAACTAAAACTTAAACTAAACTAAAACTAAAACTAAACTAAAATTAAATAATAAAATAAAATTTAATTAAATATAAAATTAAATGATATAAAATAGAATAAACTCTAAAATAAAATAGATTAAAATATGAAATAAAATTATTATTATTTTTTTTTTTCAAAAACCAGTATTAGTTGGACTTTGAACATCAGGAACAACACCTCCAGACAAAGATGGGGGGACTGGGGATCTGATTTAAAGAGAATCTTTAGACTGAAACTTATGAAAGATACATTAAAGCCTCAGTGCCTCTCTTTGTAGTGGGAGTGCATACAGTCTTGTTTTGGCTCAGTTGACACCTATCTCGTATTTATTACCTTATTTCTTTTGAAGCTGGAAGAATTCCAGCTTCAAAGTAAAAACCTGTGATGTCCAATCCTCCTCGTCTTACACCATATTTATTCAATTTCGTCTCTCTCTGCTCCTGCTCGCTCTCCGGAGACGGGATGCACACTTTGTTTTTGAGCTGTCAGAGGAAGAACAGTGGGGGATGTGTGGTTTTCATTTCTTCTTTGCCTTTTCTCAATGTCTTCCCTCGTTCCATCTCCTACACGCTCTTCACATATGGAGGACGATATGGCATCATTATCCGGGAGGAGGCATTCATCCAGTCAGAGAAATCAACAATTAGGACCCAATAAAGTGGAAAAGCATATTTCTTTATGCTAATGAGTTTCCAGCAGCCACACTGGGTGCTGATTTGGCAGCACTTCCCTCAACCAAATATGACTACTATTATTATTTATTCTATTTATGTAAAACTCCATTTATCCCTTCCATCATTGCATTTATCAGGGCCGCAGTACGGGGCTCCGGCTTTGAAAAAGTGACAGCGGAGGGAAAGAAGGCTAATTTGATTCATGAGTAGATTTAATGGAAGAAACAGTGAAGCGTGAGAGCGGCTATAATGTACCCCCAGCGCTACTGCTCTCCATACATCCTCGAGAGCTGTCAGAGCCAGTCAGCGCAGGGCAGAGATGTGAACATACTTCTGCAGCGAGAGCGGGCGCTGAAGTCGAGGAGCATGTGCGCAGAAGCTCGCCCTTTGCTTCCTCCATCGCGCTCCTCATGATCAAACACGAGTGTAATAAAGAAGACTCATAGTGAGCATCCACTCATTCTCTCTCCTCTATCTTTGCAGAGAAACTCGAAGCCAAATGTCACATAATATCTCTAATTAGTATCTGCACACACTTTGAGAACAGGAAAACACCAAGGCCATCTTTTTAAGTCCAGCTTTGACGTTCTGAACCGTGTTTTTGGCTCTTTCAAGCGTGCTGAGCTGCGATTACCTTAAACAGATTTAGTGCATTTGTGTTGTTTGTGAATCCTGCCAGAATAAAATGACATTAGAAGCCATTAAACGGAGCTCCCCAGTGCTGACAGACATCCAAGAATAATCTCACATTTTGTCATAATGATGTGATTTGCATTGCAAAACATCTGTGAGAGGCCTCTGCTGAGTTTGCCACAGAGCTCAGCACCACTATGATAAACTCAGAGTTTAAAAAAACTTTTACAGAGTTCTGAAAAATTCACAACTGTATTTCACATTTTCAAGCAAAAACATAACTTAATCATCTCTGCTGCTTTCAGGGCTTGTCATAGATATAATTCAGTTATTGGACTACCTCCACAGGAGTCCAGAATGATGTAACATGGAGTGTTTGTATCAGCTGAAACATATAGTGAAACATACTGGGTTTAATCAAATATATGCAGTAGATGTAGGTGAAGGTCCTAGTTTAGCAGACACCCTGTGATCACAATTCCTATCAGAATAAATTCAAAAAGCCCCTCTAAAACACAAAATGTATTTTTTTACATTATTACTTATTTTTGAAGTTACTGTATCTGACTTCAAACTTTAAATATGCGAATGTGAACCATAAACTGTATAATTAATGGATGTAGTCTCCGCGACGTCACCCGTCTGTTTCTGAAACGGACTTTAGAAGCAAAACAGAAATGAGCCAGACCGTGAGTCTCCACAGTAACAGCCATTGGACGTTCCACAGTCACGTGATCTGAGCTGTGCTTCTGATTAGATGAACTGACGATCTTAATATTGTTTAATCTGCAGAGTTAGAAAAAAATCCCCCCCCCCCCCCCCCCCCCCCCCCTACCAGGCTGTAAATGTGCTTTTTTTTGGCTTGGTGTGTTTGTGACTGCCGGTACTTCCAGAGCCAGCCTCAAGCGGACACTCTAGGAACAGCAGACTTTAGCACTTCTGCATTGTCTCATATTTTCAGACCAGAGGTTGCCACTTGATGTGAACACAGCGTTAGGCTACATATTACCACCTTACAGCACTCACTCACCAGGACACCTGTTCCTGCTCTCCATCTTGCCTAACAGGTTCATAATTATAAGCCCGAGGACCATCATATGTATAGAATACAGATTTTCTTCCTCTTAATTGACAGGAGTCACAGTCTGATCCTTGTGTATTAATGTTAAACAGGCAGAATCAGTGTGACACCACCTTCAAATGCCATGGGCCCCTTCCGCTAACCAAAACATTCACAGGCAGACAAGTCGTCTTCATTTTTGACAAAAAAAAAAAAAGATTCAACAAAAGACAGATCGCTTATGGCTATAATCATACATACAGCGTTTTCTTTTACACGCTTTCTACCTCTCCTTCAATATCATTCCTTCAGCGTCTATGACAATTACATGCAAATTAACAACTCGATCCTTTAAGATTTTGTGCACTGCTCCAGTAAATACGTAGCGTACGCTGTGCGCTTCATGTAAGTGTACTGATAGAAGTATCCAACTGGAGACACAGCAGAGGTAGAGTTTGTTTCAGTAGAACGACAGAGCAAAATTTGGCCCTAAACTCTGGTTCTCTCTCTTATTTTTAAAAGTGCATGTTAAGCAAAGAACACTCCTCACGTGTAATCGGTTAATCAATTGTTTTCCTTTGGTGTTTTATGAAACGCTGCTAAAGGGAGAGCTTATTCATCACAGGTCTCATTACACAGCAGTAATTACACAAGCAGAGCGCTTTGCTTTGTGTCTCTGGGGATATTGCTTACCATTCATAAAACTCCACCTGCAGGGAGATAGCTGGAGACAACCTGAGAGACAAAAGAACCAATAAGCCAGCAGAAACAGATCCAATCTGATACCAGACGCAGAGATATATAGAGAGAGAGAGAGAGAGAGAGAGAGAGAGAGAAAGAGAGAGAGAGAGAGAGGGGCTAAACTGGGAAGCTCCTGTGTTGCTGTTATTGCAGCACAGGTATCATCATCATCATCTCTGGGAGGAAGGAGTACCTTTGAGTCTCACGCCAGTCAGGAAGACGATGGATCAAAGGGGTTGGGACTGGGAGAAAACAGGGGGAGAGTGGTGGGGGTAACCTTCCTCATCCCACCTCTGTGGATGCTCTGATGCTGTGTTTAAGAAAAAGGAGGGGGGTGGCTGCCACGAAATACGATGCGTAGATGTCGCTGCTGTGTCTGCATTATTTAAAAGCTCTCATTATACCCAAACTGGACAAGACAAAAATCAATAGTCACCACGGAGACATGAGACATCTCAGGGGGGCAGACTTCAGGATCACAAGGAGATAAATTTGCAAAGATGGGGTTAAATTCATTCAGCAGAGATAACAAACTGCTGCGTGCAGGTCAGGGATCACCTGTCCGGCATCGATCTCTCCCGAAACCAGACGTGTTAAATAGAGCATTGATCCTGGTCTCTGTTTGTGTGATGCTGCATGTCCCCCGATCACTGACGGTCCACAGGGAGCTTTGTTTGTGTGAAGAAAGTCACCTCAAAGAAGACTCCAGCTCTGAGGCCTGAGGGTGGACCGTTTATGATTTAGCTCCAGCTTTAAACCTGACACATTTTTTTTTTTCCCTCCTCTAGGTCAGTTTATCTTCACCGCCTCATTGCTCTTCATTTACGTCCATGAGATCATGACAGAGCTGTCATATTTTATTAGTCTCATTTTCATCAATTTGAGCACTGTAACAGCGTTAGAGCAGCGCTGTGATTTATTCTGACAGAGCAGAATACACTGAAGCAGATAATGTGACAGACGGAGGAAGAACAAAAACAAATATTCGCCACTAAAGTCAAAGCCATTTTACCCATAAAACCCAAATTTACATTTTATAGTGCATCAGAATAATTTGTTTACTTGCTGACCTTCTGTCAGAGTGTAACGTGTGAATTGCCACTGATTTGAGCATCCTTCATTAAGCTAAAGTTGACATGGTGGCTGACGAAAAAAGAGGCTGTTAAATTATTTTATACCATAGTATGAAAGGATGGATGAAAATTTGGGCTGTGAGCATCATTTAAAGCCTGAAATTCAAGTGTTGTTTTTTTTTTTTTTTTGTCATTTTGTCCTTTTTTAACTCTCCACACCAAAGCGCTCATGAAAGGCAAATTTCACCAAATTTAACCACTCACAGACAGCTGAGTTGAAAAGTCAAAAGTAGCATTCACTTTATCTCAGACGCATTTAAAATATCAATGAAATTCATTAAGTTTGAGCTACCACCTATAAGCTATAAGCTATATGCACGCAGGTGCAGCTCATCAGAGTTATCTCAGCAGAAACATGAAAATGGATGAAAAGTACTGTAAAAAAAAAAAAAAAAATGGACATCATCTCGCTCGGCTCAAACTCAGGACACCACAAAAACTGCTCCCCCTGGTGGCTGGCTGCAGTACAAGACAGAAACTCAGTCTCTCTATTCATTCCAGATGGGCTGTGGTCAAACTTTAAAAAATTATTAGACCTTGTACAAATGATTCTCACATCCGTATGCTGTGGTGATATTCTGATATTATTGGGCTGTGTTGTGTTCAAGTCCTCTTTTTTCTGAAATGTTTCTTTTTCATTAGTTATTAGAGGTTAAAAACTGGGTTTTACGTCTTGTTTAACGATGATTGACAGCTGCTCTTCTTGTGTAGTTTTTTCAGGAATAATAAAATATATCAGGAAGGAGAGTTAAGAAGAGATTAGACTGCCCAAAGAAAAAAAAAAAATTTCATCCGTTTCCACTCAGATTTTCCCAGAGTTCCTCGTAAGTCTCTACTGCGCAGACTCTGGCTGCACAATGGCGGCTCCTGTGACGGAGGTTTTTTGGCTTCAAAACCGTACAATGGTAAAAGGCGGAGCCACTTTGTCCATTCTACATACAGTCTATGGTAACAACTGGTTGCAGGTCACCTGATCTCAAGTCAACACCGAGATGTTTTAAGTTGGCATGTTGATACCGAGCAGGAAAAATAAGAAGCCAAAGAGGAAGTGTTAAAACCACATAAAAACCCGGCCAAAAAAAAAGCTGAATCTTACAGGATTTATAAACATACTTACAGCCTGATAAAAAATGAAACAACTTGGATATGAATACCTCATTTCTCTATCAGAACACTAAAGGAAGAACCAGTTATTAAAGTTACAAGTTCTGCCCATATAAGGTCATGGCTGACTTGACTGACAGGTGGACATCCTGTAGCTTTCTGTGATAAAGTAAAGTCCCGCCTCTTTTCCCTCATCTAAACTTGATCAAAGCTAGAATGAGTTCAACATTTCCAGTATGGTCCGTCGACACTGGGCTTCAAAACCCTGTATGAGAAACCAATGGATGACATCACAGAGACTACGTCCATGTATCATACAGCCTGTGGTTGAAACCAATCATATGCTACCGTCATGGGGTGGATTAGTTTCATGTAAACAGGAAACTCCACATCAAAATTCTCTTTTAATAACCGCAACCAGCCCTGGATCATCCTATTTCTTAATGTGTGACAATATTTTCCTTTAAAATATTTACACTAAACATTATAATTCACAGAATAAACACTCTGAAGCTGTGCCCTACTTCTATGTCATGGTTTCAGGTCACACTGGTGTAGCAGTGCAGCGTTTATTTGAATATTTAATCACAAAGTCAAGATCATGAACTACATTTCATTGCCTTTATTCTATTATTCAATCAGGAAAAAGGCGAGGACTGCTTTCCATTTTAATACGGACCTGAAAACTGTTTTAAAATGCAAAATAAGTGAACTTTAAATGTGATTAATCCTCATTTTAAAAATCATCTGTCAGCTCTATTCATAGTGTTACAATATAACAGCTAACAAAACGTAAAAATGTGGTTTAAGAAAAAGAATTAAAAAGAGGAATAGAAGTAAGTTACAAGAAGAGAAACGGGGAAGAATAAAGGACAGGAGGAACTGCAGGGCAGAGCGAGATGTTGAAGCCAACAGCACAAAGTGCCGGCGCTAATGGACCATGAGGAGGGAACTTCTGGCTCCTGGAGGATTTTCTTCAGGTCATCAAGCATCACATCATGGAGACGTAAATGTAACTATGGCCACAGCTATAACCAAAGCTCAACCAGAGACACAAAAAACACGCACACAGAGCAAAAACTGTCCTTTGTTCATTTTTCACGACTCGTTCTCAACCTGAACTCCTCTCCCTTCTTTTTCTTCAAGACAGAAACTTTATTCAGTTATAAAAACGAGCCTTCGTTTTCTAAAATATCCCAATAAGCTGAGAATAGTTAGCAGTGACTATCAGATGGTAGTGATGCTTGAAATGCCCATTATGTAGTCGCATTCTTAATTAGAAATATCACATAAAATATGATGAGGAATTTAGCAAAGGCAGCCTATTGTAAGGCAAGAAAATGAAGCAAAATTAACTGGGTGACAAAGTGAGAGGAAGAAGAAAACGCAAGAGGATAAGGGCACCCAAAGATGCAAGAAAAGCACGAGAAGCTGATGTGAAACTGTGAAAAAAAAAACTTCACACACATTCCTGGAATGATAGCACTAAATGTGGGTCTAATAGCTCCATCAGGTCACAGCGGTCTGTCTTCAAAATGCTGCCTCGAAGAAATGCTCCTTGACCAGAAGTCAACATAACTGATGGAAAGAAAAGGCTGAATTTCACCTGCCTTTTTTTTTTCAGCCAGGCTGATACTTGGCAGCTCTGGTAAAGAAAAAAAAAAAAGGAGAGCCTGAGGCAGAGATGACATCTGATGCCAAAATCCCACATTTGTTTAAAAAGCCTTATTGAGAAAAGTGAAAGTTGGTGATTCTTCAGTTTTTGCAGAGACTCCGAACAGGATGTTTGTTATTGTTGCATCACTCCGCGCTTAAACACATCCCCAAACAAGAACCTGATTATGTCTAATATGATAAGGTTAGGAGTGCGTCTGTTTGAGCAGGCGTTTGTTCCGTCTTAACAGGCTTGACAAAGTCACATACTCTCTAAGGTGCAGGTTTAACCTCCGTTGGATAAACTGTCAGCTTAATGGCCCCTGCTTTATGCTGATAAGTACTCAGGTGTCTCGGGCTCTTTGGAAGCAGGTGGATAAAGGTGAGAAAGCCTTTGTATAAAAGCGCCGTGAAACATAGCCCAGAGTCTTCTTTATTTCTCTCTTTGAAGTTAGTTGACATTCAGCTCAGGATTTTCCTCCCCAACTCCTCTGTTTTTTTTTTTCTTCTTCTCAGAGTTCAGCACATAACAAAAAGTTGGTTCAGGAGTTCTTGTCCTTGAGTGTAACTTCACCAGCTGCCTTTTTTTCCCTTCTTTTTTTGTTTGGTTTGTTCCTTTAAAAAGTTGATTGAGGCAGTCAGTCATAAAGGGAGAGGCAGATGGAGGAGGACACGCCAGCAGGCCGAACGGTGGGAGCAGAGGAGTCTGTCAAACTCCATCTCAGCTCCGAGAATGGAAGAAGAAGGGCACAGCTCTCAGAACGACCGCAGGATGTGGAGGAGAGAGGGAGGATGAGGTGGATGTGTGAGGGGAATGCCGGAGCGACGTGTCACTGCTGATGACAGTCAATTTGTGTGAGAGTGGAAGGGCTCGCAGAGATGCACTCCATCGCTGGCAGCGGCAGGGATGATGGTATTAATAAAAGGGGATACTTACCTTGTTTCCTATGAACATAATGCATGACACCATGTGTGACCCAAACATCTCGTTACAGGCCATGGCAACAATTTCCCTGTTTTCCATTTGCAGACTGCTCTTGACAGAAAATTGAAAGCTTTAGTGGTTTGTTTTTAGGTCCAACACAACCTGTGTTCATGTGTTTGGCTTTTTTTTTTTTTCTTTTCTTCCTGAGAAGTGACACCATGTTGGCAAGCAAATGATGTCCACTCTCTTTAGCAAATGCAGCAGCAGAGCTTAATGGAGGGAGTTTGTGCAAAGAAGTGTGCCAAATGTGAGATATCTCATCTTAAAACTGTCAAAGTTGGCTTCATAAACCAAAAATTAAGTGTTTGGGTTTTGTTTTTTTTTTTTCCAATTTAGCATTCTCCAAATGTCCAGGACTTTTGGGGGCGGGGCCTGCAAGCTGAAAGTGGAGCGTTTTTATTTCCCCCTCCACCCAGCTGTGATTGACTTGGTTTAAAAACTCCTAAACAGTGGTTTTCTTTAAGCCTAAATACATCTTTGTCAGCTCCTGGTGTTACAGTTTAAAGAGTGACCCTGTAAACTGAAGACTTTTAACTGATGTGTCAGTAGATAGCGGGTTTACAACACAAAAATTCTTGTTATTGCATCCTAATTTAGCTTTATATGTTTGTACAAATGTCAAAATATTTATTTTATTATTATTATCTTTTTATAATCTAAAACAATTTCAGAAAGATGCATCACACGGGCGCCATCCTGTCCTCTCCTTCTATGGCGTCATTTTCACTGTATGACCTTCATTGTTGTCTAACGGCCCTCTTCTGGTTTGGTGGTGTACTGCAGTAACCTTTTTTTCTCTCTCTCAAAACTCAAAACCTTGCTCTAAACTTTAAATCAGATTAGTTTTATGTTTTTATACATATGTCAGACAGACAGTGTCTGAGTCTTTGTTATTCGGAGAGAACTCTGCTCTCTCTTTGGAGTGTTTGTTACCAAAGCTCCCGGGTACTGAGTCTCAGGAGAGGAAGCTCCCTTTGATATGGACCGCATTGCTTCCTTTGTGTCCATCCCTTTGATGCACAGAAGGTCACTGAGGCTGCTGCTTCCTCACCACCGGGAGGATCATGAACACTGTCCTCTGTGTCTTCTTCGCAACCTGCAGGTGTGGTGTGCAACTTTCCTCCTTCTAACATGATCTGCAGAACGCCAACAAAAACCGCAGCAACATTTTTCAGTTACAGCTCGACTCAAGCTGTGGTTCACACCTTTACTGACGTTTCCTGACGGATTATTGAGAGTGACTCTGTCAGATGATGTTTGTGTGTGTCATTTTAGGAATCCTTTTCCTGAGCTCAGCTGCCTCTGAGATTTCGCCACCTGAGGCGCTCAGGTGCTGGATACAATGTTAATGATTATAAGGGTGTACAATGGTTACTGACGGCTGCTTTTATAACATTAAATATGAGACAAAATTAGACAAACAAACATACCTTTAACCTCACAATCACTGAAGACAAAACCTGAAGCCTGGTGTTCAGCCGTTGGCCTCAGCAGTGTCTAAAGGAGGCTTCGGTCCAACGTGGAACAATCAAAAACCCCAAACCTGGTTTTAAAGGACACATTTGTGTCACTTGTATTTAACTTCAAAGCAGATGTTTGTTTCCAGGAAGGTTTTTAAAGCAAAAAACAAACATCTACCATGTGGTATTATAAAACTGAACATATAGGATTACATGCACGTTCATAAAAGCTCTTTTTACATATCGCCACCACAGACTGTATAATTAATGGGCGCAGTCTCCACGACGTCACCCGTCTGTTTCTGAAACGGATTTTTGAAGCCAAACGGTTGGCGCGGCCATATTGGAAATAAGGCGGGCTGTGAGTCTCCACAGTAACAGCCATAGGACGCTCCACAGTCATGTGAGCTGAGCTGTGCCCTTTGATTGGATGAACTAAAAATGTTAATATTGTCGAATTGGCTGAGTTAGAAAAAAATTCACCCCTGTACAGTGCGTGCTGTTAGCAAAATTAACGATTCAGACGGGAGACATTCTTTGTACCAGGCTGTAAAAAGGCTTATTTTGGCCGTGAAAATGGCTTTCTTGGACCTTTCTTTTTCAGACCGGAGGTTGCCGCTTGATCGCCACATGGTTTAAAGATGTTTGGAAAACTGCAGTTTGAGCTTCGTATACTTTGTCCATCTATCCCCTGATGTCTGTTTATTTATGTGGCACCTTTAAAAGCAAGAGTTTATAGAGTTATTATTATTATTACTACCATAAATACTTTTCCCCCTCTGGTTTTCTGGTATCAGCTGAATTAGTCTTGTAATATTCAATCAGATGAGTACCAGCTGTACGTGAACCTTGACCTCGACTTCATACTCACACTTACTTTCATTCTTCACTTTGTAAATTGGATTTAAGTAGGAAAGTAGACAATTTACAGCTTAAGAAGCCCCACGTTTTTTATTATATTATATTATATTATATTATATTATATTATATTATATTAACAATTTTTTTAAAGTTAATTCACTTCTTTAAACCTTTATTTTTAAATGTAACATCAAATCTCAGTTTTTTGTGGTCATAATTCCCTGGAGAGGAACACTTTGCAGCAGGCAGGTGTACTTTAAAAAAAAAATAATAATAAATTATATATATATATATATATATATATATATATATATATATATATATATAGTTTTAGTACAGTCATTAATGTAATACGATAATTACTGAAGCAAAAAGTGGAACTTGGGGTCTAAATTCAATGTTTTAGTGCTGTACGCCCACCTTAACTGATCCTGTGAGGGACGACACAGATAATTAGACTGACTACAGGAAAGTGAAGAGATGGAGATCAGTTAATTGAGTTTGCTCTGTCTGAATTTCACCTGGAAATAAAAACTGCCCTGGGTGTAATTACTGAATTGCACCAGAAGGGAGCAGGCTTTTCTTACCACAGCAGTGCAGCCTGTGGTGTCTGCAGCAGCTCATTAGTGCAGACAGGTCGAGGAAACGGATCTTTTGACACATGCATGAGCAATAAGTGTGTGCTGCTGATGAGCCGAATGACGCACAAGACCGAACTCAAAAAAGGAAACCTGCTCTGCACAGAATAATCAAACGCATCTACACGACGTGTATTTATAGTAATACCAATATTAGACACAATTCACTGCGTTTTTTGGTTCACTTAATGATTCACTCAGCATCAGCATAATTATTTTTAAAAGGTGGAAATTAAAATGAGTCACTTTTTTATACCCTGATGCCAAAAGCACTTATCTACACAAGCTCTAGAGGGGGAATATTTATGTATTTTAATGGTTTTGGATTATTCTGTTCAGGGCCTCTAAATGGTGACACTGGAAACATCAGGAGAGCCATTAAATCACTGAATTATTTAACCGAATTATGAATAAATATGAGAGTGAAAATCACTCCGAGGTGATATGAAAATGTAATTCTTCCTTCCCTCCGTATGTCTCCTCTTCTATCTCTCCACCCTCGAGCTCGCTCTCCCCAAGGCGCGTGCGTAATTAGTCCGTATTGTATCTGTCTGGTAGAACAGACGATTCACGCAGACATGCACGCTCACGGGCACACAACGGGAGTGTGTGTTTTAGAGTTTAAAGACTGATCAGCTCTCTTTGCACAATTACTATTATAAAAAAATGTCTTTAATGAGATAAATGCTGCAGCAGCTCTAAATAGTTCTTTTTAATTTATTATTAATCGCTTGTTTAGCTCGTTAAAAATGTTCGGACAAACAATTTTTCTGCAAGGTTTTCTTTGCATAAATTTTAATCTTTCAACCTAGAAAATTCAAAGGTGTGGGTCTGGCAAAAAAATCTAAATCTAAGCTGAAAGATGAGAACAGCTCTGAGGTGGGCAGGGCAGGGCAGGTATGGGAGTTTATATGCAGAAGGGGAGTTCCTTAAGCCTCAAACCGGGCTTCCCCAAATCCCTACTCCCGGGTCCCACGCCAGGAGCTCCACATTGTGGCCCGGTCTTCTATCCGCTTGTCCTTGGAAACCGAGTCAGAGCGCAGCTGAGAGATGCTGAACATTTCAAACTTCTGGCGGTAGGCTGCAAAGTTTCCACCCTGAACCGAGCGTCATGTAGCTGCAGCAGCAGGAGGTAGACAGGGAACATCTCGGCTGTTAAATAGTAAATACTTGCTGGATAGCTGAGGCGCGCGGCCTTTGGAAGCAGGGAATCGTACCCTCTAGTGTGTCATTTCCGTTTATTTTGAGGCTGATTTAATCAGTTGGGAAGCTTTCGGTGCGTGTTGTGTTGAAGGTTTATCAGTTTGGAGTTCTACTTCTCAGCTCTGTAGCTATATTTTTTCTAACGCGTGCGTTTAACACCCCCCGCAGCTCTACTGACTTTATTGAGCAGTTTTATCTTTTGTTTTTTAAGGAGTCCTGCTCTGACAAGTAACCATCCCTGTTATGGTTTGTTTGCGGTGCTATATTTCCTACTCGCCTTTTGCGTAAAAGCCTGCTCACTTCGAAAAGTAGAATCCCGGCGCTTTCAGTCACAGATGTCCTCCGCGCCGAGGAGAGGCCTGCAGCTGGAGACGTCAGCAGCTCTTGATGTGCTGAAATCAGAAGAAGTGACTGACTTGACAAGTCCTGACGGATGCGCAGGGCAGCGCGGCTGCCACGAGGAGAATAAAGTGACCCCATCTCCAGGGTGCCAGCAGCAGAAAGCACGCAAGATGACCCGGAGCCCCAAATGCGCGCGCTGTCGGAACCACGGCGTCGTTTCGTGTTTGAAAGGCCACAAACGCTTCTGCCGCTGGAGGGACTGCCGCTGCGCCTGCTGCCTGCTGGTGGTGGAGCGGCAGCGCGTCATGGCGGCGCAGGTCGCGCTGAGGAGGCAGCAAGCAGCGGAGGTGAGGAGAGCACAGGGGCAGGTCAGTGAGGGGGAGTTATGGAGGAAAAACAAGTGGACACACAAACTCCAGTGTGGATGATCTGGTTATAGACAAATTTGACCTACAGATAATAAATAATAACATTTGGGTAAAAGTTAAAATCAATTATTTAATGCTTTAAATAAAAACAACGAAATTTGTCCTCATGACTCACAAAAGAAGAACAACATGCTGCTTATGAGCCGTCTATGCATTCAAATATATGAAATGCATATTAAAGAGAGTCTGTAAATTTAAACAGCAGGGCTACATCTGCACAATTTCAACTATTATTTATATTAAGTTTTATTTTTCATATCATCCTGTGGCTGAAAGCTGTAATAAAAGTAACCAGTTTTATGAAGGTGCACAATTAAGCTGGAGCACAAAGACTGCTCTCAGCATTTAAAAGAAATACACAAACTGTTTTCATATGATTCAGATCAGACTCTCAGTATTCGCGTTAAAGTTTTTATTTTTATTTATTTATAATCTTTTGTTAGTTTGTGGCTTGTTACTCTTAAGCCTGAAGAGTGCTGCAGGGTTGGTTTGTAAAGTTTTATTAAGTAAGGCAGTCACACACACACACACACACACACACACACACACACACACACACACACACACACACACACACACACACACACACACCCAGAGCATCAAACCAGCTAATTCCACTGCTGCACAAATATTAAAGAAGTCGGTGTATTAAACTTTCCATATTCCTCTTCGGAGTATTTAAGTACTTTAGGTTTGTTTAGAACTTCTAAGATGTTTTATTAACAACATTCTGCTCTCCAGTGAAAAAATGTGAAGTTTTTTTATTTAATAGTGGAAACATTTTAATTTTTATTTCAAAGATCAATACTGCTGATTGAAAAATATATCATTATATTAATACAACTTAATTTAAAACAGAAGTATTCATAGAAGATTCACATTTAAACCATGTGGTCATATTCCTGCCGTATCGCTGGGGTCGGTTTCTCACTCTAATACCATAGAATTACACAGAGCTATACTTGCCTAACATAATGTTTTAATTCCCTTTAATTACCCCAGGGCCTCGGACTCAGTTTAATGCGATTGTGTCTGAATGTCTGATTCCTGTTCCCATGTTTCCTGCAGGGTAAGAGGGGGGTCAGGTGTGCAGCTCCGCTGCGGAGGACAGCGTATCAGCGTTACAGCCGAGCAGCAGAGCAACCGAGCAGCCTGGCTAAGAGCCTCCTGCAGGGTGAAGTTTAATTATCATCTCCTCTCTCATTAACGTTCTGCTTCTCCACAGACATGGAAAGTGCTTCGTTTTCTTTTTACTAAATCTGATAAAATCCTTTAAATCTCTATAATGATGCTTTACTGAGTGAAATTGGGGTCCACGCAAGATGACGACTCGTCTGACTTTGTTTGCACAGATATTTTGGTGCTGTGTTGAGTTTGTAAAGTTGGAACAAAATATTAAAGTATGCACATGTAGAGGAAAATGACCAAACCTCAGGAGAGCCAACAATACATATGTAACAAAAATTTAGTACACAAAAAAAATCTGTATTTTCCAGGATAAATTAGAGTATATTTGAAAGACACTCAAAAGATTTGTTTTGGAACTAAGCACCCTTCTTCCTGTATTCAGGGGGTAGGTCTGATCTTTACCTGCAAAGTCTTTGTGCTGTATGTTAACCAGATTAAAAGTTTAGGAAGGCCATTTTTGACCTTTTTTTTAACCTTTTTGTAGACTTGTCTGCAAACAACAAATGTATCAAAATATAAAAATGAGATACAAAAACCCAGAATTTTTCAGGATACATTAAATAATAATACTGCCGGAAAGTGTATTTTTATTATCAGTATTTTTTTTATTACTGGTAGTAGTTAATGAAGGTAGAGGAGACTTGCTGAACAGTCAAGCTAAATTAGTTTTATTTGACGTGGTTGCCACAAATGTTTACCAACCACACGTAATCTCTTTTTTGAGAAGTAAATCAGTGAAAATTATTTTAAGAATTATCATATGTCTGAGCCCGCTCATGTTTTTGAACTATAGGATGTTTATTTATTGTATACTTTTACACTGAGCAACAACCAACTCTGAATATAAAGTAAGTAAACAAGGGATTTGATGAGGACCCCCTTTTGGTCCTCTCAGAGTCATGGTCCCCTTTAACGCCTATAAACGAGTAATCAATACCAAGTACGACACATTTATTGAACAAACCTGATCATTATGACTTCTCTATTGGCTGTCACTGTAGTGCACAGAGTGTGTTAGCACCTGCTGGCATGCAGTCAATTCCTGCTGCAGCCTTTGTCTTCTTTATGGACCTCTCAGCCCCTCTGTGCTCCCAGTAAAGCAAAACTGACACCGCTAACCAAGTGGATCATTAAAATAATAAAGAACCAAGTACACAAACATAAACACAACAATTAATTGATCAACACAGCCTCATTATTCACAACAGAGTTATTTATATGAAACCCTAATGTGCCTTTGCTCTCTACACAGGCCTGAAACCAGCGAGGTCGCTGGAAGACGATGCCTCCTGCTGGTCCAAGCAGACGCAACGTGACCAAACAAACTTCTCGTCCCCCTCAATCAGCGCTCGAATGAGGAAGAGGAGAGCCTTCGCAGACAAGGAGCTGGAGAACGTGATGCTGGAGCGAGAGCTGAGACAGAGGGAGCTGCACAGCGAGCGTCCCTTCTCCTCTTCCTCTGCTGCTCTTGTCCCCGTGTTTCACCCTCCGCCCTTACCTTCATCACCTAACCTGCAATGCTGCCTTCTAAACAAGGACCCTGCTGCTACAGGGTCCACTTATGTGCCTGTTTACAAGTACAAGCCTCTGTACGAGTGTGACTTTCAGTTCTACCACTTCTTCCAGCTGAGGAGCAGATCAACAGAATGTGACCTTTTGTGTCATATGTCAGAGCGAGTCGGGGAGGAAGAGGAGCGGAAGAGCTGCGAGACGAAAGAGCAGCCAGACCCGATTCCTTTAACACTGCAACAAAGACTCAAACATCACGGCTGCACTTTGTCAGGTCCAGACCTTGTCAAAACTGCTTCAGATGCGCCAGAAATAATGAACTCGAGTGTCTCCTCAGCCGTCACACGCTCTATGTCTGGATCAGATCAGCGTTTCTCAGACGAGCCGGACGTCAGTGCACCCAGCAGGGCTTTTGATCCCAGACCCCTGATGGGTAAAAGCTGGTGCGTAGACACTGCAGACATCCAGGCAGGCGCTCAAACCGACTCTGTCAAGAGTCCTCGAAGCGGCTCTGTGCGGACTCCCGCTGTGAGGCCGTTGCCTTTCTCTGTGGAGGCTCTCCTGAGGGCCTGACGGGTAGACAGAGAGCAACTTAGTGCACTTTGTTTATGCGCTGATGTTAAGAGAATAAACATGACATTTGTAAGTTGTATCAAAGACTTTCAAACACTTTTTCTTCAAGGGCTGGTTGAAAAAAAAAAAAGGTGGCAATAGATTTGTATTTTTTATCATATTTTCATGAAAATGTATTCAGATATTTAACTTTTATTAAAAGATGTCTAAAAAAAAATTGTACTTCATCCTTTACAACCATTTTCATACAAATGCACGTAAAAAGATTGACACTATCTTCTTCTTCTTCTCTGTAAGCAAAGTGCAGAAAATATATTTCATCTCTTTACGTCAGTCCCGGCGTTTCGCTCTTTTCCTGCCGAAGAAATCTACACAGCAAACAAAGGTAGTGAAAAACTTAAAGTAGCATTTGAACTCGCGCCCATTTCTCCTTTCAGGCTTTGATTTCGTAAATCAAAGCGTAGACGTTGCCGGTGGATCTGTCGCGCTGCTCTTGGGTATTGCTGTATCACAACAAACCAGGTGCAGGATAGAAGCGTCTTTAATCAGACTAAAATCCAACAATGAAAGAAGGAGCCTGAGGTGCAGCAGGTGGTGACAGTCAAAGGAGCCATTTTTTTTTTTCTAAAAATGGGAGAAAAAGAAAACTCACTCTGATACTCCTGCATCTGTTCCCTCCTTTTAACAAAAAGAGAAATATCTGTTTTTTATCGGTGTTTTATGTAGTCTGTTTTTTCCTCCTGTTACCTTGGTGACATTGTTCTTCACTGTATGTCTCGCCTGACGCCAGCTGAGTTTGTTCGAACCTGCATGCGATCTGTATCCACTCTCCACTTTTTCTTTCCCTCTGTTTTTCGTTTGTCATGCGTTTTAATCTGGCAGAGATGGAGGTCAGATACTTTTGACAACTCTGGACCTTGTGGCGTCAACACAGAAGCGATAGCGCACCGCTCCGTGTCCTTGTTTGCGCGTATCTACCGGCACATCAGAATGTCTTTTCTCACACAGACAGAGAGAGGAGAGCGGCACAAAGGAAGACGTGGGCCTGAAAGCACCTTTGTTTGTTTTATTGTACACTATCTGCTTCAGTTTGACAATACCAAAACTGCTTCCCTGTAGTAAATGCAAATGAGCATTTTCACCCTGATGATAAAAAGATAAGCATCAGTCACAAAGGGGTGATAATGACTTCTGTGAGGAATAACACAGAGGATATAAATCAGTTTCCCCCATGGAGAAGCTAAAGGGAAAGCTCATTTATCCATTCCCCTCATGTTTCATTCCTGAGCGTCCTTCCACGAGGTGTGTGGCAGCTTTACACAGTAAGACAGGCCGCTCTGAAATGCCACGCACGTTCCATCATTCTTGTTAGGGTTGTGCCAGGGACGGACAGATTAACCTCATTGTTCTGTGCTCTTTGGAAAGGGGGCGCTTCAATCTGCAGTCCTCAGTTTATTAACATTTTTCTCCGCGGGCCCGGGGAAGAGAGGAGAGCAGGAGCGTGTTGGGGGTGTTTGGACTCCAGCCAGTTTGCTGACAAAGCAGTTTCAACAGGTTGAAACATGTTTTTGAATTTGTAACAGCCTCAACCCTTCCCCCCCTCCCTCACCCTCTGCCTTTTGTCACCCACCTCTGCGCTCCTGCTGTTTATTCTCTCGATCTGCCTCATTTCCATTTCAGCAGGATTGATTTCACTGTGCTCAGGGTAGAAAAGCTTTGCTTTGGCATTTTCCTTGTAACTCTGATCTTCATACTTCCATCTCACAGACTCCATTAGCGGCAGCAGGACTTGCAAATGTGGAAAACTGCCCAAATTTTCTTTTTTCTTAAAGGTGTTTTTCAACTGCAGGAATTAGGTTCTAAATTTAGCTCTGGCAAATTTTCACCTAAAACGGCCCTGGTCAAGATTGTCCAGCAACTTTTCTGGTGCAAAAAGGCATGACCTCTCTTTGGTGGAGGACCCACAGTAACATTACACAAAGCTGTGATTGATCTGGTTGAATAACTCTTAAACAGTTTAAAGAGTGACCCTGTAAACTGGAGACCTTCAGCTGAACGTGTCAGTGGATATTCAAAACGGAAGAAGTTCTTGAAAATGTTTAAGATCTTCATTAGATAAGAACTTAATGATGATCTAGAATAATTTCTGCCGTCTTTGCTTTACAAAGCAGAGCAATCTGTTGTTTCGCCAGTCAAAGCAGTTTTGGGCTTTGAAACAGCTTCATCCAGTTACGGCTTTGTCACTAGCGATTCAAATCCATCTGCAGTGCCATACAGCACGATCAGAACCAGCACTTACAGGCTAACTGTGGTGCTACACACAAAGATGCCAACCTTTCTTCTCCTTCTCTGGTGCCTTTTTTGTTGAATGACCTTCATTGTTGTCTTACTGCCCTCTACTGGTCATGCGGTGTGTTGCAGTTTTATTTTATTTTGTTTTCTCCATGTCACTGGCATGATTTAAGTAATCTACCAGAGTCTTTGGCCTGTGTGAGGAATGCAGGCAAAGAAATGTTTGATGAAATGAATGAAATGTTTTACTAGGAACTATATGGTTCCTGGAACTTCTGGTGAGTAAGGAGTATTTTTGAGCTCGTCAATTACAGAGATCTTACTGCATCAGAATCAATGTGTCTCATTATTAAGAGAGGTGCGATGTTTAACAGCTGCCATGTAACTGACACTTGATCGTTTATATCTCCAGAAGCGCTGAAAGGATCAGTCAGAGTTGTTTTCAACTTATCCAAAACTGACTTCACCTCTGTCACATCATTTGTTTCTGACTTTATGATAATTTCTTTCAGCTTCCTTTCCCCTTATTCTCTCATTGGTAGTCCAAACTCTACCTACTAAGCCAAAGGTCTGTCCCTGGCCTTGCATGGGCCCATCACATTACAGCTCCAGTGCCAAACTATTGACATGACCTCTGTTTTCCTATTGCCTTCATTTCCTTTCACAACCTTGCAGTGTTTACTCTCGCTGTGTGTAGAGAGCAGACATGCAGCAAAAGTCAAGTATCACTCCAGTGAATTTTTAACATGACTCCTGCCTTCCTTTTAAACTTGAATGAAGCAGCCACCGGACCGCTACATATCAGCTCCCCCTTCAGACAGATCATCAGTAACATTTAGTATCAGGGTTCAGTGGAAAGCCTTTGATCATGGTGCCAGCTCTCCTCATTACAGAATGAGAGCGGACCAGCAGCATATGTCTTAGTGTGGCAAGGTCATTTCCCTCAGCACTTCTGAGAGGGCTGCTGCCCGAGTTGAAAAGTGCAGACGTCCAGTTTGATGAGGAACCCATATTGGACAAAGAAGAGTCAGCCTGCCTACATTATTTTAAAAAAATGTTTGTTTCTCAGATCGGTAAAGCTGCATTTAAAGTTAAAAACATGAAGTTAAACCTGGGATGTGTAAAGCAGTAATACTGATAAGTTACTGAACTAAAACAGACCAATTTCTTCCAACGTGTTTACATCCCACACGTTCACCTCAAACTTTTTCTTATGGCAAAATTCCTCGTTTTTCCTTCAGATGTAATAATACTGACTCGTTTCTCAGGATGTAAAATAAATCAGCCCTTCTTTGGCTTGAACAACTAACGCTGAAACTCTGAGTCAGCCAACAAACATAAGCAAGCTACATCTACTATTCCCTCTGTAATATTTTTTATTATTGCACTTTAAAGTTCACTTTGAGTGCACAGGGAGCGTGGACAAACAAAGTGAAACAGGATATTCAAGAGGAAACATAAAAAACAGAACCAGGATGAGTAAACTGAGAAGTTATGATGGGGATTGTCACAAATAAGCTACCTTAACATACCTTATCATACCTTACAACCATCCACCAACCGATCCGCCCAAAAGTACTCTCAGCATCACCAGGTGCTCACTCCCTAAGCTAGCCTATATGTGCAAATGCTAATGAGCTGTGGCTCCAATTTCAATCCAAACACTTCTTGCACATACACCCCTGAACAAAATCGCAAGCAGGTTGTTAGTTGGTAAGAACATGGAAGGACTGTTGAGCTGCACAAGCAAGGCCTCTCGTGACAGACCATCGCTGCCGAAGTTGGACAAAGTATGACAGCGGTTCGAAATTTCTTCAAAGATACTGAGGGTTATGGGACAAAAAAAATCAAATGGCAGATCCCAAAACAATTTCACCTGCGCTAAGCCAAAGGGTCTGACAAGCTCTCCGTGAACCCACAGGGTCCAAAAATATTTTCCGAGGCTACGTATCCTCCTACACCACAAACTTTCTCATTAGAAGGGGACCACCAAACATGTGCGACTAATAGAGGGAAGAAAGTTTTATTTCTCTGGAGATGCTGAATAAAAATTCTTGGTATTCCCTTCCTCCAGTCTTAAGACTTTGTTTAGGGGCATGGTCACATTGGCCATCTGTACTGTGCCGTACTCGAGCACAAATGGCCCCCTGTAGTGATGTTTCCCACTGGCCAGTACGGCCCACGGTCACACTACTCTAGTATGAACCACCATTGCCCCTTGTACATACATCATCATGTCTTAATTCCTTGTATGTTGGCATTGACCAGTCTGAGCTCAGTCGCCTGCAGTTCGTCTCCTAACTGGATCTAAGAAACGCGGGCATGTAACTCCAGTGCTTTCATCACTTCACTGGCTTCCTGTTCTGATTTCAAGGTTCTTTTATTTGTCTTAAATCTCTGAATGGGCTGGCCCCGGGATACTTATCGGACCTTATTAGATTGCATCAGCTCTCCAGAGCCCTCAGGTCAGCTGATCAAGATGTTTTAGACGTTCCTCGATCTTTTTTTAAAATCTTTTTAAAATCGAGCTTTTTCAGTTGCAGCTCCCATTCTTTGGAATGCTTTACCTCTGTCTGTGCACACTACAAATAGCCTCACCACTTTTAAAACTTGTCTTAAGACTCACTTGTTCACTTTGACCTTTGGGTCTTTTATTTGTCATTGTTGTTTTTATGCTTTTATATATTTTTATTATTTTTTCACATGTAGTTTTTATTGTTTTTTTTTATTGTTTCTGCCAGTTTTACTGGAAAGCACTTTGGTAGGCCACTTGGCTGTTTTAAATATGCTATATGAATAAAGCTGACACTGACATTGACATTAATACAACACAAGCATGGCCTGCCTACTTCATCATGAAGCGTCCGTTTACGAGAAGTGCAGTCTCATCAGAGTCAGCAGTATGAGACACAGAACATGGCTACAACTTGAGTGATTTTTTTGGCTTCTGTTAAGACGTTTTAATCCGACACAGAGTTTTACCACCCATTATTGTTGAGAACGATTGTCGAGAGTCACAGCGATTATACGTCATGTCCTTGTTGCATATACGTGCATGAAATGTACCACGCCAAAGCACACCTCTCAGAAGTGTGCCAAAGCAAAGGAAGTGTACTGTGCCTGGGCATGATATTCTTCCAGTCACACTGGCCAAACGAAATGGACTTTAGGGTTGAAGTGTGCTTGGGCACAGTACAGATGGTCAGTGTGACCGCGCCCCAGGAGTGCACTTGAGTTGTTGAGCAATTCTTTACAGCAATAACCCAAAGCATTTTCAGGAGTGTAGCGCCCTGTCCTTCATACTCTATTTGCTTCTCTTTCTGATGTCAGGAGCCTCGAGAGCGATTGTTGATTTCATTTCTTTTATTTGCACTCTGTGGTCCAGACTGAATCAGCACTACAGCTTAAAGAGCCTAATGTGTTACACATGTAAATTAAACTTATTCAACTGCAGAGGGTTTTTAGCTTTTGCAAATAATCAAAATCAAACAACCTTTTCAAACACTGAAAAAACCCCAGCAGGGATTTCCATAAACAGGAAAAGCAGTAATGAAGATGTTCTAAAGCTGTGGATGAATTATGAGGACATTAAAACACTCTGAAGAAAAGGCTGGTTAAACTTATTTTTGATTTGCTCACATTGTCTGTTTAAAGTCATAAGTCTGGTAATATTTTGACACTCAGTTAATTCACTTTCCCTGAGGTTTAATTCATCAACATGAGTTTCATTCGTTGTGTTATTCGTCAGGACTTTGTATTTGTAAGAGCGCTATTTTAGCTTGCTGATGGATGTTGTCATTACACTCCTGGCACTATTCCTTCTATTTATTCCAAAGAAGTATCTGCAACATTCAGCATGAGGGTTCACAGCAGAGTGTTTGATCTGTCTGCCAACGTGCCAGGCACTTTGGATTCCCCTCGTCTCACCCTGCCCTGCAACAGCCCTGCATGCTCTCTGGTGTCGAGCCCAGCTCACAGATACTGGTGTAATGTTTCGCTACAGCTGTGGGGTATTGCCTCACTTAGCACAAAATCATTTTGATGCCATTTAATGACCTCTCAAAACGAAAGAGTAAGAATACAAGTCATCACGGCTGGACTGTAGTCTCAGTCAGAGAGGAGAAAAGGTGGCTTCATCTCTGCGACTGTAATCTGAATGAGCTGGATGTTTTATTACCCGTCAGAGTTTGAAATGCCAACCTTTAATCATACTGACCCCTCCAGCCAATGATGTCATTTTTCAGACACCAGAAAAACAGTGCCAAGAACCATCCATCACGTTTTGTTCCAAATGATGACAATGACATCTGAGAGATGTTTGTGCTCTGAATTCTGACCTTAAGTGATCAAATCAGTCTTGAATATGGTCTGAAGATGTACGATCCCTGTCGGAGTCAGACCGGCAGAGTTTGAGATATCACCTTAAATAACTTCTATGAGCGATGGATGAAGAGACTCAGACAAACAAGACGCGATCAATAGATCATGTCATCAGAGTTTAATCTGTCTCAACAGTGCAGTCGGAGTTTGTGCAGGCCACACTGTGAAGTCAAGGACGAGAATGTCACGAGAAAAAAAAAAAAAAAAACAGAACAAAAGAACTGCAGATTTATTACATATAAACATTTCTCTTTCTAGAGGTCAAAGTTCTGACTTCTTGGAAGTCATTGAAAATGATTTTTTTCCTCCGTTTTCCCTTCTTGTCCTGAGGCAGGCAGGTTAGTATTAGCTAAAAACTGAATGCTAGAATACTTGTGCTGGACATCAAGAACTTTTACCCTGAGTAAGTTATGTTCTGCTCATTTTGATTCTTTCAGTTATATAGCTGGAGATAGTCTTTAGGAAGTAGTGCTGGGAAACCAAAAGGGTAAAGTAGATTGTGGATGTCATAAATGCATTGGGTACGGCAGGATGGAACACAACACATTCTCCAATGGAGAAGTTTGCAATTCAGGATTTTTAGCTTCTATGTTTAGCCACTTTTATGTGTCTGCTTTTGTGTTTGTATTCATATTGTCCACATTTTTTAGTTATCAACAAGGCATGTACAAGAGCCTTGTACAATATAGTTTACATTTGAAACCTCGGATCATAATTCTGAAGGCATGGTGGATTTTATTTTGGCCTGGTGGTGCGCCATGATCATTTTACATGTAGTTGAAACCCTGTCATATAATGCGCTCTCAGAGCACTTTTTTATTATTGAAGTCAGTCTGATTGAACATAAAGGACTGAACTGAATACAGGAGAAACATACTGGAAGCTCCGCCTGACACAGCATCTGTAACATAGTGCTACATATTTGTTTTTGTATTATTACATCCTTATCCCCACAAAAGTCATACTATTTGGAAATTGATTTGGCGGCCCACTTGCAATACCATCACGGCCCATTAGGGGGTTGCGGCCCTCAGGTTGGGAATCACTGATTTAGACAAAGACGGATGACTATTCTGTGATTCTTTGAGCTTTTTTAAAAACTATTTTATTCACCTTTATCCTTGTGTTTTGAATGATAACCAGTCAGAGCAGACTATCAGTGCAGACTTCGGCCTGATATACAGGTGTTTTGCTTTGGTTA
The DNA here is from genome assembly GCA_030710495.1 of Labroides dimidiatus. NCBI lineage: Eukaryota > Metazoa > Chordata > Actinopteri > Labriformes > Labridae > Labroides > Labroides dimidiatus. The sequence continues at coordinate 6,874,493 of CM061146.1, read as the reverse complement.
ATTAATGTTCTGTTGTTAATACCAAATGAAGTGGTGAAGTACTCAAGTTGTGTTCTTAACAATGCAGTATCAAGTTTTTATTTACTGCTTTTGTTGAGTTTGTCTATTGTCTTCCCTGTTTTCTTGTAATTCAAGCAAATTTACCCTGAGTTCTACAGTTATATGAATAAAACAAAGTGTCGTGAGGATCAGTCACAGGTGTGCTACAGAATAAAAACAGCTGTTTCAGCTCAGTAGTTCCTTAAGTATTCTCGCAAGACTCACAGGTATTTACGACTAACTCTATCAAACTGGTAACATATACCATTGCATGTCCATTTAATCACCGTATTTAGACTTGTCTCCAAATTAAAGGACAGATGTAGCTCTCAATCAACAAGTTCTCCCTTTATATATCTTGCCGTGACACATAGTAATTCAGAGCAGTGGCCATGACAGCAAATAGAAATGAAAAGTGTTTAATGGTGAACAAGCGTCTGGTCTGCCCTTTGACAGAGACATTCCTAATTGACTGTAGTTAAGTTCCAGTCCGACCACCGACACCCCTCATTTAACAGAAGAACAAACACACCAACTCTGGCTTTAAAAGACAGCCCTGTGTGTAACCCAGCCGGCTGTGGTTGGACGAGAAATTTCACAGCTTTAAAAACATCTTTGAAACAGGCAGGGTAGAGTTCTCTCTCCCTCACCTCCCCACTTACCCCCATCCTGTACTATTTGGGTTTTTCCATATACTGGTGTGTGCATGTACAGTATTTGTGTGTGGGGCTATCCTGTCGCTATTCCAGCAGCCTTGGGGACGACCAACGGTGCCCGCGGCTGCAGCTGTGTTGCGATCCAGTTACCGTCACATGGTGCCGCTTGGCCGCTGAAGAACTACCTCTGCAATATTAGAAACCAAAGCAGACCACAAGACTGCACTTTCTCTCACCTCTTACTCTCTTTCTCCAAAGAAGTTTCTCCGTCTAGAAAACATCAACACAATGATGAGGAGACATTTATTCGTTGACTCACAGCAGACTTATTTTGGTGTGGAATGATAACATCCTGTCGAATTCATGATGACATCCTTTACAGTTATATTGAACTATAAAATGAGAATCTTTACATCTGTCTGTTGGAGAATTGATCGTCTGAGCTTTTTTTTCATGAGAACCACAACAAACTTTTAGTTCTGTCCTGATTCTTTGAAACTTTAAACCCTAGGAATGGAAGTCCATGGTGATGGTTCAGGACTCCTTTCAAAGTCTGCTAAATGCTTGTCTGCATAGCAAAAACTGTCATATTTCTAGGATCCTTTGTGCTATTGCAACCACATTTGGTGAATATGTTAACATGTAATCTGTGAGCCACCATGATGCATTTAGTGCCATTTGGTGAATAGATGGTGATACAGCAGCATTATTTTACCATAATTAGATTATTTGGTATGTTGATGTTAGAATTTAGTTTCAACACAATAACGTGCTGTACAAATCAAAAAACAAAACACACTGATCTTTGAGATTACCTTGGAAATGTCTGTGATTCTATTATTTACGTGTTTGACAAAACACGTTATTAACAAATAATTGCTGGTCAGTAAATACTGAGTACAAAGTAAATCTGTTTATAACTACAAATTAACTTTCTTCTGTCAATTCCTGTTTTTTTTTTTCTAATGTCAAAATAACATCTCTCCTCCCTTATTCGGCTTGGGTCGGCAAAAGTGAACCAAAAGAGACTAGTGTAAACATTTGCTTGCAATCACCTGCTTTGGCTGCAACCTGGAGGGACTGCAGCAAGCGAGGAGTCTCGTTAAGAAGCAGCGGGTGCTGGAGATCAATACATGCTTTACAGGCAATACAGGCAATCACTGGTGGCATTATGGCACCAAAAGACGAGACATATTTAGATACTCGGTTCTATGGAAGCATTTTGGTAGGTGCCATAAAAGAACTGAAGTTCGGTACCTAGCCCTACGTTAGCGATGAAGTAACCATTCGGTCGGAAACAGAGGATCTTCCGCAGAACAACATTCTGACTTCAGCTTGGTCTTTGTAGTCTGCGCAAGTTAGAAAACTGGGACATAGAAGCAGTTCAGAATTTCCCCTGTACATCTTGAGGCAAAGCTGTCCACCTGTTCTGAATGGCCAAGAAGCCGAGGTATATCTATCATCCTTTCTCCAAAGCATCTTACTAAGGGAGGTCTGGACTTTTAAGTCAAGCAATCAATCCTGCTTGGTGGAAACAGAATTACAAATGAGAACTTACACTATTAATGCTCCAAGAAGCATACCCTGAGCCAAGAACTGTGTATTTTCTGTGCATTTACCTCTCATTAATATGCTATCTTAATACTCTGCTCTGTCTCTTATCAGTTCCCATCCTTCCACAGCTCTCACTGCAAAGAATGAACCCCTTTCATGATGTGAGAGCAAACAGAGCAAGGAGAAGAGAAGAGGAGTGCAGTAATCTCAGTTATGATTTCTTTAGAATATAAGTACATTGTAATACGGGTTATAAATGTCAGCACTTTCCTTGGAGACATTTAAAAAGCTTCTAGCTGTGATCAGCTTGGCACAGCTTTAGCATAACCTTCACATCTTTGGATGACTGGCCCCAAAGCTCTCACCTTTAGAAGCTAAAACCAGCACATGCTGTGCAAGTTCAGGAACTTTATAGACCAAGAGTGGCAGAAATAACATTAGTGCAAAAACAACTTAGACTGCACCACCATTAAAGTGGTATTTGTGCAGCTTGGTTTGGATTTTATTCGATAGAAAACTGCAAAACCCAATTCAAACAACCCCCTCGACCTTGTCCTCACTCTTAACAATTTGATCCCACCGATGTTATTCATGCCCTGATCTGCAAGCCCCCCTGTATGCTAACATATTGGCACCTTTTGATTGATTATCTCTGAGGCCTATGAAGAGAGAACAATGACAAATAAAACTGTTTTGATGTCAGATTCGCACATCTTTAAGAAAAACATCTTGCACAGGCTGATGCTGAGAGGGAGAAGTGAGCGTTCAAGAAGAAGTGTGGGCAATCTGAGATGGCGTGATAGCAGGAGCCGTGCAGCCCACTATAGCCCTTAAGTGAGATACAACCTGCCAAGATCAGCAACATGTTTTGGCGCATTTAACTTTCCCTTTTAGTCAAGAGAGATTATGCTCACAGGCAAACCCCTCGACCATCTAAGTGCCAAAACTGGGAGATTAAAAACACAGAGGGGAGACAGGGATGACATATAATTTACTCTAATAGCCTCTGCAGTATAAATAGAGACACTAAAAAGATGTTATTATACATCTCCAGTTTCAGTGGATCACATGTTAAATCCATTTATGGGGAACAAAGTATCTATTTTAGGGCGATGTTTTGACTGGTGGTGGGATACACGGGGGGATGAGGGAAAGGCTGTCACTGTGTTCGTCTGTCTCTCTGTTAAACTGCCTCCATACTTATGAAGTGTTTCCTGTTATGAAATGAAACACTTCCCTGAGTTCAGACGCGTGTCCTGCTTTTGACAGACGACCTTGACAAATCCTGATCCTGTCTCTGTCACTCCCACTAAGCCAAATATGGCTCTTTCTACAAGCTGACAGACTGGCTCAAACAGAAAACATTCAGAAAATATTTACTTCTGATAAAAATTTGATTCATGATATGAACAGAAAAATGTACATATTCTCCAATAAGACCTGAATGGAAATGGCCTGAACAGTAAAGGTTCTGTATTACAGACAGATTTTTAGGCAGATACTCATGTGACTGGAATATAAAAACGCTTTGCGGCAGTGGTGGCCAAATGTGGCCTGGATGCTGCATTATGGACCAAACACTACAAAGTATACTCAAACCTGAATGTAATGCAGAAAAAAAAGATATTTGACCATGGTCTAAACAAAGGAAGAAATTTGGATGGACGCACAAATACAGAACCAATTATTGAAGATTGATAGCTGATCAAATATGGCCAAATTATGATACGATCTTCAGGAAACATGCACTTATGGCAATAACTGTGAGGCAATTTGGATAGATGCCAGACCACAGCCAAAACCTTTAAAGGCTTTTGATGAGGTGATCTTAAATGGTCATATTATTGAAAGATTAGAACAGATTAAACGGTAAGATTGGATGAAAATTGTGGGTAGATTCTGAAACATGGCCCAAACCATTTCCACATATTGTTAGCTTAATAGCATTATTGCCTAAGTCAAAGAAATTTAAATAAAATAAAGTTAACAATGATAATATAGGTAATATAAACATAATTTTAAAACTAATATTAAAAAATTAAAAATGTACCTTTAAAAAAGTGTTGTTTTTTTCTGGAAACTTTGGAATGTGACTTGGGCAATAATGCTACTAGGCTAATGATATGTACAAATAGCTGGAATACAGGGCAACTTTTTGGGCAGATGTTTGACCATTGCCACCACCTGTTGGCTGCCCATCGGAAAAGAAACTGCAGTTCTGAACACTTTCAGAAAGGCATAAAAATACATTTAGGTGGCTACATCTTTGCCAAAAGGCTCTAACAACAAAATACACAGAGGATCACCTGCTTTGTGAATGAAAATGTGTAGGGTGTGTTAACGTCTTCTAAAACAAAATGACTTAGGGTAAATAAAAGTGCGCCAAAAAAAAAAAAAAAAAAAAAAGGCAAAAAAGGATAACATTCTCCATTTATTTCAGGTGTAAAAACTTTTTTTTTTTTTTTTTTTTTCCAGTAAATGCTCAAATCGGGCCAAAATACAGGAAATTCTTTTGGTGCTGGTTTTGACAGGGCTCAAACACTGAAAGACTTTGGGTAGATGCTCAAATATAGGCATAAGTTCTGGAAAACGTTTGGGATAAATGCAAAATTAGGGCCAAGGCACTTAAAGATTTTCTGTTCAATGCAGAATCATGGCCCAGGTAGAGAAAAAAATCTTGACATTCATACATGGCCAACGTACTTGAATATTTTTGATCAAATGGCTGGGTAAAGTTCGAATAACTCAAGACCTTTGCTATTTTTCCAATTGTTAGTGCTTAAATCAAATGACCAACTAATACAAACACTTTTATGTTTCACTGACTGACTTTATCTAATTTAAATGATATTATGACTCCTAAATACTTCACCAGGAGATTAAGTTATGTAAGTGTTAGTGGTTGGCATATGAAACCATTGTTCATACATAACGTGGTAACCAGGTTGACACAGAACCAAGGAGAGATTGTTCAATATACTCTTGACTGCATGACTGCATTCAACTGCAGTCTACGCAGATCCAATTTGAATCTGTCTGCGCTTCAGTACACTGCCCACTTCCAGCGTGCTCGCTGCCATGAATCACCACTCTAATTAAATGACGCTTCATGAGCAGCTCTGCTAAATAGGGTACGCTGTATGGAGAAGCAGTTCAAAGAAAAAAACAGGTAAGGTACTTGATGCAAACCAAAAAAAAAAAGGAAGTGGTCCCATAAATCTCAGAATCTGAGGTTGACAATTAATTGAAACTGAAAGGTGGAGCAAGAATGGGATGTTCCAGGCTGGTAAACAAACAAAAAATGAAATAATTGCATAATAGATCATTCATTTGTCAGTTACAGCTCAAGTATTTTATTTGAAGTTTGGTTTGAGCTATTTTAAGAAAATCTGTCCTGTCTTATAATAAAGTGAGTGTGTGCCGGTTCACTTTGGCAATATTCACATTGCAGGCCTAAATGCTCAATTCCAATTTTTTGTTTGGCTGTTCAGATTACACATTTAAATACGGCCTGTCTGCGGACTGCAATGTAGCTGCTCACTCCTGAAGTGACCCACATGCTCAGTTGAACATTAATAACGTCATGCACAGAATGGTCTTTACAGAAACAACATAGCCCCGGGTATTGGGTCTTGTTTTCTAAAGTGTAGTTGCTTATTTGGGCTTGCTTTGCTGCCTGTATGATCCCTGCCTGATTCTCTCCCAGCCCTCCAACAACAACAATGAGAAACATGAATGCGAACTAAATTCTCTTCCCTCAGTGTGCTCCTCTCACTCACTCTGCCCCTCTTCCTCCCCTGCTCAACTGTGAGTGTTGCTGCTAATAAGGTCTAAAACTTCACAGTCCCTCCTCTTGCTAACTCCACCGTCTTCCATATTTGTTTTCATTGAGTGTTACTCTCACCTCCATTTTTGTCTGTGGCACAGAACTGTGGTGTGTCGCTCCAGAATGACGTCAAAGACATTAAATGCCACCTTGCTGCTCAAACTGTGGTCATCTTCCAAAAAATTTGATATGTATCCGATTCAGTGCCACATTTGAAAGTGGCTTGAATCTGGCCGGAAAACATCAGATTCATTGTGATTTGTACTGTTCAGTCAGAAACAAAGAAGATATGAGTCACATTTAAACAACAAAATCAGATTCAGGTCACTTTTAACTGCAGTGTGAACATAACCTTAGGTTGTCCTGCAACTGTTGGACAGAAAAAAGAAGATGAGACAATAGAAAAACAGGAACTTTATCTGATATGCTTTGAACACTGCGATGGGAAACCTTGTACTGTTGGACGGCCTGTTTATTTACCTTTCAAATGACGCCACATACATTTAGGATGAGCAGCAGAGCTGAGTTTGTGGGTTGTTCTCATGAAAAACTTGCCAAATCTTCTCTGCCAATGCCACACAGTATATTAAGTAGAAAAAACAGTAAAAGCGCTCGGTTTCCAGGTGTGCAATATCTGAGGAAATGATATCCAAATCTCTTTTTGTAAATTTACTTCCTGTTTCAGAGTAACAACATTTTTCTTTCTAGAAAAGCTGGGTTGGTGATGAAGTATTTTGGCATCTGTTAAGGAGACCTCATGAATCTCCAAAGCAGCAGATCAAAAGGTGTGTGTGTGTGTGTTAGCACTGAGCATGGATATGTGAGCACGGCTCTCCTGTTGTACTTTCCATCTGTCTTAGAAGCATACACACACTCAGACAAAAAGCTTCCTCTGAGACAATAATAGGAACAGGACTGCACGGGAACAGAAGCTCTTTTTAAGCAGCCAGCTCTTTGTCAATATTACCTTTTCCCCCTCAGTGATCACATACAGGTCCACGTCTCCATTCCTTCCCCGCCCACACAAATGCGAACTACAAACTACTTTTTCAAATGGCAATTACGCAGAGATCCTCTGTACACTCACACACCTGACTGCTACCTTCTGCAGCCATTCTGCACTCCTGCCACTGATGGATTTTTCCCCCAAAATATTTGCTCTGTAACACAAGCTAGTCTGTCTTGTGTTTTCACTTCAAACAAAGCTATTAATCACCTTAATCGCCCTCAATTAACCCCCTGCACCAGATGCTCGCTCCGCACGTCATACCAGCAACAGCTCGCTCAGTCGCTCATGCAGTCACCTCTGCCAAACAGGTGATGAATTGCTACCACAAAGCAATCTCCGCCACAGGCTAATTCACATAATATCACAGCTTCAGATGACAAAACATTAGCCAGAGGGAAACACTGGAAGCAGCAACAGGGAGGCCATCTGAGAAGAGCGGTACGAGAAGGACAAAAGCTGCGTAAGAAGCAGTGTCTCAGACTGAAGTGTTTAATGTCTGCTCACTGTATTCAAAGGACGGGGAGTCCCTGGAGCACAGGACACCAAACAGCGAGGAGTTCGGTGCTGAGGAAAAAGAAGATTTTGTAGTTCAACATTTCTACTGCCTTTGAAGAGCTGGTCACGTATTCAATTTATGTATTTTTTCAACAGAAATCTATTAGATTAGATAAAACAAAGAATGTAAAAACTAAACAGAGACAGTATTGGATAGTGAAGGTGACTGAGAAGCTGTCAGATTTCTCCTTCAGGCTACACAAGAGAACAAAATGATGTGAAATTGGCTCTCTGAGATTAACTCTGCTCCCTGCAGACATACACTTTGTGAGCAAAGTTGAATAATGTATACATATTTATTTATGTAGCATAAATAATTAAAAGTACAAACTGGAAAGTTTGCTTTGAAAAACTGCCCAGCTAAGCAACTATGGAGTACAAATAAAACTTCTCTTGCCATCTCAAACTTGCTCTGCTGTGTTTGTTTTGAGTTGTGTGCTCATTTTGTCAAAAATGGTCTTCTAAAGGTTACAGGAGCTAACGCTGAAAAGACTTTAGTTTTCTTTAATGTGGGAAAAAAGACAAACAACAGACAAATGGACTGCACTTAAATATCCTTTGTAAACTATACAGCCATTTGACTCATTTACACACTGACAGCTGAGGATGCTGGGTAAACCCGACTTATGCACATTCCTATTCCCATTCCACTTGGGAGAAAATTGACAGGTGGACTGCAGGAGCTGAGCTAGGAGTGCTAACCTATACTTTAGGAAACATCTAGGGTTGGCTACTGTTTCAGTCTTATTGATTCCAGTTCTTAAGGATTCCTGATTCCAATTCCAAAGTTTAATCTTAACACACCTCAGACTACAGGATAATCTGATAGGATAATCTTATAAGACTAAAGATAATCAGGCGTTGTCCATCCTTGGTCGGGAAGGTGAAAAGTCGGTACAAGAACAGCCTGATAATCGTTATGTGTGCACCCCCTTGACCCTACAGACGACCAAATCAGACTCCACTCGTCCAACACAAAGAATGCAGGAGATGAATCACTGCCTCCATAAGGTGGTGACACAAAAGACGATGACTCACAAAAAAAAAAAAAAAAGAACTTGTGCTAATGGTGTCAAGTTAGAACATCCACTATCTGAGTGGACGCTAATTAGCCTAGCTTCATTATCTTCACTTGTAAACTCCTGGAGGACTGCAACCCACCTGTGAAGGCCAGGATATATTTTCATGGCAGATATTATTAACTAATATTGTGTGTCTTTGTTTAGAGAGGGCACCCAATTAACCTTTGACATTTGCAGGCTACAGCGCTCCCACATGTGCTTTTGTCAGTGACCGACAACAGAAGATAGAATCTTCCATAGCAACAGCAGCTCTCCAATGTCCTTCAGCTGAAGACGAAAAAATTTTTAAAACAAAATATCTCATGAATCTTAAAATACCACCACCATCAATCTGTTCCTTCAAGCAGCTCAGGATGACCCGCTTTTTTTAGAGATTAGCAATGCTACTAGTGGGGTCAGCTTTTATCCTTCACTGCCGATTGCTCATTGGGTTACTCACACTGGGTCTACTGCCAAATGTTTGATATCCAAGATGGAGGTATGTTCCTTTGAACACAGCTTGTGGCTCTCTTCCGTTATAACGTTGCATGAGCTGGATCACAGCACACTGATGCCAGTGGAGCTTGTTGACAGCCGAGAGGACAAGTGGAGATTTAATCAGGCACTCTTGTAGCACTCACTGGGTCGTCTCTGCATCATCGTATGGTGTTGTCTTTCTTTGTCAAACACGAAGGGGAATTAAAAACCAGGGGATGAGACGTCTGGCCTTATCATGCTGCAGCAGTTATGACCGGAGATCAAAATCAGCCAAGGACAAAGAATGTTATAAACGGGCAGCAGAGAGGGTGACAAGAGCGCAAAGCGATAATTAGCTACTGCTAAAGAGCATCAGTCAGAACAGAGCACGTTGGTTATATTACACTGATGTGGTCACACACGTCCAACATGAGCCGCTCCCTGACTTCCGATCCTTATCTAGACTAAACTTAGCACAAAAAGTAAGGACATTTGTGTCTGGTATATTTCTTCTCTGTTGTGACAATTTCTTTTTGGCAGTAATCTTACAGGACCCCCAGGTGATGCCAGTCAGGTGTCTGATCCAGTCTACCAAATAACACCATACAAGAGCAGGTGGTAGAATAAGCTTTTTGGCATTGGTGGAGGAGATTTGGCGATTTCTCTGTAGGCCAATCAATGCAAAAATCCAGGTAGGTGGGTGTTTTGAAACCTCAACGTGCCACAAACAACCACACAAGAGAACTAGATGCAACAGTGGTGAGTCCACATGTCTGTTAAAATCTCACCACCAGTTCTTTAGTGCAAGAGGCTAAAACACAAGCTAAAGGCTAAACCACAAGCCAAAAGCTAAAATATGGGTTAAACTGTAATAAAGTTCGTTCCAACCCATGTGCAGCAGTTATACCGCAATGATCTCTTCAAACTTGAGAATCTTTCAATAAAAAGAGTGAGGTTATGTTAGTTCTTCTTAGTAGATAAACAGGACGAGCATTCGCTAACTTTACACCTATAGACACATCTTAAACGACGGACTACGAGTAGCATTAAAATATCCAGCTACTAAACTACAGTACAAACTGACAAAGTTTGCTTGTTGTCACATTTCAAACAACAGCACTGTGTAACTGTTGATAAATACCTTACCTCGTCACATTCTTTCTGGTAAAAAGTTGTCTTGAACAAAGAAAAGTAGTTTTAAAAAGAAGATCTGATCTCTATTCATTTCCAAAACAAACACACACCTAGACCTCAGGCTCAAAAAGTTGTGTTTGTTAAATCACTTTTTGAGACAAGAGTGTCCACTGAATTTTTTTTTTTTCCCAAAGAGATCAAATCTACTTCAAGCTTCCAGGCATCACAGACTTATCAGCTAGGCTTTTTTGGTTACCACAAAAGCTTCAGTATCGATGTGCTATAGTGAGATGGCTTTCAACCACTGACGCACTGAGAAGGAGCGATCAATCATCCCGCCCTCCAAACAATATCACACTGTCAAGTCGTGGTGCAGAACTCCTCAGTCACAGCAGACAAATTCAACCAGGAAGTGTCCAAACTTTCTAAATCAGACCTGATATAATCAAGGCGAGACAAATAAGAAGGGATTAAAAAAGGTAATCTGAACAAAGCCTAAACAAGGCCAAAAAGCTCCAGGAGTGTTATGATTCTTTAAGTTCAATTTTGATCACTTGGGGTGAAAAATATTTTACATGATTTAAAATTTAAATTTAGATTTCCAGGTAGGGGAGCGCCTAATCTCAGAACGAGCTGTGGGGCAAAATTTGAAGAAGCACATTTCACCTCCAAAGTGTCCATGGTGACAGGTTGATATGTACAATATAATGTATTAAATGGTAAATTATTATTAGTGTGAAATGTTCAGGGGTAAAACTTGCCCTGATTTTTTTGTTGATCTAAATGCAAACTGACAGATCGAGGAAATGTTGAATAAATCTCAGTGTTTCAAGGAAGCCTGAGGAAGTCTGAAAAAAACGGCAGTTGACAAAAAAAAAGAAAAGAAAAAAAACCCCAAACACTTAAGCCCACTCCATTCAAAACTTGAAAAAGTTTGACCAAAGTCAAATGTTGCTTTAAGTGCAGCTCAGAGTGGAGTTCATCTCTGTCACACCGAAAACTGATGTAAATTTAAGATGGCCTAAATTGGTCTGAAATTGCAGTGTGCAGTCACCACTATTTTCTAACAATCCATCAAAGTGAAGTGTTGGCCTGAAGAAGAAAAAAAAAAAAAAAAAAAAAAACCAATGACGAATAAAAGAAAAGCTTCAGTCATCGTAGATTAGGAGTGTATTTGTGGACAGTGGCTTCACTGTTCCAGGCGAAAGGAAAGAGACAAAAAAGACCAAGAAAGAGAGACAGAGACGGATCAGTGGAAGGATTTAGTCGCGTGTCTCTCCTCTCTACGTAAGCAGTTATTACAGCGGGGTAGTGAAGGCTCAGAGGCCCCCTGATCATCATTTATCATTCATCATACGAGGACGGAAAGCCTTTCCTTCCCCCTTGTGAGTTTCCACTTTGAGTAGTTAACTTTCCGAGCACTAAATCACCACCCTATAGTGAGTCCTCGACACCAGAGTGGGAGCGAGCGGTGAATGAATGAACGACAGGGAATTAGGTTTACCGTTAACTCACTGAGCCGAATCACTGACAGACAAATGAGAAAACACACGGTGACGGTGCTGACAAATGGGGCTACTTTCCTCTCACAAAATGAAGGAGTATTATAGTTTGTGGATGGATGAGGGACAAAAATAGGAGTGACGTTAACAAGTCCAGTTTAACTTTCAGAGGGTTCACTCTCCAGCAGTGAGACCAGCTTTATGGACTGAGACTGAGCTGAAATATGAGTTTGAAAACACACGGAGAATAAACGTCAAAGCAGTGAGCACTTCTTTATTTCACATCATGTTTCTTTTGACAACTAGGATGCGAACAAGCTGCAAACGCCCACCTAAACGAGCACAGGAGCTGCGTTAACTTCCTGCTGTGATCATATTTGTTTCCACTGTTAGGTTCCTTATTTCTTACCAACGTAACAGACCAGCTTCCTGAATTCAAGCAGGCTTTTCAGTGCCAGTCTGGCGCCTTAAAAAACAAAGAAATGTTTGGAAGACATTCAAGACTGACTGAAAATAGAGCAGGTATTATGTAAAACATGAATTAATCAGCGCCTGTGCTTCTCAGAGGTGTTAGAATCCATAAAAATAAACGTGTGTGAGTGTGTACGGGGAAACAAGTGTGAGGGAAAGATAGAGAGAGAGAGACGGCAGACATGGAGTCGACAGAGGGAACAGACAGAGAGATAGGAATAAGAAGAGTGGAGACAGAAAGACGGCTTCTTCTCCTTCTCCGCCCCATAATCTGAGCATCATTTCACAGATCTTAGATAGCTTTCTGCCCAACAGTTGACAAAGTTTTTTTTTTTTGTTTGCACCTCCAGAAATACAGTTTTACCACAATAATTCCTGCATCCTTTGTAGAACACATTTCAAGATTGCATCATGTTGACACAAAAAAGCTGAGAGAGCAGACTCGGGATACATTTTTAAATGTGAGTGTTTGGTTATAACTCGAAAGCTAGCTGTACAAATTGTCCTTAAAATAACTGATTTGATTATATAACAATGTTTTGTTTACTCCCTGGCCAGCCAGGTTTCTATGGGAGGCCAACTGGAGCAACATTTTGTAACAAAAAGGTCAGGACAGGACCAGCTAATGCCATCTACAAGTCCTCTGTAGACCAGACTGTCTGTGTTCAGTTCAGTTCATCATCAGTGAACTACAAAAGACATCCTTTGAGGACCATGTTTTGCAGAGTGTACATTTTGTCAGCAATTTTAGGTTTAGTCTTAGTCTTTTGACAAAAAACAACTCTTAAATTCAGTCAGTCTTTTTTAATTTTTGTGGGTGAAGTCTAGTTTTGGAAAGCTCATTACATTTTAGTCTAGTTTTAGTTCAAATGTATATTTTTTCTTTACTTTTACTCAAAATGTTTTCTCTTTAAATACATTCATGTAGCAGTTCATGGATCAGCATTACGCCTCAAACACACCGGCTGCGTCTGTGTTGCAGCTCTGCTCTGCTGCGTGTTGACTGCGTTTGTCAACTCACACCGGCTGCGTGTTCAGTCCAACAAGCCGCAGGACTGACACACAGCCGGAGTCGTGAGACTGCGGAATTCCTGCGCTTATGTTGTGCTTATGAACCTCAAACCTGTTGATTCCTGGCGTGTCTTTGCTCATTGTGTCGTTTTCTTGCATTGATAAAGCTAAATACGATCTAGTTTTTATTTTGAAAGTCTCAGGCTCTTTTTAGATAGTTTCCGTGCACTACTTCCTGTCCCGCTCGATCTTCTCTACTCTGAACTGACGCGTCACAGCTCCAGCATCCGGCACAAACAGGATGGTTGCGGATTAGCTATGACCTGTCGGACCAGCCACGCAGCTGAACCGCGAAGGAACAGATCCAATGTGAGTTTACACATTGACTTGAATGGAAACCTGTCTGGTCTGGCACTGTGACGGAGCGGAGCTGCAACGCAGACGCAGCCGGTGTACTTCAGCTGTTAGGGTTGTACCAAGTGTTTAAATCTGCAACATTTCAATATTGACAGTTTTGCTTGTTTAATATTGAGTAAGTAGGAAAAAAATATGCCAAAAAATAGTGTTTCCAGGGACTCTGTGGCTCTATTTTTAATCTCTAGCTTAAAAAAAGTGCTACTGTATTGCATTTTTACGACAGTCATTAAATGCACCTGCAGTGAGAGTCATACATTGGACAGACGACAGGGATGCATTGCTTGTATTTGACAGATTAGACACAGTTTGGGAAAATATGGATTTTACCCAATAATCAACCATGAACATTTTCATCTCATCGTGACACAGGAAACAAATACTCTTGTCTGAGTTTTCCTTCATTGAGGAAAAATGGATCCACTGGTCCTGAGAGGATGAATTCCCTCAATTTGAACCCAGCTGTAGTTTTGTGAAAAAAATGTAAATTCATGACATGCAATGATAATTTCAGTCTATAATTTATTTATCTTACACTGTTAAAGGCATTTTCTATATTTGTTTTTCTATAATCTGAATTAGATTTGATCTGTGACCTTTAAATGGCCTTACTCTATTAGCTTGAGAGTGAATGCTTTAGTCCATCATCACGCTCTTTGAAAAACTTTTGCTGTTTCCTCATTTAACTGAGCCATTCGAGAGATTTTCAGGTAACATTTTGATCACTTTGGAGTAAAATTCAAAGAAAAGCATGTGGCAAGCCCCTGCTTGGATGTGCAGTCACATGAACTCTAATTTATTCTTTACCAGCAGGTCATGATGGTATGTTGTGTTTACTTTTAGTGTTTTAAGTGTTTTTCTAAGTTTTGTTGTTGTTGTTTTTACATTTATTGGAGAGAAAAAAAATGTTTCTGTAAACTCTGGCTTTAAATCAGCAGGTAGTTGTATACCTTTTACTTTCCTCCTCTCTCCATATGTGATCACACAGTCACATGGTGTTATCTAATCCCATTTCAGTGGGCCATTACATCAATTTATTGAGACTACAAAAAGTCTAAACACTTTCTTTCTTGCAGAAAGATGTAACCTTTCCCACTGTTTTAAAAAAAAAGAGTAAAAACATCTCCATGGATGTGTTACTGAGAGACAAAGTTTTGATTCTGGTCTGGTGCAAAGGAGTAAAAGAGACACACAGGAGATTAGATTATCTCAAATGTCAGCACAATGTAAGTCTCTCTGATTCAAAGACATGCATGCTGTTTGTTGCCTGGTGCCTGTTTGTTTTGTTTACATGGAGCTGATATGATCCAGCCTCTGTGCTTCAATCTGTACTACATCTGTCTGCAGGCTCACGGTAATGCTCCGAGTTGGCAGGGGAGATGAGAGACGGATGAATAGCAGGAACCATAGAGCGCAGAATAAATGGCCAAAATAAGACTTCTGTGTTCTAACATGAAATGATTCTTGTTGTGTTTATTGAGGCATCAGTGCAGGGATGCGGGAGAGAGGCGATGTGTTTTTGAGTCTAATGAGGAAAGACGTTTGTCAGAGAGGAAACAGCTCCAGCCACGAGCCGCTGCCTCGCGGTGAAGCATGAATGTGAGTTTGTGCGATGCCTGCTGCGTCATGCAAAGTTAATGTGCCACCAGCACAAGATATTCAGAAACAGAGAAATGTCACACACACACAGAGAAGTTACCCAGAAACTTTTACACAGAGTGAAGTCAGTGTTTCACACATGCTGTGTGTGTCCAGCTGTGTCAACAGGTGCACATTCATTTACCTCAGCTACACTATTGGACTGTGAGGCAGGGGGTACTTACACACTCTCTGTGTGTGTGCGTGTTTGTGTGGTAATGTGTGTTTTGGGGGCGAAAGGTATAACGACTGTAATTAATGACCCTGCTCTGTTGGCAGTGTGTCATGTTGTGTCACCACCTACTGCCATTTTGTCCAAAAACAGCCCATAGAACTAATCACGCTTCAGTTAGCAGGCACACTCATCAGCTCACAGAGTGGTGTGTGTTAGTGTGTTAGTGTGTAAGGAAGTCACAGACACAGAAAAGGTCCATCTCCATGTTGTTAATTTGTGCAAATAAAAATTGTAGACAACAACAAAAAAAGTGTCTAAAGTGCATCTTTTGGACCAAATTTTATAGGATATCATGTAAAAGCTGCCATTTTTAATTCTGTATTTGGTTTTGTATAATTTAAGAATGTAATCTGAGAATCTGATGTGATCTTGATTATCTCATCTAATGCAGAGCTTTAAATGGACCAGCACTCTCTGGTTCCAGGACTTCTTCCCAGCTACCAGTACCCCTTCCTGTTCTCCTTATGCTGCACTTTGTCTCTGGGATCTAAACAGCACCTAAAATAGAAGTGATGCACTGATCAGATTCAGACTCAGAAAGTAAGATAGAATACCAGGGACAAAGGGCAGATCTATTTAACACAGTTCTATTGTCTGTGTTTACAGCAATGAAATGCATCATAGGATTATCATCAGCACCGGTAAGTTGGTGCACTTTTGTTCAGCAGAGCTAAAACATCATGAAGGAAGATAATTACAGCTCAGTATGGAGATATTTCACGCTTATATCTCCAACAGCAACTTGCATAAGTGCAAGTTTTTTATATATATATATATATATATATATATATATATATATATATATATATATATACATATACATATACATATACATACATATATATATACATATATATATATATACATATATATATATATATATATATACATACATATATATATATACATACATATATATATATATATATATATATATATATATATATATATATATATATATATATATATATATATATATATACATACATATATATATATATATACATACATATATATATATATATACATATATATATATATATATATATATATATATATATATATATATATATATATATATATATATATATAAGAGTCAAGCTGTAAAATTCCATACCTACTGCAACCTTTATTCACTTATTCATTTGTCACTGTATTAAGTATGACCCAGTTTGTTTGTACTGTGTTAGATGGTGCCAGTTCTGAAGGAAAGGGAAAAATAAAGGTTTTATTACATTTTTGGAGAACGACTTGGTTTGAGACGGGCTATGAGTGAGGCTTCCAAGTTAAAACTGGGCAAGTCAACAGAGTCCTCAGAGCTGTGCTGTGTTTGCGTGTTTGTGATAGAGAGCGAGAGAAACAAACTGGGCCTGAGCTCTCCACATCTGTCATTTTGGAGAGCATCACAGCAGCCAGGAGGGAACGCATGATAATCCTCGTGGGACAAATTAGGACACTGAAATGAAAAAAAAAAAAAAAAAAAAACACCCCACAGAGGAGAGCGACAGCCTCCTGATGGAGGCAATTCACCGAAAATGTGCCAGTAAACTGCTGCTTTTAAATAGGTTTTCTGTTTCTAATTTCTGTTGCCTTGGAGTTCTTTAGAGATCCAATACATTTACTTTGTTGTTCCTCAGGGATAATGCTTTGGACGCATTACTGCTGCCTGGAATCAATGCAGCCACAAATAGTACATTACAATGTAAATAAGAGTGTAAGACAATATGCATCACCTGTGGCCCCAATTTGAATCATCGGTTTTGGCTTTTGGGGGTTAATTATTGCACAGTGATTTATGCTCTCTGTGAGATTACTCTTCCCAGTTCAGTTTTTCATTCCAATGCAAACAGAGGTTTTATTTTCTTGTTCTGGTTCGGTTAGAAGTGTGAAGATTTTTACCACACTACGTATTTCAGCGAATGAAAGTGTTGTGTTCTCTTTAAGGTGGCTCATTAGGAAAAAGGGGGTCATTTTGACTGTATTATTTTTAGACTGAACAAAACACTCAGTAAATCCTTTAGTGTACAAAATTTATGTTTTATGTTTTCAAATTTGGAAATATAGTTGAATAACTTAAATTCTGGGGGAACCACACCGAAAATACTGACCGCACCCATTTTGAGGCGATTCAAAATGAGGTTTACGCTAAAGAAGAAATCTCCAGAAAGAAAGATGCTACATCCTTCAAATTTGGTTTGAAAAATAATAATACCCAGAACTTTGCAACCTGACACTCTGAGCTTATTACTTCACATATTTCAGTTTTTATCCAGGTACAAAATAAATATCCCGAAATGTGTGTAAATAGCTTCAAACAAACCCTCATAACTCTTCAGTTATTGATCTGAATCTCACCAAACTGGTAGGTATCACAGCTCTGTTAATATATATATATATATATATATGTTTGTTTGTTTGTTTGTTTAAACTTTTTTTTCTTATCGGGCCACCCTAACACATTGAAGTTGACTCATAAATCTGCTTTATTTGTCTATTTGTTGTCATCGTAACCACACTTCATTCATATGCAACAGATTTCAAGTGTGTTGTTTTGGTTTCACAGCTGTGCAGGAAAATTACTCTGTAGATTGATGTCTGGGTATTCATTCGCATGTGGAGTCTTATTTTAGTTGAAAAAATCCTGAAAGACTCCAGTGCTCACATTCAGCAGCTCTGCGGGCACAAATTTGCACACTCTCACACACACACATAGACCCAAAGGGGATGCAATGAGTGTGTCTCAGCTCTCCAGAGATCCACACACAGATGTGTTCTCTGAGGACACACAAGCACAGCGAGCCGTCAGAGGACTCGCTCCAAGCTGTTACTCTGCAGATAAGAATTTTAAATAAAATGTTTGAATTATAGAGAAAAAAAATAAATTAATTTGGAAAAACTCTCAAACTTCAAAGCTCATCCAAGAGCCAAACTGTGCTATCAAGACTTAAAATCTGCTCAAACTATCAGCTAGTGAGTGATGATTTTATGCTGTGCATCAGCATGAAAGCACCACGTTCCACTAACAAACTGCAGGGATGTAAGCAGACTTCCTGAGAATGAGAGTTTCAAAGAGTGTTTGGGTATCACCCTGTGTTTTTATGCCTCTACTTGTGTCTGCGAATGTGAAAAATGCTAATTCCGCTTCCCCAAGACGAATCCAAAACATAACGTGCTTGGTTCTAAAGATAGATACACAAGCTACCCACACTGAAAAAAAAGAGCACCTGGATTCATTTTCAGTGGTTCGAAGAAAAGGAGACTTTGATGCACCCTGGCTTCTACTTATAAACCTGAAGAGATGAATCATCCCAGTGCTTTGCCTTCAGCACTTATTCCTAGAAATAAGCTGCACCGTTCCCTCTCCAACCAAACACATTACTCATTTGGTTTGCTAAACGTGTTTTGGAGGACACATTATAGCTGCCAGGATAACATTCACTGACTGGGTACAGTTGCAGTCCCAAAATTTGAGAGAAATTATGGGCTGACTTCTTGGCATAGAAGAAGAGGGTCTGTACATGGATGAAGTTTAACACAATTGTTTATCATAGCAGGCCCAAAATACTGGTCATGTGTTGTGTCTAAGCTGTAGTTCAGCCATTGTATTGTCAAAATGTTCTACCACCCTGATGAAAACAATCCGGGCTGTAGACTGCGTCTGCAGCATGGTGAGGTGTGTATGTACTTCATTGTCAAAATCCCCACTGAGTGATATATTTGACTGTCAGAAATGAGGATGACATGTTTTGTCTTATCTTCCACATGTTCAGGGTGTAAATATCAATCAAAGAGCCAGCCTCCATTATGGCCTTCAGAGAGTGCAATCCTTCAACCTGATGATCTTTGGTGTGTTTCATCGTCTCTCCAGATGAAATTCATTTTACTCACACCAGACAGAAGCTGGCCACTCACTTTTTTGTAAATCACACCAACTACCAAGCCGCTCTTCACAGTGCACAGCTAATCCCCGAGCTGCTCTGTGCTGTGTTAGGAGGCCAGTCATGGCAGAACACATGCCTGGACAAAGGAGGCCTCTCCGGCAGTGTGTGTGCCTGTGTGTGTGTGTTTGTGAGTAACTATGAAGTGGAGGCTGTTCGTGTCAGTTGTCACCAGATCTCTGTGTTTGGCTGGTGAGGATTGACAGACAGCAGGGTGAACTGGCAGGACTGTCCTCTGACCAGTGGTCCCAGAAAAGAAATGATGGAGGGTGGAAAAAAACGGGCAAATATATTTTAGTCTGTGACTCTCAGGTTGCTGCTTCTGATTCCTTCTTGTACAAAGTTCATTTTGTTTCATTTTCGGCTCTGAGGTGATAGAGTAATGGACATCCAGGCATATTTTGATGTTAAAATCGTCAAGCACCTACCCGACTGTCACTCAAAAGTTTTTGGGAAGAGGAGGGTCAAAGGATTTGGGACAACCACGTCAAAAGTAAGTTGTCAGTGGTTATATCTTCATTTCATCACTGTTATCCTGGATCTCTGATACGTTTCCTGGCTGTCTTTCAAATTCTTGTGAAATGATGTCTTTCAATCTGACAGAGGAAAATTTGTCACATTTGACACAAACATCCAAACTAATCTAAGTACTAACAGAGTAGGAATGAGTTATAAATTTCAAATATTCAAATAACTATTTAATAATGATAATGAAAACAAAATCACATTACTGATGCGACCTTTGATTGAATATTTTCTTTCAACTGTTTTTACTAGCATTTTGTTGTAATGTGATATCATGAACAGACAGTGGTCAAAGAGCATCTGAAAGGTGTTTGTCTTTGGCATTTAGTAACAAAAAAATCTTCAAAAATAACTACCTAATTAAAATAAAAAAACAAGACAGCATAAGTACCAGTTACTGGAGAAAAACAGATTTCTGCAGACCCAAAGAGTCCTGGGAGGAACTTCCACAAAATAAACCAAAAAATGAGGTGAATTGCAATCTTTGCAAGGTAAAAGTAGAATAAAAAGATCTTATCAACTCGTAAATCATATCTAACTAGACTGCAACATAGACTGTATAAAATATGGACATATTCTCTGCGACTGAAGCAGTCAAATGAAGCCGAACATTGGACAGGCCCATATGGATATGACGCAGGCTTTGAGCTTCCTTTCTAACAGTACTGCACTGTACTGTGTGTGCCGATAGAGAAATTAGCATTTCAAACCCAGGCATTTCATGAACCAGGCTGTAAATATTTTCCTTTAATGCTGTAAAAGTCTGGGGGTTTTTTTGGGTTTTTGTTTTGGCTTGGTATGCACGACTTCTGGTCTTTTCTGCAGCCATTTTCTTGGGGATTCTGAACATCAACTTTTAGCACTTCCTCATAGGCTTCATTTTTCTCTAGTGGATGTTGCCCCTTGGCCTACAACAACTTAGAACAGTCATTAAATTGATTTCAATCATCTTACGTCTGCCGCTGGAGGAGGGAGGTAATATTCAAATATTTTATTTGATCCATGAATATTTAGCTGTGACTATATGATTGAAACACCCATTCCAAGAACAGACTTAAAGAGCAAAAGTACGGTGGCCCTGAGAGCACAGCACATGCAAAAAGACAAAACAAGCAAATATAAAAACAACTTTATCAGTTTGACAACACCTGCGCAGCATTTAGAAAATGCTCTACAATATAAACCTCAGCTGTTCGGACCTGTTCTTCATGTCCGTGTACACATAACTGGAACTGTTCCTCTTTCGTTCCACAACTCCCTGGGAACAAGTTGAACCTGAACAAAGGACTGAACAACCAGTATCTAACAGAGCTGTGTGAGTTCTGCCATTTAGCTGCACAGCCGCAAGAGGAGAGGTCGCTTCATCTTCAAGGGGAATAACCGACTCAGCTGTCGGTACAAAACAAAGGTTGGTTGCTTTGTGTTTCTTAAAAGAGCAAAAATGGGCGTGCCTCACCACAGTTAGAACAAACAACCTGTTGACTTCTGATCCTAGTGTTGTCTTGAGGTGCTGCTTTATTTGGCTTGTACTGACTAACAGAACTACCCACTGGACCAACTCGCTTGACCACACTCTCAGACGTACCTCTGGCTTGCCGTCGTCCAGCGTAGTGAAAAATCCCAGGGCCCTTGTGTACTCTGATATAGGTGTCCCCCAGCTCCCCTGACTTGGGGTTGTGTTCCTTGACTCAGGTCTTCACCTCTGGATAGAGGACTCTGAGGTACTGTTCAAGGAAAAACTTTTCCAAAATGTCTTCCTTGCTAGCAGCATCAAAGTTCACCCATTTGCAAAACAAGTCTTTAAGTCGAACATACAGCTCCCTGGGTGACTCATCCACCGGTGTGTCCGGAGCCCTGAAGTGCTGGCAGTAAGTCTCTGTTAACCTCATACTTTTTCAAAATGGCTTCCTTCAGTCTTTCATGATCCTGGGTATGGGCAGGGTCCATGGCTACAAAAGCACTCCTTGCTCTGCCTGTTAGCAAAGGAATCAATCTAATGGACCAATCTTGATGGGACCATTTATAAATTGTTGCCAGTCTTTCAAAAGTTGTGAGAAACCGTTCTAGATCGTGTCTCTTCCAGTCTCACCAACTCTGGCTCTCCCATCGGTGTTCTGTCCTGCCCAGCCACTGGAAGTTGACCCCTGGCTTCCTGCATGTCTGTCCATCTGAAACCACATGTAGGTTTCAAACATTCTGGCCAAACTTGCTTCTGGGAAATGATTGCATCTGCCATCGAGTGGTGGCCTTCCTCAAAAACTCCCCCCGCAGAACCCTTTTGCTCTGCAGGATCTGCTTGCTGTCTGTTTGGACGGCACAATGCTTTTTCTTCTGACACCACATGTAAGGTTAGCCTCATGGAAGTGGCTCAAACAAAGAGACAAAAAAAATCCCAACTGCAGCTCAAAAATTTATTTTCTTCTTCGAAAAAACCAACATCATGTACAGTGACAGCCTGGCAGACAAAGGGGAAATAAAAATACTATAGAAATAATAAAAAAATAAGCTAAGGTGGAGCTATATGTGAACAAAATGAGGAGAAAGAGCTCAACAGCTCTGCACATGGACACAAGACCCTTGTAGCTCAGCATGCTAACACACTCAGTCAGCAGTTTCCTTTCTTTCCCACTAACTCAACTACCAAAGGACTACCAGCCTCCTCTTAAATAGTTACTGGATGTTACCAAAAGGGAGGGGTCAATTTGTAAGAATCAATTAACTCACCCTTTAACTTTTACCCACTTAAAAATACATCTCACATATACATATGGGTTATTAAAAACATCCAAATACATCTAAATAAAATTAATCTTCAAATTAAGTAGAAAAGGAGGATTACTGTGTTCCTGTGTAAAATCCCCCCTCCCTCTCCTTCACCCATGGTACCTTCCAACTGACACACCTCCTCAAAAGCCAGTGCCAGGATGCAGCTCTGTTTGGCAGTTCCTGGTTTTGAGGTGGTAACTCCACATGGCAGGAGAAGAACAGGTAACAGACACACAACCTTTACAGGTGAACCAATAAAGTAAAAAAATAAGAATAACATTTTTCTACGTGTTTTATTTCCATGGTAGTTTTAGCTTTTCACCCCCACAACACACACACACAAACATTTTTTTTTTTTTAGGTCGCTTGTTAATAAACGGTTAACACAGGCCTCTCAGCCGGCTTCACCTTCAAATAAGAGTGTCTGTGAACCCCTACAGCATGGATGTGCCTATGTGACTTCACAGGACACGGGAAATTCTGTCACCAGTCGTTTACAGATCAGTGTTTTTGTTTTGTTTTTCATCCAGAGGATTTATAAGTTGCGTAAGTTATCTTTGTGGGACAAAGATTTATGCAACCATTAATTGACATGTCCTCCAATATCTGTCGGACTATTTTAAGTTGAATCTTTGTGAAATAAGTTGGTTTACAGTCCTTATGTTGACAGTGTTACTAATTAAAGTTCCTTATTTAAAGTTAGTAGCTTTCTGCTTCTTTGTCTTGAATCATATTCTGGGTATTACAAGAATTTGTAAATATCCTGTGTATATCAATGTTCTCATATATTGGATATCGTTTTGTTGTTGTTGTTTTTTTATCTCTGCATCGGCCCCCAAAATCCCATAACAGTCAGTCTGGCTCTAGCATGAACTCATTGGAAGGATGAAATAATCAGGTGATAAGATTTTGATTACTCAGAAGGTCAGAGGTCAGTAGCTCAGGCTGTTGAGACTTTGCTCCGTTATTGGCGGGCTAACGTTAGCAGATCCAGACTTGAAGTCTTGAAGCAGTAAAGGTGCCAGTTCACCTCAGAGGTACGCATGTTCAATAACAGAGAGTAAAAAATGAATTTCCACCAGAAGATCTCTTTTTTTCTCTCTCTCTCTCTCTATCTGTCTGCAGAGGATAAAGCAAGATGTTTTCTTTTGTTACTCTGATTCAGCCTCCTTAAAGCGCTTTAAAAAGCCTTTTCATGACCACTTTATTACTTCCTGTTATTTACCATTTATGCTTAAGGTGCTGATGTAAAGAGCAGCTGACATACTGTGGGGTGAACTCAGCTTCATAGCCTGAACTCACACTTTGCTCTATTTTTGGTGAACAAGAATGTGAGATAAAAACGGTCGTCTTCTTTCTGCCTCTCAGGACCAAACACTTTTTATCCAGCTTCAGTGTCCAGCTAAACTTTTATCTCCTCTCTGTCCCTAAATTGGTTACAGGTATATGGCGCTAATAAATCACTGGCAGGACAAACTGCAGTGGGAACAAATGTAATCAGCTAAAGATGAAGCTCATTAGCAGATATAATGTGGCTGGAATGAAGCCTTCTGCACAAAAACTACCTTCACTGCTCTGAAGCTCAGTGCACACAAAAAAACTCTGCCAGCACTTTATTTTCTGACACATTACCGTATGAGAGAAATACACATTAACACCTGCAGACACACACACTCACACACACACACACACACACACACACACTGGCACATTTTAACAGGAGAGCTGTAAAAGGATGGACTGTCGAGACACTGCCAGGTGAAATGCGTGATGATGGGTTGTTGGCAGAAGCTGCTGGCTGACAACCAGCACTCCATGTAAAGCCATGTAAGCTCTCTAGGTGTGTGTATACACAAAGTGTGTGTGTGTGTGTGAAGCTATATATTGTGCACTTTCTCCATCTCTGTATTGAAAAGTGCCAGTCAGCAGTTCAGCAGCCGTGGGAGAGCACAGGGGAGCGCTTAACCAACAGAACGACCCTCCACCTCTACTCTCGCTTCACAATCTTTAACACACACACACACATCCACAAAACTCAAGCACACAGAAAATGTCAGCCAGGCGATTTATCTCTTAAAGTTTGTGTTGAAGGAGAGGGGACCTGGATGGCGATGAGACAGTTTGAACACTCTTTGCAGTTGTTGCCAGCATTTTGAAAGCCAGGAGTCGCGCAGAAAGGGCTTCAGCATCAATGCGAGAAGGGCGTGTGAAGGCGATAGAAGAGGAGCGAGCATGAACCTGCATGTTGAGCTCGAGGACTAGCAAGGCTCTTGATCAATCGATCTAAAAACGCTTGTGGCTCTGAGGGGCAAAGGCAAAACAGTCATTCAGGGAACAAAAAAAAGGAGATGTGAAGATGAATCGACAAAACTTTGAGGAAGTTTTGTTTACGGCAAACTTCAGTTCTTAACACTCCCTCTGGACCCAAGATTGCCAGTTCAACCCTGGACCTGCATGGATTGGGGTCTTATGGGTTCATTTTTTATCATGGTCATTGGGTCTAGGCCAGATCCAACTCCTCAAACACAGTCTGTTTTTGACTTTTTGGCAAAGCCTGAGTGAAGCCAAGAAAAGATGGAATCAGCCTTGAACACGAGGGAAACATAAGCTCTGAGTCTCTGACTTTGGGCTGCTTTTTCGAACAGATAATTTGAGTAAAGGTTAAAACACAGGGCCACAGAATCAGAGAAGAAGAAGAAAAAGAGGCAGAATTGATGGACCCTCCTTACGCTGAGCTAGAAGAAGCTTCGTCTCCTCTCTGTGAGCATAAATCTGACAAGATGTGGGAAAAAGATGGCAGCAGAATCAGAAATCATTTGATCACCTGGTTTATTTTATTTATCACCCAGCTAATGATTGTTAATGATTGTTAGTATCAAGATGAAAGCCAGGGACAGCCATAGACTGTATGTTGAAATGGAAACCAAAACACCGGAAAATCTGTGATCGTTCTGCGTTTCTACCTCAATGATGAGCCCCTCCTCGTTCATGTTGGGCAGTAAAACCTCAAACCTGTTGACTCCTGGCCTGGCTTTGCTCATTGTGATCGATCTATCCATCTATCCATCTATCTATCTATCTATCTATCTATCTATCTATCTATCTATCTATCTATCTATCTATCTATCTATCTATCTATCTATCTGTCTATCTGTCTGTCTGTCTGTCTGTCTGTCTGGCTGTCTGTCTGTCTGTCTGTCTGTCTGTCTGTCTGTCTGTCTGTTTAAGTCACTGTATGTTTTAATGTGGTTTCTATGCACAACCTTCTTTCCTGCTCTGTTGCTTCCGCATTCGGCAAAGATAGTTTGGATATCTGAATGTGAGGCCAAAACAATTAGAGCTCCCTCTGCTGACTGGCTTCAGTACATAAAACTTAACCCCGCTTCCTCCATATTGACAGATGAGACCACAAACTATCAAAATAAATAACTAACTAAATAACTAAATAACTAAATAAATAAATAAATAAATAAGACCCACATTAAAAACAATTTATTTCTCTATATTATTATTATTATTATTATTATTATTATTATTATTATTATTATTATTATTATTATTATTATTATTATCATTATTATTATTATTATTATTATTATCATTATTATTTAATGTTTTATCCATAGGATATATGGTTGTTTTGAGACCCACAGCTCCACTGACCCTGTCACCTCTGCTCAAGCCTTGGCTCCATCAGCGCGATATGTAGAACCCCGCCATCATCAAAATTTAAACAGAAAAAAAAAAGACTTTCTATTCATTTGTTTTGGATCATAAATATCTCATGCACAAATTTCCCCTCTGCATTAGGATTTAGGTGTTCCACCTCTGATCTCTGTAAAACTTAGCATTGAGGCAGCAAAGTGCCTTTAATGCTTTAATTTATTTTCATCACTCACTTCAAAAAAAAAAAAAAAAAAAAAGGCATCTCTCTCTCACCAAGTGAGGCACCTCGAAGACATATTTCACTATCATTGATTGACAATTACACCAACAATATCACATATTTGACAAATTCGTCCATTAAAGTCTTCTTTCTTTGTACTGACAGCTGAGAGGTGGGTGGAATCGTCTCTTTGAATGTCCTTACGTTCTCTATGATTGACAGTCTCAATCTGCAGAGGCAGTTTCAGCACCGACTTGCATTGTGAAGGCCTCCAAACTCTGTGCTTTTTAATGAGCTGTCTGTCTGAGAGTCCGTTTGGATTTAATAAGCTCATTAATCTCTATCTGCCTCCTCTGGGCATGGCCAAATCAGAAAGTGAATGATGTTCCCATCGTTCACCTTACAGCCAGACACTCCCATCGATGAGTAGTCCAAACCAAGTCCAGAGGAGAAAATGTTTACTTTCGTTCAGCTGTGAGGTTTTCTGGCTGAAACCATTTTAGGACAGTCGATGTCTGAATGGTGGAATATGAAAGGGATGATGACAGAGATTGAGGGTGATGCGGAGGGATGAAGAGATGTAAAAAATGGAGAAAACGAGAGGACTTACATCAGACTCTCGGCTGCTTTTGCCAACTGATGTAATGGTTGAAAGCTGGAGATGATGACACCACACTTTAATGTCTTTCTGTTGATGACCGATGGGCCGCCTTTTGGTGAGCAGCAGTTGCCATTAAAGCATCTGGTTCTTGGCTGTTACAGCATTTCTCCTGTCTCAGGGTAACTTGTAATGGTGGAAACACAGCAATGAGGCAAGCCTGTGAAAAGTGTGTTGATTTTGGCGCCAAATAAACTTTATTCTAAACTCTGCTCATTCACATTTCTGCTTCATCTCTGTCCCTTTAACGCTGTAACACCAAAAGTACACCAAGTGATACATGAGTGTCAAAGACCTCTATCTCATCAACATGAGAAATACTTTCCATAAAAAACAGTTCAAAAAAGAAAAATAGAAATGTTTTCTGCCCCCTTGAGGATTATCAGTTCACTAAAGACAGTTGAAGTTTGGCCATTTTTCGATGGGTCAGGCTTTACAGGGTTAAATGTCTCCACATTGACTGAAGTCTACATAGCTTGACAGACTTAGTTTTAGAAGAGGCATGTGTTGGCAAATGTTAAAAGACAGTTTTCAAAGATAACCTTGACTGAATAAAGTGAATTTCCTCTCGATTTTGCCTTAAAAGAGAAAATTTGAAGTGTTAAAGATGTGTAAGGCCGTTCCACTTTTATCCCTAAGAAATAAAATGTATAAATGCATGATAAAATTAACTGTAAAATAGAATGGAATATAATATTAATCCTTCAGAAATGTAATATTTTTTTTACATATTTGTTCCCTAAATTATCTTCTTTGCTTATTTTTAAAATACATTTTTTGTTGAATCACTGTAACGTGTTTAGTGTCAACATGCTATTAGTATCATGAGCTTTGATCCAGACAGGACATAAACCTAAAGACAGACTCAGATTCAACAGGCAAGAAGGGTTTAATAACACAAGCAGGGTTCAGTATGCAATCGAGGCAGTCAGACAGTCCAAGTTCAGTTCACAGATGATCAGTCCAAGAAAGGCAAAGGTTTCCGACAAACGTGAGGCAAAAGACTTACAACAAAAACTGGCAAGGGTCATAAACGGCTGTGACTAGACTGTGATCAAGGCTGGAACAAAGACGGTGAAGTACGATGAACTGGCGACGAGATAGTGAGACACATGAGGTTAAATACAAGAAGTAATAAGTGGTAATGAGACACAGCTGGGAAGGACAATCAGGAATCAAGTGTGTCAGACAGGGTACAGGGCAGACGGGAACAAATCTCGAAGACAGAGACAAGGGTCAGACATTTCAAAGTAAAACAGGAAACAAAAAACATGAAACATGAACGTGCAAAAATAAGCAGAAACTTTACAGACATGACAAATACCCCCCCCCCCTTTTCCAAATTACAGTAAACTCAAAACATCCTCAATGTTTAGTTATTTTCTTAATAAATCCAGAATAACAGAGACATCGGTATAGTTCACTGATTGTTTCCAATTTTGCTTTCAGTTCTTTGCGCTCAATGTTAACAGAACCCAAGAGGTACAGACCACTAGTCCTGCTGGTCATGAAGTATAACTCTGAAAGCAAAATACTCTCCTTTTTTTCTGTTTCAAACTCACCAAACTCACTAACTAACTATCTGCAGTGTTTAACGATGACTCTGATGAAAGCAAAAAGCTGAAATGTGTAGGTCAAAAATAAAGACGTTCTCTTTTCTACAAGTGCTGTGGGAGTTTAGATCTGTAAAGAATTATTTTTCCTCCCCCTGCACCTTGGAAGAAGTTGAAGTTGTGCCAGAGTTCCTATGCTTCAAGATTTTAGCCTCTGAGAACTCATTGTATAAAAAAAATGTTAAAAATAAATAAAAAGATAAAGAATAAAATAATTCTGAAAGCAGTTGGTAACATGACCAGCTTTGACAAGGCATTTTGAGAGGCTAAAGGGGATACACACATAACAATTGTCAGGCTGTTTTTGTCCTGATTTTCCTCCTTCCCAAATAAGGACGGACAATTCCCAATTATCTTAAGTCTTACCAGAATATCCAATCAGATTATCCTGTGGTCTGAGGTGTGTTAAGAGTGAATTAGTCCAGATAATTGGCTTTGATACCGGTCAGGGCTAACAATCGTAGATATTAAACTTGTTCAATATTTACAACCAAAAATTTTTATGTGTGTGGGGAAAGCCAACTCCTCTCGAGTTATGACTCCATGAGTTGTGACATAGAATGGAATGTAGCCAATCAGGAGGCGAGCTGACTGACACCTGACACCGAATGTTCAGATTTTTTCCACAGTCTTTCCTTTTTATGTTTCTGGAATTTTCCGTTAAAAATAGTCCCAAGACCACCATCATTCTATGTCTATGTCTATGTCCTCTTCCATGTTGCGTTTGGTGTTAGCCGGTTGCTGCTGTCTGTTGCTATGTGTCTTCTTCTACGTTTTTGAAGATCACATTTGGTCACGTGAGATTTTTTGTTTGGAGGATGAGATTCAAGATCGGTGAGACAGAATCGTTATGTGTGTGGTGAGCTGTGTTGAGACTGGGGATTTCATGATCTATATCACATCCATGATATCATTCAAATTTTTAGAGAATCTGGAAAAATCTCTATACAAAAGGGACAAAGCTTAAAACCAATAGGGTTGGCAAGGCTCTATAGTGGAAATTGCCACATGGACTTAGAATCCCTTTCAAAAATTAACCTTTGAACACAGTTTGTTGCTGCATCCACAAATTCAGGGGAAGACTGTGCCATGTAGAAAGGAAACCATAAAGAAACTAAAAAGTTCAGCAATTCCAGTGACTTCTTTGTAACGTTTAAGTGAAGCTGACTAGATCAAATGTTTGCCCGTCAAAGTCCTCCAACTTTTCCTCTCTGTCATTACCAACCTGATCATGTTTGACTTCGAGTGTCTCTGTGTGAGGTCTGTAAGGTTAAAAAAAAAAGAAGAAGAAGAAAGCAGCTGCAAAGTGAGTGCAGCAGAAATAGAAGACCCCAAAGCAGCACATTAGCACAGGCTTTGCACTTGACAAAGTCATACAGGGTTGAATGTGTGTTAAGCTTAAACACAAACGTTGTATTGTGTAAAGTCTCTCCTGGTTCCTCGCAAACAGTGAACCACAGCAGCAACCCGACCCCTCTTCTGTCGCTTGGGGTAAAGTGGTCACTGTTGACAGATTTGACATTTAGCTGGACTGTCAACAGAAGACGGAGGGAGAGTGCTGGAGCTCTAATTCACTTCTGATTCCTTCACCTGATAAATAAGACACACAGGCAGGTGTGTTTTTGTCGTTTAGACTGAAGATATTTCTAGATTTAACAATAACAGGATTTTATGAAGAAGTGATGAGGCATGCAAACTTCTTTCAGTACACGATGAATAGTCTTAACTTGTGGTTCATGTAAAATGAGCTTTGGTCTCATCTCATTTCTGATTCGGCCTCAAACGTTTTTGTTGTGCAGTGTTTTGTCACATTTATGCCCGTGTGAGTCATCAATTCTTGTAAAAAGACGCACAAAGAAACCCGATCCTTCATGTGACCTTTTCCTTTCCACACCTTATTTTATCTGTGCTGATTCACACTCAGCGAGGGCCAACTACACCTTGAACCTTAAACCTCCTGTTGAGTTATATACGGACAGCGTCAGGTTTCCTAATTGACGGCTTGACTAATTTATCATCCCTGCATGTCGCGGCCGCTTCCAAGTCTTTCATTATCAGTCAGCATCAAGAGTGATGAAGAGGACCTCTTCACTTTCAGCGTCTCGAATCACAGCGAGATAAAAATCTTGAATCTCAAAACAGCCAGGTGTCCAGGACTGAGGCCAGCTAAGTCATCCCCTGATTGATGATCAGAGAAATCACTGGATAAAAACAGACATGGACAAAGGACAAGTCCAAAAGGCTTTACAGATATGAACTGAGATGTTAGTTGGATTTTTAGCAAGAATAAAAAATGAAATCTTGTCATCAGTGGTGGACACAGCAGGGATGCTGTGAGGCGTTCATCTATCTTTGACTCCTTTCACTCGAAGGGGGATGAATGACTGCCAAGCCGTGACAAAGCCAGATCTTTTTCCCAAACAAAGTGGCCACTTTGGCCTGGAATTTGACATGAGTGATAACCTCAACGCTCTCTCCAAACAACCTCCCATTCATGAGATCTGAGCCGTGGACACATACGTTCGTGTTATTAGGCCCTCAGCTACACACAGTTACTGAGAGGTGCAGGGCCGGCCCTGGCCATTTTGGTGCCCTAGGTGAAATTACTGAATGCCCCCAACCCCCCAAAATAATTGGGGGACAACAGCTGGACTAAATACGCAGAACAGTTAAAGAAAAAAATAGTTTTCAAGTAATAAGTACTAAGTTAGTAAAAATATGGTAACTAGCAGCAGCAGCAACAGTTACAACCACAAGTTACTGGCTCGACAATGAAATCTGTCATAGATGCAAAAGTGTGACTGATTGGTTATGAACCATTTTTTCCATCAAGCAGAATAGATGAATTAAATAATGGTCAGCAGCAGTGAGGAGGAGGAGGATGAGTGGGGGTGTCGTTCCATGGATTGGTGATAACAATCACAGCAGGGGGTGCGGGATGGTAAAACAGTCACCCTAAATTAACCGGTTCAGCCCCAGCCTCCTTTTTATTTATGGGCATGTAATTTGTAGAGGCTGTTCTTTACACCAAACATTTTAAAAATGAGTTGATGTAACAGGGTTAAAAATATTCTATTAGTTATGTTATAATTACAAAAATATACCTGTCTGTGTCTATGTTATAGAGCCTCTTTGTAAAGTTTATTTTAAGTATTCTTTTTTTTGTGCAGCCCAGTCTTCTGTTCAGTTTCTTCTTGGTTGGTGGCTTGTCCTTATATTTGGATTTTCTATCTATGTATGTCATCTATGTCATCCTTTGGGAAAGGTAGGTACTTGTTGTTCTTTTTTTAATCGCCTTTAATGTGTTTACTGAGTAGATTTTATTTTTATTTAGGTTTATGTCACATCCAAAATATTATTCTATTGTTGTTATTCAGGCTAGCTATGTGACCGTGCTTTGCGCTGACTTGTACGCACTGTTTTAAGCTAGCTGCAATGTGCTTTCATCTGTGCAGGAGCAGAGACGAGCTGCATGAATTGTAAAAAAAACTCTGTGGTTCATTCTTTATGTTTAACAGAAAAAACAAAGATGGAGCCAGATCCTGTGTTGGTCGTCTTTCATCAAGATGAATAAAAAACAACACAGATCCACATCACTTACATTGACACAGAGTGCAGATGGCCCAGTGGTTAAGGTCACATGTCACTCCCCACTCTCACCTTGTTTCCTACTCTATCCACTGTCCTATCCTCTCTGATTAAAGCCATAAAAAGCCCCAAAAAATAAATTAAAAAAGTTGACATAATGTTACCTGTAAATTTGGATTTCTTTTCCTCTTTTACAGTACGCTGCGTCAGAGGGGTTAGCCATCCATTTCATGTCATTTTGTAGTGTAATTAATAATTTCACCTGCTCTGACTCCTCTCTAACTTGCTTGAGATGCGCCCCTGTGTCACATGATGAGGGGGCACCGGGAGTCACGAACATTACATGTATAAATTACTTTATTTTGTGAAATTATTTATTTTCAAAGCAGAAAAGAAAGGAAGACGCCAATGGGCGTCACAAATTGTTATTATGATTTCATTTCTATTTTTTTCCCAAATATAAGTGTGCCTCTCCAGCAGATGGCGCCCTAGGCGACAGCCTATGTCTCCTATGCCAAAGGTCGGCACTGGAGAGGTGGTAAACACAAGAGGAGGCTGCTGATCTAAAGATAACCAAAGATAGAAAAACAAAAGAATCTTTGACTGTAGAGAGACTCGATAACTGAGCTGCAACACCAGTCATTACTGAGATCATTTAAAGGATTGATACATGCGCATGTTTATGGCTCATTTGATGTTTAGGGCCGCACTCACCGATGTTATCCCACTTACTGCTTCAATAGATGTTTTCAGAAGAGGAGGGGAGGGCTGCTGTTAAAATCTTGATGTGATCAATACTGTTCAGTGGCAATGAAAAGAGGCACATAAAAAAGTAATGTGAAATCATTAAAAATTAAGCATTGCTTTATGTTGCGATGAGGCTTTATTGAGCTGTTAGACCACAGGGCTGCACAGACAACCAATAAAATCATCACAAAGATTGTAAAATGGCTTTCACTCTCTGGATTTGCTCTGATACAAATCATTTAAATTCAATTACCACAAACTGAACAAAAGGCTGGATTTGCCCAAAACATGTTAAATCTGACAAAGTCAGACTTCTACCTGTGTCCGAGTTATGATCTAAAACAATGAGAGCTGTTTTTAAGACACATTCAGAGGTGCGAGAAACAGGGACAGTGAGAACAACAAGTGACTGACATGAGGTGACTAACAAAGTCTTTAGACGACCAACAAAGAGGAAAGAACAAATCAAAACTGGGTTTTGGAAACAACACAAGTCATCAAACAAGCAGCAGGATGGTAGCAACAGGTAGCGAGGGAGAAATGTGGTGACTGATTACAGGTGAGAGGGAAACAGCTGCAGGTAATAAAATATTTGCAGTGCTGCATCTGCTGTTTGATTTATTGCGAAGCAAAGAGAAACATAAAACTTGAGCTGAAGTGTTTCCCGACAATTAACTGGAAATATGTTTCTGTTTTATAATTAGTATAAAATGATTCTGTAATAGACTTAAAAATAATCATGTTCCTTTTTGAGTCTAAGCATAAATATTTACAGTCAAAATTGAGTCAGTGATTTCTTCTTTTCTCTTTGGCTCAGCGGGTGGAAAAATATTCAACACTGCCCAAGCAAAGGGTGGCACAAGATACAAGAAAGGAAACCTAAAGGTGGAGTAAAGGATGGATCATTTAAAGGGCCAGTGCGAAATATCTAAGAAAAAGAAACAGTGTTCATACTCAACTGAAAATAGATTAAAAGTGTAATTAAGTTTTTTTCATCAATTTTATTTTGCAAGGTTTACTTTATATTGCATTAATCCATTCAAGGTGACCATTTGGAGTCATTATGGGTATATTGATTATCATTGTATATTATTGTTATATCATCACTATTATTATTATTTGTAGCATTAATATAATTACTGAAAGGATATCATTTCAGTCAGTCCTCCAGTGGAATGTAAGCTCTTACATGTTATGTGTGCACAGGGGGACGTTAATGGTGGTTACACAAGCAGTCCAGTGCACCAGTGCTGTGTCCAAATCATAGACTGTATAATTAATGGATGTAGTCTCCGCGACGTCACCCGTCTGTTTCTAAAACCGATTTTTGAAGCAAAACGGCCGGCGCGGCCATATTGGAAATGAGACGGGCTATGAGTCTCCACAGTAACAGCCATAGGGCGCCCAGCAGTCACGTGAGCTGAGCTGTGCTGTGATCGGACGAAGTGGCGATCTTAATATTGTCTAAACTGCCGAGTTAGAAAATAATTCACACCCTGTACAGCGCGTGCCGTTAGTGAAATTAACGATCAAGACGGGAGACATTATTTGTACCAGAATGTAAATGTGCTTATTTTGGCTGTGAGAACAGCTTTTTTGGGCTTGGTGTGTTTGTGACTTCTGGTAATACTGGAGCCAGCTTTAAGCGGACACTCAAGGAACAGCAGACTTTAGCACTTCTGCATCGTCTCATAGTTTCAGACCGGAGGTTGCCGCTTGGTCCAAATTCAGGGGTTGCATCCTTTGAAGGACCTGGCCTCTGAAGGTGAGGCCGCAAAGATGTCAACCATTGTTAAACTGGCCAGTCTTGCCTTTGGATTATCTCCTGGTTGCATTAACAGATGTTCCGGCAATTACCCTTACGTTCTGCCACCTAATTCATAATCCTAAACTTAGTTCTTTATTCAATCAAAATGTTTAACTTAATATAATACTAATTAATGCCATATGCTAATATATTACCAGCTTCACGTATTTTTACTGAAAGTTAAAGTTTGAAGGTTTTCTTCCCCTGAAGTTTAATGTATCTGGCATTGGATGTTCAAATGAGTAAAAACCGAGTATAAACCCAATACTTGCATTTAAAAGTCATTTCCACGCCACTTGATGCCATTGTTGTGCAATGTTCCCTCTTCTTTTTCAGGACTGAGCAGTGGTGGGCGAAGGATCTTGGGATTTGGGAGGCCACGAAGGATAGTAGCGGTGCATCCTCCAAAAAGAGGGAAAAGAAGGCAGCATTTGAAGGAGCCTTCAAATTTGGACAGCCTTTGCACAGCGTTGTGACGTAATTGGTCTCAAAATGTGGCCCATGAAGGATGCAGC